>CP106724.1:173756288-175022955 GCA_025506655.1 Gossypium rotundifolium
CAGCATTCAGAGGGCACCCTACGAGGCATTATATGGTCGTAGGTGTCGTACCCCTACTTGTTGGACAGAATTGGGTGAGCGACGGTTGTTGGGTCCAGAATTGATTTCAGAAACATAGGAGAAGGTGAAGTTGATTCGGGAGCATTTAAAAGAAGCTTCTGATAGACAAAAGTCATATGTGGATTTGAAGCGTAAGGAAATAGAGTATTTGGTGTGGGATTATGTCTTCTTGAAGGTCTCACCTATTTTGAAAAATGTTTTTGGGCCCAAATCCCTCAAAGCCGAGTTTTGAACTGGCTCGATACTAAATCAGAACACCCCGACCCGCCCACGAGTTTTGACCGGATCCGTATGTCATCGCTAAAAGCGCTTGCGAAGAATTTTGACTTAAATGTGAAAATGTATAAATTTTTGTCTTTGGAAAAACATTGTGTATTTAAAAGCCCATTAAAATTTAATTGTTATAAGTTCTGATTAAAACTTTTATATAAGTTATTGTAATATAAATTGATTCAAAAAAAATATTTCCCATTATTAGTTCAATAATAAAATAAACTTCAAACCCATTAATAAAGTTTCCAAATACTATAAGTGGCCCTTATTACATTAAATAATAGTTCATAATTATTGAAATATAAAATACTTTAAACAAGCAAAACTTCTTCGCATGGGCCACCTTGTATCCACTCCAAACCCTGGCCCCGATCAACATCTATCACTGCGATGTTGGTAAAAATTTGGGTGAGTCATATGCACTCAAGGTGCACTTAGTCCATCGAATTCCACCCACATGTCAAACCATATAATAACCCACTTAATGTACATCAATGCAACTTTTCACATGCTTTCACTTATTGGGCTTGACCCATATTCATATCACATTCATATAGTAGTGTATTTAACCACATGTTTCCACATATATTGGGCTTGGCCCATTACCACTTTAATTCACACCACATACTGGGCTTGGCCCATTTTCACATTAATCTACATATCATATTGGGCTTGGCCCATTTGCACATTTGTTCATATCACATGTTGGGCTTGGCCCTATTTTCACATATATTCACATACAAAATTATGCAATTATGAAGCCCAACCCAGCCTAGGGTCCATCCTCTACACACCCCCGTATCCAAATTTACCACACACTAGGGGATTATTAAATCACCCTCCCCTTTTCACTCCAATATGGCAACAAATGCCGTCCACGCGAACTTGATCGCAAATAATCCACAACGCGACCTCAGTCACGTCAATCCACGATGTAGATGGAGCTATCATCAAAACCACGATGAGCACAAAGCCATCAGTAACCACGATATGGCACATAGCCTATATCAATCACGATGAGGTACAGAGCCATTCATCAAACCACGTACTCGAATTACACCCTGTCCTTCTTTCATAATCATATTCCCCCCATGCACATGCAACATAAAATAATGCCATGATGATAATGCATGTACGTGTTATTTAGCATATTATCACATATTCATCTTAATAACCACATCACATTCAGATTTAAAACTTACCGGATTGTCGACATACCCCATGAGGGTATCCATATCACAATTTCCACTGCACTAAATAGCACATTTATAACACATACACAATATCACATTCATAGCTTAAACCCGAAAAACGGTAGGCTAACTACACACCTTATAACTTGGAGAACTACACTTTCAATCCCGATACTATCACTAATCGAGACTACTACTATCCGCCTACTCTCTCGCTCTCCGACGGGTCCATACCGGTGGCCAATCCCGAATCGCGTAAACGGATCTCCTCTTAAACTTGGGGATAGGAGTTATCCCTTGTCCTCCTTGACTAGCATTCGCATCCATCGACAACACTTAATCAGATCAAATGGTTAAACACTAATACCTTAATCAAAGCATATAGAATCGAAACTATACTTACTAAATATCCTTACCGAAAATGTATCTGAATCCCGAAACTTGCCCTTATACCCGTCGATTTGCCCTTAACACCAAAGTACTCAATCGGTCAACCCTTAATATCCAAAATATGGCCTATAGCCGAATATCACATAACACTTACCTTACTATTTAGCGAAATCCTTAGCTACTTGAATAGTCAAAATCCCTTGAACGCCACAAATCCCGAAAGCTTCTCCTTTAACGCTCCTTAACGTTGGCACATACGAAAGAAACACACAACATGGCTTAAAGAAGATTCGGCTGTCCTAAAAAGAACCCAAATCAATTACTAAAGAAGAATCTACTTACCACCACCCACATTTAGAAGAGCCAGAGAGAGTAGTCGACAAAAAGGGACAAAGTTCTTGATTTTCGGCTTTTAAGACTTGCGGCAAATAAGAGAATAAGGCACCCTGAGGTTCGGCTAAGCCTTACAAAGGGTGAATAAATATTTTGCTATCAAAAGTACAAGTATGAAGTTTGAAGAAAAGAAGAAATGGGAGAGGCCTAGGAGAGTTCGACAATGATAATTAATAGTAGAGGGGTTTCGGCATTTGTCAAAAAGAGAAAAAAAAAGTTGAGTTCCTAAGGTTTTTCGGCACAAAGAAAATTAAAGAAGCAAAAGAGATGCCAAAGATGATCACTCCCCCTTATAAAGAATTTGGCTACTACACACCCCCCCTTTATGGCCGAATTTACCAACCCCAAAGAGACCCATATTCGGGCACTTCATCCTTTCCTATCAACACCCACATTTTTCCCCTTTATTATCTTAACAAATAAAATAAATCATCACATTATCCCATATTAAACTCCTATATATTCTCTTATCACCTATTAAACTAAAATAATTAAAATAAGGCCACAATTATCTTCTTATCATTCATTAAAAATAAACAAAAATAAATCCAACCTTTATCTTACCTAGCCTAAAATTAAAAGGAGAAATAAGCTCAATCCTCATCCAATTGAAAGTCCATGTGCCGTCCACTACTCTTCTCACCTTTTGACTCAAAAACAATTGCCAAAGTGCAATTTCTGCAGCTCGAACCACCTCCCTTGAATCTCCTACTGACGCAATTCCCCCAGCACCTTAGGTAGCGTCTCAAGCCACTTTGCCAAGACGCTTTTTGTGACATGTTTCACCCAGAATTTCTTTTAAGACCTCCTTAGCCAAGTGCCTTCTTGACGCAAAAATAAATGCCCATTTGCTTCCCACGCTGCTCGAACCTCCTCCCTTCCTCCCAGCTTATGGCGTCATTCTCCAAGGCCCTAAGTGGCTCCTTGCAGCCACTTTACCAAGCCCATTTGCGTGACATAAACTCCACAAAATTCTCTTAAGGCCTCCTTCACCTAGCTTCTCCTTTAGACTTACAATTCCAATATTTTTCCAAGACTTCCTCCTACATCCCTGGATTCTCAAAACCCTTAAAACACACTCAACCATAGCCTGAGCCTACTAACTTACGAATTATGCATTCAACGCATAACCCCTAAATCCGGGATATTACAATACTGACATTTTCATGAAACTTAAATTTACTTATTTAGCATATTATTTACATGTTTATGCATCCATCTCACATCGTATTATCACAATAAATAAGATCACATTTAAACGATAATTTGACACTTGAAGCTATAAAGCATAAAAGTGAGCTCTACCACCACACATCAGATACACGAATCTCCAACACATTAAATGACTCATTGAGTTGAACATATCCCAAAAGTGTAGCATATAGCTAACACTCTTCAACACACCAATATATCCCGGTGAATGGAGCTTAGCTTACATTCCCTTATTTCTTCAAACTGTCTCGGGGTCTTAATGCCCAAATCACAAAATACAAGGGTGAGTACTTACAATCCTATAGTATGCCTGTAACAACCCGATTTTTCAGTGGTGTCTAAAATAGTGGTTTCGAGGCCACCAAATCCGGCAAGTAAGTTCATAAATATTATTATATAATATTTACGAGTCAAATATGGTTTTAAAAAGGTTTTTGATTTGGTTATTTATGTTTTATAATGATTTATTAGGTTCAAGTGGTAAGACCCTAAGGTCAAGTGGTTTTAGAAAGTAAGGTATCGAGACATGATTTCTATAAACTGAGCTGCAAATATTTTTATAAATATTTACGAAGTTTCATTAAGGTAGTATTAAAGTTTCATCAAAAAATTTTAACGTTTCGATAGTTAATTAATTAAAAAGGACTAAATAAAAAAAGATGTAAAATTTAGTCACTATTTGATTTGAGTGATTAAATGGTTTGTTGAATAAGGAAAATGAACTTAAATGGTAATTAGTCCATTCAAGGGTTGGTGGATGTTAGTCGGCTTTTAAATTGTTAAAGTTTGATTATATTTATAAGGGTAAAATAGTAAATTATTAAATATGTATAATATAACAAAAACATGATAAAAACTCATTATCATTTTCTTCATTTTAAAAGCCACCACCAAAACCCTAAAGGAGAAAAAATCATTCGGCCAACTTTGGTTTGGTGATTTGGTAAGCAAACGTTGCCTGTTTTTAATAATTTTTATGTTTTTGAGATCGTTACAACTAGGTCCGACTAACCCGTACCTTCGTTTCTAATTCTATTAAAAATTTTGGAAGTTTCCATTGAGAAATATTAGATGTTTTTGATAAATAACATGGATTTGGAGCTTTGATTGTGTTGTGTGATGATTTTGTAAAGTGATTTTTTTGCTAAATATTGATTTTAGGATTAAATTGTGAAAATATCAAAATATTAGGGTTTGATAGTGAATTTTAGGTTTATTAATGGCTGTATGAGGGCCTAGAATATTTGGATAGATGATTGATTTGAGAAAATTAGTTAATTTGATAGATTAACTAATTAAGGGATTAAATTATAAAATTGTAAAAGTTTAGGGTAATTACTTAAATTCAAAAAATAAAAGTGTATTAATTGTAAAATGGATCGAAATGAAACATTTACTAATAAATGAGTAATTTTATATTTTAGATCAAGATCTCGTAGATACTGTGAAAAAAGAAAATAACTAATAGTCCCTAAACTTCTGCAATTACTACAATTCAGTCAAGGTAAGTTCGTACGGTTAAAATTTAACATTTGTATAAATTGATGATTGGTATTATGTATATATTATATTTTTGGAAATGAATTATTGTTTGAATTATAATATTGAATTGGATATTCAGTTTGAATTGAACGCGAAATTTGTGTACATTCGTGATTTGGTGTATGACGGGGGCTTGGAATGGAGATGGTATTGAAGGGGATATCGGCATTTTACCCAAGTAAATTGGGGTTCAAAATTTGTTGCGAACTCTCGTGTTTTACTTTCTGTTTGGCGTGATTGGGTGGATTAGCTCTTACGAGCTTCGCTCAAACTTTTACGAGCTTCGCTCACTTTCGAGCTTCATTTATGATTCAGAGTACCAGCTCTTATGAGCTTCTGTTGACGATGTACTCTTATTCGTAAGTCGTTATTCGAATGGAAAAATCTCGGTAAGGTTATTTATTTAATGAATTTGAAAGACATGTTATTTATTTTTGTATTGATTTGGATACGGATGTATTTATCGATTGAAGTTGTGAATGAAAGGGAGTTGTTGTCGAAACCATTTTTTAAAAAGGTTAAAAAGGGGAATCGAATTTAAAAACAAAATGTGGAGTCGCCACTGATCTTTATTTGGTGTGATCGGATCACCATTGTTTTAATAAAACATTTTGGTTTACTAAAACGGTGTTTTTGGTCTACGAATATTCGAGAAAACGGGTTCGGGAGTCGATTACGTGCAAGGAAGGATTAGCACCCTCGTCACCCCAAAATCGGTATCAAATTGATTAATCAATGTTCTTGCGTTGAAAACTTGAAAATGTTTAGGGTAAAAAAGGATTTTAAAAACAAATTTGTTAAATTGGGATTGAATCTCAAGATTAACTCGTTTCAAAGGAATAAAAGTATCATACCCAGCACGTTAGGATATAACACATTTATATTCTGACATCGAGATCGCCTTTGATCTTCAAATCATACAAAAAGGGTATTTGGTTATTTAGTTGAACAAAAAATCGACACCCAGCACGTTAGGATGTAATTTTCCGTACTTCTAAACACACAAATATTGCCTTATCTTAAAAAAATTTATGTTCGTGAAATTTTAAAATGAACTTAATGTATACAAAATATTTGATATAAGGCATACATGTAGTGGAATTTGAAGCATGCTATGGTACAAGATGTACAAACATTAATCGAGCATTATTCACAAATTAAACGCTATGTAAGAATCAATAATATGTACAAAAATCTTATTATTATATATGTATATATGCACATAATAATAATATATAAAGAGATTACGTAAGTCATCAAAGAAATACATAATATATGGTTTTGAAATTAAATATTTATACAATAAAATAAATATATATAAATGAAAGTTTAAAGTAAGTTAAAACATTCAAAATGATTTATTAAAATAGCTTTTGAAAATAAATAATGGATAAATTTTATAGACTAAAACAAATACTTAATTGAGGTAAAAATAAAGTTAACAAGCTATTTTATAAAAATTTAAACAGAGTTAAAAACTAAGTTAAAATGCGCTCAAATAGTTAGGGACTAATCTAGAAAATATTCTGAGTCGCAAAGCATTGTGTTTAAAGAAAGGACTAAACTAAAAACTGAAAAAAATTGAAGGCGAATTTAAAATAAATTAAAACTTAGTTAAAAAGGAAATAGAATGAGGAAGGACTAAGAGGGAAATTAGCCCATCAGAACCAAAACGCGCGGACCTTGGATGTAATCGGGTCGGGTCATCGGATTGAAATGGTTTATGGCTTACACGGCACCGTTTTAGAGCCACTGAGATAGGCCTTAAACGGTGCCGTTTTGTGCATCAATATAAAGCCTAAAAAATAATCTAAATCCCTAATCCTTTATTCTACCGTTTTCTCTCCAAAAACAATCTTCAGAGACTCTTTCCAAATTTTTTTTAACCTCTCTGCCCTCTTCACGAATACATGGGCTTCTTCGAAGACTAATGCGCCTCCACCACGTTGCGATTTTAACAAAATCCGCAAAGATCCATCAACCTTTGGATCAGGACTCGGCTAAATCAACAATAATCGACAGATAAGGATCCTCCTCCTCCTATTTTATTCTCACATGGAAAGAAAAAATAAAAAAGAAAATGAAGGTAACAGAAAATATTCGAAAATTGATAGAAACCAGAAATCACCTTGAAAATTTTTTATTTTTTATAATTCTCTCTGTTCAGTATCCGAAAATCGTGTGTTCTTGATACAAAAGAATCGACCCCTTACAATCGTTGGCTTTTTTTGTTTATATAGCTAAAAAGAAAAAATACAAAGAAAATGCAAATACAATTTTTTTATTCTATGTTTGCTGTAGTTTCTGCTTACTGGTTGTTTGTTGTTTCGCAGGTACAAGGCCGCATACGGAGGAGTGGACGTGGCTCATACGGAGGCTACTGTTGGTGGAGGTGCAGTCTTGGCGAGGAAGGCCCTTTGTCGTGGTGATCTTGTGGCAAAGCGTAGAAACTCAAACGTCTGGTCAATGTGTGAGGTATTTGGAACATTCTAGAGACTCTAGGGTTTCTGTTTGCTAATACTATTCGGGCCATTCGGGTAGTTTGGGTTATGTATCTAGGTATGGGTTTAGTGCAAGTGGGTAGGCTGATTTGGGCTAGATAAGTGGGCCCTATTCTTTGTAATCTGGACTTTTAATTATTGGACTTTGTTATTTATTTATTTTTTGGTTTTTTAGTTAATATTTGGTTAATATGGTTTGGCTAATGGGCCCGGGCAAATTTTGGGCCCTACAGCTGCCCCTCTTTGCTCATTGTCGTGTAACGGAAATGAAGCAAAGACTTTAACGAGGGCCAAATTTGCTTGGTCTTGTAAGATCTTGACTTCTTGGCACTTCTTTTCCTCAAGTAGCGTCATTCTATCCCACTGCATCTTCAAGGGCATAGGAACTAGCGCTTCGATCTGCTCCAATGTAATTTCAGGGAGAAGAGATTTGTAGCTTCGATTTACTCCACTGGAACTTCGAGAAGATGAGAATTCAGAGAGAAGAGATTCGTAGCTTTGATCTTCCTATTGAAACTTCTCAAAAATGAAAGTTGATCTTCAATACATTTAGGGAGGAGGGATTTGTAACTTCGACCTGCTCCACTGGGATTTCGAGGTGATAAGAATCCAGAGAGAAGAGATTTGTAGTTTTGATGTAACACCCTAAATTAGGGGTTAATTGTAATTTAAATATTTTCCCATGTGTGTGCTTGAAGAATTAAATTCTAGGATTTATTTGACATGTTTAAGGGTCTAAAAATAACCCGAGCTAGGCCTCACCCAGTATTAAAAATTTCTTTTTAAGTGTGTAAAAGGAAGGAGCTAGGTGAGTTAGGGCTTAAGTAAAAATTTAGGAGAAACATGACACAAGAATGTAATTGGCGTGTTGGCTTGGTGCGTCAAGGGAGTTTGCAAGGGAGGAGGTTCGATCCGTGGGAGTAACAAGGGGATATGTTTTTTTCTTTGGGGCGTTAAAGGAAGGGCCCAAGTAATGAAGGCTTTAAAGAAATTTCGGGCAAGGTTCATGGCATGAAAGGCAGGTGGGTGGAGTGGCTTGGGGCGCCACTCAAGGGCTTTGGTTTAAGGTCTCGGGTTCGAGACATAAAGGACGCAAGAAGTTTTAGTTTTTGGGCTTTGGCGTTAAAGGAGGAGGCCAGGAAGAAGGCCTTATAATTAAATGGTGGGGTAAATTGACATGAAAGTCTAATGGGAGAAGTGGCAAGGGCATTGGAAGAGGGGGGCTACAATGGGGTCGCGGGTTCGAACCCAAGAAACTGCATTGGTGTTTTATATTTTTTTATGTCAAAAGCATGGAAAGGAGAGTAATGGCATGGATTTGGACTCTAATTTTGATATTGATAAAGCTTATTTCTTTTACATATTCAGCTAGAAGGGGGTAATGGTAGGTAGTCTATTTTCTATTAAATTGTTTAGAGGAGATTAAGGGATAGGAAGTAGGATAAATCTTGTTTTTTTTTTTTGATAAGTAGAGGCTGGAATTTATCACCAACAAGAGGGTGATTGCCAAAATTTGGACTCCTTGGGGGCTGTCCATATTTGTTTTTGCTACAGCAAAGGAGTGCCAAAAGTTCAAACAATTTCCTTTTCTTTCTCTCCAATCATGCTGCTGCCGAATTCTCCATTGATTCATAGCAAAAATTCTTCAAAAATTTCCAGCTTCTCTTGTTCCTCCTTAGCCGAATACACCCTTCCTTCTTCTCAAAATTTCGGCCCTTCCATTTGTGTTGGCCGAATCTTTTCCCCTCCCTAGCTAAGGTGCTACCGAATTTCAATAAGTGTGGTAAGGGATCTTTTTAAGTTTTATTCTTTTATTATTGTTTTAGGCCAACCGAAACCATGAGGTTTAACCTTGAATTCTTGTGTTTAACCGAACCTATTCGTGGTCTTGGATTGGTAACCTCTCTAGAAACCAGCATTAAGGAAAATTGAGAAGTCTTCCGGATTTAAGGTGAGCATGATATGTGGATGCACCATTCGCCAAGGGCCTTTTGTTAAAAGTTATTGTTTAAATGCCGAAACTAACATATGCCATGAATTTAGGGGCTAATTAAGGCTTCGGGATTTGTTTGAAAGTCAAATTCGTTCAAGGTAAGGCTATAAAGGAGCCTTTGATATTACTTGGTTTGGCCGAATAGGCCTAAGTCCCTAACCATGATTTTTGGCCGATTATAGGACAAGAGATCTAGCGTCAAAGATCGGATCTTCGCGATCTAGGGATTTCGGTAGAACAGGTATGTAAAGTCTTTACACACTTTATTAATAGACTTTGCCATATAGTTGCTTTGTTAATAATTACTGTAGTGATTTATGATATATGCTTGTGGGCTTAATCATGGTTTCCGGGTAAGTCCCCTAACTTGTGATCTGTTATTTTGTTTATGAAATATAATTGAGTATGCCATCATATGCTGATAAATGCATGATTTATGATATTGATATGTAAGCATGATGATGGTGGGATTGATGAGAGGAGGGGGATAATTTTATGGACTGTTGCCAATGGTTTTGACCACAAGATGGGTTGGCCCCATCAGATTATTTGTGACCTATGGTCATCAGTGGTTTTGACCACAAGATGGGTTGGCCCCATCAGATTATTTGTGACCTATAGTCATCAGTGGTTTTGACCACACCGATTGATAATTTGCGACTAAGTCCCAGTGGTTTGGTACCACCAGTGGTTTTGACCACACTTGATTATTTGTGACCTATGGTCATCAGTGGTTTTGACCACACGATGGGTTGGCCCCATCATTTGATTTGTGACTCTAAGTCATCAGTGGTTTTGACCACCAGTGGTTTTGACCACACGGGGTAGTTAAGGAGTATGGATGGTTAGGTTGGGTTGCATGTGCATGTTTATTAATGAATTGTGTTTGAGTTGTATTTTAGGGTGGGGATTTACACACCGAGTCTTGGTGACTCACCCTTCCTTACCATTTTGCGCATTTAGTAGAACGCGGAGATAGAGCCGAGAGGACTCGAGGCGGCCATGCTTATCGTTGGAGTTAAATTTATTCTCGTTAAGTTTAATTATTTTATTTCCTAAGTATTTTTAAATTGGGATGTAATAAGGCCGCTATTATTATTTTGGATGTTTATTTTACAGCTTTATTTTACTTTTAATATATTACAAATGAAATTCACAAATGTTAAAGTAAACCGATTAAACATAACCTTTTTCAACTTAATAACTCTTACGAGTTTTCAAAGACGTTACCATCGGGTAACCAAAAATAAACAAAGTCAACTACAACTTTGATGCTTTTAAAATGTACACGATCAAGTGTTTTCAAAAGGATTTATCAACCCAACTGTATTTATAAAAAAAAAGCCCCAACTAAGTTTTCAAACCCCGTTTTCATACCTTAGCCAAATTTTACCAAGTTTTCACCAAACTTTCAAAATGACTCAAAATATTTTACTCCGTGACATACCAGATTCGGTCAGGACTCATAGGTCGGGTTTGGGTGTTACATTTTTGGTATTAGAGCCCGGTTCAAAACTCGACTGTGGGGGGCCCAAGGCCCAAAATGTTTTGTTTTTGTTAGTAGGCCTTATTATGATGTTTTGAGAAACTGTTTTTGGCTTGAACAGCATGGCACCGAGTCTCCGGCACCTATCCGCCCAGGTAAGTAATTCTATCCATTTTTGTGAATATTTGATGAGGGGTAGAAGGGTAAATTGGGAATGTAGACTACTAGAGTAGAAACTGTTGAACCCAGGGCTAGCATACCTCAACTATGCATAAGATTTAATAATTACCTAAACAACCACGTGAGTTGTCACTAAGCAAAGGATGTGGCAATCGTTATGCGCATGTCTAGGATTGGATTCGGTGGGGGCCTGGTATTTAAGCAGTCCTCGTGACTCACCTCCTACTCACTCGAATCCTACCTGGTGCGTAGTGACGGTTCATCCAAGCTGAAACGACACACTCATAGGCTAAACTTGATAACTAAAACCCGAAAGGAACTAGCCGTTGTGTTTTTGAAATAATTAAAACCTTGTTAAAAAAAAACCAAAATACCCCTCAATTTAAAAAATGACCAAAATACCCCTGGTTTGTAAACTACCAAAATGCCCTCCGAATGAAAAATTTTCAACTGAAAAATTTTCAGAATATCCTTCTTTTGTGAAATCACTTAGAACCCAATTTTTGGAAATCATTTTGTGAAAATGCCCTGATTTTGTGAAATTACTAAAATGCCCCTAGAGGGTAAAATTACGAAAACACCCTTGATTTATGATATTCCCAAAGTACCCACAATTTTAATCAAAATTTTCATTTCATAAAAAGTGCTTAAAAACCTTAAACTTCAAAAACGTCATGATTTTGTAAAATTACAAAATTGCCCCTAACCAACAAAATTACCAAAATGACCTTGGTTTTCAAAGTTTTTGCAACACCATCAACTTGGAAAATAAATACTTAAAAAGAACCTTCAAAGTTTTACAACTTTTGAAATATCCCTGATTTGATAAATTTTACAAATTTACCTTGATTTGTGAAAAATTACCAAAATGCCCCTGAACTTCGAAATTACCGAAATACCCCCAGATTTTAAAATTTTTCAAAATACCTCGGGAATTTAAGAGTTCCAAAATACTTTTTGACAAAATCATCCAAAAATTTTCATTTTTGAAAAATTATAAAAATACCCCTATAGGACGAATTACGAAGATACCCTTGGGTAGTGGAAAAACAATCATAATGGAAACTACAACGTCTCTTTGGATTGAATGAATGAAAGACTGTGTGTTTGTATGATTACGAAAGAACCACTCCTAAACTCTTATCATAAAATTCCTTCGCGGGTAATCCACTGAAACAAGTATTAATACATAAAATTCTTAAACAGATAAACGCAGTCATTAGAATGAGTTCAAGAGGTCGTGGACGTCCTCCGCGTGGCCGTGGTAGGGGTAGGATGGCCTTATCCGAGCCAGCAAGGTCCGGACATGAGTCTGGAAATGAGATGCCAGATCTGTCGGCGGCGGAAACTGAATTTTAAGATCAGACGGGTGGTAATGATGTCGTATCTCAAGCTGTATTACGGGTTTTGGAACGGGTTCTTGAGGCGGCGAGTGTAGGAACCCAGAATCTGTGGTGGAACGACTCGGGCAACTGAACGAAAGTTTTAGATGAGTTTAGGAGTTGCACCTAGTGCGTGAGTATTGGTTGGAATCTCTTGAAAGGATTATGGGTGACTTGGATTTCACGGTGAGGAGAAGTTGAAGGTATCATTTCTTTGCTTCGGATGAGTCATATCGGTGGTGGCTCACCGTAAGGGATGGAACAGTGGCGAAAATCTTACTTGGGAGTTCTTGAGGATGCCTACCGGAAGAAATATATCGGAACCGATTACGTGGACGACAATGAAAGGCTTTCTTGAACTGGTTCAAGGCAATAAGACGGTAAGGAGTATGAGGCCGATTTCTCGGTTGAGTAGGTATGCTCGTGGTATTGTAGGTACCAAGCATGAACGCTGTGTGAGATTCAAGATGGGCTTAGAGATGAGTGAGGATGATGATAGCTCCACAACAGAATGGGAGTTCATTTGTCCTAGTGGAGAAATCGAAGGTTGTCAAGGAGTAAGACGATCGGTTAGAGCGAAATCAAGATAGAAATTAGAATAAAAGGAGCTCAAACCTTTAAGGTTCTCGGGTAATGAGCGAAGAGGACGAGGTTTGATGGGTCGGATCAAGTCGCTAGGCTCTCCGCCGCTAATCCTCAATGGCCGCCATGGTGTGCTCGGTGTGGCAAGTCTCACACGGGAATGTTGGAATGGTAATCGGGATGCTTGAGTGTGGGTCCTTGGAGCATCGAGTTAGAGACTGTCCGAAAAAAGAAGCTAGACTAAGATCAGAAGGTCAGGATCATGCACCAAACAGGAGGGATAACCAACAACCACAAAGGGGTCGAGGTGCAGTTAGGGGTAATAGAAATGGTAACGGGCGTGGCCGAGGTGCTGAAGGTGCAGAGGCGAGGCAACCAAGGTCAGTTTATGCAGTTGGCCATCGCGAGGAGGAAGATGTGCCAGATGTGACAAGGGTATGCTCCTTATTTCTGGAATACCCTTAATTGTTTTGATTATTGTAGAGTTTTCTTGTTTTGATAGGGAAGTGCCTGAAACTTGGGTTGAGAACTTAAAGATTGTGCCTAGGAAGTAAGAAACTTTATTAAGATCAGAGTGCGCAGCATAAGCATAGTATGGTGAGTTAAGATGTACGACTATTCGTTAGTAAGTAATTTCGAAGACGAAATTATTTTTAAGGGGGTAGAATTGTAACACCCTAAATTAGAGGTTAATTGTAATTTAAATATTTTCCCATGTGTGTGCTTGAAGAATTAAATTCTAGGATTTATTTGACATGTTTAAGGGTCTAAAAATAACCCGAGCTAGGCCTGACCTAATATTAAAAATTTCTTTTTAAGTGTGTAAAAGGAAGGAACTAGGTGAGTTAGGGCTTAAGTAAAAATTTAGGAGAAACATAACACAAGAATGTAATTGGCGTGTTGGCTTGGTGCGTCAAGGAAGTTTGCAAGGGAGGAGGTTCGATCCGTGGAAGTAACAAAGGGATATGTTTTTTTTCTTTGGGGCGTTAAAGGAAGGGCCCAAGTAAGGAAGGCTTTAAAGAAATTTCGGGCAAGGTTCATGGCATGAAAGGCAGGTGGGCGGAGTGGCTTGGGGCGCCACTCAAGGGCTTTGGTTTAAGGTCTCGGGTTCGAGACATAAAGGACACAAGAAGTTTTATTTTTTGGGCTTTGGCGTTAAAGGAGGAGGCTAGGAAGAAGGCCTTATAATTAAATGGTGGGGTAAATTGACATGAAAGTCTAATGGGAGAAGTGGCAGGGGCGATGGAAGAGGGGGGCTGCAGTGGGGTCGCGGGTTCGAACCCAAGAAACTGCATTGGTGTTTTATATTTTTTTTTATGTTGGTGCGCATGGAAAGGGAGAGTAATGGCATGGATTTGGACTCTAATTTTGATAGTGATAAGGCTTATTTCTTTTACATATTCGGCTGGAAGGGGGTAATGGTAGGTAGTCTATTTGCTATTAAATTGTTTAGAGGAGATTAAGGGATAGGAAGTAGGATAAATCTTGTTTTTTTTTTTTTTGATAAGTAGAGGCTAGAATTTATCACCAACAAGAGGGTGATTGCCGAAATTTGGACTCCTTGGGGGCTGTCCATATTTGTTTTTGCTACAGCAAAGGAGTGCCAAAAGTTCAAACAATTTCCTTTTCTTTCTTTCCAATCTTGCTGCTGCCGAATTCTCCATTGATTCATAGCAAAAATTCTTCAAAAATTTCCAGCTTCTCTTGTTCCTCCTTAGCCGAATACACCCTTCCTTCTTCTCAAAATTCCAGCCCTTCCATTTGTGTTGGCCGAATCTTCTCCCCTCCCTAGCTAAGGTGCTGCCGAATTTCAATAAGTGTGGTAAGGGATCTTTTTAAGTTTTATTCGTTTATTATTGTTTTGGCCAACTGAAACCATGAGGTTTAACCTTGAATTCTTGTGTTTAACCGAACCTATTCAGGGTCTTGGATTGGTAACCCTCTCTAGAAACCAGCATTAAGGAAAATTGAGAAGTCTTCCGGGATTTAAGGTGAGCATGATATGTGGGATGCACCATTCGGCCAAGGGCCTTTTGTTAAAAGTTATTGTTTAAATGCCGAAACTAACATGTGCCATGAATTTAGGGGCTAATTAAGGCTTCGGGATTTGTTTGGAAGTCAAATCCGTTCAAGGTAAGGCCATAAAGGAGCCTTTGATATTACTTGGTTTGGCCGAATAGGCCTAAGTCCCTAACCATGATTTTTGGCCGATTATAGGACAAGAGATCTAGCGTCAAAGATCGGATCTTCGGGATCTAGGGATTTCAGTAGAACAGGTGTGTAAACTCTTTACACACTTTATTAATAGACTTTGCCATATAGTTGCTTTGTTAATAATTACTGTAGTGATCTATGATATATGCTTGTGGGCTTAATCATGGTTTCCGGGTAAGTCCCCTAACTTGTGATCTGTTATTTTGTTTATGAAATATAATTGAGTATGCCATCATATACTGATAAATGCATGATTTATGATATTGATATGTAAGCATGATGATGGTGGGATTGATGAGAGGAGGGGGATAATTTTATGGACTGTCTCCAGTGGTTTTGACCACAAGATGGGTTGGCCCCATCAGATTATTTGTGACCTATGGTCATCAGTGGTTTTGACCACATCGATTGATAATTTGCGACTAAGTCCCAGTGGTTTGGTACCACCAGTGGTTTTGACCACACTTGATTATTTGTGACCTATGGTCATCAGTGGTTTTGACCACACGATGGGTTGGCCCCATCATTTGATTTGTGACTCTAAGTCATCAGTGGTTTTGACCACCAGTGGTTTTGACCACACGGGGTAGTTAAGGAGTATGGATGGTTAGGTTGGGTTGCATGTGCATGTTTATTAATGAATTGTGTTTGAGTTGTATTTTCCGGGTAGGGGATTTACACACTGAGTCTTGGTGACTCACCCCTTCCCTTAACATTTTGCAGACGAGTAGAACGCAGAGATGGAGCCGGAGAGGACTCGAGGTGGCCATGCTTATCGTTGGAGTTAAATTTATTCTCATTAAGTTTAATTATTTTATTTCCTAAGTATTTTTAAATTGGGATGTAATAAGGCCGCTATTATTATTTTGGATGTTTATTTTACTACTTTATTTTACTTTTAATATATTACAAATGAAATTTACAAATGTTAAAGTAAACCGATTAAACATAACCTTTTTCAACTTAATAACTCTTACGAGTTTTCAAAGACGTTACCATCGGGTAACCAAAAATAAACTAAGTCAACTACAACTTTGATGCTTTTAAAATGTACACGATCAAGTGTTTTCAAAAGGATTTATCAACCCAACTGTATTTATAAAAAAAAAGCCCAACTAAGTTTTCAAACCCTGTTTTCATACCTTAGCCAAATTTTACCAAGTTCTCACCAAAATTTCAAAATGACTCAAAATATTTTACTCCGTGACATACCAGATCCGGTCAGGACTCATGGGCCGGGTTTGGGGTGTTACATTTGATCTTCTCACTGAAACTTCTTAGAAATAAAGGTTGATCCTCAATACACTCAGGGATGAGGGATTTGTAACTTCGACCTGCTCCACTGGGACTTCGAGGTGATAAGAATCCAGAGAGAAGAGATTTGTAGTTTCGATCTTCTCACTGAAACTTCTCGAAAATAAAGTTGGATCCTCGTTGTAAACTCAATGAGATGGGATTTGTAATTTCAACCTACTCCGCTGGAACTTTGAGGTGATAAGAATTCAGAGAGAAGAGATTTGTAACTTCAATATTCTTACTGAAACTTCTCAAAAATAAAGTTGGATCCTCGTTGTAAACTCAGGGAGACGGGATTTGTAATTTCAACC
Organism: Gossypium rotundifolium; assembly: GCA_025506655.1. Lineage (NCBI taxonomy): Eukaryota > Viridiplantae > Streptophyta > Magnoliopsida > Malvales > Malvaceae > Gossypium > Gossypium rotundifolium. The sequence continues at coordinate 173,773,297 of CP106724.1, forward strand.
TACTCCGCTGGAACTTCAAGGTAATAAGACTTGTATGGCTTCAATCTGCTCCTACAACTTTAGGATTGCCAGATCTGCTATCTTCGATCCCCTTCGCTCAGGAAGGCAAGATCTTCGAATTCATCGATGTTGCGACAACGTCCTCTAGGGGATCTGTCCTGTAAAATCAGTTTTGTGTTTATGCTTATGCAAAATGGTTAGGATGCAATGATATAATGAATCAAATGCTCCTAACTAAATGTATTATGGACGACATTTGCATGAATGCAGAATGTCATGAGAATGGTCTTTTTACAAAGATTAGGATGCGATGATCGGAATGAATCAAATGCCCCTAGATGTATCTTATGGATGACATTTGTATGAATGCAGAATGTCATGAGAATGATTTCTTACAAAGATTAGGATGCAATGATCGGAATGAATCAAATGCTCCTAACTAAATGTGTTTTGCATGAATGTAGAATTTCACGAGAATGATCCCTACTTAAGGTTGCCATCGCTCATCGTTTATTAGGGCTCTATCTTTGACGTATTATGTTGCCATCTTATTCGGCTGGTATTCTTGACAGAAAACTCGAAAAAATAATTATAACTGTTCAACAGATTTGCCTCGCTGTAATTTCAGGGTTCATCTCATTGTGACTTAGGGGTATAGGATCTAAATCTCTTCCCATCTATCCCACTGCGACCTTGAAATGTAGGATTTGTTTCTTCTTCAATCCATCACATTGCTATTCAAAGGTATGAGATCTGTATTATATTCTATCTATCCCACTATAACAAGGGGGTATAGGGCCTGTAGCTTGTTCCATCAACTGATCACTCATCGGGTGACCCAACCAGATGTGTATGTATGATGCTCGCGTGAATGCAAAATATCAATTTTTCTCCGGAGAATGATTCCCATTTTACACTTGGGTTAATGATGCCTATTTTTCATCAGGATTGTATCACCAACTATTTTTAACAAAAAATCCAATGAGATAGCCTCAACTTAGACTCTTCCTTAATCTTAGTGAATTTTAAAACAATAGTCCTATTTTGAGTTCTTGTATTATTCAAAGAGTTTCTAGAGTAATATGCGAAACTCATTTTATGAAAATATTATTAGTCCACCAATCATTATTTCAATGCAAAATGCCGAAAAAGATCATAACCATGGACAAGAAGTGAAACACCCCAAACCTGGCCCACAAGTCCTGATCGGATTTGGCATGCTCCTTGAGTAAAACGTAGTAAATCTCGTTTTGTTATCTTGGAAAAATTGGTGGCTTGGAGAAAAATAGATTTGTGTTATGATCAAGCTGAAAACCATGTTGTTATTGAAGTTTGTATTAAAACGTTATCTTCATGTTTCAAAAATTATAAGTTAAAAGAAATGCCAAATTTTAGAGCTTATCATTAAGTTGAAAATCGTAGGTGTTTAGGTGTCAAAACATTTGAAGTTGTTTTACGAAAAATTGTTTAACCATTTGTTTAATGTTGATCGTATCGGAATAAAATTTAAAACGCATGCATAAAACAGTTAAATAGTAATGGCCTTATTACAACAAAAACAAAAAAAAACCGAAATAAATTCTGAAAACCTAATAAGAAAACGTGATAAGTTTAATCATAAGAAAACTCGAAAATGCTGAGCTGAGCATGGCCACCACTAAGTCTCTGCCGACCCGGTCCATTTCACTGAGTATCCCCTGCAAAATGTTATCCCACGAAGGGTGAGTTAACAGACTCAGTGTACAACAACCAACACAGACTCCCAATTGATTAAGGCATATTAAGTCACATATAAACAATTATAAGCAATGATGCAACCCAAAACCCACCTAGATATCCAACCTCTACACACCACCCGTACATGCCAATCACACCGTGGGGATTATTAAATCGACCCTCCATCCGCTACACACCATCGAAGGCAGTCACTGCAGTCAACTGCACATCGCCCTTATATTCGTGGCATTGCCACCAAAAAATGTGACAGAGTCACCGGATAAGGTGGTAGAAACCACCGGAACACTTCCCCTTAATCATTATCACCCATATGCCCATGCAACATACATATTATTCAGATATCATGCAATGCGCCTTACCCCCAAAGTTATAACGAAATTACACATATTTCCATATCAATGCTTATAAGCATTAAACAATGACATGATAGCATATAACGAGATCCATAATCAGGGGACTTACCCAGAGTCCACACTCATGCCCACAAGGCATAACCACCGATTTTAATGGCTTATCACAGTAATAAACATATCATACTAACGAAGTGTGTAGGCGTTACACACCTGACTATACGTAGATCTAAGCGAAATCCCGAAACTACGTGAAACTTACCTATCACTTGGTACTTTTGAACTTTGGTATATTAAGTATATGGCATGTATAGGGACTTTGAGTTATTTTGGTTATGTTTTGGTAATGGTTTTGGCCATATGATTTGGCATTGAAAATGTTTATGTTTTGGTAAGTGTATATAGCCATGTGTAATGGCTTAATTTGGTTTGTTTGGTATGTTTGAATAATGTACATATATGTATAGTTATGTCTTGTAAATTAAGTTGGCTGATAGTTATGTGATGATTGATGATAATAGGTACTATGAATGGTAAATGATGATTTGTGGATATAGGTATACTTGTAAAATTAGGTCAAATAATACATATTTGATAATGGTCATTTTGATGATTTGAGAAGACAAGGATTGGTGTGAATTGAGATAGTATATTGTGGTACTTATGTGCTTTAAATTTGTTAGTATTGATTTGGTATGATTTAGGCTTGGTTTGGTTGTTTTGGATTGCATATTATGCTATGGTTTGGTATTATTTGTGTAGGTGAAGATGTGTGCCAAATGGGGTGGCAAAATGGCTTGGTAAATAGCTTATTTTTATCCATACGGGCAGAGACACGGGCGTGTGTCTCAGCCGTGTGTGACACATGATTATGTTACATGGACGTGTGTTCCCTGATATTGAAAGTAAAATCAAGTAAGTATGCTCCCCACGGCCTCACACACGGGCGTGTGACTTGTCCGTGTGGCATAAGTCAATATACCTTACAGGTTTGGCACGGCCTGGCACACGGGCGTATATGACCATATTTTTGGCAGGCGGGCTAGCCACACGGGCGTGTGTATTGGCCATGTGACCCAAGTCAGAGAGTTACATGGGGTCGGACACGGGCTGGGACACGGCCATGTGTTCCCATTTCGAATGTCCACATGGCCTGTGACACTGGCGTGTCTAGTGGCCGTGTGTGACACACAGGTGTGTATCCTCTATTTTGAGAAAAATTTTCAAAGTTTTGTGAAAGTTTCTTAATTTATTGGTTTAGTCTTAAACCACTCCTAAGTATGTTTAAGGCCTCGTGGGCTTGTATTAGGGACAAATTGATAGAAATTGAATGATGAATGGTTGAATTGAGAAATTGTATGCTTATTGAATATTTAATTGTTTTATAAGTCTGGTAATACTCCGTAACCCTATTTTAGTGTTGAATATGGGTGAGGGGTGTTACATACCCTTCCTCTCACCTATCTCGATATTCTATCAGGGGCATCACTCCCTAATATACTAAGTACATTCGAATAAATAGTCAATTTCGGATAGAGAATCACTTAACAAATAAATTAGTTTATAAATCGAATCATGCAAAATATAAATAAAACATAATAATCTATTAATTATTCATACAACAATTAATCAGCCAAATTAACGAAAGATAAATAAAAGAATAAGGGGAAGAGATAGGAGAATGCTCATAAATAAATATATTGAAGCGCAAATCCGGAACAATCTCTGCTCGCTATTGTCTTCAAATCGGAATAGAAAATTTCTGACTAAACAAACATGAAAAGAAAAGAAAACTAAAAACTATGTTTGATGAATACGTTGATGGATTGATGCCCTAATTTGAGTCTTTTGGTTGAAAGCCAAATATCTTGATTTCTGGGTTTTTCCCCAAAACCATAATTGACTTGAAAAATACAGAAGATGTCTTCGTTAAATTGCTACTGCCACCACAGACTTCCATTGTTGTCACAATAGGCATTGTTGTTGCTGTCGTTGGACCACTATTGTCACCACCTTCGGCTATCGTCAACCACCATCAACCACCACTATCGAACCATCAGTAGTCTCTGTCATCGGACTAATATTGGTTTTTTGACAGTTGGCTGGTTTGGGTTTGCGTCGTCTGGATCGGTCTTGGATGTGTTTCAATTCTCTGAGATTCGTAAAAAAATCATTTACATAATTCTTATATTTGTTTTCGGCTCACATGAATTATTTTAAAAAAATAAACTTATAAAATAATATCTACGTAGAGATGATAATCCACGATCTAATTACATATCCCAAAAAAAAAATTAATAATAATTACAATTAAATTTTCGAGACTTATGTGCTTATGTGCTTCCTAAACTTTTAACCCAACACTTTATAATTTAATTCAACTCAATACATGTTTTCTACTTTCCAAAATAAATACTATTTAAAAATTTAAATAAATTAATTTTTGAATTAAATAATTTTCAACCCAATTCTAATTTTATTAAAGTCTAACAACTTTACCATAAAAGAATCTATGAAAAATATATTTAATTTTTACATTCAACAAATTTCACAATGACCCAATTGATTTAATTCTATTTTGAACTTCAATTATTTAATTAAATAATAGATAAAAACTTAAATTAATTCTTAGGTCATTTCATATTTAGTGAGAAACCATATTTATTTTTGTATGTAACCCATTTTTCTAACTTTATCATTTTTGTTCATTGAATATGCAATTCTATTATGATTTTAACGAGTTAAAATAGGGATCAATTGAACATATGTATATATGCCTCAAATGATTTATAATTAAGTTCTAAATTTTCGTCTATTAATTATAAACTCATTTAGTTACGAAGTCATTCCACTATAGTATCATGACTGAACTCTCCTGAATTACATACCATTATGAAAGCTATTTGACCAGTGCTCGTCCAATGACCTTGTCATAAGTTTGTTACCCTCATAGTATACCTTAATCTCTTTGGGATAAATCTATTCTTCCAGTATGATCCTATTTTATTTCATTGTAACCGTTCCATCTTCTTTTATGAAAAGTCAATTACTATCAAATAGTAAACAAGTCATTTATCATAAACGCAAACGACCTGTGACCATATTTACTTTTCATCTATCATGTAATGCCAATGAAAAAATATCATTTAATCATCTCTTGGCCTATGAATTCCACTATTGTGAATGATGCTATCTATTGCAGAAGTTGTATACCCAACGCACAAGCTTTCGGTTTCTTATCTATTTGAGTTCAGACTTTTACTTACATCAAAGTATACGAGCCACGCATACATAGTCCATCATCCACTCAGGATTAATGTATGTCACACTATGCATGCCACAACTGAGTAAATCCATAAACGGATTCAGGATTAAGGTTAGTTAGTCACACCTATGTCTCTATCTTCTCAAGTTATCTACTTCGATACCCAAGACAAAACATCTCCTCTATTGGACTTGATATACGACATATTAATCTTTCAATCAGTTTGCTCATTTCGGATTAGACTTAGGACATGTTCATGTTCATCTACTAATACAAACTATCTTTCTAAATTACGATTCGACCACGTAATACTGCTTAGTATTACTTAAATATTAGATAACCAATGAATCAATATTTGCTTCCATTTTGCTTTGTGTGCAAAAACTATTGAGCACTATATAAAAAGAATATTGATACAACTTATGGATAATTTAATTAAACCAATCTGTTCAAAAAAATTAAAATTATACAAACATATATACTACACTTAGAACACCTAGATCTAACTAACAATCCCTAATTAGAGTGATTAACAGGATAATTTACCCTTTTATATTTATGCTTACATGGTTTGTAGGACATTAGCAAATCGGCTCTTGCTAAATCAAAATGTTGAATCTTAACTCAAGTCGGTGTGTATAATACGAAAATTAAAACAACAAAAAAAGCTTAATTGAATAATTAGCCCACAAACTATACATTTTTTTTGTATTAGGTAGTTATTTTTATTTTTTTTGGAATCAAGTATCTAAATTATGACTATGTAATTATTACGGTCTAATCTTTACCCTATATTAAAAAAATCAGAATCAATCGACATATGATACATTTATTTATTTTCTTATTTTCTTATTTTTCTAAATTTTTGAATTTTTTTTCTTTTCACATCCTTTTCTATTTGTTCTTTTTCCTCTCTTATTCTTCCTCTTCTCCTCACAATCCTGTACTTTAGATTTTTGGATAATCAAGTTGGGTTTTCAAAATTCAAGATTTACCATGTCCTTTGTTTAAATTTCTTGGTAATCAAACATGTTGTTGATTATTGTTCTTTGAATTTCCAAGGTTTTGAAATCTTTTTTTTTTTTTAAATGCATTTTTTCACCTACTCTATTACGAGCGTTACTTGCAAATAATTGTTACCTTTATGAAAATTTTACCAATGCTCTTGTATACTAAATAGGAATACTTATTTGAAACGGAATCAAACTCTTGTGTCTGTTGTTGTGAATAAATGGAAGGAGAAAGAGGATGAAATTGATGTAATTGGGAAGGAAGAAGACGATAAAGAGAGAGAAGGAAAGGAGAAATAATATTAAATAGTAATTAAATTAAATTAAAATTTTATTTGATATTGAAGCTTGATCAATTAAAGAAAACTTTTTAAGTTTAATTTAGTATTGTTTTTTAAAAATGTGTTTAGAAACATAAGTATTTATTAAACAGATAACTTTTAGGGGTATTTTACCAGAAAATACTAATTTTTAAAAAAATTTACAGAAAAAGACCGAAAAAATAATTATTTACCGGAAAGGGTCATTTCTCTCGAAAATGCGTCCACATCAGCGCATTTTTAGGGGATGCAGTAAAAAAACGCGTCCATGAGGGAGCATTTTCTGCCACATCAGAAAAAAAGGCTTCCTTGAGGGCGCGTTTTGCTGATGTGACAAAAACACTCCCCCAATGACGCGATTTAGCCCGTGTTTTTTTTTTAAAAAAAACTATTCTCGAACATATTAAAAATTTACGATAATAAATCTTTATAAAGGCTCAAAGTGACAACACCATTTTTTAAGGTGTCATTAATTAATAAGGAAATATAACTTACAAAGGAAATCTTTATATAGACCTAAAGTCTCATTTCTCTTTATTTTCTTGAGCAAAGTGAGTATGAAATATGTGTATATATAGACTCATGAATAATTTTGCAACTTGTTCCTAAACAATGTGGGATTCCTTCCTCTTTTAACTAACAACATGAGATTAAAAGCTACACTATATTTGATTTTTTTTTACAAAATAATTTATTTTTTATATTTTGTTAATATTTTCTTGTATTATAAAATTATCTTTTGATATCTTTAATCTTGTTGCATTTTAGAATTGTTAACATATACAAAAGAACTATTAAAAAAGAGAACAAATTACACATATAAAACTTGTACATTCAATAATCTTCTATTCAATTTTAAATGTTTGAAGTTAATATCTATGCAATTCTAATTTTAAATTAATTTTTATTTAAATTTAGAAGTTATACTTTTAATTTTATTATTATTTATTTTATTTTATATTTTGAATTTTAAAAATTCCTATTTCCATTCAGATCAAATCGGGATTCCATCCGTGGATCATCTGATTAATATCTACGTAAAACAAAATTATCTCATATGGAGACTTCCCGATCTACAAAAGTTACTTCGAGATGGTGCCTCCCACGTTATTCAAACACTGGAGCATAATAAAAACGATGCTAAAGATTGGACGTGTGTGAGAAAAGAAGCATTCCCATCCAACAAAAATGAGTATCGAGATTAACTCATGTTGTTGCTCTGTTTATATTATATATTTCCTTGTCTTATTGAATAAGTCGGGAATTTGTTTGACAATCTTTTCACCTTGCGGTCAGGTATGGTCATTTGTTGGTTCAGGACTTCTCCGACACGGTTCAAACTCTTCCCCCGATAATCTACAGAATTTTGTGGTTGACATGAGGGACCCCGCTCATCTAGGCGGTCATCTTGCCAATCCTCCTGCTGGTGGTCAGGCTCCAGCGCTACGTGATGTTGCTAATCGCAATCCATTGGCTGTTTTGTTCGAGTCGCTGCTACCGTGGGTTAATTACGGAGGTCCAGAAGATGGCATAGTTGATGAAAACCGAGTTAACGAGCAAGGCCAAGGCAATGAAGATCTCTGAGCTGCAATGTATCAAAGATTTGATGGAAAACATTTAGGCCAAATAATCAAGTTCTCAATAATGTCTCTTGACACATTCTGTAATATCAATTTAATGTGTAGGAAGTAAAATTCTTTTTGCTTTTCAAGTTCCATTTACAAATAGTTTTGTGCCACTCTCTCGTGATATCAATTTTGTGGACATTTTTTAAATTCATTTAAGTTCATTACCTTTTACATAGAATATAAATAATATTAGTCGAGCAATTTCAGACAAATATTTGTTTGTGGATTAATAATGTAACAAATGTTAACTTTTTATAAAAAAATTTAAACTAAGTAAAAAAATCAAATATAGTGTAGCATTTTATCTCATGTTGTTAGCTAAAAGAGAAGGAATCTCACATTGCTTAGGAACAAGTTGCAAAATTGTTCATGAGTTTATATATACACATATCTCATATCCCACTTTGCTCAAGAAAACAAGAGAAATGAGACTTTGTGTTTATATAAAGATTTTCTTTGTAAGTTATATTTCCTTATTAATTGATGACACCTTAAAAAAAATGACGTTGTTACTTTGAGCCTTTATAAAGATTTATTCTTTAAATTTTTAAAAAATTTGAAAATAATTTTTTTTAAACACGGGCTAAAATGCGTTCTTGGGGTAGCGTTTTTGCCACATCAGCAAAGGCGCCCTCAAGGAAGTGTTTTTGCTGATGTGGTAGAAAACGCTCTCTCGTGAACGCGTTTTCTTGCTACATCTCTTGAAAATATGCTGACGTGGACGTGTTTTCAGGTAAAATGGCCATTTTCGGTAAATAATTATTTTTTTGAACCTTTTCCGTAAATTTTTTTCAAAATTAGTATTTTTTTAGTAAATTGCCCAACTTTTAGAGTCGAAATTATTTTTAAAAAATATTTTTGAACTTAAAAGTAAAATTATTTTTTTTTTAGATTTTGCTTTTGATAAAAAACGCTTTTAGACCCGTATAAAGTGTTTTATATAATATTTATATTGATTATATAATTACTTTCGTATTTAAAATTTATATTAAATATATAATATTATATATTTAAATTTTTATTGATTATATTTTAATATTTTAAATATAGTTTATATATTCAAATTAAAATTTATAAATAATTCTAATATTAATTGTTTAAAATATATTTAAAATTTATATTTTATATATTTAAATAATAATAATAAATTATGATAAATTATTTTTATATTCTTATTTAAAATTACAATTTTAATTAATTTTACTATTATTTAAATATAGATGTTACTTTATAACACAGTATCTAGAATTAATGTATTTGGTTTGAAAAAAATTAACTACCTGACAGTAGAAATGATATTTGTTTTAAGTAAAAAGTTCAAACTTCGAAGACATAATAGACTTCCTTCTTTTGTCTGAAAATCTAGGATGCCCCGGAAAAGACCAAAACACCCACCTTAAACCTCCAACAAACTTTAGACTTTTCGTAATTTGAATAAAATAATAACATTAACTCCGTCCATTTAGTCTTTGATATACCAACATAAAATCTCAAAATAAAGAAAAATTAAAGGCAAAAGTTTCCATCGTTTTCTCATCCCCCAAACAGGCCCTGACTGGTTCCACTGGGTAATGGAGGGAAACGGCAGCAGAGCCGATGCCAAACTCCTTCTAAGAATCGCTAAGAAACTTCTCCAAGGCCGTCATTTCAAAGCCTCAAGAGATGTCGCAGTCCTCGCCCAACAAACCGATCCCCTCTTGGAAGGGCCAGATCAGATCCTAGCCGTCATCGACGTCGTTGTCGCCGACGTCAAAAGAATTAACGACCAACACGATTGGTACTCCATCTTACAAATCGATTGCCGTTCCCAAGACAACGATCTCATCGAGAAACAGTATCATCGCCTAACTCTCCTTCTTGATCCTGAGCAAAATAAGTTCCCTTTCGCCGATGATGCGTTTAAGCTCGTATCCGACGCATGGTCTATTTTGTCTAACAGCTCGAAAAAATTGGTTTACGACAAAGAATTTGACTCCTGTACGAGAATTGATTTAAGCACCGCCGGCGATCGTTCGTATAATGCCGGGGAATCAACTGTCAGGGGAGAAGCGCAAAATCAGGAACGCATGCAGAATTTGGAATTGCGAAAGGAGAATCAAAGGCCAAGAATGTCAACATTTTGGACAGCGTGTCCCTACTGTTATATGTTGTTTGAGTATCCTAGGATTTACGAAGGTTGTTGTTTAAGGTGCCAGAATTGCGACAGAGCTTTTCATGGTGTTCTCATTCAGACTTTGCCGCCGTTGATTCCCGAGAAAGAAGCTTATTATTGTACCTGGGCGTTTTTTCCGTTATTGTCCGGTGGTCAGGAGACTGAAGTTGAACCTCCTCCGGGGTTTCCAGATAAGCGGCGAGGGAGTGAAAGAAATGATGGACGGGAGAGTGAAGTTAAAGCTCCTCCAGGGTTTCCAGAAAAGCGGCGAGGGGCTCAAAGAAATGGAGGTACTATGGCCTTGCCACCACCGGCTTCTGCTCCGACGACCACCATGAAGAAGGCTACCGATAGCATCGATAATGTGGCAGGGATTTCGAGTGGGAATGTGTCCGATTTTGCCCCAAGGAAGAGAGGGAAGCCGAGGATGAATCCTCTCTGAGGTTTCGTAGGTAATGGATTATGGTTTTTTGGGTTTGGTTTATAGGCAACCTAACCATAATGCAGGAGTTCTTGCGGTGGAGACAGCCGATTTTGATCATGGGGGAAGGTAGGATAATGCTGAGGCTGCAACTCCGATATATATGGAGGAGACTTTGTAGGTATTGTTGTAGTTGTTGATAGCTGTTTTCTTTGTAGATGTTAGATTGCTGTCGTTTACGTGCTAGAACATATGTGTGATAATGTAACCATATGATATGTATATACATGCAATGTCTCAGGTCAGCAAGTTCTTTCACCATTGTTTGATCAATTTTTACTTATTGGCATTTTAACTTCTTGCGAATCGAAATATTGGTTCATTCCATGTTTCATGGCTTAAATTACATAGTTGTTGGATGCATCATTCTGTGATGCACATTACAAATGGCAAATGAAATTTTAATGGTAATAGCAGTGCTTGAATAGTCAAGGAGCTTGTTACTTCAAAGAAAACATGTTGAGAAAGATAAACGTTTCTGAATATTTTTTTCTGCAATACTATAATCTTCTATTGCTTCAAAGTGCAGCCTGCAGCTTTTGAGTTGTATTCTCCCTAAAGCAGTGCGCCCTGAACAAGTCTGCCTTGGAGCGACACCCCTGGAGATGCTCTCTCCCAAAGCTGTCCGCCTTCCCTAAATGAATCGTGATCTTCTCCCAGCGTAAGTTTGGTCCGTGTCTATGCTAGGATTAGTTTGGCTCTAGACATGCAAGAATGAACGCGTGTGAAGCTCGACCCCGCATTAGTAACATCACCAATGTGTTCCAGCTTCTTGCAGCAATATGTGAGCAGGGAGCATCAACAATAACCAAACCTTTTTCCATAACACTTCCAGCATGTAAATATATGTAATTGGGTCTCCAAAAGTACAGGAGCTTGGCTAAAACTTGTAACCTCTAGTATTGGGGGGAAGAAACGGGGGGAACAAAATGGAAAGCAACATGTGAAGCGAAAATGGGCACAACATCACCTATGTCGGGTACGTAGCTTTACAGATTCTGAACCATGTTGTTAAAGCCGCTAAACAATAATTAACACAACTTTAAAAAGAAAAATCAAAGGGGCTCACATTAATCTTCAACTTTGATCACATTCACGTCTTACTCGATTTTAGTTACTGAAATTAGTTAATTAACAATTTTCTTGCTTTTTAATGTATTCCTTTGCCTCATATGCTAATGTTATAATCCCATGCTGTGGACTAAAGCCTTTGCTATAAAATTTCATTTCACAATCCTTAATTTATAATGTACTTCATCTCCTATTATATATAAAAAATTAATATTAGGTACATCTATACAAGATCAATGATTCTCAAAAGAAAGGAAGAAAAAATAAGACACATATTGTCATGTCACTCTAGATATGCTAGTCTCAAAAGTTGGCACTTTCTTTTGTGAAATTAAATTTTTATTTCTATAGTTAGATGGGGAAGAAGAGGGGAAAGATAAGAATATGATTTCTTTGTTTTGTTTAATGTTACTATGAGCTTTCGATTTTATTTTAATAATTAAGTCTCGCCTTTGCATTTAATTGAGCTCTAAACTAATAAAAATGGTCAAGTAGACCATTTGCATTTAATTGAGCTCTAAACTAATAAAAATGGTCAAGTAGACCATTTGTTTGACATTAACCATTAGTGTTTAATGACATGATGTGACCGTTAATAATGTCACATTTTCATTGATTGATGACATGGTAATGTCACATTATCGTGTCAGTAAAAATTTAAAATTATTTTAATTTTTAAAATAAGTGCATAATAAATTTGATCAAATGGTTAATTAGGTTCATTTGAATATGAAAAATTTATAAAAATATTAGAAATTAATTAAAATATTATAAAAATAATTTATCAAAAACCACAAAAAAATATTTAGAAAAAACCACTTATAAAAATGGTTAAAAATTAATTAATAACCATAATAATAATAAGTTGATTTTATTAAAAAAAATAATAAGTTGAGACAAGATTTTATCTAATGTTAACCTGTACTAAAGCTATGGGTCAGGCTGGAATTCAATAATATTGTCGAAACCATTTTTTGTTTGGAAAACGGGCCGACTTTAAAAGGAAAAAACGGAGTCGCCACCAATCTTTTTTGAAGTGTGATTGGGCCACTTATAAAACATTTTGGGTCTACGAATTTTAAGAAAACGGGCTCGGGAGTCGGTTACGCACGAGGAAGGATTAGCACCCTCGCAACGCCCAAAATTGGTACCGTATTGATTGATTAATGTCCTTAGTATCAAAAATTAGAAAATGTTTTCTGAAGAGGGAAAAATGTTTGGTGACTCGTATTGGACATCAAAACTCTCTCGTTTGGAAAAGTTGAAATATCACGCCCAAAGACGATAGGACACGATGCTTCAAACTCGATACCAAGATCATTTTATGATTTCCAGAATACATGAAGTGCGATTTGAAAAAGGGGTATTTCACTACTTGGCTAAACTAAAACCGAAATCCAACACGATTGGGTACGATTCCTTGGATTTCCAATAATGAAATATTGCCCTTATTTAAGAAATACGAGAAGGAAAAAAATCTGTGAAGGATATCTCGTTGTTTAGATGAACAGAAAATCGAAACCCAGCACGATTGGGTACGAATTTCTTGAACTTCCAAACACGAAACATTGCCTTGTTTTCAAAAATATGATCAAGATCTTTAAAGGATATTTAATGATCTAGACGAACGAAAAATCGAAACCCAGCACGATTGGGCATGATTTCCGAACTTCCAAACACACAAAATTGCCTTCGTGAAACATTTTTTTAAGCTTTAAAGGATATTTAGTGATCTAGACGAACGAAAAATCGAAACCCAGCACGATTGGGTACGATTTCTCGGACTTCTAAATACGAAATATTACCTTCATAAAAGCCCATTTTTATGCATTTTCTTTAAAAAACAAAAATAACAATCTTGAAATGTGACCACGGTAATAACAAGGGGAAAAAAATAATAATACCTAGGAATATAATAATAATAGGAGAATAAAAAAAAACTATAGTAGTAATAATATTAAAATAATAATAATAATAAAATAATAGTAATAAAAATAACAATATATTAATACTAATAAAGAAAAGAAAATAATAGTATTAACAAAACAAGTAATAATAAAAATATCAACATAATAATATATATATAAATAGTAACACTAAAAATGATAAAAAATGACAAGTAATAAAATAATAAACAAAGAAAATAAGAAAAGGACTAAATTAAGCTAAAAATGAAAACTTGGGGTAATTTTAAATAAAATAGAAGGATTAAAGAATTGCAACACACGAGAAACCTAGGGGCCAAAATAGCAATAAACCCTCCCATGAAGCAGGCGTTTAAGCTGGGACTAAATTGAAGCGAAAAAAATTATTGGGGTCAAATCGGAAGGATAAAACACGATTTTAAAACAAGTAAAGAGCGGAGGGCTAACGCGCAATTAGCCCCTCCGAGGCAAAAACACGCGGATCCTATCCACAGTGCGGGTCGGGTCATGGTCGAGGCCCCAAACGACGTCGTTTGGCCTCGACCGATGCCCAAAAAAGCTAATGCCGTTTATCACAAGATAAAAGAAAATTTTGCCTTTGAACTTTCATTTTCCTTCCAGCAGAGAAGAGGGGGGAAAAAAGGAAAAAACTCTCTCCCCCAGCTCAACGTCCGGCCGATTCTCCGACGCAGCTTCCTTCCATTGTCATGGCCCACCGCTCACGGTGGATCAAATCAAAAGGTAAATTTTTTTTATAAAACCTTTATATTTATTTTAGAAAACCCAAAAACGGATTCCGAAAAAAAGAAAAGAAAAAAAATAAAATAAAAATAAAAACCGAAAAGGAAAAAAATGAAACCTTTGTGTTTTTTTTTGTTTCTCTCAACTCTTCTGTTATAACGTTTGTTTTCTCTTTTTCTTTCTCCAAAAAAACCCTAATCCCCCTTTTACAGTGATTCCCGAAGGCTTTTATAGCCTTATCAAAATCCTAAAATTCTGGCTATTTGAATCGTGTTGTTACTCTTCTGTTTGTAGGTGAGAGTCGTGGAGGAGTGGGGCTCTTCAGACCAGCACTAGAATCGCGCACGACTCGGAAGAGTGGTCAACGTGGTGACAGTTGTTGAGAGTCGGACCGTTGGTCTTCTCGCTAGGGTTTCCTCTTCATTTCGCTTTCTGTTTTGGATTTTAATGTGTTTTTGGATTGTAGTTTTGGGCTTCATTTTCTTTGGGCCTCGAAGAAAAATTGGGCCTTACAATTGCCCTCTTTGCTCATTGTCGCAACGAGAATAGAGCAAAGACTTTAAAAGGACCAATTTTGCCCTAGCTTGTTCGATCTTGACTTCCTGATGCTTCCTTTTTCCAGGTAGCTTTATTCCACCCATTGCATTCCGGAGGTGTGGAAGTTTTGTTTCGATCTGCTATCTTTAGCCTGCTCCACTCCTGCTTAGTGGAGATAAGGCTTCAATCTTCGATCTGCTCTACTCCTGCTCAGTAGAGATAAGATCTATTATCTTCAATCCGCCCACTCCCTTTCGGTGGAAATAGGATTTGTCTTTTGATCTGCTTCTACTCTGCTCGCCAGAGAGATAAGATCTGCTATCTTCAATCCGCCCACTCCCTTTCGGTGGAGATAGGATCTACTATCTTAGCTTTGCTCCACTCGATCGGTGGAGATAAGGCTTCTTCGATCTGCTCTACTCCTGCTCAGTAGAGATAAGATCTGCTGCTTCAATCCGCTCCACTCTTGCTCAGTGGAGATAGGATTTGTCTTTTGATCTGCTCTACTTCCGGCCAGTAGAGATAAGATCTGTTGTCTTCAATCCGCTCCACTCTCCTTTCGGTGGAGATAGGATTTGTCTGTTGATCTGCTCTACTCCTGCTCAGTAGAGATAAGATCTGTTGTCTTCAATCCGCTCCACTCCTGCTCAGTAGAGATAGGATCTACTATCTTTAGCCTGCTCCACTCCTGATCAGTGGAGATAAGGCTTCTTCGATCTGCTCTACTCCTCGCCAGAGAGATAAGATCTGCACTCTTCTAACTCCCATTAACCTTGCTACATTGTCCTCGAGGAACCTACCGTAGAAGTGATTTCATGGGGTCTATGCATATGTCAAATGATTAGGATGTCATGAAAGATGTTCCTAACCATATGTATCATGAATGTTATGAATGGATGCAAAATGTCATGAGAATGATCCATTTTTAACATTTGAAATTATTGCTTGCTACTTATTAAGGTGACCCTAACGTATGTCTTCTCGCTTACGGTGATACTCCTAACAACTAATCCAAGATATAAATCACCGCTTAAAACCTTATCTCAAGTCTCGAGCCCTTTTAAACTGGTTAGTTCTAAACAATTGTCTGTTTGATTCTTGTATTTTTAGAAACTTTCGAATAGTGCATAAAACTTCTTTTGTGAAAGTATTATTAGTTCAATAATCATTATTTCAAAGAAAAATGCTTGAAACAAGACTGTAGAAATGAATAAAACTGAAATTTATTCGGGATACAAACCCGTGAAAAATGGGTTGAATAAGGAAAACAAATTCCATTAAGAATGGTATTGATGCCCCAGATATCACAGTCTGAGCTTTTCTGTATGTACTTCTTGAAGACCACTCTGAGTTCAACATGTGTCTAGAAGATCCATGGTACTTTGTAGATGCCCCAAGACGTAACATATCTCTTCATTGTTAATGCAAGTATAGCGAAATTACCGTGTGCCCCCTCACGGGTTGATCATACTTTGAGCCGCCCTTTTTGGGTTTTCAACTCAAAGTCCCTTTGGTCTCAAAGTGCCTTTTGCGGGTTTTCGCTTTGGCCTCTCCAGTTTTTTTTTTTGAACTCAAGATGCCCCTTTGGGGGTTTTCGTCTTGGTCCACTTTCAAGCGAAGTACTTCTTGACTGAGTCTGCATTGATTGGATTTGGCAGACTTTTGCCGTCCATCTCGGCTAGTATCAAAGCTCCTCCTGAAAAGGCCTTCTTTACAATGTAGGGTCCTTCCCAATTAGGCATCCACTTTCCCCTGAAGTCCTTTTGCATAGGGAGGATCTGTTTCAACACCAAGTCTCCCTCATGGAATACTCTGGGGCGGACTTTCTTATTGTAAGCTCGCATCATCCGCTTCTGGTACAATTGACCATGGCGAATAGCTCTTAGCCTCTTTTCCTCAATTAGATTCAGCTGATCATATCGAGATTGAACCCATTCTGCTTCATCCAACTTTAGCTCTGACAAAACCCGGAGTGAAGGGATCTCAACTTCAATAGGCAAAACTGCTTCCATCCCGTAAACCAACGAGAAAGGAGTTGCCCCAGTAGAGGTTCTAACCGATGTTCGATAAGCGTAGAGGTAAGCGGTAACTTTTCATGCCGATCCTTGTAGGTCTCAACCATTTTCCCACAATTTTCTTGATATTTTTATTAGCGCCTCAATCGCTCCATTCATCTTGAGGCGATATGGCGACGAGTTATGGTGCTTAATGTTGAGCCGATGCGAGACTTCGCTATCGCTTTATTGTTCAAGTTTAGTGCATTGTCGACGCGATCCTTTACGGCATACCGTAGCGACAAATGATCTCCTTCTTCAAAACTTGCTAACTCGCCGTCTTCGTGATATTAGCATATGAAGTCGCCTCTACCCATTTGGTGAAGTAATCAATGACCACGAAGATGAAGCGATGTCCATTAGAAGCTTTGGTGAGATTGACCCAATGACATCCATGCCCCACATTGAGAAAGGCCATGGAGAAGTCATAACATGAAGAGGTGAAGGAGGCACATGGATCTTGTCTCCATAAACCTGACACTTATGGCACTTCTTGGCATAACGGATGCAGTCTCCTTCCATCGTGGACCAGTAATACACAAATCTCATGATTGGCCTAGCCATCGTAAACCCATTGGCATGTGTTCCAGACACCCTCATGGACTTCTTCCAGATTTTCCTAGCTTCGACAAAGATCCACACATCCGAGCAACACTTGATCCCTCCTCTTTTTATACAGGATCTCTCCATCTAGGACATAGTCACTGGCAAGTCTTCTCAATGTCTTCTTATCATTTTCAGTCGCTTGATCGGGATATTCGCGGCTTTTCACATATTGCAAAATATCATAGTACCAAGGACGATCATCTCTCTCTTCCTCTTCGTCAATATTGAAACAATGAGTCGGAGCCCCGCAAATACTCATTTGGATAGGCTTCATGCCCTCCTGCTCATTCACTTTGATCATTGAAGCTAGGGTGGCCAAAGCATCAGCCATCTGGTTCTCATCACGCGGGAGGTAGAAGAATGTGATATCATCAAACTCCTCAATTAGTTCCAAAACTAACTTTCGATAACTGATCAGTTTGGGATCTCTTGTTTCCCATTCTCCTTTGAGCTGATATATTACAAGGGCAGAGTCTCCGTATACCTCTAGCACCTTAACTTTGTGGTCTATGGCTACTCGGATCCCCATGATACACGCTTCGTATTCTGCCATGTTGTTTGTGCAATCGAAGTCCAACTTGCAAGTGAATGGATAGTGTTCTCCATTTGGGGATACCAAGACTGCCCCAATTCCATTACCAACGGCATTTGATGCTCCGTCAAAGTTCATCTTCCAGGGACGATCTTCTAAGATATCCTCTTCAATTGTAGCTACAAACATCAAATCTTCATTAGGAAAATCGAAATTAAGGGGCTCATTATCATCTAGCGCCCTGCTGGCTAAGAAATCTGCTATTGCACTCCCCTTTACCGCCTTCTGGTTCACGAGACAATGTCGAACTCGAGAGAGCAAAATTTGCCATCGGGCCATTCTTCCATTCAGGCCATCGACTCCATCATGTATTTGAGAGGGTCCAATTTGAGATTAACCAAGTCGTGTGGTACAACATGTCTCGCCTCAACCTCCGAGTTGTCCGGACCAATGCACAACATAATTTCTCAATTGGCGAGTATCTCATTTCACACTCGGTGAATTTCTTCTCGAGGTAATATATCGCCTTTTTTTCCTCCCTATCTCATCGTGTTGGCCTAGCACACATCCCATTGAGTTATTGAACACTGTCAGATACAAAATCAAGGGTCTATCAAGACTGGGAGGCATTAACACTCGGGTGTTGGACAAATATTATTTAATCTTGTCAAACGCCCTCTGGCATTCATCATCCCAAATGCCGGATTGTGCTTATTAAGAAGACGGAATATTGGATCACATTTCTCGATCGGTTGTGAAATAAACCGAAGCGATGTAATTCAATCTCCTAGAAAACCTCGGACTTCCTTCCGAGTGCTTGGGTGGAGGTAATTTTGTATGGCCTTGACTTTATCCGGATCTACTTCAATTCCTTTTCAGACCGACCACGAAACACAATAGCTTCCCGATCGAGCCCCGAAAGTACATTTGGTGGATTGAGCTTGGTGAAATTTCCTCAATCTCGAGAACAGCTTCCTCAATACTTGCACATGCTCCCTTCCGCTCGAGACTTTGCGATCATGTCATCGACGTAGACCTCAATCTCCTTATACATCATGTCCTCGAACAAGGTTACCATAGCCCTTTGGTATGTGGCTCCGCATTCTTTAACCCAAATGGCATCACTTGGTAACAAAAAGTCCCCATAAGGTTATGAAGGTGGTCTTTACCATGTCCTCGGGATGCATCTTTATTTGATTGTATCCCAGAAACCGTCCATGAAGGAGAAAATGAAAACCCACCGTGTTATCCACTAAAGTGTCAATGTGAGGTAGTGGGAAGTTGTCTTCGGTGGCCTTATTTAGGTCCCTGTAATCGACACACATTGAACTTTTCCATCCTTTTGGGGACAGAACCACATTGGCTACCCATTCGAGTAATTTACTACTCGAAGAACCCAAAGATCAAATTGCTTCTTGACTTCTTCCCTTATCTTTACTGTGACATCGGGTCTCATCCTTCGAAGCTTCTGTTGGACCGGCTTGCATTCTCTTTTTATAGGGATACGGTGTACCGCGATATCAGCACTCAACCCTAGCATGTCTTGATACGACCACGCGAAGACATCTTTGAACTCCAGCAGAAGTCTAATGAGGTCCTGCCTTGTTTCATGGGTTATGCAGGTACCGATTTTCACTTCTTTCCCATCCTCTAGAAGCACATTTTCAATTATCTCTTCATGAGGTAGAATTGGCTTCTCCTCTCGCTCTACCATCCTTAACAAATCCGGGGATAAATCATAATCTTCGACATCCGTAAAGTCCCGAGATCCCTCTCGGGCACGTGTCTCGCTTCATAAGGAAATTTCGAGTTCATAGCGTCACTCATGACGTCGATATCTGGGACCTATGGTAGGTATAAAAGAATATTCAATGAAAAATAAATTTAAGGACGGCTTATTTATGCGTTATGATTATGAATGGAGTGGAGCAGTAGAAGAATTATTGCACGAAATGGAAAGAAAATGCACTTTTATTGAAAATAATGATGCGTGAACATGCCTATTTCACAAAAAATTCTTATTGTTCCTAGGCTTGAAACAATAAGTGTGTTTTGAACATTACTGCTTTTATTCCTAAAACTACAGAATTTCTTCCATGATTCAGATTGTCCGAACACTTCCAGCTTGTAAGGCGAATACCGCCAAGTTTCCTCTCCTCGAACTTTCTTCGACATACGCGTTGATGTTCGGACTTAGATCATGTCTTGTTTGTTTCCTCATTCATGACCCCTGTCTTGAATGAATAATCCTCTCGACACGAATAAATTAGATATATGGGGAAAGGTCATTGAACCCCACTCAACCTCAAAGCACCATTCAATCGTGCCCTTCGCCTTTCACGCTTCCTCTCTAGCTCCTCTTTCTCTCGTTCGTATCCGGTCTATACCCTAGACCAAAGCGATCCCGCTTTTCAACCAACCACGCACTCTGACCGACCACGGAGATATTTTCCAAGTCCCTCCCGTGCATTGCTCCTTTTCCCATTGTCAATCGTAGGCCCATCCTCGCCGCTGGAGAGTTTGGGCACCGGATCTTACTTCCTTCACTTATAAAAGTCGCATTTACAAATTCTAACGACTGAAGGAGCACTCTATGGCCTCCGTGATCATTCTCTATGTACGGTGTATCACTAGTAAAGGACGCGATGATATCCTCCTCTGCATTTATAGTTATCAACCGGCCCTCTGTTACTAATTTCAACTTTTGGTGCAATGACGATGGTACAGCTCCCACTGAGTGGATCCACGGCCTCCCAATAAGCAATTATAAGAGGGCTTGATGCTCATCACAAGGAAATCTACCTCGTACGTATTTGGCCCAATTAGGAGGGGTATCTCAATCCTCCCCATTACCTCTCTCTCGGTGCCATCGAATGCTCTCACTATATTTTGGCACGTTTTCATGTGAGAGTCGTTTACAGTAACTTTGTCCGGTGTAGCGAGGGCAAAACATTCGATCTCGAGCCATTGTCAATTAATACCCCTGGCAGTGTATACCCTTTGCATCGGTAGTGATGTGCAATGCCTTGGTAGATCCCCTGCCCCCCGGCGGTATTTCATCATAACTGAACGAGATGAAATTATCTGCGCTCATGTTATTTACAAGACGATCCAGCTTATTTACTGAAATGTCATCAGCAACATAAATCTGGTTCAATGCTTTCATTAACGCACTACGGTGTCCTTCTGAGTTTAGCAGTAAGGTCAATACCGATGTGCGTGTCAGCTGTTTGTGTAACTGTTCCACCACACTGTACTCACTGTGCTTCAGGAACTTCAAGAACTCCCCGCCTCATCCTCTGTTACTGGTTTATTAACCAGTGGTCCTATCTTCTCGTCTCCCCTTCTCGTCATAGAGGACTCAGCTTCTGGGTCGGGTATATTGGCTGAATTTTTTTCCCAAAAACTGTCATAGTACAATCGTAATTCCAAGGTACCCTCTTGTCATCTTTATAAGGAAAAGTCACGGGTTTCTGAATTACGATCTTCGGTGCATTCTTAGGAGTAGAAATTATAGGTTTTCTGATTATGACACTCGATGCCACATTCACCCCGGCCTCTTCAACCCCTGGCCGCGTGATAATCACCCGTGGGTGATTGACTTTAAGGATCCTTTCTGCTGACCCTCCTTCCGTGGAACATACATCCTCTCCTTCCACCAAGTCAAAGAACTCCAACTCTTTATTATCCATTAGCCCTTGTACTAGGGCCTTAAATTCGTTACATTGCTGGATTTCATGACCTTCCTTGTCATGGAACTCACAGTAGTTCCTTGTATCTGAAGACCTGCTCGCATTCTCCTGCAGAACTAGTTCAACCTTCTACATTTCTTTCCAAACCATTCTCAACGGGGTTCTGACCTCAGCAATCTCCTGTTTGAACCTCCTCCCCCTATTTTCAACTATCGCGTTTACCCATTATCGGCATGATCTGGCAACAATTTCCTCCACCGGTGGGTCTTTGAAGTCACGACCCCGCCTTGATAAGTCGCCGACTAGTCTCTTGAATGAAGTGCGCTTCTCATCGAGTGACCTACTACATCCGCATGGTACTCACATCGAGCATTTGTGTCATACCACTTAGGATATGGAGGTTGCAGCGGTTTCAAGTAAAATGGGGACACGACATGCGATCGAATAAAGTCTTATACAACTCCTTATACGCCACCCAGATAGGAGTAAACCGAATCTCTCATCCTCTGTCTCGTATTGGGCTCTTGTCTTGGTCGGACTGTTGGCCCATTCTGATTTTCGATTGGGTGATAGTAACGGGTTTAGGATAACCCAGCTTATATTCCTCACTTGACTTCCCTTTTTTTCTGCGACTCTTCTTGTGCTCTCTCCTACTCTATCTTCCCACACCGATTATGTTCTCTATCATCTCGCCGACATTACCATGTCCACGAAACTCTTAGTCGTGCTTCCCAACATGTGGTTAATGAGCGGTGCCTTGTGGTATTGATGAAGAGCATGGTCATTTCCTTTTCTAGCAATGGTGGTGGACTGGACTCCTCCATCTTTGGCGACCTTCTGGCCTCCATGTTTTTTTCAAAGCTATATCGGTCACATGGCCGTAATGCTTGATAAAGCTCGCGCCAAATCTCTCCACGATTTGATTTGGGTACAACTCAACTGGTTGTACCATTTTGTCTGACCCCAATCGGACTATCTCGAAAGCAATGGATCAACAACTGGTCATTGTTGACATATCCCGTCATTCTCCGCTGTAATATCGTAATATGGGCCTCGTGGCATTTGGTCCTATTGTACTTTTCAAACTCGCATCTTGAACTTTGGAGGAAGTACTAAATGCGGGACTAGACTCACTTCTTAGCATCCACTTCAGATTGGTGATCAAGACTTTCCAATGCTCAAACTTCTCTTCCACCACTTGCATCGATCTTGAGCTCTTTTGAAGTTCTGCTTTTACTTTCTCCCCCTTTGTCGCCTCATCGAAGTCTGGGACCATTGGTTTTACCAGATTGACCTCGGGGTTGGAGCTCGAGCCCGCGGGGAAATTTACCAGTGTCGGAGCACCGGATTGGTGTTGAGGCTTGATATTGACCGACACTCTCGGCGGCTGCACTTGGGAACTTGTCGGGGCCAGGCCCGGAGGGCAAGCAAAATCTTTATTATCTTCTCCAGTATCGACCATAGGCCTTTTTCCATTTCCGTGCCCTCAGGTCAACAAGCGTGTTAGATGGCTCATCATGCTTCTTTGGGATTCCAAAGATTTGATCCTCATATCCTCGCTGGATCTTGGCTAATCGCTCTTGTATCTCGAGCTGCAGTTGGTCTTGCATCTCCTTTGCATCTGCTCCAACTTTTCTATCCTTTGATCCATTGCTCTCGTCTTTTTCTCGAGTATAATAGCGGTGTTCGGGATAACTATAGTATGACTTCTAGTTAATAGGGTTGTCTTATAATATTTATGCAAATGTAATGATGTAGTGCCAATGCATGAAATGTAATGCAAATGAATGAATGCAAAAATAAAAGAGTCGATTCTGATTCAATTTCTTTTAAAATACTCATTGAAAAAGACAAAATCCTTTACATAAAACAGAGTCACATATACGACCTAGCCCTTATGCCCAAAGTTTTAACTTTCTCAAGAAGTGAGGCTAGCTCTCGACCCTGATCTGACTTTGACTCATAAAATATGCTTAACACATCAGCCTGAATTGCTAGGGTTCGTAGATGATCGGCCACTTCTCGTATCTGAACCACAGCTTCGCCCATAAGGTAGTCTCTTTCTCTGACCTGGTTCTGAGATTGTTGAAGTTGTTCTTTCCTCATTGCTTATCCGCCTCTAATAGTTGGATCCGAGCTCACTGTTTTGCAAAGATTGTTTGAGTTCCACCACCTTTCCTTCAATTCTTCAACTGCTCAGCTTGATTCCAACTTCGCCAGTAGAGTTGTGACTTTGACTCAATGCCTTCTCTAATTTCGCTACTCGAGCCCTTAGCATCTTATTTTGCTTTGGCTCTCCCCCTCACCGCCTTTTTAGGCGCCCTTTTGTGCTTGAACCCCATGAAATCTCTTCTTCCACTAGTCGACTTTGGTCTTCTCTTCCTGAAGTTCTTGACGCCATTGTTCTGAAGTTTTACCCAGCCCAGCAGTCCTCATCGATAGATGCAACTTCTTGTAATCGGTCTTCAGGCTATCCAAATCTTCTTCGGCCTTCCTTTTTCCTTTCCTCAGCTTCTCAGCCTCCGATTTCTGGATATCAATATCTAACATCAGATCTATTTTTTCCCCTTCTAGTTGTTCTATCTTTTTCCCTAACTCTGAATTTTTACTTTCAAAGTCTTGCTTCATGATTTCCAACTCAGAAGGGACTACTTGCAGGTATTCTTCTATCGATCGAGCAGCATCCTGTGCCAGCCTAGGAATATTATCATTCACTCTCCTGCTCTGCCACGTGCTGTATTCAAGGGTTACCATTGGATTTATCGCAACTCTTTTCATTCGGTGAATCTACTTCCACGCATCAGAAACTTCTCGAACTCTTTTCTTATAATTATTCCCCTGCACGAGAATTCAAACCGAGCTAACCCATGCGCACGCAGATGAACTGTCTCTATTGGTATTGCCTTAGCACGAGCAAAGGAGCATACCTAATGACTCCCAGGATCCCTAACAGAGGCACCCAATCATAACTCCCACACCGATAGAGGATTTCATCGGGAACAAACCAAGGAGCTTTCCATTCCACATCTTTTTCCGAAGATTCAAGAAGCGATCCGATTCTCTTCGATATGTCATCCTCCTAAGCGCGGCCAACTCCTTTAATGGGGAATAATTTGCAAAAAGACCCGACAAGAATTTCTATCTACTTTCCGAAATGGCTATGGAACCACCCAAAGAGCGGTTGTGCGCATCCCATGAATCTTCCTCACCGCTTCTTAAGACGAGCTCAAAGATCTAAATGTTTTGGGAGAATTGTCGGTACTAGCGTAACCCTTTGTCAAGACGATCGAACAAATCAATAAGCGCCTCGTCTACATGCCTCAAAGCCTTGGGAAAAATTACCAAACCATAGATACTTAAGGCAAAATGTCGACTTTCCTCTTCATATCCGTGTGCCGTCATCAGTCCTCAAGTTTACCCAAGGGATGCATTTCCTTCACCCTTCTCGTGAATTCGTGCCATGACCCATTGTTCACTCATCCCGTTGATGCTCATCAGCTTCTTTACAAAAGAAGGTGCATTAGCGGCCCTGAAGTAAATTTTGTCGACCTGAGCCCTTTGACTGTGAAGCAAAGCTGTATATTCCTCCACGGTAGGCACCAAGTCTACTTCCCCAAATGTAAAACAACTATAAGCGGGATTCCAATATTGAGTCATAGCCCGAAACAATTGTTTGTCCACTCTGATGTCGAGTAAGTAAGGTAGATCACCATAATTAGTGTAGAACAGTTGCCTAGTTACTTCGTCCCAACCAACCCATATATCTCTTAGTTCTTGTAGCTCATTTTGTGTCACGCTGATACGAGTGAAGTCCGATAATTCTGATGTGTAGCCTTCAGTTAGTCTATCCCCCTTCTCAAGCTGTGTCTTCTCTGACCATATACGCACGGCCGCATTATCCTCTACTTTATCAAGGAATCCGTCCCCCATAACAAGTATTCTAACTTAGTAATTAAAACAGGAATCGACGCCTTTGAAGTATGAAATGACATGCAAATATGACCAAAAAAAATAAAACAAGTTAGTACCATATAAAAGTAGCCAAAGCAGGTAAAAATGTCTAACCACTACATAGGTAGCCACTAAGGTTTAGCATGGCTCTACCTAGGGTGGGCTCCTAAAGTTCACTATATGTGGTTCGGTTCTAGAGAAAGAAAAGGGTACCTGAACCAGCAGATTCCTCAATCCTCACCCATTATAAGCTCATATAGATCAAGTTCGGTTCAGGGGAATACATTTCCTTATGGCCATGCGGAGGTGAAAACCTCACGGAACCATAAGTACGGATGTATCCCGGAAGCGGTCCCCTAGCCCATGCGGAGGTGAAAACCTCACGAAGGCATAGTTTCTCGCTCCCACTTAAAGGATATGACCACAGCGGTCATGTAACATGAATGCAGAGGTATCTTATGTGTTTCAAACCCAAAACAAATATTTGACGCGACACAAACTCATGCAAATGGAAAAACGAGAAAAAAAATTTATTTTCAATAAAAAGGACATTAATCAACCAATTTTACGGCTTGACTCTCTTATAGTTCCCCAGTGGAGTCGCCAAGCTGTCGGAACCATTTTTTGTTTGGAAAACGGGCCGACTTTAAAAGGAAAAACGGAGTCGCCACCAATCTTTTTTGAAGTGTGATTGGGCCACTTATAAAACATTTTGGGTCTACAAATTTTAAGAAAATGGGCTCGGGAGTCGGTTACGCACAAGGAAGGATTAGCACCCTCGCAACGCCCAAAATTGGTATCGTGTTGATTGATTAATGTCCTTAGTATCGAAAATTAGAAAATGTTTTACAGTAGGGAAAAAATGTTTGGCTGACTCGTATTGGACATCAAAAACTCTCTCGTTTCGGAAAGCTGAAATATCACGTCCAACACGATAGGACACGATGCTTCAAACTCTCGATACCAAGATCATTTTATGATTTCCAGAATACATGAAGTGCGATTTGAAAAAGGGGTATTTCACTACTTGGCTAAACTAAAATCGAAACCCAGCACGATTGGGTACGATTCCTTGGATTTCCAATAATGAAATATTGCCCTTATTTAAGAAATACGAGAAGGAAAAAAATCTGTGAAGGATATCTCGTTGTTTAGATGAACAGAAAATCAAAACCCAGCACGATTGGGCACGAATTTCTTGAACTTCCAAACACGAAACATTGCCTTGTTTTCAAAAATATGATCAAGATCTTTAAAGGATATTTAGTGATCTAGACGAACGAAAAATCGAAACCCAGCACGATTGGGCACGATTTCGAACTTCCAAACACACAAAATTGCCTTCGTGAAACATTTTTTTAAGCTTTAAAGGATATTTAGTGATCTAGACGAACGAAAAATCGAAACCCAGCACGATTGGGTACGATTTCTTGGACTTCTAAATACGAAATATTACTTTCATAAAAGCCCATTTTTATGCATTTTCTTTAAAAAACAAAAATAACAATCTTGAAATGTGACCACGGTAATAACAAGGGGAAAAAATAATAATACCTAGGAATATAATAATAATAGGAGAATAATAAAAAAAACTATAGTAGTAATAATATTAAAATAATAATAATAATAATAATAAAATAATAGTAATAAAATAACAATATATTAATACTAATAAAGAAAAGAAAATAATAGTATTAACAAAACAGTAATAATAAAAATATCAACATAATAATATATATATATAAATAGTAACACTAAAAAATGATAAAAAAATGACAGTAATAAAATAATAAACAAAGAAAATAAGAAAAAGGACTAAATTAAGCTAAAAATGAAAACTTGGGGCGAATTTTAAATAAAATAGAAGGATTAGGGGCCGAATTACAACACACGAGAAACCTAGGGGGGCCAAAACAGCAATAAACCCTCCCACTGAAACGGGGCGTTTAAACTGGGGACTAAATTGAAACTGAAAAAAATTATTGGGGTCAAATCGGAAGGATAAAAACCTGATTTTAAAACAAGTAAAGAGCGGAGGGGCTAAACGCGCAATTAGCCCCTCCGAGGCAAAAACACGCGGATCCTATCCCTGGTGCGGGTCGGTCGCGGGTCAGAGGCCCCAAAACGACGTCGTTTTGGCCCCTGACCCTGATGCCCAAAACGGCGCCGTTTTATCACAATATAAAAAGAAAATTTTGGCTTTGAACTTTCATTTTCCTTCCAGCAGAGAAGAGGGGGGAAAAAAGGAAAAAACTCTCTCCCCCAGCCCAACGTCCGGCCGATTCTCCGACGCCGCTCGTCTTCCGGCCACCGTCGCCGGCCACCGTTCACGGTGGCCGGAATCTGAAAAGGTAAATTTTTTTTTATAAAACCTTTATATTTATTTTAGAAAACCCAAAAACGGATTCCGAAAAAAAGAAAAGAAAAAAAATAGAAATAAAAATAAAAACCGAAAAGGAAAAAAAATGAAACCTTTGTGTTTTTTTTTTGTTTCTCTGAACTCTTCTGTTACAACGTTTGTTTTTCTCTTTTTTCTTTCTCCAAAAAAAAAAACCCTAATCCCCCTTTTACAGTGATTCCCGAAGGCTTTTATAGCCTTATCAAAATCCTAAAATTCTGGCTATTTGAATCGTGTTGTTACTCTTCTGTTTGTAGGTGAGAGTCGTGGAGGAGTGGGGCTCTTCAGACGAGCACTGGAATCGCGCACGACTCGGAGGAGTGGTCAACGTGGCTGACGGCGCGCTGAGTCAGGACCGTTGGTCTTCTGCTAGGGTTTCCTCTTCATTTCTGCTCTGTTTTGGATTTGGGCTGTGTTTTTGGATTGTAGTTTTGGGCTTCATTTTCTTTGGGCCTCGAAAGAAAAATTGGGCCTTACAAATATAATATATACTTCTCCCAGATTTCACTTTTAAGTCCTTTTTATTTCTATTATTATGATTTTATAGTACATGTATTAAATTTCTTAGTTTTTATTATACTTGAACGCGTGACACAGGAAAGAAAATAGCAACAGCTCAACCTATCTACGTTGAGTTTATACTAAAACAGTCATCATGCAAAATAATAAAAACCTCCTCCGGTATATGTTTTTACTTTTTCTTCGTTATATATGTTTTTAGAATATGACTTCAACAGCTGTAATTGTTCTTAACTTTTCAATCTTTCTTTTACAGCGATCAAATTGATGCCGTACTATATTTTAATATTTTAAAAATATAAAATATGAAAATAGTTAAAAATGAGAAACAATACTATTAACAATAAAGATGTTAAGAGGAATATAATGCATTCTAAGATAATATTTATATACTTTTTTTATTAAATTTTATGGTTTGTAATTCATTTCTAATAATTTTTATAACTAATTTTTCTAAATCTTTTATGGTTTTAATAGTTTTTTATTTTTAATTAACTTCTAATAATTTTATAAAT
The DNA here is from genome assembly GCA_025506655.1 of Gossypium rotundifolium. Lineage (NCBI taxonomy): Eukaryota > Viridiplantae > Streptophyta > Magnoliopsida > Malvales > Malvaceae > Gossypium > Gossypium rotundifolium. Next base: position 173,802,781 of record CP106724.1, read on the forward strand.
TTTAATTACTTTAAAATATTTTTATGATTTTTTATGTTTATTATAATTCTAGAATGAATTTAGACAAATTAGTATCCAGATTCAATAGAATCTGGACAATCATTTATCTAGATTCATTTGGTGATGCCAGCAAATAGTGATGATGTGGCACTATGACCGTAGGCATCCCGGAGAGTGCCGAAAACTAATAGGAGAGTGTTTCAAATGTGGCTCTAAGGAACACATGTTGAGGGATTTTTCGAAGAAAGTCGAGGTTTCGTAGATTCAAAGTTTTGCACCTACACTTGTGCCTGCTAAAGGTCGTGGCCGAGGTAGAGGTGGTAATGAGAGACAAGTTGGGTAGTGGGTTGTTGCTGGAGGACCAACTTAGGTATATGCTATTAGGGAGCCATAGGATCAAGATTCAATCGACGAGATTGTGGGTATTTGATTTTTATTTTTATTTTTGCCTTGTAATCAATCCCTTTATTCTTGTTGGTAGATCTAGGTCCTATGCTTTTTTAAATTTTGAGCTTTTTAGCTAATAAGTGGAGGATCCCAATAGAGATCATTAAATTAGGAACAACGGTTAGAGTTCTTTAGACAAAATTGTCTTAGTGAATAGAGGAAACTGTTAGCAAAGTTACCAAAGGACAGTCCATCGTAGTGAATAGGATCTTCAAAAAAAGCAATAGGAAGTTAAAAAGAATAGGAATCAGAGTTGCATAGCGGTAGTGTAGAGGTTGGTTTAAAATAAGAAATAATATATTTTGTGATTAAGCGAATGACATGTCAGCAGGAAAATTTCTAGAGCGAAATTCTTTTTAGAGGGAGAGAGTTGTCACATCCCAAAATCTAGCTTAGTGGTTTTGGGTTAGTAGAATCGAGTCAGTAAACTGGGGGTTGAGTCATGTATCGAAATTTAAGGTCGTAAGTGGGTAAATAAAGAATTAAAGTTACATATTCGAGTTTTTATTTTATTAACTAGCTTAAACCAAAATTTAATTTTGAGGTTTAATTTGGAAAAAATGGATTTTAATTAAATTAGGACTTAATTAGGAAAAGGAAGAAATAGGGAGTGGCTAAATGGGCAACTTGCTCAATTTTTGAAATTAGTCTCCTACAAGGAGAACACCCACCGTCTTCCCCTTCTTATCAAAAATCCTAGATCATTCAAAAGTTTTCTAAAACCTAAAATTAGAGAGTTCTTTTAAAATCAATTAATTCTTTCATATTTATTAACTTCCCAAACACTAATTTAACCCTCAATTTCAAACAAAAATCGTGTTTTATTTCCTAAATTTGTCATTGTTCTTATTGAGTTCAAATCCCGAATTAGAGTTGTAGATCATCATTTTAATCAAATTAATGTAATATTCTGACTTTTTAGGGTTAAACAAAGAGTGTTGTTAATTCAAATTGAGTTTTAAATGATTATATTTAGGTTTGATGTTTTTAAAGTAAGCTTAGATTCAAAAATGGAAAATCTCGTAATCTTGAGTAAAGTCGTGTTTTCAAAGTGATTTTTGATTCATTCTAACCTAATAAGAAGGTATATCATTTCAATTTAATAATTCATAACCGAATTTTTAAGAATCAAGTATTGTTCCCCTTTTTCATGTTCTTGAAAATTTAAATTTTCTAGAAATTTTAGAACCACGGATTTAGGTGAAATTAATGGTTTAAATATGAAATTAAATTATATTTAGGATGTTTGAAATTAAAAATGAGATTAGAATGTCGAATTTTCAATTTCGACAAAACTAGCTAATTTTTTGTAGTGAGAATGAAAGGCTTGAATTGTGTTTTCCTTATTGTTTGGTTGCATTCAAGATTGTATTTTATGAGTTTGGAATGTGTTTTTTGTATGTGTAAAGTTTCGGATCAATCAGGAGCCACTACGAGCAAGTCCAAAGGTAAGGAAAAGCTTGTTTGAGATTTTGGCTAGTAATCGGAAGCGTGAACGGTGAGTGTTTCAGAGTTGCTGTTGATATGCGTGATTCTATAATGTTAATCGAGAGCTTAGGAATAGCCTAACCCCCTATCTTAAGTTCCGAGTGTAAGCGTTCTTTATACTTGTTGCCTTACTATGAAATTTTTCCTAATGTATGTCGAGTTGTGGAATGTGAGGCTATTATGACCAGTAAGGTGTGAATATTTTAATGTGATAAATTGATTTTAATGCACACATATGTGGTCTGATATGTGATGGCTCAATGAGTATTATTGTGGCACTTAAAGTGCAATTGAATGTGAATTCAATAAGCATGCATTATGTACAAGTTTGTGATGTAAATTGATGAATATGAGTAGAGGTTATGTGCATTAAGTCAGTAATTAAAAATGTGTAATTGTAGATATTTTGGCATTGTAATTTTTAGAAACCATTAGATATAGTTGACATACCATAGGATTGTGAGTACTCACTTTCGTGTTTTGTGATTTAGGCGTTGAGGCCCCGGGACAAGTTGGAGAGATAAGGGAATATCGAGCTAATGTCGAGATAAGGGAATGGAGAGATAAGGGACATGTTGGTATGCTGGAGAGTGTTTAGCTTTATGCTACACTTATGTGACATGTTAGACCCTTTGAGTCATTGGTGTGATAGAGATCTGTTTATCCAATGTGTGGTGATAGAGTCCACTTTATGTTTCATAATCTCAAGCTGCCAAACTATCATTATCTGAATTATGTATATATATATATATATATATATGATATATGTTGTGTGTAAATGCATGAGAGTATATAAGCTAGACTTGTGAGGTAATGATGCATGAATTTTTATTTTGACTTAATGAAAATATGGTTCTAAATGTGTCTTAGTATGCTCTTACTTAACTGGTGACGATGTGTATGTTTTGTGGTAATTATGAATATTCGCTGAGCTTATTTAAGCTTACACACTCCACATTAAAATCTTGCAGATAGATTACTCTTTTAGTGTGAGTGGAGTGGCCAAGGAAGTGATCTAAGAAAGGCAATAACCTTCGTGTATGTGGTTTTATAATTTTTTTGGACACTTGAATAAAGGCAATGTGGGTTAGAGTTTTAGTTTTAGTTATTATCATTATTTTATTGTTACTATTTTGGGATTGGATTTGTGGAATGCTATTGTTGCTTTTGGACTTCACTTATGGACATTTTGATGTTTGAGATTGAGGTTGATAATGCATGTTAGGTATTCTTGATGAAAATGTATTGATATGGCGTGACAAATGGTTAAAAGATGTTACCAGGTTCAGTTAAATTAGACATTAATTGTATGTTGAGTAGGAATATATTTTGAGCATGAAAAACGTTTTAACTTGTTAAATCTTAGCATTTTAGGTAAAAGTATTGATACTTGAGACCAAAATATCAATACCTTTTTGTTTAATATCAATACTTTTGTTGTTTTTTAAAAATTTTAAAAATGGTCTTTATTACGGATAAATCTGTTTCTATTGTCGATTAAATGTTTAATTAGTCATGAACTCATCTTTAAATGTTAATTGTAGTAGTTTGCATGTGTATAAGTTTCGATAGTTGTTGTAGCATCTTGTTACTCGAGTCTGATGACCAGACCGAATAAGTAGTGTTATATTTTGTGGTATCAAAGCTTAGGTTTACTAACACTCAGGCCTAACTTGTCAATGCGTGGTCTAGGGTTACGTAACCCATGTACCTAGATTTTCATAGTAATTAGACTGCATGACTTGAATAGGTTTGAAATTATTGTGAAATTGCTTATTTTGAGGGTAGGATTGAGAACGCTTTGCCTTTATTTTAAATGTTTTTATTTCATGAATATGTCTTGGATCATTTCCCACTGATCTGTCGTAATTTGATGTAGCAGATTAAACCAGTTTTCGCATTTAAAGAGTTTGAATACAAGTATTTTCATTACATTTCAGTTAAGCTTTTTTAGTTTTGCCTATATTCAATAAAATGTGCGAATTAAGTCTTTTATTGATCTTAAGGGCCCAATGAGGCTTAAGGGAGAGCTAACATACTTTGTGAGTGTGCGGGAGACCATTAGAAGGCGTTTTAGGCCGATATTGGATGTTATGTCACAACATGGGAGGTTCGATGTCGCAACATAGAGAGCATGATGGAAGAAGTACGGAACTGCCTTTGATGTCGCGACACTAATTGAGGATGTCACAACATACCCCTGAAGATATCCCAAAGAGGAGCATACTGACTTCTATGTCACGACACATGTCTTGTTGTGTCGCGGCATCGACTCTAGGATGAAAATTATACACAAAGCAGGGGCATTTTCGTCTGCACAATCAAACTTAAAGCTCAGGAACATCAACTAACTTAGGGTTAAGGATAATGGCCACTGAAGACTATAAATAGGCTTATTTTGCACATGTTATAGACAACATTCCATTAGCTTGGATTCTTTCTTTAGATTTAGTTTCGTTTTCTTTCTTCTAAGTTTTTCAGAGTTTAGTTTATTTGTTCGTTGCTTTCCTTCAAGAGATCTGATTTGTAAAGACGATCAACTTTTAGGGATTCATGTTATTATTTATATAAATCAAGCTTTTCTTAAACTCTACACTTCAATTCATTCACCATGTTTTATTCTTCCATCTATTCCATATTGTTTATGAAAGCCATGAAGAACTAATCCTTCTAAGGGGGATTAGCGAGTGGAGGCATGACATATTAACTGTTCTGTAGGGTTACTCAACGGATCAGTTGTTTGGGAAAGGAAGAGCATGAAACAAACCCTAGGCCTAACAACCCCGTGAAATCATCAATGTGAGAATTAATCCAAAATTGGTATTGTCCATCTGCGAACACCTTCACCCCAAACCAGTTTGGACTATGAGGTCGGAAAATAAGTAGTCCTTGCTAACTCGTTATGTTAGTGGAAGATCGAAAGATCCTACTAGGGTAACGACTAGTTGGTTGACGAGGAACCCGAAACGACAGTTGATTGGGACTGTTGAAGCAAGCTAATCACCTATCATCAGATTTGATTTATTCTACTTTTTCTATCTTTTGAAATTTAGTTTTCTTTTATGTTATTTTGTTTTTATTATTAAGTACTACTAAAATCCCAAAATTCTCTTATTTACGTTTTTGTACTATTCTATTAAAATTTAATAAAAAAAGACTAATTATATATATTTCATATACTATATTTTAATATATTAAGTTTTAATTTTTGTTTTACAATAATTTAAATTATTATTTATGCAAAAATAATGGTATTTATTAAAAAAAGTTACATTTGTTTGTTTTTAAATTTTAAAAGTTACTTTAATAATCAATCAAATTGATTTAATTTATGAAAATTCAATTCTCTTTAACATTTTAAACAATTAGAATTATAATTGTTTCTTTTTCTAAATATTGTGATGTAAGTAATTCCAAAAAGATAATCATAGGATTTCTCCTATTGAAGCACTAGCTTAACTATTCTCTCTTTATTTAGGAAATGATGTAAGCCTTCAAAATGTTATTATTAGAGGAGGCTTTTTCACTATCATCATTTGAATGAAAAGAGAAACGAACAATTGGGAATATCGGTGAAGAAGCATAAAATGAAACTTTATCTTTCTTCAGTTCTTCCTTCAACCACCATGAAAAGGGAAAACAGGGGATTGAATTTGAATCCAAGAAGTACCTAAGAGTATTTCTCTTTTGTTGGAAAATGGCCAGTCTTTTATGTAAATGATGTTATTTTTTGCATTAATGAAATCTCTAGAATTTTGGAAAAATGAATTGTTTAGAATTTTAACGGAGGTAGCAAAATGGTGGATAGAGATTTTAACATGATTCCCATCATCGAGAATCATTAAGTAGAGTAAAATTAATTGTATACCCAGATAAGCATAAGGTTTCTTGAAAATTTTTAGAGGATAAATATAATTTTACATTATTTCAAGTCATGATACAAATGTATTTTAAAATTTTTAAAATTGTGGGGCCACATATAATTTATTATTACAATTTTGAAATTAATTTTTTTAAATGTTATTTCATTATTTATTAATTATTTTTATAATGCTTTGATTTTTGGAAGTTACAATTTTGAATTAATTATGATTTAACATTACTTTTGTTATAGAAAAATTAATATGGAAGGATGAAAAATACGGAAGGATTTTTATTGTTTAATTTTCACTTATAATGTGCTATTTATATGCTCCTTTACGCTCAATTAATAAATGTATTACATTCAATCAATAAATGTGAATTAAGTTTTCTTAATTACTCCATTTAATCATCTCCTGATTATAAATGAAGTAAAGAGTTGTATCTCATTACTTTAACATGTTCAAAGGGGTTATAGGCATCTATTTAATGTATTTACAACACTCCCCCTTGGATTTCTTTTAAATAAAAATGTGCCTCATTAAAACTTTTATTGGGAAAAACCCTGTGGGATAAAAACCTAATGAAGGAAAAAAAATACACAATCTCCTATTACAAGTTGTCTCGTTAAAAACCTTTACTAGGAAAACCCAATGGGACAAAACATTGATTAAAGGAAAAGAGTACAACGTGTTGTAGACTCTCCCTATGGTAACATCACATTATATATTTGAGTCGACGCATTCCAATCTTGTTTCATAGTCTTTCAAATGTTGAAGTTGGCAATGCCTTGGTAAAAAGATCTGCTAAATTATCACTAGAATGAATTTGTTGAACTTCTATGTCACCTTTCTTCTCAAGATCATGAGTGAAGAATAATTTAGGTGAAATATGTTTCGTTCTGTCACCTTTGATATAATCACCCTTTAATTGAGCTATACATGCTGCATTATCTTCGTATAAGGTTGTTGGTATATTTCCCTGTAAAGACAAATTACATATCTTCTAGATATGTTGGGTTAATAACCTTATTCAAACACACTCTAGGCTTGCCTTATACATTACAATTATTTCAGCATGATTTGAAGAGGCAACAACTAATGTCTGCTTTGTCGAACGCCATGACATGGCAGTACTTCCACATATAAATAAATATCCCATTTAAGATCGATCTTTATGTGGATCCGATAAATATCCAGCATCATCATAACCAAATAATAGGGATTTTGAATCATTTGAATAAGTCCCTTTGAGATATCTAAATACATTTTTAATTCTATTCCAATATCTACGTGTTGGAGAAGAACTAAATCTTGCTAACAAGTTTATAGCAAAAGCTATATCACATCTTGTGTTGTTTGCAAGATACATCAATGCTCCTATGGCACTAAGAAATGGTACTTCAGGACCAAGAAACTCTTCATCATTCTCGCAAGGATGAAATTGATCTTTGTTCACATCTAACAATTGTACAACCATCGGGGTACTCAATAGATGTGCTTTATTCATATAAAATTTCTTTAAGATCATTTTCGTATAAGTTGGCTGATGGACATGAATTCCATCTCTTAAATGCTCGATCTGCAGGCCAAAACAAAACTTTGTTTTTCCATGATCTTTTATCTCAAATTCTTTCTTTAAATAATTTACTGTATTTTAAAGCTCTTCAGGAGTTCCAATAATATTTAGATCATCAACATAAATAGCAATTATCACAAAGTTTGATCCGTACCTTTTTATAAAAACACATGGGTAGATTGGATCATTATTATAACCTTATTTTAACAAGTATTCACTAAGACGATTGTACCACATACGTCCAGATTATTTTAATCCATATAAACTTTTCTTTAATCTGATTGAGCAATTTTCTAGGAAAATTTTATATCCTTTAGGGATTTTAAATTCTTTTGGGATTTTTATATAAATTTCACTATCAAGTGTACCATACAAATAGGCTGTAACAACATCCATTAGACGCATGTTAAGTTTTTCATGTACTGCTAGACTAATAAGGTATCTAAATGAGATTGCATCTACCACAGGAGAATATCTCTTCATAATCAATGTCGGGCCTTTGTGAAAATTCTTGTGCTACAAGTTGTGCTTTAAATGTTATGACTTCATTTTTCTCATTTCGTTTTCGCACAAATATCCATTTATATCCTACCGGCTTTACATATTTAGGTGTGTGAACTATAGGTCCAAAAACCTCACGTTTAGAAAGTAAATTTAATTCTGCTTGAATTGCGTCTTTCCATTTTGGTTAATCTTTTCTATTTCTACATTTCTCAATAGATGTAGGCTAAGGATCCTGATTTTCTTTTTCTATTTCAATAGCAACATTATAAGCAAAATTATTGTCGACAACTATATTTTTTTGGTTCCATCTTTTTCCTGAAGTAACGTAACTTATTGAGATTTCTTCGTTATCACCATTTCAAGTACCTGAACCTCTTCTGGGGTTTTTTGATTAGTTATATCTTTGACCTCTTCTTGGGCACTTGCCTCCACAATATTACCATATTGAATAATTGCTCCTTTTTTTTACGCGAATTTTTATCTTTGAAACTGATTGGCCTTCCACGCTTTAGGCATGAATTACTTTCTTTTGCACTAAAAATTTGCCTTAATAGGATATCAATTCGTATTGGAGCATTTTCAGTTGGTATGTGAGATTTTGTGTAACATCCCGAATTTGGGCCTAGTAGATTTGGGCCTATTGGGTTGTAACGCCCCAAAAATCCCGAAACTTTTAATTTCTTTCCATGGGAGTTAATATGTATGTGTAGCACTTAGAATAATAATATTAAGGTATTATCGGGATTATTTGAAGCCTTAGAGTTAGGGGAGACCATAGGAAAAATTATGTTCTTACTTAGTAGACCCTAGTCTCAGGCATGAGGCCTCATAAGCAGATTAAGAAAAGAGATGACACAAAAATGGGCTCAGGTTTGGGTTGAGGCCCTAATTAAGTTTTCTGTTTGGGAACTATAGGGTTAAAAGAGTAGCATCTGTGTTTAAAACACCAAAGTGGGCTATTGGCCCAATATTAAGTGATGCTGCAAGGAAGCTAGAGGGGTGGCGTCACTAGCAGTTGAAAGAGGCCCAAGTTTGGCGCAAGGAGCCCATGTCTTTAGGCTAATTTCGGCACTTAAAAGAGCAAGGAGGAATGGATGGAATTAAGGCTTATTTTTAGGAGGGATTTAATGATAATATTGTGCTGATAATAGAAGAAAGAGGTGGTGTTATCTAAGAGTCTTTTGAAGGTGTGAAGAGATTTAGATAAAGGAGAAAAGTTAGGAGCTATCTACTGAGAGCAGAGTTGGCCAAAATTCCATCACCTAGAGAAGAAAAGAAATCAGTTTCTAATTTTCATAGGGGGTGCCAAAATTTCTATAAATAAGGGGGGATAGCTCATCAATTCCGGCATTTGAACCCTACTCTTTTCTTCCTTCTTTGTGCTAAAAATCTGAAGGCCATCTTAGTTGTTTTTCTTTTCTCATCTTTTCTCTTCCAAAAGCCGAAAATCACCACCTCCCTCACCCTTTTCTTTTTCTTTGAAACCTCCTTCTAGCCGAATCTTTTGATCCCCATTGTTATTCTTCTTCCATTCACTAAAAGCCAAAACTACGTTCTTGTTTGTTCTTGTAGCCGAAATCTTTAAGCCTTTCCTTGATTTCTTTTTACTTTCTTTCTAAGCCAAAGTCAAACACTTTACTCGCACCATCTAAAAGTCGAAAGAGTATCAGTTCATCTTTTTCGAGATTTTCATAAAAGCCAAAATCCCTAGATCTCATCTCCTGTGTTTGTCGAATTCTCTCTGAGGTGTCTGCTTGTGCCGAATCTTGAAGGAAACTCAAGAGGAGTCAATTGCTTAGATCTCTAAGTCGGGGTTCAGTAACACTCGAATCGTGTTACTTTCGGGATTTTAAGGGGAGGCCAAATCTTCATGTTTTTTCAGCTTTTCTTGAACCAAGTTATAGACTGAGGATAGTAGATCCGGATAGCAGGGATATCGACTAAGAGTATAGTACTACGTGACATCAGGTGTGTAACTTTTCACACCATTAGATTGTCTGTTAATATGTGTTAATAAATCTACTTATATTCTGTTAAATGCCGAAATCCCGGCATAACGTTCGAAACTCAAGGTGGGTAAAAGTGAATCACCAGGTTAGTGATCTCTATCATTCTTCAGTGAATGTTCCTGTTAAGATGATATGTTCTATAAGTATGCTGATTTCTGTGATTGCACGGGGTTGGGTTTGATGAAAGGGGAAGTGTTCTGTGTAGTGGCTTTTGCCATGATCTGTTGTAGTGGCTTTTGCCATGATCTGTTGTAGTGGCTTTTGCCATGATCTGTTGTAGTGGCTTTTACCATGATCTGTTGTAGTGGCTTTTGCCATGATCTCGCTGTAGTGGCTTTTGCCATGCCATGATGGCTATTGCCATGATCCGACGATGAGCGCATGACCGCCATCGATGGTGTGTAGCAAATGTGGGTTGATTGTAGAAATCCCCAATGGTGTGATTGGCAGGTAAGGGTGGTGTGTAGCGGATGGAAACCTAGGATTTGGGTTGGGCTTGCATAATTTTTGTTATATATATATATATATATGTATATTAATACGTTATTCTGTTCTGTGGGGCTAAGGCCCAAATCTAATGGTACATGAGAGTTGCACACTGAGTCTTGCGACTCAACCTATTATTTAATATTTTTTTCAGGTAGCACCTAGTGCATCGGACCGGGCTGGAGAGCAGTGCAAGGTGGCCATGCAAAAGAACATTTAGATTCAGCAAAAGAGTTTACTTAATGATATTATATCTTTATTTAATGGGTTTAAAATTTCAATGTAATAAGGCCACGGGCTGTTAGCTTTATATTTCGGTTTAATTTTAATTTTGGGATTTTATTATCATTATCAGACATTTTAAGTTTACACTTTTTTTTCTAAGGCATGTATTTAAGTTTCGATTTTTAATTCATAGAAACATCTCATAGAATTTATAGCTTATCTAAATTATCAACCTATTAAATTTTTCCCGAATAAAAGGTCAAACTTTAGGAAAATGTTTTCCAAAAATGTGACATGTTTTTACTAATTCTTCTCAGTGGCATGCCAGATCCGGTCATGGTGTTTGGGCCGGGTTTGGGGTGTTACAAATTAGTATCAGAGCTCGGTTCAAAACTCAGCTTTGGGGTTTTTGGGCTCAAAATGTTTTCTAAAGATGGGTTTTAGAAACATGCATGTTTATAAATAGTACAGGGTTGTTTTCTAAGATGGCACCGCGCTACTACCAAGTCCTCCAGGTAAGTATTCTGAACTCACTATGTGATATATATATCTGTATGTGGGCTTGATGGGCTTTAAGGGACGTAGACTATCTAAGCTAGAACTTGATGAACTTTAGGCCTAGTTTACATCATACTTTTCAACTTCCATAAAACTTAAACTAATTAAACAAACTCTGAATAAGTCATTCGAGCTAAGGTGTGGCAACAGCATACGCATGTCTAGGATTGGATTCAGGGAGAGCTTGGTATTTAAGAAGTCCTAGTGACTCACCTCCTCTTCGCTAGAATCCTACCTGGTGCGTGGTGACTGTTCACCCTAGCCATGAGGACTTGTTGACGGGCTAAAATTTATAATTAAAACCCGAAAGGGACTAGCCACCCTATTTTGTAAAATTACTAAAATAACCTCTAGTTTCAAAAATTTCCAAATTTCCCCTGATTTGTAAAATGACCAAAATACCCCTGGTTTGAAAGGAAATTACCAAAATACCCTTGATTTGTAAAATTACCGAAATACCCCTGATTTGTAAAATTACTGAAATACCCTCGATTTGCAAAATTACCGAAATATCCCCTGATTGTAAAATTACCAAAATAACCTTATTTTGAAACATCACCAAGATACACTATTTTGAAAAAATTACTTAAATACCCTCAGAGGTAAAATTACAAAAATACCTCGGTAGTGAAACGATTTAAAATACCCCTAGGTGATGAATGTAAGTTTATAAGGCTGTTTTTATGATTGATGTGTGCTGAATGTTGACTAAAGGTGAACTCTAGAACTCGGACGTATCGACTTGAGAACTAAACCGTAGATAGAATTCGAATTCGAAAGAACTACTATCAAAATGATTTTACATAAGAATGTTCGCGGTTAATAAATGAGAAGAATTAATTATTCATAAAATTCTTAATCAGATAAATGTCGATCGAAAGAATGAGTACAAGGGGACGAAGACGCTCCAGATGCGAATAATGGTGCGTACCCTACTGTAGTATATTGAGTGTTTATTTTTTAAAAAATTAGAGTGCGCAGCAAAAGCGTAGTGATGAGACTTGGGTAGTACAATTGATAGTTAGTTGAAAATTTTGAGGACGAAATTTTTTTAAGGGGGTAAAACTGTAACATCTCAAATTTGGGCCTAGTAGATTTGGGCTCTCTTGGGTTGTAACGCCCCAAAATCCTCAAACTTTTAATTTCGTGCATGGGAGTTAATATGTATATAAAAGACTTAGAATAATAATATTAAGGTATTATTGGGATTATTTAAAGCCTTAGAGTTAGGGAGACCATAGGAAAAATTTATGTTCTTACTTAGTGGACCCTAGTCTCGTGCATGAGGCCTCATAATGATTAAGAAAGAGAGGACACAAAATGGGCTCAGTTTGGGTTGAGGCCCTAATTAAGTTTTCTGCTTGGGCACTATATGGTTAAAAGGGTAGCATCTTTGTTTAAAACACCAAAGTGGGCTGGTGGCCCAATATTAAGTGATTGCAAGGGAGCTAGAGGGTGGCGTCACTAGCAATTGAAAGAGGCCCAAGTTTGGCAGCAAGGAGCCCATGTCTTTGGGCCAATTTGGCACTTAAAAGAGCAAGGAGGAATGGATGACATTAAGGCTTATTTTTAGGAGGATTTAATGATAATATTGTGCCGATAATAGAAGAAAGAGGTGGTGTTATCTAGAGTCTTTTGAAGGTGTGAAGAGATTTAGATAAAGGAGAAAAGTTAGGAGCTATCTCACGAGAGCGAGTTGGCCAAAATTCCGTCACCTAGAGGAGTAAAGAAATCGGTTTCTAATTGCGATAGGGGTGCCAAATTTCTATAAATATGGGGATAGCTCATCAATTTTGCATTTGAACCCTACTCTTTTCTTCCTTCTTTGTGCCAAAATCAAGGCCATCTTAGTTGTTTTTCTTTCTCATCTTTTCTCTTCCAAAAGTCGAAAATCACCTCCTCCCTCACCCTTTTATTTTTCTTTGAAACCTCCTTCTAGCCGAATCTTTTGATCCCCATTGTTATTTTTCTCCCATTCACTAAAAGCCGAACTACGTTCTTGTTTGTTCTTGTAGCCAAAATCTCTAAGCCTTTCCTTGATTTGTTTTTAGTTTCTTTGTAAGCCAAAGCTGAAACACTTTACTCAGACCTTCTAAAAGCTGAAAGAGCAACAGTTCATCTTTTTCGAGATTTTCATAAAAGCCAAAATCCCTAGATCTCATCTCCTGTGTTTGCTGAATTCTCTATAAGGTTTCTTCTTGTACCAAATCTTGAAGGAAACTCAGGAGGAGTCAATCGCTTAGATCTCTAAGTTGGGGTTCAGTAACACTCGAATCGTGTTACTTTTGGGATTTCAAGGGGAGGCCAAATCTTCGTGTTTTTTCAGTTTTTCTTGAACCAAGTTATAGACTGAGAGTATAGTACTACGCGATATCAGGTGTGTAACTTTTCACACCATTAGATTGTCTGTTAATATGTGTTAATAAATCTTCTTATACTATTAAATGTCGAAATCCCGGCATAATGTTCGAAATCCAAGAAGGGTAAAAGCGAATCACCAGGTTAGTGATCTCTGTCATTCTTCAGTGAATGTTCCTGTTAAGATGATATGTTTTATAAGTATGCTAATTTCTGTGATTGTACGGGGTTGGGTTTGATGAAAGGGGAAGTGTTCTGTGTAGTGGCTTTTGCCATGATCTGTTGTAGTGGCTTATGCCATGATCCGTTGTAGTGGCTTTTTGCCATGATCTGTTGTAGTGGATATTGCCATAATCTAACGATGAGCAGCAAGAATGCCATCGATGGTGTGTAGCGGTGTGGGTTGATTGTAGAAATCCCCAATGGTGTGATTGGCAGGTAAGGGTGGTGTGTAGCGGATGGAAACCTAGGATTTGGGTTGGGCTTGCATAATTTTTATTATATATATATATTAATATGTTATTCTGTTCTGTGGGGCTAAGGCCCAAATCTAATGATGCAGGAGGGTTGCACACTGAGTCTCGCGACTCAACCTATTATTTAACATTTTTTCAGGTAGCACGTAGTGCATCGGACCGGGCTGGAGAGGAGCGCAAGGTGGCCATGCAAAAGAACATTTGGATTCAGCAAAAGACTTTACTTAATTATATTATATCTTTATTTAATGGGTTTTAAATTTCAATGTAATAAGGCCACGGGCTGTTAGCTTTATATTTCGGCTCAGTTTTAATTTTGGGCTTTTATTATACATTTTAAGTTTACACTTTTTTTTTCTAAGGCATGTATTTAAGTTTCAATTTTTAATTCATAGAAACATCTCATAGAATTTATAGCTTATCTAAATTATCAACCTATTAAATTTTTCCCGAATAAAAGGTTAAACTTTAGGAAAATATTTTCCAAAAATGTGACATGTTTTTACTAATTCTTCTTAGTGGCATGCCAGATCCGGTCATGGTGTTTGGGCTGGTTTGGGGTGTACAAATTGGTATCAGAGCTTGGTTCAAAACTCGGCTTTGGAGTTTTTGGGCTCAAAACGTTTTCTAAAGATGGGTTTTAGAAACATGCATGTTTATAAATAGTACAGGGTTGTTTTCTAAGATGGCACCGTGCCTCCTACCAAGTCCTCCAGGTAAGTATTCTGAACTCACTATGTGATATATATATATATATCTGTATGTGGGCTTGATGGGCTTTAAGGGACGTAGACTATCTTAGCTAGAACTTGATGAACTTTAGGCCTAGTTTACATCATACTTTACAACTTCCATAAAACTTAAACTAATTAAACAAACTCGGGAATAAGTCGCTGAGCTAAAGTGTGGCAACAGGCATACGCATGTCTAGGATTGGATTCAGGGAGAGCTTGGTATTTAAGCAGTCCTAGTGACTCACCTCCTCTTCGCTGGAATCCTACCTGGTGCGTGGTGACTGTTCACCCTAGCCATGAGGACTTGTTAACGGGCCAAAATTTATAATTAAAACCCGAAAGGGACCAGCCACCCTATTTTGTAAAATTACTAAAATAACCTCTAGTTTAAAAAATTTCCAAATTTCCCTTGATTTGTAAAGTGACCAAAATACCCCTGGTTTGAAAAGAAATTACCAAAATACCCCCAATTTGCAAAATTACCGAAATACCTTTGATTTGTAAAATTATCGAAATACCCTTAGTTTGCAAAATTACCGAAATATCCTCAGATTGCAAAATTACTAAAATACCCTTATTTTGAAACATCACCAAGATACACTATTTTGAAAAAATTATGAAAATACCCCTGTAGGTAAAATTACGAAAATACCCCTGGGTAGTGAAACGACGAAAATACCCTAGGTGGTGAATGCAAGTTTATAAGGCTATTTTTATGATTGATGTGTGCTGAATGTTGACTGAAGGTGAACTCTAGGACTAGGAAGTATCGACTTGAGAACTAAACCCGCAGATAGAATTCAAATTCAAAAGAACTACTATCGAAATGATTTTACATAAGATTATTCGCGGTTAATAAGTGGGAAGAATTAATTATTCATAAAATTCTTAATCATATAAACGTCGATCAAAAGAATGAGTACAAGGGGACGAAGACGCTCCAGATGCGAATAATGGTGCATACCCTACTGTAGTATATTGAGTGTTTATTTTTTAAAAAATTAGAGTGCGCAGCGGAAGCGTAGTGATGAGACTTGGGTAGTACAATTGATAGTTAGTTGAAAATTTTGAGGACGAAATTTCTTTAAGGGGGTAGAACTGTAACATCCTGAATTTGGGCCTAGTAGATTTGGGCCTATTGGGTTGTAATGCCCCAAAAATCCCAAACTTTTAATTTCTGTGCATGGGAGTTAATATGTATGTGTAGCACTTAGAATAATAATATTAAGGTATTATCGAGATTATTTGAAGCCTTAGAGTTAGGAGAGACCATAGGAAAAATTTATGTTCTTACTTAGTGGAACCTAGTCTCAGGCATGAGGCCTCATAAGCAGATTAAGAAAAGAGATGACACAAAAATGGGCTCAGGTTTGGGTTGAGGCCCTAATTAAGTTTTCTGTTTGGGCACTATAGGGTTAAAAGGGTAGCATCTGTGTTTAAAACACCAAAGTGGGCTGGTAGCCCAATATTAAGTGACGCTGCAAGGGAGCTAAAGGGTGGCGTCACTAGCAGTTGAAAGAGGCCCAAGTTTGGCCACAAGGAGCCCATGTCTTTGGGCCAATTTCAGCACTTAAAAGAGAAAGGAGGAATGGAAGGAATTAAGGCTTATTTTTAGGAGGGATTTAATGATAATATTATGCTGATAATAGAAGAAAGATGTGGTGTTTTCTAGGAGTCTTTTGAAGGTGTGAAGAATTTAGATAAAGGAGAAAAGTTAGGAGCTATCTGTTGAGAGCAGAGTTGGCCAAAATTCCATCACCTAGAGAAGTAAAGAAATCGGTTTCTAATTGCCATAGGGGGTGCCGAAATTTCTATAAATAAGGGGGGATAGCTCATCAATTTCGGTATTTGAACCCTACTCTTTTCTTCCTTCTTTGTGCCGAAAATCTGAAGGCCATCTTAGTTGTTTTTCTTTTCTCATCTTTTCTTTTCAAAAGCCAAAAATCACCACCTCCCTCACCCTTTTCTTTTTCTTTGAAAACTCCTTCTAGTCAATCTTTTGATCCCCATTGTTATTCTTCTCCCATTCACTAAAAGTCGAAACTACGTTCTTGTTTGTTCTTGTAGCCAAAATCTCTAAGCCTTTCCTTGATTTCTTTTTAGTTTCTTTCTAAGCCAAAGCCGAAACACTTCACTTAGACCATCTAAAAGCCGAAAGAGCGTCAGTTCATCTTTTCCGAGATTTTCATAAAAGTCAAAATCCCTAGATCTCATCTCCTGTGTTTGCCGAATTCTCTCTAAGGTGTCTGCTTGTGCCGAATCTTAAAGGAAACTCAAGAGGAGTCAATCGCTTAGATCTCTAAGTCGGGTTCAGTAACACTCGAATCTTGTTACTTTCGGGATTTCAAGGGGAGGCCAAATCTTCGTGTTTTTTCGATTTTTCTTGAACCAAGTTATAGACTGAGGATAGTAGATCCAAATAGCAGGGATATCGACTAAGAGTATAGTACTACGCGATATCAGGTGTGTAACTTTTCACACCATTAGATTGTTTGTTAATATGTGTTAATAAACCGCTTATATTCTATTAAATGTCAAATCCCAAAGATAACGCTCAAACCCGAGGAGGGTAAAAGTGAATCACCGTGTTAGTGATCTCCGTCATTCTTCAAATGAATGTTCTTGTTAAGATGATATGTTTTATAAGTATGCTGATTTCTATGATTGCACGGGTTGGGTTTGATGAAAGGGAAGTGTTCGTGTAGTGGCTTTTGCCATGATCATGAGTGGCTTTTGCCATGATCATTGTAGTGGCTTTTGCCATGATCTATTGTAGTGGCTTATGCCATGATCTGCTGTAGTGGCTTATGCCATGATCTCGTTGTAGTGGCTATTGCCATGATCTCGACGATGAGCAAGATGACTGCCATCGATGGTGTCTAGCGTGTGGGTTTATTGTAGAAACTGCAATGGTGTGATTAAGTGTAAGGGTGGTGTGTAGCGGATGGAAACCTAGGATTTGGGTTGGGCTTGCATAATTTTTATATATATATATATATATATATATTAATCTGTAATTCTGTTCTATAGGGCTAAGGCCCAAATCTAATGGTGCATGAGGGTTGCACACTGAGTCTCGCTACTCAACCTATTATTTAATATTTTTTTTAGGTAGCATCTAATGCATCAGACCAGGCTGGAGAGAAGCGCAAGGTGGCCATGCAAAAGAACTTTTGGATTCAGCAAAAGACTTTAGTTTATTATATTATATCTTTATTTAATGGGTTTTAAATTTCAATGTAATAAGGCCACGAGCTGTTAGCTTTATATTTCGATTCAGTTTTAATTTTCGGCTTTTATTATCATTATCAGACATTTTAAGTTTACACTTTTTTTTTCTAATTTCGGTTTTTAATTCATAGAAACATCTCATAGAATTTATAGCTTATCTAAACTATCAACCTATTAAATTTTTCCCGAATAAAAGGTTAAACTTTAGGAAAATATTTTCCAAAAATGTGACATGTTTTTACTAATTCTTCTTAGTAGGATGCCAAATCCGGTCATGGTGTTTGGGCCGGGTTTGGGGTGTTACATTTTGTAATTCTATTTAGGTCAATAAATGAATTTAGCAGTTGATTGGCGATGTTTTGGAAATGTATGATCCTTTGAACTTCTTGTTCACATTGATTTGTGCGAGGATCTAATTGAGATAATAATGATCCATTCTATGTAATTTCTTTTACGAGTTGTATTTTCTCTCCCCCTAATGTTGGGAATGTTGTTTCATCAAAATGACAATAATAAATCGTGCAGTAAATAAATCTCCAGTTAATGGTTCAACATATTTAATTATAGAAGGAGATTTATAACCAACATATATTCCCAACCTCTTTTAAGGACCCATCTTTGTGCGTTGTGGTGGAGTAATTGGAACATATACTACACATCCAAAAATTTTAAGATGAGAAATATTTGGCTCCTGACCAAAAGCCAATTGTAATGGGGAGTACTTATTATAACTTATTGGTCTTAAGCGCACAAATGCTGTTGCATGCAAAATGGCATATCCCAAGCTATAACAGGGAGTTTTGTTCTCATAAGCAATGGACGAGCTATTAGTTGGAGGCGTTTGATAAACGATTCAGCTAAATTGTTTTGTGTGTGATCATGAGTTATAGGATGTTCAACTTTTATCCCAATTGACATATATTAATCATTAAAGTCTTGGGATGTAAACTCACCAGCATTATCAAACTGAATAGTTTTGATTGCATAATCTGAAAATTGTGCTTTTAATCAAATTATTTGAGCAAGTAGTCTCGCAAACGCTAGGTTGTGAGTCGATATTTGTAACTCCCCAAATTTGGGCCTAGAAGTATTGGGCCTATTGGGCTTTCGGCTTTGGATCTCAAAATTTTTTTAAGTAAGAAAGAAAATGACAAATTGCATGTTTGCTTTAATGGTTAAGGAATTTAGAGTGTCTAGGGGTGTTGGAGATGTTTTGGGATCAAGTGAGGGTACAGGAAAATTTTTTATTCTAGCCCTAGGAAACGGTGACTTCAATCAGTAGGCCTCTTAAGCAGATTAAGGGGAAAATAGGACATAAGTGGGCCTATGGTCCAGGGGCAAGGTGGTGTCATTTGTTGAGCTACAAGGTGGCGTGAAGAGGTCGAAGGTTCGAGTAGTGGTAAGGGGTTTTTGGAGTGTTTATTTTGCATAGTGTAAGGCTAGAGTTGTGTGGAATCTGGACTCTTTTGTTGAAGTGTTTGAATTGGTCTTGTGAGCTGATAAAGGAGGGAATTTCAGATGAGATAAGGGAGATATCATGGAGAAAAATTAGGAGATGAGAGGTGGGAAGAGTTGGTGCCGAATTGGACTGTGGGGGAAGGTAGGATTCGGCTATTGGCTATAAAAGGGTGTGCTGAATTCTTTTGAAAGGTTCCATTACTTTCTTTTCTCCCCCTCAGTCAAATTCTTCCATTTGCCAAAAAAAAAAAACCATCATTTTCTTCTTAAATTCCTTCTCCTATTCATCTTTAGTTCTAGCCGATCACTTCTCTTCTTCTTCTCCTCTTCTTCTCCCTATTGGTGCCGAATTGTCTTTGTCACCATACTAATCTCCAAAGTCAATTTAGGCCGCAGGATCGAAAGTGGATTTGGTAAGTATTCTGTTAATCTCTCCTGTACGTTTTGCTAAAAGCCAAAAGACTATCTAACTGTCCTATCGTTAACTCTTAGATAACAAGGATAAGGTTCAAAGATCGCAAGTGTGGTAGGTAAGGACCGTTAGCAAAGTGGTAAGTGTTCTGGACTCAGTTATGGTTTAGTGGATGGCTGAATGTAAGTATGGCCTATAGGGGTGACTTATGTGGAATATGAGTCACTTGTTTTAATGATATATGTTTGAGTGTAGATCTAGGGGATATTTGTGAATAGTATCTAAGGAAGGGCTACTAGAACGTGTGGCACACGGTAAGGTTATGATAAAGCTTCGGCTTTTTGTAAATGTGTTGATTTAGTGGTTGATTGAAGGTTGGTTGGTTGTAGGTTCAAAACCAAGGATAGAATAGCACGTCGCAGTAACCAGGTGTGTACAAAAACTACACACACACGATATCGACAATGCCAAAAAGCCGAAAAGTCAAAAGTGGCTAAATGGGCCCGTTGGGCCCTCAGGCTAAGTTTAATGAAATTGATTAATTTGGTTATATGAATTGAGCTAGACATGCATGATGTTACATGATCTGGAATTATTTTGGGCCTAATGGGCCATATGAATGAGATCAGGGCCTAATGGGCCATAAGAATGTGATTTGGGCATAAGGAGCTTCATGAACGTGAAATGGGCTTGATGGGCTTTATGGGATTGTAGACATGTATGCTAGGGTTTAATGGACTTTAGGCCTAGTTTTGAACAACTCTTAAATCGCATAAGACTTAACCTAATAATTAAACATGTCCATGAACAAGTCACTGGGTTAGAGTGTGGCAACAGATCACATATGCATGTCTAGGATTCGATCTAGGGAGAGCTTGGTACTTAAGCGGTCCTAGTGGCCCACCTCCTCTTCTCTGGAATCCTACCTGGTGCATAGTGTCTGTTCACTTTAGCCGTAAGGACTTGTTAATGGGCCAAAGTTCATAACTAAAACCCAAGAGGGACCAAAGCACCCCTGATTTGTAAAATTTTCAAAACAGCTCTGATTGGAAAATTACCAAAATACCCTTAGTTTGAAAATTTCCAAAATGCCCTTAGATTTGTAAAGTTACCAGAATACCCTTAGTTTGGAAAATTAGCAAAATACCCTTAGTTTAGAAACTTACCAAAATACCCTTAGTTTGGAAAATTAGCAAAATACCCTTAGTTTGAAAAATTACCATAATACCCTCGATTTACGAAATTACCAAAATAACCCTATTTTGTAAAATTACCAAAATACCCTCGATTTGGAAATTTACAAAATACCCCTATAGGGTAGAATTACGATAATATGCCTGTAAGGTAGAATTACGATAATACTCCGGTAGGGTAGAATAACGATAATACCTCTGTAGGGTAGCATTTCAAAAATACCCTTGATTGTGAAATAACTAAAATACCCTTATGTGATGAGTATGAGTTTTTGTGGATGTTACTTATGTGTTTGTTGCATTTATATGGTATTTTGTTTAGGATGCATATGGGTGGGAATTATGCTACGGAGGAAGAATTTGAGAATCGCATAGTCGGTTGACGACCGTGGATCCACCGGTGGCTTTAAGACCATTATATGATTAGCAGCTTCGCTGCAACGTTGAGTAGTGCCGCTGTGAGTGCTACCTTTGGTGTGTAGAGGATGGGTGGGTCAATTTAGAAATCCCCACAAGTGTGTATTGGTTGGAAGGGAAATGGTGTGTGTAGCAGATGGATTTTTGGGGAGGGTTTTGCATTACCTTGTTTTGCATATGATATGATATGATATGATATGATATGATATGATATGATATGATATGATATGATATGATATGATATGATATGATATGATATGATATGAGGTCATTGTGGGCTAAGGTCAAGACCATCGATTTTAATAGGGCTTAGACCCAATGTGAATATTTGTATGTTGAATTGATTGCCAAGGGTTGTACACACTGAGTTTCAAAACTCACACCCTTTATTTAATGCTTCAGGTGATCATCAGTAAACGGCACAACGTGGGAGGAATTGGAGTTGGCCACACTACGAGATGTTAAAATTTTTATTTATTTATTTCAAAAGACATGGTTTTAATTGCCTTGTTTTAGTTGGATGTAATACAACCTTGTATCTCCAATTTGACGTTACTTATGGGTTTTATTATTATTTTCGCTGCTTAATTTTTATTTCAACTTAAATAAATTTCTAAAGTTTAGCAAGGTTTTCAAAATAACTATAACCTATGGGCTTTTATTTAAAACATAGGCTTTTATAGTTACTTAACAAGTTTCAAGGATTTTGGGCTTTTAGGCCTTAAATTTTAACTTAGTAAAATCGATTTGAAATTGTGCTTTCAATGTGACATTCTCGAATTCGGGCCTAACTTCTAGGCCGGGTCTGGGATGTTACATTTAGTGGTATCAAAGCCCGATTGCAAAGCTTGGACTATAAAATGGGCCTTAGATTTTGGGTTTTTTTACAAGTAAATTAAAAAGGTTTTACAGGATCTTGTAATGTGGTTCACTGAGCCCTTGATGTCGAGCCAAGTAAGTTTTTCTGTTATTTTACTTGTTTGAATTATTAAATTGTATTTAGATATTGGGCTACTTTAAACAATAGGTTTTTAGAGGCTAAAGCCCATAGGAAACTTAAGCCTGTAGTGGATTCACGACCGCGAAACAACTTCTAAATTACTACTTGCATAAGACATGTGTTTTAAATAGTGGAACTATGAACTAAATTCATAAAAATTCCTAATTCAGATAATACGAGAATCAGCGATGAGCGCTAGAAGGTGTGCAAGGGGTCACGGCAGAGGTCGTGGAAGTGTTAGGGCTAATATGCTGACTCAGCTATTTAGGCAGGTACTGGAGGAGGTTAAAGAAATTGGTGAAACACTTCAGGTTAGGTGCATGAACTGTAAGGAAAATGAGATCGCAGTTCTCTAAGACCATAGTCTTGTTCTGTGAAGCATGTCAAGATACGTCCAAACTTTCCAGCTTGCGAATATTACAGAAGGTGTCATCTGGGTAAATGCTGGATGAAGTTAGGAGCGTGTTTCAGATGCAGGTCTGAGGAGCATTAGGCTCGAGATTATTTTATCACCATTAAGTCAGGTATGTTTTGTGTGGATGCGATATTTTGGGTATA
Source organism: Gossypium rotundifolium (assembly GCA_025506655.1). Lineage (NCBI taxonomy): Eukaryota > Viridiplantae > Streptophyta > Magnoliopsida > Malvales > Malvaceae > Gossypium > Gossypium rotundifolium. The sequence continues at coordinate 173,825,774 of CP106724.1, forward strand.
CAAACTGTATGCGTGCAATGTTTATCTGCTCCAGTGGGTAGGTGTAAACGGTTCAATTAGAGTTAAAGTGTGTTAGTGTGATTAAAATCAGAGTGCGCAGCAGAAGCATAGTGGCGTGACTTGAGCGATGCAATTAATAGTTAGTTGGAAATTTCGAGGACGAAATTTTCTTTAAGGGGGATAGAATTGTAACACCCTAAATTTGGGCCTAGAAGTATTGGGCCTATTGGGCTTTGGACTTTGGATCTCAGAAAATTTTTAAGTGATCAAGAAAATGACAAATTGCATGTTTGCTTTAATAGCTAAGGAATTTGGAGTGTCTAGAGGTGTTGGAGATGTTCTGGGATCAAGTAAGGGTACAAGAAAATTTTTGGTTTTAGCCCTAGGGAACTGTGACTTCAGTCAGTAGGCCTCTTAAGCAGATTAAGGGGAAAATAGGACATAAATAGGCCTGTGGTCCAGTGGCAAGGTGGCGTCACTTGGGGAGCTACAAGGTGGCGTGAAGAGTCCAGTGGTATGGTGTTTTTGGAGTGTTTATTTTGCGTGGTGGACGGCCAGAGTTGTGTAGAATTTGGGCTCTTTTGTTGAAGTGTTTGAATTGGTCTTGTGAGCTGATAAAGGAGGGAATTTCGGATGAGATAAGGAGATATCATGGAGAAAAATTAGGAGATGAGAGGTGGGAAGAGTTGGTGCCGAATTGGACTGTGGGGGAAGGTAGGATTCGACTATTGGCTATAAAAGGGGGTGCTGAATTCTTTTGAAAGGTTCCATTACTTTTCTTTTCTCCCCCTCGGTCGAATTCTTCCATTTGCCAAAAAAAACCCATCATTCATTTGCCGAAATTTTTGTTTTCTCTCTAGCCGAATTCCTCAAACCTTCTATTCTTAAATTCCTTCTCTTGTTCACCTTTAGTTCTAGCCGATCACTTCTCCTCTTCTTCTCCCTATTGGTGTCGAATTGTCTCTGTCACCATACTAATCTCAAAAGCTGAATTTAGGCTGCAGGATCGAAAGTGGATTTGGTAAGTATTCGATTAACCTCTCTTGTACGTTTTGCTAAAAGCCGAAAGGCTATCTAACTGTCCTATCGTTAACTCTTAGATAACAATGATAAGGTTCAAAGATCGCAAGTGTTGTAGGTAAGGATCATTAGCAAAGTGGTAAGTGTTCTCGACTCAGTTATGGTTTAGTGGATGGCCGAATGTAAGTATGGCCTATACGGGTGACTTATGTGGAATATGAGTCACTTTTTTGACGATATATGTTTGAGTATAGATCTAGGGGATATTCGTGAATAGTAGCTAAGGAAGGGCTACTAAAACGTGTGGCACGCGGTAAGGTTACGGTAAGGCTTCGGCTTTTTGTAAATGTGTTGATTTAGTGGTTGATTGAAGGTTGGTTGGTTGTAGGTTCAAGACCAAGGATAGAATAGCACGTCACAGTAACCAGGTGTGTACAAACACTACACACACAATATCGGTAATGCCAGAAAGCCGAAAAGTTGAAAGTGGCTAAATGGGCCCGATGGGCCCTAAGGCTAAGTTTGATGAAATTGATTGATTTGGTTATATGAATTGAGCTAGATATGCATGTTACATGATGTGGAATTGTTTTGGGGCTAATGGGCTATATAAATGAGATCAGGGCCTAATGGGCCATAAGAATGTGATTTGGCCATAAAAGGCTTTATGAACATGAAATAGGCTTGATGGGCTTTATGGGAGCCAAGACATGTATGCTAGGGTTTAATGGATTTTAGGCCTAGTTCTGAACAACTCTTAAACCGCATAAGATTTAACCTAATAATTAAACATGTCTGTGAACAAGTCGTTGGGTTAGAGTGTGGCAAAGGACATATGCATGTCTAGGATTAGATCTAGGGAGAGCTTGGTACTTAAGCGGTCCTAGTGGCCTACCTCCTCTTCTCTAGAATCCTATCTGGTGCATAGTGTCTGTTCACTTTAGCCGTAAGGACTTGTTAATGGGCCAAAGTTCATAACTAAAACTCGAGAGGGACCAAAACACCCCTGATTTGTAAAATTTCCAAAACACCTCTGATTGGAAAATTACCAAAATACCCTTAGTTTGAAAATTTTCAAAATATCCTTAGATTTGTAAAATTACCAAAATACCCTTAGTTTGGAAAATTACCAAAACATCCTTAGTTTTGAAAATTACCATAATACCCTCTATTTACGAAATTACCAAAATACCCTTAATTTGTAGAATTACCAAAATACCCCCGATTTGGAAATTTATGAAAATACCCTTATAGGGTAGAATTATGATAATATCCCTATAGGATAGAATTACGATAATTACCTAATATAGTAGAATTACGATAATACCCCTGTAGGATAGAATTACGAAAATACCATTGATTGTGAAATGACTATAATACCCCTATGTGATGAGTATGTGTTTTTATGGATGTTACTTATGTGTTTGTTGCATTCATATGATGTTCTGTTTAGGGTGCATATGGGTGGGAATTATGGTACAGAGGAAGAATTTGAGGATCGCATAGTCGCTTGACGACCGTAGATCTACCGGTGGTTTTAAGCCCATTATATGATTTGCAGCTTCGCTGCAACGTTGAGTACTGCCGCTGTAAGTGCTACCTTTGGTGTGTAGAGGATGGGTGGGTCGATTTAGAAATCCCCACAGGTGTGTATTGGTTGGAAGGGAAATGGCGTGTGTAGCGGATGGATTTTTGGGGAGGGTTTTGCATTACCTTATTTTGCATACGATATGATATAATATGAGGTCATTGTGGGCTAAGGCCAAGACCACCGATTTTGATAGGGCTTATGCCCAATGTGAATATTTGTATGTTGATTTGATTGTGATCGTGTGTTAGATTCTTAAAAATTTATAAAAAGAATGATCGAACCTGAAAACTAACTATGACAACGATGGAGGTAAGCGCACCTATCGAACAGTAGTATAGTTTAGTGGCAAGACCAGATTGTCGAACCCAAAGGAACCAAAAGTACTAATACTAACTTTCTTTCTATTATTTAACCTAAGGATTAAGGGAATTTTTATCTAATCTAAAATTAACTAACTACAAAGCTAAAGATGCGAAGACAAAAAGAAGAAATTGAGGAAAGACTTGAGAGAAAATCGATTGATTTAGACAATACTCGAGGAAGAATCCACCTAGACTTCACTTGTTATTTAACTCTAAACCAGATGATTTATTCACTTGACTTGATCTGTAGGATTCCCTAATTTATATTAATACCTCTCTCGAGGCTACTAAAGTCTAACCCTAGGTTGATTAATTGAAATCTCTTTCTAATTAAAACCCCTAGAATTGCATTAACTCGATCTATGGACTCTCATATTAGGTTTGATCCTAATCCGGCAGATTTTCATCATCATGTCTCTAGAGTTGCGATCAACTTCGCTTAACTATGCTAGATCTAATCTTAAACAGGGTCTATTCCTCCTCTGTCTAAGAGCATAAATGCTTGAATCAATATCCCAGAAATACCAAAACAAGAATTAAGAACACATAGTTAAGAACAAATCAAGTATTTATCATACAGCTCAAATAACAATAACAAGATTCGTATTAAGTTTCATCCCCCTCAGGTATCTTAGGGTTTAGTTCATAATAGTAAAAGAAAACATCTCAGAAGAAAATATAAAACAAAACATAAAGAAAACCCTAAAACCCCCTGAAGGAATTGAAGGAGAGTTCCTCCGTCTTGAGTATGATCCTGACTTCTTGAGATGAATCAACTGGCTTTCTTTGAGTGAATCCCACAATTCGGCCCCTCTGGCTTGGCTCCTTGGCCTAGCTGAACCGCTGAAAGCCCTGACAGAAGGCTTCTGTCTAAATCCCATCGACTTCTCCCTTCAAGTTGCCTCATAGGGTGTTTATATAGGCTTCGAGATGCCTTACTTGGCCCGAAAGTATCCTAATCGAATAGAACTCTTCTTTTTTACGGCAGGGCTACGCCCATGGTACACGCCCATGTGATTTGATTTCAGGCCGTGGAAGAACCTGTTGAGAAGGCACTGTAGTGTATTTCAGGGTCCAGGCCATGTTCGAATCTTCTTAAGAGGCACGGCCGTGTGGTATTCGGCCCATGCCATGTGGATTTCGTGTTTTGACCCATTTTCTCTATTTTCAGCCTATTTCTTGTTCTTTTCATCCTCCAGTGCTCTCCTGAGTATAAAACATGAAAACAAAGGATTCGGAGCACCTATTTCCATAATTAAAGGAAAAATCATCCAAAAGTATACTAAATGTGGGATTAAAATATGTGTATATTATGGTTTATCAAATACCCCCACACTTAAGCTTTTGCTTGTCCTCAAGAAAAATTCTCAACTCACAATTAAAACGAACTTCCTCAATTCATAATATTCATCAATAATGTTTCATCATAATTCATAGATAATTTATACATGCATAATTTAACTGAAAGAGTCCTGAAGATTCAAACAATCAAAGTCATAGTTTTTAGCACGAAAAATGTAGGTGTTTCTCCTTATCCGAATAATTTCCTTTAATTTAAAATCGACAAGAGTTGACATCCTCACTAAAGATTCACTCAAATTACTCAAGGTGTTTAAGGTTAAAAATAAAGCATCCAACAGTCAAACATGAAAAGTTAATCCCATAGGCTTGCCTAAAAATCAAATCTCCACCACTATAAAATGAGATGATACACAAATCAAAAGGTCTTTAAAGGGTTGTAACGGGGCTTATGTTAAAGGTGTGGATAAAAGCTGAATTAGAAGGGTTAGAATTGAGATTGAATTGACAATTACCTAACTAGAAAATTGACTAATAACCTGCATAATTATATCAATTGAAAACTTGTAATACGAGCTTCTTCTTCAAGATGTTGAAATTAAACGTATAGGCTTGCGTAATCACAAAACTAATAGGGAATATACTTCAAAATTTTTTTAAGAACAAATCAAGTAAATACATAAAAATTTCAACTATTGAAATAATGTATTTAGGTAACTGATCAAATCAAGTCTCGATAGAAGGGTAGTCAAAAGGAATGGTGATAACAAATACAAGATGGGTTTTGGGTTAATATTAGTGGGTGAATCAATAAAAAGGGTAGTTAGGATCAAATGGGTTCACTAAGGGTTAATTGTGAAAGTAGGCTTTTAGTAGAGTAAGTGGGTTAAATTCTAAGTGCCTTTATCATTTCTGTATATCAAATCAAAGGTGTGGTCTCGACATGTATAATCGAAGCAAGTTCTAGAATAACAAATCAATGTTGACACACTCATAATCAATAAAGTGAGCACGAAAAGAATGTATACTCTAAAAGGTTCAAAATCTCACAAAAAGTATTGGTTTTTAATGACAACCTTGTAAATTTCAAACTTCAAGGTAACAATTAGATTCAGGTAGACAACCTAACAAAATTTTAAAATCTTTTTTGAAAATAGACTCATCATGCTTGATTCTCTGGTATCTTAAAGTTTAAATCATCATTGCACAATAATCAATGACCTAATCTAAAACATATCAATAAAAATCATGAATCAACAGGAATTTCATTCTAATTAGTGATGTGAGAAAATTACTTAAGACAATATATCATTCAGAGATTTGAGAATAATGCAAAAAGTTAGGCACTTTTTCTAATAAACTTTCACCCCCCACACTTAAGATGTACATTGCCCTCAATGTACAAAGATAGATAACAACGAAATAATAATAAAATCATAAGATAGGGAGAGAAGTGAAACTTCTTGAATTTTGGATGGATTCGTTGAGTTGGAAGTGTGGAAACTTGATTCGGAGATGAAAGATAATTTGGAGGTGGCACCTCGAATTCCTACACTAGATGAAGAAATTGGAAACCTCGTGAATAGTTAGCCAGGAAATAATAATAATAATAATTCAAATTATACTAATTATATATTTAAAGAAAAGACAAATAAAAAGAAAGAGTGTAGAAAGGGAAATAAGACTAAAACCGATTACTGGACCGAAAGGTCCTTATTGTTAAATGGTTCGCGAGGTGGCTGTGATTTCTAAGGCCGTGGTGTGTGATTCCCTAGTAGCCTTTAGGACCAAAAACCAAGAAACTAAAATGAAATAAACTAAATTAAGCATAAGAAAGTCAAAAATAAGGAAAATAAAAGAGATGCAAAAAGAAAAATAAAAGCTAAATTGCCTCAAACCCTTGGCTTGTTGAGTGGATGAAGCGGCCGGCATGAACTTATGTAGATCGGTCTCGCACAGAGAGACTGAGATAGTATCCTTTCATTTTTTCGACATTGTTGAAGTGTAGATCAAGACTTTAGAAAGTGAATAAGGAGAGTAATGAAAGGGGGAGTGAAGAGTGAATGGGGAGTGGGTGAGAAGGGGAGAGGGGTGTTTTAAATAGAAATTGCCAGCTCTGGTACATCCCCACGCCCATGAGTCATGGGCGTGTTGTGTCCCATGACCATATTGCACGACTGTGTGGTGGTTCAATCATCTCTCCCTGGTAGTTAGGTTGCAATGCCCGTTTTGGTTCAATAGTGTCGGCCATGGCTGTGTCGCATGGCCGTGGTAGTAGTTAGAGCTCGTGACTTGAAGATATTTTTTCATCTTTTTTCGTACTATCTCTGCCATACCTGTACTAGAATTCGCAGTGTCCATAAGGCCACGGCCACGGCCGTGTGCAAGACCTTGTGGTGCAAAAATCTGCGCTTCATTAACTTTGTTAGTTTGTAGTTAGGTGCTAAAAAAAGAAAATAAAAATAAATGTGGTTAGTGCTCATGTTGCATCTCGAGAAGCGCTTGTTTAAAGTTTTAAGCTAGACTGAGAAATCCTTTCTCATGCTATTATTATATGGTTTAAGTCGAGTAGCATTTACCTTGAAAGTGCCGAATGTAGGATTGCTTACCTCGACTGTACTGTATGGGAAGACATTAATTACCTTAAAAGGGATCTCTTTGTTCGTATTATGGTCTGAAGTGGTGGTTCGAGGGTCTGTTTTCTCTAACAATACATGATCTCCTATTTTGAAGTGACTTGATGTTCCTTTAAGTTCTTCTGGGGGTTCCTTCGGTTTCACTTCGTGTGGTTTTAATTTCTCCTTGAAGTGTGTCTTCCACTCATCTAGTTCATCGATCTGAAGCCATCGTTCCTCATGAGATATTTCCTTGTTGGTACGAGCTATGGGATTAGGCTCAGTGTTATAGTTTCATGGTGCTTCCTAAAAAGAAAGTTTAACCGAATGATTATCAACAGAATTTACGTTCTCACCTTTATCACTTGATGTCCTAGTTGAGTCGAGAACTTGAAGACTGATTGATTCGTCACCTACACGAAGTATGAGCTCACTTATACTAACATCAATTTTAGATCTGGTAGTTGTTAAAAAGGGTCTTTCTAAAATCAAGGGGATATTATTTTCTTCATCCATATCTAAAACAAGGAAATCTACTGGGAATATGAATTTGTCAACTTTAATGAGTACATCTTCAACTATACCTCTAGGGATTCGAATAGTCTTATCAGCTAGTGTAATGCTTATCTTAGTTTGCTTGGGTTTCCCTAGACCTAGCTGTTTAAACATTTTATAAGGCATAACATTGATGCTTGCCCCTAAATCAGCTACAACATTATCAACAGATAAACTACCTATTAAACATGGAATTGTAAAACTCACTGGGTCTTTTAATTTTCGTGGTAGTCTGTTCTGTAACATTGTCGAGCACACTGCGTTTAATTCCATATGCGGTTTCTCGTCTATCTTTCTCTTGTTTGTTAAAAGCTCTTTTAAAAATTTCCTTGAATCTGGCATCTGCGAAAGAGATTCAAGAAACAATAGGTTAATATGTAATTTTTTTAAGAGTTTAAGAAACTTACCAAACTATTCCTCCGTATTGTCTTTCTTTATCATATTGGGATAAGGTATACGAGGTTGGTATTCTTTAATTACCGGTTTTGGCTTTCCTTGGCTTACCTCAACCTTACCTTCACTTACCATAGGTTCTTGCCTTGGCTCAGATTTAGAATCTACTACCCCTTCACTGTCTTGAGCGGTAATGGCTTGAAGTTGCTCCTTCGGGTTAGTCTCCGTGTTACTTGGCAAGCTACCTTGTAGTCGTTTGGAGATCAGTTTAATGAGTTTCCCTAACTGGTTCTCGATTCCATTAATCAATGATTGTTGATTTTTAAGTGTTGTCTCGGTGTTTTGAAAACAAGTTTCAAACACAACTATGAATTTTTTCAGCATCTCTTCAAGGTTCAGCTTCTTTTCCTGTGGGTAGGGCTGTTGTTGGAAGTTTGGAGGGGGTGGTTGTTGTCTCTGATTACCTTGACCACCCCACGAGAAATTGGGGTGGTTCCTCCAACCTGGATTATAAGTATTACTATAAGGGTTATTTTGAGGTCTAAAATTGTTACCCGTATAGTTTATTTGTTCGCTTTCCATGCCCGGATTGTAGGGTGGGTACTCAGGATTTGCCACACCTCCTAGATTTGAGTCACATTGCATAACTGGATGTGCCTGCAAAGAACCACACAAACCATTAATCTTTTTATTCATCATCTCTACCTAATTTGATAGCATGGTGACTGTGTCAAGGTTGAAAACTCCGGCTATTTTAGTTGGCCTTGTCCTTGTAACTTGCCACTGATAGTTGTTCAGTGACATCTCCTCTATAAATTCATAAGCTGCCTCAAGAGTTTTGTTATTCAGGGTTCCGTCGGCTGCTGAGTCAATTAACTGCCGGGTTGAGGGGTTCACACCATTGTAAAAAGTTTGGACCTGTAACCATAAGGGTAAACCATAGTGTGGGCACCTTCTCAACAAATCTTTGTATCTCTCTCATGTATCGTATAATGTTTCTAAATCCATATGCACAAAAGAAGAGACATCATTCCTTAATTTGGCCATTTTGGCTGGCGAAAAATATTTTAATAAAAATTTTTCGATCATTTGATCCCATATGGTGATTGATCCTCATAGAAGAGAATGCAACCACTGTTTGGCTTTATTTCTTAATGAAAAGGGAAATAACTAAAGACAAATGGCATCATCAGAAACACCATTTATTTTGAAGGTATCACAGAATTCTAGAAAATTTGCTAAATGAGTATTTGGGTCTTCGTCCTACAAACCATCAAATTGAACAAACTGTTGAATCATTTGTATAGTGTTAGGTTTCAATTCAAAATTATTAGCGGCTATAGCATGTTTAACAATACTTGATTCGGCTCCTGTTAAATTAGGTTTAGCATAATCCTACATAGTTCGAGGAGCATGATGATCGGCGACCTCCTGAGGTAGCGGATTATTCTCAGACATCCCTTCAGTGGTATTAGTTTTGTCCTCTTGCACTTCTTGTATGTAATTTAAGCATTACCTTACTTCTCTACGATTTCTGCGTACGGTTCCTTCAATATCACTGTCGTAAAGTAGTGGTCCTGTCAGGTTCCTTCTAGTCATAAACTAGAGGTACCTGCTAGGAAAAGAGAAAAAGAAAACGAAAATTTAGAAAAGTAAAAAATAAAGTTTAATTGCAAAAATAAAAAATAAAAATATGGCTAAAGTAATAAAAATTAAGCGTTCTTAATATTTCAATTCCCTGGCAACGGCGCCAAAAACTTGATCGTGTATCAGAGTCTTAAATATTTATAAAATAATGATCGAACTTGGAAACCAACTATGACAATGATGGAGGCAAGCGCACCTTTCGAACAGTAGTATAGTTTAGTGGCAAGATCGGATTATCGAACCCAAAGGAACCAAAAGTACTAATACTAACTTTCTTTCTATTATTTAGCCTAAGGATTAAGGGAATTTTTATCTAATCTAAAATTAACTAACTACTAAGCTAAAGATACGAAGACAAAGAGAAGAAATTAAGGAAAGACTTGAGAGAAAATCGATTGATTTAGACAATACCCGAGGAAGAATTCACCTAGACTTCACTTGTTATTTAACTCTGAACTAGACGATTTATTCACTTGCCTTGATTCGTAGGATTCCCTAATTTATATTAATACCTCTCTCGAGGCTACTAACGTCTAACCCTAGGTTGATTAATTGAAATCTCTTTCTAATTAAAACCCCTAGAATTGCATTAATTCTATCTATGGACTCCCATATTAGGTTTGACCCTAATCCAGTAGATTTTCCTCATCCAATCTCTAAGGTTGCGATCAACTCCGCTTAACTATGCTAGATCTACTCTTAAACAGGGTCTATTCTTCCTCTGCCTAAGAGCATAAATGCTTGAATCAATATCCTAAAAATACCAAAACAAGAATTAAGAACACATAGTTAAAAACAAATCAAGTATTTATCATACAGCTCAGATAACAACAACAGATTCATCTTAGGTTTCATCCACCTCAGGTATCTGAGGGTTTAGTTCATAATAGTAAAAGAAAACATCTCAGAAGAAAATATAAAACAAAACATAAAGAAAACTCTAAAACCCCCTGAAGGAATTGAAGGAGAGTTCCTCCGTCTTGAGTATGATCCTGGCTTCTTGAGATGAATCAACTGGCTTTCTTTGAGTGAATCCCACAATTCGGCCCCTCTGGCTTGGCTCATTGGCCTAGCTAAACCGCTGAAAAGCCCTGACAGAAGGCTTCTGTCGAACTCCCATTGACTTCTCCCTTAAAATTACCTCATAGGGTGTTTATATAGGCTTCGAGATGCCTTACTTGGTCCGAAAGTATCCTAATCCGAATAGAACTCTTCTTTTATATGGCAGGGCCATACCCATGGCACACGCCCGTGTGATTCGATTTCAGGCCGCGGACGAACCTGATGAGAAGGAACGACCGTGTATTTCGGGGTCCAAGCCGTGTTCGGCTCTTCTTAAGAGGCATGACCTTGTGGTCTTGGGCCCAGGCCGTGTGGATTTTGTGTTTTGGCCCATTTTCTCTGTTTTCAGCCCATTTCTCGTTCTTTTCATCCTCCAGTGCTCTCCTGAGTATAAAACATGAAAAGAAAGGATTAGGAGCACCTATTTCCATAATTCAAGGAAAAATCATCCAAAAGTATGTAAATGTGGGATTAAAATATATGTATATTATGGTTTATCAGATTGCCAAGGGTTGTACACACTGAGTTTCGAAACTCACACCATTTATTTAATGTTTCAGGTGATCCTCAGTAGACGGCTCGATGTGGGAGAGGACTCGGAGTTGGCCACACTACGAGATGTTAATATTTTTATTTATTTGTTTCAAAAGACATGATTTTAATTGCTTTGTTTTAGTTAGATGTAATACGGCCTTGTATCTCCAATTTGACGTTACTTATGGGTTTTATTATTATTTCCGCTACTTAATTTTTATTTTAACTTAAATAAATTTCTAAAGTTTAGCAAGGTTTTCAAAATAACTATAACCTATGGGCTTTTATTTAAAACATGGGCTTTTATCGTTACTTAACAAGTTTCAAGGATTTTGGGCTTTTAGGCCTTAAATTTTAACTTAGTAAAATCGATTTGAAATTGTGCTTTCAATATGACATTCCCGGATTTGGGTCTAACATCTAGGCCGGGTCTGGGGTGTTACATGATGATAAACACACATGTGACCACCTACTAGATGCATCTATTAATACCATAAAATATCTGAATGGGCCATATGGTGGATGAATGGGCCTACATATATCACCTTGATTACGTTTCAGAAATGCGAGAGATTCAATCCGAACTTTAGCTAGTGATGGTCTAATAATCAATTTTCCTTGAGAACAAGCAACACAAGATAAATCATTGAATTCAAGAATCTTTTGGTTCTTTAATGGGTGTCCAATTGAATTCTTGATGATTCTTCACATCATAATAGATCTGGGATGGCCTAATTGGTCATGCCAAATAGTAAAAGGATGTGGTTCTACAAACTTTTGGTTTGTAGTAACATGTGACTCAATTGTACTAATATGTGTATAATATAAACCTGATGAAAAAGTAGGTAGCCTTTCCAAAACATATTTCTTTCCACATTCAACATTTGTAATATATATATTCAATATTTTTCTCATTCACAGTCTCAATATGATATCCATTAAGAAAAATATATTTAAAACTCAATAAATTTCTTTGAGACTTAGTAGAATATAAAGCATCATCAATGAAAAATTTTGTACCTTTAGGTAATAATATAATGGCTCTTCCAGAGCCTTCAATAAGTTTTCAACTACCCGATATTGTATTAACATGGGCATTACTCATTGTCAAATGAGAAAAATATTTTTATCTTTGAGATCGTATGTGTTTAGCACTATCTACAAGGCATATGTCTCAATTGATTTTGGGTCCATCGAAATTTTGTTGAATATTCATATTTTTCATAAAAACAAACAAAATATAATTTGAGAAACATTGCAAATATTTATTAAATACATAAATTATTCTTTATGCAAGAAAATGAAACATACTTAAAACAACATAAAAATGTCAAAATTGCATCAATTTTTCTAATGATTCTCAAAGAAATTTGCCATATCTAGGTGAGTTATATTATTAAGGTCATTAAATTTATCACCCTCGTAGGCATGGTCAGTTTTAGTATTATAGTGAATATCTTCATCTTTTGCCTCCATTTCATTATTTTGGGATATAAAATTTGTCTCAACATGCTTTCCCTTTTTTAATTGATGCATGATAAAGTTTCACTAAAGGCTCAGACGTACGATAGGTATGTGACCAATGCCCCTTCATACCACATTGGTAGCATATATTCTCAATAATCTTTGAAGGATTATTTTTACCACTTCTTTCTTATCTTTCATTGTTATTCTTTTTCTGGTGGTTAGAAGTACCATTGTTATGACCACCATGATAACGATTACTAGTATGTCCTCGACCACGTCCCCCATTACATCCACGACCACGGCCATGACCTCTATATTTTCTATTTTCATAATTATTGTGTACTACTACATTCACTTCAGGGAATGGTGCAAAACCAATAGGACAAATTCTATGATTTTTCATCAATAGTTCATTATTTTGTTCAGCCACCAAAAGACATGAAATCAATTCAGAATACCTTTTAAAACCTTTTTCATGGTATTGCTACTGCAGGAACACATTAGTAGCACGAAAGGTTGAAAATGTTTTCTCTAACAAGTCCTCATCAGTTATGTTTTCTCCACATAATTTTAGTTGAGAACTAATTTTGAAAAGTTCTGAATTGTATTCACTTACAGTCTTAAAATCTTGCAATCGTAAATGCATCCAATCATAACGAGCTTTAGGGAGTATCACTATAATCTGATGGTCAAATCGTTCTTTCAAATTTTTCTACAACTCAATAGGGTCTTCACAGTGAGATATTCCACTTTTAATCCTTCATGTAGATTATGACAGATGAAAATCATTTCTCTTGCCTTGTCTTGATTAGATGCTTCTTTATCTGTTAACATAGTATTTCCTAGACCTTTAGCATCTAGGTGAATTTCAGCATCTAACACCGATGACAAATAATTATTGCCTGAGATGTCTAAGGTCGCAAATTTAAGTTTGGTAAGATTTGACATTATAATCACTTAAATCAAAAAAAAAAATATTAGTAAAATAATATGCATTCTCAATCGTAAAATAATTCAGTTATATATACCAAATTTGCTAAATAATAATATGTATGTCAAATATTGACATAGAGTGGAATAATCATAATAATAACTTTACACAAATTACATTAATCAAATTTCTTTTAATAAAAAATAAAACATGTATATATAATTATCATTATTGGATTTGAATTGTAAAAATAAATGTGCAAATCATATTTTGTTCATAATTGAACACTAGTTGGAGGCTCTTTAAGACTACAAATCATATTTAAATTTCCAATAGCCATCTTCACCAAGTAATCCGCAACCTTATTTTGTTCCCTTGGAATATGTCAGAATCTAACTTGTCAGTCCTTCATAAGTAGAAAGTGGATGAGTAATATCTCTGAAAGACTATTATCCACTGCATAATTGTTGCTAATAATATCAATCTAATGACATTTTCACTTTCCACTTCAATCTGTTTGAAACCTTCCTTCCATGCAATAGAAAGTGCATCATAGATCACCCTTTCCTCGATTTGAAAAATTCTTGATTTGCCAAATGTCATTGTAAAGCCAAGTAACCAAGCTCCATCTTGATTTTGGAACACCCCCTATTGCAGCATATGATTTATGAAGAGAGAAACCACCGTCAATGTTAAGTTTCACCTAACCTGCTGATGGTGTTTGCCAAACACTTTTCGTGTATGCGCTGCTCTGAAATTTTTCTAAACTTTTAGTATTATTAAAGCTTCTAGTCCAAGATATACTAGTGGAAATTAAGGCAGCACTGCTGTAGCATGCACCTTTAAAAACAAATTCGTTCATGTGTTTCCAGATTAGCCAAAACAAAGTTTGCCACTCTCTATAGGTAATCTTGAATCCATAAGAATTACTCAGATTTCCATTAAGCCAGTCATCCAAGGAAGAAGAGAAATATGAATGCCAAACATTTTGACTTACCAACGATTTCCAAATGCTAGTCACATATGGACAATCTCAATAGCATAGAGAATTGTTTCAGTTAAAACACCGCAACGTGTATGATGGCCATCCCTTGTCATTCCCCTCTTGACTCAGATCTCTTTAGTAATTGATTTAGTCTGAGCAACTAAAGAAAGGTTTTCACTCTCTATGGAACAGGTGTCTTCCAAACACTTGAAAGAGCCTTGCAATTAGCTAGCTTTCTTTGCTCCATAAGTGACTATAGGTTTCTGCAGAAGAGAAAACACCTTTCGACATCACCTCCAAGCCAAGCGATTGGGGCCAACTCCTATCACTGGTGGCATAATTGTAGCAATACAAGCAATGATGTTTCTTGGTAGCAGATTTTCTAATAAACTTCAATCCCATGAGCCAATGCTATTAAACACATTATAGACTTTTAGAGTGTCATCAATCTATCCCCTGCTTATATGAAAAGATTTTAGGGGGCCTACACCCTCTACCCAGAAATCATTACAAAAATTGACTGGGTGGCCATCTCTAATCATCCAAATGGTGCCTTCTTTAATCTCATTCCACTAGTTGGAAAAAGCACGCCAAAGGTGCAAACAATTATTTCATGTGATGGACTCAAGTAATATCCCATGGACATTATATCTGTTCCCTACCGTACAGACCTAAAGTGAATTAGTATTGGCTACAATGTTGTAGCCCATCTTTAGTATAAAAAAAAATCTTGTTATGATCCATAAGCTATCAGATGCCTAACCCACCTTTGCCAATAGGTAAGCACATGTGTAACACCCCAAACCCGACCTAGAAGTTAGACTCGAATCTGGCGTGTCACATTGAAGTGTTTTTCAAAAACCATGTTTTCATTGAAAACCCTTCTTAGAAAAAGCTTAAATAAAATCCCAGTTACGTTAGTTTATTTTTTTAAAATGTGGTACATTGAAAAATTATTAGCTTTATTCCCAAAACATTTTTCAGTTGCGAAAGCTAATTTTGAAAGTAATTGATTTACGAAAAAGATTAAGTCGCGAAACCATTTCAAAAATGTTTTGAAAATGAAGTGTTGTTTTAAAAATAGTTAACATTTTGGAAAAACTGCGATTTACTTCTAACAGATATAAATTAAAATAAAACCAATCTAAAATTTAAAGTCTGAAACCTTTAAGAGGCCTTATTACAACCCAAATCAAAATATTTAAAAGTAGATAATCAAAACGGAAAACATAAGCAGTGTGTGGTCTTCTCCGAGTCCTCATGAGATCGATCTGTCTATTCCCTTATTAGAGTAACAAGATACGTAAACATAACCTAAAACAACTGGGCCAAAGCCCTTTTGAAGAATAAGATCAATTCAGAGCATACGTGGGCCAAAACCCACTACCATATCATTTGGGTCACAGCCCATACAGAATCAATTGGGCCTAGCCCAAACCAATAACAGAACAAGTAGGCCTAAGCCCAGTATAGTGACAGATCTCATAAACAAGTATACAATAGTATGAGGATGCATCCCAACCCAATCCAGCCAACACACCTCCCATACCAACCAAAACACCACGTGGGGACCAAGTCGACCCACCCACCCAGCACACCAATAACGTAGCCTAGCTGCTAATAACAACGCAGCAAAGCTACTAATAACAGTATACGTGGTTGAGCTACTAGAATCAGTATACGTGGCGAAGCCACTAAATCAGTAAAATGTGGCATAGCCACCAGTACAGTACTTCCTCCGTATCAATGTCCCAACCCCATGCAATATGTCGTGTCATGCTTAATCATTACTCATGTATGCAAAATAGCCATGCTCAGTAACAATCATTTACACACATATTAAAAACACATCAGTCACACGACCACAGTCAAATTAATCAAAACACAGTCTTACATTCACAGTTAGTTCAGTCATAGTCCTAACCAGTCATTTACCCGCAAGGGCAAAATAGTTATTTTACCCTATAAGGGTATTTCGTAATCTTGCCCTTCAGTGGTATTCCAGTAATTCTACTCTACAAGGGTAATTCAGTAACTCTACCCTACAGGGGTAATTCAGTAAGTCTACCCTACAGGGGTATCTTGCTAATTTCACAAATCAAGGGTATTTCAGTAATTTTACAAACTGGGGGTATTTCGGTAATTTTACAAATTAGGGGTACTTTGATAATTTTACAAACTTAGGGTATTTCAGTAATTTTGTAAACTGAGAGTATTTCAGTAATTTTGTAAACTAAGGGTATTTCATTAATTTTGTAAACCAATGGTATTTCAGTAATTTCTCAAATCAATGGTACTTCAGTAATTTTCCAAACTAGGGTACTTGGGTAATTTTACAAGTTGAGGGTATTTTAGTAATTTTACAAATCGAGGGTTATTAACGACCCAACAGAAGATCCACCGTCGCCTCGAGCGACTTAGGAAATTTAAATTTTACTTAACGACAAAGAGGGGCCTAAGGCCCATTACCCTGCCCAAGTGGGCTCACACACTTGTGTGGCCCTTTTAGCCTAGAAACAACCACGGCTATGCAAAGGCACAGCCCAAATCAATAACTTATCACATCACGGATATTTCATCTGTGTGGGCCCACAAGCCCATTGGACCCACACGGCCCCTTTTCGGCCTTACGCGGCCCAAAGCACCAAAGTCATGTGCACAACATGATAAGCCTATCTATTTCCCATTTAACAGTGTGACTTGCATTCGCGGGCCCTACGACCTATTGGGCCCATTCACCTAAGTGACCCACTACGGCCCAAGCCCATGAATTCGCTCATGGTGTCCTTTCTCATCACACGCTCACGCTCCGTGAGCTCGGTTCACCACACGCGCAATTGCACGCTCGTATGGCATTATTCACCGATATTTCAGCTTTTCAGCTTTTCGACATAATGTCGATCAATAGTCAAGATAGTACAATATACACACCTTCGGCTTTTCAACCGATTAACAATCAGAACAGTGTATACGGATACGCACCTTATCACGTAGAGTACTAAATAATCACAAGCGCCTTCACCTTCACTAGAACGATCAACTACGATTTGCCTAGTTAAACCAAAGTATTCTAAATAGAGATAATGATGCGAATGGGCCTAGGGCCCATTCTCGACCGAAATGGGCCCACACGCTTGTGTGGCCCAATTAGCCCAAATCTAGCCACAGATATGAGATTCATATAGACCAGTCCAATATCTACCACACAATCATACAATTTATTCATATGGGCCCACGGGCCCATTAGCCCCACATGGCCCAAACAGCCTAAACCCACAAGAACACTCATGATGGCCTCAACTATCGCGTCAAAGCTCCCACACGTGCGCTCGCACACTCGTGTGGCTACCATCACCGTGTGACCGAAATTTCGGCATTTTTCGCTTTACAGCTAGAGTAGTGCAAAATAAACACCTGATAGGAATCTGGAGTTAATCTGCGCTCCGAACACTCCTATTGCCAAACGCCAACCAAGGTATGCTTACTCTCATCATAGATCGCTCTATTTAAAGCCAGCTTCTCGCCTACCCTCATGTTAGTTTCCCAATGTGGGATCCCTCCTACAGTAGAGTTTAATTCCATCACAACCACCTGCTGTCCCAACTTAGCAAAATAATCAACCTTTGCATGCAAAGGGATTCGAACCAAAGTCCTCTCGATAGCCATGTCATGCCACCACCACTAGGACACAAGCTCATTTGTGACTTAAAACATGTTCAAATATTTATAAAGCCTATGTGCCAGTGTCCAGATTCTTTTAAGAGCAAAATTTAAAAATTCTGCAAGGGCCAAGACTTGAACCCAAGCTCCCTTACACCCTTAATGATGCCACAACCACTAGGCCACATGCTTCCTTGTGTCATTTTTTTCCATATTTTATTCTTAAAGCCTACTTACTTACTCTCAAGGTTTTATTCACCTAAAACTAAAAATTTTCCTAAAGCCCAGGTTTGAACCTGGGACTTCATGGAAGCCCCCTAACCTTCCAAAATCACTCACCTAATAGGTCCAACTTGCATTAGTGTCGTTCTCTTGTTCTCAAAAATTTTAAACGCTCCCATGGCCAAGGCTTAATAGGCCCAATTCTACTAAGCCCAAATTTGGGGCGTTACAACATGTCTTGCCATTTAACTAAAGCTGGGATTCTCCCTGAAGTGGTAGATTCCTAGATAAAACCCCTTGCTAATTTCTCAAATTTCTTGCAAACTGTGATTGGAAACCTCACAGTACTTATGAAATAATTTGGAATTTCCAAGAGAACAGACTTTGCCAACATTATTTCGAGCAGCCAAGGAAAGTTTTCGATTGCCCCAGCCATTTAAATTCTTCCTAACTTTATCCACCACAAAATAGAAAGTATTGGTAGATACTCGAGTGTGAAACAGTGGCTTGTCCAGGTACTTCCCTAGATCATTAACTTTAACAAAACCAAGCTTATTACCGATCTTTGTCGCCACATCTTCTACGGTGTTGCTAGAGAAAGATTTGAGTCTTACACCTATTGACTTTTTGTCAAGAATGGGTAGAAAAGTAATCTAAAATGCCATTAACACAATCTATGCCTTTATTATCAGCTCTACAAAATAGAAGCAAGTCATCAGCAAAAAATAGATGTAACAAATTTTGGCGACGACGAGAGAGAAAAAAGGGCTCCCATTTATTGTTTTCAACCGCTAAATCGATCAGATGTCCCAATTGTTCCATGCCTAGCATAAAAAGATAAGGGGATAGAGGATGCCCTTACCTTAAACCTCTCGTCGAAGAAAGTATCAATGGTGACCCCATTCTAGAGCACTTCCATAGAAGCCATAGTGATACACTGCATGATGACATTGATAATAGAATACGAGAACCCAGCATCTTCTAGTGGGTCATTAAGGAAATCCTGCCACACTCTATTCTATGCTTTCTCTAAATCAACTTTTATGGCCATCCAAGTCTTTTTGCTTTTCGTGACCGGCATTGAGTGAATTGCTTCTTGGTTAATAATAATATTGTTTGAGGAGCTATGCCCAGCTATGAAGCTATCTTGATGCTATCCAACCAATTTCTGCATTGCTAGCCGAAGTCGATCAACTGAAGTTTACTGCATTACTAGCTGAAGCCGATTAACTAAAGTTTTTGTAATACCTTTGTATATTACATTACATAGGCTAATTGGACGATACTGTGCTAACGTTTCTACCCTTTCCACTTTAGGAATCAACACCAATAAAGTCTTGTTGAGACTCAGATCAATCAGACACTCCTTGAAAATATTTTGAACTAGATTAAATAGACTGTTCCCCACCACCTCACTGTAGCACCCCTAACCCGTCTCCATCGCCGAATTAGGGTTACAAAGTATTACAGTACAATTCAAAACATTTAACTTCAAAAAGAAACAATTATTCAAATTAAATACTAACATTCAAATACACATTTCATTTATAGTATAAGTTCACCTACAGACCTTAAACCAAGTCTACGGGCCTTAAAAATTGTTTGGGAACATTCAGGACTAATTTGAAAAAAATAAAAAATTATGGAAACATGGGTCACACGGCCGTGTGGCCAACCGTGTAACATTTAAATTATGCGACACACGACTGTGTCCCAGCCCGTGTGGGTATTCAAAACAGGGTCACACGGCCATGTCGCTGGTAGTGTGTACATTCAAAGTAAGGTCACATGACTGTGTTGCTAGACCATGTAACTCTCTGTGACCGTGTGATTCATCTTGCATTTAAAATTTAAAAGTCACACGGTTGTGTGGTGTGGCCATGTGCCACACAGCCGTGTGACAGCCCAGGTCCCAGGCCGTGTGCTGCCAAAATAACCCCTAATGCAAGCCAATTTAACAACCCTTTCTTACACACCATGACAAACCATTTCCAATCATATTCACACATTAAAACTCAATCAAAAACACTTGAAACATGCCAAAATCAATCAACCTAGGTGCCTAACCAATGTGCCCTTATTGATACCACAATTCATTTGCCAAAATAAATAAAATCAAACACCAATTACACACCAAGGTAACTTGCATTTAAATTCACATTGAACAAAGATAATCACATACCTTACTTACCATTCATTCAAACCATTCATGACTACTTCCAACAACCACACAATTTCATCTCAAAGCAACATCTAAAATATGTACTTAACACTACTCAAATATTCCATTTCTTCACATCCTTTAAACAACATTTATATATCATCATAAAGCATCCACCAAAGGCCAAACCATGTACTACAATACCATTAAGCCAAAATACCAAACATATATACATGACTATATAGTATCACCATTTCAAGTACTAAACATAACTATATGAACAACTTAACTAAAAGATCTTAATACATGTCATTCATAACCAACATCAGAATGACCCAAAAAATCTACAAAGATGATGAACGGATAGTGTATGTGCTCCAACTCGATCTTTCAACTGTTAAAGCTTTTCAAAATCTACAAGAGAAAAATACAAATAACATAACAATTTATGTTTAGTAAGCTCGTATAAAATGTAATATAATTTGCTAAATCAAGATTATTTAAACTTAATTATGCAATGAGTCATAAAGCATTTTCGAATAAATTACTCACTCCAATGATGTACCTTTTCGAATAATTTCTTATTCCAAAGGATGCCATGGTATCTTCCAACCATGGTCTTATGCATTCCCAAAGTAGTGCCATAGTATCTTTCAACTATGATCTTGATCATTACCGATGTGATGCCATAGTATCTTTCAAGTACGGTCTTATTCGTACCAGATTTAATGCTATAATATCTTTCAACTATGGTATTTCTAATTTCGAGTAAAATGCTATGATATCTTTCAATCATGGTCATTCTTATTACTCAATCCAATGAATTTGATGAACCAATTGTAACACCCCAAACCCGGCCTAAACGTTACAACTGGATCTGGTGTGCTACATCAGGTGATGGTTGAAACCACATGGTTGTTTGGAAAACATATTGCTTAAAATCACATTTATAAGTTCGAAATTTCATTTCTCCTCACTTATGCCAAGAAAGGGATTTATTTATTTTGTTATTTTTTTAAAAGAAACGCATTTTGTTTTGTTTAATAAAACTGAGTCGATTACAAAGAATTTGGTCTTATCATTTACGAGAACAATTTATTTGAAAAATAGTTGTTTATTGTTTTGAAAACTTGTGTTGATTAAATTTGCCATATTTAAAGAAAATTCAAATAAAAGTTAAAATAGTCTCAATGGCCTTATTACAAAAATTATAAAACCAATAATTAAAGTAAAGAAATCCAAATGTAAAATACTTAGTTCACCCTTAAACGTGCGAAACAAGTGGCCACCTCCAAGTCCCTCGCAGCTCCAAATCCTCTACGGTTGGGGATTACCTGTACAGTTAAAGTAAAGGAGTGAGTTACAAGAACTCAGTGTATAATCCCAGTTACAATCACAGTCTAAGCCCAAGCCCATGCAGTATCAGTTCAGGCCTAAGGCCCCGAAATCATGGTAATGCAAACAAAGAAAATGCAGCCCAACCCAATCCAACCAATACACCTCCCGTACCAGCCCTACACTCCTATGGGGACCAAGTCAACCCACACAGCCCTACACATCAAGAATGCAGTCGAGCTGCCAGTATAACGCAACAAAGCTTCCAGTAACAGTATGTGTGGCTAAGCCACTAAAATTAGTATATCGTGGCAGAGCCACTGAATCAGTATAATGTGGCATAGCCACCAATACAGTACTTTCTTCAATTTATATAATTATATATATTTAATCATCCCAACCCAATTCAAAATGCCGTGACATAATACTTCAATATATGCATTAATGTACCATCATAACAATTAAACAAAATATACACAATCATACTAATCAACCCATAAGGGTATAACAATAATTTTGCCCACTAAAGGTATTTCAGTAATTTTACCCACTAAGGGTATTTCAGTAATTTTACTCACCAAGGTTATTTTAGTAATTTTAACCTTAAGAGGTATTTTAGTAATTTAGTCCTTTAACATCCTTTTCAGAGGCCTGTTGTCACCTTGGGCGACTCGGGACCCTTTTTTGGATCTCTACGATAAAATTGGGCCTAGAATCCATTTAAGACCCAAACGAGCCCACATGTTCGTGTCGCCCATTTACCATGTTTTCGGTCTCAATTTTGCAAACTTCACAGTTGCATCAATCAATCTATAGTGTTCTATCAATTTTGCCCATGTGGGCCCGTTAGCCCATTGGGCCCATTTAACCCATTTCGACCCGATTAGGCCCGTTATAGCCTCAGTTTCACGAGAATGCTCGTGACATTCTCTACGACCTACCGCCAACATTCATGTCTCGATTCACCACTATGAGCATTCGCACGCTCATGTGGTCACATTTGCAGGTTTTTCGACTTTTCGGCTTTCAGTCGATTCACAAAGCAACATAGGCATTCATCAGGGTGGGAGTGAGATTACACACCTGTACGGATTACGGATTATGATACTCTTTGAAGCACCTAAGAACAATAATCGACTAACAGTTAGTCTTAATCCACGATACTCCCAGAATTGAGATTTATAAAATAATCCACAACACTTACCAACAATGACGACAACTCCTTGCTATGCTAGAATGTTTGGTTACTCCCTTCGATTACGAGATTGAGTCCCTAATAAAAATCACAAGTTAGCAATGTTGCTCCAAGTCCACAAAGAAATGGCTATTCGGCCCTAAGAAACTCATAAAATAATACAAGAACTATCCACCCCTATTCGGTCATAGCTTCACTTACCAAATACTTCCCGAACCTGAATGTTGAATGAATAGAGAAGAAGGTAAGATCGATCCCAACTAAAATTGGCCTAGGCAAAACGAGATGGAGTTAGGATTTTTGGTTTTGACAGAGCAACGAAAGAGGAGAAAAAGATGGGAGAAAAGAACCATTACCTTTGATTAGAGAGAAGCCGAATGGAAGGAAAGATTCGACACAAGCAGCAAAACACAAGAATCAAAATTTGGCTATGGTGGTTAAACTGAAATGAAGATTAATTAGAGAACACAAGCCGAAAGAAGGATTCGACTAACAGGTGTTTAGGCAAAACAAATAAGGAAGAATGTTTGAAGAAGTGAAAAGAAAAGAATAGAAAGGTTGAGGTTTCGGCAAAGAGAATTGAAGCATAAAGACCCAAAATGCTAAAAATCGAAAAGTAAAACGTAAGATTCTCTCAAGAGAACACTTCAGAAAACGACGCTCTACCTCACACAAGACCGAATATGCTACCAAAAGTGACCCCTCTTGACGGAAAGTCTCATCCCCACACACTCCCAAATTTAGCCACCACCACATCTCACCCCAATCCCTTGATTTTCTCTTTATTTTCCTCCCAACATTGCTCTCCACCTCCCATTCAAACCATTTGACTGAGTCTCCACTCTCCCCTTGTAGAGTTCTATCTGAACTCTACTTCTTCCACCCACTTAGCACAAAATAAAACCTTTGTTTTGGAACTTGTGGGATTCGAACCCCATCCCACCATGCTCTCATATTGATGCCACCACCACTTTGCCAAATGCTCACTTGTGTTGAACAAACACACTCTATTAAACTTAAGTCTTGCTTCCTTCCACCAGCTCTCCCCACTAAAGAGCCCAAAAACCAAAATTTCACCAGGGCTCGAACTCGACCCCATGCCTCCCTAAAGCCCCTAAACACCCTTAAACAACCCATAAAGTGAGCACAACATGCAATTAAACAAATATTACAAACCCCTAATTTTTGGGATGTTACACTAATCATATATGGGTAAGAATTTAATTATGAAACATCAATCAATTAACTATTAAACTAAATTACTAACTTACCTAGATAGAAATTGTCACAAATACGGAACAGATGTTTATTCTGCTACTTTAACTTTTTCGCGATTAACGTTTGATTGAGTTGTTTCTTGATCTAAATGAAAATTTCAACTCAATTAATACATTCAAACATCTCAATTAATTAATCTTAAGCTAATAAGCACTTTCATTGATATTTACATAATTACCCCTAAAATTTTACTCTTTATGCAATTTAGTCCTTAAATTCCAAATCTCACAAACTGACCACATTTAGACAAAGCCCAATCTAATCGAATTTCATAGGAACTTACTACAGCCCATGTCTAACATAATTTCATAATAATTACCATGCAACTTTACAAATTTTTCAATTTAATCCTTGAATAGCAAAATCATCAAAAACCACTTTACAAAATATTTCTATTTAACTATCTAGCTTAATAATTTACTTTTAAACTATACAAAACACCTCAACTCATCAATGACATAATCCAAACATCTAACAATTTTTTAATCTTTGGGTTAACTAAATTAAGCTAATACGATCACAAAAACATAAAATTTATTAAAAATAAGAATCAAACACATACCATACATGAGAGACAAAGCTTGGTTCTCCCTTCACAAAAATGGTGTTTTCGATTTGCTAATCTAATTGAGGAAGATGACAATTCCTTTTTATTATGTTTTAATTTAAATTTTATTTAATTATCAAATTACCACTTTACCTTTTTAAAATCTTAATATTTCTTACCACTAACCTTCAAAACCGTCCACTATCCTAAGCTATGGCATAATTTCCATTTAAAACCATCCAACCTTGAATTTATATCTATTTAACACAATTAACTAATAGTAACTATATTTTGCAACCTTTACAATTTAGTCCTTTTTACTTAACTAATTAAACATTAAAATTTCTTAACCAACATTTAATATGACTTTAATAAATACCAGTAAATATTAAAATCATAATATTTACTGACTCGTTTGTTGGAATTGTGGTACTGTAACCACTATTTCTGACAACACTGAAATAGGGCTATTACACTCCCATTGCAATTGGTAAAATTTCGCATGAAGACCATCCACTCCTAGACCGTTCAAAGTATCCATGTTGAAGAACACTTTTTGAACTTCATCAATTGAGACTTTAACATTAAAAACCCCCAAATCATCATTATCCAGGGCTGGAAATCTTCCTCGATAGAAAAATTGTTCAGTAGGAGGTGATGCGTCAATCGTGTATAGATTCTTGTAAAACTCAATAGCATGTTGTTTAAGTGTGTCTTCATCATAACACCACCCTATCCCTTAAATCCTAAGGCCTTGTATTCAATTTCGTTTTCATCAAGCTAAAGTATGGCTATGGAAAATTTTTTTATTTCTATCCATATTGGCAAGCCATGTGCTTCTAGACTTTTGGAACCATAGAAGTTCTTCCTACTCTAGGATGTCCTCAATAGCAGTATTTAAACCTATCTCATGGGAGCGTAGGCTTGGATTATCTCGCAATTCAAGAGACCTTTGCACCTTTCAAAACTTTGACATCAACTCTTTCTTCTTTGCAAAAATGTTCATGAACACCCTTTTATATTAGCAACCACCTCAATTGATACATTCCAATTACCTTGTACTAAGTCATTAAACCTGTAACACCCCAAACCCAGCCTAGAAGTTAAGCCCGAATCTGGCGTGTCACATGCAAGTGTTTTTTTTTTCAAAACCATCTTTTCGATTGTTAAAAACTTATTTTAGAATTACAACCTCTTTGTTAAAACCCAAAACACTTAAGCATATTTGAAATAAACCATCTTTTGGATTATCTACTTGAAAATGTAATTATCTTTAAAAACCTTTTTGATTGCGAAAACATATTTGAAATAAACGATTTACGAAAATATGACGTTTGGAAATAGATTTGCAGAAGCATTATGAAAACATTGCGGAAACATAGATAAAATACAAGTATTTTTAAAAGGTTGATTGATGAGTCGAAAATGGAGGTAGTGAACTTTAACTGTGACTTTTGAAAATGTCATCGATAATTTGAAAGAGAATTTTCAAGTTAAATCATTTTTAAAAGTTTGTTATGAAAATCATTTGTTAATCTATTTTGGAAGACCTTTATTTAAGATTTTTAGAAAAATCCCTGTTTAAAAACAATTCAAGCATAATACTAAGTATGACAAAAACATAAACAAAATAAAATATTCCAGAGGCCTTATTACAACAAAAAATAAATCCAAAATAGTAAGAATAATAAAGTGAACGAAATCAGGAAACTAAAGTTCAATAAAAACCATTTATGAAGTATGGCCTCCACCGAGTCATCCATGGCCCAAGTCCACATCACTGAGCATTACCTGAAAGGATTAAGAAAGAAAAAAGGGGGGAGTTACAAAAACTCTGTGTGAAATCCCCTTACCGTTGTCCACTGGACTTGAACCCATTTAGCAAAATTTTGGGCCTGAGCCCATCTAGCAATAACTTGGTCCGAAGCCCATTAAGCATAATCTTGGGCCAAAGCCCATTTACAAAATAGAATATATCAAATAAATCAAATGAATGTAATGCAATCCCAAACCAACCTAACAATTCATCCGCTACACACCACCCATACCAACCAACACACCTGTGGGGATCAAGTCAACCTACCCCGCCAACACACCAAAACGCAAGCAATTTGCCATTTATAATAATAATTTGTAGGCCAGTGACCATTTATAATCGCAAGTATTTAGCCATTTATAATATCAGAATTTGTGGCGAAGCCACTAGAATAACAGAATATACGTGGCATAACCACCAGACAGATTGTGACAGAGTCACCAAAATATGTGGCAGAGCCACCAAATAGCTTACTCCAATCATCAATATCCCAAACCCATGCAGAATTATGTGAATGCAACATTCATAGCAAATTATGATATTTACAATATAACAACGATAATTAATAACATCAGATATTTATTACAAACAATTTGGCCCATTAACACTTTGTAAAATCGGCCCATTAAGGCAACTTATCAAATTCGGCCCATTTAGCCATATATCAAATTGGCCTATTTAGCCATATATCAAAATCGACCCATTAAGGCAATCTATCAAATTAGCCCATTAGGGGCATTTTCGTAATTCGATAATTTTACCCACTAAGGGTAATTCAGTAATCTCACAACTCAGGGGTATTTCGATAATTTACCCTTTAAGGGTATTTTCGTAATTTCGCAACCCCGAACTTAATTACTAATTTGGAACATAAAACTTGAAAGTGTCCATCTGCGTCATACTGACTAAATTGACTATAACTTGGGTTAGAAAACTCGAAATCTAAATCTGTAAATTTTCATTGAAACTAAAATCATATATCTTCTTACTACAATTTTTTCCAGAATTTTTGACTAAGCCATTTAGTACAGTTTATTTCTTAAAATTTCCCTTGTTACACTGTCCAACGATTCTGACCTCTCTTACCTTAATTTTAAATATCTCACTGTACAATTTTCATATATTGCTTCCACTTGTTTCTAATGAAAATAGGCTCACTAAGGAATCCATACATATAAATTATAACTCATAATTTACTTTTTACAAGTTTATATAATTTTTCCAAAATAGATCAGGGAACCACGAAGTTAATCAGAACCAGTCTCACTAAAATTAACATATCTCAAAATATAAAATTCTTTTTCCTTCTCCGTTTCTTCCTTATCAAAATAGACACAGTAAGCTTTTATTTGATATCTTATTCACTTTCTAATTCCCTTTTATCCTATTTTTCGTGATTTTTCAAAAACATGTCACTGTTTCTAACCGAAACTGTTTTATTACAAATATGATTACCACTACGATCATACGCACGTCTGAGTGATTACGGATGCCGATTTTCAGTTTTTCTTCGGTATATCGACCGAATCACAGAATATTTCATGGAAGCCTTCATAGAAGTGTGAGATCACACACCATTTCAAATATATATTCAAAAAGTACGGGATTACACACCTTATTCGGAATCCGTAACACGATATTCTCCGCGACACCTAAAGATACAATCGGTCAACAAGTAGTCCAAAACTCAATTTACAACTTCATCCAAGTATTGCGATTGATTTAACAATCTATATCACTTACCAACAATCCGAGTCTCTTATTACGAGAGATAGGTGTTCGACTTTACCACTATTTCCAAAAAATTCACAAATAGAGAGTATCGCGTGATTTCGTGCCTAACAACATAATCGATTAGCCAAACTTTCAATCCGATTAACACCATAACCGAATAGCGATATCGAATGGACTATGAAAAGACTCCTTACTTTAATCGATGATAATCCCGATTCCCACCAATTGGCTTATGACTACGAATGAATGGACCAGGATTTGGTATTAAGCCACCCACTAGAACTCTACAAAAAAGAGTTGATCAAATATGAGAGTGATGAGAGAGTGATATTTCGATAAGAAACAAAGTGGAATAGTCGTATAGTGATAAACATACATATTCGGCTAGAAAGAGGAGAAATGAAAGGATTAGAAATGAAGCCCTTACCCGATTCAACCAAGGAGAGATTTCCAACACACAAAAATGAGGAAGATAAAAGATGATAGAAATTCGGCTATCAAAAGAAGATAAACAAAAGATGAATATTTGACTAAACAAAAGAGAAGAAAGATGCACAATTGTGCTAGGAGGTTTCGGCAAAGAGAATAGAAAATTGGAAGAAGATGACACAAAAGTTGCAATTAGGATTTTTTTTGCCAAAACAATACCAAGACTTTACCAAATGCCAAAGTAAAAATTTCAGCTACCTATCTACCCCCAAAACCGTCCACATGCATTACAATATTGGTCAAACATTTGGCCAACCACACTTTCTATAATATTCTCCCCTTTTTGTGCCAACATGTCCCCCATATTTGCCTTTTTCTTTTGATTCCATTTCCCAACCTCAACCTTTCCTTATTTCCTTAGCCACCTTACCAAAAATAAAGAAGTCCACTTGCCATATATACCTCTTGGCCGACACTTAAGGAGGGCATGCAAAATAATAGTCAAAATTTACATACAATGGGATTTGAACCTCTTCCTTTAAAATCCTTCACTTAATGCCATAACCTCTTTACTAATTGCTCATTTATGCTAACAATTTACTCATTTATTTCTATAAGCCTTGAAGCTATTTACCATCTCTCCTTAAAGTGCTAAAATACCAAATTTTTTCTAAGGCCCAATTAAACTCGAGACTTTATAGAAACCCATAACCTTCCAAATTCATTTAACTAATAAGTCCAATTTGCAACAACGCCATTCTCATATTCTCGAAAATTTTAAACATTTTTACGCCCAAGGCCCATTGGGCCCAATCTTACTAAGCCCAATTTCGGGATGTTACAAAACCCAAAGTGTGATTGCCAACTTGCTAAACATCGAAAAGGTCTGTCACCAACAGATGAAACAGTTGAATCCATGGCCATAAGAGAGGCATGTTGTCCAATTTGAGTTTGTGCAAATGATGTACAAAGTAATTTGGAGCAAAATTAACCCATTTTTCATTACAAATGGCTCTGTCAAGGTGTTGAAAAAGTTCACCCCTATTTCAAGCAAACATTGGCCCATGAAACCCCATATCTTACAAACTATTGTCATGTAAAAAAGATTGGTAGAGCTTGCAAATTGTGCTTCCATTCTTCGACCCCTCTTTCCTCTAATACACATTTAGAATGGCATTAAAATCTCCAAAGCATATCCAAGGGTCTTAGATACCATTAGCAAGTTCTTGCAAACAATCCCATAATTTTTAATTCTTTAAAATATATTTTTTTAAATTTTTTTTTTAAAAATTAATTGATTGCTTATGTGGCATCACATGACAATCCACATATATATCACTTCAATAAGGTTAACAAAGGTTAATTTTTCATTTATTTTAGGGTGATTTGACAAACAATGCAAGTCAATGGCTAAAAGAGACGAAGAATTAAATGGAAAACTAAAATAACTTTTTCTTTTAATGTTAAAGGTCCAAATAAATTATTATACCTAAAAATTATTTTTGAATATTCAAAATAAAATTTTTGAATTGATGAAATAAATTAATGGTGTAAATTTTTAAAATATAAATATTAAATTATCTATAAACTCTTTCCAAAATTTTTAAATTTAAAGATATTAAATATTTAAGTATACTCAAACTCATAATTTTAAATGATTTGCATGAGAATTAATAATAAAACTCAAGTATAATTGAATCTATCAAACTAAAAAATAAAATTAAAAAAAAAACCAAGTTTTGGAACATTGACCTTAACCCAAAAGAAGAACATCAAGTGGTTAGTGTCAATTTGTGGATGTGGAGGACCCAAGGCCAAAGCTGAAGGCGAAGGGCCACACTTAGACTTGGCCTGACCCGAAGGATCGACCGAAATGTGGAAGGGTTTGAGCAAAAATATAAGCTCAAAAAATAGGCTTGAGAAAAAAATAAAGCCCGTTTAAAAAACGGGCCGGGCCTCAGGTAAGGCATTTTTGGCCCGAGCCCAACCCAACCCAAATTCACTAAAGGAAAAAAAATTATTTTTTAAATATTATTTTCTTATTATTTTCTCCCTATTTTGCTACCATTTTACTATTATGTTGCTACTATTTTGTTGTTATTGTTTGGATATTGTATAAAACTTATTTTATTGTTAATTTTGTTATTATTTTAAAGACATTTGTTAATTTTGTTATTATTTTAGAGGTATTTGCTTGTTAAATTGCATCTATCTTAGTGTTATTTAAGTATACATATTTTTAAAATTTAATTTCAATTTGTTGAAAAATATTTATTTTGAAATTTTAGTATTTTGATGTATTATATATGTATTTAAATTATATAAAAATTAATGTGTGGGCCGAGTCGGACTTAAGTTTTTACATTTATATCTGGGTCAAGCTTGGGCAAAATTTTAGGCTCATTTTTCGAGTTGGTTCGGACCGAACCTAACAAACAGGCCTAAATTTTTAGTTGAGCCCGACCGAACCATGCACACCTCTAGCCACACGGAACTACTCTTCCTATCTGTCTCAATCCTTACGTCTCTCCAACAAACAAACACAGTTAAAGGCGGTACACTATCAACCATTTCATCTATTTATTTATAAGTAAATTTCACATAATTTAATTAAAAAAGGATTAATAACATATTTTTATAAAAATATGATATTATTATAATAATTTTATATTTCTATATAAAATTAAAATCCACTTATGAAAAGATTTGAATTAAAGATGTCACTTATTTTAAAATTTCAACATCACCATTTCAATATAAATTTTATTTAATTTTACATGAAATTTTAAAATTTTCATTCATACTAGTAGATGTGACATAATCTAATATTATATTAATTTCTTGTATTTTATAATATTTTATATTATGTGCACATTCTTTTCTTGTTTTACCTTTCAACATGCTAACCCTACATTACTAAGTACCCATATTCCTTGACTTTTCCCATTTTGAAAAATATCTATGGTTAAACTACTAAAATAAACCTTAAATTAGGTAATTATTAAATAAACCCTTGTATTCTTTTATATCCTAATAAGAATGAAAATTCAAAAAAAAATAAGGGTGAAATTGAATTATAATTTTTTAGAGATCAAAATATAATTTAATCATGTATTAATTTATGATTTCATTATTTTCTGAAGGAGCTTAATAGATTCTTTTTAATTTTTTAGAGATCAAATTCTGTAGGATGGAAGGGATGGGTGGGTGGAAAACAATAATGCTATTATTTATCTTACAACTAACTTTTTTAAAAATCTTTTCTCTTCCAACCCATTGCAAAGTTGTGAAGGGCTTAGAAGCGAAGTTCAACCCTGTATCACAAAGCCTTTAAATGAGGAACTTCGTAAAGAGTTTAGAGAGCTTTAAATAGCATAGTGCCTTTCAAAGTGTCCGGAAAGAAGTACAAGCCCCCACGAATTTGGGACAATTCAGACCTATAAGTCTTTGCAATGTCGTCTACAAAATAATTTTGAAAGTAGTGGTTAATAGATTTTAAAGGGTTCTACACTTATGCATCGAAGAAACGCAAGGTGCTTTTGTCCCATGAAGACAAATAGCTGATAACATTATAATAGCTTATGAAATGTTACATTCTTTCAAAAAGAAAAGAGGAAGCACATGCTTTTTTGCCCTAAAATTGGACATGAGTAAAACCTATGACAGAGTTGAATAGAATTATCTTAAAGATATGATGAAAATGTTAAGCTTTTGCAACAATTGCATTGATCTTGTAATGAGGTGTGTAAGAACAATATCCTGTTCGGTGGTACTTAATGGGAATCGAGGGACAAAATTCAAACCAATGAGAGGAATAAGGTAAGGAGACCCTCTGAGCCTGTAACACCTTAAATTTTTGGGCCTAGATGAATTGGGCTTTGGGCTTTGGGTCTCATAAATTTTTTTTAGCATGAAAATGAAAAATGACATGTAAATTTAAAGGTTTAATAAACTTGGAGTGTCTAGGGGTGTTGGAGAAGTTCTGGGTTCAAACTTTAAGGAGAGAGAATTTTTAGTTAATTATTAAAAAAACCAGGGCGATGAGTAGTTGGGCTTTTAATCAAAGAGCCTTGTGGTAGAGTGGTTAAGTGACGCCACTTAGGGTATAGGAAGGTGACGTTATGGGCTAACAAGGAGATCCTAGGTTTGAATCCTAGCTTAGTATTTTTTTTTTAGGAGTTTAATTTTGGCCTTCTAAAAGGTTGAAATGGTGTGATGATGGACTCTAAGGAGAGTGATCAGAAGAGAAAATTTAGGAAAAGGATTGTGGAGTTATCAGGGAGAAAGATGAGGAGATGAGACAGGGAAGAGTTGGAGTTGATTGGAACTTTGGAGGGTAGGTAGAATTTCAGTTTTGTGTATAAATAGGGGGTACCGAATTCCCTCTGTGCTATTTCGACAATTGGAATTCCCTTTGTGCTATTTCGGCAACTATAGTGCTCTGTCGAATTCTCCTTCACTTTTTCTATTCTAAATCTCGCATCTTCCTTATGTGTTTTCTTTTTTTCTCTCCTAAATCCTTAAATTGAATATCATTCTCTTCTTTCTCCATTGCTTGTGCCGTCCCACCTTCATCTCAATTGTTGGGGACCGAATATTCGTGACTTCAAAAGCCGAAAGCATTTGCTCTTGAAGCTATTTCCTTCATCACCCCAAACCTTGTGCTGAATACTCTAGTAACCAAATCTCTGTCGTGCTGTCATCATTCCTTTGATTTTTGGTGGATTGGATCTTTGAAAAATCGAAATCAAGCTTGGATCTACAAGTCTCTGCCGAAAAGTTATCCATACGTTTCAACTTTTGGGTAAGTGTTCTTGATTTTGAGATAAGTTGGCTGAATAGTCTATAGTAAGGGAAAGGGTAACTGAAGTGGATACAAGTCACCTATTATTTTGTCTTTAACGATTAAGATTGATGTAGATCTAGAGGATATTCATGAGTAGTAGCTAAGGAATGGCTATTAGGACTGATGGCACATGGTAAGGTTATGGTAAAGCTTCGATTTTTGGTAAATATTGTGGTTAAATGTGATTGATTGGAGGTTGATATTGATTGTAGGTTCAAGTCGGAGGATAGTGTAACACGTCTCATTTACCAAGTGTGTACATACACTTCACACACGACAAATTGACAAAAGCTGAAATAATGAAAAATTGGAATGCCGAAAGCCAAAACGTCGAAAGGTTGGCGCCCGAAACCACATGAGTGTGCAAACATTCGTGTAGGAACACTGATATGACTACTAGGACCAAGAGAGCAATCTCATGGTCTTAGGCCACTGTTTAGCCAACCGGGCCAGAAAGGGTTAAATGGACCTACCGAGCTTGTGGGCTCAAATTGCCAAGAGTTGATATGTGAAATTGAATGATGGATTGACATGGATGGTCGTATGATTTGATTATGATTGGGCCTAATGGGATACATATACATAATTGGGCTTAATGGGCTATATGGACATGATTGGGCTTAGTGGGCCTTATAGGATTTTAAAAATGCATGCTAGAGTTTTAATGGACTCTATGCTTAGTTCTGATGAATTCTTAAACAACATAAAACTTAATTTAATAATCAAACATGTCTGTGGACAAGTCACTATAGTAGAGTGTAGCAATGGACATATGCATGTCTAGGATTGAATCTAGGAAGAACTTGGTACTTAAGCGGTCCTAGTGACCCACCTCCTCTTATCTAGAATCTTACCTGGTGCGTAGTGTCTGTTCACTTTAGCCGTAAGGACTTGTTGACGGGCTAAGGTTCATAATTAAGACCCATACTGTTAAGAATTACTGAAATATCATTGATTTGTAAAATGACTAAAATACCCCTATGTGTTGATTGTAAGATTTATGGATTTTACATGTACATTTGCTGCATTCATATGATATTCTGTTTAGGATGCATATGAGTGAGAATTATGAAACGAAGGAAGTATATAAGAATCGTTTGGTTGCTTGACAACTGTAGATCCAGCGATGGCTTTTTAAGCCCATTATATGATCAGCAGTTTTACTGCAATGTTAGGTAGTATCGCAACCGGGCTACCCTTGATGTGTATCGGATAGGTGGGTCGATTTAGAAATCCCCACAGATGTGTTTCGACGAGACGGAGATGATGTATACCGGATGAATTATTTGGGAAGGATTTACACTGTATTGCATGTATGATATTATTGTGTTAACAATATGATATGTATGCTATTTGTTTGACGAGGGTCGTACACACTGAGTTTTCGAAAACTCACTTCCTATTTTATTTTTCTCAGGTGATCCTCAATAAGCGGTTCGACGGATGGAGGGACTCAGAGGTGGCCAACTAACAAGACGATTAAACCTGTTTTCTTAATATCTAAATTCTAAATTTTAAGTTATTTATTTTAAGTTATTTTATTTCGGGTTGTAAAAAGGGCTTTACCTCTAGTTATTATTCCATTACTTCTACTATGCATTGAAAATTTAAAACGGAACCTGGATTTATTTTTTTTTAAGTATATTTCAAGTTTTTTGAAAATAATTGTGTTTTAAGAATGAGCTTCCACTATCAAAGGAAAATTTTACAAAGTAACAAAGAAATGGTTTTTGACTACACCTCGTTTTAAAAGCAAACTGGATTTTACTTTTCTCTAGAAGGGTTTTCAAAGAAAATAAGGTTTTCGCAAAAACACTTCAATGTGACACGCCAGATTCGGGTATAACTTCTAGACTGAGTTTAAGATGTTACAGAGCCCATATTTATTTATCATATATGCAGAAGGCCTTTCTAAGCTACCAAATAAGGCTAAAAGAGAAGGAAAATTTGAATGGGTTAGAATGGGTAAAAGAGATCTATCTATCACCCATCTTTCCTTTGCCAATTATAACATATTGTTTGGGGAAGCAATGATGAAGGTGCAACAACAATGAAAATAGTAGTTAATGAGTACGAAAGTATTTCTGGTCAACAAGTGAGTTTTGAAAAGTCCCTGAATTATTTTAGCAAAAATGTATAGGATGACCTTAAAAAGCAAATAAGGGGAGTTTTGGGGGTTCGAATCTCAAATAACCCAAAAAAAATATGAACTTGCCAACGATGGTAGGTAAGAGAAAAACGGGCACATTCGTGGAGTTAAAAGAAAGAGTCATTCAAAAAACAACGAGTTAGAGCATTTGTAATTTTTCTTTTGGTGGTAAAGAATTTTTTATAAATTAAATTTTACAAGCACTTCCCATTTATGCCATGCAGTGTTTTAAATTACTAGTGTTGCTTTGCATAGAATTAGAAAATTTAATGAGTAAATTTTGGTGGCGAAATTTAAAAACTAATAAGGGCATTCATTATAGTAATTGATTCGTTATGTGCAGTCCAAAAGCGTTTGAGGGTTTAGGGTTTAGGGATTTAGCAATGTTCAATTCTGCCCTGTTGGCTAAACAAGGATGGAGACTATTCACCCAACCTAATTTTTTGTTTGCGCGCGTAATGAAAATAAAATATTACCCGCGTGATAATTTTTTAAATGCAAGGGTAGGAGCTTACCCCTCTTTTACCTGGCATAGCATTTGGAATGTGCGTAGTTTATTCGAAGAAGGAATAGGCTAGAGGATAGGGAACGACGAATTAACAAATATCTTTAATGATGCTTGGCTACCTACCCCTGGAGATGGAAGAGTAAAAAGTTATAAATATAAACTATTCCAAAGTAGCATATCTAATTAATAAATATTCTTTTACATGAAACTATGATGCAGTCTGGAACTTACTGGAAAGGGAACAAGCCGAGGCAATCCTGTCTATTCTATTGGTAAGCACGACTCAATAGGATGTTATGATATGGCGTGGAGATAAATCGGGCAAGTACACAGTTCAGAGTGGTTTTAAATGGCTAATAACAAATGGCCTACATCTACAGGATTATTATACAGACCAAACTAATATAAAAGCTTTTTTTAAAAACTGTGGAACCTCTTGATTCCCAGTAAAATGAAAATACATTTATGGAGAGTAACTAAAATTATCTCCCCACGCTTAGTAACCTAAAGACTCGAAGACTCAAGAATGATGTTACCTGTCCAATCTGCTCAGTGGAAGAAGAAACTGTGGGACACCTTTTTCGAGATTGCGAATTAAAAAAAAAAAGCTCCTGTAGGAGGTTGGGGTTGATGTCTCACACATAAACACAGAACAAACATGGAAACAATGGTAAATCTCTTTCTTTTGCATCAATAACATTCATTGTGTGCAATCATGGAAATTTCAGTTTGGGAAGTATGTTATAATAGAAATAAATACTACCATGAAAGGAAAAAGGGAAGGGTATAGGAAGTTGTGGGAGTTAGATCAAATAAAATCCATAAAAGAGGTCAACATTAAGCCAAAAGAGGAATTATGGAGACCTCCCAAAGGTAGAACAAGTTAAAGCTAATTTTGATGCAGCATTTTTTCAATAGGACATGACAGCAACAGCGGGAATCTTTATAAGAAATCATGAAGGTCTTCTGATGGGGGCGTGTACTTACCCACTAGGAAGAACTGGGGATCCAAACACTGCAGAAGAAAAGGTGTGTCTTCAAGTCATGATAGTTGGGGAAGAATGGGTTTTCGAGATCTGATAGTAGAAGGTGATGCTCTAACGGTTATAAAAACACTCAAATCAGACTTAGAGGAAAGATCGGCGATTGGCAAAATTATAAATGAAATTAAGAGAAAAAGACCCAGTTTTCTCAACTTATCTTTTCAGTTTACTCCTTGGAATGCAAACGAAGCAGCGCACACATTGTAGCTCGAGGGCACAATCTCAGTAGCCCGTCCTACTAGATAGAAGAGGTACCGGCGGAAGTTGAACCCACAGTCGTCAATGATCAAAGAATATGTTTGAATCGGGTAAGATAGGTCATTTCTTTCTGAGTTCGGGGATGATCTGGAAAAAATAATAGTTTTTATTTCTCTGACAAACTCAAATTTTTGGAGAAGTGTGGTATGGTGTTTCAAAGGAAAATACAGTGATGGAAGTAAGCCAGAAAGCTCCGATAATGGTTAAAGATGAAAAGAAGAGGAAATGTGCCTTGGAACACGATAGGGTTTGTGGTTTTAATTTTAGGTTTTTGCTTGTTTTCTTAGGATTTAAGCTCGCGGCCTTTTGTTTTTTTAGCAGAACCCGAGGCATCGCCTCAGTTACCATTATTTTTATGACAGCTATTAATGCTTGTAGGTTTTGGTGAGTGTATTACGTTTCCTCTTTAATGCATATTGATTTTGCCTAAAAAAATTTAGATATCAAAATGTAATTTGATCATATATTAATTTATAATTTAAACTTGCATAATAATTTTTTCATTGTGAGAGGCTAAGTCACCTAGCCGCCACTTCTAAATTCATGCTTGCCTAATAAATTCTTTTTATTTTTAGAAGAAATAAATTCCTATCTTTTAATATACATTTGATTTTTTTAGCTTCATTTCATTTAGCACTTATTTCAATGAAACATTAAGATGTGTCAAAAGCTTATTTAAGTATAAATTAGAGGTTAGAAATTTGACATTTAGGTTTAAATTAAATTTCAAATGTTTATTTGTGTGATAAAATATAGAAGCAATCCATCTAAATAAAATATACTTTAAAGGAGTCATACAGTAATAGTCACCGACCCAAGACCGAGACAAGTTTTGGGTCGTCGACCTATGACTCAACCAGACTCCACTAGATGAATGTACAGGAGATGTACATTGAGAAGTTAGGGGAGCTCATGATATCAGCTCGCAGGAGTTGAAAGGAGCTCGCAGTACCAGGTCACAGAAGTTGAAGGGAATTCACAGTCCCAACTCGCATACACCAAAGGAGTTCACATAGAGGGGACTGCGAACTCCAGCATGCGACTTGAAACGATACACATGTCCAACATGCCCGAGGTCTGCTTAGAGTATCAGTCCTATGAATAGTGGGGCTAAGTAATAACGGTGGAGTCAAATCATGAACAGTGATAATATGTATAAATACCTGAATGTTTCTTTTAATGAGACATAACAAATTGCTCAACAATTGGTACGGTGAGCATGGAGGAACTTCTAATCATCGAATTATTTAGTTTTCCAGTTTTCTTCAATTTCAAATCAAAAAATGGCTCACCCAAATGAGAACTTTCCCCTCTATCTTTCGTCCAGACAACCTGGAGCATCAGGTTCAGCTAGTCAACCCAACGAGGCAAACTTGTTCACTAAATGGTTTGACGATAGAACGAAAAACTTTGACAATACGGCTCATCGGGGTGTTTTCGGTCATTTATACATGAACATATCCATCGATCAAGGGTTGCCCCTCCCCCTAACCAGGAGGCACCTTCGCAATAATATTTTACTCTTCAGGAGAAGATGAGGTTCATGAGAGGGCAAATGGCTGCAGAGGAGGTACGATTTGAGCAGCACCAGACTTTCCGTAGAAATTATTGAAACAGAATAAGGAGTTGAGAAGGAAGGTACACTCTAACACTTTTGACTTTCATGACAATGTGAATGTGAAAGATGAAGCTCCAGGCATGCATGCAAGGGAATGACAAAGCGAGATGGATGAACTGCTACGAGATGTAAGAGCATTGCACCCCGAATCTTAGGACATAGATTGGTTGTTCTGTTCCAACAATCCATTGGCCCTTAAGATAACAACGGTGAACTTGTCACACGATTTCAAGGTCCCAAAGGACATGTTTGAGGGGAGAAAGGACTCTTGAGCCTACTTGACGCAATACAATAATTACATGAACGTATTGAGAGCATTAGATTCAACAAAGTGTAAAGCTTTTTCTGTAACGCTTAAAGAAAATGTGAAGGACTGGTTTTTATCCCTTTCCCATGGCTCAATTTGAAGTTTCTCTCAGTTAGGACAGATGTTTTTGGGGAGATTCAGAGCCCACAGAACAATCATAAGCATATTTATGGGACTGATGTTTGTGAAACTAAAAGAGGGTGAATCCCTCTAGGATTATGTCAAGCAGTTTCATGCAGTAACTCTAAACACGAAGAAATTGGAGGATCAGTGGGCTATTGATGCCTTCATAATAGGGGTATAAAATAACCACGTGTAGTACTCCTTTACTGATAACAGACCGCAGAGTCTGGCTGATTTGTACGAGATTGGCCCACAAGTTCTTAGAAGCAGAAGAGATCAAGAAGACATTATGTGGCACTTTTTAGAGGGAAGATAAACAGTTTAGAAACTAAGAGGGAGCTTGCAACAAGCAAGATCCTCCTAACTAGTCGTTGCGAGTGAAAGGTGATGGACAGTAGAGAAATCAAGCATAAGGTGATTCTCTCACGACTCCCTAGAGATCTCAACTAGATCATACCAGGAGATACATCCTCCATGGTAGATTTGAAGTTTATACTCCTTTGAACGCTACTCACACTTACATTTTTAACTAGGTAAAAAGCCTTGAAATTCTACCTAAGCCATCTCCAATAAGGCACAGTACAAAGAGATCTAACTCGAAAGACAAATGTGCCTTCCAAAATGATGTCGGACACAAAACTAAAGATACTTTCACTCTGAAAGATGCCATTGAGGAAGCAGTGAGAAACGAAAAGCTCACCGAGTTTGTTGATCAGGGTGTTTCCCATCAGGGTCAGAGTTTGTGCGGTGATCCTAAGTGTAAGTAGAAGGTTAGAGGTACCATCCATGTGATAGTAGGAACAAATGAAGAATAGGTGACCTATAACACTAAGAGAAAGGCTCACTTCAAAGGAGTTATGCCTATTGATTCACCTAAAAAGCCTCGCTAGCAGGAAAAGTGAAAAGTGAACTTCACTGAAGAAGATGAGGAATATGCAATGAGGATGGCAATGATCCTATTGTGGTGACTGTAATATTGTAAATTTTTAAAAAAGAAAGATCCTTGTAGATAGTGGGAGCACATTTGAAGTTCTAGTCTGGGAAGCTTTTCAAAAAATGGGGTTGAAAGAGAATGCATTAAAGAAGGCTAGACCATTGTACGATTTTGCAAACCATCCTGTCGAGGTAAAAGGCTCTATTACATTGCCAGTAACTTTGGGGGATGACGAGCACACTACCACAGAGTATGTGTAATTTTTTGTGGTAGATCATCTTATGGCTTTTAATGTCATTTTTGCTCGTCCCACCATAAGGATGGCAAGGATGATGATGGCTACTTTTTGCATGAAGATATAATTTCCCACCAAAACTTGGGTGGGATACATGCAATTGGATCAAAGAGCAGCCAAGAAATGTCACATGTTGTAGATGCAACAGGCTCACCAGTAGGAACAATAAGGATGGAGTTTACAATAAGCGAAGTTAGATGGGCAGTTGTTAGATTTGGATAGTCTGGATAACAAATGCGAAGAGCGGGGAAAGAAACCAGAAGCAACTGAAGCTATGGAAACTTTACAACTTTTCAGTGTTAGTACAGATAAAGTGGTTAGAATTTGTCTGCATTGAAAAGTGAGGAAAAGCAAAGTTTGATTCATTGTCTGAGAATGAATGCTGACATTTTGCTTGGTCTACTGCAAATAGACCAGGGGTGGACCCTTAGGTAATTGTGTATAAGTTGGATGTTTTGTCTAGAGCTAGACCTATGAAGTAGAAAAGGAGAAATTCGCACTACAGGTTGTGGAGGCTATAAGGCATAAGGTTGCAAAACTGTTGGCATCGGGGTTTATCAGGGAAGTTGAATATCCGTAGTGGCTTTTGAATGTAGTGATGGTGAAGAAGCCAAATGTTAAGTGGAGAATGTGTATAGACTTCACCAATCTCACGAAGGCTTGTCCAAAAGATAGTTTCCCTCTTCCTTTGATTGATAGACTGATAGACACATATTCTGGTAACAAATTCATGAGCTTTATGGATACTTTCTTTGGATATAATCAGATCTCTATGGTTCCTGAATACCAAGAGAGAAAATAGCTTTTGTTACAGAAAAAGGTTTATTTTGCTATTGTGTGATGCGTTTTGGTTTGAAAACTGTAGGTGTAACTTACCAGAGGCTGGTGAACAAGATTTTCATAGAGTAGATCGAACGAATTGTTGAGGTTTATGTCGATGACATGTTAGTAAAAGGCTTTACTCTCGTCAAGCATATTGATAATTTATCAAAAGCATTTGCGGTATTACAAGCTGGTCGAATTAGGCTAAACACGAAAAAGTGTACTTTTGGGGTCAAGGCTAGCAAGTTTTAGGGTTTTGTGGTATCAAAAAGAGGAATCAAAGTGAACCCCAAGAAGTTTAGGCCATACTAGATATGCCCCCTCCAAAAATAATAAAGGATATTCAATGGTTGACTAGAAGGGTGGTCGTGCTCAACAGATTTGTGTTACAGATTGCTGACAAGTGCTTACCTTTCTTCAAGGCCCTGCACACCTCTTTTTCTTAGATAGAGGAGTGACAAAAAAATTTTAAGAAGCTCAAAGAGTACCTTACATCCCTTCCGTTATTGATGTCATCTAGTGAAGAAGAGACCATTTATTTGTACCTCGCCAAGTCTAAGGAAACTGTGGCAGCTGCTTGTTCAGGGCAGAATGTGTTTGATAATTTCTCGTGTATTAAATCAATAAGGTGCTGCAAAATGGTGAACTCAAGCACGCGAAAGTTGAAATACTTATTTTTTCTTTAATTATTGCTGTTCTCAAACTGTGACCATACTTTCAAGTCCATAAGGATATTCAATGGTTGACTAGAAGGGTGGTCGTGCTCAACAGATTTGTGTTACAGATTGCTGACAAGTGTTTACCTTTCTTCAAGGCCCTGCACACCTCTTTTTCTTAGATAGAGGGGTGACAAAAAAATTTTAAGAAGCTCAAAAAGTACCTTACATCCCCTCCGTTATTGATGTCATCTAGTGAAGGAGAGACCATTTATTTGTACCTCGCCAAGTCTAAGGAAACTGTGGCAGCTGCTTGTTCAGGGTAGAATGTGTTTGATAATTTCTCATGTATTAAATCAATAAGGTGCTGCAAAATGGTGAACTCAAGCACGCGAAAGTTGAAATACTTATTTTTTCTTTAATTATTGATGTTCTCAAACTGTGACCATACTTTCAAGTCCATCTTGTGGTAGTTGTGACGAACCAACTCATCAAAGAAATTGTCCAAACCTGACACCTCTGGAAGAGTGACCAAATGGAGTATAAAGCTTGCCGAGTTTGGTTCGATGGACTTATGGCAAAGATTGGATTAGAAGCAAGAGTACTCTTGGTGGATCCTGAAGGAAATGAGTGGCAGTATGGGCTTTCTTTTGAATTTCAGACATCTAATAATGCTACAGAAGACGAGGCATTGGTACCAGGGTTGCAGTTAGCTCGCCAACTTGGAGCGAGAGAGCTTATTATTCATACAGATTCCCAGTTGGTCGCGAAACGACGAGTATGAGGTCAAGGAGTCAAGGTTGAAGAAGTACCACTCAATTGCAACCCAGTTGCTAGCAGGGTTTGATAAGGTACAAGTAAAACAAGTTCCAAGGAGCGATAACACACGAGTAGATGCTTGTCCAAGCTAGTGTCTTCCATTGTCATCGAATAAAGGGGAAAGATTATGTTTTAGCACAGGGAAACCCCAAGTTATGATACACTCTAAGTATATGCTATAAATCAAGAAGACACATGGATGACACATATAGTTCGCATATTACAAGGGATAAATGAGTGCTCAAATAAAAAAGAGCTAGTAAAATTGTAACGTAAAGCAACGAGGTATACACTTTTAAAAGGTGTACTGTATAAAAAAGGATTCTCATAGCCACTGTTGCTATGTCTAACGCCATTGGAAGCTGGGTATGTGATACGAGATATTCACGAAGACATTTATGGAAAACACTTAGGTGGAAGATTGCTCACCCAAAAATTTTTAGGTAGGGATATTACTATTTCACAATTGAGAAATATGTACATGAACTAGTTTGCACATGCGATTCTTGCCAAAGGTACGCCTAGGTACAATGACAGCCATCAGAACCTCTTTAGATCATGTTAAGGCCTTGGCCATTTGCAACTTGGGGAGTCAACATCCTCAGCCCATTCCCCATAGCCACAGCATAGAAGAAATTCATAGTTGTCGTGATGGACTACTTCACCAAATTGATTGAAGCTGAGGCTCTCCGTATCCGTCATTGGAATAGGGTTACGAGGTATTATCGGATATAGCATAATTTAGCACAATCATTAAACACTCTTTATGCGCCAAAGAATAATGATACCTTTATAACATTATCAAACTTAACTATCCACAAATCAATGATTTAAAATTTATGAGCATACATCATAGTTCCAATTCAAATCAATCATATCTTACTAATCATAACTTACAAATCAGCACTTTTCAAAATTTCTAATTAATTCAATTCGAACTTACATCAAAACAAATAAACATGTTCCATAATTGTCAAACTCGAACTAATATGTATTCAACTTAAAATTTAATCTCATATGCAACATTATAATATGGTCATATATACCTCGATATTATTATTATGTCATGCATAACACTATAGTCATATTAAACCTTTATGATCACATAGTACAATTCATAGTATACCGAATTTGT
This sequence comes from Gossypium rotundifolium, assembly GCA_025506655.1. Classification (NCBI taxonomy): domain Eukaryota; kingdom Viridiplantae; phylum Streptophyta; class Magnoliopsida; order Malvales; family Malvaceae; genus Gossypium; species Gossypium rotundifolium. The sequence continues at coordinate 173,870,125 of CP106724.1, forward strand.
ATGCTTTATAGTCAAATCAAATTACATATACTAAACCATTCAAGCAAAATAAAGTTGCATACTTTGCCATTACAAACTAATTCAAATAACCTAGGCATATGCAAACATATATTCATCTCATTTCAAACATTTATTAAAACATTCTATAGTTCCACTTTCACTTATATAACAAATACCAAACTTATTGTTGTTATTATTATTATTATTATTATTATTATTATTATTATTATTATTATTATTATTATTATTATTATTTCCTAATCATAAAACCATTCGAAAATAACTATATACACTTAAATCAAACATACATCTTTTCTTATTACAAATTTCATGTATAGATGACCATATCATTTAAGCCATTTTCAAACATCCATATTTCATTATCACTACAAAGCTAATTAATGCATATTCATTCATTGTATAACTCTCAAACCATAGCATATTTATGTTTCCATGGTATTCACCAAAACACATATATATCATTATAAGTTCCAAGCTTTAACCGAATATACCATTATATCTATTAAAACCAATACATGCTCATCAATATAATATATATATATATATATATATTAAAACCGAATCTTATAGTCACTTACATCTTCAAATCAAACATGTTTTAAGTACACTCCATATATATATTACAGACTTACCAATATGAATTTTATGCCAAAGTGAATATGTTCATACACATATGTTCACCGTTTCTACATCAAAAACCTATGAAACTTACCATTTCCAACTAACATAATTAACCATTTTACAATCAATATATTTATATCCATTTCTTTACTTCATTTCTAAGACTAATCATATAACCAATTACATATACAAATCCTAACATGTTTCAAGCTTACTAAATGAGCTATTTATAAGTCATTCATATCTTTACACAACCAAGATATATAAACCAAAACACCATTCATACATGCCATGAAACTTACTTACCAAACCATACAAATACCATGATCAAAATTACACAACTATCAACTAATTTAATAATAAACCAAACCATATAACCAAACACCATGCATAAACACACCATGAAATATACTTCCACAATAAGCTAATGCTATGACCGAATACACATAAGCCCTAAACATCAAGATTAAGCCATTTTCGCATGGCTATATATATATACATGCCCAAAAATCAAACTTAAACATTCCATCTATGCTATACATGCCATAAACCCAAATTCAACTTAGTAAAATACCGAAAGAAATAGTCGATAGTGTGATAAGCTTTGCTGACGATCCCCGAGCTCATAACATGACTCCAAAATCTATAAAATAGAGGTAATCAAGAACACACACAGAGTAAGCTATTTAAGCTTAGTAAGTCATAAGCAAAAGCATATATATAAAAATTTGCATAATAACATTAGGTTAACAAGGCCGATTACCCAAAATATTAAACACAATTATCATTTAGTACCAAGATCACATTTTACTTTCACACATAAATATTATACAGCCGAATACACAAATTGACTTCACAAGGCCGAATAAGTAATGCTCACATAATCTATCACATAATTCACTTAACATTTTATCATTTCAATTAACCAACGTACCTTGTTTCCATATAAACAAATAACTAACACATACCTGAACCTGTAATTCAATTACACATTCGGTCTTTACTTCACATTGCCCGTGGAACTGTTTGAAATTAAAAAGGATATGCGGATAGTTGGAAGCTCGTACAATGCCAATGTCCCAAACATGGTCTTACATGTAATCACATATCGATGCCACTGTCCTAGATAAGGTCTTACATGAATCAAATACGATGCCAATGTCCCAGACATGGTCTTACACGTAAACACAAGTCGATGCCAACGTCCCAGACATAGTCTTAAATTACACATATAGGAAATCCTATGCCATGACATATGTATCTTGTCTATTCCTAGGGTTCGTACGAGACTTTCGGACGTTGAATCTCGATCGAATCAAACTCGAAACATAGCTCCTTTGCTCAAAACATATTCTGCCATACACAAATAAATTCACAAAAATTCCATTAATCATGTAACATATATATTATCAAATTTAACGACATTTATATGCTTATTGACTTACCTCGGATACCGACGGACGTAATCAACTACTCGACTACTCTTGACTTCCCCGATCTAATTTCGTTTTCTTTCGTTCTTGATCTAAATAAATTTAAATTTAACTAATTTAACCACATATTCATTAAATTTAATCCAAAAATACATAAATGGGAAAATTACCATTTTGCCCTTGACATTTCACACTTATTGCAATTTAGTCCCTATTGCATAAAACACAAAATACAAAAAATTACACATACTATAGTTAGGCTGAATATTCACAAGCATTATACAAGTCCATATATTTCATTTTTTCACATTTTAGTCCCTCAAAAATTTATTTTCACAATTTAGTCCAAATAACTCAAAATTATCAAAAATCCAAAGACAAAACATGTTAATCACATATATTTAATAATCCATCATCAAACATCATAAAACTCATAAACTCATCAATGGAAAAACACAAAATCATCATCAAATTCAAAAATTAAGACATGGGGTTTGAAGATAACTTAGCAACGATCTCAAAAACGTAAATATTATAAAAAACCGAACAATTAACATACCTTAATTGAAGAAACACAAGGCCGAACCATAGGTTGTTTTCTTATTTCATTTTCTTTTCTTTGTTTCAGTCATAAAATGAGAATGTGGATTTTATTTTATGTTTTGTTTTATTATACTAACCTTATATTATAATATATATTATTTTAACCTTTATAAATAATATAAAAAAACTATATAATATAAACATAATGCCAATGTTGTCCACTATCTTTATTAATGGGAAAATTGCAACATAAATCCCCCCATATTAAAAAGACAACAACAATTAGGTACTTTCACAACTAACCATCAAATTTTCATTTTATGCGATTAAGCCCTTTTATTTAATCGGACACTCAAACAACAAAATTAAAACACAAAAATTTAACACAAGAAAATTCACACATAATAAACACTGAAAATAATTTTAAAATATTTTTTGGACTTGGATTTGTGGTCCTGAGACCACTATTCCAATTAGGGTCAAAATCGGGCTATTACAAACCATCACTGAGGGACAAATGAAATCTTTCCTTTAGAAATCTATTGTGTGTAGGTTTGGTGTACCACATCTGATAATCACGGACAATGGTACACAATTCCAAGGGAAATCCAAGAACCTTTATATTGATCTTCATATCTCCTTGGCTCAAAGCTCTGTGAAAACTCCCCAAACTAATTGGCAAGTTAAGACTACGAATGAGAAGATTTTGGCAGCTTTGAAGAAGAAAGTGGGAGAGGTCAAAGGTGTTCGGTTAGAGGAACTACCTAGAATTTTACGGGCCCTACGAATGTCCCCTTACACTGCAACAAGAGAGATAACATTCTTGATGGTTTATGGTGCAAAAGCAATGATTCCTGCTAAGATTGGCATGTGCTCACATAGAACAACATACTTCAATGAAAATGCCAACTAGTAAACTATGAAGCCCAACCTTGATCTCATTGACGAGGTTAAAGAAGCAGCAGAAATCAGGAACGCGACACGCATTCAGCAAGTAGCCCGTTACTACAATTTCAAGGTAAAAAACAAACAATTTCAAGTTGTGACCTTGTGCTCAAAAACACTAAATCCAGCCTCCCAGCTTTGCAACAAGGAAATATGGCACCAAGATGGGAGGGATCATACAAAGTTGTGGAAAAAATAGGCTACAGAGTATACAAATTGGCAAAACTGAATGGTCCAACTTTACCGCGCACATGGAATGCGCGTCATCTTAAAAAGTATTATGTATAAATTTTAATTCTTTAATGAAAAGATGTTCTTTCAATAGTATATTTACTTTATATGATCCTCCCATCAGACAACAATTAGAGAGAGCTCAGGCTCCCAGCTGTGATATTAAGGCTTGTAGGTTCAATACCCTAGCCTCTAAAATAGTTAGCTAGAGCTAAGGCTCCCAATTGTTATCTTAGGGCTTACAGGTTTAATATTGTAGCCCCCAAAAATAGCTAGAGAGAGCTAAGGCTCCCAGCTGTGATCTTAAGGCTTGCAGATTCAATACGATAGCCTCTAAAGTAGTTAGTGAGAGCTAAGGTTCCCAGTTGTGATCTTAAGGCTCGCAGGTTCAATACCACAGCCTCTAAAATAGTTAGTGAGAGCTAGGGCTCCCACCTGTGATCTTAAGGCCCACAGGTTCAATACCACAGCCTCTAAAATAGTTAGTGAGAGCTAAGGCTCCCAGCTGTGATCTTAAGGCTTACAGGTTCAATACCACAACCTCTAAAATAGTTAGCAAGAGCTAACACTCCCAACTGTGATCTTAGGGCTCGCAGGTTCAATACTGCAGCCTCTAAAATAGTTAGTGAGAGTTAAGGCTCCCAGTTGTGATCTTAAGGCTCACAGGTTTAATACCACAACCCCTAAAATATTTAGCAAAAGCTAATGCTTCCAATTGTGATCTTAGGGCTCGTAGGTTCAATACCGTAGCCTCTAAAATAGTTAGCGAGAGCTAAGGCTCTCAACTATGATCTTAGGGCTCGCAGGTTTAATACCACAGCCTCTAAATAGTTAGCGAGAGCTAAGGCTCCCAACTATGATCTTAGGGCTTGCAGGTTCAATACCACAACTTTTAAATAGTTAGCGAGAGCTAAGGTTCCCAATTGTGATCTTAAGGCTCACAGGTTCAATACCGCAGCCCCTAAAAATAATTGGAGAGAGAGCTAAGGCTCCCAGCTGTTATCTTAAGGCTTGCAGGTTTAATACCACAACCTCTAAAATAATTAGCAACAGCTCAAGCTCCCAGCTGTGATCCTAAGGCTCTCAAGTTCAACACCGCAACCTCCAAAATGATTAGTGTGAGCTAAAGCTTCCAATTGTAGCTTTAATGCTCACAGATTCAAATCACAGCCTCTAAAATAGTTGAAGCTCGTAGTTTAAGTTTAAATTTGGCTAAAAATTTCCTAAGTGTCCAAAACTTGTTTAAGTTAAAAATTTGCTTAAATTTGTGGAAAGTTAAAATATTATGACATTCACAAATAAACTTGAAAATTTCAATTTTTATTCATAAAGAAAAGCAGTACAAAGTTACAAAATTAAAGATAATTAAACTTTATTTCCTCCATCAAGATTACCACGGATTTCATTCTCCATCTCTTCTCCCTCAACAACTTTAGTAGTGTCGATAGCAGGGCCAGTAGTGATGTTATCACTAGCAGGCACAATAGTTGGTTCAAAAGGACTTTCTTCGAGTTAAAAATACCCTAATTTTTTCCACTTGGATGCAAACTCATCCCAAGTAGCCTCCGAAGGACAGCATACATCAAAGCCAAGCTGGTCCATCTCTACCTCAGTGAGAGAATTGAAATCAACATTGCGAACATCAAAGGGCCCAGCAACAACTTGAGCATGCAAAAGAATATTAGATTTAAGCTTAGTGGTGACATCACTCAACATCCCTAAAGTATTCTTCTTAAACCCCTCAAAACCTCTTATTGTTTTTGTTTTAACTTCACTGTTACAACCTCATGCTTTGTAGTGATTCGGTTCACAACTTCTTTATGCTCTTCTACAACCTTTCTCAGCTCAACACCCAGGGTCACGACCTCGCAGGATAGTGCATCATTTTTCACTTGTTCAAATCTTAACTTCCCAGCGAACTCATCATTTTATTTGTATAGCACCTTATTTTCAGTCTTCATTTTCTTCCATCGCTCCTGAGTGCACTTACGATTTCCTTTAAAATCCCTTTGAGTAGCTTACATTCCAATAATTTTCTTTTCAAGGCCTAAACTGATCATGGATGCCTCAATAATAAAGGCTTGCAGAGAGGGGCTGAGTGTAACAATGTAGATTTTTGTGAACTCCTAGGTGAGTCATCATCGTATATCTTCTTCTTCGCAACCTCTAGCACTAAAGCTCTCTACTATTTTTAGCAACTAGCTCCCTAGTAAAAGGTACAATAAGAGAGAGATATAGGTAGGAGGAGAGTTACCGCGATCAATGACAGGAGAACTCTTACGAGCCATAGTTTGTGAACTCACCGAGGGGAAAGGAGAGGTGGTGGTCATCATAGTAGAAGTCCCGGCGTAATCTGCCTTCCTTTTGTAGTGAGACTATCCTGCCAGTATCTGTCTCCTCCTTGCTGCTAACCACCATGTTAAAAGCTCTCGTATTAGTTCTGCGCCTCTTGTGATGAGCTTTCAAAGTAGCTCACAGCCCTCGATAATATCCATGGCCTCGTTAAGTACCTACGAAGTGCTGTTAGTTTCCTCAGTATCATTTTCTAAATTACAATTTGTGCCTCTATCACCAACAATCCTAGTATTAGTAAGAGCAATTATCAAATTAATGTAGAGACCACTTCCTGCCCGTTGTGAACCTAACACCAACCAAGGACGAAACTTTATCCTACAATAATTGTAATAGAAATTTCTATATTCTTCTTTCAATCCCGTTAGAATTCTGCCTAAATGGTCATCGTCACTAGAGAGCACGTGTGGCCATGGTCGTCCTTCAGAGACTGTACCTAACGCCTCAAAAACTTCTCTACTGTCACCCCGCTTATATCCATTAGGGTTTTGACCCTTCAAATAGTATGAGAAAACGTTTCTCACAGTTATGACATCTTCAATAACAAGGGAGCTGCCAATGCGGAGCCTTCTCAACTAGGCCTTGCCTCCATCTGTCCTAATAGTTTGCTAGAAGGAGCACGTATCCCCACTTGGCGAGGACCATTCTATAAGAATGCCAAACCTATATGCAAGCTTGCATTTAACCCTAATATACTTCCTCCAGTTCAACCAAAGGTTGGGACAACGATTCGCAATTATGGTTGGACTTTTTTCGCGGGGAGAGAAGTAATGAAAACCCAGTTTGGGGCCTTTAACAGATACAGACTCTGAAAAACTGTGAGCTGTGGTACTTTATTATGGTGATAACCATCAATAAAGTAGGCCATTGGGTCCACTATGAAAATCCACAAAGTCGACCAGGGGCAATCTAGTAATCATCAAGGAGATGGCAATAGAACGGATTCACCCAGCTTCCAAGGCATGGAGGGGGAGCAAGAAACTGCCATTGCTAGTGTCACTAAGCCTATGCGAACCCTCAGGAATAGAGAATTTGTAGGTGAAATTGGGAATCTTGATTCCTCGAGCATGTAAAGCCCGATGCATCTCTTTGTATTTTGTTGTAACAGCCCGATTTTGGGCCTAGTCGAAACAGTGGTTTTGGGGCCACAAATCCAATGAGAAAACTCTTATTTTTATTATATTTTTAAGGTCTACGATTTCACAAAAATATTTCGTAAAAAATTCGTTCGAAAATTTCAACGTTTGGGCACTCAATTTAGTTAACAAATAGTGCAAAAGTTGAGTTCCACATGTTAGAAGTGTCCAATTGTTATGAAGTTTTAGATTGGAGGTCCTTAAATGGTAATTAGACCATTGGTTAAATTTTTTGACAAAAATGGACATGAGATAAGTGAAATAGGATTTTTTAAGTTAGGGGCATTTTGGTTATTTAGTAATTAAAAGAATTAAAAAAGCCAAAATTAAAGAAAAATTGTGTCCATCTTCAAGCTATGACCGAATGTTGCATGAAGAAACCATGGCTAGGGTTTTTCAAGCTTCCAAGCTCGATTGCAAGTCCGTTCTAGCCTCGTTTTTAATGATTTTTATGTTTTTAGAATCCTTGTAACACGATCTATCTATTTCTACCATTTATTTGAGCTAGGGTTAATGTTTGAAAATTTACCCATATGAGAAATGCTTGTGTTTTGATGTTTAATGGTAGAATATGAATGCTCATTGTGTAATAAACGACTTTTACTAAGTGATTTTCAGTGAAATTGTCAAAAAGGACTAGTTTGTAAAAAGTTGTAAAATGTATGTAAGTGTGTGAATAAATAGAAATTGTGAACTGCTATAGTTATGAAAATGGTTTTCTAGGCTTAAAATACAAGGAAATTGAATAAAAATCATTTTACGAGCCTAGGGGCAAAAATGTAATTTTGTCAAAATATGAATTTAGGTTAATTTGAGTAGCAGGATGAATAAATGAGTTAAATGTGTTGTTATAGATCAACAAAAATGAGATTCGAACTTAGAACGGGGGGAAAACAAAGAATATGACGAATAAGTCTTTTTCACCGATTGTGCTACTGAGGTAAGTTTGTATGTAAATAATGAATTGTTTTTACTTACGTTTTCATATTTTGATAAATGGTATGAATTATGGCTGAATATTTGATGTAATTGACAAAATATTGACAAGTGAGAAATTTCTCGGTTGAACCTTAAGAATAAAAAATGGATATGAGTGACATGTTTAGTAGAAACGTATGTGAAATCTAAGTGAAATAAGTGATCCGGTTGCTGGTCCCTACATTCTACCGGTGGCTGAGTTATCAGGCATGTGTTACGAATACTCAACAACTTGTGTAAGCAGCACCGTGTAGTTTTGTCATGACTGACAACTTGTGTGAGCAGACCCGAGATTGTGACTAAGTGAATCCGGGTGCTGGTCTTAAGTTCTACCGGTGGTTGGGTATACCGGCATGTGTTACGGATACCTGACAGCTTGTGTGAGCAGACCCGTGAAAGTGAATAGCTCAAGAACGAGCCTCTATGTGAAAAGTGATGTGAAGTAGCTTTGGCTACAAGTGTGGCACTTATGTGCAAACTTCTGATGTATCCAATAATATTCCGATTTGTTCAACGGGAAAATGTCTAAAGTGCAAATGAATGTGAATATGTGACGGTTAAGTGCAACTATATGCATGTGTACAATCACGAGCAATGTGCTCGGTATGTGACCGAATTTTGGTAAGAATATAAACGAGTAAGTTATACCTATGAGAATGATCTTGTGATGACCTTGTCATTATAGGTCTATGCTTACAATGTATAAATATGTGGTAAATGTGATTGATGATCATGTGTGGGACTTTTAGGCTAAATTAAATTGAGACATGATATGTTTAAGTTTCTTCTTATTGATGTATAGGTTAAATTGGCCAATGAATGGCATGTAAATATCTGTAAATGGCTAGTAATGGATATGTTTTGATGTTATGTATGTGTAAATGGAAGTTGAAACAAAGAAAACATGAAAGAGTGAAATTTAGAAATAAAATAGTTTTGGACAGCAGCAGTTATGTGATTTTGAAAAATCATCAAAAATTGTGGAAACTTAATTATAAGTTGAATAAGATATGAAATAAAATCTTATTGAGCATATTTTCATATAAAAGAAACGGTGTAAGCAAAAGAATTTTATATTATGAGATATTTGAATTTTAGTGAGACAGGGTCAGAATGATTTCGGGATCCCCTATTCTGACTTTGAAAACTTATTAAAAATTTTAAAAAAATAATTATGGGTTATAATTTATATTATAAAATCCTAAATGAGTCTATTTTCAAGAGAAATAAACGGTAACATCATCCGATTTCTGTACGAGAAAATAATTAATTTTTAGTGAAGAAAGGTCGAAATGGTTAGATAGCAGAATAGGGGAGACTTTAAAGAATAAACTGTACTTATTGGCTAAACCAAAAATTCTGAAAATTTTATGGTAAGAAGATATGTGAGTCTAGTTCTTAGGAAAATTATAGGATCTTAATTTGGTTTTTCGTAGTTAAATATATAAATAATTTAGTGACTATGATTCGAGTAGATAGCTTGAGATGAACATGAATAAATAGGGGAACTATGTGCAATTATGATTGTATTATCTTGAGAATATATTGTGAAGATTTATAAAAGCCTGTTAATAAATCACTTATAATTTACATACCTACTTACTAAGCTATAATGCTTACCCCCTTCCTTTCCTTTTTCCTATGGTGTCACAGATGCTAGCTCAAGTTGGAGGTCGTCAGAGATTTTATCACACTAATGAGCTATTGATTGGTATTGTATCAACGATCTTCAAGTATTTTTAAGTCTATGGTATGTATAGGGACTTGATTATGTGTATATGTTATTATGAGTTGGCCTAGAATGTTGGACTATGCTATTTGATGGTTATTGTTGCATAAGGCCATTTAATGTGGCCAATATTTGTTATGTAATAAGTCTATGGTGATGCATGTCAAGGATGTGTATAGTTGCATGTGAATGGTTAAGTGTGTGTGTGTGTGTTTGTGCTTGATGAATGTGGTTTGTGAATGGTATGTGGATGTCTTAGTGGGGATGTTTGAATGCTTAAAAATATCATGTTGTGTGATGATAAATTTGTATAAATGTATAAGTGTTTTGGGGTGGCAAAGGTCTTGTTAAATAGCCTTACTTGTGGCCACATAGGCAGCCACACGACCATGTGCCCAGGGTGTGTGAAGTCTGCACTTGATTTTTGGAAATTCGGAACGCCACACGGCCTAACACATGGGCGTGTATCTCGATTGTGTGAAATGTAACAGCCCGATTGGGGATAGTCAGAACAGTGATTTTGGAACCACTAATCCGAGGCTGGAGAAATTATTTTTAATATTATTTTATGTGTTATAGCAAGATTATATGAGTGCATGAAAATTTTAGTGAATTAATTTTAGTGACTACTTACTTAATTTCAAAAAAGGACTAAATTGCATAAATTGTAAAAGTTTTGTTCTACAAGCTAGAGGTGTTAAATAGCTATAGAACCTTAAATTAGAGGTCCTTAATGTTCAAATAGGCCCTTAAAAGAGTGATGGCTAGCCATAGGGCACAAAAAAAAAATTGAAAATTGGTCAAATTTGGTGGCATTAGGTGACTTAATTCATGGAATAAAATAAAATAAAGAGAAAAAAATATCATTTCTTCATCTTCCTCCCTACCACCAAAATTTTCAGCAAACTAAAGGGTTTTGAGAGCTCAAAATTTCAGCCAAGCTTTTCTCTTGCAAGTAAGTCATTTTGATGATCATTTTTGTTTATTTTTGTGTTTTTGGAACCCTTGTAGCTTAATCTAGCTAATGAGGGGACTATTTTGCACTATGGTTGAAAGTATAGGGTTTTCCCATGAGAACATTAGTGTTGTTTGCTGAATTTTTATGGAATAAAATGAATCTTGGTTGTTACATAAACAACTTTTGTTAAGTGATTTTCATGAAAACACCTAAAAAAGACCTTTTTGTAAAGGTTGTAAAATAGGTGGTAAATGTGTGAAATAATTAGATTTGTGAGCTACTATAAGCTTAAAATAGATTTGGCTAGGCTTGTTTAATGAGGAAATTTGATGAAAATCGTTTTACGAGCCTATGGGCAAAATCGTAATTATGTGAAAGTCTAAGGGAAAAACGTTAATTTTGCCAGAGTAGGAGTTTTGGAATGTCTTGATTTATGCAATGAATAAATAAGTGAATTTATCATTATAGATCAAGAAAACTAAAGTCCGGACTAGACCGGGGGAAAACCAAGCTAGTTGACTAATTCAATCTATTTGCCCACTTTTTGTATACCAAGGTAAGTTGTACGTAAATAATACAACGCTATTGTTATTATGCATTAAACAATTGATATTGCATAAAATGATTTATTATTTATATGAATATGCATTACGAAATTTGATGTGGTATACACCTGGTTGAAACTTAGGAATAGATTGGATATCCAAGCCATGACATTTGGATGATATATGTGCTAGTATAAGACCATGTCTGGGACATGGCATCGGCAATGATATGTGTGTTAGTGTAAGACCATGTTTGGGACATGGCGTTGGCCACAATACAAGAGCTAGTGTAAGACCATGTCTAGGACATGGTATCGGCATTGAGACGAGAGCTAGTGTAAGACCATGTCTGGGACATAGCATCGGCCTCGATACGTGAGCCAGTGTAAGACCATGTCTGGGACATGGCATCGGTATCGTACCCTCCTGTGTGAGGCTTGTCGATTATCCTTTGGTATTCCAACTGGTTCAACAGGTAGTTTAAAGTTTGTGTTAAAAGTGAAAAGAGTTACGACTATGTTGTAAGTGATACAGGTACCTACATGAAATTTATGAGAAATGAGCTCTATTTATGATGTATGATTAGTAAGGATGAAAATGAGTAAGTTATACCTTTAATCATTCGAGAATTATGTGCAAGTTTATAATATGCTATGAGTAAGTAATGCATGGTAATTGTTGTTAATTACTTACATGGGACTTATTAAACTTTATGCTTACTCCCTTTCCTTTCCATTTTCTTATAGTATCGCCAAGCTAGCTCGGGAATCAAAGGACGTTGGAGGCTCGATCACACTATCTATCTGAACATTTGGTATAGTTAGATTTAACATTTTGATTATGGCATGTATAGGGACTTGGTCTTTGTCAAGTATCATATTGTTTGGCCAAATGTGTTGGCTTGTCTTGAAGATTGACTCATTTTGTATAAGGCCATGGATGATGGCTATTACTTATTATTGATATATGAAAATGATGATGTTTTTCATGAATGTGAAAATTGCATGGTTGAGTATTTGGTATATTAATGCATGGATGAGTAGGTTATTTGATGTGGCTTATGTTGGTGCAAGTAAAGGTGGCAGAAAGGGCTTGGTAAATAGCCTTGTTTTTGTCCACACGGGTAGACACATGGGCATGTGTGTGACACACGGTCTGCCCCATGGGCGTGTATTTTGGTCGTGTGTCCCCCTGCACCCTAAGTTGGCAAAATAGAATGTCCAGTAGTAACCACACCGGCTGAGACACGGCCGTGTGTTTCAACTGTGTGGAAGACACGGCCATAGGCATGGGCATGTGTCCAGGCCATGTGAAGTCTACACTTGAATTTAGGAATTGAATTAGCCACACGGCCTAAGAACACGGGCGTGTTCCTTGGCCGTGTGACCATATGATGTTGCAGACGTTAGAAATAGAATGTCAAAGTTTTTGCACACGGGCCAAGACACGGACATGTCAAGGCCGTGTGAGGGACATGGGCCATGGACACGGGTGTGTGCCCCTGTTTTTAGTGACATTTCCTAAAGATTTCTAAAGAACTCGGTTTGGTCCCGAATAGTTTCTAAAGTGTGTTTTGAGCCTCGTAAGCTCGTATTAGGGATTTTAATACAAAGTTTGAAGGTTTTAAATTTGGATGAAATCTCATAACCCGGAATTGTTTGTATGCATGTTTTTAAGAAAGGTAACACTGATCGGTGCAAAACAGTCTAGTTTTAATAATTATAAACAAGTGATCGAACCTGTAGACTAACTGCGACAACGATAGAGGCAAGCACACCTATCGAACAGTAGTATAGCTTAGGCAAGAATATCTTATCGAACCCAAGGAACCTAAAAGTACTATTACTCACTTTCTTTCTATTATTTAGCCTAAAATATGGAGTGATTGGTTTAAAACAAATGAAATAATTAAACTTAAATGCAAAGACAAAAGAACGAAACTTTGGGAAAAGACTTTGAAGAAAACTCAATTGATAAAGATGATACCTTCGGAAAGAATCCACCTATGACTTCACTTATTATCTACCTTTTCAATTCATATGATTTCTTAACTTAGCTTGATCCGTGAGACTCCCTAACCTATATTAAACCTTCTCTCGAAGCGAATAACATCTAACCTTAGGTTAATTAATGGAACTCTCATTCTCTTATAATAACCCCCTAAGGAAGCAGTAAATCGATCAATGGACTCCCATATTAGGTTTCACCCTAATCCTGCAAAATCTCGTAACCCTATCTCTAGGCGCCCAATCAACTCCTCTTAATTATGCTGGATCTACTCTTAGGCAGGGTCTTTTCCTCCTCCAACTAAGCACATCAGATAAATTTAAGCAATATAATTAAGAACAAACTAAGTATTTATCATATAAACCGAAAGAATTAAATAACAAAATCCATCATAGGTTTCATCCCCTTCAGGTATCTGAGGGGTTAAGTTCATAACTAAACAAGAAAACATCTCAAGAGAAAAGATAAAACAAAACATAAGAAATCCATAAAACCCCCTGAAGGAATGGAAGAGGAGATCCTCCGTCTTGAGTAGAACTCCGACTCTTTAAGATGGATCAATTGGCTATCTTCGAGACAATCCCTAAACAAGAAAGGCTTGTCAGAAAACTCTACTCAATGATCCACCCTTTGAGTAGCCGCATTGGGGTGTTTTTATAGACTTTTGGGATGCTTTACTTGTCTCCTAAGTACTCATAATTCAGGTACAATTCGTCTTATGTGTTTGAGTAGACTTAGGATTGCGTTTCTTGGGCTCCAAGCATCCTATTCCGAGTGAAATTGCTCTTTTTCGTGGTAGGGGCATGGCTAAGGCACGCCCGTGTAAATTGAGGCTCAGCCCGTGTCTCTATTCTGTTGATTTAGGCATGACCGTGGCACGTCTGTGCAAGTCGAGGGACAGGCCATACTTCGGGTCTGTCGATTGGGGCACAGCCATGCAAATTGGGGATAGGTCATGTTGGACTTTTTGTCGACGAGACACGAACGTGTAAATTGGTGACAGGCCGTGTTCTAGGTGGATAGCAAGGCACGGTCGTGTGGAATAAAGCCCAGGCCGTGTCGACTTCTTGGGTTGGCCCAATTTGGTCCGTTTTAAGCTCGTTTTATGTTCTTTTTATCCTTAGGTGTTCTCCTGAGTATAAGACATGAAAAGAAAGGATTAAGAGCACCTTTTTACATAAATCGAGGATAAATTCATCCAAAAGCATACTAAATGTGGGATTAAAATATGTTACTTTTACGGTTTATCAAATACCCCCACACTTAAGCTTTTGCTTGTCCTCAAGTAAAATTCTCAACTTACAATTAAAACGAACTTGCCATAATTCATAATTCCTATTAATAATGCCTCATCATAATTCATAGATAATTTATACATGCTAAAGTTTCAAACGAGATAAGTCATGATTTTGTAGCATGAAAACATAGGTGTCTCCCATTATCTAAGTAATTTCCTTTAATTCAAAACTGACAAGGATTGACATCCTCACAGAAGATTCACTCAAATTACTCAAAGTGTTTAAGGTTCAAGAAATAAGCACTCTAAGTCGAACCTGAAAAGTTAATCCTATAGGCTTGCCTGAAAACCAAATCTCCACCACTGTATATGAGATGATACACAAATCAAAAGGTCTTTAATCAGGGTTGTAACGGGGCTAGGGTTAAAGGTGTGGATACAGGCTGAATTAGAAGGTTAGAATCGAGAACTAGAAACAATGAACTAATATAAGTACTTACATCAATTGAAAGCCAATAATACCTACTATTGATAATTACTCTATAATAACGAGTATTTCCCTCACTTGAAATTTGATAATACTTTAATCCGAGCTTTTTCTTTAACAATTGGAGTTTAAATGCTCTAAGCTCTTTTGTATACTACTAATATTGAATAAACTTGGATTTTTTTTTTAAGAACAAACTAAAATAAACATAATAGAAGGAACTTTGGTGATTGAAATAACCTAATTCGGCGATTGATCAAATCAATTCTCGATAAAGGGGTAGTCAAAGGAATGTTGATAACAAATACAAAGGGATTATGGGTTAATATTAGTGGATGAGTCAATAAAAAGGTTGTTAGGATTCAATAGGGTTCACTAGGGGTTATTTATGTGGGTAGGCTTTTTAGTGGAATGAACGAGTTAAGACCTAGGTGCCTTTATCATCTCAGTGTATCAAATCACTAATGTGGTCTCAACATATATAAACGAGGCAAGTTCTAGAATAACAGTTCAAAGTTGACACACTCATAATCAATTAAAGTGAGTACGAAAAAGAATATATGCTCTATAAGGCTCAAAATCTCACAAAAAATTATGGGTGTTTTGACATCAATCCTTATAAATTTTGGACTTTAAGGTGATACTCAAATTTAGTTCAATGATCCATCAATTTTAATTTTTTAGAAAGTAGGCTTATCATGCTCGATTCTCTAGTATTCTTCAAATTTAATCATTAATGCACGATTAACTATGATTTACTCTAAAACATATCAATAAAAATCATAAATCATTAGAAATTTCACCCTAATTAATAATATGAGGAAAATACTTAAGATCAAGACTAAATTCCAGGGTTTTGAGAATTAGGCAAAAAGTTAGGCACTATTACCCCCACACTTAAGATGTACATTACCCTCAATGTACAAAGATAGATAAAGAAATTTATGTGCCAAATCAAAAAGAGAAGTGGGGAAAGTGATACTCCCTGAAATCTGGATGATCTCTGGCGTCTTTAGTGGCAGTTATGGTGTTTTCTATGGACCTGGTGGAGTGGCTGCCGAAAAGTAATTTGCTAGATGAAGAAATTGGGTAGCCTGTGAAGACATAGCCAAGAGATCTAGAGAAATAATAATATTATACTAATAATATATTTAAAGACTAAGAAAATAAAGAGAAGGAGACTAAGAAGGAAACTAAAATTTAAAGAAAAGTCTAATGGACTAAGAAGTTCTTATTAGCGGGTGGTTCGTGGTGTGTGTATGATTTCTAAGGCTACGGGTTGTTGGTGATGGTGGAAGTGGCGTGATTCCCTAACAGCCTTTAGAACCTAAAACCAAGAAACTAATATGAAATAAATTAAATTAAGCAGAAAAGGTTTCTGAGACCCTTGGCGTGTCAATTAAGTCAAGCTGCAGCATGAACTCATGTTGAAATCTCCTCTGAAGATATGATGTTTATTTTTTTAAGTTTCTTCTGCATAATCTTTGTGTTGCTCAAGAGTCTTGGACCTTTTCTTTGAATAGAGAGAAAAATTTGGAAGAAAGAGAAGGAAGAAGGAATGTGGGAGAGAAGGGAAGGCTGTGGGGATTTAAATAAAACTTCAAATCTGGCTTATTCCCACACCCTTGTGCCGAGGGTCCGTCGATTCACACGGCTGCCTAGTACGGCCATGGCTAATGGCGTGTTGCTTCTTACACGCCCGTTTCTTAGTCAGCCACGCCCGTTTCGAGAAAGGCAGTATCCACACACGCCTGAGGCACACCTGCTTATTTTTCAAGCACCGTGCTTGTGGTGGTTGGACTCGTGGACGTCGGGAGTGGTTGGGTGACTTGTACGGCCCCGCTCTTGTCGGGTGGCGATTCCGTGGTCTACACGGCCACGCATACGACCATGTGTAAGGCCGTGTGGTCTAGAAATCACACTTTTGTGTTAGTTTCACTAAATACTTAGGAAAGAAAGATGGAAAGAAAAGAAACTGAAAATAAATTTGAAAATAAATAGTGTTAATGTTTGGGTTGCCTCCCGAGAAGTGCTCATTTATAGTCTTAAGCTAGACTGTCCTCATGTTTGAAAATTCTAGGGTGGTTTAAAGGTTTGAATATCTTCCTTCATGCTTGCGATTTTATTTTCATGACAAAGTTGGAGTCGAGAAGCATTTACCTTGAATTTATCGAGTTGTGGGTTACTTACCTCGACTGTGTTGTGGGGAAAGATTTCGTGTACCTTGGGAAGAATTTCTCCCTTTGCCCTCAAGTCTATTGAAGTGATGTGAAGATCGGCTTTGTTTAACATCACCTGTTCTCCTATTTTAAAGTGATTTGATGTTCCTATGAGCTCCTCTGGTGGTTCCTTAGGTTTTACTTCGTGTGGACTTGACTTTTCTTTGGTGTGTATCTTCTGCTCTTCTAAATTGTTGGTCTTCTGGTTTTGTTTTTGGTGTGATTCTTCATCATCATCCGTGGTTCTGGCTGAGTCGAGAGCTTGAAGATTGATTGATTCATCTCCCACACGAAGTATGAGTTATCATGTGGCAACATCAATTTTAGTTCTAGCAGTTGCTAGGAAAGGTCTTCCTAGAATTAAGGGGATCGAATTTTCCTCATCCATGTCTAAAACAACAAAATCTACTGGGAAAACAAATTTATCAATTTTACTACAACGCCTTCAATAATGCCCCTAGGAATTCTAACAGCTTTTATCGCCTAGTTGAATACTCATCCTAGTTTGCTTGGGCTTCCTATACCTAGTCGCTTAAACAAAGGCATAAGGCATGACATTTATACTTGCCCCTAAATCATCTAACGCATTATCAATAATCAAACTACCAATTAAACATGAAATAGTAAAACTCCCTGGATCTTTTAGTTTCTGTGGTAGTCTGTTCTGTAACATTGCTGAGCATGTTACATTTAATTCCACATGGTGCTCTTAATTTATTTTTTGTTTGTTTGTTAAGAGCTGTCTTAAGAATTTCCTTGTATCGGGCATCTAAAAAAGAGCTTCAAGAAGAGGTAAGTTAATGTGTAATTTCTTTAGAAGTTTTAAAAACTTACCGAATTGTTCTTCTAAATCATCTCTTTTCAATGCTTCGAGATAAAGTATTCGAGGGTGGAACTCTTTAATTATCGGTTTTTCTTATGCTACCTCTATTTTACCTGTTTCTTCCTTGGTTTCTTGTACTGGGGTGCGCTTGTCTACCTTTGTATCCTCTTGAGATGTGATGGCTTGTATCTGTTCTTTTGGGTTTATTTCTGTGTTGCTTGGTAGACGTCCTTGTTGACATTCTGAAACAAACTTTGTGAGTTGTCCCACTGACCTAGTGATTTCCCCGACTTGTTCCTTGATTTCTTTGATCGATATTCCTTGGTTATCAAGTGTTGTATCAATTCTTTCGAGACTGGCATCTGTGTCTGCCATGAACTTTTTCAACATCTCTTCAAGACTCAGCTTCTTTTCTGGTGGATAAGGTTGATTTTGGTAATTTGGAAGAGGTTGCTTCCTTTGATTTCCTTGTCCTCCCCATGAAAAATTTGGGTGGTTCTTCCAACCTGGATTGTAAGTGTTACTATAAGGATTATTATTAGATCTAAAATTGTTACCTATATAGTTTGTCTGCTCATTTTTTGCTCCTGGTTGGTAAGATGGGTACTCAGAATTTGCCACATTCCCGCTCGCTTCGCATTGCATGACTGGATGTACCTGTGAAGAACATAAATTATCAAGCTTTTTATTCATTAACTCCATTTGTGTTGAGAATACTGTCGCTGCGTCTATGTTAAAAAATCCGGCTGATTTTATCGGTTTAGCCCTTGTAATTTGCCATTGATAGGTGTTCAACGACATTTCCTCAATAAAATCGTAAGCTGCTTTAAGAGTTTTATTATTCAGAGTTCCACCAGTTGATGAATCAATTATTTTCCTTGTTGGAGAATTCACACCATTGTAAAAAGCTTGGACTTGAAGCCACATAGGTAATCCGTGGTGTGGGCATCTCCTTAGGAGATCCTTATATCTTTCCCATGCATCATATAATGTTTCTGCATCATTCTGCACAAAAGAAGATATATCATTCCTAAATTTGGCCGTTTTGGCTGGTGGAAAATACTTTAAAAGAAATTTTTCAGTCATTTGATCCTATGTGGTGATTGACCCTCGTGGTAACGAGTTCAACCACTACTTTGCTTTATTCCTTAATGAAAAAGGAAATAACCGAAGACATATGGCATCGTCAAAAATGCCATTTATTTTGAAGGTATCACATAATTCTAAAAAATTAGATATATGAGTGTTTGGATCTTCATCCTGCAAACCATCAAATTGAACAAATTGTTGAATCATTTGTATTATGTTAGGCTTTAATTCAAAATTATTAGCAGCTAAAGCGGGCCTAACAATACTAGATTTTGCTCCTGTTAAATTAGGTTTAGCATAATCATACATAGTACGCAGAGCATTCTGTTCTTGCACATTTGGCGGTGGATTGTTTTCGTCCATCCCTTCAGTAGGATTGGATCCTTGCTATTCTCCTCTTTGATAGTCTAGGGCTCTTCTAATTTCTCTGCGATTTCTACGAGCGGTTGCTTAAATGACACTTTCGTATTCTAATGGTCCACTCGGATTTCTTCTAGTCATAAACTAGATGTACCTGCTATGAAAAGAAAGGAAGAAATTTAGAAAAACAAAAATATATTTATAAAAATAGGAGAAATTAAAAATAAAAATAATGGCTAAAGTAATAGAAATAGAGTTTTCTTAATATTTTAGGAGTCCCCCGGCAACGACGCCAAAAATTTGATCGCTGCAAAATAGTCTAGTTTTAATATTTATAAAAGAGTGATCGAACCTGTAGCTGACTGCGACAACGATAAAGGCAAGCGCACCTATCGAACAGTAGTATAGCTTAGGCAAGAATATCTTATCGAACCCAAGGAACCTAAAAGTATTACTACTCACTTTTTTTTCTATTATTTAGCCTAAAATATGGAGTGATTGGTTTAAAACAAATGAAATACTTAAACTTAAATGCAAGGACAAAAGAACAAAACTTTGGGAAAAGAATTTGAAGAAAACTCAATTGATAAAGACGATACCTTCGGGAAGAATCCACCTATGACTTCACTTATTATCTACCTTTTCAATTCATATGATTTCTTGACTTAGCTTGATCCGTGAGACTCCCTAACCTATATTAAACCTTCTCTCGAAGCGAATAACGTCTAACCTTAGGTGAATTAGTGGAACTCTCGTTCTCTTATAATAACCCCCTAAGGAAGTAGTAAATCAATCAATAGACTCCATATTAGGTTTCACCCTAATTCAACAAAATCTCGTAACCCTATCTCTAGGCGCCCGATCAACTCCGCTTAATTATGCTAGATCTACTCTTGGCGTGGTCTATTCCTCCTCCACCTAAGCACATCGATAAATTTAAGCAACATAATTAAGAACAAACTAAGTATTTATCATATAAACCAAAGAATTAAATAACAAAATCCATCATAGGTTTCATCCCTTCAGTATCTCGAGGGTTTAGTTCATAACTAAACAAGAAAACATCTCAAGAGAAAAGATAAAACAAAACATAAGAATTCCCTAAAGCCCCCTGAAGGAATTGAAGAGATCCTCCGTCTTAAGTAAAACTCGACTCTTCGAGATGGATCTATTGGCTATCTTCGAGACAATCCCTAAACGAGAAAGGCTTGGCAGAAAACTCTGCTCAATGATCCACCCCTTGAATAGCCGCCTTGGGGTGTTTTTATAGACTTTTGGGATGCTTTACTTGTCTCCTAAGTACTCATAATTCAGGTACAATTCATCATAGGTGTTTGAGTAAACTTAGGATTGCATTTCTTGGGCTTCAAGCATCCTATTCCAAGTGAAATTGCTCTTTCCCGCGGCAGGGGCACGGCTAAGGCACGCCCGTGTAAATTGAGGCTTAACCCGTGTCTCTATTCTATTGATTTAGGCATAGTCGTGGCATGCCCGTGCAAGTCAAGGGACAGGCCGTGCTTCGGGTCTGTTGATTGGGGCACAGCCATGCAAATCGGGGATAGGCCGTGTTGGGCTTTTTGTCGACAAGACACGACCGTGTAAATTGGTAACAGGCCGTGTTCTAGGTGATTAGCAAGGCACGGCCATGTGGAATAAAGCCCAGGCCGTATCGACTACTTGGGTTGGCCCAATTTGGTTTGTTTTAAGCCCGTTTTATGTTTTTTTATTCTTAGGTGTTCTCCTGAGTATAAGACATGAAAAGAAAGGATTAAGAGCACCTTTTTACATAAATCGAGGATAAATTCATCCAAAAGCATACTAAATGTGGGATTAAAATATGTTACTTTTACGGTTTATCAAACACCTCGTACCCTGTGCCAGCGTCGAATACGGGTAAGGGTGTTACATTTAGTGGTATTAGAGCTATGGTTTAGTCGGTTCTCGGACTAACCTAGCTTGTGTACGAGTCTAGCTATACATGCCATATATAAATTATGATAGTGTGACGACTCCTGACAATTTAAAATGTGTTTTTATATAGTAAATGGATCCCGACGGAGCAGTGACAGATGATGTCGAGAGTAATTTATCGACTTCCGTAGAAGGGACCGCACCAACCAAAAGTGGGCCCGTGACACTGAGTCAGGGCGAAGGGGCTATAGAAGCCTTCCTCCATATGATGAATGTTTGGTATTCAGAGTTTGTTCATGCAAACCCGAATGCTCTACCTCTTCCACCCCCTCCAATCCCCAGTCTGCTCCTGTAGCTCCCCAAGTGGTGGAGATGATTAGAAGGGAAAAACATCTGGTAGACAGAATTCGAAAGCAAGGGGCTGAGGAATTTAGAGCAAATATAGATGATGACCTAGAGAGAGCAAAATTTTGGCTAGAAAATACCATTAGTGTATTCGAATAAGTTGTCTTGCACATCTGAGGAGTGCATGAAGTGTATTGTATCACTCATGCGAGACTCGTGCTACCAATGGTAGAACACCCTTGTGTTGGTTGTACTAAGGGAAAGGATTACATGAGAGTTTTTCCAAGAGGAATTTCGAAAGAAATATATTGCCAAAGGTTTATCGATAAAAAAAAGAAAGGAATTCCTTGAGCTAAAACAAGGCCGAATAACGATAATAATGTATGAGCGTGAGTTTGTAAGGCTCAGCAAATATGCTCGGAAGTGTGAATCCATCGAAGCCATCATGTGTAAGAGGTTTGAGGACGAGTCAAATAAAGACATCCGACTATTAGTTGGCATCTTGGAATTAAAGTAGTTTGTGGTGCTTATTGAGAGAGCGTGCAAGGCTGAAGAATTGGCCAAAAAGAAAAGGAAAGCTGATATTGAGTCTCGTGACTGAATGAAAAGATAGTTTGGGAAATCGTTTCAGTCCTCATCTAAAAAATCGAGAGAGTTCACTACCGGATCCAATGCTTTAGGGGGATTCTTGAGTAAAAATAGGAGTAAGCAATACTCGATTTCTATTGCGAGTGTTGGTAATGCTCGACCAAATAAACTGGAGTGTTCGTAGTGTGGTAGATGACATTTCGGTGAGTGTCAAGGAAATGAAAGAGGCTGTTTCAAGTGCGGTTCACTAGACCACTTTATTTAAAATTATCCTGAGATGGATGAGAAAGACAGAAAGCAAGATATGTGAGCGAGTAATGCTCCTTCCAAAGGTAGACCACAGAAGAACCCGAGAAGTGGGGCTAGCAGTAGAGGTGCAGCTAGAGATTCCACCATGAGGTTCAAGGGTCGAGCACTTGCAAGGACTTATGCCATTCACGCTCGCAAAGAGGCATCGTCACCGGATGTGATTACAGGTACTTTTTCTCTTCATGATATCTCTATTGTTGCTTTGATCGATCCGGGCTCTACCCATTCGTATGTTTGTATGAAATTGGTGTTTAGTGTGAATATGCATGTTGAGTCTGCCGAATTTGTAGTAAAAGTGTCAAACCCTTTAGTCAAGCATGTACTAGTTTACCAAGTGTGTAGAAATTGTCCCTTGACAATTAAAGGTCATTATTTTTCGGCTAATCTTATGCTGCTACCGTTTGATGAATTTGATGTGATTCTTGGTATGGACTGGCTAGCAGCTCATGATGTGATAGTAAATTGTGGAAGAAAATTTATTGAACTGAAATGTGAAAATGGGGATATCCTTCGGGTTGAATCAGGTGAATCGGATAGCTTGCCTGTAGTGATTTCTTCTTTGGCGGCTGAGAAATGTATAAGACAAGGGTATGAGTCTTATATCACATTTGTGTTGAATACTCAAGTGTCGGAAGTAAAGATTGAGTCAGTGCCAATAGTATGTGAGAATCAGATGTGTTTTCGGAGAAGTTACTTGGATTACCTCCAACTAGAGAAGTCGAGTTTGGTATTGAGTTGGTCCCTGGTACGGCACCTATTTCTATTGCCCTATATAGGATGGAACCATTGGAGTTAAAATACTTGAAGGTTCAGCTACAAGAGTTAACGGATAAGGGTTTCGCGAGACCGAGCTATTCTCCGTGGGGTGCTCCAGTACTTTTTGTGAAAAAGAAAGACAGTTCAATGAGATTATGTATAGACTACCGATAGCTCAATAAGGTTACAATTAAGAACAAGTATCCTTTGCCAAGGATCGACGATTTGTTTGACCAATTGAAGGGAGCCACAATGTTTTCTAAGATAAACCTAAGGTCTGGTTATTACCAATTGAGAGTTAAGGAGCAAGATGTGCTGAAAACTGCATTTCAGACGAGGTATGGTCACTATGAATTTTTAGTTATGCCTTTTAGTTTAATGAATTGTCCTACTATATTTATGGATTTAATGACCGTATTTTCTGACCGTACTTGGATAAGTTTGTAGTTGTCTTTATAGATGATATACTAATTTATTCTCGTGATGAGACCGAACATGCCGAGCATTTGAGAACGGTTTTATAAACTTTAAGAGATAAACAGTTTTATTCCAAGTTTAGTTAAAGTTAATTTTGGCTTTGAGAAGTTAGATTCTTGGGCCACATCGTGTCGGGTGATGGAATTAGAGTTGACCCGGGTAAGATATTGGCTATTGTTGATTAGAAACCGCTGAGGAATGTGTCAGAGATCAGAAGCTTTTTTGGCTTAGCAGGTTACTACAAAAGATTCGTTAAAAGATTCTCCATGATTGCTACACCAATGACGAGGTTGCTAGAGAAATATGTCAAGTTTGAATGGACAGAGAAGTGCCAACAGAGTTTTGAGAAACTAAAAGCATTGTTGACTGAAGCCCCAGTTTTAGTGCAACCGGAACCGGGAAAGGAATTTATGGTGTATAGCGATGCATCCTTAAATGGATTGGGGTGTGTGCTTATGTAAGAAGGCAAGGTAATAGCATATGCCTTGAGACAACTGAAGCCACATGAGAGAAACTATCCTACTCACGACTTAGAGTTAGCCCCATAGTGTTCGCACTGAAGGTTTGGAGACACCATTTGTATGGCGAGAGATGCCGAGTATTCACTGACCATAAAAGTCTAAAAGTATTTGATGACTTAAAAGAACTAAACCTTCTCCAACGGAGATGGCTAGGGGTCATAAAATATTACGAACTGATGATCGACTATCACTTGGGGAAGGTGAACGTGGTTGCCAATTCTTTGAGTAGGAAGTCATTGTTTGCCTTGAGGGCTATGAACACTCAGTTTTTAGTAACTGACGACGGTTTGATTTTAGCCTATTTGAGAGTGAAACCAATGTTTTTGCAAGAGATCTGCGAAGCTCAGAAAGGTGATAAAGAATTACAAGCTAAGATAACTCGGTGTGAGACGGGTATAGAATTAGACTTTTAGATTGGTTCAGATGGCTGTTTAATGTTTCGAGACAAAATTTGTGTACCCAAAGATGATGAGCTTATTCAAAAAATTTTGCATGAGGCACATAGCAGTTATATGTCTATCCATCCGGGTAATGTGAAAATGTTTAATAAATTGAAGAAAATGTATTGGTGGTCAAGAATGAAAAGAGACATCTCAGAGTTTGTCTCTAAGTGTTTAATTTGTCAACAAGTGAAAGCTGAACACCAAGTACCTTCGGGTTTACTTTAGCCCATAATGGTTCCCGAGTGAAAATGGGACGTATTGCCATAGATGTCTAGATTGCCATTGAAGCCAAGGAAAAAGATGTCGTTTGGGTTGTGGTTGATAGACTTACAAAATTGGCTCATTTTATACCGATGCGTACAGATTATCCACTTGAGAATTTGGCCGATTTGTATGTTTCTGAAATTGTGAAACTTCACAGGGTACCTTTATCGATCATTTCGGATAGAAATTCGAGGTTCACATCACGGTTTTGGAAAAAGTTATAAGAAGCTTTGGGGACAAAGTTGAATTTTAGCACGGCTTTCCATCCGCAGACCGATGGACAGTCGAAAATAGTAATTCATATTCTTGATGATATGTTGCGGTGTTGTGTTCTTGAGTTCCAAGGCAGTTGGGAAAAGTATTTACCGCTGGTAGAGATTGCCTACAACAATAGCTATTAGTTGAGTTTGAAAATGGCGCCTTATGAGGCTTTGTATGGCCATAAGTGCCGAACGCCCTTGTATTGGTCCGAACTCAAGGAAAACCAAATACATGGGGTTGACTTAGTCAGAGAAACCGAAGAGAAAGTAAAAGTGATTCGTGATTGTTTGAAGGTTGCTTCGAATAGATAGAAATCCTACGCAAACTTGAAATGGAAAAGGATTGAATTTCAAGTAGGTGATAAGGTATTATTGAAAGTATTCCCATGGAAGAAAGTCCTCAGATTCGGTAGGAAAGGCAAATTAAGTCCACATTTTATTGGGCCATATAAGGTGACTGAGAGAATTGGACCGGTAGTGTTCCGATTAGCATTACCTTCTAAGTTAGAGAAGATCCATTATGTTTTTCATGCGTCTATGTTGCGCCGTTATCGTTCTGACCCATCACATGTGATTTCACCAACAGAGGTTGAAATTCGATCGGATATGACCTATGGTGAAGAGCCGGTTAAGATTTTAGATTGGGAGGTCAAGAAATTAAGGAATAAGAGTATAGCACTTGTGAAAAGACTATGTCATAGACATGGGGTTGAAGAAGCCACATGGGAGCCCGAGGGGACTATGAGAGATCAACACCCAAACCTTTTAACTGGTAAGATTTCCGAGGACGAAAATCCCTAAGAGGGAAGAATTGTAACATCTCGATATTGAGGCTAGTCAGAACAGTGGTTTTGGAACCACTAATCTGAGGCTGGAGAAATTATTTTTAATATTATTTTATGTGTTATAGCATGATTATATGAGTACATTAAAATTTTAGTGAATTAATTTTAGTGATTACTTACTTAATTTTGAAAAAGGACTAAATCGTATAAATTGCAAAAGTTTTGTTCTACAAGCTAGAGGTGTTAAATAGCTATAGAACCTTAAATTGGAGGTCCTTAATGTGCAAATAGGCCCTTAAAAGAGTGATGGCCTGCCATAGGGGACAAAAAAATGAAAATTGGTCAAAGTTGGTGGCATTAGGTGACTTAATTCATGGAATAAAATAAAATAAAGAGAAAAAAATATCATCTCTTCATCTTTCTCCCTACCACCGAAATTTTTAGCAAACTTAAAGGTTTTGATAGCTCAAATTTTCAGCCAAGCTTTTCTCTTGCAAGTAAGTCATTTTGATGATCATTTTTGTTGATTTTTGTGTTTTTGGAACCCTTGTAGCTTAATCTAGCTAATGAGGGGACTATTTTGCACTTTTCCATGACAAAATTAGTGTTGTTTGCTGAATTTTTATGGAATAAAATGAATCTTGGTTGTTAAATAAATAACTTTTGTTAAGTGATTTTCATGAAAACACCTAAAAGACCTTTTTGTAAAGGTTGTAAAATAGATGGTAAATGTGTGAAATAATTGGATTTTTGAGCTGCTATAAGCTTAAAATAGATTCAGCTACGCTTGGATAATGAGGAAATTTGATGAAAATCATTTTACGAGCCTAGGAGCAAAATCATAATTATGTGAAAGTCTAAGGGCAAAATAGTAATTTTACCAAAGTAGAAATTTTGGAATGTCTTGATTTATGTAGTGATTAAATAAGTGAATTTGTCATTATAGATGACGAAAAATGGAGTTTGGACCTAGACCGGGGGAAAACCAAGCTAGTAGACTAATTCAGTCTAGTCGCCCACTTTTTGTATACCAAGGTAAGTTGTACGTAAATAATACAACACTACTGTTATTATGCATTAAACAATTGATATTCCATAAAATGATTGATTATTGATATGAATATGCATGACAAAATTTGATGTAGTATACACAATGTTGAACCTTAGGAATAGATTGGATATCCAAGTCATGACATTTGGATGGTATGTTGCTAGTATAATACCATGTCTGGGACATGGCATCGGCCACATTATGAAAGCCAGTGTAAGACCATGTCTGGGACATGGCATTAGCAATGATAGTGTAAGACCATATTTGGGACATGGCGTTGGCCACATTACGAGAGCTAGTGTAAGACCATGTCTGGGACATGGCATCGGCATTTAGACGAGAGCTAGTGTAAGACCATGTCTGGGACATGGCATCAGCCTCGATACGTAAGCCAATGTAAGGCCATGTCTGGGACATGGCATCGGCATCGTACCCTCTTGTATGAGGCTTGTCGAGTATCCTTTGGCATTCCAACTGGTTCAACGGGTAATTTAAAGTTTGTGTCAAAAGTGAAAAGAGATACGACTATATTGTAAATGATACAAGTAAATTTATGAGAAATGCGCTCGATTTATGATGTATGATTAGTAAGGATGAAAATGAGTAAGTTATTCCTTTAATGATTCGAGAATTATGTGAAAGTTTATAATATGCTATGGGTATATAATGCATGGTAATTGTTGTTAATTATTTATATGCGACTTACTAAGCTTTATGCTTACTCTCTTTCCTTTCCACTTTCTTATAGTATCGCCAAGCTAGCTTGAGTATCAAAGGACGTCGGAAGCTCGATCATACTATCAATCTGAACATTTGGTATAGTTAGATTTAACATTTTGATTATGGCACGTATAGGGACTTGGTCATTGTCAAGTATCATATTGTTTGGCCAAATGTGTTGCCTTGTCTTGAAGATTGACTCATTTTGTATAAGGCCATGGATGATGGCTATTACTTATTATTGATATATGAAAATGATGATGTTTTTCATGAATGTGCAAATTACATGGTTGAGTATTTGGTATATTAATGCATAGATGAGTAGGTTATTTGATGTGGCTTATGTTGGTGCAAGTAAGGGTGGCAAAAGGGCTTGGTAAATAGCCTTGTGTTTGTCCACATGGGTAGACACATGAACGTATGTCTAGGCCGTGTGTGACACGTGGTCTACCCCATGGGCATGTATTTCAGCCGTGTGTCCCATGCACCCTAAGTTGGAAAAATAGAATGCCCAATAGTAACCACACGGGCTGAGACACGACCGTATGTCTCGACCGTGTGGAAGACACGGCCATAGGTATGGGCATGTGCCCAGGCCGTGTGAAGTTTGCACTTGAACTTAGGAATTTAATTCGCCACACGGCCTAAGAACACGGGCGTGTGCCTTGGCTGTGTGACCATATGATGTTGCTAACGTCAGAAACATAATGTCAAGGTTTTTGCACACGGGCCAAGACACGGGCGTGTCAAGTCCTTGTGAGGGACATGGGCCATGGACACGGGCGTGTGCCCCTATTTTTAGTGACATTTCCCAAATTTTTCTGAAGAACTCAATTTGGTCCCGAACCGTTTCTAAAGTGTATTTTGAGCCTTGTAGGCTCATATTAGGGATTTTAATACAAAGTTTGAAAGGTTTTAAATTTGAATGAAATCTCCTAACTCGGAATTGTTTGTATGCATGTTTTTAAGAAAGGTATCACCTCGTACCCTATGCCAGCGTCAGATACGGGCAAGGGTGTTACATGATGGACATGGCCTGGGACACTAGCGTGTGCCCATTATTTTTCAAGAAATTTTCTAATGTTTTCAAAAGTTCTCAGTTTAGTCCCGGACCACTTCCAAGTATGTATTGGGCCTCGTAGGCCTTATTTAGGGACTCAAAGATAAAAATTTGAAAATTTCTAATTTGGATGAAATTTTATGACTCGGTTTAATATGTTTACAAGTGTATGTGTTCCGGTAATGCCTTGTACCCTATTCTGGTGTCGAATACCGGTAAGGAGTTTACATTTGTAGTGCAGGGGAAAAAAGTTGGCTTCGACAAGGGTTTTGGAAGCACGCTCTCGTGGTAGGCAACGCAGAATGAATTGACCATGAGCTCATCTCATTCTTGACATTTTTTGACGTAGAAAGAAGAAAAGAATATATTAAATTGAGAACCTAAAACGAGAAATTAATGAGATTTACCTTGAAGAATGCTTCGATTGATTTCGGTTACAAAAAATTTAAGAATGTGAGTTTTAGGGTTTCAAAAAACCCTTATTAAAGAAGTCTTTTCCCTTCATGTTCTAGCAGTTCAAATAAACGAGGACACCAATGGTCAGATACACGCGAGCATGATCCGTCCCTACACATGGAGAAGCTGACATAAGGTCACAATAGACATTGCATATTCTATAGGCTGTAATAAACGTGAAACGATGGCCCTAAGGAGCGCCACTTTATAACCCTTATTAGGCCCACTAGGGGACTAGATTGTCATACAGTAATAGTCTGTAACAACCGTTTTTGGGTCAAATTAGAATAGTGGTTTTGGAACCAAAAATCCAAAGTCAAAATATTTATTTTATTATTTTAAAAAGTTCTACAGCATGATAGATTAATTATGTGAAAGATTCATAAAGAAATTTTACCATTTAAATGCTTAATTCGGTAAAAAGGACTAAATCGCGTAAAGCGTAAAAATTGAGTTCTATTAGCTAAAAGTGTTTAAATGCTATAGAATTTAAAGGATGAAGTCCTTATGTGTTAATTATTCCAATTATGAGATAGTGGCTGAAAATGGTTTGGTAATGTGGTAAATTGAATTAATTTTTAAGGTTAAATTTGTAATTTGGTAATTAAGTAAAGTAAAACTAAAATAAACCAAAGGTGTCATCTTCTACCCATTATTTTTCCACCAAAAAACGAGAAAGAAAACACCATGGATATAGCTTCAAAGGTTCAGCCATCTCAAGGTTTAATTGTACGCTTATTTTTTACTCGATTTTTAATAATTTCTACGTTTTTAAGATCGTTGCAGCTTAATCTAGCTAGCCCGTATCTCCAATTTCAAAACTTTTAAAGTATTTGAACGTTTCCATTTTTGAATGCATGAGTATTTTGTTAGTTGATGATGGAAAATAAATCATTGTTGTTAGATGTACAAGTTTTGTAAAGTGAATTTTGGTAGAAATGTCAATTTTGGATTAATTTGTGAAAAATGAAAATTTAGTGGTTGAATTTAAAATAGATGAAAAATATGGGCTAATATGAGAAGGGTAATATTTGGCCAGCATGAATATGTATTAAATTGAATGAATTGTGATTTTATGTGATAAGGACTAGATTGCAAAAATGTGAAATAATAGGGGCAAAAATGTAATTTACCAATATGTGTAAATTGTGCTAAATTGAATGAATGATGATTAAATAAGTAAATTTTGATATTATATAGATTGAGATAAATGACATTTGGATCTAGAACGGGGGAAAACAAAGTATCGAATTAGTCAACCTAATTCGTCATTACAGCGAACGAGGTAAGTTCGTATGTTTAATAAGCATTAAATTATATATGTAGAAATGCTTAATTGATATAATTGTGGCAAATGCTATATTATTGAAATGAATGTGAATGCTATTGAGTACGATACTACGGAAATGACTGACAGAGATTTGATACAACGAAAGTCCCGGTTGAAACTTAAGAATAGATAGGATACAAATGTCATGACATTAGGGTTACTGATACTACGTGTAAGACCATATCTGGGATATGGCATCGATATGAGACTTCGTGTAAGACCATAACTGGGCTATTGGCATCGATACGAGATTATATGTAAGACCATATCTGGGATATGGCATTGGTTCGGTACTGTGTGTACGAGATTCCTGAGTATCCTTTAGTATTCCAAATGGTTCAACGGGAAATGTTGACGAAACATGGTTACAAGTGATGATACGACTCAGTTAAGGTACTCGTGACAGAAATCGACAACTAAGTGTTAAAATTGAATTTCATATGATGAGTAAGTGGAAAATTATGAGAGTTCATATGGTTCAATTGAATATATATAAATGTGATGGCTATTGAATTAAATGTAGTTTATTTCTATTTGCTTATGCTTATGTAAATATGAATGAATTGATAAGAAGTATTCAAACCATATAAGCATTGAAATGAATAAACCTGTGAAATTCTTGCTTAAATATGTGAACGGATGCATGCCATAAAGGTGGAATTATACAAGTTATATTATAGTATTTATAATGGCTTAAAATGTGTTTAGTTGATGAGATGAGTCATTATCATATGAGCTTACTAAGCTTTATATCTTACTTTGTTATCCTTTCTATGTTTATAGTGATTCGGAGGCTCGCTCGGGTTGGAAGTCATCGAAGATCATATCACACTATCCAACTATGGTTTGGTACTTATAAGCTTTGTGATATTGGTTATATGGCATGTGTAGGTTTTGTGGTTATTTGTTTAGCATAAGTAATTTTGGTGATTGATGCATATGTGCTTGATATGTATTTAGCCATGAGATTTGGCCTGATAATAATATAAGGTTTGATATGTATAGGATTGAGTCATTTTGGTATGATTGTTGAATATGAATTTGGGCCATTTAAGTTCGCTTGTGATGATGAATTTGTTAATGTTTAAATATGTGTAAATGGATTTGCTTTAAGTTTATTAATTGACCTATATTGAGTGAATAAGGTTGAATTGATAATGCATGTTTCAAATGGTTTAATTAAAGGAGTTATATATGTGAATTGTCTAGTAAAGCAAGATGAGTTGATAGGTACTTGAATTGATAAATGGTATTGAATTGAGTATTATAATGGTTGAAATAGATATAGTATGATTATGTATTGATTGATGACTTTTGGCTGTATATTTATGTCTTAAAAATTGTACCATTTGAGCTTGTGTAGGAATGTGCAAAATGGGTGGCCCAATGGCTTGGTAAATAGCCTATTTTTGTTCATACGAGCAGAGACACGAGCGTGTGTCTCAGCCGTGTGTGACACACGGTCATGTTACACGGCCGTGTGTCCCTTGGTGTTGAAATTGAAATAAAGTCAGTATGCTCCACACGGTCTCACACACGGATGTGTGATCGGCTTTCTGGCACAAGTCAGTATACCCCCTAATTGGCACACAGCCTACAACACGAGCATGTGACTTGGCCGTGTTGCATAAGTCAGTATACCTTACAGGTCTGACATGGCCTAGCACACGACCTAGTACACGGGCGTGTATGGCTACTTTGAAGGGCACACGGGCTAGACACACCGGTGTGTGGTTGGCCATGTGACCCAAGTCAGTAACCTCACTTGGTTGGACACGGGGTAGGACACGGGCTGGGACACCACTATGTGATCCCTTTTCGAATGTTCACAAGGCATGTGACACGAGCGTGTCTGGTGGCCGTACATATGGCCTGGCCACACTGGCGTGTGTCCCCTGTTTTGAGAAAAATATTCAAAGTTTCGTGAAAGTTTCATAAGTTATTGGTTTAGTCTCGAACCCCTCTCAAAGTATGTTTAGGGCCTCGTAGGCTCGTATAAGTGATAAATTGATTAAATTTGAATGGTGTTTGTATGAAATGATTGAATGTATGAGAAAAGTATGTTTATTTGTATTGTAAGTCTGGTAATGCTTCGTAACCCTATTCCAGAGTTGAATACGGGTGAAGAGTGTTGCATTTTTTTGGTATCAGAGCTATGGTTAATCGATTCTAGGACTAACGTAGATATGTGTGTAACACCCCAAACCCGACCTAGAAGTTAAGCCCGAATCTGGTGAGCTACATTGAACTATTTTTCAAAACTTGTGTTTTCATTAAAAACCCTTCTTAATTAAAAGCTTGAGAAAAAACCCAGTTACGTCAGTTTATTCTTATTTTTTCCAAGGCTTATTAAAAAGTTATTACCTTCAAAACCTTATTATTGCGGAAGATTAACTTAAAACAAATGATTTGTAAAAACGTGATGTTTAACAAAAATTACGTTGCGGAAACGTAGTATTTTGAAGACAGTAATCGCTTTGGAAAAACCGCGTTCTAATTTTGGCAAATATAAATCGTAATAAATTGAAAATCCCAAATTAAAAATCAAAAATTAAAAGCAACCTTATTACAACTCAATGAGAAAGCGATTTAAGTAAATTAAAATAGCATACTAAAATTTAAAGTTGTTCGTAGTGTGGCCACCCCCAAGTCCTCCCGTACGTCGAACCGCTTACTGAGGATTACTTGAAAAATTAAAATTACGCAGTGTGTACAACCCTCATCGGTAAAAACATACACCACAACAATCAGGGCCTAAGCCCATTACAATAATCAATGTGGGCCTAAGCCCAACACAGTTACGGTGGCAATTGGGCCTTAGCCCATAATAGCCTCAGTTGGATCTTAACCCAATACAGTAACAGTGGAATTTGGACCTTAGCCCATAATAGCCTCAGTTGGGCCTTAGCCCATATCAAAAGTCATAGATCACATCTATCTGGGCCTAAGCCCATCTCAACAGTAGAACAAGTGTATGCAATGCATTAATGCCCATACCATCCCTACACTCCGTCTCCTGTCCAACCCTGCACTCCTGTGGGGATTTAATCGACCCACCCATCCCTATACTCCTTATGTAGCACCGGTTGCGGTACTAACCAATATTGCAGTAAAGTTTCCAATCACATAATCGGCTTAAAGCCATCTGTGGATCCACAGTCGTCAAGTGACCATGTGACCCTAACAAACCATATACTTCCTCCAAATCAATTATCCCATCCCCCATGCAGCATAATATCACATGAATGCAAACATACCATAAATGGCATACAATAACAATCATAGAACATGTAGGGCATTTTAGTCATTTTGCCCTTCAGGGCATAACGGTCATTTACCCTCCAGGGGTGTTTCAATCATTTTACCCTCCAGGGTATTTCGGTCATATTAACCTCTAGGGGTATTTTGGTCATTTACTCTTTAGGGGTATTTCGGTCATTTAACAGCCTTTTCAAGGGTCTATAGTCGCCTCAAGCGACACAATGGCATATAGGATCAAAACGATGTGTTTGGGCCCAAAGCCCAATATTCAGCTCAGGTGGGCTCACACTCTTGTGTGGCCCATTCGGCCCATTTTCAATCACGATTATGTAAACGTTATAGCCCGGTTCAATTTCTACCACTTTTCGTAAATTTAATCCGTACGAGGCCTATAACGACCTAAGCCCATGAGAACACTCATGGTGGCCTCAACCGTCTTACGCCCATATTCGTGGGCTCGGTCCACCATACGTGCTATCGTACGCTCATGTGGCATCATTCGTCGGTACTTTGACTTTTCAGCAGTTGCCGATGTACTTAGAGTGGTGTGTGTATACACACCTTGTTGGAGAAAAGCAGTAGCCCGCGAACGTAAAACCTATATCCAACACGATTCACCATTAGTCCTCTCTACCACAAGATCCACAATCTTATTTGTCATAACATTTTTAATCTAGATTAGTAATAAAACTTGCCTTGGTCGAACGATTGAGGATCACTTACTTAAACCATCGCAAGAGATTGATCAATAAGCCTTAGGGTTATCTACATTCCAACCAACACTTATCAACCATCAAACAATTGAACCGTTTGAACTAGACGAGAAATCACTTACCGACAACGTAAAGTCCAGATTGGAAGAAAAGAATTAATTGCCACACCCACACAAAAATCGAAGGTACAAAGAACGATAGAGCAAGATGGAATAATCGCACCCCTGAGATGGAATGTTCGGCTAACACAAAACGTAAAGAACTGATAGAACAAAATGAGGGAAAGAGAGAAAAGGGAAAAGAGGTATTCGGCTATCACTGGAAGAAAAAGGAAAATTGAAAGAGAACGCAATAGGGGAAAATCGACCAAGCACAAGATGCAGAAGAAAAACATTGGTAGAGTCTAAAGGACTGAGAGAGAGAGAGAGAGAGAGAGGAATGAGAGAATTTAGCTATGAAGAAAATGGAGTGAAAATAGAGCAAAAAGAATGCACAAGAGGTCACTTTTAGTGCAGTTTTGGTAGCATCCAGAAAAGAGAAAAGTAGCTAAAAAAAAGAGAAGCAACACTCAAAAAACCAAAATATGCACCACATCCCCCCTTTGGCTGAGTTTCTTGAGTGCCACAAATCCCATTCAGTGCCAAATCTTCTCCAACCACAAATCTCCTTGATTTCCTCCCCTTATCTCTGCATGATCCCCTTCTTAATTCACTCATTTGACCCATTCAAACTCTTCAACACAGAGTTCAAATCCAACACAAACTCTTGCCCACACATGAGTAAAATAAATAATCCCTTTTGCATGCAATGAGATGTGAACCTCTATCCTCCTTGCCATTCCTGTGACACCACAACCACTCCACCACAGGCTTTCTTCGTGCCTCTTTTTAATAACAATTACTTAAAAGGCTTAATACCAGGAGTCAGGGTTCCCCTAATGGTAAAAATAAAAATTTTCCAAATGACATGGCTTGAACATAGGACTTCATAGAAGCCCCCTAACCTTCTAAAATCACTCACCTAATAGATCCAACATGCATTTGTGCCATTCTCTTATTCTCAAAAATTTTAAACGCTCCCATGCCCAAGGCCCAATAGGCCCAATTCTACTAGGCCCAACTTCAGGGTGTTACAATGTGAGTCTAGCTATACATGCCATATAGAACCTATGATAGTGTGATATCTCTTGACTTTGATAAAAATTATTTTAATTAGATAGATATGCTTTTCAACTGAGCTAATTCTGATAGTGCAGAGAGTGGTACTCAAATATTTGAGCGAAAATGTGTCTATGATGAGTTGAAATTCATAAAGGTATGAATAAAATTTCATAATATTATGTTATTGATAAATGTTATGTTATGTGCATGTATATGTGAGAGTTAAATTTGATACTTTACGATCCTCATCCCCTTATCAGTATAGTGTTACAATGAATTTCGTAAGATTTAGATTGAATAAGCTCACAAGTGTGGAATTACAGAGTTCCGTGATTGAAGAATTAATACTGTGGTCAGATAAAAGAATGAGTCAACAGTAAAAACATTACTAGAAGAGATAGCGAATCGTTTTGAAGGCTATTTGGATTATGCAAAGTCACTATTAAAGAAGAAGTTGACTTTGATGAAACAAAATATTCAGGTATGATATCTAAAGAATGTATTAACTGAAAGTTCTACTTAGTTGATTTCTGTTAGTGATGGGATAAAGAGGAATCAATAATGATAGAATTAGACAGTGGAATAATGTTTGAATTGTAAAGATATCTGAGTACAGCAGTATAGTTGAATAGCTTATAATGATCTCTTCTGGGTATTCTATGTGATCAATTATTCTTAGAGGTATATGTGGCTATTTATTTTCCAATGAAACTCTTATCGTATGAGAACGCTAGCTAAACATACTGATAGAAGAAAGCATTTTTGGTCTATTTGGGTTATGATCGACACTACTCTATCTTTCCCTGGTATTCTATTCCATTGTGTTGATAAAAAAGTCGACGGTAAAATCCGTATGATGCTAGTATTCCGTTTCTACTGGTTATTGCTTTGTTGAGTATACATGAAGATTATATTGCTTCTGTCACAGTTGAATTCAGTGCTTATGAGTGATGTTTTCTTCTGGAATTTCTCTGGGATATCATTGAGATCTTTCTCATTCTATACGGGTTGTAATTTTCAGAAATTCTGTATAGTTCCATACTTTGAGATTTCACTACCTCATTTTTATTATGATTCTATGTAATTATCTGCAAGAGATATTCTTTTGACGAAGATGAATATATCTATTATGATTATAATTTCTGGTTTGACCATTGGAGCACAGTGGTATTGTCATCAGATTTATAAAGGTTATGTTTATGCATTTATTTCTGTTGAAACCATATTTGATTTTCTTTTGTGTTCAAAATGCATTATTAACAGCTGGGATATTATTTATTTATTTATACGGTTGAGATGTCGGTCTTATTATGGCATTATAATTTTTATCTGACGGAGGTGGCTTCAATATAGTATAATGCTTCGATGATTAATAGTTGAGATAACTTTATTATATAATCCTTTTTCTTGAAAGGAAATTGACATCAGCAAACGCATAGACGATAGAAGATCAAGTTCAAATCTATATAATAGTTATCATTTTCCGGTAAATCTTGATATATGTCAATGAGTAAATACAAAATGTTATGTCATATTCGAGTTATGCAGTTTTTAAGAAGATCTTTGACTAGTATCCTGAAGAAATTGCGATAAGATGTATGTCTGAGTTATCTTGACAACAAGAAGAAAGGTTTCCTTTGAAAAGTTATTGTTTGACAGCCAAGATTGATTTAGTTGTTTAGTTTGATTGGGTTATTTGTTTGAAAGGTTAATTGAGTTATATGTGTTTGAGTTTATCCTTAGGTCCGGAAATAAATTTCGTGAGTTCATGGGTAAATAGATGGATAGTCTGAATGAAGAATTCATATTTTAGAAGACATGATACAGAATTATATCTATCGGAACGGTTCTAATTGAGAAATATTATTGTAAATTAAAGTTGTTTCGATTGTTGAAGTTTTTATTTGTGCGAAGTTTGATTTGGTTTAATATATGCTAATAAAGTTATAAACAGTTGAAAACACTGTTAACTGAAGCATCAGTTTTGATTCAGCATGAATCGAGTAAAGAGTTTATGATTTTCAGTCATGTGTCATTGAATGGTAAGGATTGTGTTTTAGTACAAGAATGTATAATGATGGCTTATGCTTCCATACAGTTAAAGTTGCATGAAAAGAGTTATTCGACGCGTGAATTAAAGATGGCTAACATTGTAATTGCATTGAATAGTTAGCGACATTAATTGTTTGGTGAGTAATGTGACCTATTTGATGACTGCAAAAGTTTAAAATATTTGATGTTACAGAGAGATCTGAATTTGGGACAACAAAGAATGCTTGAACTGTTAGAAGATTTTGAGTCAGTAATTGGTTATCATCCTGGACAAATGAATATAGTCATGGATATTTTGAATAAGAAATCTTTGTGTGCTTTACAAGTGATGAGTACACGATTGATCTTATCGGATGATGGATAGATATTAGCTGAGTTAAAAGCTAAATTGATGTTTATTCTGCGATTTTGTGAAGCTCAGAAATGTATCAGTGAATTGCAAGTTAAAAGAGTTCAACATGAATTGACTTCTGATTTAGAGCTTTAGATTGGAACTGATGATTATTTGTTGTTTCGAGACAAAGTTCGTGTACTGAGAAATCCAGAGATTATACAAAATTTGTTATATCTAGCTCACAGTGGTAATTATCTATTCATTTGGGGAATACTAAGATGTAAAATAATCTGAGACAGTTTTACTGGTGAATGAGTATGAAACGTGATACTTCTGACTCGTATCCAAATGTCTTATTCATCAATAGGTTAAAGCTAATTATCAAGTACCTTCCGGACTATTACAGTCTGTGTTATTATCTGAGTGGAGATGAAATAGAATTTCGTTGGATTTTGTAAAAGGAAGATGTTATCTGAACTATTGTTGATTGTTGAATAAGTCTGTACATTTTATCTCAGTACGTATAATTTCTCTCTTAATAGACTAGCTAAGTTATACATTTCTGAAATTGTCAGTTTTTACAGAGTGCCAATCTCCATTATTTCGGATAGAGATCCGAGGTTTATATTGTGTTTCTAAAGAAAACTACTGTAAACTTTGGGTATGAGGTTGCATTGTAACACCGCATTTCATTCTCTAGCTAATGGACAATATGAGAAAGTGATTCAGATTCTTGAAGATACGATTTGTTACTGCATTTTAGAATGTGAAAGCAAATAAGAAAGACAATTACTGTTGGTTGAGTTTGAGCATATTAATAGTTATCATATGAGTATAAAGATAGCATTGTATTAAGTATTGTATGATTGCAATTACCGAACTCCATTGTTATTGGATCGAGCTTTGTGAGAAAAAGATTCACTGGATTGATTTCAACAGAGAAATTGAAGAGAAAGTGAAAGTAATTCGTAATAGTTAGAAAGCAGTTTTAGATGGACAGAAAACATATACAGAATTGATACTTAAAATTATTGAATTTCTCGAATTGAGTGTTTTTGAAAATATTGCTGTGAGAATAGAATTTCTCAAATTAGCTATAAAGAGAAGTTGAGTTCATGATTCATCGGGCCGTATGAGATTATTGAGAAAATAAAGCCAGTGACTTATTCGACTTATATTATTGTCAGAACTTGATAAGATCCATAATGTGTTTCTTATTTCTATGATGCAATGATTTAGATAAGATCCTTTGCATATAATATCTGTTTCAGAAGTTGAAATTAAGCTTGATATGAGGTATAGTGATGGGCTCGAAACTAACTATTATTTCGACAAAGGCAAGCGTACCTATCGAACAGTACTATAGTTATGGCGAGTCCGGAATATCGTATCCTCAAGGACTAAAATTACTAGTAATAACTATCTTTTTATTATCTAGCCTAATAATTAAGGGGATTTATTTTTAATCTAAAATTAACTAACTAATTTAACTAACTAAATGACTATGAACGTGACAGAGAGTGAATTGGGAAAATACTTTTGGACAACTTATATGAGATAGGCAATACTTAAGGAAGAATCCACATAGACTTCACTTATTACTTTTGATTCATATGATTTATTCACTTGACTTAATCCGTAGAAATCCCTGATTTATATTAATATCTATTTCAAGACTAAAAAACAACTGACTCTAGGTTGATTAATTGAAATATGTTTCTAATTAAAACCCCTATTGTCGCATTAACTCGATCTATGGATTCCCTTATTAGATTTGACTCTAATTCGGTAGATTTTCGTCGCCCTATTTCTAGGGTTGCAATCAACTCCGCTTAATTGTGTTGATATTCTCTTAAATAGGGACTTTTGCTCCACTGATAAGCACATTCGACTTGGATCAATAACCTGAATTATCAAAATAAGAATAAAAACTCACAATTAAGAATAAGAACAAGTATTTATCTTATAAATCAAATAATAATAAGATTCATCTAGGTTTCATCCCCTTAGATATTTAAGGGATTTAGTTCATACTGATAGAGGGAAACATATTAGAATAGGGAAAACAACAAAACATAAGAAAACCTAAAAACTCCTAAAGAACTTGATGGGAGATCTTCGGTCTTGATGGAGATCCTTCTCCTAAGCTGTTCCCGATGACTGTCTTGGAGTATTTTCTGCCTTCTACTCGACGTCGTCTTTTAGGTTGTCCCCTAGGGTGTTTATATAGGTTTTGGAACACCTCTCTTGGCCCACAAGTAGCCTATTCCGAATAGAATTCATCTTTGCTATGGCAGGGACATGCCTGTGTGACACGCCCGTGTTTGACTCCTTAGATTATGCTCGTTTCTGCTTGCTACACACGGTTGTGTGGTCAGATCGTGTACATTGATCCAGGCCGTGTCTTAGTTTTGCTCGAAACACACGGCCGTATCTGATAGTCCAGGCCGTGTGAGTCTCTAAGGTAAGCTCATTTTGTCTCGTTTCTCGTTCTTTTGATTCCCTAAGCTCTCCTGAGTGTAAAACATGAATTTAAAGTATTAGGAGCATCGATTTCATTAAATCTAATGAGAATTCATCCAAAAATAAGTCAAGCATGGGGTTAAAATATGTATAAATTGAGGTTTATCAAATATCCCCACAATTAAGTGTTTGCTTGTCTTCAAGCAAAATCCTCAACTCACAATTAAAATTAACTTCCCTCAATTCATAATTCTCATCAATAATGTCTTATAATAATTTACAGATAATTCATACATGGATAATTTAACTAAAAGAGTCTTAAATATTTAAACAATCTAAGTAATAAATTTTATAGCATGAAAACATAGGTGTTTCCCCTTACCTAAATAATTACCTCTGATTCAAAACTGACAAGGATTAACATCCTCACTAAGGATTCACTCAAATCACTCAAAGTGTTTAAAGTTCAAGATAAAGCACTCAAAAGTCAAACATGAAGAGTTATTACCATAGGCTTGCATGAAAATCAAATCTCCACCACTATAAAATGATATGATACACAAATCAAAAGGTCTTTTAAAAGGGTTGAAATGGGACTTGGGTTAAAGGTGTGGATAAAGGCTGAATTAAAGGGTTAGAATAAAGATTGAATTGTCAAATTACCTAACTAGAACAATAGACTAATACAGAATAATTACATCAATTGAAAACTTATAATAGTAACACGAGCTTCTTCTAGAGATGTGAATTTAACGTTTTAAGCTCAACTAATAAAGAACTAATAATGAATTTCCACTTCTTATTCTTCTTTTTTTTTAAGAATAAGTATTTACAATAATAAGAAAGAAGTTAACAACTTAAATAGAGAACATAGTTAGGCAACTGCTCAAATCAAATCTCGACAAAAAGGGGTTAATTCAAATAGGGAAAATTTTTAATGAATTAAAAAGAGTGAGTTTTGGATTAATATTAAGGGTAACTCAAAAATGGTTTATTAGGATTCAAAGGGGTTCACTAGGGGTTAACTATGAAGGTAGGCTTTTTGTGAAGTAAGTGGGTTAAATCCTAGGTGCCTTTATCATCTCAGTATATCAAATCTAAAGTGTGGTCTCAACATGCATAATCGAAGCAAGTTTTAGAATAACAAATCACTGTTGACACACTCATAATCAATAAAGTGAGCACGAAAAATGTATGCTCTAAAGGGTCAAAATCTCACAAAAATTATGGTTTTTGATATCAATCTTGCAAATTTCAAACTTCAAAGTATTATTTAAATTTAGGGAAACAACCTAAAAAATTTTAATTCTAAAAATAGACTTATCATGCTTGATTCTCTAATATCTTAAAGTATAAACCATCAATTCACAATTACCTATGACTTAATCCAAGACGTATCAATGGAAATCATAAATCAATAGAAGTTTCATTCTAATAGTAATATGAGAAAATTTCTTAAGAACAAGGCATAATTCAGTATTGTTGACACCTCCCCACACTTAAGATGTACATTGTCCTCAATGTACAAAGATAGATAATGAAAATATAATAAGAAAATCATAACATAGGGAGAGAGGTGAAACTTCCTGAATTTTTTGTTGGAGTCAAAGAAAAGAAACGGTGTAAAGTTGGGCAGAGGAGGTGGATACCCCAGTGGTGGTGTGGTCGTTCCTTAACAGCCCCTTGAACCTAAATTAAAGAAAGCAAAATATGCTAATATAAATTAAGGACAGGAAAGATAAAGTGAAAGAATTTAAAAATGAAAATAAAATAAAAAATAAAAAATAAATGGGCTTAAAGGTCCTTGTCTTGTCGAGGGAATGAAGTGGTCGGCATGAACTTATGTAGATTGGTCGCGCACGGGGAAACCGTGCTAGGGTCCTTTCGCTTCTTCGACATGGAGATGGTGGTGTAAAGAAGGAATGAGGGAAAGAGGGAAAGGAAAAGGGATAAAGGTGGTGTTTGGCTGAAGAAGAAATGAAAAAAAATGGAGTGAGTGGAGTGTGGAGGTGGTGTCCGGTGGTGAGAAGGGGGAAAACTGTAGTGGCTAGGGTTGGGGGAAAAGAGGGGTTTGGAGAAGAAGATGAATAGGGGGTGGTTTAAATAGAAATTAGCTGCCCACGCCCGTTTACCCTGGGCGTGTGAGGTCACACGGCTGCATCGCACAGCCATGTGGTGTCTCGTTCGTTTCTCCCATGCCTGTGTAGATGTTCCCACGCCCATGTTGCTTAATCAGTGTCGACCACAGTCTGGGGACGCGGGCACGTCGCACACCCGTGTTACTTTCTCAGTGTTAACCACGGTAGTATTGCACGGCCGTGGCATTTTATCGCAGCCCATGTTTTTGGGAAAATTTTTATCCTTGGTTCGCACGGTCTTTGCCACGCCGATGTGCCCATTCGTGGTGTCCACACGGCCACGGCCCACCGTGTGCAAGGCCGTATGGTAGGGAAACCTGCGCTTTATTGGTTCGGTTAGTTTTTGGTTAGGTGCTAAAAATAAAAAATATGAAAATTAATAGGGTTAGTGCTTGGGTCGCCTCTCGAGAAGCGCTCGTTTAAAGTCTTAAGCTAGACTTTCCTTTCATTTACATTCTCATGGTGGTTTGAGGAGTTGAAACTCCTCTCTCCTGCTATCAATTCTAACATCAAAGTAAGGTTTAAGTCGAGTACTGTTTACCTTAAAAGTACATACATTAGGGTGAGTTACCTCGATGATTCCGTATGGAAAAACCTTGAGTATCGTAAAAGGGGTTGCCCCATTTATATTTAGTTCTAACGTGGTTATTTAGGGATCTGTTTCATCTAATAGTACCTGGTCTCCAACCTTCAAGTGATTTATCCCACCCTTAGGCTTGTCATGAAGTTGCTTTGGTTTGTCGTGTTTTCTTAATTTCTCCTTGGCATGTGCCCTCCACTCGTCTAATTCATCAATCTGAAGCCTTCGCTCTGTAACACCCTAAAAATCTGAGTATTTAAATTTGCATGATTTTGGTATTTAGATTTTAAAGGAAAAATCTTTTATTTTAATTTGGTACGTATTGAAGTCTTTGAGAGGGTAAAGCATAATTTGAAGAAGGAATAAAATTTATTAATTGAGAATTTATTGAAGTGAAACAAAGGTGATTAAGACTTAAGCTAAATTATGTGCTAAGAGTGTCATAAAATGAGCATATGGCATGGTGGAGTTGGCGCATGGGTTCTAGCAAGGGGAAGAGGTTGAATCCCTTGTATAGCACCTAGATAAAATTTTGTTTTAATTTTACGCTCATGGATAGGAAGTGTCGGCAATGATCAATTAAGGAAGGTGTTGACCATGTTATTTTTGGTTAGTGTATCAATGGATTAAGGAAACAACTAACTTATGGCATGGAATCAAAGGTTTAAGGAAAGATAGGGGAACATAAGGCACATATCAAGGGAAATTTTGGAAAGAAATCATGGCCAATTGACCATGTGCTGGGACGGCAATTTGGTATAGGAGGGAGCCTAAATTTTGAGTTAGTTTTGGCTGAAAAATTCTTTTCTCTCTTTGGTTGTTCTTTGCACTTTGTGCAGAATTTTATTTCCTCTCCTATCAACATTCTTCTTGGCGAATTTTGCATTTGGTAAAGCCAAAATCTTTTGACCATTTGGTCACTTTTACTCATCTTGTCAATTTTCTTTTGTATTCTCCTTGTCCGAAATCACCCATACCAAAATCAGTCTCTTTCTTTTCTTTTGCCATGGCGAATGCACTAAATCCTAAAGGTCTATTTTTTTCCTTTCATCTTCTTTTCTCTTTGAAATCAAACTCCTCATCACCATCTCCTTCTCATATCCTAATTATTTCAATCAAAGTTCTTCATCAAACATTCCTTTAGCGAATGCTAGAGTGCCATAATCGAAATTTATTTTCTCTTTTCTTGGTTGCATAGCGAATTCTCCAACTCTCACAAACACCATCCTCA
Source organism: Gossypium rotundifolium (assembly GCA_025506655.1). Classification (NCBI taxonomy): domain Eukaryota; kingdom Viridiplantae; phylum Streptophyta; class Magnoliopsida; order Malvales; family Malvaceae; genus Gossypium; species Gossypium rotundifolium. The sequence continues at coordinate 173,915,047 of CP106724.1, forward strand.
ATCTTTTCTTTTCGATCGTGGATCATAGGTAAGGGTTCTTCTTTTTCATTTTCGTTTTAATAAGTGATATTATGGCGAATATCATTGGTTTATTGAGGTCTTTTGGATTGATATAGCGTTCATACTAATAACGTTTCTTTTCGTTATTATTTAGTGCAATAACGGAGATCGGAATTCAAGTGATCGGGAGAATCGTGGAAACGTTGGAAATGTTTCATTGTGGTAAGGAAATCCTACTCTTTAAAATCTCTAGTAACATTTGATATTATTTTAGATCTAACTAAATTCCTTTGGATCTTGAAGACTGTCAAAATAGGGAAGAAAAGGGCGGTGGTTAGTCACGTTAAGAGGGGTGGATCTGTAAATCCCCCATTCAAACGAAGAGCGGTTTCGGCAGTCCGGGATTTTCCATCGGGTTGTGGGCCATCTTCCGAAAGAAGTCCGTTATTCGAAGTAGTACGAACCTCGGAGCCGTTATACGTTGGTGGATTCTCGACGACGAACGAATCATTAAACGAAGGAAAGCCGAAAATCGAAGTGATTCAAAATCAAGAGGGTAAGATTTTGGATCCATTATCGATTAAGATTATTTTAACGAATTAGTTGTCTAACGAATCAATATATATATTTTAGGTGCCGAGGAGCGAGAAGGGTTAGTACTCACGGTATCGAGGTGTGTAATTTCACACTCATTATTTTTGGTTGGATGTCAAATTTCGGTATGGAAGTAAATCGTAAAAACGATTAGATCGGTAAAAACGTAAAAATTTATATTTTTGACAAAAATGCGTAAAAACGACTAAATCGTGAAAATTACGAAAAACGCCCTCGGGAAATTAAATGGTTATTATGAAAATTGGATGTTTCGTGAAAATGGGCCGTAAATACTCTAGTTCGTGAAAATGGGCCGTAAATACTCTAGTTCGTGAAAATGGGCCGTAAATACTCTAGTTCGTGAAAATGGGCCGTAAATACTCTAGTTCGTTAAAATTTAGCCAAAACACTCTAGTTTGGTAAATGGGCCAAAGCCCACTAAATTGCTAAATGGACAAATTGCTATAATTATGGGCCAAATGAAATGTTATTGATAAACCCACCATGTTATGTATTGTTAATAAATTTTATATTTTAAGTACATGTATAATTGCATGGGTGGGATATATGAAGAGAAGAATGGCGATTGCCACAATATAAACTTATTGCCTCTAGTTCGGTGGCTCTGCCACAATATAAACTTATTGCCTCTAGTTGGTGGCTCTGCCACAATATCGACTTATTGCCTCTAGTTCGGTGGCTATGCCACAATTATAAAAAGGCTTAATGCCTACGATTGGTGTGATGGCGGGGTGGGTTGACTTGATCCCCAGGTGTGATGGTTGAATGCAGGGGTGTTAGCGGATGGATATTAGGTTTGGGTTGGGAATTACATTTCATGCATTATTAATTATTTTTTTAAAATTCATGATATATTGTTGAAATCGAATTGGGCTCAAGCCCGACTTAATATCTTGATGATCTGGCCCAATAATGGTGGTAAGTGAGTTACACTCGAGTTCTAAGTAACTCACCCCTTTTATTTTCCATCTCGGGTAATGGAAATTGATGTGGACTTGGTAGTGAATGACTTCGTGGAGGCCATCTTGCTAAATATGGGTTATTAAACTCGAACTTTTAATAATTATTTTTACTATTTTGGGATGTTGTAATAAATGGCCTCTATAAATAACTTATGGATTTTATATGTGTTTGGAATTTAAACTACATTTTGGACTTTTAAATCATGGGTTATGATTATATGATGCATTATTAAAATAAATTTGGGTTTTCAAATATATGAATTTCTTTTATAAATATTTCTTTCATTGTTAACTCTTTAACAAATCTCCTAACGGTTTTTAATAATACAATGAATTTCAACTAATGTTTCAAATATTTATCAAAATCAAATACTCTTCAAATTTTAAACCACAGATATAAAATTGTAGTTTTCAACTCATTAAAGATTTAAGAATAGCTCTAATCATGTAACAAACCAAATCTAGTCTCAACGCATAGGCGGGTTTGGGGTGTTACATTTAGTGGTATCGAGAGCGATTTCAAAAACTCGGTGTGGTTTGGGTTCAAAATAATTTCTATGAAATCATTCAAAAATCAGTATGGCACCACAAGCATCCATGACAAGTCAAGTAAGTATTTATTACTTAATGATTACTATGATATGATCATAGGAACACTCTAGAACTTCTAGTTTTAGATATGAAAACCGTAGAGATTGAGACTATAGGATATGTTGCGAAAAAACAACTTTATATCTCAAATCTCATAAAATATCGTTAATAAACACGAAACAAATTTACGATTCATAAAACTTGTAATCGGATAAGCGAACAAGCAATCATGAGTACAAGAGGGCGTGGTCGTGGACGCGGTAGACGTGGCGTGGTAGAGGCCGAGGTGCTACTGGTGAAGCATCGAATCATATGCGTAAGTAGCGCACTGCGTCAATTGAATGTGAGACCGGATCACGCGATCACATGGAAGAAGATCATGCATTGACTCAAGCAATGCTACGAGTCTTGGAAAGGGTCATTTGGAACTAGAATTGGGCCAACAACTCGTGGGTCAATTTGAGGCGACTTAAGGCAAATAATGCGAAGTTTTGGAGGAGTCTCGGTGTAGCCCGAATGTGGTGAATCTTGGCTCGAAGGTGGAGCGGATTATGGATGATATGGAATGCACGGTGAGCAAAAAGCGAGAGGAGCTGTATCCTTATTGAGAGATGAGGCGTGTCGGTGGTGGCTCATTGTTCGAGAAGGCAATGAAGTCGCACCGATTAAGCGGGAATTCTTTAAAGTCGCCTTTCAAGGAAAATCGTCGAACGAGCTATGTAGACGCTTCGAAGGAAGGAATTTTGAATCTTGTCCAAGGAAGTAAGGCGGTGGCGACATATGAAGTCGAGTTTTTACGTCGAGCCGTTATGCCGGACAATTGTAGCAATGATCATGAGCGTTGTATGCGTTCGAGGATGGACTTAATGATGAGTGAGGGTTACGATTGCTCATGACAAGTTAGAAATTTTTCCACTCGGTGGAGAAGGCCAAAATAGCCGAAGAGGCTAAGAACTCGAGCAGCGAGCGAGAAAGATCCGAAATAAGAGAGAGACACAGTGATCTGGTTCTTCCAAGAGATTCGGAAGAAACCTCGGAATAATGAATCGGTTCAAAGCGAGAACCGGTAGCAAATAATCGAAGTCGAGATTGCACCGAGTGTGGGAAAAGGCATTTTGGGAATGTTGGAGGAAAGCGGGTGCATGCTACAAATGCGGTTCAATGGAACATCAAGTACAAAAGTTGTCCTCGACGAATGGATACGACTCAAGAAGTCTGTAATAATGATGCACAGACGGTCAGGGGGAATCAGCAGCCACCGAGAGGTCGTGGACCAGGTCGTGATGGGGCTGGTCGTGGTCAAGGTGCACCGGGTCGAGGAAATGGTAATAGAGGAAATGCGGATGCTAACGGACTGGTGGTCTATGCGATTAGACGCCATGAGGACGGCAATGCACCGATGTGATAATCGATGCGTTCTTCATTTTGATGTACTGTTATTGCCTTAATAGATATTGGCTCTACTCATTCATATGTATCTAGTGCCGTATCTGGAAATCAATTTAGAATCGAAATTACGAAAATGAGATGACGATGTCAGTCCTTTAGATGATCGGTATTAGTTAATAAAATATTTAAAGACGTGCCTTAAAAATCCAAGAGGAAGTATTCTTAGCAAATTTGATGGAACTACCTTTCGACGAGTTCGATCTCATTAGGCATGGGTGGTTGGTTAACCATCGGCGCAATTGGATTGTCTGAAAAATGAATGTCGATAAGGACCGGATGATAAGGAAGTCATAATGATTGGTGAGCGAAAGAACTATCGGCAAATGTGGTATCTGCATTAAAAGTCGAGAAGTTGGTGCGGAAAGGATATGGAGCATTCCTAGCCTTTATCGTGCTTTGGATGCCAAAGAATTATCCGTGAATGATGTGAGGACGGTGAAGGAATTTCCGATGTATTTCTGAAGAACTTCTGGTATACCTCGGATCGGGAAGTAGAATTTGGCATTGAGCTTTTGCAGGGACGGCTCCGGTGTCCATTGCTCCTATAGAATGGCGCAGAAGGAGTTGGTGAGCTCAAAGCTCAAATTCAAGAATTCTTTGGATCGGGATTCATTCGACCAAGTGTGTCTCCGTGGGAGCACCGGTCTTGTTAAATCAAGAAGAAGGATGGATCGATGCGTATGTGCATTGACTACAGACAGTTGAATAAATTGACGATCAAGAATCGGTATCCTCTGCCGAGAATTGACGACTGTTTGATCAATTGAAAGGAGCTTGAGTTTTCTCAAAATTGATTTAAGGTCGGGTTATCACCGACTTAAGGTGAAAGAAGAGGACATCTATAAGGCGACATTTCGGACACGTTACGGACACTATGAGTTTGTAGTGATCTTTGTTTGGATTAACTAATGCACCAATTTGCATTTATGGACATGATGAACCGAGTCTTTCAACCATATTTAGACCGGTTTGTGGTAGTGTTCATAGATGATATATTGGTTTATTAGAAATGAGGAGGAACATGACCAGACATTTGCGGATAGTATTACAACTACTTCGTGATAAGCAATTGTATGCCAAATTTTGTAAATGCGAATTTTGGCTAAAGGAGGTGACTTTCCTTGGTCATGTAGTATCGGTAGAAGGAATAAGGGTGGATCCTCGGAAAATTGAGGCTATTCGGATTGGAAACCACCAACATCGATGGCTGAAATTGGAGTTTCTTAGGCTTGGTGGATACTATAGGCGTTTTGTAGAGGGTTTTCATTGATTCTTTGCACCCTAACTAAACTATTGCGAAAGGAGCTCGTATATCTGGTGAAAAGCAAAGAGAGTTTTGAGAAATTGAAGAAGATTACGGCGAAGCTCGGTTTTAATTCAACCCGAATTTGGAAAAGAATTCACATTTATTGTGATCGTCTCACACGGGTGCAGGTTGTGTATTGATGCAAAATGGAAAAGTGGTGGCCTATGCTTCTCGTCAATTGAGACCACGAAGTAAACTACCCTACTCATGATTTGGAGTTAATGCCGTTGTCTTTGCTCTAAAGATTTGGAGGCACTATCTCTATGGTGAGAAGTCCATAATCTACACGGATCACAAAGTCTTAAATACCTCCTTACCGAAGGAGTTAAATTTGAGACAAAGAAGATGGGTAGAATTGTTAAAAGATTACGATTTCTCCATCGAGTACCATCTGGAAAGGCTAACGTGGTAGTGGCGCTTTAAGTAAATGAAGGCGGTATCTGAATTAAAACTCTGTTTGCCCATTTGAGTGCATGCGAGGATGGCGGTTTGTTAGCGAACTTGGTGAAGCACGTGTGGTGGAACAAATCAAGGAAAAGCAGACATCGGATGAGAAGTTGGGACCTTTACTTGACAAGTTGAAAATGGTGAAATTGAGGATTTTGGAATAAACACGGAGGGTGTGTTGTGCTTTCGAGGGAGTATGCATGCCTAAGGATCTAGATTTGAGGCAAGCGATTCTACGGAGGCGCATAGTAGCCTTATGCTATGCATCCGGAGGAAATAAGATGTATCGAGATCTCCGTGAACGATATTGGTGGCGGGGTTGAAGCGTGAGATTCTGAGTTCGTGGGAAAATGTTTGACTTGTCGGCGGTGAAAGCGAACATCAATTACCGTCTGGATTGTTACAACCGATAAAGATTCCTCTTTGGAAATGGGAGAGGATAACTATGGATTTTGTTAGTGGGTTACTGTTAACACCTACTAAGAAAAAATTCCATTTGGGTAATTGTTGATCGGTTGTAAGACTGCTCATTTCTTGCCGATTAAGACGGATTATTCATTGCGTAAATTGGCGAAACTTTCGTATCCGAAATTGTGAGGTTGCATGGGGTACTGTATCTATTATATCGGATAGGGACCCTAGATTTACATCACGATTACGAAAGCTCGCATGAAGCCTTGGGGACAAAGTTGAATTTCGATCGGCTTTTCATCCTCGATCGATGGTCGATCGGAAAGAGTAATTCAGATATTGGAAGATATGTTAAGAGGATGTGTAATCGACTTCAGGGGTAGTTGGGAGGATTATCTATCACTGGCAGAATTCGCGTATAACAACAGCTACCAGTCTAGCATTCAGATGGCACCTTACGAGGCATTGTATGGTCGTAAGTGTCGCTCTCCTATTGTTGGGTGAGTTGGCGAAAGAGCGGATGTTAGGTCTGAGATGATATCGAGACCGAGGATAAGGTAAAAGTTATTGAAACACGGTTGAAAGAAGCCTCGAGATAGGCGTAAGTCGTGACGCAGATCTGAAGCGAAGGGACATCAGTATAGTGTGGGAGATCGGGTTTTCTTGAAGGTATCTCCTTGGAAAAAGATCTTGATTCGGAAGGAAGGGCAAGCTAAGTCCTAGATATATTGGACCTTATCGTGTCTTTGAAGCGTATTGGTCGATGGCATATCAGTTGAGTTACCTCGGAGTTAGATCAAATTCACAATGTCTTTCATGTTTCCATGTTGAGCGTTATAGATCGGATCCTTTGCACATTATCTAGGTAGAAGAATTGGGCTGAATTGATTTGTCCTTTGAAGAAGAACCGGTGAAAATTCTAGAGCGAGATGTCAAGGTATTAAGGAAGAAAACCGTGCCGTTGGTCAAAGTTCTATGGCGTAACCACGGAGTGGAAGAAGCTACGTGGGAGCAGGAGGATGCAATTCGGCAACAATACCTCACCTTTTTCAACTAGGTAAATTTCGAGGACGAAATTTTCTTTAAGGAGGTAGAGTTGTAACACCCTAAAAATCGAGTATTTAAATTTGCATGATTTTGGTATTTAGATTTTAAAGGAAAAATCTTTTATTTTAATTTAGTACGTATTGAAGTCTTTGAGAGGTAAAGCATAATTTGAAGAAGGAATAAAATTTATTAATTGAGAATTTATTGAAGTGAAACAAAGGTGATTAAGACTTAAGCTAAATTATGTGCTAAGAGTGTCATAAAATGAGCATATGGCATGGTGGAGTTGGCGCATGGGTTCTAGCAAGGGGAAGAGGTTGAATCCTTGTATAGCACCTAGATAAAATTTTTGTTTTAATTTTACGCTCATGGATAGGAAGTGTCGGCAATGATCAATTAAGGAAGGTGTTGACCATGTTATTTTTGGTTAGTGTATCAATGGATTAAGGAAACAACTAACTTATGGCATGGAATCAAAGGTTTAAGGAAAGATAGGGGAACATAAGGCACATATCAAGGGAAATTTTGGAAAGAAATCATGGCCAATTGACCATGTGCTGGACGGCAATTTGGTATAGGAGGGAGCCTAAATTTTGAGTTAGTTTTGGCTGAAAATTCTTTTCTCTCTTTGGTTGTTCTTTGCACTTTGTGCAGAATTTTATTTCCTCTCCTATCAACATTCTTCTTGGCCGAATTTTGCATTTGGTAAAGCCAAAATCTTTTGACCATTTGGTCACTTTTACTCATCTTGTCAATTTTCTTTTGTATTCTCCTTGTGCCGAAATCACCCATACCAAAATCAGTCTCTTTCTTTTTCTTTTGCCATGGCCGAATGCACTAAATCCTAAAGGTCTATTTTTTTTCCTTTCATCTTCTTTTCTCTTTGAAATCAAACTCCTCATCACCATCTCCTTCTCATATCCTAATTATTTCAATCAAAGTTCTTCATCAAACATTCCTTTAGCCGAATGCTAGAGTGCCATAATCGAAATTTATTTTCTCTTTTCTTGGTTGCATAGCCGAATTCTCCAACTCTCACAAACACCATCCTCAATCTTTTCTTTTCGATCGTGGATCATAGGTAAGGGTTCTTCTTTTCATTTTCGTTTTAATAAGTGATATTATGGCGAATATCATTGGTTTATTGAGGTCTTTTGGATTGATATAGCGTTCATACTAATAACGTTTCTTTCGTTATTATTTAGTGCAATAACGGAGATCGAATTCAAGTGATCGGAGAATCGTGGAAGCGTTGGAAGCGTTTCATTGTGGTAAGAAATCCTACTCTTTAAAATCTCTAGTAACATTTGATATTATTTTAGATCTAACTAAATTCCTTTGGATCTTGAAGACTGTCAAAATAGGGAAGAAAAGGCGGTGGTTAGTCACGTTAAGAGGGTGGATCTGTAAATCCCCATTCAAGCGAAGAGCGGTTTGGCGGTCAAGGATTTTCCATCGGGTTGTGGGCCATCTTAGAAAGAAGTCCGTTATTCAAGTAGTACGAACCTCTGAGCCGTTATCGTTGGTGGATTCTCGACGACGAGCGAATCATTAAGCGAAGGAAAGCGAAAATCAAGTGATTCAAAATCAAGAGGTAAGATTTTGGATCCATTATCGATTAAGATTATTTTAACGAATTAGTTGTCTAACGAATCAATATATATATTTTAGGTGCCGAGGGCGAGAAGGGTTAGTACTCACGGTATCGAGGTGTGTAATTTCACACTCATTATTTTTGGTTGGATGTCAAATTTGGTATGGAAGTAAATCGTAAAAGCGATTAGATCGGTAAAAGCGTAAAATTTATATTTTTGACAAAATGCGTAAAAACGACTAAATCGTGAAAATTACGAAAACGCCTCGGAAATTAAATGGTTATTATGAAAATTGGATGTTTAGTGAAAATGGGCGTAAATACTCTAGTTCGTGAAAATGGGCCGTAAATACTCTAGTTCGTGAAAATGGGCCGTAAATACTCTAGTTAAGTGAAAATGGGCCGTAAATACTCTAGTTCGTGAAAATGGGCCGTAAATACTCTAGTTCGTGAAAATGGTAGTAAATACTCTAGTTCGTTAAAATTTAGCCAAAACACTCTAGTTTGGTAAATGGGCCAAAGCCCACTAAATTGCTAAATGGACAAATTGCTATAATTATGGGCCAAATGAAATGTTATTGATAAACCCACCATGTTATGTATTGTTAATAAATTTTATATTTTTAAGTACATGTATAATTGCATGGGTGGGATATATGAAGAAGAATGGCGATTGCCACAATATCGGCTTATTGCCTCTAGTTCGGTGGCTTCGCCACAATATCGACTTATTGCCTCTAGTTGGTGGTTTCGCCACAATATCGACTTATTGCCTCTAGTTCGGTGGCTATGCCACAATTATAAAAAGGCTTAATGCCTACGATTGGTGTGATGGCGGGGTGGGTTGACTTGATCCCCAGGTGTGATGGTTGATGCGGGGTGTTAGCGGATGGATATTAGGTTTGGGTTGGGAATTACATTTTCATGCATTATTAATTATTTTTTTAAAATTCATGATATATTGTTGAAATCTGAATTGGGCTCAAGCCCAGCTTAATATCTTGATGATCTGGCCCAATAATGGTGGTAAGTGAGTTACACACTGAGTTCTAAGTAACTCACCCCTTTTATTTTTCCATCTCGGGTAATGGAAATTGATGTGGACTTGGTAGTGAATGACTTCGTGGAGGCCATCTTGCTAAATATGGGTTATTAAACTCGAACTTTTAATAATTATTTTTACTATTTTGGGATGTTGTAATAAATGGCCTCTATAAATAACTTATGGATTTTATATGTGTTTGGAATTTAAACTACATTTTGGACTTTTAAATCATGGGTTATGATTATATGATGCATTATTAAAATAAATTTGGGTTTTCAAATATATGAATTTCTTTTATAAATATTTCTTTCATTGTTAACTCTTTAACAAATCTCCTAACGGTTTTAATAATACAATGAATTTCAACTAATGTTTCAAATATTTATCAAAATCAAATACTCTTCAAATTTTAAACCCTGTATATAAAATTGTAGTTTTCAACTCATTAAAGATTTAAGAATAGCTCTAATCATGTAACAAACCAAATCTAGTCTCAACGCATAGACCGGGTTTGGGGTGTTACACGCTCCACATGAGTTATTTCTTTGTTGGTATGAGGTCTAGGATACGGCTCAGTTGTGTAATTTCGTGGTGCTTCCTGGAAAGAAGGTTGAACCAAGTGGTCATTAATAGAATTTATGTTCTCACCTTTATTACTCGATGTCCTAGTTGAGTCAAGAGCCTGAAGAGTGATCGTTTCGTCACCTGCACAAAGTGTGAGTTCACTTGTACCAACATCAATTCTAGCTTTAGCAGTTGCTAAAAAGGGCCTTCCTAAAATTAAGGAACATTGTTGTCCTCATCCATGTCTAAAACAACAAAGTTTACAAGGAATATGAATTTATCAATTTTTACTAGTACATCCTCAATTATACCTCTAGGAACTCTGATAGTTTTATCAGCCAATTGAATGCTCATCCTAGTTTGTTTAGGTTTCCCGAGACCTAGCTGTTTAAACATTTTATAAGGAATAACAATGATGCTTTCCCCTAAATCTACTAAAGCATTATTAATAGATAAGCTACCAATTAAGCAAGGAATCGTAAAACTCCCTGGATCTTTTAACTTTTACGGTAGTCTATTTTGTAATATTGCTGAGCACACTACATTTGCTCCACATGCTACGCCTCGTCTAGCTTCCGTTTGTTTGTCAAAAGCTCCTTTAAAATTTTTTTTAAATTGGAAATCTGCGAAAGAGCTTCAATAAGTGGTAAGTTAATATGTAATTTTTTTAAAAGTTTAAGAAATTTACCGAATTGTTCATATGTGCGGTCTTTCTTTGTCGCATTGAGATATGGCACACGAGGTTGGTATTCTGTACTTACCAGTTTTGGTTTATCATTGCGTATCTCAACCTTACCTTCCTCTATCACATTCTCTTGCCTCAATTTTGGTTCATCTAACCCTTCACTGTCGTGCGCAGTAATGGCATGAAGTTGCTCCTTTGGGTTAGTTTCAGTGTTGCTTAGCAAGCTACCTTGTGGTTGTTCAGATATGAGTTTAGCGAGTTGTCCTAATTGGTTCTCAAGCCCTTGAATCGATGCTTGCTGATTTTTTAGTGCTGTTTCGGTGTTTTGGAAACGGGTTTCTGACATCGAGATAAATTTTGTTAGCATCTACTCAAGGTTCGACTTTTTCTCTTGTGGGTAGGGTTGCTGTTGAAAGCCTGGAAGGGGTTGTTGTCTCTGATTTCCTTGGCCAACCCATGAGAAGTTTGGGTGGTTCCTCCAACCTGGATTGTAAGTGTTACTATAAGGGTTATTTTGAGGTCTAGAATTATTACCCATATAGTTCATCTGTTCGTTCTCCATGCTCGGACTGTAGGGTGGGTATTCTAATATGTTCGTACCTCATCCATTTGTATCACACTGCATCACTGGATGTACTTGTGAAGAACCATACAAAGCATCAATCTTTTTATTTAACAATCTACCTGGTTTGATAGCATGGTCACTGCGTCGAGGTTGAAAACACTGGCGGCTTTTTTTGGCTTTGTCCACATAACTTGCCACTGATAGCTATTCAATGCCATCTCCTCTATAAACTCATAAGTCGCTTCAGGGGTCTTGTTATTTAGGGTTCCACCTGCGGCTGAATCAATCAACTGCCTAGTTGAGGTGTTCACACCATTATAAAAGGTTTGAACCTATAGCCACAAAGGAAACCCATGGTGAGGGCATCTCCTTAGTAGATCCTTATATCTCTCCCATGCATCATAGAGTGTTTCTAGATCCATCAACTTAGCCATTTTAGTCAAGTAAAATATTTTAACAAAAATTTTTCAGTCATTTGGTCCCATGTAGTGATTGATCCTCGTAGTAACGAGTTCAACCACTGTTTAGCTTTGTTTCTCAACGAAAAGGGAAATAACCGAAGGCGAATGGCATCATCAGTAACACCATTAATTTTCAAAGTGTCGAAAACTCTAGAAAATTTGCCAAGTGATTGTTTGGATCCTCATCCTGCAAACCATCAAACTGAACAAATTACTGAATCATCTATATAGTGTTAGGTTTCAGTTCAAAACTATTTACAGCAATAGCAAGTCTAACAATACTTGATTCAGCTCATGTTAAATTAGGTTTAGCATAATCATACATAGTACGAGGAGTAGGATTTTGATTCACTGGATTTGCGGCAACCACAGGAGGTAGTAGATTATTATCAACCATCTCTTTGGTATTATTGGTTTCGTCTTCTTGCTCTTCTTCTATGTATTGCAAGCTTTGCCTTATTTCTCTTCGGTTTCCACGAGCGGTAGCTTCTATATCGCTATCAAAAAGTAATGGTCTTAACGGGTTTCTTCTAGTCATAAACTAAAATTACCTGTCAAAAGCAAATAAATGAAAAATTAGAAAAATAAAAATAAAAAGAACTTGTAAATAGTAAAAAAATGGATAAAGTAATAAAAATTTAGTGTTCTTAATATCTTAGTCCTCGACAACGGTGCCAAAAACTTGATGGGCTCGAAACTAACTATTATTTCTACAAAGTCAAGTGCACCTATCGACCAGTACTATAGTTATGGCGAGTTTGGAATATCATATCTGTAAGGACTAAAATTACTAGTAATAGCTATCTTTTTATTATCTAGCCAAATAATTAAGGGGATTTATTTTTAATCTAAAATTAACTAACTAATTTAACTAACTAAATGACTATGAACGTGACAGAGAGTGAATTGGGAAAATTCTTTTGGACAACTTATATGAGATAGGCAATACCTAAGGAAGAATCCACCTAGACTTCACTTATTACTTTTGATTCATATGATTTATTCACTTGACTTAATCCGTAGAAATCTCTAATTTATGTTAATATCTCTTTCAAGACTAAAAACAACTTACTCTAGGCTGATTAATTGAAATCTCTTTCTAATTAAAACCCTTATTGTTGCCTTAACTTGATCTATGGATTCTCTTATTAGATTTGACTCTAATCCAGCAGATTTTTGTAGCCCTATTTCTAAGGTTGCAATCAACTCTGCTTAACTCTGTTGATCTTCTCTTAAACAGGGACTTTTGCTCCACTGAATAAGCACATTCGACTTGGATCAATAACCTGAATTATCAAAATAAGAATAAAAACTCACAATTAAAATAAGAACAAGTATTTATCTTATAAATCAAATAACAATAAGATTCGTCTAGGTTTCATCCCCTTAGGTATTTAAGGGTTTAGTTCATACTGATAGAGGGAAACATATTAGAATAGGGAAAATAACAAAACATAAGAAAACCCAAAAACTTCTAAAGAACTTGATGGGAGATCTTCGGTCTTGATGGATATCCTTCTCCTAAGCTGTTCTCGACGGCTATCTTGGAGTATTTTCTACCTTCTACTCGATGCCATCTTTTAGGTTGCCCCCTAGGGTGTTTATATAGGCTTTGGAACACCTCTCTTGGCCCACAAGTAGCCTATTCAAATAGAATTCATCTTTGCTATGGCAGGGACACGTCCGTGTTCGATTCCTTAGATCGTGCTCGTTTCTACTCGCCACACACGGGAGTGTGGTTAGGCCGTGTAAGTAGATCTAGGCCGTGTCTCAGTTTTGCTCGAAACACACTGTTGTGTCTGATAGCCTAGGCTGTGTGAGTCTCTAAGATAAGCCCATTTTGTCCCGTTTCTCGTTCTTTTCGATTCCCTAAGCTCTCCTGAGTGTAAAACATGAATTTAAATGATTATGAGCATCGAATTCATTAAATCTAGTGAGAATCCATCTAAAAATAAGCCAAGTATGGGGTTAAAATATGTATAAATTGAGGTTTATCATATAGCGAAGGACATATCAGAATCTTAACTCGTGAGATTAAAGACTTGAGAAATCCGAGGCAATGTGAAAAATTGATAAGGTTATAAGAAAGCAAATCTCTAATTTATTCTCTGATAAGATTTTCGAGGACGAAAATCTCTAAGGGGGGAGAGTTGTAACAACCCATTTTTGGATCAAATCGGAACAGTGATTTTGGGACCACAAATCTGAAGTCAAAATATTTATTTTATTATTTTAATAAGGTCTACAGCATGATAAATTAATTATGTGAAAGTTTTATAAAGAAATTTTACTGTTTAAATGATTAATTCGGTAAAAAGGACTAAATCGCATAAAGTGTAAAAATTGAGTTCTATTAGCTAAAAGTGTTTAAATGCTATAGAATTTAAAGGAAGAAGTCCTTATTTGTTAATTATTCAAATTATGAGATAGTGGCTAAAAATGGTTTGGTAATGTGGTAAATTGAATTAATTTTTAAAGTTAAATTTGTAATTTGGAAATTAAGTAAAGTAAAAATAAAATAAAAAAAGGTGTCATCTTCTACCCATTCTTTTTCCACCAAAAAATGAGAAAGAAAACACCATGGATATAGTTTCAAACGTTTGGCCATCTCAAGGTTTAATTGTAAGCTTATTTTTTACTTGATTTTTAATAATTTCTACATTTTTGAGATCGTTGCAGCTTAATCTAGCTAGCCCGTATCTCCGATTTCAAAACTTTTAAAGTATTTGAATGTTGCCATTATTGAATGCATGAGTATTTTGTTAGTTGATGATGGAAAATAAATCATTGTTGTTAGATGTACAAGTTTTGTAAAGTGAATTTTGGTAAAAATGTCAATTTTGGATTAATTTGTGAAATATGAAAATTTAGTGGTTGAATTTTAAAATAGATGAAAAATATGGGCTAATATGAGAATGGGTAATATTTGGCCAGCATGAATATGTATTAAATTGAATGAATTGCGATTTTATGTGATAAGGACTAAATTACAAAAATGTGAAATAATAGGGGCAAAAATGTAATTTTGCCATATGTGTAAATTCTGCTAAATTGAATGAATGATGATTAAATAAGTAAATTTTGATATTATATAGATTGAGATAAACGACATTTGGATCTACAACGAGGGAAAACAATGTATCAGATTAGTCGACCTAATTTGTCGTTACAGCGAACGAGGTAAGTTCGTATGTTTAATAAGCATTAAATTATATACGTATAAATACTTAATTGATATATTTGTGGCAAATGTTATATTATTGAAATGAAATGTGAATGCTATTGAGTACAATACCACGGAAATGACCGACAGAGATTCAATACAGCGAAAGTCCCGGTTGAACCTTAGGAATAGATAGGATACAAATGTCATGACATTAGGGTTACTGATATTACGTGTAAGACCATATCTGGGATATGGCATCGATATGAGACTTCGTGTAAGACCATAACTGGGCTATTGGCATTTATACGAGATTATATGTTAAGACCACATCTGGGATATGGCATCGATATAAGACTTCGTGTAAGACCATTTTGGTGTGATTGTTGAATATGAATTTGGGCCATTTAAGTTGGCTTGTGATGATGAATTTGTTAATGTTTAAAGATGTGTAAATGGATTTGCTTTAAGTTTGATAATTTACCTATATTGAGTGAATGAGGTTGAATTGATAATGCATGTTTGAAATGGTTTAATTAAAGGAGTTATATATGTGAATTATGTCTAGTAAAGTAAGATGATTTGATAGGTACGTGAATTGATAAATGGTATTGAATTGAGTATTAGAATGGTTGAAATAGATATAGTATGATTGTGTATTGATTGATGACTTTGGCTGCATATTTGTGTCTTAAAAATGGTACCATTTGAGCTTATGTAGGTATGTGCAAAATGGGTGGCAAAATGGCTTGGTAAATAGCCTATTTTTGTCCACACAGGCAGAGACACGAGCATGTATCTCAGCCGTGTATGACACATGGTCATGTTACATGGCCATGTGTCCCTTGGTGTTGAAATTGAAATAAAGTCAGTATGCTCCACATGATCTGACACACGGGCGTGTGATCTGCCGTGTGGGACAAGTCAGTATACCCCCTAATTGGCACATAGCCTAGCACACGAGCGTGTGACTTGGCCCTGTTGCATAAGGTAATATACCCTAAAGGTTTGACATGGCCTAGCACACGACCTAGCACACGGGTGTGTGTGGCTACTTCGAAGGGCACAGGGGCTAGACACACGAGCGTGTGGTTAGCCGTGTGACTCAAGTCAGTAACCTCACTTGTTTGGACACGGGCTGAGATGCAGCCATGTGATCCCTTTTCGAATGTTCACACGGCTTGTGACACGGACGTGCAGCCTAGCCACACGGGCGTGTGTCCCCTGTTTTGAGAAAAATTTTCAAAGTTTCGTAAAAGTTTCATAAGTTTTTGATTAAGTCCTGAACCCCTCTCAAAGCATGTTTAGGGCCTCGTAGGCTCGTATAAGTGATAAATTGATTGAATTTGAATGGTGATTGTATGAAATGATTGAATGTATGAGAAAAGTATGTTTATTTGTATTGTAAGTCTGGTAATGCTCCATAACCCTATTTCAGCATTGAATACAGGTGAGGGGTGTTACATAGTCACCGAACCGAGACCTAGATAAGCTTCAGGTCGCCGACCTGTGACCTGGCCACACCCCATCAGATGGGTGCACACGAGACGTACAATGAGATGACAGTTAGGGGAGCTCGCGTATCGGCTCGCAGGAGTTGAAGGGAGCTCGCAGTATCAGCTCGCAAGAGTCGAAGTGAATTTGTGATCCTAGATCGCATACGTCCAAGTAGTTCGTATGGAGGGGACCGCGAACTACAAAATGCGACTTGGAACAATACACATGTCCAACATGCCCGAGGCCTGCTCAGAGTGTCAATCCTATGAATAGTGGGGTTAAGTCATGAACAGTGGAGTCAGATCATTAACAGTGATAATATAAATATGAATGTTTGTAACACCCCAAACCCGGTCAACACGTTACGACCAAATCTGGTTTGTTACAGGAAAGGTAGTTTTGAAATTTTTATCGAAATATCGTAGTTTGAGTAAAAATCTTCGTTTAGTGATTCCAATTTGAGGACAATTAAATATTTTGTTTGTGTCTATCTTACCAACTTCTTATTAACATATCCTAGAGTTGAAAACGAGATAATTTTGGAAAAACCCACTTAGGAGATTTCAGAAGTGTGATAGTGGGAAAACTATGTTGCGATTTAATAAAATCTTCACATTAATAGGTTATTCGCATGTCATCTTTTATTAACACCTTGAAAACTATTTGTTTGTGATTTTAATTTTCGGAAAAAACCCTATATTCGACAGCTTTATCAAATGCGCATTATCAGCATTAAATCAAAACCCAAATTAAAGTTATAGCGGCTTATTACATAATAAAATCCCAAATTAAAATAAGTTTAAATAAAAGAAACGAGTTTACGAGAAAATTATTGCATGGCCACCTCGAGTCCGCCTTGGCTCCAAATTCGCGATCTAGCAATTACCTACAAATTAAGCAGGCGGGTGAGTCACCAAGGCTTAGTGTGTAATTCTCTGTATAACGCAATCGATTTTAAGCCCACATAGGCCCATCGGCCTTAGCCCACACAATACAGCAAAATAATCATGCATGCAATGCAGCCCAATCCCAACCTAGTTTTCCATCCTCTAGGTCACCCGAATCATCCAATCACTAGTGGCATTATGCCACCGTGGTCCCAGACCACTTGTAACAGAGTCACAAAATATATATAAACATGAGGCCAACCTACCGTGGTCATAGACCACCGTGACAATCTATGAATAATATACGTGGGGCCAACCCACTGTGGTTCCAAACCACTGAGATGAGTCACTGATAAGTATACATGGTTTCAAACCACCGTGGTCACAGACCACCGTGACATAGTCACTCAATAAATATGTGGGGCTAGCCCACCGTGGTTCCAGACCACCGTGACAGAGTCACATAATCACACTTCCCCTTTTAATCATTTCCCAAATGCCCATGCAACATATTGTCATACTGTAATGAATGCAACATACTTTCAATGTATAACATATGATTAGTTTAAACATGCAATAATCTACAAGTGACATAATAGCGGAACTTACCCGGTGTCTCCAACCTTACCCACAAGGGTATCTCGCCTATCTAATCAATCATTTCAGCTTTTAGCCACCATAACCATTAACATGAATTAATTAACAAGTAAAGTGTGAGCACTACACACTTGATTACATGTAAAACTAGACTCTCTACGTTGACGCTCTCACTAGAAGAAACAACCACGATTTGTCTATCCCAGGTCGATGTTGGCTTCC
Source organism: Gossypium rotundifolium (assembly GCA_025506655.1). NCBI lineage: Eukaryota > Viridiplantae > Streptophyta > Magnoliopsida > Malvales > Malvaceae > Gossypium > Gossypium rotundifolium. The sequence continues at coordinate 173,933,155 of CP106724.1, forward strand.
TACTACAGCCTAGTGGAAAGTCCTGTACTGTAGATATGGCACGTCGCTTAAACTTAGGAGCAGAGATTACAGGTCCACTCTCCTTCCCGCTTGACCGACACTTGCATCCATGAATAGACTTGATCAGAGGTCAAAGAGAAACCTTTGATTGGCTAACCAAAAGATTCGATTAATGCGGAGTATAAAGGAGGAGAGTCAAAACGTGTAAGACTAAAGAAACTCCTTACCTTAAGAAATCAAATGGAATGGTGGACTACAACACGTTCGGCTACTGAGCCTTCCCGAGTAAACGTTCCCAACATGAGAGAAGAAAGGGAGAAATTAGCCGTGAACTAATAACAAGAGCAAATTAGCCATTCGGCTATGACCACACAGAGCCGAAGGGAAGTAAAAGAAAAGGATCAACAGAGTCTCCCTCACTTTGACCGAAAAATCAATTGAAGAGGAGACTCTCCTGCGGCCCAAGACTCCTAGCACCTTGCTTCCAGATATGCGGCTAGTAGCAAAGAAAGATGAGAGAAACAAGTTACAACGATGGCATAATCTGCTTTGGCAGATAACCCCAAAATCGATTTACGATAAAAGAAAGAGTGGACGGCTTCCTTAGGAGAAGTAACGAGATGAGAAGAACGAGAAGTTCCTTACCTTAAACAGAGTGTAACCACAAGAAGTCCTAGGGGATTCAGCACAAGCAGACAATACCAAGAAGGTTTGACTCACTACCTAAACAAGAGAAAAAGAAACAAAAAAGGGGACGAGCACTGAGGTTCGGTCAAAAAAGAAGACAAAAAGAGTGGCAGAAGAAGAAGTAGGGGGTTTCGGCTTTTGAAGAATAAGTAAGAAAAGGTGGAAGAGATGAATAGAGGGAACCAAATATACAGCTGAGGGTTGGGAAAGGGTTCGGCTTAAGACCAAAGAAAATAGAAAGAAAAGACGAAGAAAAAAGGTCGTCACACAACTTTCGGCTAGTGTCAAAGAAGCAAAAGAATGAACAGAGGAAGCTAACAATTTCGGCGCAGAGAGGAATAGGGAAACCGAATAAGAGAAAAGAAGAATTCAAGGAGACTAGCAAAAATCGACACTCACCTCCCTTAATGACCAAATATGTTACAATGAAAAGAAACAGTTCCCTAAGACCTATGGAATTTTGGCACACCACCTATGCAAGCACTAAACCGAATTCTCCCCCTCCTCAAGCTTCCCACATTCGGCCAACACCTCCACCATGGCCACATTCCTTGATTTCCTCCTACTTCCTCTCCTCAACATCCATTTGAATTGGTTTGACCAATTCAAACTCCACAAGCCCCTCGTGTCCACACATTTGAACACATTGACCCATCCAACCAACAACCTTGAAGAGTCCCTGCCGAATCCACCTTCTCCTCATCCAGGTGCCAAAAATAAAGCTTCATAATGAGGCTTATGTGATTCGAACTCCTCCCCTTCAGCTTCTACAAGTAACGCCACCTCTACCTGGACACAAGCTTCTTTGTGTCATCAATTGCACACAAGTAGACTTAAGGCTTGCTCCTACTAGCTTCCCCCCTAAAGTACCCAAAAAAAAAATTTTACCAAGCCCTGGCTTGACCCCGAGCCTTCCCAAGACCCTCAAACACACCCAATTAACAAGCAGAGCAAGCCAAACACATAGAAACATAAAATGCAGAACCCCTATTCTAGGATGTTACAATGTTTCTTTTAATGAGATACACAACAAATTAGCAAACAAAAGGTTATTTAGTTTAGTTTTACTAGAATTTTTTCTTGTTTAGATTAATTGAAGTTTTATTATATTTAAGAATTTTATTTTGATGTAATTAGTTAGTCTATATAAAGGTCTCTTTATTATTCGTTATTAACATATCTTGATTAATAAATTTCAACTCTTTGAGTTATTTCTCTTTGTGAGATTTCTCTTTTGTTTATTTTAGAAGTGAGTTTTCTTCTTGGTTTGCTCTTTGAAGTCGTGGGAGAACTCTTGACACTCCAATTTACTAAGATTCGACTTTAGATGGTTAGTTAGAGTCATTTGTGGAATGATTAGCTGGAATGAAATAAGGTAAAAATTGAATAGCTATATGGTGGAAATGAAATAGAGAAGTAATAGTGCTACATAGTTTGGTTGGTTGAATGAAATAAACTAACAATAGTATTACATTGTTTAAATGGAATAATTGTAGGGAATATGCAATAAATAAATCTCAAATTATTAATAGATTATAGAAATGTTTAACTAAATTATATTTTGAAATAAATTAAACAATTAAAAGATAATTTATTAGTAAAATATTTTAATAAATATTTAATTTAAAAATTATTCTTAAATAATAATAAAAATAATACAAAATATTGTTAGCATTGTGTATTATTATTTATTTTTCTTAAGAAGTACATAATATTTGTTTTTTTGGATATAAAACAACAAAACAAACCAGATCAACATGTGACTAAGTAACTGAGAATTTCGATTAATCCTGCATCCAAAGAGACCAGCAGTGATATGGTGGTTGTGTGAAAAAGAAAAAAACACTTGGATCTTTCTCTCTTTGTGATGGTAATATTAATTTTACTTTTATCAGCATCATCTCCCCGCTACGCCATGGATTTTCCCTTTTTTTCTAATAAACTTATTTAATTAATAAAAAAATTATTTTTAAATACTTTTTAAATATTACACTTGAATTATGAAAATAAATTTATTATTTATTTAGGATTGGATATAGATTTTAAATTAATTAGCCCGTTAACACCTAAATCAATCATTATAAATGTATATTATTAGAAAATAAATATTTTTATTGGATGTAAATACTTAATATTCTTAATCAACCCATTTTAAATATATTATTTAAAAATAAAAATGGCATTAAAAATAACTAAATCAAGTACAAATCTTAAATTGACTTGCAAGTGGGTGTATAAAATTAACATTTTAAATATATAATTTTAACATAAAATAAAATATTCAAAATATTTCGTTTTTAAACTTTTTAGTTGGTGTATTGTAAAATCTAAATTAATTTTCAATTCAACATGTGGAACAAAATTTAAATATATAATTTAAAAATAAAATGATTTTTCTTTACATAATTTATTTAAATATTTTTTTATAATTTGATGTCATAAAAAATAAAAAGTTGTAACACCCCTAACCCGTAAGCGTCGCCGGTTTAGGGTTAAGAGGCATTACCAAACAATCGAAAACTTTTATAGACATTTCATATCTTAGATTGACAAACCACATCAAAGTGTCCCTTAAATAGATCTTTGAGACCTTTAACATGCTTTAGAATAGGGCCGGGACTAAACCGAACACATATAGAAATTTTTGAAAATTTAAAAAAAAAAATTAAGTTACAAAGGTTACACGCCCGTGTTGGCAGGCCGTGTGCCTCCCACGGCCTCAGACACACTCGTGTGCCTAAGCCGTGTCAAAATAAGGCATACATACTAACTTGTCTACACGGCCTGAGACACGCCCGTGTGCCTCACCCGTGGTCGACACTAACTTGTACCACATGGCCAGTCACACGCCCGTGTGTCTTACCCGTAGTCGAGTCTAACTTGTTTTGAATCACAACCACGAAGGACACGGTCGAACCACACGCTCGTGTGCTCAACCGTGTGGGCAATTATAAGTCATTTGCAAGGCCAAAATGCCACTCACACTTGGGTCATCCCTACAACCACATATGAGCATCTTTTCATACATCAATGGCAACCAAAAACATACCAAATGATTATCCTTTTCAACTCATTCAAGTACATTCCATCACAACAACTTATACACCATTTAGCTTAACTAAATCACAAGTATATCTAAATAATATTCATCTATAAACTTACCAATTCATTATGGCATCACTTCATCAATAATATACCAACTATATATCATCAAAACATAGCCAACATTACCATATGCTCTATCATTAACAAAACACATCACATAGCTCATCAACTTATTCACAAGATATCATTAACTAGCCATATCACATGACTATTCATATGTTCCCAAATATAACACAAGTGACTAGCCTATACATGCCATACTTAGTATATACAATTCCAAAAGATACCAAAATAGAATTGAGTAGTGTGATGACAATCCTTGACGATCCCCGAGCCTCTCGTAGCTTTAACGATCTATAAAACAGAATAAACACACACAAAGTAAGCTTTCCAAAAGCTTAGTAAGCCATATACAAATAAACTTAACATAAAATGAATATAATCACATTGACACAATGGTATTAATATTTCTCATTTGCAATTTCATAACATGATCTTTAAATCATTTGTTTAGCCATAGATTGCCAACATTTCACATCTCAAAGCATCACTTATGCTCATGGCACATTCAAACATATATCACATATTAACTCATCAAGTCCATACATATATTCACCTTAGGCAAGTTCATATATATACTTACCTTTTATACACATATATAGTGTATCTTTCAAACGTACCTGACTCGTTTATACATTTCACGTAGTCTTTCATTTCTCAGATTTGCCCGTTGAACTGTTGGAAATCAAATAGGAAGCTCGAAATACTCAGAATGGTCGTACAATGCCAACGTCCCAGACGTGGTCTTACATGTAACCAGATATCGATGCCCCTGTCCTAAACATGGTCTTACACGTAAATCTCAAATCAACGCCAACGTCCCAGATGTGGTCTTATACGATATCACATATCGGACACCAATGTTATGACATATGTAATCCTATCTATTCCTAGGTTCGTACGGGACTTTTTCGGATGTTGACACCATGTCAATACTATCTCGGATTTCATGTTCTCATCATTTCATACACATTCATCATTATAAATTTTCTTATAAACATACATATATCAATGTAAATACATTTACTTGTATATAGACTTACCTCGGATTTGGTATAAACATACATATATCAATGTAAATACATTTATTTGTATATAGACTTACCTCGGATTTGGTTAAACAGAAACAAATTGGGTTACTCAATTACTTTCGATTTCCCACGATCTAAGTCCGTTTTCTTCGGTTCTTGATCTATACATATTCAAATTTAACCCATTTATTCACTAATTCATTCAATTCAATCCAAAAACACATATTTAGGGCATTTACAAATTAACCCTCATATTTTCACATTTTGACATTTTAGTCCTTATTTTATAAAATCACAAAATACACATAATTCAATACAATCCATGCTTGGCCAAATATTACCCATGCTCATACAAGTCCTCACTTTTCATTTATTTCACAATTTAGTCCCTCAAAATATTATTTTCTCAATTAAGTCCAAATTACTCAAAATCACCAAAAATTCAAAGACAAATTATGTTAATCTATCACATATCTTTCATAATTCATCATCAAACATTAGAAAACTCATATGTTCATCAATGGCACTTTTCAAAATCTTCATCAATTCACAAAATTGAAGCATGGTTTTTGAAGAACACTTAGCAACGATTACAAAAACGTAGAAATTATCAAAAACCGAAGTCAAACATACCTTAATTTTTGCTTAGAGTTAGCCAAACCTAGCTTAGTTTCCTTTCTTTTCTTTTCTTCAAATTTGGCACTTTAGATGATGATAATGATTTGTTTTTGTGTTTTGTTTAATTTTATTAGCATAATTAATTCATTTACTCATTTAACCTTAAATAAACATATAAGACATATATAAATTCCAGGTCATTAATGTCCATCAACCATGTTAATGGTTTAATTACAACATAAGGCCACTAACTTTATAAAGACATGACACTTAGGTGCTTTTAATTTATGGCATGCTAGTTTAGCATCTTTCACAGTTAAGTCCTTATATCAAATTAAGCACACAAACGGACAAATTAATTCACGAAACTTTAACACATGCTTAATCACATACAGTAGACACAGAAAATAATATTAAAATATTTTCTAACTCAGATTTGTAGTCTCGAAACTACTATTCCGACTAGGACCTAAACCAGACTGTTACAAAAGTAATATAATATAAATTGAAATACAACACTAAAATGACATAAAATAAAAAAAAACACATTTTTTAATTATTTTCCTTGTATTCATTTTTTCCCCCAAATACAAACATTAAGCCCAAACAATTAAAAAAATGCCACCCGTCAAACATTGAGGGCCAAACATCTACAGTGCCCTCATTGTATTCTTTTTTATATATGTTATAAATTATAGATATTTTTCTATTATGCAATATTAACTATTAGATATTTGTTTTCAATGTTAATTGTATAAGTCATATTAATTTTGATATATAATATCAAATATCAAGTATATTAATATTACTTATGTATTAATAAATAATATTAGTTTTAAATATCACCTTTTATATAAAAATATTATTTATCCTTTACCTTCTCCCAAATTGGGAACCCTAAATCATCTTTTAATTAGCTTAACTTGAAACCACAAACTCTCTTTATTTATGTTTGTTTTAATGGTTTATGTTCTGTGGCGATGCTTAAATGTTAGTGATGTGGCTGGAAAATAGTCATAATGGTCTTAAATTTGAGAATATAGAACAAAAAGGACGAAGGTATTCGTTTCGGCCATCAAATGGGCCATTCTCCTATTTTGTGATTTTAAACAATAAACCTAAAATAGTATTTTGCAGAATGAGAATTTTGTTCAACCCTAACAAATAGGGTTTGATTTAGTTCGTTATTAGAACAAATTAAACTTGATGTTAGGGTGCTCATAATCTCATATTCTAAATTAAGATTATTTTGTATGGATTCGATTTACAACATTATTGTAAGACCCAATTTATGCCCGGGCCCATTAACCAAACAAAAAAACCAATGATTAATAAAGTCCATTTTTTAAATAGTTCAATACAAAATATGTACAAAGGGAAACAGAGGCCCAATAAAGCCCATTACAAATTAAAATCCACTAAATCACTAGCCCAAACTTAAACCACTAAACCCAGACCCAAAATTTTAACCTAATAGCCCAAATTAAATAAACCACTACCCAACCTAGCCCGATTCTAGCAAGCCCACAACAGAAAACGAACAGGAAACCTTAGGGTTTACCCTTGGCGCCGCAAGCTTTCAACGCCGCAAGCTCTCAGCTCCCCACATCCGTACATCCCACACGTGCATCGCGCCTCCGTACCACGCCATACACCACGTCATCATCTCCATACAGCCCCAACACCTCTCCGCGTACAGCCTCCGTACGACCTCCATAGGCGACCCTCGTGCTTCCACATCGCCAGTACCTGCACAAGCAAACAACAATAGCGAATAGATAGCAGTAGAGAAAACAAAAAACAGTTGTAATTCTTGATTTTTTTTGGTTTTTGGTTTTATTCCCGATTTTTGGCTTTAAGAGGCTGAAACACACTATTATAAGCAGGGCCGATTCTTTTGTATCAAGAAAAAAAATATTCAGAGAAAAAAATAAATTCAAAGGTTTTTTTCGTTTTCAATCTCTTTCAATTTTTCAGATCCAGTTTTGGGTTAGCTTTCTATTCATTTTTTTCTTTGCATGTGTGAATAAAAGAATAAAGGAAGGAGTATTTACTTTTTTTTATCGTCGCCAGATTCCTATCTACTTCGTCGAAGTCGAAGCCAGAATGGGGATTCGGGAGTGAAATATTTTAGCGTATAAACACCGAAGAGGGTTATATTCGGCCTCCATTCGACGTCGTCGCTAGTCTCTGAAGTGTAGGGTAGTCGGACGGTCATCGGCATTTGTTTGGAGGCAGTGGATTAAGGAGAAATCCCGAGGGGGTTAAACTTCTTTTTCTTTCTGTTTGAAGTGGCTAAACAACTTAGGTTTTAGTCTGTTCTTTAAAGCGCACGAAACGGCACCGTTTAGGCCTGTTTCGGTGGCTCTAAAATGGTGCAATGTAAGCCATAAACCATTTCAATCCGATGACCCAACCCGATTACATCCAAGGTCCGCGCGTTTTGGTTCTGATGGGCTAATTTCCCTCTTAGCCCTTCCTCATTCTATTTCCTTTCTAATCAAGTTTTAATTTATTTTAAATTCGCCTTCAATTTCTGTTCAGTTTTTATTTTAGTCCTTTCTTTAAACGCAGTGCTTTGCGACTCAAAATATTTGCTAGATTAGTCCCTAACTATTTGAGCGCATCTTAATTCAGTCCTTAACTCTGTTTAAATTTTTATAATATAGCTTGTTAACTTTATTTTTACCTCAATTAAGTATTTTTTTTAGTCTATAAAATTTATCCATTATTTATTTTCAAAAGCTGTTTTAATAAATTATTTTGAATGTTTTAATTTACTTTAAACTTTCACTTATATATATGTTTTATTTTATTGTATAAATATTTAATTTCAAAACCATATGTTATGTATTTCTTTGATGACTTACGTAATGTCTTTATATGTTATTATTTTGTACATATATACATATATAATAATAAGATTTTTGTACATATTATTGATTCTTACATAGCGTTTAATTTGTGAATAATGCTCGATTAATGTTTGTACATCTTGTACCGTAGCATGCTTCAAATTCCAATACATGTATGCCTGATATCAAATATTTTGTATACATTAAGTTCATTTTTAAATTTCACGTATATAAATTTTTTTTAAAATAAGACAATATTTGTGTGTTTAGAAGTACAGAAAATTATATCCTAACGTGCTGGGTGTTGATTTTTCGTTCAACTAAATAACCAAATACCCTTTTCATATATTTTGAAGATCAAAGATGATCTCGATGTCAGATTATAAAGGTGTTATATCCTAACGTGCTGGATATGATACTTTTATTCCTTTGAAACGAGTTAATCTTGAGATTCAATTCCGATTTAATGAAAAATAAGGTAATATTTGCGTGTTTAGAAGTACGAAAAATTACATCCTAACGTGCTGGGTGTTGATTTTTCGTTCAACTAAATAATCAAATAACCTTTTCATATGTTTTGAATATCGAAGATGATCTCGACGTTAGAGTATAAAGGTGTTATATCCTAACGTGCTGGGTATGATACTTTCATTCCTTTGAAACGAGTTAATCTTGAGATTGAATTCCGATTTAATGAAAAATAAGGCAATATTTGCGTGTTTAGAAGTACGAAATATTACATCCTAATGTGTTGGGTGTTGATTTTTTTCAACTAAATAATCAAATACCCTTTTCATATGTTTTGAAGATCAAAGATGATCTCGACACCACAGTATAAAGGTGTTATATCCTAACGTGCTAGGTATGATACTTTTATTCCTTTGAAACGAGTTAATCTTGAGATTCAATTCTGATTCAACGAAGTCTTTTAAATTTTTACCCTAAATATTTTTAAGTTTTCGACATTAGGACAACGTTAATCAATTTGGTACCAAATTTGGGCGTTGCAAGGGTGCTAACCCTTCCTTGCACGTAACCGACTCTCGAACTCGTTTTCTCAAATTTCACAGATGAAAATATTTTTATAGGTGACCTGATCACACCTAAACAAAAAGGATCAGTGGCGACTCCATATTTTGAAAGTCGATCCCCTTTTTTCAAACTTCAAAAAAATAGTTTTTACAGCTTGGCGACTCCGGTGGGGACTGGTTGAGAGTCAAGCCATAAATTGATTAATTTTTATCCTTTTGATTGAAATTTGGAAGTTTGATTTGAAGAATCATGTTTCTTTAATTACAATAATGTCGAGTCTAACAAAATATTTTGGCATTGCAGTGCATGACCGTTGTGGTCGCACCTTTAAGTAGGAGTGAGAAGTTATGCTTTTGTGAGGTTCTCACCTCCGTATGGGCTAGTGGACTACTTCTGGGATACATCTGTACCTATGTGCTTCGTGAGGTTTTCACCTCCGCATGGCTATAGGGAAATGTATTCCTCTGAACCAAACTCGATCCATATGAGCCTATAATGGGTGAGGATTGAGGAATCTACTGGTTCAGGTACCCGCTCTTTAGAACCAAACCACATATAGAGAGACCTAGGAGCCCACCTTAAGTAGAGCCACGCCAAACCCGAGTGGTCACTCATTTAGGTAATCTATTTTGGTTGTTTATGTTTCTTGTGCTAACGTGTTTTGTGTTGTTTATGTTTGCATTGCATTTCATGCATGTACATTGCATCATTTGCATTAGTTTTTACAAAATAACCCTGATTAGGTGAAATATTTTTAGTTAACCCGGAAAATATGGAATGCAGGTTGGAGAGATTAGAGCAAAGGCAAATACAAATGCAGGAGCAATTGGCCGAAATCCAGCAGGATATGCGAAATCAAATGAATATGATGCGCCAGTTAACTCAATTACTAATCGGAGGGCTTGAAAAAAGGAGTAGCCTAGTAGTCGACAGTGTGGATGATGATGAGGACATTGTTTATTCTCCAATGAGTGTCTCAGCCCAACCAAACGTGCTCCCAGTAATTATCAAACCCCAATGTCAGATTACTACGTCGGTACTGTTAAATCTCCCGATGGGCTCAAGTTTTAACCCGAAGGATGATCGAGCCAAACCAGTTGTTCTGGCAAAAAAAAAAAATGGGAGAATGGACTTCAAGGGTCCCGAAGAAGAAGGGAAGGGAAGTGAATAGTACGAGTAGGTATAGAAAGGGTTACTCAGAGTTGATTATAGTAGGCCAGCTAAGGACAGTAATTTCAGTCGTTAGGTGTCCCCAAGGCAAGAACCCGATCCAAGATTAAACTCGAAAAAACTCCAATTCGTGCCCATCCCAATCTCGTATAGGGAGTTGTATCGAATTTTGTTCAATGCACATGTTGTATCCCCTTTTCATATAGAACCAATACGTCCTACATACCCTAAATGGTACGATGTGAACGCCCAATGCGAATACCATGTAAGAATTACGGGCACTCGATGGAAAATTGCACCACTTTCAAGAAAATAGTTGAAAGACTTATCAGATTGGGTATCGTAAAATTGGATGATCTTTATGGTGCAGAAAATTCGTTACCCAACCTTTCTGTTAAAGGAGTAAACATCGTGAAGCCCATGATGGATAGGGGCATGAGATCCAATGATACATCGAGCTCAGAGCATTAGCACGAGGTCTGACTGAAGAAATAAAAAACCTAAAGGAATATTAGGGAATTTAAACATTAACGATATATTCGAAGAGAGAACTAGAGAATAGACTTTTCCAAGCTTTTACCTTTACGTACTTGGAAAGATTTTAAACAATGGGGCTGTGGAAGGGATCCCTATATTTTTGAGTTAATCTAGAGTAATATTCAAAACATGTTTGTTGCTTTAAGCCTAGAAGCAACAAGAATCCTTTTGTGAAATAGGCTTGTGTCCAGAATTTTAATTTCAATAAAATGTATCTTTTTGAGCAAATATTATTTCATTCTTTTTCATACTATACATTCTTTTATGCTTTTGGAATACTCTTTCATTCTTCATTTATGATCATATCATATAAATAATCATCCTTAGAATCATTTTTGGATCTTCGTACTCAGGTACCCAGATATCAATGATCTGAGCGACGTTGTTACTAACTCCCTTTTTGAATGAGATATGGGTCTAAGGGATCTAATGACTTTGAAGATGACAGAGATTGTAGCCTATCTTTTGATTTGTTAAGGATCGTAGAGTAAGATGAGGATAAACTCTACCTTGCAAAGGGTCAGTAGATGTTACGAGCTTAGGAAAGGGGCAAAAATCGAAGCCTAATTCACCACAGAAATAAGGTGAGACATCATTGAGCTATTTTCAAGAATTCGAGACATTTTTGCACGATCATATCAAGGCATGCCAAGCTTCTGAAACGTGGGCATGCTGTTAAGATTGGTGTTTAAAAAAAACTCATACTAATGGTTCTACAATAGTCGGGCTATTCATGTGGTTTAGGCTACTGGTCTACCCAGAAATGAAAATTGCATCAAATGCCAAATTGAGAAAGACAGGACTTATGTGCCTCCTCCATTTTGTCTATATGTGAGGCATGGTGGTTATCAAGCCAGTCTCATCAAAAGCTTCTAGCCAATATCGATTCATTTTCGTGGATGTTGGTTACTTCACTAAGATGGTAAAAGTCGCTTCATATGCCATTGTTACAAAGTCGATAGTCATAAAAAAAAGTTAAAAAAAAAATCAAAATGATGTCGAAAAGATCATATTTAATCGCACAATGTCAAAAGTCTACGGTCTATTCAAAGATCAAGTGCCACATATCAGTGCAGCAAAATCAACCAAAAAAAAAAAATCATAAAAAGATCGAGACTTGTAAGGATTGGCATACAGAAGTTACTATTTACCCTTTATGCTTATCAAATGTTGGCCAAGACTGTCACCGGGGCAACACATTTCTCATTGGTTTTGCCCATTGGAGTCGAAATTCTCTCAAAGCTGAAATTGGATGAGGCAGAATGAATCCAATCTCAATATGATCAGTTGAATTCGAAGAATGTTAAAAGCTATCTGTCACAGTCAGATAATGCAAGCTCACAACAAAAATGATTTGCCCTAGAAAATTTCATGATAGGGCTTTGAAGAAGACTTTTCCCATGCAAAAGGGGCTTCAAAAGAAAGCGGATGCCAAACTGGGAAGGACCTTATGCAGCGAAGAAGGCCTGTTCTGGGGAAGCATGAATATCGACCGACATGGATAGCAAGGACCTGCCCAATCCGGTGAATTCAAAAAAAAAAGAAAGAAAAAAGAAGAAAAAGGAGAGGCCAAGGCGAAAACCCACAAAAGGCATTTTGAGACCAAAGGGGATTTGAGTTGAAAACCCAAAAAGGGAGGCTCAAATTTTGATCAAAAGGGGGCATACAGCAGTCTTGCTATGCCTGAATTAACAATGAAGAAGTATGCTACGTCTTGGGGCATCGACAAAGTACGTTGGATCCCCTAAACACATATTGAGCTTAAAATGGTCCTCAAGAAGTTTGAACAGAGAAGCTCAGGCTGCGATATCTGGGGCACCTAGTTTTCCATCTTATCCATTTTGAATTTGCTAACTTTGATTAAATTTCTTGTTTCGAGCTGTGCTCCCAATCAATTTCATTCTTATCCATGGTTATGATCTTTTTCGGGCATTTTGCATTGAAAAAATGATTAGTGGACTAATAATGTTTTCATGAAAGGAGTTTCACATATTACTCTGGAAGCTTCTGAATAATACAAGAACTTGAAATATGAATATTGTTTAAAACTCACCAAGTTTAAGGAAGAGTCTAAACTGAGACTATCTCTCCGAATTTTTGTCAAAAATGGTAGTTAAACCAAATGACAAGATATTACGTCAGTAATACAATCTTGACGAGAAGTGGGCGATGTTAACCCAAGTGTTAAAGGGAAATCATTCTCAAAAATTGATATTCTACATTTAGACGAGCATCATGCATACACATCTGGTTGGGTCACCCAAGGAGTGATCAGTTGATAGAACAAGCCACAGACCCTCTACCCTTGAGATGTGGTGGCATGGATGGAAAATGATACAAGTCTCGTACCTTTGATTAGAAATGCGATGGATTGAAGAAGAAATAAATCCTACATTTCAAGGTCGCAGTGGGATAGGTGGGAAGAGATTTAGATCCTACACCCTTAAGTCACAATGAGATGAACCTTGAAGTTATAGTGGGGTAAGTCTGTTGAGCAAGATATTTGTTTTCTCGGGTTTTCTGTCAAGAATACCAGCTGAACAAGAGGGTAGCATATTACCCTGACAAACAATGAGTGATGACGCCTTAAAAAAGGATCATTTTCATGAAATTTTGCATTCATGCAAAGCACATTTAGTTAGGAGCATTTGATTCATTCTAATCACTGCATCCTAATCATTGGAAGAAATCACTCTCATGACATTTTGCATTCATACAAATGTCATCCATAAGACACATCTATTTAGGAGCATTTGATTCATTCCTATCATTGCATCCTAATCATTGTAAGAAATCATTCTCATGACATTCTGCATTCATACAAATGTCATCCATAAGACACATCTATTTAGGGCATTTGATTCATTCTGATCATTGCATCCTAATATTTGTAAAAAACCATTCTAATGACATTTTGGATTCATACAAATGTCGTCCATAATACATTTCGTTAGGAGCATTAGATTTATTTTGATCATTGCATCCTGACCATTTTGCATAGGCATAAACACAAAACTGATTTTACAGAAAAGGTCCCCTAGAGGACGTTATCGCAACAGCGGTGAATTCGAAGATCTTGCCTTTCTGAGTGAAGCGGATCGAAGATAGCAGATCTGGCAATCCTGAGGTTATAGGAGCAGATCAAAGACATCACTATCTCCCTGACCAGCAGTGGAATAGGTCAAAGATTGTAGATTTTTTCGCCCTAAGCAGTAGTGGACCAAGATCGAATGACAAATCTTATCTCCCTAAGCAGTAGTGGAGCAGATTTAAGCTACCAGCCCTATCTCCCTGACCAGCAGTGGAATAGGTCAAAGATTGTAGATTTTGTCGCCCTAAGCAGTAAGGAACCAAGATCGAACGGCAAATCTAGTCTCCCTAAGTAGTAGTGGAACAGATTTAAGCCATCAGTCGGGCAATCCTAAAGTCTCAGGAGCAAATCGAAGCCATACAAGTCTTATTTCCTCGAAGTTCCAGTGGAGTAGGTTGAAGTTACAAATCCCTCCTCCCTGAGTGTACTGAGGATCAACCTTTATTTCCGAGAAGTTTCAGTAAGAAGATCGAAACTACAAATCTCTTCTCTCTGGATTCTTATCACCTCGAAGTCCCATGGAGCTGGTCGAAGTTACAAATCCCTCCTTCCTGAGTGTATTGAGGATTAACCTATATTTTCGAGAAGTTTTAGTGAGAAGATCAAACTACAAGTCTCTTCTCTCTAGATTCTTATCACCTCGAAGTCCCAGTGGAGTAGGCCGAAGTTACAAATCCCTCTTTCCTGAGTGTATTGAGGATCAACCCATATTTCCGAGAAGTTTCAGTGAGAAGATCAAAACTACAAATCTCTTCTCTCTGGATTCTTATCACCTCGAAGTCCCAGCGGAGCAGGTCGAAGTTACAAATCCCATTCTCAAATAATATTAAGATATCATAATATAAGGTATAATAGGAATACCACAAATTTCTAAAATTAGTAGCGAAATCTAAAATTTTGAATCAATTTTACCCTCTATTTTTATTATTTTAGTCGATTTATCTTTTCTTTTCTTTTCAAAAAATTTTAAGTTTACTTAGAAACAAAAATCTCTATTTCTCTTAATAGTGAAATATTTAAAATTTATAATTATTATATTTACTTTAAAAGATTTATTTATTAGTATATTATGTTGGATTTATAAATTATGGATACAACCACTTTTATTTTATTTTTTGAAAACCACTTTTTTTAAAGATACAACCACTTTTCTTAAATTATTAAAACTATAATTTATAATTTATAAATGTATTTAATACCATATATGCACTTGTTAATATAATTGAATAAAATCAAGAAAGATTATAATTTATCATAATTTAATGGAAATTGAGATTAAAAACATTAAAAGAATTAAACATATTTAAAATAAACAAAATCTATTATAATGAAAATTTAGTAAAGTGAGTTTTGAGTAATCTTATATTCAATTAACGAACACTAAAATATTACATTCAAGTTAAATGAACCAAACAATGTAATATAACATACTCGCATTTCACTCTATAATTTTAAATTATTGTAATCTTATTACCAAAGATAATATTACATTGAACCAAATGCATCCTTTAAAGGTCATTTAGATCACAAAATATAAAATTATTAGTAGAAAACTTATATATGTAATCACGTAACTATATTTGGTTCAATGAATTGATAATATATTTTGGTAATATAAAGGCTAATCTCAATACCATATGTTTCTCGGTAATATTATATTATCTTGGTAACACGAGGTTTATGACAATTTTACTAGTAAATATTTAAAAGAAAAATGATAAATTCTAATGAATCAAACTAAGAAGAAAAAAAATACTAATTAATCAAACTATCCATTTTAATATCTTCTCGTAAGTAGCATTTCAATTATATTCATTCATTTATTTATTTATTTATTACTAGCGGGAGTCTATTATTATTATTATTATTATTATTATTATTTAGGCTCGAAAATATTAAGAGGGAGTTGATTCGTATTTTAAAATTCTTTATAAACCTTTTTAAAAGGGTTAAATTATTATTTGAGGCTTAAATTTGACAACTTTTCCAACATTGGGGTCTGAACTCTTTTTTTGTCTAAGTTATAAACTTGGCAATTGTTTTCACAATGGGACCTAGACATGGCAAGTTTTCCCACATTGGGACTTGAACTTTTTTTTTTGTCCAAGTTAGGCCCTGAACTTGGCAATTATTCCCACATTGGGGCCTAAACTTGACAATTGTTTTCACATTAAGGCTTGAACTTTAGGGTTTTCAAGGACTAACTTGGATAAAAAAAAAAGTTGAAGTCTCAATGTGGGAACATTTGCCAAGTTCAAGGCTTAACTTGGACTAAAAAAAGTCCAGGCCCCAATATTGGAACAATTGCCAAGTTTAGGGCCTAAGTTGGACAAAAAAAAGTTCAAACCCTGATGTGAGAAATGTTGTTAAGCTCAAGTCTGAAGATGTGATTTAACCCTTTTTAAAATAAAAGAGAAAAGGGAGAAGAACTTGCACAATCGATCTCATACTGGTCCGACCTCAATTTCCTACCTCAACTACCTTGGTATACCACAACCAAGGATTTCCAAATTCACTATGAGAATTGATACCTTTCAAGGCTTAGATAGAACACTCCCTTATGGCTAAACTAGAATTGTAATGCTCTATACACGACCTGATTTACCAAACCCAGATATAGGATGTCACAATACCAAAAATACTTAACAAAAATTTTACAAAGGGGAAAACCATATTGAACATTCTTCTTATTTATTTATATTCTCTCTAAGTCAAGATTTAAAAGAGGCGTTTACTAAATATAACATATTAACGAAAGTAGTTTAATATATTACAACTTAAGACTTTGTTAAAACTCACTTAATCATGGCGTATAGTACTGTCACCATATATATCCAAAAAAATGCCCTTCTGTATGCAAAATATTGCTATTTGAACTGCCACCTTGGTGCATCCTTGCATTGGTCCTTCCTGGCGCACAGGTTCAACTCCAAGATCCTGCATAACAAATAGACGCCTATAAGTTCAACAGAACTTAGTGAATCTCAACCACTATTAACTTTAAACAATGTTATTGAATTCCTCGACTTAAGAATTTTGAACTTTCTTTCAGACTTTGGAGGATATTTTTTTGATTCATGGCGAATAACTATATGCCAACTTTTAACTTGATCACCTTATATGCATTCCACTCGTTTGGTGGATTACAAACCTCTCACCTTATAGCGACTCTTATTTCATAATCGCTTGGAGATAGAGGTTGGATACATGTCTCATAATGATATGCATACGGGCTCTATTCTCGACGGATTCTTGTACTGGCTTTGGCGGCTGTCACAATTCCAGACACACCGTATCTTCAAGTCGATCCAAACAACGAACTTGGTTTAATGAGTCAAAATATTTTAGAACATCCATATATTTTAGAACATCCATTAGATTACCAGATAACATCAATATAACGTTGGAATTCCCAAGTTTGGCAAACACTTACTTCTATCCATAATTTCGGATATGCTAAGCTCCCTGTCTTAATGGGTTACTATGGCGGATTCATCAATCGAGTACACTGTTGAGAACTCTTTCAGAGAATGCCGCAAAGGCATACCCAAATCTCACCATAACGACGGACAAACACCTTATACTTAGGCAATACAGAAGTCACCATATAGACATTCTAGATCACTCGCCACAAGGGATTCTCAAATAACTTCACCACTAAGGTTTTTCGAATAATATGCCACATAAGCCTTTCAGATAATTCGCCACAAGGGTTTCCCAGATAACTTAGCCAATAAGGTTTTCTGAATAATAGGCCACATAGGCCTTTTACAAAATTTGCCACAAGGGCTTCTTAGATAACTTCGCCACTAAGGTTTTTCTAATACTACGCCACATAGGCCTTTCAAATAACTCGCCACAAAGGCTAGGTTTAGTTTGCCACCAAGGCACCATATAAAATTGTCATGTTTGGCGATATGGATTTGCCTAAACTTAGCGTCGCATGAGGTTTGCCCATCATCGCTCTAGGACACGTAGAAACCCTAGTAGACAAATGTGGCTCATTCACCATTTCCAAAATGTGCCATGGTCATTGTCTTTCTACATATCTGCCATACTGGCCTTTTGTTGTGTTTACTATCTTAACAGACTATAGTCTCACCATATTGGCCTTCATTTTTACTGTCTCAACGGATATCATCAAAGCTCTACTGCAAGGTCCATTATCATCTCACATATTTTCTAGACACTCTACCCAAAACCCTTTATCACCAACCATACTTTGTCATCCATCACTCAATTAACATAATGGACACATTTACACAGATTTCACTCATACATGTTTACCACACATCATCATTTTCATGCAACACATCATGCACTTCTGTGCATAAATACAAATGCTTCCTAGAAAACACACAAACATACATACATATTGCAACTCCTCAAGAAGATATGCTCATCTATATGGACATCGACCAGATAAAGAATAATTATCACTACACCAAAACAGACTTTTAGCGGCATTTTTTATGGCTTTTAGCGGCGTTTTTAAGTGCCACTAATATAATTTGCGGTGCTTTTGAAAGTGCCGTAAAAATGCCTCTAAAACACGTACCGTAAAAGTTAGCGGCGTTTATTGCGAAAAAATGCCACTATAAGTCTTGACCTTTAGCAGCGCTTTTATAAGAAACGCCGCTAAAAGACCGAACCTTTAGCGGCGCTTTTCTAAGAAACGCCGCTAAAAGACCGGACCTTTAGCGGCGCTTCTCTAAGAAACACCGCTAAAAGACCGGACCTTTAGCGGCGTTTTTCTAAGAAACGCCGCTAAAAGATCGAACCTTTAGCGACGTTTTTATAAGAAATGTCACTAAAAGATCGAACCTTTAGCGGCGCTTTTATAAGAAACGCCGCTAAAAGACTAGACCTTTAGCGGCGCTTTTCTAAGAAACGCCGCTAAAAGACCGGACCTTTAGCGGCGCTTCTCTAAGAAACGCCGCTAAAAGACCGGACCTTTAGCGGTACTTTTCTAAGAAACGTCGCTAAAGGTCTAGTCTTTTAGCGGCGTTTTTTCGCAATAAACGCCGCTAATTTGCACAAATTTGCAGTGCTATTTTTCTGCAATATCCTACCCTCCCTGCATTAAAAACCAACCAAAAGCAACAGCAATTGCATATAATTCCAACCCAAGACAAATAAAACATTGAAATCTCACCAAAAGCATTAAATCTAAACGATACTTCAAATTTAATAAAAGATATATGATATTTATTAATAAATGAATAATAAATCAAACAATTTTACAATAATGTTAACTGTAACAATGTTAAAAAAAATCTTACAACAATAAAACAAATGTCTAAGAGGGCGGCCTCTGCGACTCTTCTTTGAACAATCTGCATCATAGTCTGCAATTTGTGGTGGAGTTCTTCATACTTTTGTCCTACTCGCCTCCCCCTTGCCGCTTGCCTCTGCTCTAAGTTGAGCAATATGCTCCGCCTCCCTCGCTGCTGCCTCCACTCTAATCTGAGAAATTTGCTCAGCCGTGCTCGCTTCCATCAGAGATATCTGGTCTTTCAGTCTCTAAATTTCAGCTCGAGATTGACTCCCGGAAGGCATGTATTACGGGAGCCGGATCCAAAATATTGAGTCGGGGTAACACCTGATCCTTGACATCGAACCCTACCATACCTTGTAAGACCCAAAACATTAGTGATAATTTTGCTATAAATATACTCAAGATTAACAAAACTATCAATCGAAGCAGTCGTACCTCTCCGGACCCAAAACATCAGCAATAATTCTGTTATCAATCTCCTCGAGATTAACAAAACTGTCAGACGAAGCAACCGCTTCATACTCTGCCTTCTTCTACTTTAGTTTATCCTAATAAATCAATAAAAAATTTAGAAACGAAATATATAATAAAAAGGAATGGAACGTAACTTAAAATTATAAATTTACAACTACAAACGATGAATTAAACTATTGTAATTAAACATTATAAATATTTATAATAAATCAAATTTTATTAAGTAAATATACCAAAATTTTTGCGACCTCGGATGTCATCGGAGATCCATCCTTCTTCCTATATGCGTAATGTCAAAAAGTCAAGGCGTCCAACTTTTGACCGTGAAACTTCCTACATTTTAGCGAGAAAAATATAATTTAATAGTATAAAGTAATTAATATTTGAAAGAAGTAATAAAATATAATACCTCGGCCTCAGCTACACGAGCAAAACTTCTGGAACCTACCGTGTGAGTGAATTATTGTTTCTGTCTGCTGTTTGTTCCAACTCGCTCACGGTCCTACATAATGGAATTTGAATTATGTATATAGTAAATACAATAAACCGAAAAATTTATAATACTTTGAAAGTACGTAATACCTGTCCTTTCTTTAAATTCCAGAATCTAACTTGATCTTCCCATTGGTACCTCAACATTTCAGCGGGACATTT
Source organism: Gossypium rotundifolium (assembly GCA_025506655.1). Lineage (NCBI taxonomy): Eukaryota > Viridiplantae > Streptophyta > Magnoliopsida > Malvales > Malvaceae > Gossypium > Gossypium rotundifolium. Next base: position 173,953,747 of record CP106724.1, read on the forward strand.
CGCAATTTTTCGTCAAGGCTTATGTCTTTCTTAAAATATTATTTTTTAGGCGCTTTTATTGTCTCTCCATTTTTACCCAACGTCTTCTTAACATAGTCATCGGAGACCTCTAAAGCAAATTTGCCCTAGAAAAAATTTAAAAAAGTTAATATAAATGAAGGTTAAAATAAAGTATTATAAATTACATTCACCTTTTATTACCTTAATATTATCGAGAGCTCGATTTTGTTGGCATCGAGCACGTGATGCCGATTAATGGGCAACATATTCGCATTTCATGCTACAATGCCCAAAGCCCATAGCAATGAGCTTGATTCGATAGGCTGGCCATGATCATTTCTCCTTACTTTAACACGGTCGGTAGGCTCTAAGTTGTATAAATCTATAAGTAATGTACGTCCCCGAGCTCTTTCGTCCCACCACCCTCAATTAAAAATGATATATTATTATATTAAAATTAAAAATGAATCAATAATAAAATTCAACATGCATGTAAAATAAACTTAACATTACTTTGGATTTGTCCATGCTCATCATCTATGTCCGGCAGACTAGAAGATCCAACAACTGTATCCTGTCCACTATTTAATTCTTCTGGATTTGGAGTACTCCGGACAATATTTAAACCTCGTAATCGTCTTCTAGGCATTTTTCCTGCAATACACATAAAATAGTTCAAAATTTTAGTAACAAATAACAACAATAATAGGACATTTAAAACAGTTAAATTATGTAACATGACCAACATGAAAATTATAATGTAACATATAAATAATAAATTGTTAAATCTTACTACATCATATTTCAGTAAATATCTTCGTCCACATCCCGACGAACCCATTGAAATTGTTGACTAGTACTAGGGATATTTTAGTTAAGTCTTGTTCGGAAAAGGCAAAGTTTCGATCTTTCGACTATGCCATCTCTACTTCCACCGCCAATGTCGAACAAGTCTCTAGGGGTGTTTTGAAGTACAACGTACCAACCCTCATCGATTGGATCTTGAGTAAAAACTTGTTTAACTTGAGAAGAAAACACATACGGCTCGTCCATCGCTTGTTCTCGGTGTGAATCAATCGAGAGAAATTCACCATTGTAAAGCCATATTGATCGTTTTTAATTCATGAGCCGTATTCACATCAGCCCAATCACCTCAAAATAAGACAACTTTGCAATTCCGTAATAATCCAACTCAATGATGTCGATAATAAGTCCGTAATATTCCAAATTCCCTCAACCGGATTCTTGTCCCTAGCACTAGCATAACTTGTAATCGAAGAATTAACAACAATTTCGCAATTTTGGGTTCTCCTCAATCTCTCGCGATACCTTGTATGAAATCAGATCCGTTGATGAGGAAGCCACTATATCTTTAACTATTCATTTGGACCTTGTGAAAGCCATTTAACGTCGTCATTTACTTCATTCCAACTCCAAACCTATTAAGTCGAAAGTAAATCGAGTAATTATGAATGTTATGAGAAACATTATTACTTGTCAATGAAAATTTAAATTGCATACCATTTGGCTTAACCATTCATAGAATGATTCTGCGAACAACTTATTAATTTCTAGTCGATTTAATCTTCGGGATTGTGAACGAGCTCTCAATATATGTTTGTACTCACTACGGTAAAAAAATATTTTACTTTGTTAGAAGACAAATAAATTATAATTGATAAGTATTTATCAAATTCTAGAACTTACTTCCGAAATGGTTCCATTGAATCGTGATGAAAAAGAACGTATCGATGTGCTTGGACCCACGATCTATCGTCTAATTCTGCAATTTTGACTTTGCCGATCGATTCTCTGAAACTTTGAAATAAATAAGTTCCGCCAAATTATGATCTCGTGAGCCCAAACATTTCTACTTGGTCATTCATTCTTGTTTCAACATCTTCCAAATACCTCGAAGAAAGTCATACATTCCTCCGCCAAGTAGCCCTCGGTAATTGATCCTTCCGGATAACACTTATTATGCAAGATGACTTCAATTTGGAAAGGAACCTAAACACGGTATATAACATTATCAAAAGTTACAACTATTATGGGCATTGTGCTGAATGAAGGAATATTTTGTAAATAAATTAAGACCTTTCAATGGGATACATCCATCGATAGAAAATGGGTCCACCAAGAAGTGCTTCACGCAGGATATGAATTAACAAGTGCACCATAATAGTGAAGAAGGAAGGCGGGAATATCTTCTCCAAATTGCATAAAGTCAATGTGGCTCGGTCTTGTAGTCTCTCTAATTCTTGAACATTCAAAACTTTATCACAAATGCCTTTCATAATATTCGACAGTTCAATTACAGGAGTCGTCACCTTTTTCGACATACAAGACCGCATAGCAAGCTGGCGATAAGTCTTGCATCAAGATGTGATAGTCATGCGATTTTAAGCCATATAGTCTTGATCCTTAAGACTCACACATCGCGATATATTTGATGCATACGCATCCGGACCTTTATATCCTTCAACACCGCATGAACACTTCTTTCTCCGTCTTCGACATTGAAAAAAAGCAGGCGGCAACCGATATTTTATATTCGAAAGTGCTTGGGGATGAAGCTCACGTTGAATTCCCATGTGGACTAAATCAAGTCGACTCTGAAGATTATCTTTCGATTTTCCATCGACATTCAAAATAGTCCCAACGATGTTCTCGCAGACATTTTTCTCTATGTGCATGACATCAAGATTATGACGTAAACTCTGATGCTCCCAATAAGGCAAATCGAAAAAAATACTTCTTTTTTTCCACAAGTCTGCCTCATTAGGATCGTCCTCTTCATCAGATTCATCATCAGATTCAACCCTAGATCTTCTATTCCTTCACGGGTTGGCCGGTTGATTCATCTTTCCATAAATAAAATTCATATCTTTCAACATTAAGAATATTTCGGATCCACCGGTCTGCGAAGGAGCTGGTCTGAACTCTTTAGTACCATCAAACTAAGCACTCTGAAATCTAAATGTATGATTTTCTGGTAACCACCGACGATGCCCCATGTAAGAGAACTTCTTCCCATTATATAAATATTGCAAACATGTCTACGCAGCACAACATAGACAAGCATAACGTCCCCTGGTACTCCAACCAGATAAATTAGCATAAGCCTGGAAGTCGTTAATAGTCCACATTAAAGCCGCATGTAAATTAAAGTTCTCTTTCCTCATTGCATCGTATGTCTGAACACCAGCTCATAGTTGTTTTAACTCGTCAACAAGTGGCTGTAAATATACGTCAATATCATTCCCCGACCCTTTCTCTCCAGGTATAATCATAGACAAAATAAAAGAAGATTGTTTCATGCAAACCCATGGAGGCAAATTGTAGGGAACAAGCACCACAGGCCAAGTATTGTACGTTGTGCTCATGAGTTTGTAAGGGTTAAATCCATCGGATGCTAGCCCAAGCCTCACACTCCGAGGATCACTTGCAAAGCTTGGAAATTTAGAGTCAAACGATTTCCAAGCTAAAGAATCTGTAGGATGCCTTAACAATCTATCATCGATTAGTCCATCACGGTGCCACGTCATTGACTCGGCTGTCTTTGACGACATGAAAAGCCGTTGAAGCCTTGGTATTAGCGAAAAATACCGTAAAACCTTAACTGGCTGCTTCTTTGACTGTGTATCGTGTTCATCCTCGTAACCGTCCTCTGTATTTCTATTAATCCAATGGGATTGGCAGCATACATGACAGCACTGTTGATTTATCCGGTCACCCCAATACAACATGCAGTCATTTGGCAACTGTGAATTTTGTTGTAGCCAAGGCCCAAATCCTTTATCAATTTCTTCATGTCTTTGGAAGATTGAGGGATTTTTGCAAACGGGAATAGTTCTTGCAGAAACTCTAACAGCATTGTCAACGATTTTTTGGTCCACCCCCCAAACATTTCAAGTGAAAAAGACGAATACAAAATGACAGTTTGGAAAATTTTGATCCCTCATACAGTTCTTCATTCATTTCACCAAGTAACGTGTAGAGCCTCGCCGCTTCTTCATTTGGCTGTTCATCCGGTACAATGCTTCTTGTTTCGGTGAAAGTATTGTCACCAAAATTATGATCATCGGTTGCACCCAAATGAGGTGGAAATGTCCCGAAACCATCACTGCGCATATTAAAAGCATCCGCAAAATGCCTTCTATGTTATCGTCTCTAACATTCTGATTGAAAGCACTATTAGGATACCCCAGATTCATCGATGAAGATGCTCCACTAGATGTACACTCTCCATGAAAAAAACCATTTTTTGTACCCCCGGACAAAGCCATTAAAACTAGATGTTCGTAGACCACTTCACGATAATGCCAGTTAATATTGCAACACGTCTTACGGGCAAAGAATCATATTCTCTTGGCTTGCATTTTGAAATCTGAAATTCGAAAAGTTTCTACTCCATTTCAATAGCCATTGCTTACCCTTGACAATTTCATCCAACTCCTATCCATTTCGTAGTTGTTGAAGTCTAAAGTTGACAATAAATTACACGACTAAATTGTTAATTAATAATTTATGTAAATAATGTAATAAATTTGATCTTAAAATTAAGTACGTTATGTATTCTTTAAGATCCATCATACATGGCATTGTTACACCTAGGGAGGATCCATTATATCTAACAGTGAGATATAAGGCAACCCGTTAGGTTTCCAGCCTATATACTTTGAATCTTATTTTTTCTATACAAGTATTATGTAAGTTATGAAATTTGATCGTAAACTTATGTAAGTTATGAAATTTGATCTTAAAATTAGGCAAGTTATGTATTCTTTAAGATCCATCATACGTGGCATTGTTACACCTAGGGAGGATCCATTATATCTAACAGTGAGATATAAGGCAACCCGTCAGGTTTCCAGCCTATATACTTTGAATCTTATTTTTTCTATACAATTATTATGTAAGTTATGAAATTTGATCGTAAACTTATGTAAGTTATGAAATTTGATCTTAAAATTAGGTAAGTTTTGTATTCTTTTAGATTCATCATACGTGGCATTGTTACACCTAGGGAGGATCCATTATATCTAACAGTGAGATATAAGGCAACCCGTCAGGTTTCCAGCCTATATACTTTGAATCTTATTTTTTCTATACAATTATTATGTAAGTTATGAAATTTGATCTTAAACTTATGTAAGTTATGAAATTTGATCTTAAAATTAAGTAAGTTATGTATTCTTTTAGATTCATCATACGCGGCATTGTTACACATAGGGAGGATCCATTATATCTAACAGTGAGATATAAGGCAACCCGTCAGGTTTCCAGCCTATATACTTTGAATCTTATTTTTTCTATACAAGTATTATGTAAGTTATGAAATTTTATCGTAAACTTATGTAAGTTATGAAATTTGACCTTAAAATTAGGTAAGTTTTGTATTCTTTTAGATTCATCATATGTGGCATTGTTACACCTAGGGAGGATCCATTATATCTAACAGTGAGATATAAGGCAACCCGTCAGGTTTCCAGCCTATATACTTTGAATCTTATTTTTCCTATACAAGTATTATGTAAGTTATGAAATTTGATCGTAAACTTATGTAAGTTATGAAATTTGATCTTAAAATTAGGTAAGTTTTGTATTCTTTTAGATTCATCATACGTGGCATTGTTACACCTAGGGAGGATCCATTATATCTGACTGTGAGATATAAGGCAACTCGTTAGGTTTCCAGCCTATATACTTTGAATCTTTTTTTTTTATCTATACAAGTATTATGTAAGTTATGAAGTTTGATATTAACTTAAAATTATGTAAGTTATGAAATTTGATCGTAAACTTATGTAAGTTATGAAATTTGATTTTAAAATTAGGTAAGTTTTGTATTCTTTTAGATTCATCATACGTGGCATTGTTACACCTAGGGTTTAGGGTTTAATGTTTAGGATTTAGGGTTTAGGATTTACTATTTTAGGGTTTAAGGTTTAAGGTTTTAAGGTTTAAGGTTTAGGGTTTAAGGTTTAAGGGTTAGGGGTTAGGGGTTAGGGGTTAAGGGTTAAGGGTTAAGGGTTTAAAGTTTAGGGGTTTAAGGTTTATGGTTTAGGGTTTAAAGGTTAGTGGTTAGGGGTTAGGAGTTAGGGGTTAGTGGTTAAGGTTAAGGGTTAGGGGTTTAAGGTTTAGAGGTTTAGGGGTTTAGTGTTTAGGGTTTATGGTTTTAGGGTTTAGGGTTTAGGATCTTAAAGTTTTAGGGTTTAAGGTTTAATATTTAAGGTTTTAGGATTTTATGGTTTAGGGTTTAGGATTTAGGATTTTACGATTTTAGGGTTTAGCATAAACCACAAATACAACTTAGCAAATAAGTTTCAATTATTACAATTTAAATATAAAATAATAGAATTCAAATACATGAAAAAGTTATTACTATCTTTCCTAGTTGAAGGTGCATTTATAGCTTTTATTTAGCACTCAGGAAACTTAGTAAGGGTGAGATTCTTAAGGCATATGCTATACCAAACAACATCATCTTTGGAATTATTGATTATAAATGAAACTTTTGTTAAATGTTTTATTATTTGCATTATATGTTTTTAACAAAATTGGTTTTAATTTGTAATCATTGAATGATTAATTGAATATATTTGTTAACCCATTTGATGCTAATGTGGCTTAGTTGGTTTTTTGATTTTCTACTATGATGTTTTTTTACTCTTTTGAAATGAAAATATAAAAATACAAAATATATATAACTTATTAAAAATTTAAAATTACAATAAATTTTAAAATTAAAAGTATTTAATTTGGTATTTTTATTTAATAAATATTATATATTTTGGTATTTATAAATAATGTTATTAATTTTTAATGCTTAATTGATTTTAGAATTGATTTGATTAAAAATAGTGGTTAATATTATTAAGTTTAAATTTTATGATTTTAATAGAATAAATTAATAATAAATTGTGAATTTATTATTATTTTACGTTTAATTTGTCAAATACAATATGATGAATACAATTTAATTCAAGTTTTAAAGGTTAATTTTATGAAATTTAATTATTAATATTATTAGCTAATTATGTATTTAATAAATGTTATATTATTTTGGTATTTAATTTGGTATTTGTATTTAATAAATGTTATATATTTTGGTATTTATAAATAATATTATTAAGTTTTTAATGTTTAATTCAGATTTTAGAATTGATTTGATTAAAATGATGGTTAATATTATTAAGTTTAATTTTTATGATTTTAATAGAATAAATTAATAATAAATTGTGAAGTTATTATTATTTTACGTTTAATTTGTCAAATACAATATGATGAATACAATTTAATTCAAGTTTTAAAGGTTAATTTTATGAAATTTAATTATTAATATTATTAGCTAATTATGTATTTAATAAATGTTATATTATTTGGTATTTAATTTGGTATTTGTATTTAATAAATGTTATTAATTTTTAATGCTTAATTCATATTTTAGAATTGATTTGATTAAAATAGTGGTTAATATTATTAAATTTAAATTTTATGATTTTAATAGAATAAAAATAAAGGCTTGTTCATCGTAGCAAATTATTATCGTAGCAAAATGCATCAATGGCGACAAATCGCGCCCCAAATAGCGATGTAAGGAGAAAAGCAGCGATAATAGTACGCTATTTCAACTAATCTCGTAGCTTTTAAAAAAATCGATGAGAAGGAGTAGCAATAAGTAGGATCGAAAATAGAAAATATAGCGAGAGTAAATAACTCAAAATCTCAAGTATAAATCAATCCTCAAAATACGATTAGGGTTTAAATATTTACCTTATTTAATTTCTTTGGGTGCATAAGCAACTTGAATCCAAGAGAGGATTAGATCACCTTTGGAGGAAGTCGGGACGAGAGATGTCGCGGCGGATGCGTTAAGAGAGATGAGTCTGCAGCGAGCAACGAAATGGTGAACAAGAGAGCAAAACGGATGGGAAAATGGTGAACAAGAGAGCAAAACGGATGTCAATTGGGAAACATTATTGCTAAAATTTTAGTGAACCCAATATCAATCAAAATTCAATCAAACAAACAAAAGAAAACATAGCAAATACTTGACTGTCCTTAGCAAATTTATATCACAACGAAACAAATTTTAATGAACTCACAATTACAAAAATTTTAATTTCAAAAATTAGTGGCATCAGACTATTGGAGGTTCAGAAAACCTTAGAATAATACAAATCAACATCTAATTCATTTTAGCGCAAGCATGAAAAGAATACAACTTCAGATTCCAAACGAGTGCAACCTCATCTTTTCATTCAATTTTCCCTGTAACACCCCAAACCCGGCCCATGAGTCCTGACCGGATCTGGTATGTTACTGGGTAAAATATTTTGGGCCAATTTGAAAGTTTGGAGAAAGTTTGATAAAATTTGGTTAAGGTATTAAAACGGGGTTTGAAAACTCAGTTGGGCTTTTTTTTTAAATACAGTTGGGCTTTATAAACCCTTTTGAAAACATTTGATCATGTACATTTTAAAAATCATCAAGTTGTAGTTGACTAAGTTTATTTTTGGTTACCCGATGGTAACGTCTTTGAAAACTCGTAAAAGTTATTAAGTCTGAAAAATTTCTTTTAACTGGTTCATTTAATATTTATAAAATTCCATTTGTATGAGTAAAATAAAGCGATAAAATAAAACATCCAACAATAATAATAGCGGCCTTATTACAATCCCAAAATAAAAACTTAGAAAATAAATAACTAAAACTGAATTAAACAAGTTCCAAATATGAAAAACAAGCATGGCCGCCTCGAGTCCTCTCCGGCTCCATCTCTGCGATCTACTCATCTGCAAAATGTTAAGGGAAAGGGGGTGAGTCACCAAGACTCAGTGTGTAATCCCCCACCCGGTAAAGTAACTCAGACACAAATCATTAATAACATGCAATTATGCAACCCAACCTATCCATCCATACTCCTCAACTACCCCGTGTGGTCAAAACCACTGGTGGTACCAAACCACTGGGACTTAGTTGCAAATAATCAATCGATGTGGTCAAAACCACTGATGACCATAGGTCACAATTAAACTGATGGGGCCAACCCATCTTGTGGTCAAAACCACTGATGACCATAGGTCACAAATAATCTGATGGGGTCAACCCATCTTGTGGTCAAAACCACTGGCGACAGTCCAAAAATCATCCCCCTCCTCTCATCAATCCCACCATCACATACTTTTATAACAATTTTCATATATCATGTCATAGCATTTAATGTCATGTGATGGTATGCAAATCATACATCAAAAATCACAAGTTAGGGACTTACGAAATCCATGATTATGCCACAAGCTAATCACAACCAAAAGATTAAAGCAAACAATAAAGTCATGAAATTAATAAAGTGTGTATTGAGATCTTACACACCTGTTACTATCGTAATTCCTAGATCTCGAAACTCCGATCTACAACGCTAGATCTTGACCCTACATTCGGCCAATCATCTTTGTTAGTAGCCTTCGACTTTTCGATCACTAAAATATTGTCTATTAAAATAGATCCTTACCACCACTTACCGTAGGGGAATAAATCCTGAAAGCTTTCCTTAATGGCTATGGCTCCCCTACAATCGCTTTAATTGTATTAGTAAGAATCATAGGCCATAATTTTAATTCCAAAAGAGGTGATTACCCCTTACCACACTTATTGAAAATTGGCAGCACCTTGTTGGAGATATGCTATTCGGCCTAATGCACAATTGGAAGGCTGGAATTTTAGAGAAGAGGAGAAGGGGTATTCGGCTAGGAAGAACAACAATGCTGGAAATTTCTGAGCAAATTTTTGGCTAAGAGTTAGTAGAGGATTCGACAACACAATGAAGAGAGGAAGAAGAAAAAGAGTTTGCTGGAATTTTCTCTTAAAAGAGGAGGTATATTTGGCTAAAAGAAGCAAGGAAAAGCTGGAAGTTTTGAATAGTTTTGGCTAGGAAACAATTGTGAATTCGGCAGCAACAAAATTTGGGGAGAAGAAAAGAAAATTTGCTTGAACCTTCGCACTACTTTGCTGTACCAAAATAGATATGGACAACCCCAAAGAGTCCAATATTCGGCAATCACTCCCCCCCCACATGTGATAATTTGGCTTTTAATTATCACTCATAAAAATAACACTTATCTTCCACTTATCTCCTATCCTTTTCTTAACCAATTTAAGAGCAATTAAACTACTAATTACTCCCCCCTTCCAGCTGAAATTAAGCAGAAAAAAAAATAAGCCTTATCATAACACTTGAAGAGTCCCGTATGCTGCCAATTCTCCCATACACGCCAGTAGCAAAAAAAAGTAAAAATCAAGGTGCTGCTTCCTTGATTCGAACCGATGACTTCTTTGGAAGGAAGCAGCACCCCTTTAAGCGCCCCTGAACCAACTCTCCCAATTGACTTTCATGTCAATTTACCCCACCATTTATTTATAAAGCCTTATACCTGAGCCCTTTTCCCTTTTTGCGCCAAAGCCCAAAAATAAAATCCCCTTTGCGCTCGTCTTGACTCGAACCCGAGTCCCTTTTGCCAAAGCCCCTTTTAAGTGGCGCCCAGCCACTCCGCCCACCTGCCTTTCATGTCCGCTCCTTACCCAAAATTTATTTAAAGCCTTTCTTTCCTGGCCCTTCCTTTAACGCCCAAAAAGGAAAAAAAACATATCTCCCTTGCCACAGCCGAGACTCGAACCTCCCCCCTAGCAACTCTCTTAGGTGCTCATGTTCCTCCTAAATTTTATTTAAGCCCTAACTTCTCCTAGCTCCTTTCTTTTAAGTACCTTAAAAAAAAGTTTTTTAATTCCAACTTCAACCTAATTCGGGGTTGTTTCTAGACCCTAAATCATGCCAAATAAAATCATATTTATTTATTTCTTGAAGCCTACATGGAATTTATTTAAATTACAAATAACCCCTAATTCAGGGTGTTACATTCCCCCTGTTGGATACCAGTCAACCATCCGAATTCTTTATCCAATTCAGTACAACACTTTAACATCCCAATTGAGCATCTCAAACAGAACACCTAAAATAACTATTCTCTTAGGCATGTCGCATATTGTTAATATGGAATCTCAAATATGAAGTTTCCTATAACTAAATGTTTATTTGAAGTTATGCAACAAGTGGCCTCAAGATTACAGTTTTAGTGCACGACAAATATATTCAATGTCTACCAGTGCTAATATATATAAAAAGGAAGGCAATACAACCAGTCGAACACAAAAGCAATTTTTATGGAAAATGAAGAATTTATAAAGTAATTACATATATATAAATTAACATTTTCATTACTTTTTTGAGTAAATATACAATCTCAACAGTGAATCCGCCTTTGCTAATGTCACAATACGGTTTGTACAGATACCACATGTTGGAAAAATTGGAAAAATGAACAGGATGAAATACATCTAAAATTAGATGTTCGAACGAGCTCAAGTTGAGTATCGACCTCTAAACTTTGCAAGTTAACTGTAAACAAAAATTGTCAATTAAACTTTCAAATAAAAACATCAATGAAAATTTTCTACCTCCAAATTATTAAGCGAAGCGAAATAGATTGAACAAAATTTGAGATAAAAACATCAACAGAAAAATTTCTACCTCGAAATTATTAAGCGAAGCGAAATAGAAATAGATTGAACAAAATTTCAGATAAAAACATCAAGAATAACATCAATGAAATTATTAAGAGCTTCTGTCTACCTCAAAATTATTAAAGAAATAGATTGTACAAAATTATTCAACGAAACTATTAGGATAAAAACATCAATGAAATGAAATAGATTGTAGAAATATTTCTACCTCAAAATTATTAAAGAAGAGATTTGTGTCTCAAAACTTACCTCAAATAGATTAAACCACAAGATTTATTAAGAGCTTCTTCTTCATCTTCTTCTCTTGATGAGAAGCATTTGTTTCAACGTCGAAATGAACCGAACAAAAGTGTTTGTTTTTTTGAATAAAATATGACAAGCGAGAAGGGATTCAAGAAAAAAGAAAAAAAGAAGAGACTGGAAATCAAAGCAACAGAAACAGATTTAGGGAGATTGGGGAAGTATTTCGCACCAGAAATCGAAGAAAGATTTGGGGATTGGAAGGGGAAACGCGAAAGGGGATTAGGGATTAGGGATTTTGGGAAATTAGAAAATGGGGGAACAGAATTGTCTTAGGCAATTAAAATGGATGGAAAAAGAACAACGCCGTTTCAATAGAAAATTTAACCCTATTGCGGCGCTTTCCAATAAACGCCACTAAAAATTTCCAGAAAAAACGCAGTCGTTTTTCTTCCATATTGTGGCGTTTTGGGCTAAAACGCCAGTAATAACATGGACCATTTTTACGGCGTTTTTTTAGAAAGCACCGGTAATACATACTTTTTGCGGCGTTTTTCATAAAACGCCACTAACGATACTAACTGTGCCACAAAAACGATGTCGTGAAGCTTAATGTAAATATATATTTGTGGCATTTTTTAGGAAAAGCCACTAAATATAAACTTATAGCGGCGTTTTATGACTAGCGCCACTAATACTTGATGATATTTGTGGAGTTTTTACGAAGCTCTAGTAAAAAATGTTTAAACAATATTTGTTTTGCATTGTCTTGATATATTTTTGTGGCGTTTTATTCACAAACGCCACTAATTCATACAACAAATTTTCAAACTACGCCGTCTTCGAATCCATTGATGGGTTTTGTGGCGTTTTTGTATAAAACACGGTAATTTTAATATCATTTAATCTATATATTTTATACTATTATTAATTAATCCAATTACTTATTTTAATATTTATAAATTTAAAATATATAAGTCATATACCCATAAATCTTTAAAATTATTTTAATAATAGTATTAGTGTTAATAATAATAAAATAATTTTTATATAAAAATTTCATAATATCTCTTTTACGGTTATATAATAAATTATTTAATATATAAATTAAAAAACTTAAACCCAATTCTCGTTATATAACCCCAAATCTAAACTTCAAACCCTAATAATATCTAATACATAATCCCAAACCCCAAACTATATATATATTAATTTTAATATTATAATTCATATTATCTATTTTACAATTATATAATAAATTATTTAATATATAAATTAAGGATAAAAATTTGAACCTATTTTAAAGAAATAAACATTGGGGTAATGGATACATATACCATTCGGGGTTATGGGAAGACAATTTCAATACAATAAAAGGAAGGATTAAGCGATGATTACGTTGGATCCAACGACTTCAGATTCTGAGATTCTAGGGATTTGAATTAGAAGAAAGCTGATTTCAAGAATTTTGGTTTCGGAATTGAGGGTTATATACCTTAAACCCTAAACCTTTAACCTTAAACCCTAAACCCTATATCATAACTCCTAAACTATCAACCCTTAACCCTTAACTCTAAACCCTAAACTATAAGCCTTAAACCTTTAAACCCTATAAAACTCTAAATACATAATCCCAAACTCTAAACCCTAAAACATCTTAAACCCAAAACCTTAAACCACAAACCTTTATAAACTCTAAACCCTAAACACCATAAACCATAAAACCATCAATCATAAACCCTTACAAATATATAAACCCTATAACCACAAATACTAAACCTTAAATCAAAAACTCTAAACCACTAAAACACTAAAGTATAAACATTAACCCCTAAACCATATAACCCACATCTTATACCCTAAATGCTAAACCCTTAACACTAAGGCAAAAATTTTCAACACTCAATGTAAATTAAATTGAATTATTATAAAATGATCAAAACAACGCTTTTTTTTTTTTTGTTTTGAAATAGATTGAATAAAAAAAAACGCCGTAAATTTTTACACTTTTTATATTTACATGAAAATGACGTCGTTTTTGTTTTGAAAAAAAATTATGTAACAAAAATGCCACTAAAGATCACATTTAGCGGCGTTTTTATAACAAACGCCGCTATAAGTCAGACTTTAGCAGCATTTTTTTAAAAAACGCCGCTAAATTTATCCTATTTTTACATTGTAATTAAAATGGCGTCGTTTTTGTTTTGAAAGAAACAAATTAACAAAACGCCGCTAAAGATCACATTTAGCGACTAATTTTTTCCCATTTTAACATTGCCATTAAAACGTCGTCGTTTTTGTTTTGAAATAAAAAATATTTTCTGGCGTTTGGTAAAAAGCGCTAAAGTCTAAGCACTAGCGGCGTTTTATAAAAAGCGCCGCTATAGGTCGGAGATGTAGTGGCGTTTTCTTAAAAGCGCCGCTATACGTTGGAGATTTAGCGGCGTTTTCTCAAATGCGCCGCTATATATCGTTTTTAGCGGCGTTTATTTAAAAAATGCCGCTATTGATCGTTTTGTTACGGCATTTTCCTTCAAACGCCACTATTGTGTAATCTTGGTGGTGTTTTTGTTTAAAACGCCACTAAAAACGCCACTAAAAGTCTGATTTGGTGTAGTGTATAAGATAATATATAGGAGATGGGTCTAGAGACTCGCTAGAGACTTACCTATACCTCGGCCTGGAGCCTTTTTTCAATTGTCCTTCCCAAACCAGTAACAACAACGCTTACAAGAATAAGGAATTTCCAGTAAAAATCCCATTACATATAGTCTGCTAATGTTTCAACTATATGCGACCCCCATACAGGGCCTTCCTCTCATACCCTACTGTTCTAACATCTTTTAACATCCTTCCTACTTAAAAATTGTAACATACAAAGCTATAAAACTTACCAGAAGGTTGAATCATCCACTGATTAAATGAAATCTTAGCTCTAGCATAATGAAGAAGAAGAAAACATTTAGGATAGAAAGAAAGACCAGAATTTCTAGCAAAAAGAAAATCCATTTGGAATATCTTCCTTTCACTTTATATACTCCCAGTTCCTCTAATTTCCCTAACAAATTTGGGGGTAGGTAAAAGAAAATCTGGTGAAGATCTACGCTATTGTTTGACCAACCATGGGGAGGATTAAATCAATCCAATTGACTCCCAATTAATCTCGTTACTAGAACCAACTTGAATAGTGCTCATGCAAACAAAGTGTACTACACCTTGGAGGTGACTCGTGTAAGGCATGGTCTTAAAGATAGTTAAGTCTCTTGTAGCTTTCTCATTTACTTGGTAAACTCTTTGTGTTCAGTCAAAGACTCTAAGGCGTATTCTTTCTTCACTTGATTCAATTCACATAGATTTGATCCATCAACAAAAAATACGTTAGGATTAACAATTGAATCAAGACTTTGTCAAGATTTTCAAGAACTCAGCAAGAAATTGTAGCAGATTGTTTGATCGGATGATAGATTAGTTTCGAGATATTGGTATTACGAATTTTGAAATACGATTGACAAAACAAAGACATTTATCGATGCCCGGGAAAGTTAGATATGTAACTGACGATGATTCGCTTATCCGATAGAAATACAACGAAATGGGAGATAATTTGGTTCGGGGGACGAAATAATTATCAACAATGAAGAAAAATATTATGACAAGAAAATAGGAGAAAATATAAAGAATAGAAGGAAACAATTCTCTTTAGATTGGAAAGGGAAACAAAATTCTAATGTGATTAGAAAAGAGGGGTTAAATACCTAGGTTTTCAAACTTTTAGGGGTTGCATGGTAATTTGCTTTTGCTGTCAAAATTAAAAAGGGAAAATAGGGTTTTGGGTGGCTCGAATACAGTTGGCAAGGGTGGAGAAGAAAGTGTATTACCACTAGGCCAAGGCCTATTTCTTATTAAATTTTTACCTCAATTAATATTTATTTTAGACTAATTTTTATCCTAGTTTGCTGTAAAGAAAAAGAAATGAAATGAAATGACAAAGGAGTGGATAGAACCTACAATTTCTGGGGAGTGCACTAATACCTAACCACTAGGCCTAGGTCATTACTTAGTTAATTATTTCAATTAACCCCCTATATTTTGGGGCGTGAGATGTGTCTCTTAAGTTTTCAATTGTTTTGGACTTGCATTTATAGCCTCTAATTGATTTTTGAGTGCTTAAAGCCATTAGAGGGAGTTTCTAAGAATTGGAAGAATTAATCTCACGTATTTAATGTAGTTTGAAAGGTCAAATTGTGAAACTTGAAGGATAGGTATCAAGACTTGGTTGAAAAATAACCATTAGAAATCTTGAGGTCTTGAGACTAGATAAACAAGTCTCAAGACTTAATGTAGTAAGCCTCGAGACTATACTGCTTTCAATAGGCATGTGCTTATTATTTGACAAGTCAACTTGTAGCTCAAAGTCTCAAGACTTGGTTGCCAGGTATTTAAACTTAGCAATTAAGTCTCAACATTATACCCTTTTCAAAACCCCTGTTAGAAACTATTTGAAAGGTATCGAGACTTGAGAGACCAAGTCTCGGTACTTGGCCTGAGAAATGCTTTGTAAAGCTTAGAAACACTTTTGAAAGGTCTTGGAGACGCTCAAAAATATTTGTGAACTGTCTAAGTCATTTAAGAACATTGTTTTTGAGTTTGTAACACTTGAAAATAAGTTTTACATATTTGATTAAAGAAATTTTAAATTTATTTTGCTATATCAAAACATTTGAAAATCAACGCTAACATTATTATTATGGACAAATCTCAAGACTACACATGAACTTTAATCCAATTTGCAATGTGTTACAATAACTTTAATCTTGTGCAATTACATACATTAAATTCTAATTTAATTAGAAATTTTCACAAGCCACTATCATTTTATTGACATCACACCATTTTATGTTTACATATTGCATAAACAAACAATTATGTTTATCTAACATGAAATTGATGCATTTATTTATTTTTATAAATGTTCACAATTGAACCAAAATCAAAACTTTTTTTTTATTTTGTATAAGTACATTAAATCAAAGTTCATATATACCATATTGCATCTTGGATCAAAATTCATGTGTTAGTTTAAGATTCTTGCTCTAGAGAAAACTTAACATTTGTGTATTATATTGCATTTTTATTACAATATATTAAATTGTAATTAATTAATATTATTATAAGTAACTATATTCTCATTATTTAATTGCTTATTAGTTATAATTTTAACAATTTATATATTATTATTCTAATTGTTTTATTTATTTCACAATCATCTTTTTCTCTCGGAATAGCTTAATACTTTTTGTAAGAGCCCAATTTTGACCGGGCTTGTAATTAACCAAAACAGAAACAAAAAATAAAATAAATGTCCAATTACAATCCAAAAAACCATTTCCACCCCAGACACTCAGATCCACTACCCAATTAGCCTAAACAGATACAAACCCAAGCCTAATTACCTGCCCAGGCCCAATCTAAACCGAGGCCCAAATGGCTCAGTTGGTTTGCGGACGCAGGAAACCCTAGGTTTCCACTGCGTCGCAACATCCCAGCCTCGCGCCGCAAGTTTCGCTTCAGCACTCTTCAGCCATCCTTCGCACCAAAGCCCCTAATCGCGCCGCAAATGGTGCCTCATCATCACCGCGAGATCGTTGTCTCTGACCTGCAAAAGAAGAAAGAAATCGCAACAGCAGATGTACTTTCTTTTTTATTTTTATTTTTGAAGCTATATAAACCTCACACAAACATGTAAATAGGGGGATTTTTACATACACAATACAGAGAGAAATAAAAAACAGAGACAAAAAAAAACATTGAAAACAGTTTACAGAGGTGACCTTTTTATATCCATTTCATCATTTTTTTTTTCTTTTCAGTTCGTGCATTTTATACATATATTGTTTTTTTTTTAAAAAAAGGGATAAGCGTTTACCTTTTTAATCGGTGTTGAAAACGGAGGCTTTTGGACTTTCTGACCGTCGTCGGAAAAGGCGAGTATGGCAGGCGTGTGGTGGTCGAACACCGGAAGCCAGGCTAGGGCCGAACCTCAGGCCAAGAGACTCAGAGCTTTCTTTTTTGTTTTTGTTTTTTTTAAAGGGTGTTTCAAAATGATTTTTACCTCTTTTTTATATACATATAATAAGTGTAGAATGGCGCCGTTTTAACTAAAGGATCCACGCGTTGACTCGGAAACTCGGGGAGGATCCGCGCATTTTGGTTAGAAGGGTAATTTTCCATTTCAGTCCCTGTGAAATTTTATTTTTTTTAATTTTATCCAATCTGACATTTTCTTTAATTTTAAATTAGCCCTTAAATTCGTATTTTGTTTCAATTGAATCCTCGAGCGTCTTAAAGGAAAAATTGGAACGGCGCCATTTTAAAAAGAGGCTTAATTTCCACATTAGTCCTTGGTATTTAATGCGTGTTTTTGATTCAATCCTTTTAATTTGTTTTAATTGCTATTTAACCCTAGCTTTCTTTGTTTTATTTTTATTTTTATTTTCATCCTTTTATTTTATTTTATTATTTTATATTTTAATTATTTATTATATTTAATATTCTATATTATTTTCCTATATTTATTAATTTATTAATATTTTGAAATTCATATATATATATATATATATATATATATATATACTATTTTTATATATATTTTATATATTATTTTACTTGTTTAAAATTTATATATTATTTTATTTCATATATTATTTATTATATTATATTTTTAATTTATATATTATATAGTATTATATTATATTATAATTTTATTCTTATAAAATATATTTATATTCAAAACATGTTTTATTTATATTATTTATATTATATTTTATTTAAAATCATTATATACTATTCTTTTTATTTATGCATTGTTTACGTTGTTTATATCACATAAGTATATAATTTTATTTATTTTATTTATTTATCTATTATTAATCTTACATGAAAATTGTCATATTTATTTAGTAATTTTCATTTTGATATTTATGGTTTTATGTATATATTTTATCATCTATACTCTCTTATTTATTTATTTATGTTTGCCATTATGTAATTATTTTTTATTAATCATTTTCCTACATTATTGTAAATATAAAATGTTATTATGTCTTAATTACTTTTAAATATTTATGTTCGATAGTGTATAAATGCGATATTGTTACATAGTTATTGTTTAAAATAAAAAATAGATTTTTACAAAATCAATATTTTATTTAAAGGTTTTCAAAATAAGGCAATGTTTTGATATTTAGAAATTCGGGAAATAGTGCCCAATCGTGCTGGGTTGCGATTTTCCATTTGGCTAAATAAGTAAATATCATTTTAACAAGTTTTATAAATTATGAGATGATCTTAGTGACGAGGGTTTAAAAATATCATGTCCAATCGTGCTGGATGTGATGTTTATATTCCTTCGGATCGAAGTAATCTCAAATTTTAAATTAAAATTTCTCAAAGTTTTATAAATTATGAGATAATCTTAGTTACGAGGGTTTAAAAAATATCATGTCCAATCATGTTGGATGTGATGTTTATATTCCTTCGGATCGAATAAATATCAAATTTTAAATAAAAAATTTCTCAAAGTTTTATAAATTATGAGATGATCTTAGATACAAGGGTTTAAAAAAAAATTATGTCCAATCGTGTTGGATGTGATGTTTATAATCTTTCGGATCGAAGAACTCTCATATTTTAAATCGAATTGTTCGAAGTTTTTTTCTAGAAATCATATTTTTTAAATCCTTTTAAGTTTCAAATATTTGGACATGACTTTATCAATTAGGTATCAATTTTTGGGCGTTATGAGGGTACTAATCCTTCCTCATACGTAATCGACTCCCGAGCCTATCTTTTTATTTTTCGTAGACCAAAATCAGTATTTTGAAATAAAACTTTTTAGAAGGTGATCCAACCACACCTAAATAAAGAGATATTGGTGGCGACTCCCGTTTTTATTTTTAAAGTCGATCCCCGTTTTTTAAATTTCAATTTTTAAATGGTTTCGACGCTTTTTCATCTTTATTTATAATTAAGAGTGATTTAATAGAATGTAATTTTTAATAATATTACATTTCATCAATCAAATATCAAAATGTAACATTTCAATCAAATAAAATAAATAATATAATGTAACATAGTGAGCAATGTATTAAATAATCTAAATAGGAATACTATTATCAAAGATAAGCAAACATTCCTTGATTTCAACGCCTCATTTGAAATTTGAAAAAGATAGGTGTAGAATATATATTATATTTTACAATTAAGATTTTTTTTTTCAGTATACAATCTTAACTTTTTTTTTTCGATTGAGTTTTAGTTCGGTTAGCATTAATGTTGTTGCTAGTATAAGAGGACATGTGTTTGATCACGTTGAAGCATGTTTTATAGGGGTAAGCCGAGTTAATCGAATTGATGAGTCTCATTTTATAACTCAATTTAATTTTTTTAAACGAGTCGAGTAAAATGAAATTTGAGTCAAGTCGAATCAAGTGAAATTGTTCGAGTTACATTAAAAATTTTAAACATGTCAAATTAAAATTTTATTATAATATAATTAATTCTATGTTAGAATACATAATTTGAAACCATATATATTTGAAAACTCTTTCAAAGCAAAATAAGAGGAAAAATAAGATACTTTAGTATTCAAATTATTAATTTACTTATTTTGGTCCCAAAATTAATATTTTAGAATTTTTTAAAATAATTTTTTATATATTCTTGAGAATTTTTTAGGATTTTTAGCATATATTTTAATATTTTTATTTTTAAATATATAAATTTTTGAATTTTAAAAATTATTTTGAATTTTATTTATAATTTTGTTGTGAGAAAGACCAATTTTCTAATTTTTAAAATTGATAATGACTAAAAAGTTATTTATATCAATTTATTATTTAAGTTATTTAAGTTATTTAAATTGTATAATTCTATTCGACTCAATCTCGAATTACTTACTAGAGACTCGATTTAATTAACTCAAATTTATAAATTTTTTTGAATTTTTGAGTTTTGCTTATCCCTAATGTTTTATCCTTATATTTATACTTCAGAGAAGAGTTATAAGTAATTATAAGATTTGTATAAAATAATTATTATTTTTAAAATTAAGATTGAATTTACCGACCATTTGAACCAAACATTAAGTTGACATTTGAATCAAACATTAAGTTTTACTATCATGTGTGGATTTTTATTATGTAAAAAATATATTTGTAAAAAAACATGTAAGTAGCGTCGTACGGGACGCGCCACCAGCGGCGGCGCAATTAGTCTTTTACTTAGTTTCGAAGCTGCCATTCACTTTCTGTGTCTTTCTTCTATTTTTAAAGTCTAAAACCAGTTTCGAAGCTGCCATTCACTTTCTGTGTCTTTCTTCTATTTTTAAAGTCCAAAACCTTCTCTTCTCTCCCTCACTCTCAAATCCCCAATCCCCATTTATTATCTATCTCCCTTTGCCCGTCTTTCCACAAATCCACTGCCCACACCTTTCTCCTCTCCTCTCTTGCATTTCCCTTCCATCTTGTTCTTTTCCTGTTTTCTTTTTCTTTTTTAATTCTTATTTTATTACAAAAATCCCACATCCAAAATCTCATCAATCCTACATATAGACAAAACCATTTATTGAAAACAATTAAAAAAAAAATCTCATCATGAAAGGTGAATATGTAGATTCCGAAAATGGAAACCCCAACATGTTCTCTAAACTTCACCACCACCACCACCAACGCCAAAACCAACCTTTCTCTCATCACTTCCTCTCTCTCACCAATCCCAACCTCCTATCTCCGATGACCCCAATGACCCTTCCACCACCCTCAACTCTTATCTTCCTCGTCTTGGCAGCGCCGGTGCCGATGGAGCTTCCATTGAAGTCGTTCGACGACCCAGGGGTCGTCCTCCAGGTTCCAAAAATAAGCCCAAACAACCCCTCCTCTTCTCTCGGGAACCTAACCCTGCCATGAATCCTTACGTTCTCGAAATCCCTGGAGGGAACGACGTCGTTGATGCTATCTCCACCTTCTCTCACCGCAAAAACATTGGAATCTGCGTACTTACAGGATCTGGAACCGTTTCCAATGTAACTATCCGCCAACTTTCGTCTACGCCTGGAGCTGTCATAACTTTCCATGGCAGATTTGACATCTTATCCCTCTCAGCCACGTTCCTACCCCCAACGACGTCGTATCAGGTTCCCAACACGTTCTCTATCTCTCTAGCGGGTCCTCAAGGCCAGATCGTTGGAGGTTTCGTGGCTGGCTCCTTGGTGGCGGCTGGCACGGTGTATATAGCTGCCGCTACGTTTAACAACCCTTCATATCATCAGTTACCAGGAGGAGGAGGAGGAGAAGAAACTAGGAATACGATGTCGTCTGGTGGAGATGGTGAAGGTGAAGGACAGTCGCCGCCGTTTTCTGGTGGCGGTGGAGATAGTCCTGGTCATGGCGGCGGTTCAGAATCTTGTGGGGTTTCGATGTACAGTAATCATTTCGGTGGTGGATCAGATGTGATTTGGGCTCCAACTGCTAGACCACCGCCTCCTCCACCGCCTTACTAATTTAGGTTCAAGCTTTATCTTTCTTTCAAAAATATTCTTCTTTTGTATCACTCTGAATTTAATGGAGTTTCAATTATGGTGTTTTTTTTTTTTTCCCAAATCTTCTCTTTCTGTATGAGTTATGCAGTTTTATATTTCATCATCATAAATATAATCATTAATTATCTTGTTTACATTTTAACTTTGAAATCCTAGTCAATTTAATCATATAAATAACATAATAAACAAAATTTTTAAGAAGATATTAAAAGTAAATGGAACATAGAATACGTTGTTGAAAGTTGATATACAATTTTATTAAATTTATATTTGTTGGAATGAATTAAACTCCAAAATTTCCTTTCTTTCATATCTAATCATCATATATGTACTTTGCTCAGTCTCTTTTTGTCATTTGTTTTTCATCCGATTGTGTAAAATATCGTAAAGGGAAAAGGAAGATAAGGGCAGTGGGGCAGCCACCGGACTCCATTAAATTTTCTGCCACTCTCTTTCCCATGGTGTTTGATTCTGAATGGTTTCAAAGGGATAATGACATTTATTGTTGTTCTCCTTTGTGTGGTATATGAGAAATGATGGTATGAAATTGTTTGTAGTAGGATTAATTTATTCGAGTTCACTAAATAAAAAAAACAACAAACTAAAAATAACATAAACCAAAATACTAAAGTCCAAAATAAAAAAAAATAAAAATAGTTTATAGCCCAACGTGCTATAAGCCCAACTGACTCAAAACTAATAAAAGCACTAACAGCTCAAGCCCGATAGTCTAAACTAAGTTTTCAGTAAATCAAAAACCCTAAGCCTCTCTGCGCCGCTCCTCCTTTCGCGTGCTATCGCCCGAGGCCCCTCGTCCCGAGGCCTGGCACACCTTCCTTGACACACTTTTGCCGCCGTTTCATCAAAATGGCAAAGACAAGCTTTTGCCCCGTTGTTGACACTACAAGAATACCTGCAAAAGGATGAAAAATACAGAAACAAGGACAACAAAAACGAAAGAAGAAACAAAGAGAAAAAAAAAACAAATCATATGTATAAACGGCTATAAAAGCCGGATTTAGATTGTAATATTATAGAGACAATTTGTAATAGCCCGATTTAGGGGCTAGTCAGAACAGTGATCTCGAGGTCACTAATCCGAGGTTAGAGAAAATTATTTTCATGTTATGTTATGAGTCAGAGCATGATTATATAAATGTATGAAATTTTGGTGCTTTAATTTTAGTGATTTCATGCTTAATCGTGAAAAAAGACTAAATCGCATAAAGTGCGAAAGTTTTATTTTATAAGCTAAAAGTACCCAATAGCCATAGAATATTAATTTGAGGTCTTTAAAGGGAAATTAGCCCCTTTGTTAATGGTTGGCCGGCCATAGGGGACTATAGGAGGCAAAATTGGTCAAAGTTGATGTAGTAGGTTGATTAAATTGATGATATAGAATAAAATAAAGAAAGAAAAGATATCATCTTTTCTCTCCATCTTCCTCCACTTAAAATAGCAAGCAAAATAGGGGTTTTGAAAGCTCAAAATTTCAGCAAACTCTTCTCCATTCAAGTAAGTGATTTTAATGGTTTTTCTTGAAGATAGTTGTACTTTTAGAACCCTAGAGCTTAAGCATTCTAATGAGGGGACTATCTTGCAATATAGTGAAAAGTTTAGAGTTTTTCCATGAGATATTTTATGTTGTTTGCTTTATTTTTATGGAAGAAAATGAGTCTTAGTTGTTAGATAAACAACTTTTGTGAAAGGTGATATCATGAAAACACCTAAAAGGGCCTTTTTGTAAAGGTTGTGAAATATGTAGTAATTGTGTGAAATGTTGAGTTTTGATGATACCCATAAAAGAAATTTCACCTAGGCTTGTAGAAGGTAGAAATTTGATTAGAATTAATTTTCGAGCCTAGGGGTAAAATGGTCATTTTGCCAAAGTCTGAGGGCAAAATAGTAATGTTTCCATAGCATGATTATTGAAATGCTTTTATTAACATGATGATTAAAATGAGCTAATTTTTTTATTATAGAGCAAGAAGAACCAAGAATCAACCTCGAATGGGGAAAGAACAAAATATCGGACTAGACCGATAACCTAGCCTATTTTGAAATCGAGGTAAGTTTGTATGTGATAGATTTAATACTTATGTTAGCATATTTGAGAATGTGTGATACTATGTCGATGCATGATATTTTACTAAGTTGGGACATGAGATAGAAGAGGTCCCGTGTAAGACCATGTCGGGGACATGACCTCTGCACCGAATTGAAATCTCGTGTGAGACCATATCTGGGATATGGCTTCGGCAATGAATATGGAAAAATAGTATAAGATCATATTCGGGATATGGCATTGATATTGATGTGAGGTTTCGTATAATACCATATCCGGGATATGGTATCGGTATTCAGAGGTGGTCCATGTGAGACCACATCCGGGATGTGGCATTGGCTTCGTATTTATGCTAATGATTACGATTATGCATCCTTGAGCATCCCTAGTGAATTATTGGGATAAATAGATTAGCTTAGAAATAGAAACGAGAACTTTATTAAAGCTATGTGATTGAGTTAAAACAGGTACCCGTGAGTAATTCACGAAGAACAGTTACGATATGTGGCATGGTATGTGCTAAAAAAGGGCAAGTATGAGTAAGTATGGAGAGGAGCCTATAACTTTATGCATGGCTATTTAATGCCATGGATGAATTTTATCATGAGCTTATTATTACTATTTATTTCCATGCAAACTTACTAAGCTTTATGCTTACCCCTTTTATTACCCTTTTTCTTTGTAGTATTGCCAAGTTAACTCAAGAAGTTGCGGACGTTGGAGTTAGAGATCACATATCGGCCACTTTGGTATAGCCAAATTTGATTTATTTTTAGTATGGCATGTATAGGACTTGGGTATTTTGTTATGTCATATTGGCAAGCCAAATGTGTTGGCTACTATAGTTGTTCAATTTATTTTGTAAAAGGTCATGAGAAGTTGACCTATACTTGATATGTTCATGTATTCAATGATGATGGGTTTCATGAAATGTATGCTTGTGTTGGATGTCTTGATTTCTTATGAGTTCTTAGAGGTGCCTTATGGCCATCATTTATGTTGTATTGATTTGGTATAAGTGTGGTAGCTTGGTAGGGTGGCAAATGGCTTGATGGATAGCCATATGATTGTCCACACAGGTAGACACAAGGCATGTGTCTAGGCCGTGTGTGACACACGGTCAGCCCTATAGGCATGTTGATCGGCCGTGTGTCCCCTAACATGCTAGAATTGCAAGTCAGTATACTTAGTAGTAAAAACACGGACAGAGACATGGTTGTGTGTCTCAGCCGTATGGGAGGCACGACCTTAGGCATGGGAGTGTGCCCAGGCCGTGTAAAGTCTGCACTTGAAGTTAGGAATTTAATTCGACACACACTCTAAGGACACGGGTGTGTGCCTTGGCCGTGTGACCATAGTGAGGTGATGACGTCATAAACAGAATGCCAAGATTTTGGGACACGGGCATGTCAAGGCAGTGTGAGGAACTCGGGCTAGGGACACGGGCGTGTGCCCGCCGTGTGAAATAAGTCAGTGTCGACTACGGGTGAAGAACACGGGCATGTCTCAAGGGCACACGGGCGTGTCCCTTAAACAACACGGGCGTATGGCCCCTGTTTTGATGAAAAATTTTCTGAGCCTTCTCGAAGTATCCTAAGTTCTCAGATTAGTCCCGAACAGTCCCTCATGTATGTTTTGGGCCTCGTGGGCCCATATAAGGGGCGAATTTGAATGTGAATGAGAAATTTTAGATAGAACAAAATTTCATAGCCCGATGTGATATGTTTAAGCAAGTTGAGTTAGTTTAATGCCTCGTATCCAATTCCTACTTCGAACACATGTAAGGGGTGTTACACAATCAAATTCAAAAAAAAAAAAAAAGCAATAAAAAAACATACCTCAAAAAATTTTCAAAGGTGACATTTTTTCTTTTATTTTTTCTTTCGAATTTATTATATAAATAAAACAAAAAATAAAAGAGGAAAAAGGGTACCTGAGGGTGTGCTTCATCGCCTTGAATGGCCGAGGCTGTCACCTCTGATGAAAGGTGACTCTCTTTCGAAAAAAAGCCCCTAAAATCAAAGGGTTCTTAGTTTTTTTTTTTTTTTGCAATTTTAACCCTTTTTAGAAGAAATAACCCCAAATCAACGTTTGGAGAGTTAAAAAGCCCAAAAATGGCCTTTTTTGCTCTTTCGGCCACCGTGGGTGGTGGCGCCATCGCTGGTGACTAGCGGCCGCCACGGTGGCCGATGGCCGAACCCTAGGCCGGACCCCAAACCTTTTCAGAGAAAACTGAAGAAAAATAAAGTTTTTTTCTAAAAAAAACCTATCTCAAATGAATTTTTTTGTTTATTTTTTACTTAAATAGGGTGCCTAAACGATGCCATTTTGTTCGGTGTCTCTAAGTCCCAAAACGTCACTGTTTCGGCCAGCGACCCAAAACCTGACCCATCTTTAGCTTAGGATTCGCGTGTTTTTGTAAAATGGGTTATTTACGATTTCGTCATTTTCGCTTTTACGACTTATTTCAATCTAGCTGATAAATCGTAATATGTTCATATTTTAATGCCATATTTAGCAGACTTTTGGATGATTTATTCCCTTAATTGTGGAATTTGGTGCTCTTAATCCTTTGTTTTTATGTTTTATACTCAGGAGAGCACCGGAGGATGAAAAGAACGAGAAACAGGCCGAAAACAAAGAAAAAGGGCCAAAGTACGAAATTCACATGGCCTGGGCCCAAAACACCTGACTAGTGCCTCCTAGCGAGATCGACCACGGCTGGCCCGAATCACTGCAGTAGTGCCACACGGTGTGTCCTCGCCAGTAGCAAAGAAGAGTTTCATTCGGATTAGGGTACTTAGAAGCAAAGAGACATTCCAAAAGCCTATATAAACACCCTAGAGGCAAATACCTGATGGGGCATTTAGCTAGGCCAAAGAGCCAAGCCAGAGGGGCCGAATTGTGAGATTCACTCGAAGCATGCCAGTTGATTCATCTCAAGAAGCCGGAATCATACTCAAGACTGAAGATCTCTCCTTCAATTCCTTCAGAGGTTTTAGGGTTTTCTTTATGTTTTGTTTTATATTTTCTTCTGAGATGTATTCTTTTATAATTATGAACTAAACCCCTCAAATACCTGAGGGGGATGAAACCTAAGACGGATCTTGTTATTGTTTTCTGAGCTGTATGATAAATACTTGATTTGTTCTCAACTATGTGTTCTTAATTCTTGTTTTGATATTTCAGGATATTGATTCAAGCGTTTATGCTCTTAGGAAGAGGAGGAATAGACCCTGTCTAAGAGTAGATCTAGCATAGTTAAGCGGAGTTGATCGCAACCCTAGAGATAGGATGACGAAAATCTGCCAGATTAGGGTCAAACCTAATATGGGAGTCCATAGATCGAGCTAATGCAATTCTAGGGGTTTTAATTAGAAAGAGATTTCAATTAATCAATCTAGGACTAGATGTTAGTAGCCTCGAGAGAGGTATTAATATAAATTAGGGAATCCTATGGATCAAGTCAAGTGAATAAATCGTCTGGTTCAGAGTTAGATAACAAGTGAAGTCTAGGGTGATTCTTCCTCGGTATTGTCTTAATCAATTGGTTTTTCCCTCAAGTATGTTCCCCAATTTCTTCTCTGTGTCTTAGCATCTTTAGCTTAGTAGTTAGTTAATTTTAGATTAGATAACAATTCCCTTAATTCTTAGGCTAGATAATAAAAAGAGATTTAGTATTAGTACTTTTGGTTCCTTTGGGTTCGACAATCCGGTCTTGCCACTAAACTGTACTACTGTTCGATAGGTGCGCTTGCCTCAATCGTTGTCATAGTTAGTTTCAAGGCTCGATCATTCTTTATATTATTTTTTAAGACTTTGACACACGATCACTAGCCCTATTTTCAACCTTTTTCCATTTTAAATTTATTCCACCTAATTTTATATATTTTTTACTTTGATCCTCCGATTTACCAAAAACGGAGCATTTAATGGGCCAAGGAATATTTTCCTAATTGGTCCTTGCCCCTTTGCGCGCATCACATTTAACCCCTTTATTGTTTATTTTATTTCAATTTTCCCCAAAATTCTACTAAAGTTTCGATTCAGTCTTTCTTATATCTATGCATTTGTTTTATTACGATTTAGGCCTTTAATTTCATTTTAATTCCAATTTGGTCTTCATTTATTTAATTTGAACATTTATAGCTTTTTTATATATTATTTTATTCATTATTTTTCTATTTATTTATTGTTCCTTACCTTTTAAATATTTAAAATTGATTTATTTCCTTTTATTATGCATGTTATTTTTCATTTTTTCTTTTTCCTTTATTATTGTTATTATTATTTCACTATTTATCTATTCATTTATTTATTATTTATTTATACTTTAAAATATTAGATTGTTTACATTTTCTTACTTATTATTATTATTATTATTATTATTATTATTATTATTATTATCATTACTTACCTTTCTTGATTATTTCCATTGTTATTAGAATAATAATTATGATATGATTATTGCTATCTTCATTGCAAATTGACATTTTGTCAATATGGTAGTTACATCTACACGACATTTTTATTTTTATTTTTACTTTGTATGTGATCAATCCATTTTAATGTATTCTTGCTCGACTATGCCATAAATTGTGTTTAAATGCACTTACGCATTTTTTACTATGTCAAAATAAACTAAACATGTATCTTTTTAAATATTACATTAATTTTTTACCCAAATACGGCAACAAAAATTTTCAAATTAAGGCAATATTCTATATTTGAAATTTCGAGAAGTCGTACCCTAACTTACGGGGTTTTGATTTTTCTCGTTGGACCCAAATAACTGAATACCCTTTCAAAACTAAAACACATAAGATTTCAAATAAAAATAATGGCAAGCTTATTCTCAAAAGTGAAAAATGTCGTGTCCTAACTTACAGGATGTGACATTTTGTTATCTCGAGACGAGAGGGTTTTTAACGTTTATTTCAAGCAATTTGTAAGCAAAACTAACATTAATGCAAAGAAGGATCGTATTTTTCAATTATTTTCAAGTTTTCAACTTTCGACACTAAGATACGAATTAACCAATTAGGTACCAATCTTGGGCATTACGAGGGTGCTAACCCTTCCTCGTGTGTAACCGACTCCCGAACCCATCTTTCTGAACTTCGTAGATAAAAAATCATTGTTTTAATAAATCAAACATTTTATTAAAACGATCAAATTAAGAGGTGATCCGATCACACCTCATAAAAAGGATTGGTGGCGACTCTCATCTTTGTTTTCAAAATAAAAATTCGATGTCAAAAAATGGTTTCGACAGCTTGGCGACTCCACTAGGGATCAAATAAGAAAGTCAAACCACAAGTTGATTATTTTTTCTCTTTTTGTCGAAAATTGATAATTTGGTTTAAATTTACAATCCTTTCATTGCATTTCATTAGTCTGCATCATTTTGATATGTTTATTTTATTGGTTCGAGTCTTTTAATATATCTCCACATATTGCATCGCATAATTGGTCAATTTTACCCTTTTAAGTGGGAGTGAGAAACTATTCCTTCGTGAGGTCTTTACCTCCATATAGGATAGTAGATCGCTTTCGGGATACATCCATACCTATATCTTCATGAGATTTTCATCTTCATATAGCCATAGGGAAATGTATTCCCCTGAACTGAACTCGGTCCGTATGAGCCTATAATGGGTGAGGATCGAGAAATTTGTCAGTTTAGGTACCCTTACTTTAGAATCGAACTGCGTATAGTGAGCCCTAAGAGCCTACCCTAGGTAGAACCGCACTGAACCCCTAATGGTCACGCAAATAGGTACTTTATTTATTATTTCTTGCTTGCCTTAAATTTTAGCTTTGTATAAAATGTACTGACTTGTTTTGTTTTGCTTTGACTCTGATTGCATGACATTTTCATCATAAAAAAGGGTGTTGATTTACATTTGATTACAAAATAGAGAGCTTGCCATAGAGAATAGATTCCTTGATAGAGTGGAAGATAATGCAGCTGTCTGAATATGGTTCGAGAAAATGCAACTAGAGAAAGGTGATAGTCTGACGGAGGGGTACGTATCAGAATTGTGGGACTTCACTCATATCAATGTGACCTAGAACAACCTCCAAGAATTGAAAGAGATATGGGTCCAATGGGATGAAGAAATCAAGCAACTATTTTACTGTAATTATAGTGATTTGTCCTATCTACTAGATATCAAAGTGGACAAGCATTTGTTTCGAGCTCTGGCTCAATTTTGGAACCCCGTCTACAGATGCTTTACTTTTGGAAAAGTGGATTTAGTACCTACTATGGAAGAATACACGACCCTACTTCGTTCCCTAAAAATTTGACCCAACAAGGTTTATTCCAGAGCCTCCAATGTCCCCACTTTCCTAAAGAAACTAATAAAAATCACGGGGTTGAGTGAGCAATGGGTTACAGTAGGGATAAAGCAAAGGGAGATGGTAAATACATCCCTTGGAATAGTTTGTGAGATTTGATCTTGGCACACCGGATATGAAGAAAAGGGTCGATGTCTTCGCTTTGAGTATTTATGGGCTGGTTGTTTTACAGGCTTGATAAGAGGGTCATGCCAGTCCCTGCAATTTTGGTTGAAACATTTAGATCTTTGAATGCATGCCGGAGAGCGGGTGAAGGAAGATTCATTGGATGTGCGCAACTCTTGTTGGCATGGTTTCATAACCACTTTTAGAGGGTAGAAAAATTTTCTTCTCAAGTATTCTATGAGAACTACTCTCCATTAAAAGAATTAATGGCTACACCGAGGTGAGATGACATTTCGGAAGAAAAATGGATGGCGATACTCTATAATCTCCAAGATGAGGACATCGAATGGAGAGCGCCTTGGGATTTAGGGAGTTGTTGGATATGCTCCTCTACTCATGTTGAAGCAGTATAGATCGAGGTAGTTCATACCAGCAACGCAAGGGCTGGCTCAGTGCGAGTTTTCTTAAAAGGGCGATAATTATAAGAAAAAGGTCCGAGAAATGTCTAACACCTGGAACTAAACCTGCCGAATAAAAAGATTTGCTGTAGGTCCGATGACGACTCCCGAATATAATGGATGGTGGGGTAAAAGAGTCAATGATAACATCCCTGAGCCAAGTCAAGAAGGCACTTAACCAATGGAAGAATACCTATAAATGATCCCATATGAGCCAGAGATCATAAGGCAAGATTTTGAAAAAAAGAATTCAGAGCTAGGAAAGAAGATAGAGCAATTGGAAGAGGAAAAGATGCAATTAGGACTAGACGTTGACGTTCAGAAGTTAGAAGCCGATAAGCTGAGAAAAGGAAAGAACAAGGCTGAGGAAGATTTGGACAGTTTAAAAATGGATTACAAGAAGCTGCGCTTATCAATGAGGACTGTCGGGCTGGGAAAGACATTAGAACAATGGCGACAAGAGATCAAAGAAGAAAAGAATAAAGCCAATCAATGGGAAAAGAAATGTCAAGATGCCTAGGTTCGAGAAAATGCTCTAGAAAGAGACCTATTGGAATGTCAAATTGAAAAAGTTGGATTAAAAATCAAGGTAACAGAATTAGAAAAGTCACTTAATCAGTATCGTAATCGCAACTCCACAATTGAGCTGAAAGCGAGCTTAAATAAGAATGAAGAGCTGAAAAGTAAAATACAAGAGCTCGAGATCGTATTACAAAATTGTGAACTCGAGTTGAACTCCTTCAAGTAAACAACGAGCAGTAGAAAGAGCAACTTCACCATTCTCAAGGTTAGGTCAAGGATAGAGGCTATATCATAGTTAAAGTTGGGGCTCAAATACGAGAGGTAGCCAATCATTTGCAAACCCTAGCAGTTCTGGCTGACGTGCTAAGATTGAAGTATGAATTAGAATCGGATCGGGGTCAAGAGTTAGCTTGGCTTCTTAGGAAGGTTAAGGCTTTGATCATTAGGGTAAAGTCGTATATGTAATTCGTTTTATATAAAGAAATTTGTTTTCTAGTAAAGTTGTTCTAACAGAATTGAATCAGAATCAATGCCTCTTTTTGCATTCATTTGCATTACATTGCATCATATGCATTAAATTTCACAAAAAGACCCTAATTCAATGAAATTATTTCAGTTAATCTAGAAACCAACAAGAGTCAACCAACCAAACATCGTTACAGTACTCTCGCCAAAACCAAAGTAATGGACCAGAGATTGGAAAGGCTAGAACAAATTCCAAAAGAAATGCAAGACCAGTTGCAAGGGCAACTACAAGAATAGTTAGCAAAAGTACAACAGGAGATAAGGGATAAATCTTGGAATCCCAGAGAAGTATGATAAGTCAATTGGCATAGTTGCTGGCTGGAGAACGTGAAAAAGGGAAGAGCACTGCGGTCAACTCAGGGGATGATAATGAGGATCCTATTTACCCGGGTTTTACCCGATAAACGCCCGAGCACAACGAGGCGTACCCGAAGGTACCCATCACAATTAGGCATAATGATATCAAACACAGTACCTCGATGCCAATGAACTACCAAATAGGCTCAGGTTCCAATCCAGGGGATAACCCAACCAACCCCGTTGTGCCTGATCTAGATGATATGGTAGAAATAGAAAAACAAGAGTGGAACTGCCAAAGCAATTTGAAGATCGATGTAGATGGCTAGAAGAAAAATTCAGAGCAATAGAAAACGTTAATTATTATTATGGAATTGATGCCAAGAACCTGAGTTTGGCCTCAGATTTAGTACTCCCTCCAAAGTTCAAAACTCCAGAGTTTGAAAAATATAATGAGGCTAGTTGTTCAGAAGCTCACATCACTATGTTCTGTCGAAGGATGACAGTCTAATAGGGTTAGTAGCTAAATGGTACAACCAACCGAGTCGTGCCAAAATCAATTTATGGAAAGACCTGGCACAAGCTTTTATGAAGCAATATAGTCATGTGACGGACATGACACCTAACAAAATCATGTTGCAGAACATGGAGAAGAACAAAATGAGAGCTTCAGGCAATATGCCCAAAGGTAGAGAGAGGTGGGAACGTAAGTCCAGCCACCTCTTCTAGAGAAAGAAACCACAATGCTTTTCATTAACACTTTAAAAGCCACGTTCATCAACCATATGCTGGGAAGCACTACTAAGAGCTTCTCGGATATAGTAATGTCCGGTAAAATTATTGAAAATGCAGTGAGAAGTGGTAAGATAAACACGGGGGAAAACTCAAAAGACCAACCCAGAGGAAGAAGAAAAATGAGGTAAATAATGTAAGCACATACAACAAAGGTTATTTGAAACCAATTACTGTTGGCCCACTAAGGACAGTAACCACTAGCCATCAGGGCCCTCCAAGGCAAGAATCCAACCCGAGGCCAAATATAGAAAGACTCCAGTTTACACCCATCCTGATAACATATAGGGAGCTGTATCAGAGTCTTTTCGATGCACATGTGGTATCCCTTTTCTACCTAAAACCTATGCAACCTCCATTCCCCAAATGGTATGACTCAAATGCTCAATACGAGTACCACGCGGGAGTTACGGGACATTAAATCAAAAACTGCACTGCATTTAAAAAGTTGATCGAAAAATTCATTAAAATGAGAATCGTAAAGTTTGACGACCAATCAGGACCTAATGTGGCAAGAAATCTGTTACCCAGTCATTCTGATAAAGGGGTAAATGTAATAATTGAGAATGGTGGGAAAAGAACCAAGATGGATGTAGCAGAAGTAAAAACCCCACTGAAATGGGTTTGGAAGAAAATGATAGAGGGAAGATTAATCAAACATGATTCAGAGGAGAGACCTGAAGGGATAAGGAACTACTGTGAGTTCTATGCTAAGGAAGGTCATGAGATCCAAAAGTGTACTGAATTCAGGGCCTTAGTACAAAATCTGATGGACAATAAGGAGTTAGAATTCTTTGAATATACTATGGACTCCTGAAGAAAAGATGTGTGCACCTCAAAGAGGGGTCAATAGAGTTGAAACCATTAAAGAAAAGACCCCAGCAATTGAATGTAAGAAGAAAAAGATGGTCAGGCTCGAATCGCTAGCTAACGAGCTAGTAACTAAGAACGAGGCTAGGGAATTCTTGAAATTCTTAAAGCATAGCAAGTACAACATTGTAGAACAGCTACATAAACAACTAGCTCACATCTCAGTACTAGCCTTACTCTTAAGTTCGGAGACACATTGTATGCGTTGATGAAAGTGCTAAATGAAACTTATGTTACTAATGATATCTCTGTAAACAAGCTGGACCGCCTAGTCAACAATATAAATACCGATAACTTTATTTTCTTCAATGATGATGAGATACCTCTGGGGGGCATGGAATCAACAAAGGCTCTTCACATCACCACCCATTGCAAAGGGTATCCATTATAAGGAGTGTTAATTGATAATGGATCTGCACTAAATGTCTTGCCTCTATCCACCCTGAATAGGTTGCTTGTGGATAGCTCTCATATGAAGACATGTCAAAACATAGTGAGAGCATTCGACGGTATTGAAAGGAGGGTGATAGGAAGGATTGAGATACCTCTTTTGATTAGTCCAAACACGTATGAAGTAGATTTCTTGGTGATGGACATTAAGCCTTATTAAAATTGTTTGTTGGAGAGGCCTTGGATTCACTCAGCTGGGGCAGTGCCGTCATCATTGTACCAAAAGCTAAAGTTGGTAACTGAGGGTCGATTGGTAACGATAAACGTGGAAGAAGACATTATTGCATCCATAACCAGTGACGCGCCATACATAGGGACAGACAGTGAAGCGATAGAATGTTCCTTTCAATCATTGGAATTTGTGAATGCAACCTTCATTGTCGAAGGGAACAGGATCCCGATGCCCAAAATCTCCAAAACTACAAGGATGGGCCTAAAACTGATAGTCGAGAAAGGATTCTTGCCTAGGAAAAGACTTGGAAAATACCTACAATGAAGGGTCGAGACACCTATGCTCATGGATAAACGAGACCACTTTGTCTTAGGATACAAGCTAGATACGAGGCAAAGAACAGAAAGCTGGAGAAAAAGCAAGAAAGAAGAAGAGCGCGACTAAGTGGGGAAGAGGTCAAGTGAGAATCGATGACCTTTCCCCATATATCCAAGACTTTCGTGTTAGGAGGAACTATTCACCCTAAACGAAAGATGTCAAGAAAAGAGACTGCTGAAGAAATGTTGGGAAATTTGAACATCAACGCCGTAACTGAAAAAGGAATCTAGGGAGAAAATTTATCAGACATCTGCCCCTATGTACCTGGAAGTGTTCTGAACAACTGGACTGCAGAAGAGATTCCTGTAGTTTTTAGACCTAATTCAGAGTAATGTTCAAAACATGCTTATTGCTCTAAGCCTATGAGCAATAAAAATCCTTTTGTGAAATAGGCTTATGTCCAACATCTTTATTTCAATAAAATGCATCTTTACGTATCATTTTGAGAAAATATTCTTTTCATTGCATTCATAATC
Source organism: Gossypium rotundifolium (assembly GCA_025506655.1). NCBI lineage: Eukaryota > Viridiplantae > Streptophyta > Magnoliopsida > Malvales > Malvaceae > Gossypium > Gossypium rotundifolium. The sequence continues at coordinate 173,989,643 of CP106724.1, forward strand.
ATACCATATAGATAATTATTCTTAGATTCTTTTGTTCTTTGGATTTTTCTTCATCCCTATAACAGGTCTCCAGATATCAATGATATGAGCGACACTGCTACTGACTCAGAATCTCCTTTTGAGCAAGATATGCTTATGGAGGATTCTCAGGATTTTGAAGATGATCGAGACTATAACCTATCTCCTGATTTATTAAGGATGGTAGAATAAGATGAGAAACAAATTTTTCCTTATAAAGAGTTAGTGGAAATTATGAGCTTAGGAGAGGAAAAAGAGGTGAAGATAGGAGCTTGCATTACCGTAGAGACGAAGCAAGAGCTTATTGAATTACTCCAAGAATTTAAGGATGTCTTTGTATGGTCATATCAAGACATGCCCGGGTTAAGTATTGATATCGTGGTACACCGGCTCCCCATAAAGGAAGAGTGCAAGCCAGTTCAATAGAAGCTTCGAAGGATGAGGCTCAATGTTTTACTGAAAATAAAAGAGGAAGTCAAAAAACAATTCGATACTGGTTTCTTACGGGTGGCTAAATACTCAGAATGGGTAGCCAATATCATCCTCGCCCCTAAAAAACATGAGAAAGTACGAGTGTGCATAGACTACAGGGACTTGCACAAAGCTAGCTCGAAAGGCAATTTCCCATTGCCACATATTGACACTTTAGTGGACAATACAATAGGTTACTCACTGTTCTCCTTCTTAGATGGTTTCTTAGGATACAATCAAATAAAGATGCATTTTGAAGACATGGAGAAGACCACATTCGTGGCCATGCGGGGAACATTTTGTTGTAAGGTGATGCCATTTGGACTGAAAAATGAGGGAGCAACGTATCAAAGAGCCATGGTAACTTTTTCATGATATGATGCACAAAGAAATCAAAGTTTATGTTGATAATATGATCACAAAGTCCCGAACAGAGAAGGAGCATGTACAAGTCTTGAAGAAACTATTTTTGAGATTGAGAAAATTCCAACTAAAGCTCAATCCAACAAAATGTACTTTCAGGGCTAGGTCAGGAAAATTGCTAGGATTTGTAGTCAGCGAAAAAGGGATTGAGATCGACCCAGACAAAGTAAAGGCTACATAGCAATTTCCTCCACCACGCACTCAAAAAGAAGTTCGAGGTCTCCTAGGAAGACTAAATTACATCGCCCGGTTCATTTCACAACTAACTTAGAAATGCGACCCCATATTTCGTCTCCTTAAGAAACATAACCTAGGCGTTTGGGATGAGGAGTGCCAGAAGACTTTCGATAAGGTCAAATATTCTTGTCCAATGCCCCAGTACTGATGCCACCTAACCTAGATAGGCCGCTGATACTGTACTTGGCAATATTTAGGAATTTTATGGGATGCATGCTTGGTCAACATGATGAGCTGAGAAGAAAAGAAAGAGTGATATACTATCTCAGTAAGAAATTCACTGAAAGTGAGACAAGATATTCGCCAATCAAGAAGTTATGTTGCGCCTTGATCTAGACAACCCGAAGATTGTGACAGTACATGTTGTACCACACAACTTGGCTCATCTCAAAATTGGACCCTCTAAAGTACATGATAGAGTTGACTGCTTTAAATGGAAGAATAGCCCAATGGCAAATTCTACTCTTTGAATTTGACATAGTCTATGTAAACCAAAAGACAGTAAAATGAAGCGCAATAGCAAATTTTCTAGCTAGTAGAGCTCTAGAAGATTACGAGCCTTTGAACTTTGATTTCTCGAATGAAGATTTAATGTATGTGACAAACACTAAAGAAGATTCTCAAGAAGGTCATCCTTGGAAGCTAAACTTCGACGGAGCCTCAAACGCCATGGGTATGCAATTGGGGCGATCTGGTATCCCCAAAGCGGAGAACATTATCCCTTCACTAGTAAATTGGATTTTGATTGCATGAACAATATGGAAGAATAAGAAGCATGCATCATGGGTATTCGTGTAGCCATAGAGCGTAAGATGTATATGGGGATTCTGCACTAGTGATCTATCAACTCAAGGAGAATGGGAGATAAGAGATCCCAAGGTAATCAATTATCGAAGGTTGGTTCTTGAGTTAATTGAGGATTTTAATGGCATCACCTTCTATTACCTCCCATGAGATGAAAATCAGATGGCTGATGCCTTGGCTACTTTGGCGTCGATGGTCAAAGCGAACAAACAAGAGAATGTAAAGCCTATCCAGATGAGTATTTATGAGACACCGGCTCATTGTTACAACATCGAAGAAGAAGAAAAAGAAGACGATCACCCTTGGTACAATGATATACTGCGATATTTGAAGAATCGTGAATACCCTGACCAAGAAACTAAGAATGATAAAAGGACATTGAGAAGACTGGTCAATGACTATGTCTTAGATGGGGAGATCCTATATAAAAAGAGAAATGCTTAGGTACTCTTAAGATGTGTAGACACTGTCGAGGCTAAAAAAATCTTGAAAGAATTCCACGAGAGTGTCTGCGGAACACAAGCCAGTGGTTTTACAATGGCCAGGTAAATCATGAGATTCAGGTATTATTGGTCCACCATGGAAGGAGATTGTATCAGTTATGCCAAGAAATGCCACAAGTGTCAAATTTATGGAGATAAAATTCATGTACCTCCCTCACCTTTTCATGTTATAACTTCTCCGTGGCCTTTCTCTATGTGGGGCATAAATGTCATTGGGCCAATTTCACCCAAAGCTTTTAACGGGCATTGATTCATCTTCGTGGTCATCGATTACTTTACAAAGTGGGTAGAAGCCATTTTATATGCCAATGTCACGAAGTTGGCAGTTAGCAAGTTCTTAAAAAAGGAGATCATATGTCAATATGAAATGTCAGAAAGGATCATATCTAACAATGCACTAAATTTGAACAACAACACGATATCAAAAGTGTGCAGTCAGTTCAAGATCAAACACCAACTCTCATCGCCATATCGCTCAAAAATGAATGGTGCAGTGGAGGCAACCAATAAGAACATTAAGAAAATCGTGGGGAAAATGATTGAGACTTATAAAGATTGGCATGAGAAGCTACCATTTGCCCTTTATGCTTATCGAACATATGTCAAGACCTCAACCGGGGCAACAACTTTCTCTTTGGTTTATGGAATGGAGGCAATTTTACCCATTGAAGTCGAGATTCCTTCTCTCCGAGTTTTGGCAGAATTGAAGTTGGATGAAGCAGAGTGAATCCAATCCCGATATGATCAGCTAAACTTGATTGAAGAGAAAATGTTGAAAGCCATCTGTCATGGTCAGATGTACCAAAAGCGAATGATGCGAGCTTACGATAAAAAAGGTTCATCCCAGATAATTCCATGATGGGGACCTAGTATTGAAAAAGATCTTCCCATGCAAAAGGATTTCAAAGAAAAATGGATGTCAAACTGGGAAGGACCTTATGTGGTAAAGAAGGTCTTTTTCGGAGGTGCGCTGATTTAAATGAGATGGATGGCAAGAACTTGCCCAATCCCATGAATTCAAATTCAGTCAAGAAGTACTTCACCTAAAAAAAAGGAGGGCTCAAGGCGAAAACTCGCAAAGGGCACCTTGAGACCAAAGGGGTTTTGAGTTGAAAACCCAAAAAAAGGGCAGCTCAAATTTTGATTGAAGATTGAACATATGATGGTTGAGTCTTCTCAGAAGGAAAAGCATTACATCTTGGGGCATCAACTAAGTATTTCGGATCTCCGGAACACATATCAAGTTCAAAATGGCCCTCGAGAAGCTAGTGTGAAGAAGCTCATGCTATGATATCTGGGGCACCTATTTTCATCTTATTCATTTTGTATTTCAGCAATGTTTGCTATCTTTGATTAATTTATTCGTTTCAAGCTTTGCTTTCAATAAAATTCCTTTTGTCCATTGCGATAATCTTTTCAAGCATTTTTCATTGAAATAACAATTAATGGACTAATAATATTCAAAGTAAAGGAGTTCTGCGTATTGCTCAGAAAGGTTTTCTAAATAGTACAGGGATCTGAGAACAAGACAACTATTCAAAATTAATCGAACTTAAAGGTTGGAAAAATTTGAGAAAGAATAGTCTAAATTATGACTATTTTTTCGGATCTTCTGTTAAAGATACCAACTGAACAAGAAGGCATGGTAACACATCAGTGATAGAACCTTGAAAAACAGCGAGCAATGACAACCCAAGCATTAAAAAGGGATCATTCTAAAAAATATGACATTCTGCATTCATGCAAATATCAGTCATACACATCTAGTTAGGAGCATTTGATTCATCCTAGTCACTAGGCATAAATAGGCCCATGAAATGGATTCTGGGGACATGGTCATGTTCCCCGAGAGTTGCGGTGGAGGATTAAAGCCACAAGTAAAGTTGCGATAGATCGTGAAACCGTAAATCCTATACCCCTAAAGTTACAGTGGGACGGATTATGGTCATCGTGGCAAATCTTATCTTCCTTAAGTTGCAGTGGAGCAGATTAAAGCCACAAGTCTTATCTCCCTGAAGTTGCAGTAGAGTAGATCGAAGTTACAAGTCTTATCTCCCTGAAGTTACAGTGGAGCAAACTGAAGATAGCAAAATCTTATCTCTCGAAGTTGCGCTTAAAGTTTTTGATCCATTCTCGTTACCGACAACGAGCAAAGAAAAAGCATTTGTAGTAGGCCCAATTTTCCCGAGCCTACTAAGCCAAAAAACAACAAACCATAAAAAACACAAACCAAAATACTAAATGTAATCGCCTAAATTCAAGGTTATCAGAACAATGGTTTCGCAACCATAAATCCGATTTAAAGAAATTTATTTTAATATTTTTGCATGAATATTTATATGATAGGAAAATCGTATTAAAATATCGATAGAAAATTTTACAGATTTAGTGCTTAGTTAGAAAAAGGAATTATTGAAGGAATTGGGTAAAAACAAGGTATCGAGACCTTGATCTCATAAAATTGAGTAGGAAATATTTTATAAATATTTATAAAATGTTAGTAATGCGGTATTAAAATTTCGTTAGAAAATTTTAACGTTTGGGTAGGTAATTAAATGAAAAGGACTAAATTGAAAAAAAAAGTGTAAAAGTTATTAAGGATTAAATAGCTCAATTGTCAAATGAAAAGGGATATAAAGAGAAAATAAGCCCAAAGGAGATATTTTAGGCGGCATAAGCTGAGAAAAAATAGGAGAATTCTGAAAGAAGGGTAAAATGGGAAAATAACAAAATTTATTAAATAAAACTAGGATTGATTTGAGATATCTAGAAATATCTTCATTTTCTTTACTTTCATCATCCAAAAATGCCATAGGAGGGTTTTCTAAGCTGGTATATCATAATTTTGCACCAAGTAAGTTAATACTTGCCTATTTCTTGTAATTTTGTGTTTTTAAGACTTTTACAACTAGGTCCTATTACTAAATTCATTGGTTTTTTATCTCATGGATGAAATTTAAAGTTACCATAGCTGAGTGCTGTAAGTTTATGATGAAATAGCATGAAATTGAAGCTTTAATTTGTTTATGAGATGATTTTATTAGGTAATTTCAATAGAAATTGATTTTTAGGACCTAATTGTGAAAATGTTTGGAATTAAAGTCTATTACTTAAATTATGATTCCCAAAGGTTATAAAGTAGTTTAAAGTGATAGAATAAAGTTTTAATTGAGAGAAATCAGCTCAATTGAGAAGTTAATTGAGCGGGGACGAAGTTATCATTATTGAAAGCTTAGGGAAAATGGTAATAAGCAGTTTGCACTAAAACAGTTTTGGACAGCAAGAGTAGACTAACTTTGAAAAATCACCATAAATTGTATAAATCGAATTAGAAGATGATCAAAATATGAAATTAAATCTTATTAAGTCTAGTTTCTCATAGAAGAAATGATGTAAGCAATAGATATGCAAATCATGAGATATAATGAATTTTGTGAGACAAGGTCGAATAAATTCGGTTCCCTGCTTTTTACTTTAGAAAATCATCAAAATTGGATAAAAATAATTAGGGGCTTAAATTTATATGTTTAGAATCATGAATGAGTATATTTTAATATAAATAGACTATAACATCATCTGAATCCTGTATGAAGATATAATTAATTTTAGTGAAGAAGAATTAGGAATCATCAAGCAATGAGAATAGGGGTGATTTTACTGTAATAAACTGTACTTATTGGCTAAACCAAAATTCTGAAAATTTTATGGAAATAAGATATGTGAGTCTAGTTTCAGGAAAATTAGCGAGATCCTAATTTGGAGTTCTGTAGCTCAAGATAAAAATAATTTAGTGACTATGACTCAAGTAGGCATTTTGAATGAACTAAAATAATAATAGAATTATTGAAAATGCTACATGTGAACATGAAATGTATTGAATTGATGATTGAATTTATTTATTTAGATCAGGAAAACTCAAATCTGAAGCTAGATCGAGAAAGGAAAAAGTCCCAGATTAGTAGATTTTGTATATGAATTAGTATCGGTAAGTTCATGTAACTTGAATTATCTTCTTAAATGCTTGAAATGTATGTTATTGATATGAATATAATTTGAATGTTCTTTGTATGAAAATTGATGAAACATTGATATATTTGATAAAAGGGAAGAAATCCGGTTGAATGAAAGGAAAATTCGATGGATCTCGAAAATTGGCGATAAAAGGATCTAGCAGGACGGGTGATCCTATCTGATATAACCCTCCGAAGAATACGTGGAAAATGGATTTAGCTTGGACGGGTAATCCGAATTAGGGTCTCAATTTGCTTTGATGGTAATTCGGATCAAGCTCATTAAATAATTGTCGTTGCAGAGATTGCTTTGGTGGTAATCCAAACAATACTCTATGACTTTATATTCTGAAGATTTGCTGATTTGGTAATCCATTGTAAGGATGAGGTTCATGGAGTGTGCTTTACGAAATGAAAATGCACATGAATATGAATTGACGGACTCGGATTTGTACACTAAAGTGTACCTCGAATATCCATCGAAATTAGAGTAATTCAACGGGATAAATATGGAAATATAACAAAGAAATGGAAATCATGGTATTGATGAGCTCATCAATCATGGTATATATTATTGATACATAGAAATTATTGAACTAACTTGAATGTTGAGCTTGTGTATGTTAGGGTAATAATGCATTGAATGGATATATGAATGTTTATTGCATTGTATTGAAAATGTTAGGTAAGTATAATTCTTGTTACATGGATTTACTAAGCACAAAGTGCTTACCCTATTTCTTTTCCCCTATTTTGTAGTGTGAAGAGCTGGAGGTCGATTCGGTGGGAGATACATCACACTATCGACCTCAGAATTCGGTATATAAAGAAACTTTATTTTGGAAATCAATGGCATGTATAAGCTAATAAAGTAATGTTAATATGAAATAAATGTAGGTCGACCATTGGTATGGCTAGCAAACCTTAGTTTGGTATGTGTTGATGTTATCTTATAAATATGCATGAATCTATTATGAAAATATGTTGAATTGGATTGGTTGATGTGGATTGGTCTCGGTTTAAAATTGCGGGAAGGCTAAATATTTATAAAGGGCTATATTGAAAAAAAATTGTAAACTCGGTAATGCCTTGTACTCTATTCTAATATCGAATACGGGTAAGGGGTGTTATATTTGTTGGTATCAGAGCTACGGTTTAGCGGTTCTAGGACGACATAGCGAATCGGATTAGCTATACATGCCATTTAAATTATTTTGATAGTGTGATATCTCGACCATTTAAATTGTGTTTTCCTTATAGTAATGTCATCGTGAGAGCTCAATCTGAAGAAGTAGGAGTCATGCTCAAACCCGATTACAAAGAAGAAAAAACTAGCGATGAGAAGGCCGGTATAGAGGTCAAGGGAGGAGGCAAAAATAGCCTTCTTTCAAATGATGAATGAATGATTTACTCAGTACATAAGAACTAACCCTACAGTGCAGCAAACTCAAGCTCCCCCTCCTGTTCCTCCACCGATTCCCGAGATTCCACAGAGTCTGAGTCTTGAATCTGTCGAGAAAAGGAAAAGCTCAGTTGATAAAATCCAAAATATGGGGTAGAAGAATTTGAGCAAAGAGTTGATGATGATCGAGCAGGCTGAATTTTGGTTAGAGAATACTACTGGGTTTTGGAAGAATTATCTTGCACACCGGAAGAATGTTTAAAATGTACCGTCTCCTCGCTAAAGACCGACTTATCATTGGTGGAATACTAAAGCTTCAGTTGTTCGAAAGAAGAAATTACATGGGAATTCTTCGGTGAGTTCAAAAGAAATATATCGATCGAGAGATTCCTTGATCGGAAAAGAAAAGAATTTCTTGGTGAAGCAGGCAATAGATCGATGTCGAGTATGAAAGAGAATTTGTTCTCTGAGTAAATATGCTCGAGAATGGGTGCGATGAAGTGAAATGTGCAAGCGATTGAAGAAGGGTTAAATGAAGAAACTAAGCTACTTATCGAATTCTTGAAATTGAGAGTTTACTACATTAGCGAGTGAGCTTATAAGCGAAGAATTGAGCAAAGAAAAGCAGTGAGAGGAAGCTCAAATTTTAGTAAAAGACCAATGGGAAAATCCCAATTTTCGCTCCAAAGAAATTGAAGAAGTACAGGATCGTTCTACCTCGACCACTTGGGTATTAAGGCGGAGCGAGGTTCTCAACGCAATAATCCAAGACCTTCTACTCCATCGGTGACCTAAAGGCTACGACAATTTCCTCCACCACGCACTCAAAAAGAAGTTCGAGGTTTCCTAGGAAGACTAAATTATATCGCCCGGTTCATTTCACAACTAACTGAGAAATACGACCCCATATTTCGTCTCTTTAAGAAACATAACCTAGGCGTTTGGGATAAGGAGTGCCAGAAGACTTTCGATAAGGTCAAACATTCTTGTCCAATGCCCCAGTACTGATGCCACCTAACCTAGATAGGCCGCTGATACTGTACTTGGCAATATTTAGGAATTCCATGGGATGCATGCTTGGTCAACATGATGAGCCGAGAATAAAAGAAAGAGCGATATACTATCTCAGTAAGAAATTCACTGAAAGTGAGACAAGATATTCACCAATCAAGAAGTTATGTTGTGCCTTGATCTAGACAACCCGAAGATTGTGACAGTACATGTTGTACCACACAACTTGGCTCATCTCAAAATTGGACCCTCTAAAGTACATGATAGAGTTGATCGCTTTAAATGGAAGAATAGCCCAATGGCAAATTCTACTCTTTGAATTTGACATAGTCTATGTAAACAAAAGCGATAAAATGAAACACAATAGCAAATTTTCTAGCTAGTAGAGCTCTAGAAGATTACGAGCCTTTGAACTTTGATTTCCCGAATGAAGATTTAATGTATGTGGCAAACACTAAAGAAGATTCTCAAGAAGGTCATCCTTGGAAGCTAAACTTCGACGGAGCCTCAAACGCCATGGGTAACAGAATTGGGGCAGTCCTGGTATCCCCAAACGGAGAAAATTATCCCTTCACTAGTAAATTGGATTTTGATTGCATGAACAATATGGAAGAATACGAAGCATGCATCATGGGTATCCGTGTAGCCATAGAACGTAAGATGTATATGGGGATTCTGCACTATTGATCTATCAACTCAAGGGAGAATGGGAGATAAGAGATCCCAAGGTAATCAATTATCGAAGGTTGGTTCTTGAGTTAATTGAGGATTTTAATGACATCACCTTCTATTACCTCCCATGAGATGAAAATTAGATGGCTGATGCCTTGGCTACTTTGGCTTCGATGGGCAAAGCGAACAAACAAGAGGATGTAAAGCCTATCCAGATGAGTATTTATGAGACACCGGCTCATTGTTACAACATCGAAGAAGAAGAAGAAGAAGACGATCACCCTTGGTACAATGATATACTGCGATATTTGAAGAATCGTGAATACCCTGACCAAAAAACTAAGAATGATAAAAGGACATTGAGAAGACTGGTCAATGACTATGTCTTAGATGGGGAGATCCTATATAAAAGGAGAAATGATTAGGTACTATTAAGATGTGTAGACACCGCCGAGGCTAAAAAATCTTGAAAGAATTCCACGAGGGTGTTCATGAACACAAGCAAGTGGTTTTACAATGGCGTGTAAATCATGAGATTCAGGTATTATTGGTCCACCATGGAAGGAGATTGTATCAGTTATGCCAAGAAATGCCACAAGTGCCAAATTTATGGAGATAAAATTCATGTACCTTCCTCACCTTTTAATGTTGTGACTTCTCCGTGGCCTTCTCTATGTGGAGCATAGATGTCATTGGGCCAATTTCACCCAAAGCTTTAACGGCATTGATTCATCTTCGTGGTCATCGATTACTTTACAAAGTGGGTAGAAGCCATTTTATATGCCAATGTCACGAAGTTGGGTTAGCAAGTTCTTAAAAAGGAGATCATATGTCAATATGAAATGTCAGAAAGGATCGTATCTAACAATGCACTAAATTTGAACAACAACACGATATCAGAAGTGTGCAGTCAGTTCAAGATCAAACACCAACTCTCATCACCATATCGCTCAAAAATGAATGGTGCAGTGGAGGCAACCAATAAGAACATTAAGAAAATCGTGGGGAAAATGATTGAGACTTATAAAGATTGGCATGAGAAGCTACCATTTGCCCTTTATGCTTATCGAACATATGTCAAGACCTCAACCGGGGCAACAACTTTCTCTTTGGTTTATGGAATAGATGCGGTTTTACCCATTGAAGTCGAAATTCCTTCTCTCCGAGTTTTGGCAGAATTGAAGTTGGATGAAGCAGAATGAATCCAATCCCGATATGATCAACTAAACTTGATTGAAGAGAAAATGTTGAAAGCCATCTGTCATGGTCAGATGTACCAAAAGCGAATGATGCGAGCTTACAACAAAAAGGTTCATCCCAGATAATTCCATGATGGGGACCTAGTATTGAAAAAGATCTTTCCCATGTAAAAGGGTTTCAAAGGAAAATGGATGTCAAACTGGGAAGGACCTTATGTGGTAAAGAAGGTCTTTTTCGGAGGTGCGCTGATTTAAATGAGATGGATGGCAAGAACTTGCCCAATCCCATGAATTCAAATTCAAGAAGTACTTCACCTAAAAAAAGGAGGGGTCAAGGCGAAAACTCGCAAAAGGCACCTTGAGACCAAAGGGTTTTGAGTTGAAAACCCAAAAAGGGCAGCTCAAATTTTGATTGAAGATTGAACATATGATGGTTGAGTCTTCTCAGAAGGAAAAGCATTACATCTTGGGGCATCAACTAAGTATTTGGATCTCGAACACGTATCAAGTTCAGAATGGCCTCGAGAAGCTAGTGTGAAGAAGCTCATGCTATGATATCCGGGCACCTATTTTCATCTTATTCATTTTGTATTTCAAAGAATGTTTGCTATCTTTGATTAATTTATTCGTTTCAAGCTTTGCTTTCAATAAAATTCCTTTTGTCCATTGCGATAATCTTTTCAAGCATTTTTCATTGAAATAACAATTAATGGACTAATAATATTCAAAGTAAAGGAGTTCTGCGTATTGCTCAGAGAGGTTTTCTAAATAGTACAGGGATCTGAGAACAAGACAACTATTCAAAATTAATCGAACTTAAAGGTTGGAAAAATTTGAGAAAGAATAGTCTAAATTATGACTATTTTTTCCGATCTTCTGTTAAAGATACCAACTGAACAAGAAGGCATGGTAACACATCAGTGATAGAACCTTGAAAAACAGCGAGCAATGACAACCCAAGCATTAAAAAGGGATCATTCTAAAAAATATGACATTCTGCATTCATGCAAATATCACCATACACATCTAGTTAGGAGCATTTGATTCATCCTAGTCACTAGGCATAAATAGGCCCATGAAATGGATTCTACAGTCATGTTAACAGATTCGATGGGGTGAAACCGTAAATTATCCCCTAAAGTTACGATGGGACGGATTATGGTCATCGTGGCAAATCTTATCTTCCCGGTTGAAGTTACAAGTCTTATTTCCTTGAAGTTGTAGTGGAGCAGACTGAAGATAGCAAATCTTATTTCCCTGAAATTGCAGTGGAACAGATTAAAGCTACAAATTACAAATCTTATCTCCCTGAAATTACAGTGGAGTAGATTGAAGCCACTAAACTTATCTCCCTGAAGTTGCAGTGGAGTAGATTAAAACCACAAGTCTTATCTCCCTGAAGTTAAAGTGGAGCAGACTGAAGATAGCGAATCTCGTTTCCCTGAAGTTGCAGTGGAACAGATTAAAGCTACAAACCACAAGTCTTATCTCCCTAAAGTTGCAGTAGAGTAGATTGAAAACAGCAAATCTTGTCTCTCTGAAGTCGCAGTAGAGCAGATTAAAGCTATAAACCTTATCTTCCTAAAGTTGTAGTGGAGCAAATTGAAGTTACTAATATTATAGTGGAGTATATTGAACCGACAATTCCTATACCCTCGAAGTTGCAGTAGGTTGGAAAGAGATTACTTGAAGAAGATGAGCACCAAGAAGTCAAGATTCGGCGAGGCCGGGCAAAATTGGTCCTTCTTAAAAGTTTTTGCTCCATTCTCGTTACACGACAACGAGCAAAGAGAGGCAGCTGTAGTAGGCCCAATTTGCCCGAGCCTACTAAGCCAAAAAAACAACAAACCATAAAAAACACAAACCAAAATACTAAATGTAATGGCCTAAATTCAAGGTTATCGGAACAATAGTTTCGTAACCATAAATCCGATTTAAAGAGAAATTTATTTTAATATTTTTGCATGAATATTTATATGATAGGAAAATCGTATTAAAATATCGATAGAAAATTTTACGGATTTAGTGGTTAGTTAGAAAAAGGAATTATTGAAGGAATTGGGTAAAAATAAGGTATCGAGACCTTGAACTCATAAAATTGAGTAGGAAATATTTTATAAATATTTATAAAATGTTAGTAATGTGGTATTAAAATTTCGTTAGAAAATTTTAACGTTTGGGTAGGTAATTAAATGAAAAGGACTAAATTGAAAAAAATGTAAAAGTTATTAAGGATTAAATAGCTCAATTGTCAAATGAAAAGGGATCTAAAGAGCAAATAAGCCCAAAGGAGATATTTTAGGCGGCATAAGCTGAGAAAAAAATAGGAGAATTACTGAAAGAAGGGTAAAATGGGAAAATAACAAAATTTATTAAATAAAACTAGGATGATTTGAGATATCTAGAAATATCTTCATTTTTCTTTACTCTCATCATCCAAAAATGCCATAGGAGGGTTTTCTAAGCTGGTATATCATAATTTTGCACCAAGTAAGTTAATACTTGCCTATTTCTTGTAATTTTGTGTTTTTAAGACTTTTACAACTAGGTCCTATTACTAAATTCATTAGTTTTTTATCTCATGGATGAAATTTAAAGTTACCATGGCTGAGTGCTGTAAGTTTATGATGAAATAGCATGAAATTGAAGCTTTAATTTGTTTATGAGATGATTTTATTAGGTAATTTCAATAGAAATTGATTTTAGGACCTAATTGTGAAAATGTTTGGAATTAAAGTCTATTACTTAAATTATGATTCCCAAAGGTTATAAAGTAATTTAAAGTGATAGAATAAAGTTTTAATTGAGAGAAATCAGCTCAATTGAGAAGTTAATTGAGCAGGGACGAAGTTATCATTATTGAAAGCTTAGGGGGAAAATGGTAATAAACAGTTTGCACTAAAACAGTTTTGGACAGCAGCAGTAGACTAACTTTGAAAAATCACCATAAATTGTATATATTGAATTAGAAGATGATCAAAATATGAAATTAAATCTTATTAAGTCTAGTTTCTCATAGAAGAAATGATGTAAGCAATAAATATGTAAATCATGAGATATAATGAATTTTGTGAGATAAGGTCAGAATGAATTCGAGTTCCCCTGTTTTTACTTTAGAAAATCATCAAAAATTGGATAAAAATAATTAGAGGCTTAAATTTATATTTTAGAATCATGAATGAGTCTATTTTTAATATAAATAGACTAGAACATCATCCGAATCCTGTATGAAGATATAATTAATTTTTAGTGAAGAAGGGTCAGAACTGTCAAACAGCAGAACAGGGGTGAATTTAAAGAATAAACTGTACTTATTGGCTAAACCAAAAATTATGAAAATTTTATAGAAAGAAGATATGTGAGTCTAGTTTCAGGGAAAATTAGAGGATCCTAATTTGGAGTTCTGTAGCTCAAGATAAAAATAATTTAGTGACTATGACTCAAGTAGATAGTTTTGAATGAACTAAAAATAATAATAGAATTATTGAAAATGCTACATGTGAACATGAAATGTATTGAATTGATGATTGAATTTATTTATTTAGATCCAAAAACTCAAATCTGAAGCTAGATCGAGGAAAGGAAAAAGTCCCGGATTAGTAGATTTTGTATATGAACTAGTATCGAGGTAAGTTCATGTAACTTGAATTATCTTCTTAAATGCTTGAAATGTATGTTATTGATATGAATATAATTTGAATGTTCATTGTATGAAAATTGATGAAACATTGATATATTTGATAAAAGGGAAGAAATCCGGTTGAATGAAAGGAAAATTCGATGGATCTCGAAAAGGAATTGGCGATAAAAGGATCTAGCCGGACGGGTGATCCTATCTGATATAGCCCTCCGAAGAATACATGGAAAATGGATTTAGCCGGACGGGTAATCCGAATTAGGGTCTCAATTTAGCTTTGATCGGTAATTCAGATCCAAGCTCATTAGAGTAATTGTCATTGCGGGATTTAGCTTTGGGTGGTAATCCCGACAATACTCTATGACTTTATATTCTGAGGATTTAGCTTGGTGGTAATCCATTGTAAGGATGAGGTTCAGCGGAGTGTGCTTTACGAAATGAAAATGTCGCACATGAATATGAATTGATGGACTCGGATTTGTACACTAAAGTGTACCTCTGAATATCCATCGAAATTCTGAGTAATTCAACGGGATAAATATGGAAATATAACAAAGAAATGGAAATCATGGTATTGATGAGCTCATCAATCATGGTATATATTATTGATACATAGAAATTATTGAACTAACTTGAATGTTGAGCTTGTGTATGTTAGGGTAATAATGCATTGAATGGATATATGAATGTTTATTGCATTGTATTGAAAATGTTAGGTAAGTATAATTCTTGTTACATGGATTTACTAAGCACAAAGTGCTTACCCTGTTTCTTTTTCCCCTGTTTTGTAGTGTGAAGAGCTCGGAGGTCGATTCGGTAGGAGATACATCACACTATCAGCCTCAAGATTTCGATATATAAAGAAACTTTATTTTGGAAATCAATGGCATGTATAAGCTAATAAAGTAATGTTAATATGAAATAAATGTAAGGTCACCATTGGTATGGCTAGCAAACCTTAGTTTGGTATGTGTTGATGTTATCTTATAAATATGCATGAATCTATTATGAAAATATGTTGAATTGGATTGGTTGATGTGGATTGGTCTCGGTTTAAAATTGCAGGAAGGCTAAATATTTATAAAGGGCTATATTGAAAAAAAATTGTAAACTCGGTAATGCCTTGTACTCTATTCTAATATCGAATACGGGTAAGGGTGTTACATTTGTTGGTATCGAGCTACGGTTTAGCGGTTCTAGGACGACATAGCGAATCTGAATTAGCTATACATGCCATTTAAATTATTTTTGATAGTGTGATATCTCCGACCATTTAAATTGTGTTTTCCTTATAGTAATGTCATCGACCGAGCTCAATCAAGAAGTCGGGAGTCATGCTCTCGCTTCAAAGACAAAGAGAAGAAACTAGCGATAGAAGGCGGTATAGAGGGTCAAGGGAGGAGGCAAAATAGCCTTCTTTCAAATGATGAATGAATGATTTACTCAAGATATAAGAACTAACCCTACGGGCAAACAAACTCAAGCTCCCCTTCCTGTTCCTCCACCGGTTCAGAGATTCCACGAGTGCAGTCTTGAATCTGTCGAGAAAAGGAAAAGCTCAGATTGATAAAATCCAAAATATGGGGTAGAAGAATTTGAGCAGAAGTTGATGATGATCCGAACGGGCTGAATTTTGGTTAGAGAATATTACTCGGTTTTGGAAGAATTATCTTGCACACCGGAAGAATGTTTAAAATGTGCCGTCTCATCGCTAAAAGACACAACTTATCATTGGTGGAATACTAAAGCTTCAGTTGTTCGAAAGAAGAAATTACATGGGAATTCTTCGGTGAGTTCAAAAAGAAATATATCGATTAGAGATTCCTTGATCGGAAAAGAAAAGAATTTCTTGAGTGAAACAGGCAATAGATCGATGTCTGAGTATGAAAGAGAATTTGTTCGGTTGAGTAAATATGCTCGAGAATGGGTACAGTCAGAAGCTAAAATGTGCAAACGATTCGAAGAAGAGTTAAATGAAGAAACTAAGCTACTTATCGGAATTCTTGAAATTCGAGAGTTTATTACATTGGCAGAGTGAGCTTATAAAGCAGAAGAATTGAGCAAAGAAAAGAAACAGTGAGAGGAAGCTCAATTTTTAGTAAAAGACTAATGGGAAAATCCCAATTTTCGCTCCAAAGAAATTGAAGAAGTACTAGGATCGTTCTACCTCACCACTTTGGGTATTGAGGCAGAGGCGAGGTTCTCAACATAATAATCCAAGACCTTCCACTCCATCGGTGACCGGTGTTGGCGGTGTTGGTACCCTAAGCCGAGATGCCGATATTGTAATAAAGCTCATTTTGGTGAATGTCAATTTAAGAGCGGGCTTGTTACCGATGTGGTTCTTTGACCATTTCCTCGAGATTGTCCGAAAGGGGTGAAAAAGAAGTCGAACAGATATCGTGAGTAATCCATCTTTGAGGGTAGACCATCTCGACCATCTGGTAATGTCAATGGTAGCCGAGGAGCTACAAAGATCTGCAAGTAGGCTTGAGACACGAGCACCTCCTAGGACATATGTCATTCGTATCGAGAGAAGATGCCTCAAAGACCGATGTTATTCTTGGTACATTTTCTTTACTTGATACTAATATTATCGCATTAATTGATCCGGTTCTACGCATTCATATATATGTGTAAATCTTGCATGCGTTAAAGATTTATCTGTTGAACCTACTGAATTTGTGGTTAAAGTCTCGAACCCCTTTGGCCAATCTATTTTGGTGGATAAAATTTGTAAAAATTGTCCACCGATGGTAAGAAGTTATTGTTTCTGGTGATTTGATGTTCTTGCCATTTGATGAGTTTGATGTGATATTGGGCATGGATTGGTTAACTCAAAGATGATGCAAGAGTAAAGCGTAAATGTAAATATATTGTGTTGAAGTGTCGAATGGCAAATTACTCTCGGTTAAATCGATCGACGATGAAGGATTATCGATGTGATTTCAATTATTCTCGCCGTGAGGTATGTTAAAAAGGGTATGATGCTTTTCTTGCTTATGTATTTCGACACCAAGGTATCTCGAGTCAAAGATACAGTGATGCCGATGGTATGCGAATTTTCCGATGTGTTTCGGAGGAATTACCGTGGTTGCCACCGAAAGGGAAGTGGAATTCTCTATAGATTTGATTCGGGAACTACTCGATTTCCATAGCTCGCGTGCGGATGACTCTTCTGTAATTAAAGGAATTAAAGACACGATTGCAAGAACTTGTAGATAGAGGTTTTGTCCGATCGAGTCATTCACCTTGGGTGCTCGGTTGCATTTGTGAAAAGAAAGACGGTCTTTGAGATTGTGTATTGATTATCGGCATCTTAATAAAGTAACTATAAAGAATAAGTACCGTTGCCGGATTGATGATTTATTTGATTAGCTAAAAGGTGCTACTATATTTTTAAAGATTGATCTCCGATCGGGCTACTATCGATTCTGGTAAAGGAGTCGGATGTGCCAAAACGATGTTTTCGGAACCGTGTACGGGCATTATGAGTTTACGGTTATGCGTTTAATGACTAATGCACTGCAGATTTGTGGATTTGATGAATCAGATATTCAGACCATATTTAGACAGGTTCGTGGTAGTTTTCATTGATGATATTTTGGTCTATTCTCGAGATGAAGAAGAACATGCAAGACATTTGAGAATTGTGTTGCAAATTTTGCGAGAGAAGCAGTTATATGCTAAATTCAGTAAATGTGAATTTTGGCTTAGAAGTGGGTTTTCTTGGACATATTGTATCCATGAAGGCATTAGGGTAGATCCAAGTAAAATCTCAGCTATTGTCAATTGGAGTCCACCGAAGAATGTATCTGAAGTTAGAAGTTTCTTGGGTTTAGCTGGTTATTACCGAAGATTTGTACAGGGATTTTCTATAATAGCTTCTCCGATGACTCGATTATTGCAGAAAGATGTAAAGTTCGAGTGGACTGATGAATGTCAGCAGAGTTTCAACCGATTGAAAGATCTACTAACGAAAGCACCAGTATTAGTGCAGCCTGAACCGGGTAAGGAATTTGTTATTTACAGTGATGCCTCATTAAATGGTTTAGGTTGTGTCTTGATGCAAGAAGGTAAAGTAATAGCCTATGCTTCAAGACAACTTAAACCACATGAAAGAAATTACCCGGTACATGATCTTGAATTAGTCGCTATTGTATTTCTTATTTGAAGATATGGCACACTACCTATACGGTGAGAAATGTCATATTTATACTGATCATAAAAGCTTGAAATATTTGATGACACGGAAAGATTTGAATTTGAGACAGCGCAGGTGGCTTGAATTGATAAAGGACTATGATTTGATTATTGATTACCATCCGGGTAAGGCTAATATTGTGGCTGATGCTCTGTTTGCTTTGCGATCTATGAATGCTCAATTGTCTTTGGTTGATGATGGTTCAATCATAGCTGAATTGAGAGCTAAACCAACATTTCTACAGCAAATATGTGAAGCTCAGAAGAATGATAAGAAGTTACAGGTTAAACGGGCACAATGTGAGTCAAGTACTGATTCTGAATTTCAAGTTGGGATTGATGGTTGTTTATTATTCAGAGATAGGGTATGTGTACCCAAGAATTGAGCTCATCTGTAAGATTTTACACGAGGCTCACGGTGGTATTATGTCCGTACATCCGGAAGTAATAAAATGTATAATGATTTGAAGAAGATGTCTTGGTGGCGTGTATGAAACATGATATTTACGAGTTTGTACCAAGATGTTTAATATGTCGACAAGTTAAAGTGAACATCGGTACCTTTGGGTTACTTGACCAATTACTATACCGGAATGGAAATGGGAAAGAATCACTGTGGATTTTGTATCGGGTTACCGCTGTCTCTGAGGAAAAAGGATGCTATTTGGGTGATTGTTGACCGATTGACAAAGTCAGCACACTTTATTCCGGTACGTATGGATTATTCTTTAGATAAACTGGCTGAACTATACATATCTGAGATTGTCAGGCTACATGGAGTGCCTGTCTCCATTATATCAGATAGAGATCCCCGATTTACGTCTCGTTTCTGGGACAAATTGCAAGAAGCTTTGGGTACTCAGTTGTATTTAAACCTTGCATTTCATCCTCGACAGATGGCCAATCTGGCGTGTAATTCAAGTATTGGAAGATATGCTCGATGTTGTATACTAGAGTTTGAAGGTAATTGGGAGAGATATCTACCTTTGATTGAATTTGCTTACAATAATGATTATCGATCCAAGATTACAATGGCTCGTATGAAGCTTTGTATGGTAGAAAATGTAGAACACCGTTATATTGGATGAGCTCAATGAAAAGAGGATACATGGGGTTGATTTGATTCGGAAGCAGAAGAAAAGTAAAAGTGATTTGGAATAGCTTGAAAGCCTCCGATCGCCAAAAGTCATATGCCGATCTTAAACGAAAAGAGATTGAATTTCGGTCGGTGACAAGGTATTCTGAAAGTGTCTCCTTGGAAGAAAGTTCTCGATTCGATCGAAAGGGTAAATTGAGTCCAAGATTTATCGGCCATATGAAATTATAGAAAGAATTGGACCGGCCGCTTATCGATTGGCGTTACCACCGAACTCGATAGAATTCATAATGTTTTTCATGTGTCTATGCTACTGACGATATCGGTCCGATCCTTCACATGTTATTTCTCCAACGAAAGTGGAGATTCAATAGGATATGACTTACGGTGAAGAAGAAGGTCAAAATATTAGCACGGAAACAAAAGAGCTCAAAATAAAAAATAAATTTGGTGAAAGTATTGTGGAAAAAGCACGGGATTGAGGAAGTGACATGGGAACCGGAGGAGGCAATGAGGAAACAATATCCAAACCTCTTTACTGGTAAGATTTTTGAGGACGAAAATCCTTAAAAGGGGGAGAGTTGTAATGGCCTAAATTCAAGGTTATCGGAACAATGGTTTCGCAACCATAAATCCGATTTAAAGAGAAATTTATTTTAATATTTTTGCATGAATATTTATATGATAGGAAAATCGTATTAAAATATCGATAGAAAATTTTACGGATTTAGTGGTTAGTTAGAAAAAGGAATTATTGAAGGAATTGGGTAAAAACAAGGTATCGAGACCTTGATCTCATAAAATTGAGTAGGAAATATTTTATAAATATTTATAAAATGTTAGTAACATGGTATTAAAATTTAGTTAGAAAATTTTAACGTTTGGGTAGGTAATTAAATGAAAAGGACTAAATTGAAAAAAGTGTAAAAGTTATTAAGGATTAAATAGCTCAATTGTCAAATGAAAAGGGATCTAAAGAGAAAATAAGCCCAAAGGAGATATTTTAGGTGGCATAAGCTGAGAAAAAAATAGGAGAATTACTGAAAGAAGGGTAAAATGGGAAAATAACAAAATTTATTAAATAAAACTAGGACTAATTTGAGATATCTAGAAATATCTTCATTTTTCTTTACTATCATCATCCAAAAACACCATAGGAGGGTTTTATAAGCTGGTATATCATAATTTTGCACCAATTAAGTTAATACTTGCCTATTTCTTGTAATTTTGTGTTTTAAGACTTTTACAACTAGGTCCTATTACTAAATTCATTAGTTTTTTATCTCATGGATGAAATTTAAAGTTACCATGGCTGAGTGCTGTAAGTTTATGATGAAATAGCATGAAATTGAAGCTTTAATTTGTTTATGAGATGATTTTATTAGGTAATTTCAATAGAAATTGATTTTAGGACCTAATTGTGAAAATGTTTGGAATTAAAGTCTATTACTTAAATTATGATTCCCAAAGGTTATAAAGTAGTTCAAAGTGATAGAATAAAGTTTTAATTGAGAGAAATCAGCTCAATTGAGAAGTTAATTGAGCAGGGACGAAATTATCATTATTGAAAGCTTAGGGGGAAAATGATAATAAACAGTTTGCACTAAAACAGTTTTGGACAGCAGCAGTAGACTAACTTTGAAAAATCACCATAAATTGTAGAAATCGAATTAGAAGATGAACAAAATATTAAATTAAATCTTATTGAGTCTAGTTTCTCATAGAAGAAATGATGTAAGCAATAGATATGTAAATCATGAGATATAATGAATTTTGTGAGACAAGGTCAGAATGAATTTGGGTTCCCCTATTTTTACTTTAGAAAATCATCGAAAATTGGATAAAAATAATTAGGGGCTTAAATTTATATGTTTAGAATCATGAATGAGTCTATTTTTAATATAAATAGACTAGAACATCATCCGAATCCTGTATGAAGATATAATTAATTTTTAGTGAAGAAGGGTCAGAACTGTCAAACAGCAGAACAGGGGTGAATTTAAAGAATAAAATGTACTTATTGGATAAATGAAAAATTCTGAAAATTTTATGGAAATAATATATGTGAGTCTAGTTTCAGGGAAAATTAGTGGATCCTAATTTGGAGTTCTGTAGCTCAAGATAAAAATAATTTAGTGACTATGACTCAAGTAGACAGTTTTGAATGAACTAAAAATAATAATAGAATTATTGAAAATGCTACATGTGAACATGAAATGTATTGAATTGATGATTGAATTTATTTATTTAGATCCGGAAAACTCAAATACGAAGCTAGATCTAGGAAAGAAAAAAGTCCCGGATTAGTAGATTTTGTATACGAACTAGTATCGAGGTAAGTTCATGTAACTTGAATTATCTTCTTAAATGCTTGAAATGTATGTTATTGATATGAATATAATTTGAATGTTCATTGTATGAAAATTGATGAAACATTGATATATTTGATAAAAGGGAAGAAATCCTGTTGAATGAAAGGAAAATTCGATGGATCTCGAAAAGGAATTGACGGTAAAAGGATCTAGCAGGACGGGTGATCCTATCTGATATAGCCCTCCGAAGAATACGTGGAAAATGGATTTAGCCGGATGGGTAATCCGAATTAGGTCTGAATTTAGCTGGTCTGTAATTCAGATCCAAGCTCATTAGAGTAATTGTCGTTGCATGGGTTTTAGCTCGGGTGGTAATCCCGACAATACTCTATGAGTTTATATTCTGTGGATTTAGCTGGGTGGTAATCCATTGTAAGGATGAGGTTCAGGAGTGTGCTCTCGAAATGAAAATGTGCGCACATGAATATGAATTGACGGACTCGGATTTGTACACTAAAGTGTGCCTCTGAATATCCATCGAAATTCCGAGTAATTCAACGGGATAAATATGGAAATATAACAAAGAAATGGAAATCATGGTATTGATGAGCTCATCAATCATGGTATATATTATTGATACATGAAAATTATTGAACTAACTTGAATGTTGAGCTTGTGTATGTTAGGGTAATAATGCATTGAATGGATATATGAATGTTTATTGCATTGTATTGAAAATGTTAGGTAAGTATAATTCTTGTTACATGGATTTACTAAGCACAAAGTGCTTACCCTTCTTTTTTTCCCTGTTTTGTAGTGTGAAGAGCTCGAAGGTCGGATTGGTAGGAGATACATCACACTATCACCTCAAGATTTCGGTATATAAAGAAACTTTATTTTGGAAATCAATGGCATGTATAAGCTAATAAAGTAATGTTAATATGAAATGAATGTAAGGTCAGCCATTGGTATGGCTAGCAAACCTTGGTTTGGTATGTGTTGATGTTATCTTATAAATATGCATGAATCTATTATGAAAATATGTTGAATTGGATTGGTTGATGTGGATTGGTCTCGGTTTAAAATTGCAAGAAGGCTAAATATTTATAAAGGGGCTATATTGAAAAAAAAAATTGTAAACTCCGGTAATGCCTTGTACTCTATTCTAATATCGAATACAGGTAAGGGGTGTTACACTAAACTCCAAAAAAAAAAAATAAACAGTCCATAGCCCAACGTGCTACAAGCCCAACTGGCGCAAAACTAAACAAAAACCCTAATAGCCTAAGCTCGATAGCCTAAACTAAGTTTTCAGTAAATCAAAAAAACCTAAGCCTCTCTGTGCTGCTCCTCCCTTCGCGCGCGCATTGCCTGAGGCGCCTCGTCCCGAGGCCTGGCACACCCTCCCTGATGCACCTTTGTCGCCGTTTTGACAAATGGCAAGGACAGGCTTTTGCCCCATCGTTGACCCTCCAAGAATACCTGCAAAAAGATGAAAAAGACAGAAACGAAAGAAGAAATAGACAGAAAAAAAAACAAATCATATGTATAAACGACTATAAAAGATGGATTCAGATTGTAATATTACAGAGACAATCGAATAAAAAAAACACGAAAGGAATCAAAAAAATAGAACTCAAAAAAATTCAAAGGTGACATTTTTTCTTTTATTTTTTCTTTCGAATTTATTTTATAAATAAAACACAAAATAAAAGAGGAAAAAGTTGGAAAAAGGGTACCTGATGGTGCGCTCCGTCGCCTTGAATGGCCGAGGATGTCACCTCATATGAACGGTGACTCTCTTTCAAAAAAAAAAAAAAACCCCTAAAACTGAAGGGTTCTTCGTTCCTTTTTGCAATTTTAACCCCTTTTTTAGAAGAAAAAAACCCCAAATCGGGGTTTGGAGAGTCAAAAAGCCCAAAAATGGCCTTTTTTTTTGCTATTTTGGCTGCCATCCGAAACCTTAGGCCGAACCCCAACCCTTTTCAGAGAAAACTGAAGAAAAAGAACTTAAAAAAAAAACCTATCTCAAATGAATTTTTTTGGTTTATTTTGTATTTAAATAGGGCGCCTAAACGACGCTGTTTTGGCCGACGTCCCTAGGTCTCAAAACGTCATCATTTCAACCAGCAACCTGAAACCCGACCCATCTTTAGCCTGTGATCCGCGTGTTTTTGTAAAATAGGTTATTTACGATTTGATCCTTCCGCTTTTACGACTTATTTCAATCTAGCCCTATTTTCAACCTTTTTCCCTTATATATATATATTTAATCCACCTAATATATATATATATATATATATATATTTTGGTCCTCTGATTTACCAAAAACGGAGCATTTAATGGGCCGGGAATATTTTCCCAGTTGGTCCCTGCCCCTTTGCGCGCATCACATTTTAACCCCTTTTATTGTTTATTTTATTCCGATTTGTCCCAAAATTCTACTAAAGTTTCGATTCAGTCTTTCTTATATTTATGCATTTATTTTATTACAATTTAGGCATTTAATTTCATTTTAATTCCAATTTGGTCTTCATTTATTTAATTTTGAACATTTATGGCTTTTTTATATATTATTTTATTCATTATTTTTCTATTTATTTATTGTTCCTTACCTTTTAAATATTTAAAATTGATTTATTTCCTTTTACTATGCATGTTATTTTTCATTTTCTTCATTTTGCCTTTATTATTGTTATTATTATTTCACTATTTATCTATTCATTTATTTATTTATTAGTATTATTTTTTACTTTTAAAGATTAGATTGTTTACATTTTCTTACTTATTATTATTATTATTATTATTATTATTATTATTATTATTATTATTATTATTACTTACTTACTTACTTACTTACTTACTTACTTACTTTTCTTCAATTATTTCCATTGTTATTAGAATAATAATTATGATATAATTATTTCTATCTTCATTACAAATTGACATTTTGTCACTATGGTAGTTATATCTAGTACGACATTTTTATTTTTATTTTATTTTTACTTTGTATGTCATCAATCCATTTTAATGTATTCTTGCTCGACTATGTCATAAATTGTGTTTAAACGCACTTTTGCATTTTTTATTATGCCCGAATAAACTAAACATGTATCATTTTAAATATTACATTAATTTTTTACCCAAATATGCCAACAAAAATTTTCAAAATAAGGCAATATTCTGTATTTGAAATTTTGAGAAGTCGTACTCTAACTTACGGGGCTTCGATTTTTCTCGTTGGACCCAAATAACCGAATACCCTTTCAAAACTAAAACACATAAGATTTCAAATAAAAATAATGGCAAGCTTATTCTCAAAGGTTCAAAATGTCGTGTCCTAACTTACGGGATGTGACATTTTGTTATCTCGAGACGAGAGGGTTTTTAACGTTTATTTCAAGCAATTTGTAAGCAAAACTAACAGTAATGCAACGAAGGATCGTATTTTTAAATTATTTTCAAGTTTTCAACTTTCGACACTAAGACACTAATTAATCAATTAGGTACCAATATTTGGCATTACGAGGGTGCTAACCCTTCCTCGTGCATAACCGATTCCCAAACTCATCTTTCTGAACTTCGTAGACCAAAAATCGATGTTTTAATAAATCAAACATTTTATTAAAACGATCAAATTACGAGGTGATCCGACCACACCTCATAAAAAGGATTGATGGTAACTCCCATCTTCGCTTTCAAAATAAAAGGTCGATGTCAAAAAATGGTTTCGACATTTTTGAATTTATATTATTCTTATTCTTTTTTAATAAGAGAATAATAAATTAGATTTTTTTCTTGATTTTTTAAAAATGTTAAAAATTAAGAGAAAAAAATCTGATTTGTCGTTCTCCTAGTGAAAAGGGATAATGATAATGTGGAATCATAGTTTCATACAATATTTTCTCCTGATGTGGTGATGGAATTCACTTTTATTAATGTAAACTTAATACTTTAACCAAATTGTAGGGTTTTTTTACTTAGATAATACATAAATAAAATTAATTATAAAAATAGAGTTTATTGTAAATTTTTATGAGAATGACATGTTTTTGCCATGAAATTAGATGTCGTTAATGTGTCAAGTGACACCGCTATTAAAAATATTTTAATAAAATAAATAAAATAAAAAATAATATTTTTATGTAAAAAGGGTGAAGTCAAAATGTTAGGTTGTGATATAATTTTGAATTCCATATCTCTAGTTTACAAAAATTAGAAGCTAGCTTTTTATTATCATAATCAATAAAATCATGAATTCAATAATTGTAAAAAATATAACGCCGTAATGATAATATATCGCAAAGAAAAGAGAAATAAAAATTAAAGAACACACAGATTTTATGTGGAAAACCCTTTCGGGAAAAAACCACGGGCAGAGGAGAAGAAAATTCACTATGTCAAATTCAAATAATTACAAGAGGAATAGACTATGTCTATTTATAGGCTTGTAAAACCATATTCTAATAGGATTATAGTAATATTGAAACACCTTATTCTAATCAATATCAAATAGATGGAGTTTAATAAGGTTTAAAAACCTTACTTAAAATAAAATAAAAGAAGTGTAGTTCTATAGGGATTTTTCTTTTCTTTTATTTTACTATTATTTTATTTAAATAAGGATTCAGGTCACTTAATTCTAACAATCTCCACGTTGATATGAAATCTCAATGAACAAGTTCTTCATTGCGAACTCTCAAGGAACAAGTTCCCCACCTCTTCCATAAAACCCTTTAAAGGTTTAACTTCAACAACGAACACCAACCAAGTCTAAGCAATGCTCAAACTTGGTTATAGGAAGTGACTTAGTCATCATATCTGCAGGATTTTCATGAGTACTAATTTTTCTCACAACAATATCACCACGAGCAATAATATCACGAACAAAATGATACTGAACATCAATGTGTTTTGTTCTCTCATGAAACATTTGATCTTTTGTAAGGAAGATGGCACTGATTGTCACAAAAATCATGTCTTGATTTGAAGGTCTTCATTGAGCTCACTAAAGAGTCCCTTCAACCAAATAGTTTCTTTACAAGCCTCATGAATCGCCATGTACTCACCGATTGGTAGACAAAGCGACTGTAGTTTGCAAAGTAGCTTTCCAACTGATTGCACAACCTCCGATTGTAAAGACATAACCAATGAGAGATCTTCTTCTATCAAGGTCTCCAGCAAAATTAGCATCAACATACCCAATGACTCCATCTCTAGTTCTTCCAAACTGTAAGCAAACATCAGTAGTACCTCGTAAGTATCTTAAAATCCACTGAACTGCTTTCCAATGTTCTTTACTGGGATTCGCCATGTATCTGCCAACTGCACTGACTACATGTGATAAATCTGGACGTGAATAAACCATAGCATACATGAAAGATCCCACTGCACTAGAGTATGGAACATGTGACATGTACTCAATCTCATTATCTGATTGTGGAGACAAAGCCGATGAAAGTCTGAAATGGGTTACTAAAGGAGTACTAACAGGTTTAGCACTCTGCATATTGAATCTGTAAAGAACTTACTCAATGTACCCCTTCTGACTTAGGTACAATTTACTTACTTTTCTATCTCTAAGAATCTCCATACCAAGTATCTTCTTTGCTAGTCCCAAATCTTTCATCTCAAATTATTCACTTAGTTGGGCTTTGACCTTTCTTATCTCTCATTTATCTTTTGCTACTATCAACATGTCATCAACATAAAGAAGTAGATACACAAAAGAACCATCATGTTTTTCTTAAAGTGAACACAGCTGTCAAAACTGCCTCTTTTAAAATCATGAGAAGTCATAAAGGAATGAAAACTCTTGTACCACTGTCTTGGTAACTGTTTAAAACCGTAAATGGACTTTTTCAGCAAGCAAATATAGTCTTCTTTTTCGAGACTGTAAAACCCTCCGGTTGTTGCATGTAAATATCTTCCTCAAGTTCTCCATGCAAAAATGCAGTTTTTACATCTAACTGCTCAAGCACCAAATTATGCATGGCCACAATACCAAGCAAAGCTCGAATCAAACTATGTTTCACAACTGGGGAGAACACACTATGAAGTCCACTCCTGGAATTTGACTGTAACCCTTTGCAATAAGCCTTACTTTATATCTGGAATCTTCAACTTCTGGAGTCTCTTCTTTCTTTTTAAATACCCATTTACAGTGAACAACCTTTTTACCTTTAGGAAGTTTCACAAGATCCTATGTTCTGTTTTTGTGGAGTGATTCCATCTGCTCTTGCATAGTAAACATCCACTTTTTTGAGTCTTCACAGCTAACTGCCTCAGAATAATTAGACGGCTCTTGGTTTGCATCTATATCTTCGGCCACATTTAAAGCATAAGCAACTAGATTAGCCTCGGCATACTTCTTTGGAGGTTTAATTTCTCTTCTAGTTCTATTTTTGGCGATAGAGTATTGTGGTGAAGAAGCGACTATATTTTCAATTTTTGTACTGGCTTGAGGAGTCGAATCTGTATTAATCTGCTACTCCACCTGCTTTTGATTTTCTTTATTGGAAGAGTTTTTAAGAGATAAGTTAGGTAGCATAGCAGTTTCATCAAAAACGACATCTCTGCTAATCACAACTTTTCTATTTTCAGGATACCATAACTTATACCCTTTTACACCAGCTTTATAACCAAGAAAAATACATTTAATGGATCTCGGCCCAATTTTCCATTATCAACATGAGCATACACCCAAAGATCTTTAAATCGAATAATTAGCGGGATTACGGACCATACCTCTTGTGGAGTCTTTTTCTCAATGGCAACGGATGGAGATCAGTTGATAAAAAAACATGCAGTAGAGGCTGCTTCAGCCTAAAATGACTTTGATAAGTTGGCATTTGACAATATACATCGAACCTTCTCCATGATCGTTCTGTTCATTAGTTCTGCAATGCTGTTTTGCTGTAGAGTATGATGAACTGTCAAGTGTCTCACGATCCCTTTTGACTTGCACTGTTTATTAAAATCATCAGAACAAAACTCTAAGCCATTTTCTGTGCGGAGGTATTTTATTTGTTATCCCGTCTATTTTTCAATCATAGTTTTCCAAGACTTAAATGCGAAAAACACATCGCTTTTGTGCTTCAAGAAGAATGCCCAAACTTTTCTGGAAAAATCATCAATAAAAGTTAGCATATAATTAGCTCCACCTCTCGAAGGCACTCTTGATGGCCCCCACAGATCAGAATAAATATATTCTAATGTTTTCTTCGTGTTATGAATTCCTCTGGTGAATCGAACTCTCTTTTGCTTCCCAAAAACGCAGTGCTTACAGAACTTCAGTTTGCAAATTTCTTGCCCATCAAGAAGTCCTCTTTTGCTCAATTCTGCCATGCTATTCTCACTCATATGCCTTAGGCGCATATGCCAAAGTTTAGTAACATCATCATCTGACAAGGAAGAGGAAGCGACAGCTACATCACCAATAATAGTAGAACCCTACAAAACATATAACTTGGCAGTCTTTCTCTGCCCTTTCATCACAACGAGGGAACCTTTGGAAATCTTCAAAATCCCACATTCAGTTGTGTATTTGTACCCTTTTGAATCAAGAGTACTTAACGAAATTAAATTTCTCTTCAATTCTGGAACATGTCGTACGTCACTAAGTATTCTGACAACTCAATCAAACATCTTAACTTTAATTGTTCCAATACCTGTGATTTTACACGAAGCATTATTTCCCATCAAAGCAATACCTTTAGACACTATTTCAGTAATTTGTAAACGAATCCCGATTGGGACTCATGTGGAAGGTGCAACCCGAATCAAGGATCCACTCATCGCTCACTTTTGAATTGTTCACAGAAGCAACTAGAAGTTCACCATCGCTGTAGTCTTCTACAACATTAGCTTCACCGAAATTTTTGGTTGTTTTTCCTTTTGATTCGTAGCCTCCCTCTTGATCTTATTTTGTAACTTATAGCGCTCAGATTTAATGTGCCCTTTCTTCTTGCAGAAGTTACAAGTTTTACCTCTGTTTAAAGACTTCGATCTACCCTTAGATTTATCGCTAGGATTTCATTCCTGTGTCCTTCCACGGTCATCATCAGCATTCCGATCTTGTCTCCCACGAACAATGAGACCCTCTCCCTGAGAGTCAGTTTTAACTACAAGATGCTTCATCTTATCATACGAGGTCAAAGGATCATAAACCTCATCAACTATGAGAGACTCATGGCTATATAAAATTGTGTCTCTAGAGGTTGAATAAGACGACGGCAACGAAAAAAGTAGAATCAACCCTAGATCTTCCTTATCATACTAAACCTCCATGGCCTCCAAGTTTGAGAGAATTTCTTTAAACACTGTTAAGTGTTCGTGCATAGACGCACCTTCCTCCAAATGATGAGCATAAAGACGTTGCTTCATATGCAACTTGCTGGTTAGAGTTTTCGACATACATATTTGTTCTAGCCTTTTCCATAATGCAAAGGCGGTCTTCTCCTTCATTATATCCTGCAAAATTTCGTTAGACTAATGCAGATGTAACTGTGTTAATGCCTTTCGATCCTTGCGCTTCTTCTCTTCCTCCGTCAATGTCGAAGGCATCTTATATACCCCTAATAGGGCTTCCTCTAAATCCATCTGTGCAAGAACTGCCTGCATCTTTATCTGCCACAACACGAATCTGGTGTTGCGATCCAACAGCGGTATTTCATACTTCAAAGACGCCATTACCGTGATCGAGATGAAAAACCCAGAAGCTCGGATACCAATTTGTAAAAAATATAACGTCGGTAATGACAATATTTCGTAAAGAAAAGAGAAATAAAAATTAAAGAACACACATATTTTATATGGAAAACCCTTTCAGAAAAAACCACGGGCAGAGGAGAAGAAAATTCACTATGTCAAATTCGAATAATTACAAGAGGAATAGACTATGTCTATTTATAGGCTTGTAAAACCATATTCTAATAAGAGTGTAGTAAGATTGAAACACCTTATTCTAATCAATATCAAATAGATGGAGTTTAATAAGGTTTAAAAAATCTTATTTAAAATAAAATAAAAGAAGTGTAGCTCTATAGGGATTTTTCTTTTATTTTATTTTACCATTGTATTTTATTTAGATAAGAATTGGTCATTTAATTCTAACAATAATTTATATGTGGCAAACTAAAAAGAATCAATGATTCAAGTTTAGATGTTTTATCAACAATTGGATTAGTTTTAATAAGGTACGAAGATTAAATTTTAACAAATTAAAATAAATGGATTAATTTCTCAATTTTTTATAAAGTAAAGAGGAAAAAATTCATAATTAGACCTTTAAAACAAACTAAGCAATACTAGACATTGTATGATTATAGAAAACATATATGATATAGAAAAAAATAATTAAAACATAAACTTATTAAATTTTTCTAATTTGCCACATATAAATTGTTCAATTGATGATTTTATTAATTCTTTGCATATGGATTTGACAAACGATTGATCTTGAAGTAAAAATTTGATGATTGAGTTTAATAGTATTAAATAATTTGATTAACTTTTAAATTCAAAAACATAAAAAAAAAATCAAATTATGATAAATTAAAATAAAAGGGCTAACTTCTAATTTCTATAAAATAGAGATATTAAAATCAAAATTATACCATAACCACCCCTATTTAAGAAGAAAAAAAAACTAAAAGTTAGGAGGAGAAAAGGGATGTCGCTGGCATTTTGGCTTCGCCTCATTTTACATTAAAATATTATTTTAAAATGATTATTTTATTTATTTTTATTAAAATATTATTTTATAATTAATGCTGTAAATTTTATGATAGAAAATTATCATTCTCGTAAATAATATCTCATTTTTGCAATTAACCTTTTTTTATTATCTAAGTAAAAAACTCAATTATATAAGAAATTATGAAAATGTTTAAGGATGAATTTAGATAAGCAGTGCGTTTATCTGCAGTTAATATTAAAACAATAGTAATGATATTAGATATTGTAGTGATATTGTAACGAGAGATAAAAAATAAACTAAACATACTACACCTTACCGCCCATCTAAATTCATCTTAAATTAGTTTAATGATACATGTCTTTTTTAACTATTCTTTTGGTGTTTTCCTTTTTCTAGTAGATGTTCTTTTTTGGCATGTATTTGGATCTTCTATTTTTAGCTTTTAGTAAGCAGAACTTCATTACTTCATTACTGCATTAATGTTTTATTGTTATTTTTAAAAGAACCTACACTTTTATCCACTTTTAGCTCCTTTTTATTTTGGCCATTTTTTTTTTTTTAAACTTAACGAAAATGGTGGTTTATTAATTAGTATAATAATATATTTTAGTCTTCAAAATTCACAATTTGATCTTAAATCTTTAAAATGTACAACTTCCATCAATTTGGTCCTCAAAACATATTTCACCATAATATTCCAAAGCTTCAATTTCTCTTCTTCAATGGCTGGTTCTTCTCTTCAAATCTCAGCTTCCTCCACAACTAGTTGAATCCGAGTTATTTTGTATTTTCTTTTTCTCTTCAACTTTGGTTAAACAAATGAAAAGGTTTACAAATATCCTTAATCGCCCTATTAATCTAGCTTGTGCAAACTTCATTAATCCCTAGTTAAATGGTCCGATTCGATTTAGCTCCTTTTAAATTTTAATAATTCAATTTAATATTTTTATTTTCTTTTATTAAATAAAATTATATTTTTACCTTCTTAAAAATTAATAATTTAATTTATGTTATAAAATAAAAGACATAAAGTAAAGAATAAAGAGAATGGGAAAACAAAGACAAAATATATTTTATTGATCAATCGTAATTATTTACAATGTTTCTCTAAAGTCTATATTTATATATATAAGAAGTATAAATGAAATAGGACTCTACTTCTAATTACTATTAGAGTTTTAAGTACATCAAAATTTTTCTTGATATTGATGGACATCCACTTAATAATAAAATATTCATAACACTCCCCCTTAGATGTCTATTTGTAGATAATGTGTCTCGGTAAAACTTTACTAAGATAAAAACCTTGTGGGAAAAATTCCTAGTGAAGGAAAAATAGTACACATATCTATAATACGCATAATATACTGTCTCATTAAAAACATTACCAGGAAAATCCAATGGGACAAAACCTCAGTTCAAGGAAAAAGAGTACAGTGTATATTTTCTCCCCTCATGAAAATATCACATACTTTATCGTATTCTACGTATTCAATCTTGAATACTAATTTTTCAAATGGCTATTTTGAATGTATTTGCTATCATAACAAACTTTAATCATGATCTCTCTAAAAAAATACAAATAGGTATTTTGGATCATTTTATAATCCTCTTTCAACTATTCTTGACTAAGTCAAATTTACCATATATGTTCAATTATTTCAATTCATATAAATAAGCAATCTCCCGATAATTTCAATATGCTTCTAGCATTCCAAATTCTTCAAGGATTTTAATATAGACTTTACTATATATTTATTCATAAAAGGCTGTAACAACAACCATTAGACGCAGGTTAAATATTTTATGAACTGTCAATTTAATAATATATCTAAAGGATATTGTATCCACCACAAAAGAATATTATATCTTTTTATAATCAATGCCAGGACTTATCGAAAAATTTCATATTTTTATTCCGCTTTTGCAAAACTACTTCATTTGTACTCTCACTGGCTTATACATTTAGATATTTGGACTACTAGTCCAAAAACTCCACAAATTTAATTGTACTTGAGTTACGTCTATCTACTTTGACCAATTTATTCTATATCTATATTTCTCAATAGATTTATTCAAGATCCTCCTTTTATTTCATTATTTCAACAATAATATTGCATGCAAAACCATTGTCGATCAGTTTTATTATCGGTTCCACATTTTCTTGAATTAATATAACTTATCGAGATCTCTTATTTTCACTATTTTAATCTTTTTGAATCTCTTACGGAGTTTTAGTCGGAGTACCCGCCCACTACATGACCATTTAGAAGAACATCTTTGGAATCTCTTGGAGCAGGAGATCGGCTTATGCAAGGTGGACCTTTAGAGTTTTAGTTATGTCTTGGGTCTCTTGGAGAAAAGTGACACGGACTACAAGGAAGGAAGGAGGTCCAAGGTTCCGCCTCCACTATATGACCATTTAGAAGAATTTTCATCTTTGGAACCAATCAATGGGCACGGGGAGTGGTCGCAGCTGTGATTTAGCACCGTAGTCCTATCGGTGTGTAACTCTCTACTCTAGTTGTAGAAAAGCAAATCCGAAGTGCCGATCACGGCAATAGTAGTTACAGGCGTGCGGAAGACGTGGGGCTTCACGATAGTTGAGGCCATCAAGAGTATTCTTGTGGGTTGAAATTTGCAGGCGCGATGGGTGAAAGTGGGCCTAATGGGCCCGTGGGCCCAATTGGAATAAATTGTATGATGATATAGTATATAGTGAACTAGACTAGGTGGAACCTATATACGTGGCTAGATTTGTGTTAGGTGGGCCACACGAGTGTGGGGCCTAAATGGTCAAGTCGGGTTTTAGGCCCAATAGTCTAGTGGTGATCGAAATGGTAGTCGAGTCGCTCGGGGTAACATTAGACCTTCGGAGGGCCATTGTAGGTGCAAAATTACGAAAATACCCTTGGTGGGTAAATTAAAAAATACCCTTGGTGGGTAAATTACTTAAAATACCCTTGGTGGGTAAATTATGAAAATACCATTGGGAGGTAAATTACGAAAATACCCTTGGTGGGTAAATTACGAAAATACCCTTGGTGGGTAAATTACGAAAATACCCTTGGTGTGTAAATTACGAAAATACCCTTGGTAGGTAAATTACGAAAATACCCTTGGCGGGTAAAATTACGATTATACCCTTAGAGGTTGATTAGCATGATTATGTTGTTTTATGTCTATCTGATGATGATGGTAATTCATGTTATACTTATATTTGATATATGTCTAGCATACATGACATACTGCATACACGAATTATTATGTCATAATGCATGGGCATGATGAGAGGAGGGGGAAATATGATATCCGTGTCTTTGGGACACCAGAGGTTTGGCACCTCCAGTGGTTTGGTACCACAGATCAATTTATTGTGTCTTTGGGACACCAGAGGTTTGGCACCTCATAGCGACTTGTCCCAGTGGCTTAGTACCACGGTGGGTTGGCCCACATTTTATTATTTATTCTAACTGATTGTCCTATTGTGACTCTGATTCAAAATATTAGATGGTATATAACACTTGGTTATTCTCATTAAGTTTGTGAATATATCTTACAGTTAACTTGTAATAAAGTGAGTTATCCTTTTTGAACTTCTAGTTCAAATTACTCACTATAAGAACTTATTGCAAGCAGTGATTTCATTCAGCTATTATTTCTCTCCCCCTAATATCCGGAAAAACTATCAAATCACAAATCATGTCATAATTGAATCTCCAATACATTCAAAACATCTAATAATATAAGGAGACTTGTAATTAATATATATTTCCAACTTTCTTTGAGGATTCACTTATCTTTGTGCGTTGTGGTGGAGCAATTGGAACATATATGCACATACAAAAATTCAAAGATGAGAAATATTTAGCTCTTGAATAAAAACCAATTGTAATAGGGAGTATTTATAACTTATTGGCTTGATGCGTACAACACGTAAATAAACATAATCTCATGTTGAAATAGGAAGTTTAGTTCTCATAAGTAATGGTTTAGATATTAATCAGATGTGTTCAATCAATAATTTCTCTAAACCATTATGCCCATAAATAATAAGCTTTTACGAAAGTTTTTCAAACTCAATCAATAAAAGACTAAGATATAAACTTATCAGCATTAGCAAGATGAATTGTCTTAATTGCATAATCTGAAATTAATTATTTAAACAAGCAATCTTGCAAACAACAGGTTGCAAATTGATAACACATATGTGATTATTTTGTAGATGCATTTACCAGGAATCATATAATATCAAAATCATCCACGTGGTGGATAAGTTAGCCTATATTCATTTCAGAAATGCAAGACATTAAATCTCAACTTTAGCTAGTGAGTTTCTAATAAGAAATTTTCATTGAGAACAAGCAACAAATGAGAATTCTTTAAATTAAAGAATCTTCTGGTTTTTTAATGAATGTCCATATGAATTCTCAAATAATTTTCGCATCATATATGATTCAAGATGGTCTAGCTGGTTACGCTAAGTAGTAAATACATTTGTATCAATAAACCTATGGTTTTGTTTAACATGCATTTCAATTGTACTAATAATGTCAATATAAATTGTGACAAATTGATAATTTGATTGTCATTCCTTTTAATTTGTATCGACATATAAGTACTATTATGACATTTACTACTAGAAATGTCTAAATCAATGTGAAGTCTAAATCATTATTTTCCAAGTGTACAGCAGTTTCATAACCAATGACTTTTCATACATATGTTTTCTCTCTTGCAAGTTCTCATCAGTAATATTTTTCCATTTAATTTTAATTGAGAACTTATTTTGAATACTGTAGAGTTATACTCACAGTTTAAAAAAAAACTTGCAACTTCAGGTGCATTCAACCATAACGAGCTTTAGATAGAATTACCATATTCTATTGCTCATAAGTAGATCTTTCACAGTCAAATATTTTGCTTTCAACCCCTTAATAGGGATGATGACAAAAGAAAATCACAAAGATAGTCACAGTCCATTCAATTTAATAATAAGAGTAATCAATAACTCAATCCTCCCCTTTTTTCATACTTTCAAAATAGATATTTATAGCAATAGTGATTCATATGAAATATAATATTTTCTTCATTCACAATCTCAATATGATATCCATTATAATGAGTATATTTTAAAACTAATGCATTAATCGTCACAAATTTTGTGATTTTTAGATATTGATATATTAGCTCTTCTAGAGCTTTCAACTAATTTTATACTATCAAATATTTGAATAATATTTGTTTATTTCAATATCAAATAGGATAAATATTTTCTACCTATAATGATAGAATTCATTACTACATTCTCATATCCTTCATCAAAGAACATTAATAGAAACAAAATACTTGGGCATACGTCACATACGTGGCCAATAATCTTTCATATCACATTGATAACATAAGTTATCTTTACCCTTTGAAGAGTTATCTTAGGAACTCTCATTGTTCTCTTATTTATTACTATGTTCCCACTTTTAATGGTCAATGATTATATGTAACACCCCAAACCCGGCCTAGACATTACGGCCAAATCTGGCGTGTCACATCGAAGTATTTTTCAAAATCACGATTTGTTGGGAGAAATCGTTTGAGTTAAAATCCATCTAGTGTTGATTTCTTGGAAAAACAATTGGGAAGTTATAAAAAACCACCACTTAGTAAAACGGTTACCATGTTTGTTACTATAGGTTTAAAATCGCGGAAGCTACTCCATTTACGGTTATCTTGAAGTTGAAAATAGATGTTTGTCTTTTAAAACCATTATTATTTTCGAAGACTTATTTGTATCAGTTTACAGTTTCAAATTAGGAATTTAAAACCCAAATAAGAGAAAATAAAATCACCAGAGGCCTTATTACATAATTATCAACCCAATATAAAAATAAAATAACTAAGTCTAAAATTAAATAATAATGAACGTGTGGCCACCTCCAAGTCCTTCGCAGCTTCAAATCGTCTAAGACTAGGGATTACCTGCACAATTAGAAGAAAAGGGTGAGTTACGAGACCTCAATGTGTAATCCCCTATCATGCGAGAATGATGCAGGCCCGAACCCTATTCGAAGCGATGCAGTGTGGGCCTTAGCCCAATATAGTAACAGTGTGGGCCTAAGCCCGATACGATATCAGTATGGTGCAAGTATGCAAACCCACCCCAATCTAGCCAACACACCATCCGTACTAACCCAACACACCATGTGGGGACAAAGTTGACCCACCCAGCCCTCACACCAATATTGTAGCATAGCTGCCATTAATAATAACGCAGCAGAGCTGCCAAGATCTGAGATATGTGGCACGACCACCGATGTCGATAATTGTGGCGAGCCACCGATGTGATACTTCCTCTATATCATAATCCCAACTCCATGCAGTATGCCATGTCATCAATATTTCGTGTATACAACATGTCCTACTCAGTATAGTCACACAGTACATATTTTTATCTATCAATCTATATCTAGGGGTAAAATAGTCATTATTTTGCATTAGGGGTAAAGTGATAATTTTTCCCTTTAGGGGCATTTTGGTCATTTTACTCACTAGGGGTATTTCAGTCATTTTGTTCCTTAGGGGTATTTCAGTCGTTTTGCTCATTAGGGGTATTTTCGTCATTTTTTTCTCTAAGGGTATTTCAGTCATTTTGCTCCCTAGGGGTATCTCGGTCATTTTACTCATTAGGGGTATTTCAGTCATTTTGTTCCCTAGGGGTATTTAGTCATTTTACTCATTAAGGATATTTCAGTCATTTTGTTCCCTAGGGGTATTTTAGTCATTTTGCTCCCTAGTGGTATTTCAATCATTTTAACGACTTTTTCGAAGGCCTACAATCGCCTCGAGCGAGTCAGAT
The DNA here is from genome assembly GCA_025506655.1 of Gossypium rotundifolium. Taxonomy (NCBI): domain Eukaryota; kingdom Viridiplantae; phylum Streptophyta; class Magnoliopsida; order Malvales; family Malvaceae; genus Gossypium; species Gossypium rotundifolium. Next base: position 174,028,194 of record CP106724.1, read on the forward strand.
AATCCATTTGGTCGAAATAGTGTAAATGGGCTTAAGCTCAATATTCAGCCCAAGTGGGTCCACATGTTCATGTGGCCCGTTTGGCTCAAGTTCAATCACAATTATGCGATCCACGTAGGGCAATACAGTTTCTGCTACTTTTTGTGACTTTTATCCGTGTGGGGCCTATGAGCCCATTGGGCCCACACGGCCCATTTCGGCCTATAACGGCCCAAGTGCACAGCAACACTCGTGGTGGCCTCTACAGTCCATCGCCCATGTTTGTGGGCTTAGTTTACCACACAAGCGATCGCATGCTTGTGAGGCCTCGAATGTCAAAGTTTAGGCTTTTTGACTTTTCGGCTTTAGCTGACTCACAGAAATGATAGTGTGACTACACACCTTTTTTTTGGAGTCCTTCCAAGATCTATGAGCACCCAACCTAGCATCACCAAAATCCGATGTTAGTCCTTAATCGTTAGGGTAACACCCTCTTAATAGCACTTAATCTAAAATATCTCTCCTACCTTACTTGACGACAGACTTTAATATCTTAAGGCCACCGATCAGGATTGATATCTGTATCAAAATAGATCTTATTAACCAAAACAGTAATCAAATATGTAGCCTTAATCCACAAATGCCAACTTACCAATCACCAGAATATTCGACCTAATCTAAGAGTAGGGTATTGATCTTACCCTTAACGAGAGACAGAGTTTGATGACTTGAATAACTTCTGCACTTATCCACTCCTCGGGAATACCTAAACCCAACGATCACCACACCAAGAGGAATGGATTACCATTCGGCCATCATAGAGCATGAAGGAAAAATATTCGACTTTTAGAGAAAATGGGAATATGAGAGAATAGTTTTAAACAAAAAGTAAAAAATATGAACACCTACCGATTTCAGGAACACTTGCAGAACTGCAACAGAGAGGGAAAGAAAATGGAGAATTTGGTTACCACAGAACTAATCAGGAAAAGATTTGGTTCACAAGCTAATAGAAATCGAAACAAGAAGAAGATAGATGGTATTCAACCTAGGAGAAGAAAGGGAGAAGAAGGAAGAAGGAAAGAAAGAAAAAGAGAAAATAAATGAACGAAGAGAGAGGGAGAGGAAGTGTATTCGGCTAGATTGAGAGAGGGAGAGGGAAGCAAGGATTCGGTCAACAATGCTTGAAAAAATTGCAAACTGAGGCAACAAAGGTACACGAGTGGTAAGTTGCTATTCGGCACTTAGAGAGAAATGAAAGAGAGCCGAAATTAGGAGTCTAAAATCGGTGACACAAACTGACAAAAATGAGGGAAAACACCCATCAGTCGGATTTCCTATGCTTCCAATACCCATTCAGCACAACACTCCCACACACATCCACTTCGTTGATTCCCTCCACCAAACTCTCCCTTAATCTTCTCCTCGATTTGCTCCTACAATCTCTCCATGACCAATTCAAACCTCCTATCCATAAGACTTTCAATGCAACACAAACTCTAGCCATTTTAGCTACAAAATAAACACTCAATTGCTTATCTTTGGATTTGAACCTCAGACCATATAGATGCCCAACATGCCCTTTGCCACTAGGCCACAAGCTCTTCTTGTGTCTTTAACCAAACATTATTATTAGTAAAGCCCAAGTGCCAGTGTCCAAGTTCATTTAAGAGAAAAGCCAAAAATTTTGCAAAAGTCAGGGCTTGAACCCAGGACTTCTCAGACACTCCCAAACACTCCTAAATCACCTAACCAACACACCAAACATGCAATTGTGTCAGAACAGCCAAAATTAAAGACCCTATATTTTTGGGGCATTACAATTCTATCCCCTAAAAGAAATTTCAGCCTCGAAATTTATTGGTTCAAATAGGTGAGGGTATTGTTGTCTCATTGCCTCCTCAAGCTCCCATGTGGCTTCCTCGGTACTGTGATTTTGTCAGAGCACTTTAACCAGTGGGATTGATTTTTTCCTTAGTACCTTAACCTTACGGTCCATTATCTATATTGGCTCTTCCTCAAATATCAGATCTGACCTAACTTCTATCTCTTCAACTGGTACTATATGTGTGGTATCAGAGCGATAACGCCTCAGCATGGAGACGTGAAATACATCGTGAATCTGATCTAATTCTAGAGGTAACTCAAGTTGATAGGCGACTAGTCCCACTCGCTTCAGTATTCGGTAAGGCCCAATGAACCTAGGGCTAAGCTTACCCTTTCGCCCAAACCTCAGTATCTTTTTCATGGTGAGACCTTAAGAAATACCAAGTCTCCCATAGAATACTCAATCTCATGGCGGTTGAGATCTACGTAAGACTTTTACCTATCAGACGCTTCTTTCATTCGGTCTCGAATCAGTTTTATCTTTTCTCCGGTATCAAAACTAACCCTGGCCCCAAAACTCGCCGCTCGCCCAACTTAGTCCAATAGGTAGGGGTACGACACCTACAACCATACAACGCCTCCTACAGTGCCATTTGAATACTGGACTGATAGCTGTTATTATATGCAAACTCTGCTAGCGGCAAATAGTCTTTCCAGCTGCCTCAAAATTTAATAACACAGCTTCTTAACATGTCCTCCAGTATCTAAATCACCCTCTTTGACTAACCATCTGTCTGAGGATGGAACGCAGTATTAAAGTCCAACCTAGTACCCAAAGCCTCGTACAATTTCTTTCAGAATCGAGAAGTGAATCGAGGGTCTCTATTAGATATTGTGGAAATCGGTACCCATGCAGTCTCACAATCTCAGCCACATACAACTTTGCCAACTTCTGCAACGAGTAATCCGTATAGACTGGTATAAAGTGGGCAGATTTAGTCAGTCTGTCTATAATAACCCATACCGAATCATTTTTAGTAAGTGTTAAGTGCAGCCCACTCACAAAATCCATAGTTACTCTCCCACTTCCAAAGTGGAATTTTCATTGGCTGCAGTAACCCTGAAGGCAGTTGATTCTCAACTTTAACTTGCTGGCACGTTAAACACTTACTCACAATATCGATAACTTTGCATTTTAGCCCTAGACATCAGTACAAATCACGAAGATCTCGATATAACTTGTTTCTACCAAGATGCATAGCGTATGGACTACTATGCATCTCTCGCAGTATAGTCTGCCTTAGATCAAAATCCCTTGGTACACAAACTCTCCCACGGAAACACAATACTCCATCGCTATTCAGTACAAAATCCAGAGTTTCCCCCTTCTCCACCTTTCAGAAATAAGGAACCAGTGATTCATCCAACAACTGTTTCCCCTTAATTTACTCAGTCCATGTCGGTCTCACTTGAAACTCAGCTAATAGGCTACCATCATCATACAAGCTGAGACAAGCAAACATTGCTCTCAAATCAGATACGGCCCTACGGCTTAATGCGTCGGCTACCACATTAGCCTTACTCAAATGATACTCAATCGAGCAATCGTAATCCTTAAGTAGCTCTACCCATCTTCGCTGCCTAAGATTCAGTTCTTTTTGAATAAGGAGGTACTTGAGGCTCTTGTGATCTTTGTAGATAATACACTTCTCTCCGTATAAATAATACCTCTAAATTTTTAGTACGAATATCACCGTGGCTAACTCTAAGTCATGAGTTGGATAATTCACTTCGTGAGGCTTAAGCTAACGAGATGCATAAGCAACCACCTTACCCTTCTGCATCAGTACACAGCCCAATCCAACGTGTGATGCATCACTATAGACAGTAAATTCCTTCCCAAACTTTGGTTGTATCAAAACAAGGGCTTCAATCAAAACCTTCATCAGTTTCTCAAAATTTTCTTGCTACTTATTAGTCTAATTGAACGGTACCCCTTTACGCAGCAACTTAGTCAGAGGTGCAGCAATTAAGGAGAACCCCTCAACAAAACTTCTGTAATACCCTGCCAAACCCAGAAAGCTTCAAATTTTGATACGATCTTAGGTGGTTTCCAGTCCAATACGGCTTCAATTTTTCGAGGGTCCACCTTGATCCCCGGCAGACACCACGTGACCAAGAAATGTCACTTCTCACAGCCAGAACTCACACTTGCTGAGCTTAGCGTACAGTTACTTCTCTCTTAAAAGTTACAGAACAATTCAAAGATATGCATCATGTTCATCCTCGGTTCTCAAATACCCCAAGATATCGTCTATAAATACCACCACGAACCGATCTAAGTAAGGCTGGAATACTCAGTTCATCATGTCCATGAATGCAGCTGGTGCATTCATCAGCCCAAACAGCATCACCAGGAACTTGTAATGACCATACCGAGTCCTAAACGCAGTCTTATACACATCAGCCTCCTTAACTCTAAGTTGATGGTACCCAGAACGAAGATCTATCTTGGAAAAAATCGAAGCTCCTCGCAGTTGATAAAAAATAATCGTCAATTCTTGGCAGGGGATATTTGTTCTTGATAGTCAGTTTGTTTAACTACTGATAGTCGATGTACATGTGCATGGATCCATCCTTTTTCTTCACAAACAACATTGGTGCTCCTCAAGGAGACACACTCGGTCGAATGAATCCTCGGTCTTGAAACTCTTGAATTTGAGCCTTTAGCTCTACCAGCTCCTTCGGTGCCATCTTATATGGGGCGATCGACACTGGAGCTGTTTCAGGTAAGAGCTCAATACCAAATTCGACCTTGTGGGTTGGAGGCAACCCAGTGAGCTCCTTAGAAAATACATCCAGAAAATCTATAACAGTTCTAATATCTCTGACCGAAGGACCTTCAGAATTAGAAATACTAATGTAGCCTAAAAACACATCGCTACCCTTGCGAATCAGTTTCTCAGCCTTTAATGCTGAGACCACGTTGAAAAATAATTTATTCATTCCCCAATCATAGCCACCTCCTCATCCCTAGTGGTCTTCAACACTATACGCTTAGTAGCACAGTCCAAACTAGCTCGATATTTCACCAGCCAATCCATACCCAAAATAAGGTCGAATTCACCAAACGACAGTTCCATCAACTTCGTTGGAAAAATTACTCATTGGATCTGAATTGGCACATATCTGAATAACTTATTTACCTTAACTGACTGACCCAGTAGACTTATCACAGTCATCTCACTAACAGTATTTTCGAACTGAATACCCAAAGTTCCCGACATAGTGTATGCAACGTACGAATGTGTAGACCCAATATCAATTAAAGTAGTGTAAGGTACATTGTAAATTAAGAGCATACCGGTTATGATGTCAGGGGCGTCACCATTCTCTCGGCGACGAGCAGCATATACCAGAGTTGGCTTCCTCGCTACTGATGTTACCAAAGATTACATGATGAAATTTGCACGACCTCGTCCTATACCATTTTCACCTCGGGCCTGCCCACTGTCTCTCGGTGGCTGCTGACCACCTCTCACTAGCTGTACACGACCCGATCCTGTAACTTGCATCTAAATAGGCCTCTAAGGACAATCCTTAACCCAGTGATCCATGGACTCACATTTAAAGCATGCCCCGGTCCTCTTCCAGCACTCACTCTGGTGAGATCTCCCACAATCGGTGCAAGGCTGTGATCTATTAATAGCAATAGGGGCTCCAGTCCGAGCCAGCCCATCAAACCTGACCTTCTTAATAGGCCTCCCAAAAGAACTTGAGGGCCCAAAATCCCCTTATTTTTGCCCTTATCTTTTTCACAGTTCTGGCGCTCCGAGCGCTTCACCTCTTCAGCAATCTTTGCCTTTTCAACAAGAGCAACAAAATCTTGCTCCCTCTGATAGCTATCAATACTCTTAACTCATCTGGGAGGCCATCTTCAAACCGCACACTGCATTCATACTTAGTCGCTACTATCCCTCGAGCATACCGACTCAACCGTAAGAATTCTGCCTCATATTCTGCCACTGACTTATTCCCTTGGGTTAGGCTCAAAAATGCCTTTCGTCTGGCATCCACATAACCTGCACCCACGTACTTTCCTTAGAATATCGTCTTAAAGAAATCCCACGTCACACGATCGACCTGTGCACCCTCTCTCACGGTGAGCCACCACTAGTATGCCTCATCTCGCAGTAAGGGCACTGCCCTTTTTAATTTCTACTCTGTAGTACAGTCAAGATCGTCCATTATTCATTCAGTCGCCTCTATCTAGTACTCTGCCACGTTTAGGGCTACTCCAGATATACCTCTAAAAGTTTTTGCTCTGTTAGACCGGAGTCATTCTGAAATTGATCCTCGGCCCACTGTTCCTGTACTAGCTCCAGCAACCCTCACTAGAACGCGGAGCATTACTTGGGATAGAGCATCATCCCTAGCTGCTCGATCATGAGACCCCGTCTCAATTACTGGTGAGGCTGGTGCCTCTCTAGCAGGCATATGGCCTAATGCCGACAATCCAGCTCGAGCACCTCTTCGGCCTCTACCTCGGCCCTGCGTACCCCTTTCGCGAGTACCTCTTGTGCTCATTTCGATATGTGCTTTATCTAGTTAAAAATTCTTATGTATCAGCTTATAATTTCAGTAATTATTAACAAATGTATTATGAAAAATAGTCATTAGAGATTTGTTTTCGCAGATCGAGGTCTCACTACAGTTTACAGTCTCTTACGGTTTTAGTTTCCTCTATCTAGAGTTTCACAGTATATTAGTAATTAGAATTAGACAACTTACAGATTTGACGCCGAAGACTCAGTGTGCCACACTTGTACATCTTTCGGAAACATCTCAAACCTTTAAAATATATTTTTAGAAAAACTTTTCAAACCCATTCCACAGCCAAGTTTTGCAATCGGGCTCAGATACCACTAAATTTAACACCCCAAACTCGGCCTAGACATTACAGCCGAATCTGACGTGTCACATTGAAGTGTTTTGTGAAATCACAGTTTGTTGGAAGAAATCATTTGAGTTAAAATCTATTAGTTTTTATTTCTTGAAAAATAATTTGGAGGTTATAAAAACCACCACTTAGTAAAACGGTTACCATGTTTGTTACTGTAGGTTTAAAATCGCGGAAGCTACTCCATTTACGGTTATCTTGAAGTTGAAAATAGGTGTTTGTATTTTAAAACCATTATTATTTTCAAAGACTTATTTGTATCAGTTTGGTAATTTTAAATTAGGAATTTAAAACCCAAATAAGAGAAAATAAAATCACCAGAGGCCTTATTACATAATTATCAACCCAATATAAAAATAAAATAACTAAGTCTAAAATTAAATAATAACGAACGTGTGGCCACCTCCGAGTCCCTTGCAGCTTTAAATAGTCTAAGGCTGGGGATTACCTATACAATTAGAAGAAAAGGGTGAGTTACGAGAACTCAGTGTGTAATCCCCTATCATGCGAAGTGATTTGGGCTGAACCCTATTCAAGAATGATGAGTGTGAGCCTTATCCCAATCTGAAGAATGATGTAGGCCTAAGCCCGAATCGATATCGAGATGGTGCAAGTATGCAAACCCACCCCAATCCAGTCAGCACACCACCCGTACCAACCCAACACACCATGTGGGGACAAAGTCGACCCACCCAGCCCTCACACCAATATTGCAGCATAGCTACTAGTAACAATAACGCGATGAAGTCGCCAAGACAATATATGTGGCACGACCACCGAAGTCGATGAATTGTGGCAGAGCCACTAGTAACAATACTTCCTCCATATCATAATCCCAACCCCATGCAGTATGCCATGTCATCAATATTTTATGTGTGTAACATGTCCTACTCAGTACAGTCACACAGTACATATTTTTATCTATCAATCTATCTCTAGGGGTAAAATAGTCATTATTATGCATTAGGGGTAAAACGATAATTTTTCCCTTTAGGGGTATTTTGGTCATTTTACTCACTATGAGTGTTGCAATCGTTTTGCTCATTAGGGGTATTTCCGTCATTTTTCTCTCTAAGGGTATTTCAGTCATTTTACCCATTAGGGGTATTTCAGTAATTTTGCTCCCTAAGGGTATTTCAGTCATTTTACTCATTAGGATATTTCAGTCATTTTGATCCCTAGGGGTATTTTAGTCATTTTACTCATTAAAGGTATTTCAGCCATTTTAGTCCCTAGGGGTATTTCAGTTATTTTTGTCCCTAGAGGTATTTCAATCATTTTAATGGCCTTCTCGAAGGCCTACAGTTGCCTCGAGCGACTCAGATAATCCATTTGGTCGAAATAGTGTAAATGGGCTTAAACCCAAAATTCGGCCCAAGTGGGCACACACGTTCGTGTGGCTTGTTTGGCCCAAGTTCAATCACAGTTATGCAATTTACATAGCATAATACAGTTTCTGCTACTTTTTGTGACTTTTATCTGTGTAGGCCCACGAGCCCATTAGGCCCACACTGCATATTTCGGCCCAACGAGGCCCATAATGGCCCAAGTGCACGGCAACACTCGTGGTGGCCTTTACAGTCTATCGCCTATGTTTGTGGGCTCAGTTTACCACACATGCGATCGCACGCTCGTAAGGCCTCGAATGTCGAAGTTTCAATTTTTGGCTTTTTGGCTTTTGTCGACTCACGGAAACGATAGTGTGACTACACACCTTTTTTTTGGAGTCATTCCAAGATCTACGAGCACCCAACCTAGCATCATCAAAATTCGATGTTAGTCCTTAATCGTTATGGTAACGCCCTTTTAGTAGCACTTAATCTGAAATATCTCTCTCACATTGCTTAACGACTGACTTTAATCTCTTAAGGCCACCGATCAGGATTGATCACACGCCTATGTTGAATATCTGTATCAAAATAGATCTTATTAACCAAAACAGTGATAAAATATGTAGCCTTAATCCACAAATGCCAACTTACTAACCATCGAAATATTCGGTCTAATCTAAGAGTAGGGTATTGATCTTACCCTTAATGAGAGATAGGGTTTGATGACTTGAATAACTTCTGCACTTCTCCACTCCTCGAGAATACCTAAACCCAGTGATCACCACACCAAGAGTAAGGGATCACCATTCGGCCATCACAGAGCTTGAAGGAAAAATATACAGCTTTTAGAGAAAAGGGGATTAAGAGAGAATAGTTTTAAACAAAAAGTGAAAAATATAAACACCTATCGATTTTAAGAACAATTGCAGAACTGCAACAGAAAGGGAAAGAAAATGGAGAATTTGTTCACCATAGAACTAATCAAGAAAATAGTAGGTTCACAAGCTAATAGGAAATCGAAACAAGAAAAAGATGGATGGTATTCAGCCTAGGAGAAGAAAGGAGAAGAAGGAAGAAGGAAAGGAAAAAAAAGAGAAAATAAATGAACGAAGAGAGGGAGAGGAAGTGTATTTGGCTAGATTGGGAAAGGGAGAGGGAAGCAAGGATTTGAGCAACAATGCTTTAAAAAAAGTGCAAACTGAGGCAACAAAGGTGCACGAGTTGTAAGTTGCTATTCGGCACTTAGAGAGAAATGAAAGAGAGCTGGAATTAGGAGTCCAAAATTGGTGACAGAAACTGACCAAAATGAGGGAAAACACCCCTCATCTAAATTTCTTATGCTTCCAATACCCATTCGGCACAACACTCCCACACATATCCACTTCCTTGATTCCCTCTACCAAACTCTCTCTTAATCTTCTCACCGATTTGCTCCTACAATCTCTCCATGACCAATTCAAACCTCCCATCCATCAGACTTTAACTGCAACACAAACTCTATCCGTCCTAGCTGTAAAATAAACACTATATTGCTTATCCCAATGTAATACCTCAAACCCGCCCAAGCGTTAGGACCAGAATATGTGTAATTCTTGAGAAAAACTTTTGAAACCCATTTTAAAATCCAATTTAAGTTTTGTTGAAAACTTCGCTTTTGGTTATCTTGTCAAATCATACTTAGATTAAATTTGAAAATTTCATTGAAGTCAAGTTGTTATACCAATTTTGGATGTGTCCGCTGACACGATAAAAACGTTTTCGTGTTGATTTAGGAAAACATGTGATTTTAATTTAACTTTTAATAGTGTAGTTTATAAGCAAGTATCCTACATAAGCATAGTAACAAAAATAAAGTTTATGGAGGCCTTATTACAATCCAAATAAAACAAACCAATAATAAAATAATATAACTAAATTAAAGTTCATTTGTTTCAAGTCCTTTGCATGGCCACCTCGAGTCCCTCCTACCCATATCCGCGATCTAAGCATCACACGAAAAAATAATGGAGAAGGTGAGTCACCAAGACTCGATATGTAACCCTTCCCGCTTTTAAACATTTTCATACACAACACATAACCATTAATATGCGAGAATATTAAATACCCATCCTAGCCATCCAAACGCCATCGTCTACCGGTTGTGGTACCAAACCCTTTGGTGACATATAGTCACAATGTGTTACCAAAACACGGTGTCCGAGAGACAGATCATTTGATGGGGCCAACCCATCGTGTGATACCAAATCACGCGAGGCGATCCCATATCTCAAGTGGGGCCAACCCACGGTGGTGTTAACCACGAGGACAAGTCGCTATGAGGTGCCAAACCTCTGAGGTACCAAACCTCTGGTGGCCGTAGTCACGGTGTGTTACCAAAACACTGGTGCCCGTCGGCACAATAATACTGCCCCCTCCACTCATTAATCCCACATCAGTCATATATACATATTTGTTTCATGCCATCACATGCTTAAATCTCATGCATCAACACATTATGCTTACCAAAAGCATCAAACAACAAAGTCACATTAACAGGGACTTACCTGAATCACCATCTATACCGATGTGGTATATCATCCAATGCTACATAAAAATCAAGATCGCATTCACAACAATCAGCATATTTAACAAGTTATATGTGTGTATGTACACACCTGTCACCACTGGATAGTCTAAATCCCGAAAAGAAGAGTCGACCACCCTAGATCTACCGCCCCTATATTCGGCCAAGACATGAGTTAGTACATTCGCCAAATCAAACAATTTTAAGGGTTCTCCTTTGAACCCGAATCCTTACCGAAAGTCTTGAGTATCGACCTTTTGTTTCACCACCCTAAAATCGGCACTCAATAAGTTAGTAGCCTTGGCTAAATCGATTAACAATTAACTAACTAAAGTAGATCTTACCATTACTTACCAACTAAATAGCAGAAAGGAGGGTCGGATCTCTCGCTTGAGAATCCGGAGTTCCTAGATGGAATCGGTTTCAAAGAGTGGTTAGTTTTACGCTTGCAAATGCTGGAATTTCGCTTTTCTCCAACCTACAAGTCGTCAAAGATTGAAAATATGGAAAGAGGGGGATCGGCCATCACTTACCTTCTCAACCAATTGAATAAAGGAGAAATCCAAAGCCACTATACTATTCGCCAAGACTCCTAAGGAGTAGTAGAGAGATTCGGCTAGAGAAAAAATAATGGGAGAAAGAGTGTTAGAATTTCGGCAAATAGAAGTGAATGTTCGGCAAATAGGAAATAAAAGGAAAAGGGGAATTGAGGATGGGGATTCGGCAAGGAGAAATAGAGAATGTTGTTTTTTTCGTTTTTAATAGATTGAGAAGAAATAGGAAAATCAAAGAATGGGAATTCGGCTACTTGTAATTTGGAAGAAAAGAAAACAAAAGATGGAGAATGTGCCTATAGGAAATTCGGCACCCCCTAGTAGCCTTGCCGTCCACTTCTTCCAACAAAGAGTTCAAAATTCATCCTACTTCCTTAAATCGCTCTAGACCACTTGTTTGATTTAATTCAAAATAACTTAAATTAATCCCCCATAATATAATAATAATCCCACCAATATCTTCTTTATCTCCTATTATCTTTTATTATCTAACATCAATAAATAAATAATAATAAAAAGAATTTAAAGAGAGAAAGAACTCTTCCTCCTATGCCATCCAAAATATGAAAGAAAAAGGGAATTACTTGACTCGAACCAAGGCTCTCCCTTGTTCCTTGATGGCGTCACTTGTAGCACTTAAGTGGCCTCCCTTTTGCCACTTTTCCAAGACTTATTTTATGTCAAATGTTCCTTCATTTATTCTTATAACCCCTAACTACTAAGGCTATCCACCTCTAAAGCTTATAAATAATATTTCCTACTATTCCGAGCCAACTCAAGGCCCTAAATTAAATCTTATCATTCCATAAATATTATCTCAGCCATTCAACACAAGCAAAATAATGCAAATACGAATAACCCCATTTTTAGGATGTTACGGTTCTACCCCTTAAAAGAATTTCGTCCTCGAAATTACACGATCGAAGAGGTGGGGTATTCTTCGCGTATCACATCCTCGGGTTCCCACGTAGCTTCCTCTCGCACCATGGTTCGCCATAGCACTTTCACTAAGGGCGCCGACTTCCTACGCAGAACCTTCACATCCCTATCCAAGATCCGAACGGTTCCTCCTCAAAAGATAAGTCCGAGTTAACCTTGATTTGCATCTCGGGCACCACGTGTACGGATCGACCGATCTTGCCTAAGCATCGACACATGGAAAACGTCATGAATCGACTTAACTCATTGGCGATTCGGTGATAAGCTACTAGGTCCTACTCGCTTCATCGTGTATGGGCCAATGAATCTTGGGCTTAGCTTCCTTTTCGACCAAATCTCAACACCTTTTTCCAAGGTGATACCTTCAGAAAACCTTGTCTCTACATCATACTCCATTTCTTTGCGCTTGAGTCAACATAAGATTTACTCATCTCGATGCTTCCTTAAGACGGGCTCGAATCACCTTCACTTTATCCTCGGTTTCCGCAACCAATTTCGGGCCCAACACTTGTCGTTCACCCAACTCTCATCCAACATGTCGGAGTTCGACATTTCATCCATCTGATTGCTTCGTATGGTGCCATCTGAATACTCGCTTGGTAGCTATTGTTGTAGGCGAACTCGGCCAAAGGTAAGAATTCCTCCCAACTACCTCAAAATTCCAAAATGCAACCCCTCAGTATATCCTCTAAGATCTGTATGACCCTTTTCATTGCCCATCCGTACGAGGATGAAAGTCATCTTTGAAATCCAACCGCGTACCCAATGCTTGATGTAACGCTTTCCAAAACCTCGAAGTGAACCTTGGGTCCCTATCCGAGATAAGCGTCACGGGCACACCATGCAATCGACTATCTCGCCACATACAACTTTGCTAGCTTCTCGGAGTGAGTAATCCATTCTCACCGGGGTATGAAGTGGTGATTTAGTCGAACGATCTCGATTACCCAAGCGCATCTTTCTTCTTTGGGCGTAAGGGTGACCATCGGCGAAATCCATAGTGATCCTCTCCATTTCCATTGAGGAATCTTTCTGGGTTGAAGTAGCCCGATGGTAGCGGTGTTCGACCTTAACTTGGCGACCGTCAAACACTTCCCTACGAATTACATTATCTCACGCTTCAACCGGGCCACGAAGCATTTTCGTAGATCTCCATACATCTTGCTTCCTCCGGATGCATAGCGTATGGGCTGCTATGTGCATCATGGAGAATTTTTCGCTTAACTCCATATCCTTTGGCATCTGGGCGTCCTTGAAAACATAACACACCATCACCGGTCAAACTATACCCTTCTAAACCACCACCACGAACTTGCATTCTCTTAGCATTTAACCCTTCACCCACTAACTGTTTGTCCTTGATTTCTTGATCCATGTTGGCTTAACTTGAAGCTCGCCAAAAGGCTTCCATCGTCATATAGGCTCAAGCGAGCAAACATTGCTCTTAAATCCGCCACAACCTTAGGCTCAACGCGTACCACCACGTTAGCCTTACCCGTATGATATTCGATGGAACAGTCGTAGTCCTTCAACAGTTCAATCCATCGGCGCTGTCTCAGATTCAGATCCTTCTGAGTCAGAAGATACCTCAAACTTTTGTGATTCGTGTAGACTATCGACTTCTCCCCATAAAGGTAATGTCTCCATATCTTCAAAGCGAAGACGACTGCTGCTAACTCCAAGTCATGAGTTGGGTAGTTAACCTCATATGGCCTTAGCTGACGGGACGTATAGGCTACTACCTTCCCTTCCTGCATCAATACACATCCCAACCCCGTATGGGACGCATCACAGTAAACTGTAAACAACTTCCCTACTTCAGGCTGTACCAAGACTGGAGCTTCCATCAGAATCTTTCTCAACTTATCAAAACTTTCTTGCTGCTTTTCCGACCAAACAAATGGTACTCCTTTCTTTAGCAACTTAGTCAACGGCGCTGCGATCAGAGAGAACCCTTCCACAAACCTTCGATAATACCCTGCTAAACCCAGAAAACTTCGTATCTCTACCACCGACTTAGGCGGTTTCCACTCCAACACCGCTTCAATCTTGCGGGGATCCACTCTAATCCCTTCCGCTGACACTACGTGACCTAAGAAAGCCACCTCCCCTAGCCAAAATTCGCACTTACTGAATTTGGCATATAACTGTTTCTCCCTCAGTACTTGCAGAACTATCCGCAAATGCTTGTCGTGCTCCTCCTCCGTCTTTGAGTAAACCAATATGTCGTCTATGAACACCACGACAAATTGGTCCAAATACTGTTGGAATACCCTATTCATTAAATCCATAAATGCCGCCGGTGCATTGGTCAACCCGAATGGCATCACTAGGAACTCGTAATGCCTATCCGAGTTCTAATGCCGTCATGTGAACATCGACCTCCTTCACCTTAAGTTGATGGTAACTTGACCTAAGGTCCATCTTTGAAAACACCGATGCACCCTTGGTTGGTCAAACAAGTCATCGATCCGAGGCAGCGGGTACTTGTTTTGATCGTTAACTTGTTTAAGCGGCGGTAGTCGATGCACATCCGCATGGAACCGTCCTTCTTCTTGACAAATAATCTGGTGCTCCCCACGGAGATATACTAGGTCGAATAAACCCTTTATCCAAGAGCTCCGAATTTGAGCCTTTAGCTCCACCAATTCCTTTGGCGCCATTCGGTGGTGCTATAGACACAGTGCTGATTCCGGTAGCAAGTCTATACCGAATTCGACTTCCGATCTGGAGGCGGACCCGAAAGTTCTTCTGGGAACACATCAGCAAATTTCCCAACCGTTCGGACCTTTCCAACTACTGACTCCTTAGCTTCCAAAGCACAGATTTGAACCAAAAATGCCTTACAACCCTTCTTGACCATCTTCTCAACCTTCAAGGCCGACACCACATTAGACAGGTAATTTCTTCGATTACCGATCATGACCACTTCATCCCCTTCGGCCATTTGAAGAACCATGTGCTTAGCAGCGCAATCCAACCTTGCCTGGTACTTAACCAACCAGTCCATTCCAAGGATCAAATCGAACTCACCAAACGGCAGTTCCATCAGATCAGCCACGAACATGACCCCTTGGAGTTCTAGGGGTACATCCCTAAAAGTTTGTTCACAACTACGAGAATGGCCTAAAGGGCTAATTACGATCATCTCCCTAGCGGCAATCTCGAGTCTAGGTTCAAAGTCTCTACCACACTACTGCTACGTATGAATGCGTAGAACCCACATCAATTAATGCATAATAAGGAAGACCGAAAATCGAAACGTGTCTGGGTTATGACATCCGGTGCATCACCCTCCTCATGACGCCGCGCATGATAGACTAAGCAGTCGCTTAGCCTGCATGTTGCTGAACCTCGCCCTAAATTCCACGACCTCGGTTGGGGACCATTGCTTCCTCTGCCATTACCACGACCCTCTGCGGTCCCATATTTCTATCCCGAGTGCAGTTACGCCTTCTCCGACCGATTAGAGCTTACTTGGGGATAATCTCGACCCGATGCTCTAAAGACCCACACTCAAAACATCCTCTATCATGGGTCGAACAACTTCCCAATGGGTCTTCCACAGTGGTTTACTTGAGTCGGCCTCGATTAGCGATCATGGGCCTTGCTTTGATTTGGCCCACTTGGCCTAGCCTTTTTCGGACACTACCACTTTGGATCGGTGACCCAAATCCTCTCTTTTGATTATTCCTACTATAATTTTGTCTCTGACCTCCTTGATTCCTTCGGCTACCTTAGCCTTTTCCACAAGGGATGAAAACTCACGAACTTGCTGCGGGGCAATCAGTAACCTCAAATCATCTCGGAGTCCGTCTTCAAAGCGGACACAGCGCTCGTGTTCAGTAGCCACGATGCCTCTAGCATACCTACTCAGTCTTAAAAACTCCGCCTCATATTCTGCTACTGACTTAGTTCCTTGCACTAACCCTAGAAAGGCTTTCCTCCGAGCATCAGTATAAGCTGGTGCCTACATACTTCTTCCGATAGGTGGTTTTGAAATAATCCCAAGTCGGATCATCTGTAAGTAAGCGCCATCTCGAGCTGTTAGCCACCAACGTCGCTTCATCCTTTAGAAGTGACACGGCCCTTTCAGCTTTTTCTTCCTCACCAAAGTCAAGATCATCCATGATCCTTTCGGTTGACTCTAGCCGATGATTCTGCAAGACCTGGGTGCCACTCGACACACCCGAATACCTCATTTCTGTTGGACCGAATTCGCTCGGGAATAGATTTTGAGCTCCTAAATTTCCACCTGCCCCAGCCACCAACTCGAGGACTCGCAACACCGCTTGCGATATTGCCTCTCCTCCCGTCTGATCTTGCTCCTCGGCTCCAAAAGCTGGAGGTGGTGGTGGCAGTGGTACCTCATTCTCAGAACCATGTCCCGACCTGACGGGTTCAGATATTGTCATTCTTCCCCTACCACGTCCACGTCAGCCACGTCCTCTAGAACTCATTCTATCTAACGTGCTTTAATCGATTAAGAAAAATTTTATGAATTAGTAATTTGTTAAAACGATTACGCGAAAAATTTTATGAAAAGTTGAATAAGGGTTCTTCGATCAAACAATGTTTTAAGTATTCTATCCTAGTTCACACAAAAGGCCACATTCATTCCTAACACTTTCCATACCTATTCACTCCCTGGACGATTCTCATCTGTTTCTAACCTGTGGGTATTTTCGTCATTTTCCTCTGAGGGTATTTTTTGTAATAAAATTGAGAGATTTCAAACTTTGATAAAGCAGTCACTTGAAATTTCCAAAACTCAAGAGCGTTTACGAAAATTTGTAAAATTTGAAGATATGGCATCATTTCGAGAATCGAGGTATTTTGGTAATTTTGTCAATCAGGGGTAATTTTGTAATTTTTGTACATCACGGGTTTTTTTTTAATGATTGTAAAACTCTGAGGGTTCCTTTTGAGAATTTTCCTTTCTTAAAACAGTGATGTTGCAAAAAGTTCAAAAGTCAAAGTCATTTTGGTAATTTTGCGATTTGAGGGCGTTTTCGTAATTTTCCAAAACCAAAGTATTTTATTGATGATCTTCAAAGCAGGGTTGAATATTTGAAAAGTAGTTGGAATTTTGGACAAAATCATTGAGTTGATGTTTTATGAACCAAGGGTATTTTAGTAATTTTACCCCTAAGGGTATTTTTGTAATTTTCCACAAATCGAACTTTTCGGGGAAAACATTGTAAAAAGAGTTGTTCTTACATTTGAAGGAGTGATTTTAAAAGTTTTAAAACCAAGTTTTGTCGTTTCATTCCTTTTTCGAAAATCAAGGCTAATTCCTTTCGGGTTTTAGTCATTATGTTTAGCCTATGATGAGCCCTCTTGGTCGGGGTGAATAAAACTATGCACCAGGCGGGTTTCGTGTGGAGAGGAGGTGAGTCACATGGATGCTTAAATACCAAGCTCCCACCGAACCTTTCTAGACATGCGTAGAGGTTACCACACCACTGAGCCCTGCAGGTCGTGGTGAACCCAAGCACGCACTGGTAGGATACTGCGAAGAGATGGTGAGTCACTCGGTTGCTTAAATACCGAGCTCTTGGGTTCCAATCCTAGACATGCGTCTGAGGGTTACCCACCCTAGCTCGATGACTAAGTCATAGGTTGGGTTAGTTCTTTAAGTCTTATGTTAGGTTTGTGTGTTTGAGTAATCTAATCCTAGGGTTCAAATTCCTATAAGTCTATCTCGTTCCATGCTTCCTACCCTTCTACGAATATAATTCACAAAGAAGTTTAGATGCACTTACAGGCGGATCGGTCTTGGGAGACTCAGGCCATCTTTGCTTTAAAACCAAAAACAATTAATAAGGCCTACTAAAACATTTTTGGGCCTTGGGCCCCACATGTAGAAGCTTTGAGCTGGGCTCGATACCAATTTATAATAAATCAAACTTCATTAAGCGTTAGGACCGAATATGGGTCACATTCTTGAGAAAAACTTTTGAAACCCATTTTAAAATCCAATTTAAGTTTTGTTGAAAACTTCTCGTTTTTGGTTATCTTGCTGAAATCATACTTAGATTAAATTTGAAAATTTCATTGAAGTCAAGTTGTTATACCAATTTTGGATGTGTCCGCTGACACGATAAAACGTTTTCGTGTTGATTTAGGAAAACATGTGATTTTAATTTAACTTTTAATAGTGTAGTTTATAAGCAAGTATCCTACATAAGCATAGTAACAAAAATAAAGTTTATGGAGGCCTTATTACAATCCAAATAAAACAAACCAATAATAAAATAATATAACTAAATTAAAGTTCATTTGTTTCAAGTCCTTTGCATGGCCACCTCGAGTCCCTCGGCTCCATATCCGCGATCTAAGCATCACGAAAAAATAATGGAGAAGGTGAGTCACCAAGACTCGATATGTAACCCTTCCCAGCTTTTAAACATTTTCATACACAACACATAACCATTAATATGCGAATATTAAATACCCATCCTAGCCATCCAAACGCATCTTTGTCTACCCGTTGTGGTACCAAACCCTTTGGTGACATATAGTCACAATGTGTTACCAAAACAACTTTGGTGTCCGTGAACCTGAGATCATTTGATGGGGCCAACCCATCGTGTGATACCAAATCAGCGGCGACGATCCCATATCTCAAGTGGGGCCAACCCACGGTGGTGTTAACCACGAGGGACAAGTCGCTATGAGGTGCCAAACCTCTGGAGGTACCAAACCTCACGGTGACCAGTAGTCACGGTGTGTTACCAAAACTCTTGGTGCCCGTCGGCACAATAATCTGCCCCTCCACTCATTAATTCCACATCATCATATATACATATTTGTTTCATGCCATCACATGCTTAAATCTCATGCATCAATACATTATGCTTACCAAAAGCATCAAACAACAAAGTCACATTAACGAGGACTTACGAATCACCATCTATCGATGTGGTATATCATCCAATGCTACATAAAATCAAGATCGCATTCACAACAATCAACATATTTAACAAGTTATATGTGTGTATGTACACACATTACCCTTGGATAGTCTAAATCCGAAAAGAAGAGTCGACCACCCTAGATCTATCGCCTTATATTCGCCAAGACATGAGTTAGTACATTCGGCCAAATCAAACAATTTTAAGGGTTCTCCTTTTGAACCCGAATCCTTACCGAAAGTCTTGAGTATCGACCTTTTGTTTCACCACCCTAAAATCGGCACTCAATAAGTTAGTAGCCTTGGCTAAATCGATTAACAATTAACTAACTAAAGTAGATCTTACCATTACTTACCAACTAAATAACAGAAAGGAGGTCGGATCTCTCGCTTGAGAATCCTTGAGTCCTAGATGGAATCGGTTTCAAAGAGTGGTTAGTTTTCTGCTTGCAAATGCCGGAATTTCGGCTTTTCTCCAACCTACAAGTCGTCAAAGATTGAAAATATGGAAAGAGGGGGATCGGCCATCACTTACCTTCTCAACCAATTGAATAAAGGAGAAATCCCGAAGCCACTATACTATTCGGCCAAGACTCCTAAGGGAGTAGTAGAGAGATTCGGCTAGAGAAAAAATAATGGGAGAAAGAGTGTTAGAATTTCGGCAAATAGAAGTGAATGTTCGGCAAATAGGAAATAAAAGGAAAAGGGGAATTGAGGATGGGGATTCGGCAAGGAGAAATAGAGAATGCTGTTTTTTTCGTTTTTAATAGATTGAGAAGAAATAGGAAAATCAAAGAATGGGAATTCGGCTACTTGTAATTTGGAAGAAAAGAAAACAAAAGATGGAGAATGTGCCTCTAGGAAATTCGGCACCCCCCTAGTAGCCTTGCCGTCCACTTCTTCCAACAAAGAGTTCAAAATTCATCCTACTTCCTTAAATCGCTCTAGACCACTTGTTTGATTTAATTCAAAATAACTTAAATTAATCCCCCATAATATAATAATAATCCCACCAATATCTTCTTTATCTCCTATTATCTTTTATTATCTAACATCAATAAATAAATAATAATAAAAAGAATTTAAAGAGAGAAAGAACTCTTCCTCCTATCTTGCCGTCTAAAATATGAAAGAAAAAGGGAATTACATGACTCAACCAAGGCTCTCCTTGTTCCTTGATGGCGTCACTTGTAGCACTTAAGTGGCCTCCCTTTGCCACTTTTCCAAGACTTATTTTATGTCAAATGTTCCTTCATTTATTCTTATAACCCCTAACTACTAAGGCTATCCACCTCTAAAGCTTATAAATAATATTTCCTACTATTAAAGCCAACTCAAGGCCCTAAATTAAATCTTATCATTCCATAAATATTATCTCACCATTCAACACAAGCAAAATAATGCAAATACGAATAACCCCATTTTTAGGATGTTACACCCAAGATTTGAACCTCAGACCACATAGATGCCCAACACGCCCCTTGTCACTAGGCCACAAGCTCTTCTTGTGTCATTAACCAAACATTATTATTAATAAAGCCCAAGTGCCAGTGTCCAGGTTCATTTAAGAGAAAAACCAAAAATTTTGCAAAAGCCAGGGCTTGAACCCAGGACTTCTCAGACACTCCCAAACACTCTTAAATCACCTAACCAACACACCAAACATGCAATTGTGTCAGAACAGCCAAAATTAAAGACCTTATATTTTTAGGGCGTTACATTATATTTTTTATTTTCTTTATGTTTGCATTCACTTTGAGGAATGCAACAAATCTAGTAGAACAACATCTAAATGCCTTTATTGATTCTATATTTCATAATCACCAACACAAACATACGTGGATTTCAAATCAGAATCTATCTATTCATGTTGTCAAGATTAGTCTCCAATTATAATAAATATGATTAATAAATAAGTCATATTAAAATATACCTGAAGATCTTTAACATCATCGTCATCACCCACGTAAGGATTATATAAATTTATTTGGATAATGATTACCTATCGTGCGCAGGCGTTAATTTGAAGACTGAAATTGCAATAGCTCTAGAAGGAAATCGACAACAACTTGAGTAGCAGATTTGGAGTGACCGTATTATAAAATAAAAAAGAATCGTACTGATAACGTGTTATAAAATAAAAGACAGAAATTAAAAAACAAAGAGAATGGGAGAGCAAAGAGAGAGCGTATTTTATTGATCAATCGAATTATTTACAAAACTTCTCCTAAGTCTATATTTATAAACATAAGAAGTATAAATGAAATAAAATTCTACTTCTAATTACTATTAGAGTTTTAAGTACATTAAAACTTATCTTAATCTTGATGGACATCCACTTAATAATAAAATATTCATAACAATTAAAATTATTTGAACACAATGTTTAACTTTCACCTTAAATTTTTAATTATATCGCAACTCCACAAAGCTGCGTCCACTAAAAAATATATACTATCATTTGTTTAATCAAGTTGAAGAAAAACTGAAACTATAAAATAACTCAGATTCAAGTTGTATAGGAAGTTGAGACTTGAAGAGAAGAAGCAACCATTGAAGAAGAGAAGTTGAAGTTTTGGAAGATTTATGATAAAGATGTGTTTAACGACCATATTGATAGACTTTGTAAACGTGAAAGGTTAAATTTGTCGGGTTATATAGAATTAGGATTAAATTGATAGAATGTGTATATAACACCCCAAACTCGGCCTAGACGTTATGGTCGAATCTGGCGTGTCCTATTGAAGTGTTTTTTCAAAAAACCACGTTTTCATTAAAACCCTTCTTGAAATTTCAAACTTTTTTCCATTTAAAACTTGTACAAAACCTCAGTTTGTGTTTGTTTATTTTCAATAGAGGTTTATTAAAAAGTTATTACCTTCAAAACCTTATTGTTGCTAAAGCTTAATTTAAAGAAAATGATTTACGAAAATGTGATATTTAAAGATTGAGTTGAGGAGACATAGTGTTTTGCAAACAGTTATCATTTTGGAAAAATCGCGTTCTACTTCTAATAAGTATAAATCATAATGAATAAAATCTCATATCGAAAGCTATAAAATTGGAGAGGCTTTATTACATAATTAATAGCCCAGACAAAAACTA
The DNA here is from genome assembly GCA_025506655.1 of Gossypium rotundifolium. NCBI lineage: Eukaryota > Viridiplantae > Streptophyta > Magnoliopsida > Malvales > Malvaceae > Gossypium > Gossypium rotundifolium. The sequence goes on from CP106724.1 coordinate 174,050,368, forward strand.
ATAGTAAATAAAATCCAAGTAAACAAAAACAAAAGTAGTAGTGTGGCCATCTCCGAGTCCCTCGTAGCATCGAACAGTCTAACACTGGGGATTACCTGAAAGGTTAAAAACGGGGTGAGTTTATGAAAAACTCAGTGTGTAATACCCTTATTAAGGAAACAGTCAGCATACAAAAACAAAATCAGTCTGGGCCTAAGCCATATAACAGTAACAGTACAGCATGAGCCTTAGCCCATTACAGTAATGGTGGCAATTAGGCCTTAACCCCCATCAGCCTCGGTTGGGCCTTAGCCCATAACAAATGTCACATATCACATCTATCTGGGCCTAAGCCCACCTCAATATCAAAATTGGTATATGCAATGCATAAATACCCATACCAACCCTGCACTTTATCTCCCGTCCAACCCTACACTTTTGTGGGGATTAAATCGACCCACCCATCCTTACACTCCTTATGTAGCAGCAATTACGACACTAACCAATATTGCAGTGTAGCTGCCAGTAACAATATATGTGGCAAAGCCACCGATGTGATATTGTAGTAGAGCCGCCGATGATTAATATCACATTAAAGGCGCCGATGTAATACACTTCCTCCATAACAATATCTCAACCCTACGCGTGTATGTACGTCGTATCAAGTATATGTCATATATGCAGTATGCCATACTTAGAATCAGTCATATCATTCACAATTAAGTCAATCAAACCATAGTCATACAACCACAGTCAACTTAGTTAAATCATAGCACAAGTTAGTCATTTATGCTCGAGGGCCAAAATAGTCATTTACCCTACAAGGCATTACGGTCATTTTACCCTATGGGGGTATTACGATCATTTTACCCTATAGGGGCATTACGATCATTTTATAACCTATGAAGGTATTACGGTCATTTTACCCTACAAGGGTATTACGGTTATTTTACCCTACAGGGGCATTACGGTCATTTTACCCTACAGGGGCATTATTGTCATTTTACCCTACAGGGGTATTACGGGCATTTTACCCTACAGGGGTACTACAGTCATTTTACCTTACGGGGGCATTATGGTCATTTTACCCTACAGGGGCATTACAGTTATTTTACCCTACAGGGGCATTACGGTCATTTTACCCTATAGGGGCATTACGACCATTTTACCCTACAGGGGTATTACGGCCATTTTACCCTATGAGGGTATTTCGGTCACTTTACTTATATTGGGGTCTCAGTGTAGATAACAACCTTTCCGAAGGTCTACAGTCCCCTCGAGCGACATAGAAACCTAAATGGTGATAACTGTGTAAATAGGCCCAAGGCCCATTATTCAGACCATATGGGCCCACACGCTCGTGTGGCCTATTTAGCCCAAATTTAGTCACGACTATGCAAACTACATAGCCCAGTCCAGTATTTGACACTTAACGTGGATTTTATCCGTGAAGGGCCCATGAGCCCATTGGGCCCACACAGCCTATTTCGGCCCATCGTGGCCCAAAACGGCCAAAGCCCATGAGATCGCTCATGGTGGCCTCTACAGTCAAATGCCCATGTTTCTTGGGCTCGGACTACCATACGTGTGATCGCACGCCTATGTGGCATCAAGTGCTGTATTCTCCAACTTTTTGGCTTTTACCGATTTACGATTTAATCAATGTATGTGTACAATTACACACCTGTTAAGGAGTTGTGGCCAAGATGCTTCTGAAGTTGAGAGCCTATGGTTAAAACACAACCCTTTATTAGTCCAAAACCATTGGTAATCCATAATCATAATATTGGAACGTTTAATCAAATCATAACTACTTACCAAACAACCAATCGCAGTACCCCTCTTGTTCCAAAACCACGTATTCTCTCCAATGCTTTCCCTTCACACAAAATCGTAAATCGATTCATAAGAATCTACAATCCCACATGAATACATCTAAGACTTAAAGCACTTACCAATAAAAGAGATATCCCTTGTAGGGGATAAGTAGTCAGCCTAACACCTTATTATGAACTTGAGTCTCTAGCATCATTTGTACAAAATGAAGTGTTAAAGGAATATTTCCCCATAGTGGAAAAGAGGAGACAGAAACGATCGGCCTAAGAGATATATAAGCCAAACCTTTGAGAGGAGAACTAATAAGTTTCGGCTAGGGAGAACAAACCGTAACACTTACCAATAGATCAAGGGGTTTTCGGTAGATCTTCAGCAAGAAACAACCAAGGATCAGACTAGAAGAGAAGAGAAGATTCGGCCAAAACAAGAAGGATAGAAGAGTTGAGGAGGAAGAGGAGAAGAAGGTATGAGTCGATCCACAAGTATGGCTAGCAACCGAGAGGGGTTTATGAAAGGAAAGACAAGAGCTCCCCGGCCAAAAAGGGGAATACCAATTGAATAAAAGGGAATGAAGGGCAAAAATCGGTGGGCTAGAGGGCTAGAGAGAAGAGTAGAAAAAGAACTCCACAGCTTTAGAAACAAAGATGAAAAAGAACAAAAATTCCAAAACCTGAAATGAATAGCAAGAGGAGCTCCCAAAACTCCCAAGTCAAATTCCCTATGATCAGAGTACCTATTCGACTACAACTCCTCTCCTTTCAAACTCCTCTTTTTCCTCCCTTCATCTCTCCCAACATCCCTCCACAAATCTCTCCACAAATCACTCAACCATCCAATTTGAACTTCATTCAAATTCCTCCATAATCCCCTCCACAACCTTCTACTCGGCCAATTCAAATTCCAACTTTGCAGAGTTCTAGTCGACTTCTGCTTCTCACATGGCAAGAGAGCAAAATAAATACTCTTTTTACCTTGCCATGACTTGAACCTTAGACCTCTCAGTTGTGTCACACGCCACTTGCCACTAAGCCACAAGCTCCTCTTGTGTCATAATTACAACACAATTTCTTTTAAAGCCTACAGTCCAGAGTCAAGGTTTACTTAAGAAGAAAAACTAAAATTTTGCTAGAGTCAATACTTGAACCCAGGCTTCTCAAATACTCCCATACACACCCAAATCACTTAGCCATTAAAGCAAACAAGCAATTTGTGTCATTTTCTTGCACACATAAATATTTATATGCAGTCTCCTAGCTGATCCCACGCTCAAGGCCCATTCCTTCTAGGCCCAAATTCGGGGCGTTATAATGTAAGTATTGGAGGCTAACTTTGTTATTATACCAATTAAAAAAAGGTCAAGTCTTCATTTATGTTCATGATTTGATGGAAAGTTATCAAAATAGAATCGATTGAAAACTTTAATGACAAAATTAAAAGTTTTTGTAGTTTAGTAACCAAAACAAAAATACTTCAATAATTGGGTGACAAATAATGTAGTTTTTTTTCCTATTTTTAATCATTATAATATTGAGAAAAGGAGAAAAATAACAAAATTTGAATTTGTGTCATTTAGGTAACACTAATGTTTTATTTTTAAAACTTAGATAACATATTATAATTGATAACTAAATAAAATAAATATAATTAGAATTTATTACTAAACTAATATTTTTCGTTAAAATAATAATAAGTGGAATTTGTTTTTTACATTATATGGAATCAACATATATTAGTTTTTGAGATGATATAACTTTTAGCCTATGAACTTGATAGTTAAGTTTATTTTGGTACCTGTATTTTTTTTGTTCACTTTAGTATTTGAATTTAACAACTAGGTCCATTTTGATCCTGAACTAGAAAAATATAAAAGTTTGATGATGTGACACTCTGAGATTATCACAGTATCACTTGAAATCTTAAGAATTTATATAAATTTTCAAATTTAGTGTTTTAATAATTGGACCAATGGTTGAATTGGTTATGTAACACCCCGGATTTTGGGTTAGAAGTTCTGTGATTTGTAGGTAGGGTCAGTGGCTAGATTGAACAATTGTATTTGGTTCTACGTTCTAGTGTTAGAATGGGCCTGCTGGTTTGGTGGTTGGTTGTGTGTTAGTTTGCCTCTGGGTTTTGGGTTCGAATCCTCTTGTGTGTTTGAGGAATTAATTTTATTTGAGTTTTTTTTTATTATTTTATGTTATATATATATTTTATGTTAAATATTTTATGGTATTTTTATTTTTGGAAAAAAAGAGGTTGTTTCTAAAAAAAATCTCTTCTCACGTTCTTCTCTTCTCTCTTCACATTTTCTTCTTTTTCTTTTAATATTTGATTTTCTTCTACTGCTTCGTATTGGTGGTTTGTTTTCATCTCGATTGGGGTTCGGGTCTTTTGCTTCTACTCCATTTCTCTTGCTGTGTTTTACAATTTAGTTGATAGGAGTTTTTGGAATTGGTGAATTTAAGGCGTCGATCATTTTTGGGTGTTTAAATAAAAAATTCAGGTGTGGGTTTCGTAACTTTTTAATTTAATCGTGAATTATTGAATCAATTTTCTAAAATTCGGTAATTTCAGGTGTTCTAGTGATTGCGTAATCATAATATTGTATCACTGTTAAATTGCGTAAAATTCGACTGGTTAGGGGATGTTTCTCAACTATTAGAGGTTAAGGATCTTTTAATGTCGAAATTCGTGTTTTCTGGGTTGTTTCGGTGTGGTTTCATGACCACATGGGTGGCAACACAAGTATGTGCCTCACGTGAGCAGTCCATACGGCTGTGTGTAATTGAGAATTTAGGGTTTTGATGATTTTTGGTACCACACGACCTGACCACATGGGCATGTGTCCCTACACGGGCGTGTGAGATCTCACACGACCATGTCTCCTCTGCTATTAATTTTTTGCACTTTTGGACAGCGAGTTACATGGGGTTGCTCACACGGGCGTGTAACCCCTCCACATGGGCGTGTGTGGCCTTCACATGGGTGTGTAGACCCCCACACGGCTTGGGCACTTCTACATAGCTGGGGCACACGGCCGTGTGGCCTTATCTCGCCAAATTTTTGTACTGTGTTTTTTTTATTTGATTATGGTTCTGTGTGTTTTGACCATTGGCTAGGTCTCCATAAGGATGGTCGAGACTTTGTTTTGGCTTGGACTTGTGCATTATTCGTAATCATAGCTCTAATCAAGCGATTCAGATGAGTGTTAATTGATATTATGTTATATCTGATTTTGATTCCGGGCATTTGAATGTGTGCATTTCTGATTTCGTATTTTGTTTCTGTAAGTCTATTTTCAAATGGTGTGCATTTTGCATTTGCATTAGTCTTTTTGGGTTGGGTTGTGAAGAGAAGGAAGGTTGTTTTTGATCTGGCAGTTTAACTGCAACTTATCGGTACAACGGTTTACCGCAATACACTGTACTACATATACGTCAGCCTTGCTACATATTATTATCTGAGTGGCTTAGTCTATATACATGGTGTGTAGGGTTGGATGGGCCTTTCGAGGTCCTATGTTATAACAACCTGTTTTTTAGTGTTGTCAGAAATAGTGGTTTCGGGGCCACCAAATCCGATGAGTAAGTTTATAAATATTATTATTTAATATTTACGAGACAAATTTGATTTTTAAAAAGGTTTTTGATTTGATAATTTATGTTATATAAGTGATTTATTAAGTTCAAGTGATTTTAGAAAATGAGGTATCAGGACCTTATTTTTATAAATATTTACGGAGTGTCATTAATGTGGTATTAAAGTTTCGTTGAAACATTTTAACGTTTCGATATTTAATTAATTAAAAATGACCAAATTAAAAAAAAAGTGCACTCCCGAGACTCCGTTTCCGTAAAACGGACTTGTAAATATTTTTAATTAATATTTACGAAGCTAGTTGTGTAGTTAATTAGGTTTCGGTTAAGTAAATTTGTTTGAATTAAAAGTAATTAGGTATAAGGACTAAATTGCATATAGTGTGAAAGTTGAAAAATAGATTAAAAAAATTAAAGGGACTAAAGAAGCAATTATGTCATTTGCATTAATTGAGGCGGCATAAATAAGATATTATTGATTTTATTTTATATATAATACTATAATAATAAACCTTAAAAGTATATATAATATATTATATTATAATAATAAAATAAAAAGAAAGAGAAATAGAGAAAGGGAAAGAATGAAACAGAGAAGGAAAGAAAGGAAAAGGAAAGAAAAGGAGAAAGAAGAAGAATTAGGGTTTTAAGGGTTCAAAGTTCAATTGGTTAGTTAATTTAGTTCTTTTTCTTGTAATTTTTTTGTTTTTAAAATTTCGGTATTAAATACTACTCGACCTATGTCAAAATTTTAGAAATTATTGATTTTTAAATGTTGTTTATGTTGAATAATTTGAGTATTAGGGACTAAATTAATAGATTTTAAAGCTAGAAATGAAAAAGGATTAAATTGTAGGACAAATAGTAAAATTTGTGTAATAGGCACTAAATTGTGAAAATTTTGAAATTTAAGAATTTATGTGAAAATAGGGAGTTGAATTTAGTCTAAAGTGGAATTTGCATGAAAATAAAGAATTAAATTGTGAAGAAATAAAATTAGTCTTGATTTAGGGACTAAATTGGAAATTAGGCAAATATTGAGTAAAATTAAAATTTTAATATGAAATTAAATTATTTTGTATTAATGAATTTTTAATTGTTTTAATTCCGTAGCTAACGTTGTACCGGAATCCTCGACTAAAAAGGGGAAAGATAAAGTCGACGTGGAATAGCTCGGAATTCCTGGTTTGTATTTCTATAATCCGAAACTAGTTATTAATTGTTGTAATATTTATTTAATGTATATGCTAAGTGTTGAGGTGAGAATTATAGTGTTTTGCAATTTAAATGGATTGATTTAGTATGTGATGAATTTATTGAATTTATATTGATTGAGTTGGTGTATATATATATATTGAATATATTGATTATTTGAATTGAAATGACTATTGGTTGTATTTGAAAAGTGAATTAGAACCTATTAACTATATCGGGCTGAGACAGATATGGATGGCATGCCATAGGATTGGAAGAGTTCAGGGATTTCTTTGACTTCGAGTCGATGAGACACTGAGTGTCAATTTACTACTTCGGATTAATTAGATGAGGCACTGGGTGCTAATTTACTTTGGTTTAGCCGATGAGACACTGGATGCCAAATTATTACTTAGAATTATTCGATGAGGCACTGGGTGCCAAACTGATAAGCTTTGGTTGGATCTGTGTATCCGTCCGAGTCCGAGTCATGTTAATAGGGGTAATTAAATGAAATAACACTATGATCGATGCGTTGGACGATATTATATGTGAAATGAAAATGGGACTATGAATTGAAATATGGATTGAGACACATGAATTGTGTATTCATGAATTAGACATGGAATGAACATTATGTTGTTTAAGTGAAATGTGTATCATATTGTGAGAAGCTATTTTATGGCAAATAATGAGAATTGACTATGATATGAATGATATAATTATGAATTGACTATTGAATGGTTAATGCTATTGTATAAATAAATGTAAATTTTAAATATTCAATTGTGCCTATTATATTATTTTGTCTTTAAGTATTTGGATTATAGAAATACCACTGAGTTTTACTCAACATACAATTTTGTTTTCCGTGCGCATGTTAGGTACTTAAATTTGATCACCGATTCAGCATTCAACAACGATCCCGAACTCAAATGTGGTGATGTTTATCCTTTGTGTCGGCATGTATCTAGGGTGTCTAAATAATAGTTATTTTGTGGTTTGATTGTAAATGAGGTTATAAGTTTAATTTTGGTTGGTTTTATACATATAAATATATGTTTATTTTTGAAGCCATATTATGGCATGGTAAATTGAACTAAGTCTATATAGGTGCATGTGAATTTAATTCTATGTTTAAGTGCTCATGAACAATGAAAGTATGTTTATAATTTGGATTAAAATGATGCTTTGATGACTTGTTTTGATGATATGAAATGTTTGAAATTTACATGCTTTAATCTGTAAACTCGGTAATGCTCCATAACTTGGATTCTATAAAAATAAAATTTTTTATAAAATCAATTCAATTCTACAAAAAATTAAAAATAAAATTTTTTTATAAAATCAATTCAATCTGTTCAAATGTCACTTTTTGTCCTATTTTTTATTTTTACCAATTTCAAACAATTTCTGAGTCAATTGGTTCAACCCCTTTGTTCAAACCGTTATAGCAATCAATTCCCAATTCATTCGATACAGTCTTGTTCTAGTAACACTAGTCACATCATTAAACCTAGACAAAATCAAAGTTTAGGGACTAAAATGGATCTAATTATTAAATTCAAAGATAAAAATGAACCAAAAAAAGTATAGAATACCACAATGGACCTAATTACCAAATTCAAAGGACAAATATTTTATTATCCCTTATTTTTATTTGGCATATTACCTTATATTTCTTCTTTTACTTTTTTTTTTTTAATTCTAACCCTCAAAAAATTTATTCTAATAAGAATATTTCTCACTTTTAGGCATGGGATTAGGGGTAGATAATCACCTTACCTTCAAAAATAGAAAATTGCAATTCAATTAATGTATAAATGATAAAATGATAAAATGATAAAATATTAACTTTAATAATTAAAATATTTTTATATTTAATTTTTTAAAAATGAAATAAAATTAACAAAATTACATTTTAACATCTTAAATAATTATAATTTAATTTTCACCACTCCTAAAAGAAATTATAAAAAGAAAAAATTCTTCATCCACCCATGGTTTTAGATGTCGAGGGTCATTTCATTTGGCTATATTTTTTATTACTAACCTTTTGGATTTTTGAGAAAAGAAATAAAATCTAATATTCCTTATATAGTTATTTTAAAAGTAAATTATTCATTGGTGACTTAATTTTTAGGATTTTTTCATTTTAGTTATTTAGTGTTAAATCTCTAACAACATTAATTATATATACCATATCATATTTATACTTTTATTTTGGTCTCCCAAATTTTTTTTTAAATAATGAATGGGGTAAAAAATTCAAATATTAAAGTAAAAAGCAGTAGAAATTAAAATAATATAAAAAATTATTAAATTGTACTTGTTTATCTCATTATCAAAAATTCTAAAGTTCTTTTTTTTTAATATTGAAAATTTAAATTTTAGAAAAACAAAATAAATTAAATAAATTGTTGAAAAAATTTATCCCTTAATGTTAACTGATTTATCACTATTATATTGAAATTAATTAATTTAATCTCCTAAATTTTAAAATTTCATTTTATGCTTCCAAATTATCCTTAAGAAATTAACTTAAATAACTCATATTTAATAATTACCTACAAAGTTTAATTTTTTTATTTCATCTTGGATATTCCATGCTAAACTAAAACAAAGGAAAAATAATCTTTGCCATTAATTAACTTGATTACTTGTTCTTTGTTTGGGTAAAGAAGTGATAAAAATCATGAGTTTTGTTTGGCATGGAAGATAAAATTAATTAATTAAATTAATTATAATGATTTTCTTTACTTTTAGCTTAGCATGGAAGATTCAAAATCATATAATAAAAAATTTGTGCTTCGTAAATAGTTATTACACGTGAGTTATTTGAGTTGATTTTAATTTGAAAATATAAAATAAAATTTAAAATTGTTGAAGGACATTGAATTAATTTTTTTTGGGGAGATAGATAAGAGAAGGTATCACATTGCCTGCCTTAGATCAATTTATTCTTACATAGGGATCACCTATTTTTATCATCTAAAAGTAGCCTCCTAATATGGAATGTAGGAACATTAATATTAACTAAATTAACATCATTAGAATGAGATGATTTGGCTAAACAATCAGCAACCATATTTCCTTCACTACTCACAAATTGAAATTTAACTCTTAAAAACTATCGAGACAGTTCCTTGATTTTCCTGATAAGAGTCATTGAAGGTGTACTTCCCAAGCATTCCTTAATCATATCCACAACCATCATGGAATCAATTTCCATAATCACCTTAGTGTAGCCTCTAAGTCAAGCTATTTTTTAAGCCATGTAGAATAGCCCACAGCTCTGAATTCACAACCGAGCCCCTCCCAACAAATCTTCGAAACCCTTCAATCCAGTTTCTAGATGAGTCTCGTAATACACCCCAGCCGCCGATCAATTTCCATTTCTACTAGTCGTTCCATCTATGTTGACTTTGATCCATCCATGATTGGGTGGGCACCACCTAGCCATCACAACTTAGAAGTCTTTAGGTCTACTACCCTTGAGTTTTGTTTCGCAAACATTGATGGCGAAACACTCAGCACTTCTTACCATATCTTTCACTCTATCAATCACCTCCTGGAAAACATACTTATTCCTATTTTCCCACAACATCCAACACAAAACCGCAAAGATAACTCTAGGCTTAGCTCTACCAGATCCAATTTAAAATTCCCTTCTAAGATTGGAACTCACCCACTCGGCCAAATCCAAGTACAAAAATCTAGAGACACAATCAGATGAAATTATCTTCAGCCAGGCTTCAATCCCAAACAGACAATCTCGTAATACAAGTAAGTCAGTTTCTTAATAGCCTCTTTGTTAGTCAATCTTCTCCTAACCATTTCACAATTAGTAACAAGTCTTCGGTGCATCATTAACCAAAGGAAGTGTTTAATTCTTGGAGGTAAGACATTATTCCAAATTTCCTTCCACCATGTGTTAACATGGGAAACGTTAATACTCTTATAAGCAGCCTTAACTGAGAACCTACCATCAACATTCGGCCTCCATAAACATATATCTTTGCCCAAAGCATTATTAGGCGGGTGGCATACAACAATATAATCTAGAGCCTCAACTTTAACCACTTCCAACATCCATCTGAATCCACAAAATCAACCACTTCAAGGTCTGCTAAGATAACTGCATCAGAAGATAGATGTTCATGTAGAGGCCCCAAATCAGGGATCTAAATATCTTGTGTGAAACTAATCGATCTTCCATCCCTTAAGCTCTAATACAAATTCTTTCGAAATTGGTCCCAAACATTGGATATCGAACGCCATACATAAGAGAAATTAGATCTATTTATCATGAGAGGGCATACCTCTGACATCTTATACTTATTATGCAGAACTCTGACCTATAGCACTTCCGGATTGGTCATTATTTAATAGGCTAGTTTCATAATAAACGAGATATTTTGAGGCACCAGCCTCCTCAAGCCAAGGCCCCCCATCTTCATAGGTTGACAACAAATATGCCACTTGACCAATGCCACATCTTCCTTTCACTATTTGTTGAACCCCAAACAAACTGTCTGACAATCTGCTCAATTTTCTCACATACATGTACAGGAATCATTATTGACTGCATGAAGTAACTCGGTATAAGTAACAACACCTATCTTGCCAACGTCGTTCTTCCTGTCAATGACAACAATTTGGCATCAAAACCATTCAGTTTCCTCTATACTTTATCAATAACAAACTGAAACGTGATCTTAGTGGCTCTTTTGTGAAATAGTGGTACTCCTAAGTAAGTGCCCAGGTCCTCCACCTCTTGAAATCCTAAGACATTCCCAAACATTCTCCTAACCGTAGCCTTTTTGTTAACCGAGAAACAGACTTTTGAATTGTTAGAATTCATTTTATGGACTGAGTATACACAAAATTTCTCAAGAATATTCTTCATATTCGCAGCATTATCCAAACCTACTTCCCCAAACAACACCAAGTCATCGGCAAAAAATAGGTGTGAGAGAGAGACGATCCTCCTCTTCCCAAATTTATAGGCTCCCACTTTCGATTTGACACCACCAACTTTATCGTGTGGCCACGCTTCTTTATTGCCAAAACAAAAAGGTATGGCGAGATCGGGTCACCCTGCCTTACACCCCTCGTTTGTAAAAACTCATTCGTAAAACCTCTATTCCAAAATATTTTCATTGATGACGTTGATACGCAATGTATTAATATGTGAATAATATTATTGGGTAGATGAGCGTATTCAAGAGAGTCTTTGATGAAATCTCATCTTAATCGATCATATGCTTTCTCCATATCTATCTTTACCACCATCTAACCTTTATTCCCTTTTTGAACCCTCATAGACTGGGTAACTTCTTATGCAATGACAACATTATCCATAATATTCCGACCTCCCATAAATCTAGTTTGGTTATCTGCAATAAGGACCGGCATGATATGTTTGAGTTGATTCACAATTACCTTAGAGAGGATCTTGTATGGCACAAAGTAGGGACTTATGGGTCGAAACTACGTAATAGATTCTGGGGTAGTCACCTTGGGAATAAGAAAAAGTAAAGTCTTCTTAAAGAAACCCTTCAGATTATCGCCCTAAAAAACTTTCCTAACTGTAGAAACTAGAGATTCTCCGACCACATTGCACTGCGATTGATAGAACTGAGCATGTAGTTCATCAACTCCCAGAGCTTTAAGTGGCACCATATCAAATAATGCATTATGAACTGCCTGAGTAGACAAATTTCGACCAAGTGCTTCTAATAAAGTAGGCTCAACAGTAGGAAACATTCTTAATAGGAAAGTTACCCGCATTAGGTGCATTGACAATATACAATCTCTGATAAAACGAAGTAGCTTCGTATTTTAACCTTTCTTCACTATAACACCACACCCGTCCTTTAACTTTAGGGCTTTAATCTGATTTAATCTTCGCCTTTTATTAGCTCGATAATAAAAGTACTTAGTGTTTCAGTCATCGAGGGACAACCAATCACTTTGAGATATTTGTTTCCAGAGAAGTTCCTCATTATCAAGCACACCTTCAAGTTCAATTTGAAATTCATTATTTAGATCAATAAGCTTCCTTCACCAATACCTCTCCAAACATCTTTGAATTCTACATAAATGTGTCAATGGGTTCGCTTCCTCTTTAGTGTGTTTCCAAAGACATCCTTATTCTATTTCTTTGCTACTACTACAAACTTCGACTCCTCTAACGGGCCACCATTTCCCCAATTCTTATTAACCAAATCATAGAAACTGCTATGAGACTATCATCCATTCAAGTATCAGAACGATCGAGAAGGGTTCCTAGCATTGTCCTTACCAAGCCAGACTGATAAAGGACGATGGTTGGACTTAATCCTTTGAAATGATATACCGCTGTTTTAAAAAGAAAAAGAATCCATTGGGAGTTACACAAAGCTCAATCGAGACGCTCATACACAGGACCTTTATTCCATGTAAAATTCGGTCCTTGAAAACCAAGATATTTCAGACTGTAACTTTGGCAAAATTGCTGGAACAATGGGTAGCTATATCCACATTTCCTTGAGTCTTATTTTTTCTCTTCCTCATTTAGGATCACATTTAAGTCTCTTGCGATCAACCACAGTAACCTTATATTATGTGCAATAACACTAAGCTCCTTCCATAGCTCATTCCTGACTGTCCACTGAGGACTCCCATAAATCCCAGTGAAATAAGCCTAATCATTAAGCTTAGGAAGTCACACTTTCAAATGTACAAATTGAAAATGGTTTACTTCCACCATTACATTAACAATATCCTTCCACAAAATCCAAATTCCTTCTGAAAAACCACTGGCTCCGACTCTGAGAATTTAACATTCCTATACTTCTAATCACACGATCTGTCTTAAAGCCACCAACTTGGGTTTCAACCAGAACAACTATATCAGAATAAAATTCCTATAAATACTCATTAAGAAATCTGTGAAAATTTGAGTGTCCTGCACCCTGATAACCCTGATAGTTCCACACGAAAACATCAGACTTCATAAACAACAAATAGATAAAAACCCATCAAACCTGGAACTGTAGAATTACTCAAAAAGTCATCCACACCAACCTCCTCAACTTGTCTAATCTCATGTGAACCTCCCGGATTTTGTATTGTCTCCGGCTTAAAGATGGCTGCCATGGTATTTATCGTCTGAGTCTTCAAAATCTGTTCACGTAATTCCAGTCTACTCAAGATTCCCTGAACCGCATGCTCAACAGGAATAGATATGTCCATATTGGCTTAGTTCGAATCTTTGCTAATGTCGCCGATCTTCAACATATCTTTTATCAAAATTTTCTTCAGCAGCGCCGGAATAGAAGTTGGGGAAATCAGGTTCTTGAATCCCAAAATCTCAACTTGATTTACAGTCCCAGCAGAATCCACGTTTGGATTTCTATTTTCTCTCAGTCTAACTACTGAATGGTGATTTGGGTCAAGTAAAGCCAGCTCAATTGAACCATCCCCAATCTTACTACCTAGCCCAAATTTTGACCCGCTATAAATACTTCCCAAATTTTACCCTATTCCATCCTTTCGAACACCCAATCTTCCACTCATTAGCCTACCAATAGTCTGCTTCTGTTTTCTGGTCTTAGTGACAATTTTCAGCCCTTCCCGTCTATTACTTTTGAATCCATTCACCTCCATCTGTGATTTCTCTCAAGAATCTTCCTTACCTTCACTGATCTGTTCCCTTTTTCCAATCCCTAAAATTACAACCTCCATCTCACTAGTTTTGACCTTCTGCTTACCAAATAGAAATGATCCTAATGATGGAGCCTGAATTACTGTAATACTCCGAACTCGGCCTAAACATTATGGCCAATTCTGGAGCTGTTATGTAAAATGATTAAAAGTTTAGTTTTCATGTATCTTGAAACTCGTCGCAAACTCTTAAAATCTTAAATCATTCAAAAACACATCTTATCCCTACATACTAGTTAGTGTCATTATGACACTTTTAAAAATATTTGTAGCTGTGCTGCAAGAATAATGGGCGAGATAACGCCTCTCACAGAAACACTTCTTCCATATAATATAACCCATCCCCAATGCAGATATAATCAAAACAGAAATTATACATGCTACTTTAATACATGTATGTTATAACAGATAGCCTATTACAAGGTTAACGTATTATACGTTATCTCAAATACACATACATATAATCATAAGTATACTAATAAATGATCGAATCCTATGCTTTACAGATTATTTGATCACATACAAACCTCACGGAAGGCCCACGATCGACCGGAACTGTGGCCCACACGGCCTAAATGGCCAGCCCATGTGATCCACACGAACTAAATAGTCCAAACCGTGTGTCACACATGGTCCAGCACACGACTGTCACACGACCGTGTTTCGCATACAACCTACCACATGGTCTGGCACACAACTGTGTGGCACCGATAGTGTTGTTTTTCGGCTTTTACCATTCGTTAATTTTGAGGCTTCTCGTTACACACCTGATTTGATTTTGTATCAAAAATATCCACGAGACTTTCGAAACCTAAACATAATTAAAAATACTATTTGAGACAATTTTCTAACCCAATTCACAACTAACGGTAAAACTAACTTCAACGTACTATCACATAATTTCAACACTAAAACTCAAATCAACTTCTCACCTTCAAGAAAATAGCAGTCCACCAAAAATTATGTCGACGGTGGATTAATTGCCTCTCCAATTCTACCCACAAAAGCAATTGATTAAACTTACCGAACGTTTTCAACCCGCAAACTAAGAAAAATAAAAGTAAGAATGAACCCACTTACAACACAAGAAGGGTTCAAGAGCACTTACACAAACAACCGGTAAAAAAACCACACACGCCGAAAACGAAACAAAGAGCAAGAACAAGTGGAAGCAACGTCGTAAATATGGAGAATGAACGAAAGAAAAATAAAAAAATTCCAATGACTAAGGCTGAAAGAGTAATGACAGCAAAAATAAAAAAATTCCAATGACTAAGGCTGAAAGAGTAATGACAGCGTGAACATTTGGGAAATAAAGGCACAAACGTGGGAAAGAAAAATAGGGGCAGATTTCTTGAAAATCAATTAGAATAATAATAAAATAAAATAAAATAACTAACATACAAACAAAACTATTGAACGTAAGAATTGGTTTTAGGAAAACAAAAATTAAACTATTAATTTAATACTTAAAACTTATTTATTTTCAAAAGAATTCAAATCTTATCTCACTATTAACTAACCAGATTTTTAGGGGTTTAATAAAATCCAAACACCGAGATGGCACCAAAATTGACATAAAATTAAATTTCCATAATGCTCGCGTAGAGAATCGAACACACGACCATAGGATAAGCTTACATTTTACCATCGAACCTTAAGCACTTATACCAAGCACTTAACCACCCAAACTAAACACATTACCTGACAAAACTCGACACATCTAAAACTTAAAATTTTGAGGCGTTACAACTCTCACCCCTAAAAGAAATTTCGGCCTTGAAATTTACCTAATTCAAACAGATGCGGATAATGTTGGCAAATCAAGTCCTCAGGGTCCCACGTGGCTTCCTCAGTGCCATGATTCCTCCACAAAACTTTTACCAAAGGAATGGACTTCCTTCTCAAGACTTTAACATCTCGGTCCAGAATCTAAACTGGCTCTTCCTTAAACGTCAAATTTGGTCTAAACTCAATCTCCTTAACATAAACAATATGAGATAGGTTAGATCGATACTTCCTCAACATGGAGACATGAAACACATCATGAATATGGTACAACTCTGGAGGTAGCTCTAACTGATAGATGACTGGACCCACACATTTCAAAATCTGCTACGGCCCAATGAACCTAGGGCTCAACTTGCCCTTACGTCCAAACTGTATAACTTTCTTCCATGGGGATACTTTAAGGAAAACATAATCATCCATAGAATACTCGATGTCCCTCCTTTTCAGATCCGCATAAGACTTTTATCTATCAGAAGCCGTCTTAAGATGATCTTGAATCAGTCTAACTTTATCCTTAGTCTTAAAAACCAACTCAGGACCCAAAACCCGTCACTCACCCAATTTAGTCTAATAGAACGGAGTACAAAACTTACAACTATATAGAGCCTCGTAAGGTGCCATCTGGATACTAGATTGGAAACTATTATTGTATGCGAACTCGACTAACGGTAGAAACTCCTCCCAACTACCTCAAAAATTGATCACACAACTCCGAACCATATCTCTAGTATCTGAATCACCCTCTCAGATTGACCATCGATCTAAGGATGGAACGCATTAATGAAGTCTAATCTTAAACCTAGAGCATCGTGAAGCTTCCTCCAAAATTGAAAAGTGAAGTGGGGATTCCTATAAAAAATAATCGAGGTCGGAACCCCATGAAGTCTCTCGATTTTAGAAACATATAAATTGACCAACTTCGAAAGGGAGTAATCTGTCCTAACAGTAATAAAGTAAGTAGACTTGGTCAACCGATCCACGATGACCTACATAGAATTCTTCTCAGTGGGTGTTAAGGGCAATCCACTAACAAAGTCTATAGTCACTCGTTCCCACTTCCATAGGGGAATTTTAACGGGTTGAAGCGAACTCGAAGGCAACTGGTGCTCAGCCTTAACTTCTTAGAACATCAGACAATGAGAAACAAAGTTTGTTACCTCCTGTTTCAAACCAGGCCATCAGTACAACTCACGAAGATCCCTATACATCTTATTTCCATCGGGATACATAGCATAAAGGCTACTATGAGCTTCTTTCAGAATGGACTGTCTCAAATTGGAATTGTTAGGCACACAAACCCGTCCTCGAAAACACAGAACCCCATCACTATTTAGCCCAAAATTAGACGTACTATCATTCTCCACTTGACAGAATCACAAAAGCAAAGAATTATCCTCAATTTTTAACCCGAATCTACTCAATCCAAGTCGGTTTAACTTGCAACTCAGCTAACAAACTTCTATCATCAAACAGACTTATACAAGCAAGCATCGCCTTCAAATTAGACATTACTCTACGACTAAGAGCATCGGCTACCACATTGGATTTACCGGGATAATATTCAATACTGCAGTCCTAATCCTTAAGCACGTCAATCCATTTACATTGCCTAAGGTTTAACTCCTTCTGAGCAAGGAGATACTTAAGGCTTTTGTGATCGGTGTAAATGATACACCTCTCACCATACAAATAATGCCTCCAAATCTTTAAGACGAAGACAACTGCAGCTAACTCAGAATCGTGTGTAGGATAGTTACCTTTGTGTGGCTTAAGATGTCAGGACACATAAGCCACAACCTTACCGTCTTGCATCAAAACACAACCCAAACCGACATGTGACATATCACTGTAAACCATGAATTTTTCCCTAATTCAAGCTGTATCAAAACAGGAGCCTGAGTTCAAACGGATTTGAGCTTTTCAAAGCTCAATTGTTGTTCATCATTCTAGACAAACGGGGCCTTCTTACGCAACAACTTAGTCAGAAGAGCTGCGATAAGTGAGAACCCCTCAACAAACCTTCGATAATAACTTGTTAGCCCAAGAAAGTTATGAATCTCAGAAACATTCCTAGGCTGTTTCCACTCAAGCACAACCTCTATTTTCTTAGGATCAACTCAGATCCCCTCAGCAGAAACCACATGACCTAGAAAAGTTACTTCCTTAACTAGAATTCGTATTTGCTCAACTTAGTGTAGAGTTATTTCTCTTAGAGTATTTGAATAACTACTCTAATATGCTCATCATGATCATTTTCGGTCTTAGAGTATACCAGAATGTTGTCGATAAAGACCACGATGAACTGATCCAAGTACGACTAGAAAGTCTAGTTCATAAGATCTATGAATACAGTTGGAGCATTGCTCAAACCAAAGGGCATGACTAGGAACTCGTATTGCCCATAACGAGTTCTAAAAGTAGTCTTATGTACATCATTTTTTTAACCTTAAGATGATGGTACCCAAAATAAAGATCTATCTTGGACAATACAGAAGCCCCACAAAATTGGTTGAACAAATCGTTGGTTCTCGAAAGTGGGTACTTATTCTTTACCGTTAATTTATTCAACTAATGGTAATAAATACACATCCTCATAGTACCATGTTTTTTCTCACGAACAAAGCTGGTGCCCTCATGATGGTACACTAGGACAATTAAACCCTCGATCAAATGGTTCCTGAAACTAAGCCTTTAACTCTATAAGCTCCTTTGGTGCCATACGGGAGGGAGCAATGGACATTGGAACAATACCAGTAGAAGCTCGATACCGAACTTGACCTTCCAAACTAGAGGCAAACCCAAAAACTTCTCAGAAAAAACATCCAAAAATTTTTTACAATTCAAATGTCCCCAATAGACGAACCCATAGAAGCTGAGTCACTCATAAAAGCCAGATTCGTTTCACACCATTTACAAACCAACTTTTCAGCCACAAGAGCGAGATCACATTGGATAAGTAATCCTGATGCTCACCGATCATAATTACTTCCACATCACTCTTTGATTTTAGAACTACTCTTTTACAAGCACAAATCCAAACTGACCCAATGCTCTACGAGCCAGTCCATTCCTAGAATCAAATTGAATTCCTCAAATGGTGGCTCCATCAGATTAGCCAAAAACACCACCTATTGTATCTCCAACGGTACATTCCTATATAGTCTATTAATTCGAACTGATTGACCTAACGAACTAAGTAATGTAATCTCTCCAGAAGTATACTAAATAGGAATCCCCAAATTGAAAAAATAGAACTAGCTATATAAGACTGTGTTGATCCTATATCTATCAACGCAAAATATGGAGTAGTATGAATAAAAAACGTACCAACGATAACATATGCGACGTATCTATCATCATGATGTCTAATAGCATATACAAGTGCAGGCTGCCTCGCCTTAGTCTGATTAGCACCTCTGCCCAGTGCTCTCTAACCCCTCCCTAAACCATTACCGCCCCTAGTCGGATCACAGCCCCTAAGCGGCTGTTGAGCTACCCGTTGAGGATGAACAAATTTTAAAGCTGGAGCTTACATCTGATCAAAATACTGTGGACAAGCTGATACGGTGCTCTATTGACCCACATTACAGACAAGCTCCTAACCTCCTTCAACACTCATCCGGTTGGTGTTTACCACAATCTCTACATGGTTGAGCAACGGTAGGTGCAACCGGAACCTCAACCCTTGAAAGCCCATCAGATCTGGTCTATTTCTTAGGCCTCTAAGTAGAACTAGAGGGCTCCAAATCCCTTTTATTTTTACCCCTCTCACGTTCCCTATTTTCACGCTCAACGCGCTTAACCTCCTCAACAATTCTCGTATTACGACAAAAAATCGCTCCCTTTGTGGAGCTATTAGAACCCTCAAATTATCCCTCAATCTTTTTCAAAGTGGAACTTTTCATAATCTATTGACACTATCCCACGAGTATAATGACTCAGTCTCAAAATTTTGGTTTTATACTTGGCCATAGTCCTATCCCCTTGGGTAAAGCTCAGAAACTCACATCTACGAGCATCCACATAACTCGCTCCTACGTATTTACTTTGGAAGGTGCTCTTGAAGTGTTCTCAAGTAAGCTGATTCGATTGAGTACCCTCTTTAACCGTTAACCACCACTAGTATGCCTCGTCGCGAAGTAGAGATACTACACCCTTCAATTTCTGTTCAGGGGTGCTGTCGATGTTATTCATAATCCTCTTTGTGGCCTGCAACCAATATTCAGCCACAGTCAGGGTGACTTCAGTGATGCCCCTAAACAACTCAGCGCCATTGGACCGGAGTTGTTAAGTTACTAACCCATGGCTCTCAGAACCAGAATGAGGCCTAACGACCCTCTCCAAAACTCTCAGCATGGCTTGGGACAATGCATCGTTCCTAATTGAGTGACTTTGAGACCCATTCTCAATAGTAAGTGTAGCCAATGTCTCATTAGTATCTAGATTGGGCATACTACCCATCGAGGACGACTCAGCTCGGGCCGCTTTCTACGGCTCCTGCCACGCCCACGAGTACCACGACCATAAGTTCCACGTGCACTCATAGTTTGTTTAACCATCTTACAAAGTTTTATGTATTAGTTCAGATGTTTCATTAACAGACATTTCATGCTTGGAATATTATCAGAAGAATTTAAAGAGTTTCATTTTAGTCTAACTATTTCAGAGTAGTTCTAATGGTTTTAGAGTTTTCTAAACTAAGAGTTTAACTAAGTCAGAAGTACTTACAGGATCGGTGCTGGAGAGTCGGTATTTTTATAGCTTGAGTTTTGTAACCTAGCTCTGATACCACTAAATGTAACACCCAAAACCCAGCCTAGACATTATGGTCAAATCTAGAGTTGTTACGTAAAATGATTGAAAATTTGGTTTTCTTGTATCTTGAAACTCATAAAAAATTCTTAAAATCCTGAATTATTCAAAAACACATATTATCTAACTATATATTTTCTTTATTTTTTTTTGAAAGTGATGTTTGATAATTTTTCTAAAACTTATGATTTTGTTACGGAAACCCTTAGAAAGATGTATTTTTGAAAGCACAGTTTATTAATTGAAACCCGTTGTTTTTTTAGAAAGTAACGTTGTCGATAAAAAATTTAAACAATATTATATGAAAATGGAAAATAAAGTCCAAAACCCAAAACAGTCCAAAAGTCCAAAATTTACAAAAATATTAAATCCCAAATTAAAAATATTAAAAATAAACACAAAGCTTTAATAACTGAACTCCTATTGCACCGACACACCTAAATATGAGGATTACCTGAAAATATCAGTCAAATAGAATGTGAGTTGTCGAAACTCAATGTGTAACAAATAACTTAATAGTAAATTTATGTACGACAGATTTTACAAAAATAAAATCATATCAGAGTAGAACAGTTATAGACATGCTTTCCTACCCCCATCCGCTACACACCATCTCCGACCATCCTAACACACCATATAGGGTATGAAACACTCATCCAACCCTACACGCCACTTCATATCATTATGACACGTTTTAGAATATTTGCAGTTGTGCTACTAAAATAATGGGCAAGATAACGCCTCTCACAGAAACACTTCCTCCACATAATATAACTTGTCCCTAAGCATATATAATCAGAACAAAATTATACATGCTACTTTAATACATGCATATCATAATAGATAGCCTATTACAAGGTTAACGTATCATACGTTATCTCAAATACACATACATATAATAGAAGTACACTAATAAATGATAGGATCTCATGTTTTACAGATTATTTGATCACATATAGGCCATACAAAAGGCTCAAGATCAATCGGAACGATGTGTACGGCCTTGGGGAAAAATTTGAATTTTGGCCCGCACGCTCATGTAGCCCACACGATCCAAATGGTCAGCCCATGTGGCCTAAATGGCCTCACACATGCCTGCGTGGCCCACACGCCCATGTGATCCACACGACCCAAATAGCGTAGACTGTGTGTCACACATGGTCCAGCACACGGCCTATCACACGACTGTGTGTCGCATACTACCAGGCCGTGTGGCGTCGATAATGTTGTTTTTTGGCTTTCACTGTTCGCTGATTTTTGGGTTTCTCATTACACTCCTAGTTCAATTTTGTTACAAAAATACCCACGAGACTTTCAGAACCTAAACACATCAATTAAAAACACTATTTGAGACAATTTTCTAACCTAATTTTGTGGTTTAGGGTTTGTTATTTTGGTGTATGGGTTTAGTGTTTTAAAGTTTGTTGTTTGGGTTTATTGTATAGTGTTTAATATCTTAGTGTTTACCAGTATTAAGGTTTAAGTGTAGTGGTTAGGGGTTAAGGTTTAGGGTTAGGGGTTTAGGGAGAAATAATTAATGGATTAGGATTTTGGGTTTAGGGTTTATGGTTTATGGGTTTAGGGTTAGGGGTTTAGAAAAAAATGGTTGATGTGTTAGGTTTCTGAGTTTAAGGGTTTAAGTTTAGGATTTTAAGGTTTAGGGTTTAGGGCTATATAACCCAAAACCCGAAACCGAAATCCCTCATGAGGGATTTATGGATAATGTGTTAGCTATTAAAATATATGTTTTGTACTACACTAACATTGGCCACATGAATTCCCAAAAAGTTGGTCTCGGATTATGGTTTAAGGTTTGCAGTTTGGAGTTTAGGGTTCAAGTTTTATGGTCTAAGATTTATGGTTTGGGGTTTTGAGTTTGAGGTTTAGGTTTTGGTGTTTGTAGTTTAGGGTATAATATTTAGGGTCTAGGGTTAATGATTTAGGGATTAATCTTGGATTTTTTTAGAATATAAATCAAAAGAAGATAAATGTAAATTATTATTTTAAAAAAATATATATCAAAATGGGTTAAATCCCAAAAGCATACATGAACAATGGTTTAGTGTGCAATTGTATGCATGAACTTTAATTTGATCGAGCTTGTAAAATATTAACACAATTATTGATATAATTAACATCATTTTTATTTATATATTGCATACATAAAATTTATATTTATTCAATATAAAAATATATTGATGTATTTATATTTTAAAATAATGTGTATGATTAAATCAAAATTAAAGTTTCAACTATATATTTAAACCACAATTAGAATTTCACATCTAGAATTACACATTAAACCGAAATTCATATATAATTCGAGATGTATCTATATCAAAATTTAGGTGTATACATATAATTAAATGCCATTTATATAAAAATCTAAACAACTAATGCAGACCATACTTAAAAGAATAATATTGATGTAAAAAGAAAGAAAAAGAAATTAGTCCTAAAAGAGTTGATAATGGTAATTAAGTTTTAAAATTTAATAATAAAAATTAAAAAATAAAAACTTAAAAACTTAATATTTAATATTTAATATTTTAGTTAAAAATTTCAATACTCAAAATATGATAAAAAATTCAAAAAAATAATAATCTCAACACAAAAATTTTGAAAGAAAAAACTAAAAAAAACACAAGTTAAAAATGAAAAAAAATTAAAATTATATAATAGTGGCGTTTTTCGTAAAACGCCACAAAAATAAAGATACAGTGACATTTTTAGTAAAAACGCCGCAAAAATTCATACATACGATCTCATTTTTTCTCTGCTAAGCCCTATAACCCCGATTTCTATTTCCTCCAACCCTAATTTTCCTAAGTCCCAAAAATTTCCCTATATCATTTCCCAAAATCCCCAAACCAAAATCCCCTAAATCGGTTTTCCCCACCTTTCAATCAAGTTTTTCTATATTCTATCTTACCTGCATTCTTCCTGCTGGAGCTTCATGGTATGTCTTTTTGGTGTTCTCTTACACCTTGTCACTTTTATTTTGTGGTGCTAAAAGTCTGAATGTTCTGGCAGGGGAATGCGTGCTTTAAATCAGCCACAATCGGCCAGTTTAACATGTTCAAATGGACCTTCTAAGTAGAAATCTGATATAGTTAGCAGCACATTACCATTTCTATCTGCAGTAATGAACACAAATCGGGCTTCACCTATTATTGTTCTACTCATATTTCTTGTAGGTGAACTGAAGAAGAACAAGACTCAAGACCTACAGCAGCACCTTCCTCAATATATTCAATTTAGAACGGGTAAACTTTACTGTTTTTATTTTTAATTTCTCATTTTCTTCTTTTTTAAATCCTTGATGGTGTGGGTATTTTATCTTTCTTTCATTTACTCATAATCTGCTTCTATATACAAATTAAATGGTTTTTGAATAGCTGGTAAGATTAGCCTCTTCTTTTTTAATAAATCTTGTATATGTAACTCTTCTTTTCCTTTTTCTTTTTTGGGCATGACTTAACACAATCGTTATTCGTTAATTTCTTCCTAAATGGCTGGAAAAAAAAAAACCAAGTCTTTGATTTTTTGTGTTCTTTTAGCCGTCATTCCTAACTGTCCGGAGCTAGACCGATCGGAATTTAACTTCCGTTGTTTTATTGTCGAGAAAATTTGTCTCATCATCGTTGCTTTCTATTAAAGCAACTGTAACTGGAGCTGGTAAAAGGTGGAGGTCATACAACTACAAACAAAATGACAAAAGCTAGACCTTTTTTTTTCTTCTTCTTTATAAATGGGGGAAGATAGATTAAATTTATTAAAGCTAAAATGCAACAAATTATATTTTATTAAGTATCATCACACCCATAAACATTTTTAATTCTTTTAATTTTATAATTTTCTTATAGAGTTTATAATTAAAATGAATATCAGGTCTCTTGTGTGGATGGTATTTTTTATTAATAAATATTCTATTTCAAGATCAGGGGATCCAGTATGGATTTGAGGAGCAAAGCTAGAGTGCGTTTTTAGTGTTCGAACTTTTGAATTTTGTTGAATATTTTTCAAATTGTTTTACTATATAAAGAATTGCTTTTACAGACTTTTCCTGAACTAGTGATTGATCCTACGAAACTTCCCTTATGGAATTTTGATGGTTCGACCACCGATTAGGCTC
Source organism: Gossypium rotundifolium (assembly GCA_025506655.1). Classification (NCBI taxonomy): domain Eukaryota; kingdom Viridiplantae; phylum Streptophyta; class Magnoliopsida; order Malvales; family Malvaceae; genus Gossypium; species Gossypium rotundifolium. The sequence continues at coordinate 174,075,421 of CP106724.1, forward strand.
CTGGTGACGATAGCGAAGTCCTTCTTGAGACGTTTTATTTCATTTTTTTCTTGGATCTTTTACATTAGATCATAGTTATCGATTAAGATTCAGTGAATATCCTTTGATTATAATAAAAATAATAATGATTATTATGTTTTGGTTAATATATTATTATTAGTAATAATGTTATGAGTAATTCTATTTATTTGTCGCTTTTGCTAAAGTAGATTATGTTTCTGGCACTCTAACTTGTATTCAATTAATATTGAAATGTTCATTGCCTTTAGGATCTGTTTCATATATATATAGTTTAGCAATTATCTCATGACTTGTTGCATTTCTATTGATTTTATTTCCATTAATAAAAGGATTCTTCTTTTCTTTTTATTGTTTAGGCAAGAAGTCTTCCCATTAATAAACTTGCCTACATACTATAGCATCAATGATTTATATACTTTGCTCGGGTAAAAGTAAAATGTAATCACTTATCGAGCTATTAACTAGAAAATCCATCTTTGGTTGCCTATTTTGTTTCCTATGCTACTGTGCATGCCTATGGATATCAAGAAGATTAAGTCAAAGCAATCTTGTAGTGGAACTTAGTAGACTCTTCATTTCGTAAGTTCTTTATATTTTATCATCTATTGGACTCAATAACCCATTAATTTGCATTATCGACAAGAACCGAATCAAGTAATGAACTTGTCCGGTCATTTCATTTTGTTTTTGTAGTAATATCGTTCGCTTTGCATTGGGGTTCATGATATATGGTGTGAGGTAAGAATCGATATCAACCCTCTAACGGGTTTTAGTTTCATTCTTTACCTATTCACTTTTCATTCGCTTCGGTAGGTTGTTCTTCATGTTGAGACGGTTCCTATCGAATCAAGAGGTCGTCAAAGAAAGTCGTTTGAGGCATGTTAATTTGTAATTTGTATCATTAAAGAATTTATCATTTGTTTAAAGATGACTAGTGCATTGAAAGTTAGCAATAATGATTGCCTTATTTAAAACGCATTTCCTCATAAGGAGTAACCAATAGCATAAACTAACTACTTTTTAAATCTTTGTCTTCTTTTGTGGTTGCGAATTCACTTGTCTATTTTTTGAGATGAAATATTTGTTTCTCGTCAAGTAAACCTCTAATTCAATAATAAATAACAATAATAAATTATATAATCTTTGTTTTTCTTTCTTTCCTTCTAATTGGTGTTCTAAACACCATTAACATTATAAAATGAGATATTAAATACTACGTATGTATGAACTTGTTGCAACTAAGTGTTGCAACTAAGGACTTCTAATGAGTATATCTTTGTTGGGATTTTTTAGCCTTGTCTAAAAATTTTCTCCTTTGTTTCCTTTTCATAGGGACCTTGCTTGTTGTCACATGTACGGATTTATAACAAATCTGTGCTTGAATGGGACATAGTTGTTGGCTTACGCTTTGTTGGCTTACGCTATAATGTTCGGTCTTCAACTAATTGCCATTTAGGTTTGACTTCCTTTGGTTTAATTTGATTATATCTAAAGCATCACTTTATTTTATTAACATAACTGTTGGCAACTTTACAAACATATCATCAAGGTTATTCTAGATGTATATAGATTTTGCCAACTCATTGCCTCTTTGCTTATTCTTTGTGATGTTTTGGATATGCTAAGTTAAAATTTCACCGAAAGTAAATGCTAGTAACTTTTTGCTTCTAAATGGAGTCTCGGGAGTACAAAGTTTTCTTTCTTGATTTTACAATTTCTAAGCTTATCCAGGTTGAGTGTTTCATTTTAGAGTTTACTAGTGGTTTTAGGTTTTGCGTTTATACTTGCTATTATTTTGAAGTACTTTTGTGGTTATGGCTTTGTTTCATTACATATGTATCTTTGTTGTAGTAGGAATATCCATTTCATTGGCCATTCTACTTTTGGGTGTTAGAATTGCAATCGTGACTAATCTGACTCAATGTCCTGTGTTCTATCCTTTCTCTCTGGCGCTTGTTACTCTTTATATATTGTCTTCTTTGAAGTTTTCTAGGTTTACACTTGGCAATTGTTGCACTTCAGTTTATTGGTTAGTTTTTGAAATATAATTCTCACTTTTTGAAAACTTTGATTTTGATTTTAAATTTATTATTGAGTTATCATTATTTTATTTATTTATTTCACTTTGATTTGTTATTTTTAATGTATTTTCGTTTTGCCATTTGAAGTAAATGGATGGCCACTAATCAAACATAATTTTTATATGTAATGTAAAAATAATGTATCTTTTTCGTTGTTGTCCAATTACTTAAAAATTTCTGTTGCTACTACAAATTAGATTTGGATGTCGTTGTCGCTCCTTTTTTTTTGTTGAAGCCCACATTCAGTACCACAATTTGAATTGTTTATTTGTTGGAAATTGAGATGTTTTATTGCTACAATTGAGGTCTACAAATGTTGTTAATTGAAGTGTTTAAATTGCTACAAATTGATCAATTTAAATCTGTAAATTGAAGTTTTAAAGTGTTGCAATTGAAGTATTTAAATGTTGTGAATTGAAGTGTTAAAGTGCTGCAAATTTATGCATGTTTAAATGCTGTAAATTGGGATGTTAAAGTGTTGTAAGTTGAGGTGTTAGAGTGTTGTCCTTATTATATAACTTATGTGTCTCATAACTGATGGTGCCCAAGGTTTATCACGTTGTTTATTATTTTCCGGAGTTTTTACTTGATTTATTTCCTTTTTTTAACATGGTTTTGGGTTCAATCTTTATTTTCGTTTCTCTACTATTGCTGTTATTGTTTTCTTGCAGTGCTTTTTATTGGCATGATTGAAAAAGTTAAATGACGAATATATGTTTTTCTGGCTATTATTTTTCTGCCTGTGATAGTGATCTTGTTGTTAATCAAGAGTTTTTTTAGTTTTTTACATGTTCACCGACCTAATGGATTAAAGTCACTTTTAATATTGACTTTTTTTTAAATTTAAATTCTATTTTTAAATAATTTTTTGTTGTTTTCAAGGTCTTTCAAAGGATAATAGAACTATGCTATCTAGGAAGGACTTGTTTAAATATACTTTTGTAAAAGCTACTCATGCATGGAAGCGGATAATTGAGCTTCGTCTATCCGGTTTGTTTTTCACCGTGTTTTTTCCTTCTTCTAAATTGATTTTTCCTTGAGACATATCTGGTTTAATAGAAATCTTCCTTTTAATGTAAGAAGAGGCCTCTAAATTAAGGTTTTTGTCGATCGTGAGGCTTTATCATAGATCTTCACCGGTAAGTTCTTATTTTTCTTTCCTGTTTCTAAGCTTCACATGTAAATTTATGTTTGGAAAATGTAAATTGCCTTGGTTGATTAATTTCTGAATTTAATATAAAATGTTAGTGGAATTTAATATGACATTTCTTCAAAGAGTTTTCTTAATCTTCTTTGTATATTTTCTTGACAGGAATGTTCATACCGCAATTAAAGGACAAGGAAATGAGGAGCAAGAATGAAGTGGCTTCCAATGGCATATAAGATGCAAATTATTGGATGCTATGCACAAACCGAGCTTGGTCATGGTTCCAATGTCCAAGGCTAGAGACTCATCGCAACATTTGATCCTCGAGACCGATGAATTTGTCATTCATAGTCCCACATTGGCTTCAAGCAAAGTCGTAAAATGGTTAACAAGCCTTTGATTGATTCTTTCTTTGAAATTGATTAGTTACATCTTTCTATGAAATATATCACGAGAGGTGCTTCAGTTTTCGTTCTCAATTCTTTTTAACTGAGACACTCTCAACTGCTCTCTCCTCTTTTTCCTGTGGTCTGTTGTAGTTTTCGTAAGGGCATTATACATTCTTATTGAAATATAATGCAGGTAATTATCAAAATCTATATATAAAGTTTATTTATTTTGTATTGTTTTTATGTAGATGAGACTCCAGAATTTGAAAGCAAGAAGAAAAGGAAACCTTAATGTCGCCACTGAGGTAACTTACAGTTAAAGCAACATTTTATTTTAAATCTTGGCTTACATTTTGTATTTAATTAAACTGTTTATTTTGTTAATCAAATATTTCAAGTGGCACCTAGTTTACATATGGTCGATGTCCGAAAAGCAAAGAGGGACACATTGGAATTCAATACGGTACCCCATGATTCTCTCATTACAATTTCACTACATTTTCTAAATGTATCGTGTTGTTAGAGTTATCGTAATTGGCTGCAGGAGGTCACTGGAATCAAGGTTCTTCAACTGGAAACTGCAGCTGGTGCAACAATTAGGGTATAAAATTGTACCAATTATGGTTATGATGTATTAAAATGTAAAAAAATCTGTCTAACCATGTGTTTTCTTTTATGTGATTAAGTTCTTTGATCATGCTATTGGTATCAACGTACCTCTATCAGGATTCCTTATATGTCTTGTTCATGAATTTCCATTTTAATACGCCTTCAAATTAAATTATACATTTCTAAATTAGATTTTTGGCGTTTTTATAATATTTTAATTTTTTTTATTTTTCATGACCTTTAGCGGCGATTTTAGGAAAAGCGCCACTAAAAGTATAATATTTTATTTTTTTATTTTTTTGACATTTAGCGGTGTTTTTGTGAAAAGCGCCGCAAAAAGTATAATATTTTAATTTTTTTTATTTTTCATGACATTTAGTGGCGTTTTTAGGAAAAGCGCCGCTAAAAGTATAACATTTTAATTTTTTTATTTTTTATGGTATTTAGCGGCGTTTTTGGAAAAAGCGCTGTTAAAGGTCATGTTCTTTAGCGGCGTTTTTTGGAAAAACGTTGCTAAAAGTCTTGGTCTTTAGTGGCATTTTTTACTAAAGCGTCGCTAAAAGTCCTTATCTTTAGCGGCGCTTTTAAAAAAACGTCGCTAAAAACCAAGACTTTTAGCGACGTTTTCTATAAAATCGCCGCTAAAAGTCTTGATCTTTAGCGGCGTTTTTTCAAATAAACGTCGCAAATTTTAGCGGCGTTCTCTTTAGGGAAGTTTTTTTAGCATTTTTCAAAAAGCGCAAATTTTAGCGGCGTTCTTTAGCAAAGTTTTTTTAAAAAAGCGCCGCTAAAAGTCGCAAAAAGTCATTTTGGTGTAGTGATAATGCAGTTTTAGAGAGAACTTACGGGATTAGCGTCGGAGACTCGATGTGCCACACATTTAGTAAAACATTTCAAAGCACTTCAAATCATTTGAAAGAAATTCTATAGAATATCAAGTTTTAAAAACCCAATCCATAGCCGAGTTTTGCAACTTGGCTCTGATAGCACTAAATGTAAGACCCCAAACTCGGTTAGACTCTATAGTCGAATCTGGCGATGTCACATTAAAGTGTTTTTTTAAAGTGTGATATCGATGAAAAACCCCTTTTCTATTTAACCTCTTTGTGTTGTTTTATGACGATTCCAAGATGTGTCATTCATTTTCAAAACGTGAGTCATTATCAAAAGTTGTTATTAATTTTCAAAACGTCATTTATTGCGGAAGCTTTTACATAAGTTGCGTATTCGTGGTATTTTTGCTAAAACATTTGTCTTTTTAAAAACTCACGTCTTATCCTACTGCTAGCAATTATAAATCAAAATAAAAATCCCAAATTAAAGTAAAAACCCATAAAGGCCATTTACAATAAAAATACCCCAAATAATAATAATTAAAAACATAATCAAGTACGAAAATGTATGCGGACGTGTGGCTACCTCTGAGTCCCTCGCTACACCGATCTACCTATGACTGGGGATTACCTGTAAAGTTAAAACAGATGGGTGAGTTTACGAAAACTCAGTGTGTAATCCCATACTTAGCAAATAGACAAAAAATAAACACAGTCTGGGCCTAAGCCCTTTTTCAGTATAAGTGACAATTTTAGTTTGGGCTTTGGCCCATCTCACTAGAGAATAGTCTTGTGCTTGGGCCTTGGCCCATTACAGTAACATTTATTAGTGCAGTAACATATTAAGCAGTATATATGTCCTACCCAACCCATCCCTACACTCCAGAGAGTACCGAATGCGGCACCATATAGTGATATACAGCTGGGCTGCCAGTAATTTAGGCTCGGAGCCTTTTAGTAATTTGCAGTAGAGCTGCCAGTATAGTACACTTCCTCTAATCATATTTTCCCAACCCCATGCAATGCATCATACAATCATGACATGCCATCTCATGGATACATGCGTATAATCAGAACAGTGTAGATATCATGCTCAGTAAACAGTCATACACATTTAAATGTCATACAGTCAGTTAGGGATCTAGGTATAGATTACCAACCTATAGCAGGTCCACAGTCGTCTCGGGTGACCCGTGCAACCTTAGTAGTCAAACAGTGAAATGGGGCCTACGAGCCTAAGATGCTAGCCCACACGGCCCATAATAGCATTGGCCAAGTGAAATGCATGACCTGGGCCAACAATTTCCACATGCCCGTGTGGTTTACTCGTGTGGGGCCTACATGCCTGTAGGGCCCACACAGCCCAGTTCGGCCCGACCCATGAAATCGCACATGGTCGACCTTGTCGATCACACACCCATGTTTAGTCACACGGCCTTCTACATAGGTAGCTGCAAGCCCGTGTGGAGTCGACGATTCACACTTTTCAGATTTTTGTCTTTTTTTGATTGTAGAACAGTGTTTACACAATTTTCTGCATTTCGCCAATATCGTTTATAGAGTACTGTTACACATCTGGTTTCTATTTGCTGAGAAAACTACCCCGAGCCTTGAAACCTACATTTTCCCGAACCATTACCAATTAATCTCCTAAATCTTTACTTAATCGAAACACACGAGTTGAACACGCGTTAAACTAATAATAATGTTACCTTCGCTTGAGTAAAGAGGGAGGTTTCGTCCATTTCAGTCTAATGAAATATCTTTCACTCCCCGAATAGTTCCTGGGCATCAACCGAAGTCAGATAAGCATTGATTCCGAGCAACCAAATAACCATATACCATTAGCACTTACCAACGATAAACACTGCCCTAAATGCTCCAACCTCAGAAGTAGCACAAATCGATCACCGCCTTAATCCTACAATAAATATAACAATCCCCTTAGCCACCAATTAAGGATCAAAAGACAAGAGGTGAAACATTACTTACCAAACGCACAACAGTAAATAGAGACAACAAGTTGCGGTAACAAGAAGCAAATTAGGAAACAACAGTAGTCGACAGCAAAAGAAAAAGAGGGAATTGACCGAACCCCAATGAAAGAATAAATAAAGAGAAGAAGGGAGAGGAACAAGAAAATGGCCAAAATCACAGCATTAATTGGCACCCAGGAAAAAGAGCAGTCGACGGGACAATAAGGAAACCAAAGCCAATGCCGAAATTGAGGTAGAAATCGATTACGTACTGGCTAGTGAAAACCAACGAGGAGACTTTCAGTAAGGGGAAACAATAAAATTAATTGAAAATTTGGCAACAACCAAGGGAAGTTGAGAATGGCAAAAAAAAAAAAAAAAAAAAAAAAAAGAAAATGATAAGAGGGGAAGAGAAAATTCGGCAGAGGTGTTTTTGTTGGAAACCAAATGAAACCGAAATTAGAAAAAAATTAAATCAAAAATGGATATTCTCTCTATCCCACCCTTTTCTCCTAAAATCACTCCCCAATCCCAATATTTCCTCCTAAAAATCGACCACACATCCCCCACACTCCTCAAACACTCAAAATTTCGGTCAAACTCCAGCACCTCCCCGACCAAGCAATAAAAATAAGTCCCATGTTTGCGCTGGCACTCAAACTCTAGACCTCTTGCAACATAACACTCCACTTAACCACTAGACCAGCAGGCCCATTCTAACATGTTTTACCAACATTTAGTTATAAGCCTACTGTCTAAAGATAGGGATTTAATTAATTAAAACAACAAAAATTGCCCAAGCTAAGGCTTGAACTTGGGAACTCTCAAATACTTCTCAGAGCACTTAACCACTGAAGCAGACATACAATTGTGTAACAAACATATGAAAATAAATATTAAGGATTTTTGGGGCGTTACACATTTGATAATATATCAATTTCTTTTATAAGTTTGTTACATAAATGTTTTTACCCATATTGTAGGGATGCCATAATCTAGTTGTAAATTATATTTTCTACTATTCTTTTTTTTTCTTTAAGTGAATCAATTCATCATAATAGTTGTAAATAATATAGAATAATGATAATATATTAGATTATATTATACTAAATGTATTGTTTATAAAATTTTATATATGAAAGATAGAGTACCATATCTATAAATAATTAAAATTTACTATTCAAAACAAAAGGAATATATATATTTTGGTTAATGTAAATATAATAATTTAAACATACCTATCTTCGGGTCTCATTTCCTCGGCTGCCGTCGCAAGAGATGAGCATGGCAAATAGATATGGGATTTGGGAGAAATATTGGTAGATGTAGTGTTGAATAAGTTGAGCTTTGAGCCATATACGATGGGCTACAATATGCATGGAGAGTCAAATGGAAAGAAGTTATAGTAGAGACTCATTGTGATACAGTTGTCAAAGATATCCTTGGTGGGCTTAAAAGGTATATGAATAGAGACTTGGTCTTAAGAATTCAAGAATTTTGTAAGTGGGATTGGCATGTGGTCATCAAATAAGTTCCAAGAAATACAAATTTTGCACCACACATGTTGGCAAGCTTAATGAAGGATTTCCTATATGGTTCACGAGTATTTCAAGTCCCCCTTGCTAAAGTTGCTGATAAGATTTGCTTAGATATAAAGTCTTTATCTTCAACTTAAAATGTTACTTTTGTAAGTTTGTAATTGATTTCGTTATTTTTTTTACCAATTTTTTTAATCATGAAATAATTTTTAATAATAAATATAAATAATTTAATATAAAATTAAAATTTTATTTATTATTATACAAATTTATTTAATTTTTATGTAATAATTCATTTAACAAACCTTAAAAGAATTCATTTAACAATTTTTATGTAATGACAAAATGGGATTTTGAATTGTAATAAAAACAAAGAGAAGATTTACATTTTAGTTTCCTTTAAGAGATTTAAATTTTAGTTGGAAATAAATGGTTCAGATTATCCATTCGTCTTTAACCCCGGGTAAAACATCCAATAATACCAAAAAATTCGTCTAATTATGGAAAAGGGCCGAATTGAAAAATATTTACGGGAAAGGGCTATTTTCCCCAAAATGTGTCCAACGGTTAAATTTTTTCCTATAAAACCCCCAACCCTTTTATTTTTTTCACACTTTAATCCTTCTCTCAATTTTCTCTCAATTCTCGCTTAAAGTTCTTGAAATTTACTCTCAAATTTCAAAATAATCCTTGGCTATTTAGAAAAAGCCCTTTTTAATTTTTTAATATATTTTTTTGAAAAATTTTAAAATTTTCGATCGTCTTACAATGGCCGGGGAATTACTTCGTCTAGACAACAAGCACATCTCCGTCGAGCAATTGAAAATGGTAAGTTTTAATTTTAATTTTTCAATATTTATATAATATTTTTTAGGTCTATGTAATTTTAATTAATTTTTATTTTATAATTTTTAAGCAATCAGTAGATCGGTGTTGGAATGTTACATTCACAACATGCATGCTCCCCCATCGCCGTTGATCGAGAATTACCTGGGGGAAGCAGGTTTTTGGCACGTGGCCACGATAGGCCGGGGGTTAAAGTTGGAGCCGCTTTTGATCAGTGCGTTGATAGAGAGGTGGAGATCCGAGACGCACACTTTCCATCTTCCATGCGGAGAGTGTACCATCACTCTGGAAGATGTGCAATTGCAGTTGGGATTGCCGGTGGACGGGTTGGTAGTCACCGGGTCCGCAACTTCTGGTGACTGGGGAGCCGTATGCTACGAGCTTTTGGGTGCCATTTTGGATAAAATTCAAGGAGCTCGGATAGACATGGCCTGGTTACGAGACACATTCCCGGAGCCGCAGGAGGGTTTGACCGAAATAGAAAGAATACGGTATGCTCGGGCATACATTCTTCAGATAATTGGAGGCTATCTGATGCCGGACCTTTCTAGAAACCTCGTACACCTGAGATGGCTGCTGAAACTTGTTGATTTCAGAGCGTCGATGAATTGATTTGGGGGTCAGCCGTGCTATCGAGGTTGTATCGGGAGATGTGCGGGGCGACACGACCAAATAAAGCAAAAATTAGAGGTTGCCTATCACTACTGCAGTCGTGGGCATGGTATCGATTTCCATTTTTATGTCCTCGACTCGACCACCCATATTCATTCCCACTGATAACAAGGTAAATTTAATGTTATATATTACAATTATTTCATAGATTTATAGTATAATTTTATGCTAAAAAATTTATTTAATTAGGTGGAACCATTCGGCGAGTCATGTTGGAATACCTACCTCGCTTGAAGATATACGACTTCTATTGGACCGATGGTCGGAATCACAAGTAAGTTTCAAATTTCGTATTTATAATTTAGTATTTCGTATTTACTGTATACTATTATGTATATAACTAATATTTTGGTAATGTTAATATAGTTTGAATGGACACCGTACGAGGATTCAAAAATTTGGGCAGTAATTCCGGAGGAGTTCTTCCAAAATCCGAACAGTTGGCACGTGAAGGTCCCATTGATCACCTATGGGACCGTGGAGATGCACCAGTCAGATCGGGTTCTGTGACAATTTGGATTCCGATAACCGATTCCCGTGACACCTGAGGAGCTTGATAATGAGCACAAAGTGGACTTACGGCTGCTGTACACGGATTGGCTAAGATTTTGGTCAGCACATATCGAGACGTGGGAGAATCGGTATGACTATTTACCTATCCGAACTGATCATCATTCCCAAGTTAGCGTGCGTGCGGAATACATACCATGGTTTAGGATCCATAGTAAGCCATTTCTGTTGTCGGAAGAAGAGAGGCGACGACAACTTCATCAACGAAGGGAACGTCGGGCCCTTCTAAATCCAAGGAGAAAGGGTGATGAGACAGGGCCATCAACAGCGCCAACACAGTCACCGGGCCCAGCAACAACGCCCACACAGTCACCGGGCCCATCAGTTCAGCGGATGACACCGACATTACAACCTTCACCCTTTATGCTAGATGCATGCCCTACCCCTTATATGTATCCTAACCCCTATATGTTTCCTTTTCCCAGTCTGACCCCAGGTTAGAATGCATGGCCGGGTTCGAGTCTGTTCCCGACTACTCTTGCTGGCCAACCGATCTTGAGGCCGTCGTCGCGTGAGGGATCACAGAGGCGCCGTCGGGAGCACTTCTTTCTACCACCCTCTTTCGCCATACGAGATTCAAACACCCCGTCGTGGTTTATGCAAACACCCCCGGGGTCGTTATTTTATCAAGGTGGGTCATCCTTGCAACAGCCATAACCAGACCCACTATCGGAGGAACCCGAATCCCTGCCCGAGGTTCCATGACCGCCGGAAGCTAGAAGATGGAGGAATCCACCGCGTAACCGCCGACCACCCCCGTGTGGCACTAATTCCAACCGGCATCAACACCGATTTGGATAGGAATTTTTTTTTTTTTGTATTGTAATATAATTTTTTAATAAAATAAAAGTTGTTTTTATTTGTATTTGTAATTTTATTTTAATATCTTCTATTTTATTGAAGTTGTTTATTTTAATGTAATTTAATTTTAATTTTTAATAAAAGAAAAAGTTATTTTTTATTTATTTTAATGTAATTTAATTTTAATATATTCAATAAAATAGAAGTTGATTATTTTTACATGTAATTTAATTTTTATTTTTTAACAAAAGAAAAGTTATTTTTATTTATTTTAATGTAATTTAATTTTAACAACTTAAATAAATTAGAAGTTGTTTATTTTTACATGTAATTTAATTTTTATTTTTTTAACAAAAGAAAAATTATTTTTGTTATTTTAATGTAATTTAATTTTAACATATTCAATAAATTAGAAGTTGTTTATTTTTGCATGTAATTTAATTTTTATTTTTTAACAAAAGAAAAAGTTATTTTATTTATTTTAATGTAATTTAATTTTAACATCTTCAATAAATTAGAAGTTGTTTATTTTACATGTAATTTAATTTTTATTTTTTTAACAAAAGAAAAGTTATTTTTATTTATTTTAATGTAATTTAATTGTAATATCTTCAATAAAATAGAAATGGTTTAATTTTTTATTGTAATTTAGTTTTAATATATTTAATAAAATAACAGTTTCTTATTTTTTATAGTAATTTAATTTTTATTTTTTAATAAATTAACACATTTTTATTTTTTTTAATTTTGTAATTTAAATTTAATAACTTGAATAAAATACGGGATTCTTGTACAAAAGTTCACCGTTTTCATCAAAAAAATAGAAATGACATAGCCACCAAGAGACAAAAAAGCTAAGAACACGGTCAACTATTTCGATTTGGACACGAGCAAGATGTATGCCCCGGGGCCCTACACCATCCGTACAACCTACTTTGGTTGCTCATTTCTCGGATATCCATATTGTTGTGTATTCTAGTCGAGTGAGGTCGACCTTTTGGTTTTTGCCTCAATTGTTTATCCCAATGACTTATACTATTGCAAGCGATACCGACGACCACTTACGCTCATTTGGGATGGTGGGAATACGTGTCTCCACACGTTGTACATGTTTTCTAATTTATACACTTCGTCGACATAGCTCATGGGATCAAGACAGAGATTCTGACAAGCCGCAAATACATGAGTGCATGGGTAACGAAGTGCATCAAATATCCCACAGTCGCAGGTCCTATTTGTCAAGTGTACATGATACTGCCTGCCAATAACACCTTGGTTCAGTCTATCAAACTCCGTGACACGAAACCATAGGCTGTCGCGATCGTGACACACTGTGTGCATGGTGTTGGCCCGTGCCTTCCCCCTGTTTATTTCTTGCAAGACCTTCGGGCTCCATACATGGCCTCCTTGCATCTACCCTCTATAACTCGCTTCTCGCTTCAGAAATAGTGCCGCTAAATGAAAATATGTCTCTCACACAACCGATGTAATTGGCAAATGACGGGTTCCTTTTAGAATAGAATTTATGCATTTGTCCAGGTTTGTGGTCATATGACCATATCGTAGGCCACCGTTGTATGCTTGTGTCCACTGTTCAAAAGGAATATTGTACAGGTAGTTTGTGCCTTCGTCATTATCCGAGCGTAAACTTTCCAACATCTCCTGAAAATGGTCCTTATTGATCTCGTACCCTACCAATATAGGTTGATAGTAAATATTACATATCACTTTTCAATTGAGAATAAATTGAATATTACAAACAAAATTATATTAATAGATATTTCATACCCATATCAGTCACTTGTCGTCGCTGACTTTTAGATCGATGTTGCCCATAGTAGTTGGATGCAACATGCCTTAGGCAATATTGATGGTGTGTGTGATGCCACATGCTTCCTTGGCGTTCTATTGCGGCTAGTATTCTAGGGCCCCGATCCGATATAACGCATATATCAGGTTGGAGGCAGACATGCCTCCTTAACCAAGATAGGAAGAAGTCCCAGTCATCAGCTGACTCCCCCGGTGTTATTGTGAACGCAATCGGAAGGATTCTCCCACAGTCGTCTTGTGCCACAGCTAGCAATAGCCGATGCGTATATCTACCATACATAAAGGTATCGTCAATTTGTACCAATGGCTTGCAGTATATGAAGGCATCTCGGCATTGCTTAAATGTCCAGAACAGACGCTTGAACACTACGCATCCACGGAGCAAATGATCATTGTAGTACGTCGGTTCGTTTCAAGGTCTGTTATGCTGCCTGAGACATATCTCTCTAGCACCTGACACCACTGCCACACTTCATTATATGAAGCGTTCCACCGACCATGTAACTTTTCTAGTCCTTCTGCTTGGCTATTCAAGCCTTTCTATAAGAGGGCGTGTACCCCAATTGGCTACGAATATTGCCAATTAAGGCCAGCACTGTAGTCCTAGGATCGGCCTTCACCGTCGGGATTATTAAGTCAGCCAACATGTCTGAATCCATCTTCGGATGATCTTGTGTAACACCTGTCAACAAAATACGTTAAATAATGCAACATTACATAATATTAGTATTATTCAAAAACAGTTAACACATAGTGGTACTGTACCGGCAAGACATGTATGTGGACCTTTGTACTTTTTGATCTCCCACAAGCCTGTCATTTTCCTCAACGACGCCATGATTTTCCATGAACAAGAACCGTCTTGCACTGCACACTTCACCCCGTACTTATCGAGCTTAGATTTAACCATGTTGTAGTTAACCCCGTTCCTGATGCTGTATTGTTTCAATGCAGCAAGAAAAGCATTCTTGTTGGAAAACTCATTACCAACTTCTAATTTGCCCGAATCCAACGACGAAGTTGTTCGGTCACGCGTCCGGTGTGGTAGTTCAAGAAAATCCAATGCATCATCTTGAGATAGATCGACATTATGCATGTGGGCTAGAGGCGAGTACGCCCTAAATAGTGGATCTTCTTCTTCTTCGTCTGAACCGCCCTCAACATGTTCAGGTACAATTAGAACAGGCTCTGGTTCAAAAAATAATCCAACTTCTGCACCATCGGGCCCTAGCTCTTCGAGGTGGATCCACATTGGATTCATCGTCTGACCCTCCACCACCTGCAACAAACGAGGGCCCCTCACCGGTGGATGTCGTGGGGAGTACATTATCCCTCATTAAACATTTTTCGTAAAGTTCCCAATCATATGTGGATTGCCAACCACTAGAAGTTGATGATGTCCCCCAATACGTATTTCTATCATTAGACGTCGAAGGACTGATATGTATGTCCCATCCACCAACCGAGTGTCGAGCAGGGGTTATGTTTTCCATACTACCACCGAACACGGGCACTTCCGTGTTTTGCCTCCCACTAATGAGTTTCGGCTTGGGGTCGTGTATTCCCTTGAAGCAATGAGATGTTGAGGTCGCAGAAAGATTACTTGGAGATGAAAATTGTACATATACCTCGAGATAGGGTGATCCACTGGCAAGATAAGTCTCCACCATTGCCTCAAAGCTCCGAAGACCTTTGATGTCGAATGAGTCATATCTCATCGGATCAATCGAAGCGCAAAATCTATACTTAATATATTGAACTTTCATTGGCGTTGTTCCGAATATTTTACGCCTAATTCTTTTGCGAAGTTCTACCACATCGACGTTCCGATTAAAACTCAGTCGCGCTGTGTTCTCCAATAAGAAAACAACACCATTTTCGGTGTCACAAACCTCACTATCGTAGTAAATAACAGCATTAATATGTTCAGTCATTTTCATTTTTTTGCCTCAATTTCCCTTTTGCAACCTGAGAGTGAGATTTGCCTCATTTATAATCTAATTTTGCCAGAGACTACTGTAGCAAAAGAGCGTCCATGTGGGAGCACTTTTCAGTACTCCTGCTGACAGTGCACCCTGTTGGAAGCATTTTGGCCACTGTTTGTTCAAAAACGTCTTCTCAAAATAATTTTACTAGAGACTACTGTAGCAAAAGAGCATCCACGTGGGAGCGTTTTTCAGTACTCTTGCTGACAGTGCACCCTGCTAGAAGCGTTTTGGCCACTATTTGTTCAGAAACGTCTTCTCAAAATAATTTTACTGGAGACTACTGTAGCAAAAGGGCGTCCACGTGGGAACGCTTTTCAGTACTCCTGTTGACAATGCACCCTGCTGGAAGCGTTTTTCCACTATTTGTTCAGAAATGTCTTCTCAAAATAATTTTACTGGAGACTACTGTAGCAAAAGAGTGTCCACGTGGGAGCTCTTTTCAAGACTCTCACGACAAGGCACTATCTTTGAAAACATTTTGGCCACTGTTTGTTCAGAAACGTCTTCTCAAAACAATTTTCTTTGGAGACATCAGAGTAAAAGGCGCCCACGTCGGAGCTTTTTCAAGATACTCTCCGGCGGTGCATACTTCTTGAAGCGTTTTTAGCCACTGTTTGTTCAGAAACGTCTTCTTAAAATTATTTTGCCAGATACAACTGCTGCAAAAGTCAATTAATTTTGGGCTAATATATTTTGCCCAAAAACCCTAAATATATATTTACCCTAGCCCAGAAACCTTAGAATATCATATTGTAATTGGACCGGGGAGGGCAAAAACGCGTCACGCGGTAGCGTTTTCTGCTAATTCAAGAAGAAAGCGCTCCTCGGGACGCGCTTTCGTTTTTTCCCCAAAACGCTACCGACGTGGGCGTTTTAGGGGAAATAGCCCTTTCCCGTAAATATTTTTCAAACCGGCCCTTTTCCTTAATTAAACGAATTTTTTTTAATATTAATAAGTATTTTATCCTTTAACCCCCTCCAAAAAAAAAAAAAAAAAGTTACATAAATGCTGACATGATAATGCACCTCTATTAATGATATATTCTATACGCTAACGGCTCCCAAGTCCCAACAACTTTGCCTCCTATTTTGGGTACTATAAAAAAGAAAAGGCTCCATTTATTTTTTTTTTAAATTTAATTAGGTTCCATTTGGTTTAAAAAATGGAAGTAATTGTTCTTTTCGTTTTTAAAATGAAAAAAAAATCAAAGAACTATGTTTGATTTGAAAATTGATTTTGGAAATGGAAAAATGTGAAAATTAGAAAATAATAAAACAAATATTTTTATTAAAATGTTTTGTAAAATTGAAAAGTTGAAAATAAAAACTTTAAAATAAATTGACTCTTATTTAAACCCATATAAATGCAAAAATGCATTTTTGATATTTTTAATATTGAAAATATTTGGTTAAATGTAAGACTTTTTCAGGGTAAGTTTGGAGAAAATTTTGTTTTAAAAATATAACTAGAAATTTAAATTGATTTTGGAGAGAGAAACAAAAAACAAGTTCTGCAGGAAGTGTTTTCTACTGACGTGTTTGAAAATGCATTTTACAAAATACGTTTTCGTTAATAACTTAATATATTAATTTCTTTGATTAGATGGTTAAATGTTAGTGCATTTATCCTTCAGCCCCAAGTTTAATTTCTCTCACATTTTTAATTTTTATTTCATATTGTTTTAAATTTTTTTAAATTATTAATTAATAAATATATTGTTTTCAAGTTTTTAATTATTCTTTTAATTAATAACTATTTTATTTATATAAATAAAATAATAAATATATAATTCTATAATAAAATATTTATTATATATAATTATGTTAAAAATATTTTTAATTAATAACTAAAAATATTTTTCTGTACACTTAAATCAATATGTTAGTTCTTCCTTAGACCTAAATTTGCATAACAGATCATAAAACAATACTAAAAACTCAATTTATTAAATTTAAATTCAAAATTAATTAATTCTAAAATGAAATAAAAATATAGAAAACTACTTGAAAAGAAGCTCATTAAGTGATGAAGAGAGCCTAATTTGCCACAACGAATAACAAAATGATATATATAAAATATATTTTATTATTTCATTACATATTTATTATTTTATTTATATAAAAAATTATTAATTAAAAACTTAATTAAAACTTAAAAATATTTATTAATTATTAAATAATTTTAAAAATTTAAAATAACATGAAATAAAAAATAAAAAAGTGGATAAGAGAGAAATCAAACTTAAGGCTTAAAGACAAAACCATTAAAATTTAACTATTTAACCAAAACGCTAATGTGTCAAGTTATTAAAGAAAATGTGTTTTATAGAACACGTTTTAGACAAATCAATGAAAATGCTTCTGAGGGACATATTTTACATTTCTCGCTTCAAAATTGATTTACTTCCTTAAATATAAAAAAAAAATTGACCTATTTTCTCCATTATCTTCTAAAATTGGCATATATTGCTAATTTACCCAATTTTCATATAAATGTAGAGATTAGGTTTTAAGATTTAGGGTTGTTTTATTTTATTTCTCATTTTATTATAAGAAAATAGATAACAAACAAGCTTTAATTATTGAAAAAAAATGAAAATTATTTTTATAAAGGAAAATAAAAATAAAAATATTTCTAGGAGTTAAATGTAGCTTCATTGGACCAAAAATAAATGTTAAATTATATTTGATAATATTAAACACAATATGTACTAATTAAACCATAACATAAAGAATAATAAAATATCAAACATTTCGGATGCTATTATAACATGTTGAAATTTGTAAATTCCATATTAGGTGATACTCACAACATGAAGGATTGAACCTGTAACTAAATATCGTAAATCTCCTAACTTAATTACTCCTCCATTTTAAGAAATTTTTTAAAAATATTATAGTGTAATATGCTTAGTTTTAAAAAAAGTAACTATAAAATTTTTAAAACACATAAAACTATTATAATATTTTTTTTCAATTAGATTGATATCCGATTAATTGACCAATCAAATATAGGTTATATGAGTATATGAAATATCATTTCCTACCTAATTCTAGGTAAATTTCTTTAACAAGTGAGTGGAAAAAGCCCTAAAGCTGACCAAAATTAACATTTATTTATTTATTCTTAGATGTAGTGTAAGGAAAATAAAAACTAGAGCGGTCACTTTAATTATAGTTTGGGAAAGAAACTATATTATAATTAACCTCACTAAGCCTCTTTAATTTACCCACAGTATCGTTTTTTATTTTGTAATAAAGAGAAGTTATAGACTATAAACCATAGCTATATACCTACAAAGTTCCTAAATCAATTTGTTGAAAATCATTGGATAGTCGAGATGGAGGGGAGCTGAACTGTTGTAGCTCAAAACCATGTTCATATGTCACGAGCCGCAGATCAAAGTCCGTGACAATTACGCACAAACGTCCTATGGAGGTCAACTTATTAAATGGGGCTCATGTGACTCACTTGAACTGACTCGATTTTTGGAACATATAAAGAAGCCCATCTACTTGAAGCCTTGGTGGCCAAGTGAAACACTATAGTAAAACTAGAGTTACCAGGGTAATTAATATAAATCTTAAGGGATAAAGATGTATAGAGTTCAAATATCTTAGGACTTTCACATTGTAGATAGACACTAATATTAACCGTCAATGTAACTCAATTTGTATCATTGAATTTGGGGGAGCTTAACTATAAATAGAGGTCCTCCACCCTCAATTGTAATCACTCAGTTGTAAACCTTCAAAATAATAGAATACTTTTGAGAACATTAACTCAAACACTTGGTGTGCATTATTTTTCTATGGCGTTTCTATTTGTTATGACTTCATTCTCTTTTGAGTTTGCTTCTACTTTGCTTTGGTGCCTTAGTGAATTTCTATAATAATTCTCAGTTTTCAAGAGTAAGGTTGACTTAGGCGGGTTTAAGCCCAAGAAATTTCCTAAGGTCGCGGGGTTTGCTAGACTAAATTTCTAGTCTCGTGACACATTCAATAGCTTTTCCATCCCAAATGTTAGTTGTTTTCTCTCTTGAAAAACATGCTCAAATAAAACTTCTTTTGATCCTTCACATAGGGACTTTATCTCTTGCACCACCTGTATACTACTTTGACCTTCATGGATCATTGTAATCAACCTTATTATCGTATTCCACCATCACTCAACGCAGTCCCAATTCCCAAGCGACCTTTAGCCCATCCAAAAGTCTATAAAGCTCCACCCTAAGTTCATTAGAAATTCCCAATAGGCGAGAATAGCCCAACACTCAATTCCTACAATGATCTTGCACAACTCCTCCATTAGTTGTACTTCCTCCTTGCTCAGACCCATTATAATTCAACTTTACCCATCTCTCCTTAAGTGGTGACCACACACGATTAGCCAAGGATTGCGACCTTCGTATTCCACTCGTAGCCTCCGCTATACTACATACTTCACGCTCGTCATGGCTTGTGCAACTATTTCCTTGCTATTGAAGTTCCCTATTCCAAGTACCAACAAGTTCTGATGCTTCCATATTTACCAACACACTAAACCAAAAATTGTAACCCAATTCAAATTAGAAATTGTAACACTAAAAGCACTGGTGAGATTCACTTGAAGCCAAGCTTGCAATGGGAGAGAAAAAAATAAATGTTACTTATGTAGAGGTAATCAAGTATTTCACAATAGAGCAACACTTGAGCAGTCCTGAAGTAACTGAATCAGGCTCTCATTATCAGCTCCACACATAAAACAACCCGCATACTTCGTCAAGCCCTTTCAAACCCATTTGAAATTAGTCTTAAGACATTCGCACTCCACCAGCCAAAGAAAATGCTACACTCGTTGCAGACTTAGAAATTTCCAAATAAGATACCAAAGACGATTAGGTTGATACCTTGAATTTTGACAAAGGAAGCATACACATGTGAAATGGAAAACTAACTAGATTTAGTGTTCCTTCATACATAAACATCCTCCCTGCATCATTTGAAGGAGGTTAGATGGTCGTAATACGAAGTAAGATGTCATTGCTAAGTAATGATGCAAACTCTCACCACCTCCTTTGACCTTCACCATCAGCCATTTTAAAAACCCAAAAATATTTAGATCTAAAAAAACTGCCCCAAGTAGTAATTTTTAAGTGACTAAAGATTCGAGACCCAAGCATCAAGCCAAAAACAAACCCTTCTTCCAAAACCAATCGACCAATAGACAAAATCAAGTGAATAATTCCAAACTTTAGCAATAGATTTCCAAAAAAAAAGAGCTATTCTATCTTGCAATTGAACTCGACCTCCCTTTCTCCACTTGATATTTAGTTCGTATAACTTGCACCTATAAGGCATTGGAGTTTATCAAAATTTTGTATCCTAGTTTCAGTAGGAAAGTTTTATTTTGACCATTTAGGTGTCATATTCCTAATCTTCCCCAGACAATCGGTTTACATAGAACATTCCAATTAACCAAAACAATCTTCCGATTCTCCCTTGTAGCACCCCAGATGAAATTACGGACTAATTTTTCAATCTCAACACAAACACCATCAATAGTTAACGTAGTCTGAGTAAATTAAGTGAGGTTGATCTAGAAAACCATAAGTACTTCTTTTGCCAATATGACTCACTCGACCATAGATAAAAGCCTCACATCCCATCCATTTAAACAACTACTACTTTAACAAGAACAAATTGAAACATATTCTTTGTAACTCACTTGTGAAACAATGTAACTCCTCAATAATGACCCAAATCAGTCACACGCAGAAAACAGAGTTGCTGACTAATGGAATCTGGCAACTCATCATTAACATTCTTTGGAAAATAAATTTGAGTCTTACCATGTAATGGCTCGATTTTCAATGTTACTAGAAAATGTAATTTTGGAACCCCATTTCTATAAATTGAGCCCGTAAATATAAAATAGGAATATTTATGAAGTTAATACGAAAATATGACAAAGAATGGTCAAGTAATTTCATCGATAAAATAGTTAATTAAAGCTTAGGGACTAAATTATAAAATTCTAATCGTTATTGAGTTTTAATTAAGAAAACACTTGAGGACCTAGATAACAAATAATCAAAGGGCCAAAGTGGTCATTAAACCATTTTTAATTAAGAGTTAATGGATGACGATGACAATTTCCACTAAAGGATATTAGTAATTAAATTAAACTAATAAACCATGATTAAATTAATTAAACTAGATTAATTAATGATTGATTAAGGTATAAATAAGTGAGTTAATGGAAAATTCCACCATCTTCTTCAATATTCCTACCGTCCACTATAGTTAAAAACCAAAAGAAAACTTCAAAGCTCTCATATTATTCGGCCAAGCTAAAATTCAAAGTAACCAAGCCTTTTTTTCATGTAATTTATATAGATTTATGGTAATGAGAGATTGATTTAGCTAGTCCATGTATTAGTTTGTTCAATTTTCAAAATTTTAGCAAGTTTTTATTGTAGATAAATTGATGAATTAGGCTTCGAATTGATAGATATTGAGCTTAGATTATGAAAAGGACTAAATTGTAAAGTTAGTTAAAGTTATTTATTAGTTTTGTAACATTAGGGACCAAATTGAATAAATATAAAATTTATCATGAATTTATGCTAGAAATAGAAAGTATAAGGTCCCTAATGAAAGTATGTGAAATCATATTTTAATCCAAAGCTAGGAACCGAAAGTTATGTTTATCTCGAGTTTAGGGACTAAATTGAATAAAATACAAAATATATGTGAAACTAGAAAAGGGGACTAATTGAATCATGCATCTCATGCCATTTTGTTGTGAGCCATTGAATGGCTATTGTGTGTTATTATATAATGTTGATTGGTATAAATATGTTTGGAGCCGAGATTGGATAAAACTGGAGCTTTTAGAGGAAAAGATAAAATTGTGAAATAGTCCCTAAAGAATCTGCTAGTTTGTGTTTGGAAAGGTAAGTTCTTATCAAACTTACTACTATTCCTTGCTTAATAGGTTTGTTTTTGTTATTTTCCTCTCCTTTTTTATTATCTAAGTTTGAACATAATTGAAATGTTGATAAAGATTGACATACAAGGCTAGTAAATGTGATTGAATTGAAATGAAAAGGGATAAGTGATTGATATGTGATAGTACAGGGTATGGATATGCAAATACGAATGATTACAGGGTATGAATATGGAAATATGAATGGTTGATGCCCATGTGAACTTAGTAAAATGTTAGGATACAATTGGCATGCCATAGGGTTATATGCGCACTTTTGTATGTGATAGTTGATGATATGGAGATTATGACACTTTATTTCGGGATCCAACATCTATTGTGGATTATTGAGTATTCTTTTTCTTTATGGAGACCTCGGTGTGGTGGAGGGATGTGATTGACAATGTTTAAACATTTGATGCCTACGGGTTTTGCACTTCGGTGCCTTGGTGTGGTGTACTTTAGCTTATACAAGCTATTTTGGTGTGGTGTAGTTCACCCACATATCTGAGTCCATTTTACTAGGGTTCTATTGGGCGAGATATTGAAATTGGATCTTGAAATTGGAAAAGGGAAACAAATTAATTTTGATGTGTTACAATGATATGTGACTCAAATTGAAATGATATGAACTTGTACATTCATGATAGTATATGAAATTGTAATGATCTTATGTGGTTTGATATAATTTGGTGTTTTTTGTATAAGTTATAATTAGTAACTCTTATTTGTATCTTTTCCAATTATGCATACTTTGTTATGACACTATGAGATATGTTCTAGCCAAATGTGTGCCTAATATTTGGTAGTAACATGCTCACCTAGGAGCAAGGTAAATGTTGTAATTTCCATTTGAACTTACTAAGCATTGAATGCTTACCTATGATTTTTTTCCTTAATTGTAGATCTCTAGCTTGCGAAACTCTCAAAGTCGGATCATTGTGGATGTTACACCCCTCCCTTGACACCGAGCACTGGGTTTAAGTTATGGGATGCTACAACCATTGTTGGAGCAACTGCCAACAAAATCATTATAAACATTTTAAAATTTCAGTCATTACATGATCAATAAAATATCTTGAAACTCAATTGAACATACGAAAACTTAATTGTTAACCTATACATGAAATAGGGCCAAATTACAAAATTTCAAAATTTCATAATTTCAAAACAGGTACCGATACCCCATGAAAGGTACCGATACCAATTTAGTTTCAAATTTTGGAAAATTCACCCTTAAATTAAATGTATTGATACTAGAATTATGGTACATATACTCTTCTTATAAGTATTGATTCCAAATTCTAGGATCGATACCGTTTGGTGATTCTATTTCTTTTGTAAAAATTGATCAAAGGCCAAGTGTATCAATACTCTTGTAAAGTATCAGAACCTTGATGTAGAGTATCAATAATTTAGTCCGGTATTGATACCGTTTTGAAATTCAATGTTCAAAAAATTAATTGAAAAATACCATGTACCAATACCTTCACTCGAGGTTGTAACAACCCAATTTAGGGTCTAGTTGAAATAGTGGTGCGAGACCACAAATTCAAAGTAGAAACATGAGTTTATGATTTCTATGAGGCTTATGAGGTGATTTCGTGATTGTATAAAAATCTCATGAAGAAATTTTATTAATTAGTGATTAAATTGTCGATTAGGACTAAATTGCAAAGATTAGGAAACATGAGAATCTAGAAGCTTTAAGTATGAAATAGAATTATAAAAATTTCTAGAGGTCCTTATTTAGCAATTAGACCATTATATTTGATGATGGACAAAAATTGACATGGGAAGGAAAAATCTCAAGAAAGGATCATTAAGAACATTTTTGTTATTTGGTAAATAAAAGAATTAAAAAGGAAAAACAAGCCAAAATCTTGTCCATCTTCTTCCACTAGTGCCAAAATTTGCAAGGAGCCATAGTTAGGGTTTCTTCAACTTTCAAGCTTGATAGTAAATGCATCCTAGCCCCGTTTTTAATGTTCTTCATATTTTTGAAACCCTCATAGCTCAATTTAGCTATTTCTAGCTATATTTTGAGCTAGGGTGTACGCTCAAAAATTTACCCATATATGACATGCATGTATTTTTGATGTTTTATAGAAGAATATGAAAGTTTGATGAAGGATAAACATCTTTTCCTAAGTGATTTTCATGAAAAATACATAAAAAGGACTAAATTGTAAAAGTTATAAAAATGGTCAAATATGTGTGAAATAGTAGAAATTGAAAGTTGCTATAGTTGAGAATATGATTCGGCTAGGCTTGAAATATAAGTAAGTTAAATGAAAATCACTTTACGAGCCTAGATGAAAAAGTGTAATTATGAAAAAGTTTAGGGGGAAAATCGTAATTTTGCCAAAACATGAATTACTAGTCGATTTAGTCAATGTGTGTCTTTAACAAGTGAAATTTTTATTACATATCAAGAAACACGAAGTCCGGACCAAAATCGAGGCAAGAGCAAAGTCGAGGACTAAATCGAACAACGATACATTTTTTGAGAATCGAGGTAAGTTTGTATGAATTTAAAGTTTCATAATGTTTCGATATTTGAAACTACTTAATATTATGACAATGTATGATATAGCTATGAAAATCGAGTGACATAGCCTGGATGAAGAAATGGTGAAAATAAGCTAAGTGAAATCCCGGATAAAGATTCGAAATAATGAGAATACGCATGTCATAGCATTGAATAAAGAAGGTCCTGTGTAAGACCATGTCAGGTATATGGCCTCATCACCAAAGGATGATTTCGTATTAGATCATGTCTGGGACATGGCATCGACATCTGTGTATGATTTCGTATAAGACCATGTCGGGACATGGCGACATCGAGCTATAAGATCTGTGTAAGACCATATCGGGATATGGCATCGACATTAATAGGTGATCCCATGTAAGACCATATCTGGGATATGGAATTAGCATCAAAAGTTATGCATGATGAGTTTGAATATCCTATGATAATTTGATTAGTTCATGGGTAAAGTAGCTAAGTATGTAAAATGGTATAGAGCTATAACTATTTTTGGATGACCTTGAGCTTCTCTCATAATTAAGATTGATGAAGATTTGAGTTTATGCTCATGATAATATATGTGCTAAGTTATGTGATAAGTGATACAGGTACCATGAGAAAATACAAGTTATAAACCCATAATGTGACATGAGATGGGTAAGAATAAGTATGAGTAAGCATAGATGAGTATGCTTAAGCTTTTGAGACTTATGTTGCTATTGTTTCAATAGATGGAGGAATTTAATGTGAGAAATTATATTGTTTTAGAATTTCATGCAAACTTACTAAGCTATACGCTTACCCCTCTCTTTTCCCTTTTTCCTTGTAGTTTCGCCAAGTTAACTCGGGCATCATAGTACGTTGGAGCTCGGATCACACTATCAACTATTCTTTTGGTATAGTAAAGTTAATTCATTTTGAGTATGACATGTATAGGAACTTAATCATTTTGTGTCATGTCATGTTTGAAGTCCAAAGGGTTGGCTATTAATGTTCTACACTCATTTTTTAAATGGCCATGGTGAATTGGCCAATATTGTCAAGTTTATGTTATAAAGTTGATGAGTTTAATGAAATGAATGTTTATGCAAGTAATTGAGTAAAATACATGTGGAATAAATGATAATTTAAGGATTCCTAGTAGTTAAATATTGTTATGATATGTGCTACTTGTGATGAAATGAATGAGTTTATGTTTCAGGGTGGCAAAAAGGCTTGGAAAATAGCCTCTAAGTGTCCACACGGGTAGACACATGGGCGTGTGTCTAGGCCGTGTGTGACACACATTCAGCCCATGGGTGTGTTAATAGGCTGTGTGTCTCCTGTATTTTAATTACGAGAATTTGAATCGTCACACGGGCCAGCACACGGGCGTGTACCTAAGCTGTGAGCTTCTTAAGGGGTTACTGATGTCATAAACAGAATACCCGTAGTTTTCACACACGGGTGAGGACACCGGCGTGTCTAGACTGTGTGAAGAGTACAGGCTATTGACACGGGCGTGTGGAAATCCCTATAGGTTCAAAATAAAAATAAATTCTACACGGGCTAGGGACATGGGTGTGTGTGACCATACGGCCTACCCACAGGGGCGTGTCCCAAGTCACACGGGCATGTGACCCCTGTTCACGTAAAAAATTTCAAAAAAGTGTAAAATTTTCCTGTTTAACTCTGAAACCTTCCAGATGTATGTTTAAGGCATCATAAGCCCATGATATGTATGTATTGAATAAGAAAGAAAAGTTTTAAGTTGGAACAAAATTTTATAGCTCGAGATTACATTTTCAAGCAAGGTTAAGCATGGTAATGCCTCGTATCTGGTCTCAGCATCAAACACGGGTAAGAGGTGTTACATTTAGTGGTATCAGAGCTATAGTTTAGTCGGTTCTTGGGCTAACATAGCATAAGTATGAGTCTAGTTATACATGCCATACATAAGAGTACTTGTGTAATGATAGTGTGACAACTCTTGACTATTTGAATTGTGTTTTTATATAGTCAATGGATCCCGATCTGACCAGAAAGTGGTAGATGATCTGCAAGTGTCTGTTGGCTCCGCGCAAGGAACCGCACTAGTGGAGAGTAGACCCGAGACTTTGGGTCAGGGAGAAGAGGCCCGAAAAGCCTTTCTCTGTATGATGAGCAATTGGTACACCGAGTACATTTGAGCAAATCCTAATGCTCAACCTCCTCCACCTCACCCATCCCTCAACCTACCCATAAAGCTCCCTAAGTGGTAAAAGTGGTAAGAAGAGAAAAGGCTTCGGTCGATAGAATCCGAAAACAAGGAGCTGAGGAATTCTAGGCTAGTAAAGATGATGATCTGGAAAGAGCTAAATTTTGGCTTGAAAATACCATCAGGGTATTTGACTAGTTATCATGCACATCTAAAGAGTGCATGAAATGTATAGTCTCCCTTATGAGAGATTCTACTTATCAATGGTAGAACACCCTTGTGTCGGTGGTACCAAGGGAAAGGATTACATGGGATTTTTTCCAAGAAGAGTTCTGGATGAAGTACGTTAGTCAGAGGTTTATCGATCAGAAAAGAAAGGAATTCTTGGAATTGAAATAAGGTTGAATGACAGTAACTAAGTACGAGCTTGAGTTTGTAAGGCTTAGCAAATACGCTCGAGAGTGTGTATCTACTGAGGCTATCATGTGTAAAAGGTTTGAGGACGGAATAAATGAAGACATTAAATTGTTTGTTGGTGTCCTTTTGTTGTGTTAGTAGGTCGGGCTTGTAAGGCCGAGGAATTAGTGAAAAAGAAAAGAAAAGTTGAGATGGAGTCTCGTGACTCAAGAAAGAGACAATTGAGTAAGTAATTTCAGTCCTCGTTCAAGAAGTCGAGAGATTTTTCTACCCGATCAGCTACTTCAGCTAGGTTTTCAAACAAAAGTAAGAGCAAGCATTACTCAGGGTCTAAAGCCCATACCACATCAGTTGCTAGTGTTGGCAACGCCCGGCCGAGTAGACCGGAGTGCCCACAGTGTGGTAAGTGTCATACCGACAAGTGTCGAGCAAATGAAAAGGCCTGCTTCAGGTGTGGGTCTCTAGATCATTTTATTAGAAATTTCCTTGAGGTGGATGAGAAAGAGAAGCCTCAAGATGCAAGACTGGGAGGCACTACTAGAGGAAGACCACAGAAAAATATAGGAAGTGGAACAAGTAGTAAGAATATGCCCAGAGAGCAGGCATTGAGAACTGAGGGTAGAGCGCCTGTGAGGACCTATGCCATTCGCGCTCGCAAATAGGCATCATCTCCTGATGTGATTACGGGTACATTTTCTCTCCATGATACTAAAGTTATTGCTTTAATAGATTCGGGGTGAAACACCCCAAAATTGGCCCACGAGCCTTGACCGGATCTGGTATGTTCCCCAATGTAAACCGTTTCAAATTCTTTTGTTACTTAAGAAAAACTTGTGTGATTTGGAAGAAAGATCGTTTTGGGTTGGGCTTGAGATGAAAACAAGTTTATTTCATTATAAAAAAAAAATCTTTTACTTTAGGTGACAAAACGTTTGGGCTTTGTTTTAAAAATAGATTTACTTAATCTTTTAATAAATAAAAGTTTGTAAGCTTAATAAATAAAAACAGAATAAAATAGTTCTACTAAGGCCTTATTACATCAAATAATTCCCAAAATTTAAATTCAAAATACTTAAAGTAAAATAGTCCAAATAAAAGAAATCGAACTTCACATGGCCTCCACTAAGCATCATGGAATCCGGTCCATCACCGATCTTCACCGAAAAATAATCCCACAAGGGTGAGTCAAAGCAGACTCAATGTGTAACCAACACTAAAATTTAACAGTTTAGGCATATGTTCACATATTACATGCATATTCATATAATGATAGGAAATAATGATGCCACCCAAACCCAAACCTATATGCCATCCGCTACACGTCCCCCATACCAACTCGCACACCGTGGGACTACTAAGTCAACCTCCATCCGCTACACACCATCGAAGGCGGTCATCTGCAATGACGTGCTCATCGCCTTATAAAAATTCATGGTCTTAGGTCACCACATTTAGAATTCGTGGTCTTAGGTCACCACATTCAATTATCGTGGTCTTAGGTCACCACATTCAGATTTCGTGGTCTTAGGTCACCACATTAACTTCCCCTTTTCATATAACCCATATGCCCCCATATTTCATACACAATATGCAAAATCATGCCTTAATTCACATTCTTATCACTTTTCACATGTTAAAAATAACATATATTCATAGTCCTAGTAGGAGTAGGAAACGTACCTGAGTACTTTTGTACCATAGTATGGTACCTTAGCCATATTCACATTCTTATAAACATACACATATTAATTAGTGCGATAAATCTTATTAAAAAGTAGTGTGGGGTACACACCTGATTCGCTTAACAATTCCAATGAAATCCCAAATTCCGATCTTAGATCTTTAACTCCCTACATTTGGCCCATATTAAAGATTTAATGAAAAACTCATTCAGCCATAAAACCAAATCCTAGTAGGATTTGTGCACTAAAACTTACCTTAATGCCTATTTGCTTATCTCACAAATCCCGAAAACTTTGCTATTCTCCTTCTTGTATTCGGCCAAACACTGGATCTCTACATAGGTTAGTTTCGGCTTTTTAAACAAAGTAAGAGATAGATCTAGATATCCAAAATAGGCCTTGGCCGAATATACCTATGTGCTTACCTTCCAAATCTTAAATCCTGAAAATGATCTTTTGTCTTAGGTGCCTGTCGAAATCCCTATAATCATATGTTAGATCGATTTTTAACACTTAATCACTATTAAATGGCCTTTGGCCGAATGTCAAAGTGTTACTCACCTTAGATCCTTGAAATCCGAAAGCACTATTTGACTATGGAGATGTCGACAATAGCAGAGATCCGGAGAACCTTCAAGTTTCATCCAAAGATCACTAATAGGATTAATTCCTTGATTTCGACAATACTAAGAGTAGAAGAATGGAAACCAAATTTTGATCTTACCCTTACTTGAAGAAATCGACAAAGACCTATGCTTGGATCTCCTCAAAGATTTGGCTATGGAGTCTTGAAGACTAGTCGACTATGGCCTAGAGGTGTGTCAACACTTTTGATTCTTGAGGCTTAAAGAATCAGAATGGGGATAAAGAAGAAGTAGATTTGACTTGACAAAAGAAAAGAGAAGAGAGAATGTTGCTTAGGGAATTCGGCAGAGAATAGGAGGGAAGAAAAGTGTGAAGAATGGCCTTGTTTTCTCCTATTTGCCGAAACTATTACCCCAAGAGTTCCCCATTCGGCCATCTCTTCCATTCCTAACTTTTCTCTTTATCTCTTCATAAACAAATAATCCAATTATCTCTTCTTTTATCCTTAAAATAATCTAATATTAAATCACCATTTATCTACTATTTATCCAAAAATTTAAAGAGAATCAAACTCTTCTTTCAAGTGCCTTAATGCCGTCCAACTCTCTTGTTCCTTGCACCAAAATAAAATTACTTTGTTTGCTCCCCAAGTGACTCGAACCTAGGCTCCTTCCCCTTGACTGTGGCGTCATCTACTGGGCTCTAAGTGGTGCCTCCAAGCCACTTAAACAAGCCTATGTTTGTGTCAAACTTCTTCTATTAATTTTCTTAAGGCCACCTTGTTTTAGTTTCCTCTTTTACTTAACATTTCTAAATCATTTCCTTACATTTCCAAGTTTCCAAAATGTTCACTTTCCTATTTTAACTTAACATTTCCAAGTTTCCAAAAATGTTCACTTTCCTATTTTAACTTAACATTTCCAAGTTTCCAAAATGTTCACTTTCCTATTTTAACTTAACATTTCTAAGTTTCCAAAAATGTTCATCACACATTCATAATACATAAGTCATGCCATTTCGTATAATTAAATCAAAATACATAGGCCCATTTTCAGGATGTTACAGTTCTACCCCCTTAAAATAAATTTCGTCCTCAAAATTGCTTGGCTAAAATAAATGAGGGTATTACTGTCGCATTGCCTCTTCTGGCTCCCACGAAGCTTCCTCCGATCCATGATTGCGCCACAACTCTTTGACTAGGGGAATTGACTTCCTCCGTAATATTTTCACCTCTCGTTCCAAGATCTGAATCGGCTCTTCCTCATAGGATAAGTCCGGCCTTAGCTCCACTTCTTCAACTGGTACCACTTGTGATGGATCCGATCTATAACGACGTAGCATGGACACATGGAATACGTCGTGCATCTGCTGCAACTCTGGTGGTAACTCTAGCTGGTATGCCACTGGTCCAACTCGCTTGAACACTCGATAGGGTCCTATAAACCTTGGGCTTAGCTTCCCTTTCCGACCAAATCTCATCACCTTCTTCCAAGGCGAAACCTTAAGAAATACTTGGTCTCCCACATCAAATTCAATCTCTTTTCGATTGAGATCTGCGTACGACTTTTGTCTATCGGATGCTTCCTTTAACCGTGCCCAAATTATCTCAACCTTTTCTTTAGATTCTGCCACTAACTCTGGACCCAAAACTCGACGTTCTCCCAATTCCGTCCAACATGTAGGAGTTCGGCACTTCCGACCATACAGCGCTTCATAAGGTGCCATTCGAATACTTGCCTGATAGCTGTTGTTGTAGGCAAACTCTGCTAAAGGCAAATACTCTTCCCAACTTCCTCTGAAATCCATCACACAGCCCCCAACATATCTTCCAATACTTGGATTACCCGTTCAGATTGCCCGTCCGACTGAGGATGAAAGGCTGTAGTGAAATCCAACTTAGTGCCTAAAGCTTGATGAAGTGCCCTCTAAAACCGAGACGTAAATCTTGGGTCTCTGTCCGAAATGATAGACACCGACACTCCATGTAGCCTCACAATTTCTGCCACATAAAACTTAGCCAATTTTTGAAGAGAATAATCAACCCTTACCGGGATAAAGTATGCGGACTTGGTCAGACAGTCCACTATTACCCATACCGAGTCCTTCTTAGTAGGCGTAAGGAGAAGCCCACTAACGAAGTCCATGGTAATTCTTTCCCACTTCCACTGCAGAATCTCGATTGGCTGAA
Organism: Gossypium rotundifolium; assembly: GCA_025506655.1. Classification (NCBI taxonomy): domain Eukaryota; kingdom Viridiplantae; phylum Streptophyta; class Magnoliopsida; order Malvales; family Malvaceae; genus Gossypium; species Gossypium rotundifolium. The sequence goes on from CP106724.1 coordinate 174,107,270, forward strand.
GTAATCCCGATGGAACCTGGTGTTCAGCCTTAACTTGCTGACATGTCAGACATTTGCCAACAAATTCAGTAACTTTCTTTTTCAGGTCCGCCACCAAAGCTGTTCCTTAGATCCTCAGACAGACTTGATGCCTCCGGGATGCATAGCATAAGGGCTACCATGCGCTTCTCGAAGAATCCTCTGTCTTAACTCCTCGTCCCTCGGCATACAGACCTTTCCTTTGAAGCACAATACTCCCTCATCACTAACACCATAGTCCTCTAACTCTCCGTTCTGTACTTGCTGTAGCTTAGCACTTAGGTCCTCATCAGCCAACTGTCCTTTTTTCACCTTATCTAACCACGTCGGCTTGACTTGCAATTCTGCCAACAGGCTCCCATCATCATACAAACTCAAGTGTGCGAATAACGCCCTCAGATCCGACACCACCTTTCGACTTAGCTCATCCACTACCATATTCGCCTTACCCGGGTGATATTCTATCAAACAGTCATAATCCTTCAGCAATTCAACCCACCTTCGCTGCCTCAAGTTTAACTCCTTCTGAGTCAGCAAATACTTGAGACTCTTGTGGTCTGTGTAGATTGTCGACTTTTCGCCATAAAGGTAGTGCCTCCATACCTTAAGAGCGAAGACCACTGCTACTAATTCCAAGTCGTGCGTTGGGTAATTAACCTCGTGTGGCCTCAGTTGCCGAGACACATAAGCGACTACTTTTCCATCTTGTATAAGGACACCTCCCAATCCTGTATGGGAAACATCACAATAAACTACAAAATCCTTTCCTGCCTCCGGTTGAATCAACACTGGAGCTTCAGTCAAAACCTTCTTGAAAGCTCTCCTGCTGCTTATCTGTCCATACAAAGGGTACTTCCTTCCTTAACAACTTTGTTAAAGGCGCGGCTATTGACGAAAATCCTTCCACGAACCTTCTGTAATAGCCTGCCAATCCCAAGAAACTACGAATCTCCGCCACCGACTTAGGTGGTTTCCAATCCAACACTGCTTCGATCTTTCTAGGATCCACCCTTATTCCTTCAGCAGACACTACGTGTCCTAAGAAAGCAACTTCCCTAAGCCAAAATTCACACTTGTTGAATTTGGCATAAAGCTTCTTCTCCCTCAATACTTGCAACACAATCCGGAGATGCTCATCATGCTCCTCTTCAATCTTAGAGTATATGAGGATGTCGTCGATGAACACTACGACGAACCTATCAAAGTAAGTTTGAAACACCCGGTTCATCATATCCATGAACTCGGCTGGGGCATTGGTCAACCCAAACGGCATTACTACAAACTCAAAATGGCCGTATCTTGTCCTAAAGGCTGTCTTATGGATATCTGCCTCCTTCACCTTTAACTGATGATATCCCAACCTTAAGTCGATCTTTGAAAACACTGCCGCCCCCTTAAGTTGATCGAACAAGTCGTCTATCCTTGGTAAGGGGTACTTGTTCTTGATGGTCAGCTTATTCAACTGACGATACTCTATGCACATATGCATAGTTCCGTCCTTCTTCTTCACAAACAAGACCGATGCTCCCCACGGAGACACACTGGGTCGAATAAATCCACGGTCAAGTAATTCTTGAATTTGAGCCTTGAGCTCCATTAACTCTTTTGGCGCCATTCGGTATGGAGCGATTGACACAGGAGACGGTTCTCGGTAGCAAGTCTATCCCAAATTCTACCTCCCTATCCGGGGTATTCCGGGTAACTCCTCCGAAAAAAACATCCATGAAGTCCTTTACCTTTCTAACTCCATGAATTCCCCCTTCCTTCACATTCACAACACTAACAAAGGCCAAAAATGCCTTGCATCCTTTTCGAACCATATTTTCAGCCTTTAGTGCCAAAACTACGTTAGACAAGTAGTTTCTTCTTTCTCTTATCATTACTACCACTTCATCTTCCGGGGTCCTTAGTTCCATTCGTTTAGCCGCATAATCCAACACGGCTCGGTGCTCTACTAACCAATCCATACCAAGTATGAGGTCAAATTCTCCGAAGGGTAGTTCCATTAAATCAGCCCGAAAGTTCACTCCCTGAATTTCTAGGGATACACTCCGAAAGATCTTATCCACCACTATAGTTTGGCCTAATGGGCTTACTACAGTCATCTCCCTATCAGAAAGTTCAGAGTCTAGGCCTAATGTTTCAACTACACTATAGGCAACATAAGAATGGGTCAAGCCCACATCAATAAGAGTAAAATAGGGCTTGCCATGAATGAGGAACGTACCGGTTATGACGTCTGGCGCGTCTCCATCCTCCCTCCGGCAGACCACATAAATCAAACCCGACTACCTTGCCTCAAGATAGCGCACTCTCGTGTTCCACGGTCTACTATTTCCTCGATTATTCGGACCACGACCTCGGCCGAGGCTATCGTCCCCTCTACCGGCTGATTAGCATTACGAGTCATTGGCGATTCTCATTTGGTTTCTTCGGGTAGTCCTTGATCATATGGTCCTTTGACCCACATCTGAAACACCCACTTGTCTTCTTCCAGCATTCGCCTAAGTGTTTCTTCCCACACTGATCACAAGGACGATACTGCCCTCTTATACCAACTTGCTGACCCCTCGGCCCATCAGCTCTGGGCCTTTTCTGCACATTTCCTGATGATCTTGATGACCCATAAACCCTCTTGGGTCTATTCCTATCAGAGCTCTGCTTAACCGAATCCTTGATTCCCTCAGCTACCTTAGCCTTTTCTACCAACGCGAAAAATTCCTGCTCCTGATGTGGAGCTATCAATAACCTTAGGTCATCTTTTAAACCGTCTTCGAACCACACACACCGCTCATGCTCCGTAACCACTACTCCTCGAGCATATCAGCTTAACCTCAAAAATTCAGCTTTATACGCTGCTACTGACTTGTTCTCTTGAACCAGTCCCAGAAATGCCTTCTTCTGCTCATCAGTATAACGTGTGCCGACATACTTCTTTTGATACACTGTCTTAATGTATTCCCAGGTCAGGTCCTCAGTTGTGGCACCATGCCAAACTGTTAACCACCATTGGTACACTTCATCGCGTAACAGTGCCACCATTCCCTTCAACTTCTCCTCAGGGGTCAGATTGAGCTCATCCATAATGCGATCGGTTGCTTCCAACCAGTATTCAGCTGTACTGGGTGCCACACTAGATACTCCACGGAATACTTCAACTCTGTTGGCTCGAGTCGCCGCATGATTTTTGAGCTCCCACATTCCCTCCAAAGACCACCACCATTTCAAGAACTCGCAAGATAGCTGCGATAAAGATCATCCCCCGTCCGAGCTTCACGCTCGACACCAACAGATTGAGGGTGGTGGTGGCGGTGGTAACTCATTGTCGGACCCTTGACCCGATCTAACGGGTTCGACACGATCATTCTTCCTCTCTCGCGCCCATGACGACCGCGTCCTCTAGAACTCATATCTAACGATGCGCTTTAACTGATTTAAGAAAGTTTTATGAGTTACCCCTTATTCAACTGATTATCCACGAAGAAGTTTTATGAAAAGAATTTTAGGAGTGGTTCTTTCGTATTCATACATGCACACAGCCTTTACATTCATACATCCATCAATCAATTATGAACTTTCGCTCATTGCAGAAATGTTGTAGTTTTCATTGTTGTTGTTTTCCACTACCTGTGGGTATTTTCGTAATTTACCCTGTGGGTATTTTCGTAATTTGTCAAAATAAGGTTCCTTGGTGATTTTGTCAATAAGGGTATTTTGGTAATTTTGAAATCCGGGGTATTTCAAAATTTTGAAATTATAGGGTATTTGGTAATAAACCGTGGTAAATTTATAAATCTTAATAAATCAAGGATATTTTGGAATTTACAAAACTTGAAGGTTGTTTTAGAATTTGTTTTCCAAATCGGTGTTGTTGTAGAAATTTTTGAAGATCGGTGGTCATTCTGGTAATTTTGTAACTTGGGGGTATTTGGTAATTTGCAGAGTAGGGGTAATTTCGTAATAATTTTTTTTCTAAAATCAGGGTATTTTGTCATTTTGCAAATTAGGGTTTTTGAACATTTTATAAAGTAATGAAATTTTGATAAGAATTGTGGGTATTTAAAATTTTCACAATCCAAGGGCATTTTTTGTAATTTTACCACTAGGGCATTTTTGTAAATTTGTAAATCAGAAATATTTCAGGAAAATTTATAACAATAATCTTTTCAAATCAAGAGGGTAATTTAGAAATTTTAAAACTAGGGTTTCCATAAAAATACGGCTAGTCCCTTTCGGGTTTTAGTTAGGGGTTTAGCCCGTGTATAAGTCCTCTTGGTTAGGGTGAACCGATGCTATGCACCAGGTAGGATTCAAGTGGAGAGGAGGTGAGTCACGTGGACTGCTTAAATACCAAGCTCCTTCCAAAACCAATCCTAGACATGCGTACCATGGTTGCCACACCCTAACTCGACGACTCAATCACAGGTTTGTTTAGTTAGGCATTTAAGTCTTATGTTTTTATTGGGGTATACTAGTCCTAGGGTTCAAGTGCTTATCATGCTAATCTACGTTCCATTCCATTTCTACCCTTCTACAAGTCATAATATGAATCACACAATGGATAGAAGTACTTACCTGGTGGACTTCGGGTCGGAAACTTAGTGGGCCATGCTAGAAAATCCTGCTTAATTCACAAAAATTCTTTTTGGGCTTAACTTTGAAAACGTTTTGGGCCTTAAACCCAAGGCCGAGAGTTTAAAACTGGGCTCTGATACCAAACTGAAACACCCCAAACCCAGCCCACGAGCCTTGACCGGATCTGGTATTTTCCCCGGTGTAAACCGTTTCAAATTCTTTTGTTACTTAGGAAAAACTTGTGTGATTTGGAAGAAAGATCGTTTTGGGTTGGGCTTGAGATGAAAACAAGTTTATTTCATTATAAAAAAATCCTTTACTTTAGGTGACAAAACATTTGGGCTTTGTTTTAAAAATAGATTTACTTAATTTTTTAATAAATAAAAGTTTGTAAGCTTAATAAATAAAAACAGAATAAAATAGTTCTACTAAGGCCTTATTACATCAAATAATTCCCAAAATTTAAATTCAAAATACTTAAAGTAAAATAGTCCAAATAAAAGAAATCTGAACTTCACATGGCCTCCACTAAGCATCTGCCGGCCCGGTCCATCACTGATCATCACCTGAAAAATAATCCCACAAGGGGTGAGTCAAACAGACTCAATGTGTAACCAACACTAAAATTTAACAGTTTAGGCATATGTTCACATATTACATGCATATTCATATAATGACTAGGAAACAATGATGCAACCCAAACCCAAACCTATATGCCATCCGCTACACGTCCCTGTACCAACTCGCACACCGTGGGGACTACTAAGTCAACCTCCATCCGCTACACACCATCGAAGGCGATCATTGCAATCGACGTGCTCATCGCCTCTTATAAAATTCGTGGTCTTAGGTCACCACATTTAGAATTTGTGGTCTTAGGTCACCACATTCGATTATCGTGGTCTTAGGTCACCACATTCGATTTCGTGGTCTTAGGTCACCACATTAACTTCCCTTTTCATATAACCCATATGCCCCCATATTTCATACACAATATGCAAAATCATGCCTTAATTCACATTCTTATCACTTTTCACATGTTAAAAATAACATATATTCATAGTCCTAGTAGGAGTAGGAAAGCGCACTGAGTACTTTTGTACCATAGTATGGTACCTTAGCCATATTCACATTCTTATAAACATATACATATTAATTAGTGCGATAAATCTTATTAAAAAGTAGTGTGGGGTACACACCGATTCGCTAACAATTCCTTTGAAATCCGAATTACGATCTTAGATCTTTAACTCCTACATTCGCCCATATTAAAGATTTAATGAAAAACTCATTCGCCATAAAACCAAATCCTAGTAGGATTTGTGCACTAAAACTTACCTTAATGCCGATTTGCTTATCTCTCAAATCCGAAAACTTTGCTATTCTCCTCCTTGTATTCACCAAACACCGGATCTCTACATAGGTTAGTTTGCTTTTTAAACAAAGTAAGAGATAGATCTAGATATCCAAAATAGGCCTTGGCCGAATATACCTATGTGCTTACCTTCTAAATCTTAAATCTTGGAAATGATCTTTTGTCTTAGGTGCCTGTCGAAATCCCTATAATCATATGTTAGATCGATTTTTAACACTTAATCACTATTAAATGGCCTTTGGCCGAATGTCAAAGTGTTACTCACCTTAGATCCTTGAAATCCCGAAAGCACTATTTGACTATGGAGATGTCGATAATAGCAGAGATCCCGGAGAACCTTCAAGTTTCGTCCAAAGATCACTAATAGGATTAATACCTTGATTTCGACAATACTAAGAGTAGAAGAATGGAAACCGAATTTTTGATCTTACCCTTACTTGAAGAAATCGACAGCACCTATGCTTGGAGCTCCTCAAAGATTCGGCTATGGAGTCTTGAAGACTAGTCGACTATGGCCTAGAGGTGTGTCAACACTTTTGATTCTTGAGGCTTAAAGAATCAGCAATGGGGGATAAAGAAGAAGTAGATTTGACTTGACAAAAGAAAAGAGAAGAGAGAATGTTGCTTAGGGAATTGGCAGAGAATAGGAGGAAGAAAAGTGTGAAGAATGGCCTTGTTTCTCCTATTTGTGAAACTATTACCCCAAGAGTCCCCATTCGGCCATCTCTTCCATTCCTAACTTTTCTCTTTATCTCTTCATAAACAAATAATCCAATTATCTCTTCTTTTATCCTTAAAATAATCTAATATTATATCACCATTTATCTACTATTTATCCGAAAATTTAAAGAGAATCAAACTCTTCTTTCAAGTGCCTTAATGCCGTCCAACTCTCTTGCTCCTTGCACCAAAATAAAATTCCTTTGTTTACTCCCCAAGTGACTCGAACCTAGGCTCCTTCCCCTTGATTGTGGCGTCACCTACTGGGCTTTAAGTGGTGCCTCCAAGCCACTTAAACAAGCCTATGTTTGTGTCAAACTTCTTCTATTAATTTTCTTAAGGCCACTTTGTTTTAGTTTCCTCTTTTACTTAACATTTCTAAATCATTTCCTTACATTTCCAAGTTTCCAAAATGTTCACTTTCCTATTTTAACTTAACATTTCTAAGTTTCCAAAAATGTTCACTTTCCTATTTTAACTTAACATTTCCAAGTTTCCAAAATGTTCACTTTCCTATTTTAACTTAACATTTCCAAGTTTCCAAAAATGTTCATCATACATTCATAATACATAAGTCATGCCATTTTGTATAATTAAATTAAAATACATAGGCCCATTTTTAGGATGTTACATGGGGTCTACCCATTCATATATTTGTATGAAATTAGTATCTAGAATGAGTATGCCCGTAGAGTTTATAGAATTTGTGATAAATGTCTAATCCTTTAGGGAAAAAGTGTGCTAGTTGATAAGGTATGTAAAGATTGTCCGTTGATAATTAGAGGTCATTGTTTTAAGGCAAATCTCATGCTATTTCCATTTGATGAATTCGATATAATTCTTGGTATAGACTGGTTAACCATACATGGTGTGACAGTAAATTGTGGAAAGAAATATACTGAATTGAGATGTGAAAATAGGGACACTTTTCGTGTTGAATAAGATGAACAAGGCAGGTCTCCAGTAGTGATCTCTCACATGTCGGCCCAGAGGTATGTAAGAAAAGGGTATGAGGCGTATCTTGCTTTTGTGATGAATGCCAAAGAAACCGAGTTAAAGATTGAATCAGTATCGATAGTAAGTGAGTATCCGGATGTTTTTTCCCAAAGAATTCCCAGGATTGCCTCCGGCTAGAGTGGTTGAATTTGGTATCGAGTTAGCTCTTGGTACTGTACGGATATCGATTACTACTTACAGAATGGCTCCAACTGAGTTTGTAACATCCCAAAAATGGGGCTATTTGGAAGTTAATTATTTTTCTCGTGTATGAACTGCTGAGATATTATTTGTGGAATAACAGAGTTTAATTAAAGGCCTTGAGTTGGCTCGGAATGGTAGAAATAATTATATTATTTGCGTAAAAGGTGGATAGCCTTAGTGAGTAGGGGTTATAAGAATAAATAAGGGAGCTTTTGTCATAAAAGAGCCTAGAATAAGTGGCAAAGGGAGGCCACTTAGGAGCTACACTTGACGCCATCAAGGAACAAGGAGAACCTTGGTTGAGTCACAATTTTCCCTTTTGGCATTATGTTGATCGGCACTTGAGGAGAGTCCTCTCTCCTTTAAACTCTTTAATTATTATTAATAGATAATATGAGCATTTTATTTTAAGGATAATCAAGAAGATTATGAAGATTAAAAGAATTATTATTGGATTATTATTAGAGTATTCAAATTATTTGAATGGTTTTAAATTAAGTGGCTTGGAGTGATTCAAGGAAGATTGATGGATTTTGGACTCTTGGGTGAAGAGCTGGACGGCAAGGCTACTAGAGGGGGGGTGCCGAATGCTTATAAAAACACTCACTTGATCACTTGTTTTCTTTTTTTCCAAGTTTGCTAGCCGAATCTCCAAACCCTCTTTTCTTATATTTTTTTTCTTTTTACATCCTCTCCAAAACCTTGGCCGAAACTCTCTTTGCATCTTCCATTACCGAATTCCCATCCTCAAATCTCTTCTTCTTTTATTTCCTACTAGCCGAATCATCTATTCCCTATTTACCTTTCTTCTTTCTTTTTCACCAAAAGTCCAAATTTTGTTTTAAACCCCTAGCGAATCTAATTTCTATCAAAGTGTCAAATCCCTTTTCTTTATATTTTACTTGGCGAATGGTATAGCACATCGGGATCTCGCTAGTGTTCAATCGATTGTATGGTAAGGTGAGTTGGCGAATGCCTATGCTTCCTTTTTCCTTATCTTTGTAGACTTTCTAAAGAATTAAGGGCCAATATCGGCATTTATATACAAGGTGCTAAGTATCTTTTGAAAACCGAATCTATCTAGGTGTTCCGGATTTTGGAGATCGACAAAACAAGCCGTCATTCGTGACCAATCAAGTGGCAAGTGTTGGTAAGAATCGGTTTTCATGGGTTTAGTTTGCAAATATTTAAAAGTCAAGGCTAATGGCTTGTTTACTAACCGTGGTAATTAATGAAGCGTATTCGAATCGAGTATTGTGATTAAGTATCCAAAAGCGTAGGGTAAGAATTCGGGTTCAAAAGGAGAACCCTTTAAATTATTTAATTTGGCCGAATAGGCCATAGGGCTAATCCCATGGTTGGCCGAATGTAGGTACAAAGAGATCTAAGGTGGTCGACTCCTCCATTCGGGATTTAGGTTAATCGTGGTGACAGGTGTGTACATACACACACATAATTTGTTGATATGCTGTTTGTTGTGAATGCTAACTTGATTTTTATGTAGCATTGATAATATACCATATCGGTATAGTTGGCAATTCGGGTAAGTCCCTGAAAATGTGTACTTGTTATTTGATGCTTTTGGTAAGCATGATGCATTGATACATGAGATTTAAGTATGTGATTGATGCGGATTGATGAGTGGAAGGGTAGTATTATCGTGTCGACGGGCACCAAGTGTTTTGGTAACACACCGTGACTATATGTCACCGAGGTTTGGTACCTCCGAGGTTTGGTACCTCATAGCGACTTGTCCCTCGTGGTTAACACCACCGTGGGTTGGCCCCACTTGAGATATGGGATCGTCTACCGGTGATTTGGTATCACACGATGGGTTGGCCCCATCAAACGATCTGTGTCACGGACACCGGTGTTTTGGTAACACATTGTGACTATATGTCACCGTGGTTTGGCACCACCAAAGGGTTTGGTACCACAACGGGGTAGATAAAGGGCGTTTGGATGGCTAGGTCGGGAATTAAGTATTCGCATATTAATTGTTATGTGTTGTGTATGAAAAATGTTTTAAAACAGGGAAGGGTTACATATCGAGTCTTGGTGACTCACCTTCTCCATTATTTTTTCGGTGATGCTTAGATCGCGGACATGGAGCCGAGGGACTTGAGGAGGCCATGCGATGGATTTAAAATTAAACGAACTTTAATTTTAGTTATTTTTAAATTTTGTTATTGGGTTGTTTTATTTTGGATGTAATAAGGCCTCATCATACTTTACTTTAGTTATTTTCTTATATGTGGGATATTTGGTTTTAATTATAAATTTGAATCACACGCTTTTTTAAATTAACACTAAAATGTTTTATCGTGCCATCAAGCACATCTAAAGTTTGTTTAATAACTTGACTTAATTAAATTTTCAATTTAGACTAAGTATGATTTCAACAAGATAGCTTAAAGCGAGAAGTTTTCAAAAAATCTTAAATTGGTTTTAAAATGGGTTACAAAAGTTTTCTCCAGAACGACCCATATTCGGTCCTAACGTTTGGGTAGGGTTTGAAATTATTACAAATTGGTATCGAGCCAGTTCAAAAACTCACTGTGGGGGCCCAAGGCCCAAAAATGTTTTCGTAGGCCTTATTAATTGATTTTGGGTTTTAAAGCGGCATGGCCCGAGTCTCCCAAGACCGATCCGCCTGTAAGTACATCTAAACCTCTGTGAATTATATTCGTAGAAGGGTAGGAAGCATGGAACGAGATAGACTTATAGGAATTTGAACCCTAGGATTAGATTACTCAAACACACAAACCGAACATAAGACTTAAAGAACGAAACCAACCTATGACTTAGTCATCGAGCTAGGGTGTGGTAACCCCATGACGCATGTCTAGGATTGGAACCCAAGAGCTTGGTATTTAAGCGGTCCGAGTGACTCACCACCTCTTCGCAGTATCCTACCGGTGCATAGCTTGGGTTCACCCTAACCTGAGGGCTCGGTGGTGTGGTAACCTCTCATGCGCATGTCTAGAAAGGGTCGGTGGGAGCTTGGTATTTAAGCAGTCCTGTGACTCACCTCCTCTCCACACTAAACCCCGCCTGGTGCATAGCTTTGGTTCACCCGACCAAGAAGGCTGGTCATAGGCTAAACATAATGACTAAAACCCGAAAGGAATTAGCCTTGATTTTCAAAAGAAATGAAACAACAAAACTTGGTCTTAAAACTTTTCAAATCACTCCTTCAAAAGTAAGAACAACTCTTTTACAATGTTTTCCGAAAAGTTTGATTTGTGGAAAATTACAAAATGCCCTTGGGGCAAAATTACTAAAATACCTTGGTTCATAAAACATCAACTCAATGATTTTGTCCAAAATTTTAACTACTTCTCAAATATTCAACTCAGCCTTGAAATCATCAATGAAACACTTTGGTTTTGGAAAATTACTTAAAACGCCTAACGTGTAAAATTACCAAAATGCCCTCGAGTACAAAATTTTTGCAACATCACCGCTTTAAGAAAGAAAAATTCTCAAAAGGACCCTCGAGTTTTACAATGGTTAAAACACCCTTGATTTACAAAAATTACAAAATTACCCCTGGAGGACAAAATTACCAAAATACCCCTGGTTTTCGAAATAATGCCATAACTTCAAACCTTATCAATTTTTAATAACACCCCCCAGTGTTGGGAATTTCAAAAGCAACCTACTTCACTAAAGTTTTTAAAATCTCTTTTCATTTAAAATACCCTCAGAGAAAAAGACGAAAATACCCCCAGGTTAGAAATGGGCGAAATGTCCAAGAGCGAATAGGTATGGTAAGTATTAGGAATGGATGCAAGAACTTCTTTGTGTGAACTAAGATAGAAGATGAAACCTTGTTTGCACGAAAGAATCTCTAATTAAAATTTCTTCATAAAATTTCTTCATGAGTAATGAAGTGGAACAAACGCTAATACATAAAATTCCTCTTAATCGATTAAAAGCGTAGTAGATAGAATGAGTTCTAGAGGACGTGGACGCCGGACGTGGTAGGGTAGGATGACGGTGTCTCGAACCCGTCAGTCGGGCAAGGTTTCAAAATGATGTACCACCGCCACCACCACCTCCAGCTTTTGGAGCAGAGGAGCAGGATCGAGACGGGAGGAGAGGCAAGTGTCGCAAGCAAGGTTGTTGCGAGTCCTCGAATTGGTGGTCGGGGTGGTGGAAATTTAGGAGCCCAAAATCTATTCCCAGCTTAATTCGGTCCAACGAAATGAGGTGTTCCGGGTGTGTCGTGAGTGGCACCAGTGTAGCGTAGTATTGGTGGAATCTACTGAAAGGATAATGGATGATCTTGACTGACCGAGGAGGAAAAGTGAAAGGGCGGTGCTGGTTTCTAAAGGATGAAGCGTACAGCTGGTGGTCGACAGCTTCGAATGGAGCCACATTGATGATCTCACGTGGGACTACTTTAAAATCGCTTTTAGGAAGAAGTATGTGGGCACCACCTACACCGACGCAGCAGAGGAAGGCTTTTCGGTCTAGTACAAGGAACTAAGTCCGTGGCCGAGTATGAGGCGGAGTTTTAAGATCGAGTAGGTATGCAAGAGGCATCGTGGCTATGAACACGATGCGCCGTGTCCGCTTTGAGGACGGGACCAGATGATTTGAGGTTACCGATTGCCCATGACAAGTCCGTGAGTTTTCATCTCTTGTGGAAAAGGCTAAGGTAGCCGAGGGGATTAAGGAGGTCGTGAGATGTAATTATAGTAGGAATAATCAAAAGAGAGGATTTGGGTCACCGGATCCAGTGGTAATGATTAGAAGAAGGCTAGGCAGTGGGCCAAATCAAAAGAAGGTCCGTAGCTACTAATCGAGACAAGCTCGGTGTAATCATGTGGGAAGACCCATTGGGAAGTTGTTCGACCCATGATAGAGGATGTTTTGAGTGTGGGTCTTTAGAGCATCGGGTCGAGATTGTCCCCAAGCGAGCTCGTAATCATCGAGAGGCGTAACCGCATACAGGATAGAAATGTGGGGCCACAGAGGGTCGGGGTAATGGCAGAGGAAGCAACGGTCCTAACCGAGATCGTGGAACTTCGAGGCGAGGTTCAGCAACACAGAGGCTAGGCACTGGCTTAGTCTATCTGGCAAGGCGTCATGAGGAGGGTGACGCACCGGATGTCATAACCCAGACGCTTTCGATTTTGGTCTTCCTTATTATGCATTAATCGATGTGGGTTCTACGATTAAATGCGTAGCGATGAGTGTGGTAGAGACTTTGGACCTAAACTTTGAAACCGCTTCTAGGGAGATGATGTAGCTAGTCCGTTAGGTCACTCAGTAGTGGTAGACAAACTTTTTAGGGATGTACCCTAGAACTCCAAGGGTCGATTCGGTCGATCGATGGAACTACCATTCGGGAGTTCGATTTGATCCTTGAATGGATTGGCTGGTTAGGTACCGGCGGTTGGATTGCGCCGCTAAGCGCATGGTTCTCCAAACGATCAAGGGAATGAGGTGGTTATGATTGGTAATCGAAGGAATTACCCATCCAACGTGGTGTCTCGCCTTGAAGGTTGAGAAGATGGTCAAGAAGGGTTGTAGGGCATTTTGGTTCAAATCATGCTTTGGAAGCTAAGGAGTCGAGAGTTGGAAAGGTCCGAACGGTTGAGGAATTTATCGATGTGTTCCGTAAGAACTTCGGTCCGCCTCAGATCGGAAGTCGAATTCGGTATAGACTTGCTACCCGAAGCAAGACTCGTGTCTATAGCACCTTATCGGATGGCACCAAAGGAATTGGTGGAGTCAAGGCTCAAATTCGTGAGCTCTTGGATAAGGGATTTATTCGACCTAATATATCTCCGTGGGAGCGCTGTATTGTTTGTCAAGAAGAAGGACGGTTCTATGAGGATGTGCATCGACTATCGTCAGTTAAACAAGTTAACGATCAAAACAAGTACCCATTGCCTCGGATCGATGACTTGTTTGACCAATTGAAGAAGCGCGGTGTTTTGAAGATAGACCTTAGGTCGGGTTACCATCAACTTAAGGTGAAGGGGCCGATGTTCACAAGACGGCTTTTCGAACTCCGGTATGGGCATTACGAGTTTCTAGTGATGCCATTCGGTTGACCAATGCATCGCGGCGCTCATGGACTTAATGAATAGGGTATTTCAATAGTACCTAGACCAATTCGTCGTGGTGTTCATAGGCGACATATTGGTCTACTCAAAACGGAGGAGGAACACGACAAGCATTTACGGATAGTTCGCAAGTGTTGAGGGAAAGCGCTTGTATCCCAAATTCAAGAAGTGCGAATTTTGGTGAGGGAGGTGGCTTTCTTAGGTCACGAGTGTCGGTGGAAGGATTAGAGTGGATCCCGCAAGATTGAAGCGGTGTTGGAGTGGAACCGCCTAAGTCGGTGGCGTAGATACTGAAGTTTTCGGGTTTAGCGGTATTCAGGAGATTTGTGGAAGGGTTCTCTCGATCGCAGTCACCGTTGACTAAGTTGCTAAGGAAAGGTGTTCCATTTGTATGGCTAGAGAAGTAGCAAGAAAGCTTTGATAAGTTGAGGAAGATTCGCGGAAGCTCGGTTCTAGTACAACCCGAGGTGGAAATTATTCACGATCTATTGTGATGCATCTCATCTTGGTTTGGGGTGTGTGTTGATGCGAGACGGGAAGGTAGTAGCCTATGCGTCCGTCACCGAGACCGCATGAGGTTAACTACCCAACTCACGACCGGAGTTAGCCGCAATGCCTTCGCTTTGAAAATATGGAGACATTATCTTTATGGGGAGAAGTCGGTAATTTACACGGATCACAAAAGTTTGAGGTATCTTGACTCGTAAAGATCTGAATCGAGATGCAATGCCGATGGATTGAACTGTTGAAGGACTACGACTGTTCCATCGAATATCATCCGGGTAAGGCTAACGTGGTGGTCGACGCGTTGAGCCGGAAGGTTGTGGCGGACTTAAGAGCAATGTTTGCTCAGTTAAGCCTATATGACGATGGAAGCCTTTTGGCAGAGCTTCAAGTTAAGCTAACGTGGATCGAGGAGATTAAGAACAAGCAGTTAGTGGATGAAGGGTTAAATGCGAAGAGAATACAAGTTCAGGATGGTGGTTTAGAGGGGTATAGTGTGACTAGTGATGGTGTGCTATGTTTTCAGGGACGGCCTTGTATGCCAAAAGATATGGAGTTGAGGCGGAAAATTCTCCAGGATGCTCATAGCAGCCCATACGCTATGCATCCGGAGGAAGCAAGATGTATGGAGATCTACTGAAAGATTACGGTGGCGGGTTGAAGCGTGAGATAACGAATTAGTAGGAAAGTGTTTGACGTGTCGGCGAGTTAAGGTGAACACCGATTACCATCGGGTTACTTCAACCGTAAAGATCCCTCAATGGAAGTGGGAACGGATCACTATGGATTTCGTCTGGCTACCCTCACGCCCAAAGAAGAAAGATGCGATTTGGGTAATCGAGACCGTTCGACTAAATCACTCACTTCATCCGGTAAGAATGGACTACTCACTCGAAGCTAGCAAAGTTGTATGTGGCGAGATAGTCGATTGCATGGTGTACCGTGTCGTTATCTCGGATAGGGACCCAAGGTTCACTTCGAGGTTTTGAAAGCGTTACATCAAGCGTTGGATGCAGCGGTTGGATTTCAAGATGACTTTCCATCCTCGGTCGACGGCAATCCAGAAGGGTCATACAAATCTTAGAAGATATCTTTGAGGGTTGTGTCCTAGAATTCCGAGGTAGTTGGGAGGAATTCTTACCTCTAGCCGAGTTTGCCTACAACAATAGCTACCAAGCGAGTATTCAGATGGCACCATACGAAGCACTGTACGGACGGAAATGCCGAACTCCGACGTGTTGGATAGAATTGGGCGAGCGACAAGTGTTAGGCCCAGAATTAGTAGCAGAGACTGAAGACAAAGTCAAAGTGATTCGGTCTCGTCTCAAGGAAGCATCAGATAGGCAGAAGTCTTATGCCGATCTCAAACGTAAGGAAATGGAGTATGCTGTGGGGGACAAGGTCTTTCTAAAGGTGTCGCCTTGGAAAAAGGTGTTAAGATTTGGACGAAAGGGAAGCCGAGCCCAAGATTCATTGGCCCATATCTGAGATTGAAGAGAATAGGACCGGTAGCTTATCACCGAATCGCCGATCGAAAGTTAAGTCAAATACATGACGCCTTTCACGTATCAATCTTTGAGGCAGTATCGATTAGATCCATCACATGTGGTGCCCGTGATGTAAATCGAGGTTAACGCAGACTTATCTTTTGAGGAGGAACCGGTTCAGATCTTGGATAGAGATATAAAGGTTCTACGTAGGAAGTCAGTGCCCTTAGTGAAAGTGTTGTGGCGGAACCATGGTGTGGAAGAAGCTACGTGGGAACCTGAGGATGTGATACGGCGGCAATACCCTCATCTGTTTTAGTTAAGTAATTTCGGGACGAAATTTATTTTAAGGGGGTAGAACTGTAACATCCCAAAAATGGGGCTATTTGGAAGTTAATTATTTTTCTCGTGTATGAACTGCTGAGATATTATTTGTGGAATAACAGAGTTTAATTAAAGGCCTTGAGTTAGCTCGGAATGGTAGAAATAATTATATTATTTGCGTAAAAGGTGGATAGCCTTAGTGAGTAGGGGTTATAAGAATAAATAAGGAGCTTTTGTCATAAAAGAGCCTAGAATAAGTGGCAAAGGGAGGCCACTTAGGAGCTACACTTGACGCCATCAAGGAACAAGGAGAACCTTGGTTCGAGTCACAATTTTCCCTTTTGGCATTATGTTGATCGGCACTTGAGGAGAGTCCTCTCTCCTTTAAACTCTTTAATTATTATTAATAGATAATATGAGCATTTTATTTTAAGGATAATCAAGAAGATTATGAAGATTAAAAGAATTATTATTGGATTATTATTAGAGTATTCAAATTATTTGAATGGTTTTAAATTAAGTGGCTTGGAGTGATTCAAGGAAGATTGATGGATTTTGGACTCTTGGGTGAAGAGTTGGACGGCAAGGCTACTAGAGGGGGGTGCGAATGCTTATAAAACACTCACTTGATCACTTGTTTTCTTTTTTCCAAGTTTGCTAGTAGAATCTCCAAACCCTCTTTTCTTATATTTTTTTCTTTTACATCCTCTCCAAAACCTTGGTCAAACTCTCTTTGCATCTTCCATTGTCAATTCCCATCCTCAAATCCTTCTTCTTTATTTCCTACTAATGAATCATCTATTCCCTATTTACCTTTCTTCTTTCTTTTCACCAAAAGTCCGGCCTTGTTTTAAACCCCCTAGTCAATCTAATTTCTATCAAAGTGTCGAAATCCCTTTTCTTTATATTTTACTTGGCCGAATGGTATAGCACATCGGGATCTCGCTAGTGTTCAATCGATTGTATGGTAAGGTGAGTTGGCCGAATGCCTATGCTTCCTTTTTCCTTATCTTTGTCGACTTTCTAAAGAATTAAGGGCCAATATCGGCATTTATATACAAGGTGCTAAGTATCTGTTTTGAAAACCGAATCTATCTAGGTGTTCCGGGATTTTGGAGATCGACAAAACAAGCCGTCATTCGTGACCAATCAAGTGGCAAGTGTTGGTAAGAATCGGTTTTCATGGGTTTAGTTTGCAAATATTTAAAAGCCGAAGGCTAATGGCTTGTTTACTAACCGGTGGTAATTAATGAAGCAGATTCGGGAATCGAGTATTGTGATTAAGTATCCAAAAGCGTAAGGGTAAGAATTCGGGTTCAAAAGGAGAACCCTTTAAATTATTTAATTTGGCCAAATAGGCCATAGGGCTAATCCCATGGTTGGCCGAATGTAGGTACAAAGAGATCTAAGGTGGTCGACTCCTCCATTCGGGATTTAGGTTAATCGTGGTGACAGTGTGTACATACACACATAATTTGTTGATATCTTTGTTTGTTGTGAATGCTAACTTGATTTTTATGTAGCATTGATAATATACCATATCGGTATAGTTGGCAATTCGGGTAAGTCCACGAAAATGTGTACTTGTTATTTGATGCTTTTGGTAAGCATGATGCATTGATACATGAGATTTAAGTATGTGATTGATGCGGGATTGATGAGTGGAGGGTAGTATTATCGTCGACGGGCACCAGTGTTTTGGTAACACACCGTGACTATATGTCACGGAGGTTTGGTACCTCCAGAGGTTTGGTACCTCATAGCGACTTGTCCTCGTGGTTAACACCACCGTGGGTTGGCCCCACTTGAGATATGGGATCGCCTCGCGGTGATTTGGTATCACACGATGGGTTGGCCCCATCAAACGATCGTGTCTCACGGACACCGGTGTTTTGGTAACACATTGTGACTATATGTCACCAGTGGTTTGGCACCACCGGTGGTTTGGTACCACAACGGGTAGATAAAGTGGCGTTTGGATGGCTAGGTCGGGAATTAAGTATTCGCATATTAATTGTTATGTGTTGTGTATGAAAAATGTTTTAAAACGGGGGAAGGGTTACATACTGAGTCTTGGTGACTCACCTTCTCCATTATTTTTTTCAGGTGATGCTTAGATCGCGGACATGGAGCCGGAGGGACTTGAGGAGGCCATGCGATGGGTTTAAAATTAAACGAACTTTAATTTTAGTTATTTTTAAATTTTGTTATTGGGTTGTTTTATTTTGGATGTAATAAGGCCTCATCATACTTTACTTTAGTTATTTTCTTATATGTGGGATATTTGGTTTTAATTATAAATTTGAATCACACGTTTTTTTTTAAATTAACACGAAAAATGTTTTATCGTGCCATCGGGCACATCTGAAGTTTGTTTAATAACTTGACTTAATTAAATTTTCGAATTTAGACTAAGTATGATTTCAACAAGATAGCTTAAAACGAGAAGTTTTCAAAAAATCTTAAATTGGTTTTAAAATGGGTTACAAAAAGTTTTCTCCGTAACGACCCATATTCGGTCCTAACGTTTGGGCCGGGTTTGGGCTGTTACAGAGTTGAAGGAATTGAAGGCATAGTTGCAAGAGCTAACAAACAAAGGTTTTGTAAGACCGAGTTGCTCTCCATGGGGTGCTCCAGTGCTATTTGTGAAAAAGAAAGATGGATCTATGAGATTGTGCATAGATTACCGACAACTTAATAAAGTAACAGTAAAGAACAAGTACCCATTGCCAAGGATCGATGATTTGTTTGATCAATTGAAGGGAGCCACTGTGTTCTCCAAGATAGGCTTGAGGTCGGGATACTACCAATTAAGAGTAAAAGACTCAGACGTGCCTAAGACGGCTTTTCGAACGAGGTATGGGCACTATGAATTTTTAGTCATGCCATTCGGTTTAACAAATGCCCCTGCGGTGTTTATGGATTTAATGAACCGTATTTTTCGGCCATATTCAAATAAGTTTGTGGTTGTTTTTATTGATGATATACTGATATATTCCTGAAATGAGCATGAGCACATCGAGCACTTGGGAACAGTTTTGGAAATTCTACAAGAAAATTAGTTGTATGCCAAGTTCAGCAAAAGTCAGTTTTGGCTCAAGGAAATTGGATTTTTGGGACACATTGTCTCGAGAGATGGAGTCCGAGTTGACCCAAGTAAGATTTCAGTGATTGTTGATTGGAAACTGCCGAAAATATATCTGAGGTTAGAAGCTTTCTGGGCCTAGCTGGCTATTATAGGCGGTTCGTTAAGGGGTTTTCTATGATAGTGACTCCAATGATGAAATAGTTACAGAAAAATGTAAAGTTTGAATGGACGAAAAAGTGCCAATAGAGTTTTGAGAAATTAAAGGCAATGTTGACAGAGGCTCCAGTTCTAGTACAACATGAATCGGGAAAAGAATTTGTGATCTACAGCGATGCATCCTTAAATGGACTAGGCTATGTACTTATGCAAGAAGGCAAGGAGATAGCGTATGCTTCTAGGCAATTAAATCTACGAGAATAACTTTTCGACACATGATTTAGAGCTGGTTGCTATTGTTTTTGCATTGAAGATTTGGAGACACCATTTGTATGGTGAAAGATGTTGGATATTCACCGATCACAAAAGTTTAAAGTACTTGATAACTTAGAAGGAATTGAATTTATGGCAGCGAAGATGGTTAGAGTTGATAAAATATTATGAGTTAGTCATTGACTACCACCCGAGAAAGGCGAATGTAGTCGCCGATGCCTTGAGTAGGAAATCCCTATTTGCCTTAAGGGCTATGAATACACGGGTGAGTTTGTCCGATGATGGTTCTATTCTAACTGAGTTGAGGGCTACATCAATGTTCCTCCAAGAGATTTATGAGGCACAAAAAGATGACAGTGAGTTGCAAGCCAAAAGAGTTCAATGCGAGTCGGGTATTGAGTTTAATTTCTGAATTGATTCAGATGGGTGTTTGATGTTCAGAGACAGAGTTTGTGTACCAAGAAATAATGAGCCCATTCGTAAAGTTTTGCATGAGGCACATAATGGATGCCTATATGTACATCCGGGTAGCACCAAGATGTATAATGATTTGAAGAAATTGTATTGGTGGCGAGTATGAAGAAAGATATTTTTGAGTTTATTTCAAGATGCTTGATTTGTCAGCAAGTAAAGGTCTAACACCAAGTACCCTCGAGTTTGCTTCAACCTATTATGGTGCTCGAGTGGAAGTGGGACCGAATTACCATGGACTTTGTAATAGGGTTGCCATTGGCACCAAGTAAGAAAGATGTTGTGTGGGTCATAGTTGATAGACTTACGAAGTCAGCCTATTTCATACTAGTGGTTGTCGATTATTCACTGGATAAGTTGTCAAACTTGTATGTCTTAGAGATTGTGAGACTTTAAGGAGTGCCTTTATCTATTATATCGGATAGAGATCTGGGATTTACGTCTAGATTTTGGAAAAAGTTGTAAGAGGCCTTAGGCACAAAGTTGAATTTTAGTACGATTTTTTACCCCAAACTGAAAGCCAGTCGGAGAGGTTGATATAAGTTCTCGAAGATATGCTCAGATGTTGTGTTCTTGAGTTTCAGGGCAGCTGGGAAAAGTACTTATCGTTGGTAGAATTCACCTACAATAACAGTTATCAGTCAAGTTTGAAAATGGAACCTTATGAGGCTCTGTATGGGCGTAAGTGCCGAACGCCTTTATATTGGATTGAACTTAAGAAAAACCAGATCCACGGGGTTGATTTGGTTAGAGAAATCAAAGAGAAGGTAAAGGTGATACGAGATTGTTTACAGCTTTTGATAGACAGAAATCTTACTCGGATTTGAAAAGGAAAGAGATCGAGTATCAAGTCGGTGATAGAGTATTCTTGAAAGTGTCACCATGGAAGAAATTTCTTAGATTTGGCCGGAAAGACAAATTGAGTCCATGTTTCATCGGACCATATGAGATCACCAAGAGGATTGGACATATGGTGAAGAACTGGTTAAGATTCTAGCCCGGGAATTTAAGCAATTAAGGAATAAAAGTATAGCTCTCGTGAAAGTCTTATGGCAGAGACATAGGGTAGAAGAGGCTACATGGGAGCCCGAGGAGGCTATGAGGAACCAATACCCAAACCTTTTTACTGGTAAGATTTTCGGGGATGAAAAGCCCTAAGGGGGGAGAATTGTAACAACCAGATTTAGGGCCTAGTCAGAATAGTGGTGAGAGACCAAAATTTGAAGTAGAAACATGAGTTTTATGATTTCTGTGGGGCTAATGAGGTGATTTCATGATTGTGTAAAAATCTCATGATTGTGTAAAAATCTCATAAAGAAATTTTATTAATTAGTGATTAAATTGTCCATTAGGACTAAATTGCAAAGATTAGGAAATATGAGATTCTAGAAGATTTAAGTATGAAATAGAATTATAAAAATTTCTAGAGGTACTTATTTAGCAATTAGACCATTATATTTGATGATGGACAAAAATGGACATGGGAAGGAAAAATCTCAAGAAATGATCATTAAGGGCATTTTTGTCATTTGGTAAATAAAATAATTAAAAGGGAAAAACAAGCCAAAATCTTTTCCATCTTCTTCCTCTAGTGCCGAAATTTGCAAGGAGCCATAGCTAGGGTTTCTTCAACTTTCAAGCTTGATAATAAGTGCATCCTAGCCCATTTTAATGTTCTTCGTATTTTTGACACCCTCGTAGCTCGATTTAGCTATTTTTAGCTATATTTTGAGCTAGGGTGTATGTTAAAAAATTTACCCATGTATGACGTGCATGTATTTTGATGTTTTATGGAAGAATATGAAAGTTTGATGAAGGATAAACATATTTTCCAAAATGATTTTCATGAAAAATACATGAAAAGGACTAAATTGTAAAAGTTATAAAATGGTCAAATATGTGTGAAATAGTAGAAATTGAAAGTTGCTATAGTTGAGAATATGATTCGGCTAGGCTTGAAATACAAGGAATTTAAAATGAAATCACTTTACGAGCCTAGGGGCAAAAGTGTAATTATGAAAAAGTTTAGGGATAAAATCATAATTTTTCCAAAACATGAATTACAAGTAGATTTAGTCAATGTGTGTATTTAACAAGTGAAATTATTATTATAGATCAAGAAATATGAAGCCCGAACTGAAACTGAGGCAAGAGCAAAATCGAGGACTAAATCGAGCATCGATACACATTTGGAGAATCGAGGTAAGTTTGTATGAATTTAAAGTTTCATAATGTTTCGATATTTGAAACTACTTAATATTATGACAATGTATGATATAGCTATGAAAATTGAGTGACATAGCCTGGATGAAGAAATGGTGAAAATAAGCTAAGTGAAATCCCAGATAAATCATGTCATAGCATTGAATAAAGAAGGTCCCTTGTAAGACTATGTCAGGGATATGGCCTCGGTACCAAAGGATGATTTCGTATAAGACCATGTCTGGGACATGGCATCGACGCCTATGTATGATTTCATATAAAACCATGTTAGGGACATGGCTTCGACATCGAGCTATAAGATACTGTGTAAGACCATATCTGGGATATGGCATCAGCATTAATAGGTGTTCCCATGTAAGACCATATCTAGGATATGGCATTGGAATCAAAATATATGCATGATGAGTTTGAATATCCTACGATAATCTGATTAGTTCATGGGCAAAGTAGCTAAGTATGTAAAATGGTATAGAGATAAAACTATTTTTGGATGACCTTTGAGCTTCTTTCATAATTAAGATTGATGAAGATTTGAGTTTATGCTCATGATAATATATGTGCTAAGTTATGTGATAAGTGATATAGGTACCATGAGAAAATACAAGTTATAAACCCATAATGTGACATGAGATGGGTAAGAATAAGTATGAGTAAGCATAGATGAGTATGCTTAAGCTTTTGAGACTTATGTTGCTATTGTTTCAATAGATGGAGGAATTTAATGTGAGCAATTATGTTGTTTTATAATTTCATGCAAACTTACTAAGCTATACGCTTACCCCTCTCTTTTCCCTTTTTCCTTGTAGTTTCGCCAAGTTAGCTCGGGGATCATAGTACGTTGGAGCTCGGATCACACTATCAACTATTCTTTTGGTATAGTAAAGTCAATTCATTTTGAGTATGACATGTATAGTAACTTAATCATTTTGTGTCATCTCATGTTTGAAGTCCAAAGGGTTGGCTATTAATGTTCTAAACTCATTTTGTAAATGGCCATGGTGAAATGGCCAATATTGTCAAGTTTATGTTATAAAGTTGATGAGTTTAATGAATTGAATGTTTTTACAAGTAATTGAGTAAAATACAGGTGGAATAAATGATAATTTAAGGATTCTTAGTAGTTAAATATTGTTATGATATGTGCTACTTGTGATGAAATGAATGAGTTTATGTTTCAGGGTGGCAAAAAGGCTTGGAAAATAGCCTCTAAGTGTCCACATGGGCGTGTGTCTAGGCCGTGTGTGACACACGATTAGCCCATGGGTGTGTTAATAGGTCGTGTGTCCCCTGCATTTTAATTGCGAGAATTTGAATCGTCACACGAGCCAGCACACGAGCGTGTGCCTAAGCCGTGTGCTTCTTAAGGTTGCTGACTGATCGCTGCAAAACAGTCTAGTTTTAAAATTTATAAAGGATAATCAAGCCTGTAGACTAACTATGACAACGATAGAGGCAAGTGCACCTGTCGAACAGTAGTATAGCTTTGGCAAGAATATCTTATCGAACCCAAGGAACCTAAAAGTACTACTCACTTTCTTCCTATTATTTAGCCTTAAATATGGAGTGATTAATTAACTTATCTAAGACTAATGAAATACTTAAACTAAATGCAAAGGCAAAAGAATAAATTGGGAAAAGACTTTGGAAAACTCAATTGATAAAAACGATACCCTCGGGAAGAATCCACCTATGACTTCACTTATTATCTAACTTTCAATTCATATGATTTCTTTTACTTAGCTTGATCCGTGAGACTCTCTAACCTATATTAAACCTTCTCTCGAAGCGAATAACGTCTAACCTTAGGTTAATTAGTGGAACTCTCATTCTCTTATAATAACCCCTTAAGGAAGCAGTAAATCGATCAATGGGCTCCCATATTAGGTTCCACCCTAATTTGGCAAAATCTCGTAACCCTATCTCTAGGCGCCCGATCAACTCCGCTTAATTATGCTAGATCTACTCTTAGGCAGGGTCTATTCCTCCTCCACCTAAGCACATCAGATTAAATTGAGCAACATAATTAAGAACAAACTAAGTATTTATCATATAAACCAAAAGAATTAAATAACAAAATCCATTATAGGTTTCATCCCATTCAGGTATCTGAAGGATCTAGTTCATAATAAAATAAGAAAACATCTCAAGAGAAAAGATAAAACAAAACATAAGAAATCCCTAAAACCCCCGAAGGAACGGAAGGAGAGATCCACCTTCTTGAGTAGAATTCTGACTTTTCGAGATGGATCAACTGGCTATCTTCGAGTAATTCCCTAAACGAGTAAAGCTCTGGCAGAAAACTCTGCTAAAACCTACTGCCCTTAAATTGCTGCCTTGGATTGTTTATATAGACATTTGGGATGCTTTACTTGGCTCCTAAGTACTCATAATTCAAGTGAAATTCGTCCTAAGTGTTTGAGTGGACTTAGGATTGCATTTCTTGGGCTCCAAGCATCCAATTCCGAGTGAAATTGCTCTTTCTCGCGGCAGGGGCACGGCCTTGACACGCCCGTGTAAATCGTGGTCCAGCCCGTGTCTCCATTCTGTCGATTTAGGCACGGCTTTGACACGCCCGTGCAATATCTGGGTAGAGGCTATGCTTCGGGTTTGCCAATTGGGGCACGGCCATGTACATCGGGGTCAGGCCGTGTTGGGCTTTTTGTCGACGAGGCACGGTCGTGTAAATTAGGGTGTGACCGTGTGCAATCTAAATATTAGGGCACGACCGTGTGGCATGAAGTCCAGGCCGTGTCGACTTCTTGGGTTGGCCCACTTTGGTCCGTTTTAAACCCGTTTTGCATCTTTTTTATCCTTGGGTGCTTTCCTGAGTATAAGACATGAAAAGAAAGGATTAAGAGCACCTTTGTACATAAATTAAGGATAAATTCATACAAAAACATACTAAATGTGGGATTAAAATATGTTACTTTTACGGTTTATCAAATACCCCCACACTTAAGCTTTTGCTTGTCCTCAAGCAAAATTCTCAATTTACAATTAAAACGAACTTTCCAAAATTCATAATTCCCATTGACAATGCCTCATCATAATTCATAGATAATTTATACATGGATCATTTAGCTCGAAGTGCCCTAAAGATTCAAATGAGATAAATCATAATTTTGTAGCATGAAAACATAAGTGTCTCCCCTTATTTAAATAATTACCTTTGATTCAAAATCGACAAGGATTGACATCCTTACTAAAGATTCACTCAAAGCACTCAAAGTGTTTAAGGATCAAGAAAAAGCGCTCAAAAGTCGAACCTGAAAAGTTAATCCCATAGGCTTGCCTGAAAATCAAATCTCCACCACTGTATATGAGATGATAAACAGATCAAAAGGTCTTTTTAGGGTTGTAATGGGGCTTGGGTTAAAAGGTGTGGATAAAGGCTGAATTAGAGGGTTAAAATCGAGATTGAATTGACTAATTACCTAATCTAAAAATAATGAACTAAATATGAATATTTACATCGAATGAAAAGTAATAATACCACTATTGATAATTATTCTATAATAAAGAGTATTTTCTTCACTTTAAAATTTGATAATACTTTAATACGAGCTTTTTCTTCAACAATTGGAGTTTAATTGCTCTAAGCTCTTTTATACTACTAATATTGAATAAACTTGGATTTTTTTAAGAACAAACTAAGAAAAACTTAATAGAAGGAACTTTGATAATTGAAATAACCTAATTTGGCAATTGATCAAGTCAATTCTCAATAGAGGGGTAGTCAAAAGAATGTTGATAACAAATACAAAGGGATTTTAGGTTAATATTAGTGGGTGAGTCAATAAAAAGATTGTTAGGATTCAACGGGGTTCACTAGGAGTTATTTATGTAGGTAGGCTTTTTAGTGGAGTGAACGGGTTAAAACCTAGGTGCCTTTATCATCTCAGTATATCAAATCATTATTGTGGTCTCGACATGCATAAACGAGGCAAGTTCTAGAATAACAGTTCAAAGTTGACACACTCATAATCAATAAAAGTGAGCATGAAAAATAATATATGCTCTATAAGGCTCAATATCTCACAGAAATTATGGGTGTTTTTGACATCAATCCCTATAGATTTCAAATTTCAAAGTAATACTCAAATTTAGTTCAACAACCTATCAATTTTTACTTTTGAAAAATAGACTTATCATGCTTGATTCTCTAGTATTCTTCAAATTTAATCATCAATGCATAATTAACTATGACTTACTCCAAAACATAACAATAAAAATCATAAATCATTAGAAATTTCATCCTAATTAATAATATGAGAATAATACTTAAGATCAAGACTAATTTCAGGGTTTTGAGAATTATGCAAAAAGTTAGACACTATTACCCCTACACTTAAGATGTACATTGCCCTCAATGTACAAAGATAGATAATGAAATTTATGTGCCAAATCAAAAAGAGAAGTGGGGAAAGTAATACTCCCTGAAATTTGGATGATCCCTGGCGTCTTTGGTGGCGGTGATGGTGTTTTCTATGGGCCTGGTGGAGTGGCTACTGAGAAGCAATTTGCTAGATGAAGAAATTGGGTAGCCTGTGAAGATATAGCCAAGAGATCTAGAGAAATAACAATAATATACTAATAATAAATTTAAAGATTAAGGAAATAAAAAGAAGGAGACTAAGAAGAAAACTGAAATTGAAAGAAAAGACTAATGGACTAAGGAGTCCTTATTGTTGGATGGTTTGCGAAGTGGGTGTGACCTCGAAAGCTGTGGTGTGTGATTCCCTAGCAGCCTTTAGAACCTAAAACCAAGAAACTAATATGAAATAAATTAAATTAAGCAGAAAAGAAGTATAGATAAGGAAAATAAAGGAGACGAGAAAAGAAAAATAGAACCAAAAGGTTTTCGAGACCCTTGGCATGTCAATTAAGTGAAGCTGCCGGCATGAACTCATGTTGAGGTCTCCTCTAAGGAGATGATGCTTATGTTTCTTCGGCATGATCTTTGTGTTGCTCAAGTGTCTTGGATCTTTTCTATGAATAGGAAGAAAAATTTGAAAGAAAAGATAAAGAAGGAATAAGAAAGAAGATGGGACAAAGAGGACAGGTTGTGGGGATTTAAATAGGATTTCAAATCTGGCACGTTCCCACGCCCGTGTACCGAGGGTGTGTCGATTCACACGGCCGTATTGCACGGCCGCGTTGTGAGGTGTGTTGTCCTTCCATGCCCGTTTTGTTGGTTTGGACGCCCGTTCCTAAAAAGCCAGTATAGGAGCATGGTTGGAATGCACGGGCGTGGTCTGTCCGTGCTAAATAAGTCAATCTCTTAGCACGACTGTGAGGCATGGCCGTGCTATTTTTCGATTGCCGTCTTTGTGGGTGGTTGGATCCGTGACGTTGGGGGTGGTTGGGTGATTTGCATGACCACCGCTCCTGTCGATGTGGTGGTTTCGGTGGTCCACACGGCCACGACACACGCGTGTGTGTAAAGCCGTGTGTCTGGAAATCTGCACTTTTATGTTAGTTTTCAATGAAATAATTAGGATGAAAGATGGAAAGAAAAGAAACTAAAATAAAAATTGTTAGTGTTAGGGTTGCCTCCCAAAAGCGCTCGTTTATAGTCTTAAGCTAGACTATCCTTGTGTTGAAGATTTCAAGGAGGTTTAAAGGTTTGAATATCTTCCTCATGTCTGTAGTTCTTCTTTCATGAAAAATTGGGGTTAGAAGTGTTTACCTTGGAATTTACGAACATTGGATTGCTTACATCGACCAGTGTTGTGGGGGAAGATTTCGTGTACCTCATCTTTTATTTTAAAGTGATTCGATGTCCCTACGAGCTATTCTAGCAGTCCCTCTGACTTTACTTCGTGTGGATCCGTCTTTGCTTGTGTCTTTTGCTCTTCTAGTTTATCGACCTTAAGTGTACGTGATTCTTCTGTGTCGACTAAGATGCTATGGTTTGACTCAGATTTGTTGTCGTGTGGTGTTTCCTGCAATGAAGGTTGAATAATTTGATTATTGACTAGAGTAATTTTCTTACCTTCATCATTCATGGCTCTGGCTAAGTTGAGAGCTTGAAGATTTATTGATTCATTTCCCACACGAAGTATGAGTTCTCTTGTGGCAACATCAATCTTTGTTCTAGCAGTTGCTAGAAAAGGCCTTCCTAAAATCAAGGGGATTGAATTATCCTCATCCATGTCTAAAACAACAAAGTCTGCTGGGAAAACAAATTTATCGATTTTGACTAAAACATCTTCAATAATGCCCCTAGGGATTCTAACAGTTTTATCGACTAGTTGAATACTCATCCTAGTTTGTTTGGGCTTCCCTAGACCTAGTTGTTTAAACAGTGCATAAGGCATAACATTTATACTTGCCCATAAATCGAGCTAACGCATTATCAATAGTCAAACTACCAATTAAGCATGGAATCGTAAAACTCCTTAGATCTTTTAGTTTTTGTGGTAGCTTGTTCTGTAGCATTGCTGAGCATGTTGCGTTTAATTCCACATGGTGCTCTTCATCTATTTTGCGTTTGCTCGTCAAGAGCTTGCTTAAGAATTTCCTTGCATCGGGCATCTGAAAAAGAGCTTCAAGAAGAGGTAAGTTAATATGTAATTTCTTCAAGAGTTTTAGAAACTTACCGAATTGTTCCTCTGAATCGTCTTTTTTCAATGCTTCGGGATAAGGTATGCGAGGTTGGTATTCTTTGATTATCGGTTTTGGCTTTTCTTGAGCTACCTCGGTCTTATCCTTCTTTTCTTGCGCTGATGTGGGTCTATCTACTTCTGTACCCTCTTGAGTTGTAATGGCTTGGATTTGCTCTTTTGGGTTGATTTCTGTGTTGCTTGGTAGACGTCCTTGTTGGCGTTCAAAAATTAGCTTTGTGAGGTGTCCCACTGACCTAGTAAGTTCTCTAACTTGATTCTCGAGTCCTTTCATCGACTTCTGTTGTTCATTAAGGTTTGTATCAGTCTTTTGAAGACGAGATTCTGTGGCTGCCATGAATTTTTCAGCATCTCTTCAAGGTTGCTGCCTTTGAATTCCTTGATTTCCTTGTCCTCCCCATGAAAAATTTGGGTGGTTCCTCCAACCTGGGTTATAAGTATTACTATAAGGATTATTATTGGATCTGAAATTGTTACCTATATAGTTTGTCTACTCATTTTCTGCTCCTGGTTGGTAGGGTGGGTACTCAGCATTCGCCACATTGCCGCTTGCTTCGCATTGCATTACTGGATGTACTTGCGAAGAACATAAATTATCAAGCTTTTATTCATTAACTCCACGTGTTGTTGACATTGTCACTGCGTCTATGTTGAAAACTCGGCTGATTTTGTAGGCTTTGCCTTGTGATTTGCCATTGATAAGTGTTCAATGACATCTCTTCAATAAAATTGTAGGTCGCTTGTGAGTTTTGTTGTTCGAGTTCCACCGCTGATGAATCAATCATTTGCCTTGTTGAAGAATTCACACCATTGTAGAAAGTTTGGACTTGAAGCCACAAAGGTAATCCGTGGTGTGGGCATCATCTTAGGAGATCCTTGTATCTTTCCCATGCATTATATAATGTTTCTGCGTCATTCTGCACAAAAGAAGATATGTTATTCCTAAATTTGGCCATTTTGGCTGGTGGAAAATACTTTAAAAGAAATTTTTCGGTCATTTGGTCCCATGTGGTGATTGACCCTCGTGGTAACGAGTTCAACCACTGCTTTGCTTTATTCATTAATGAAAAAGGAAATAACCGAAGACGTATGGCATCATCAGAAATGCCATTTATTTTGAAAGTATCACAGAACTCTAAGAAATTAGCTATATGAGTATTTGGATCTTCGTCCTGCAATCCATCAAATTGAACAAACTGTTGAATCATTTGTATTGTGTTAGGTTTTAATTCAAAATTATTAGCAGCTATAGCAGGCCTAACAATACTAGATTCTGCTCCTGTCAAATTAGGTTTAGCATAATCATACATAGTACGCGGAGCATTCTGATCTTGCGCATCAGGCGGATTATTTTCGGCCATCCCTTCAGTAGGATTGGATCTGTTTTGTTGTTCTTCTCTTTGGTAGTCTAGAGCTCGTCTAGTTTCTCTGCGATTTCTGTGAGCGGTAGCTTCAATATCACTATCGTATTCTAATGGTCCTCTAGGGTTTCTTCTAGTTATAAACTAGAGGTACCTTGCAAGTTTAATAAAGAAAGAGGATTAGTAAAATTAGAAATTTAATAAAAATAAAAATTAGAAATAATGGTTAAAGTAATAAAAATAGAGCTTTCGTAATATTTTAGAATTCCCGGCAACGGCGCCAAAAACTTGATCGCTGCAAAACAGTCTAGTTTTAAAATTTATAAAGGATAATCAAGCCTGTAGACTAACTATGACAACAATAGAGGCAAGTGCACCTGTCGAACAGTAGTATGCTTTGGCAAGAATATCTTATCGAACCCAAGGAACCTAAAAGTACTACTACTCACTTTCTTCCTATTATTTAGCCTTAAATATGGAGTGATTAGTTAACTTATCTAAGACTAATGAAATACTTAAACTAAATGCAAAGACAAAAGAATAAACTAGGAAAAGACTTTGGAAAACTCAGTTGATAAAAACGATACCCTCGGGAAGAATCCACCTATGACTTCACTTATTATCTAACTTTCAATTCATATGATTTCTTTTACTTAGCTTGATCCGTGAGACTCCCTAACCTATATTAAACCTTCTCTCGAAGCGAATAATGTCTAACCTTAGGTTAATTAGTGGAACTCTCGTTCTCTTATAATAACCCCCTAAGGAAGCAGTAAATCGATCAATGGACTCCCATATTAGGTTTCACCCTTATCCGACAAAATCTCGTAACCCTATCTCTAGGCGCCCGATCAACTCCGCTTAATTATGTTAGATCTACTCTTAGGCAGGGTCTATTCCTCCTCCACCTAAGCACATCAGATTAAATTGAGCAACATAATTAAGAACAAACTAAGTATTTATCATATAAACCGAAAGAATTAAATAACAAAATCTATCATAGGTTTCATCCCCATCAGGTATCTGAAGGATCTAGTTCATAATAAAATAAGAAAACATCTCAAGAGAAAAGATAAAACAAAACATAAGAAATCCCTAAAACCCCCTGAAGGAACGGAAGGAGAGATCCTCCGTCTTGAGTAGAATTCCAACTTTTCGAGATGGATCAACTGGCTATCTTTGAGTAATTCCCTAAACGAGTAAAGCTCTGGCAGAAAACTTTGCTAAAACCTGCCGCCCTTGAATTGCTGCCTTGGATTGTTTATATAGACGTTTGGGATGCTTTACTTGGCTTCTAAGTACTCGTAATTCAAGTGAAATTCATCCTAAGTGTTTGAGTGGACTTAGGATTGCATTTCTTGGGCTCCAAGCATCCAATTTCGAGTGAAATTGCTCTTTCCTGCGGCAAGGGCACGGCCTTGACATGCCCGTGTAAATCATGGTCCAGCCCGTGTCTCCATTCTATCGATTTAGGCACGGCTTTGACATGCCCATGCAATATCTGGGTAGAGGCCGTGCTTCGAGTCTACCAATTGGGGCACGGCCGTGTACATCAAGGTCATGCCGTGTTGGGCTTTTTATTGGCGAGGCACGGTCGTGTAAATCAGGGTGTCACCGTGTGCAATCTAAATATTGGGGCACGTCCATGTGGCATGAAGTCCAGGCCGTGCTGACTTCTTGGGTTGGCCCACTTTGGTCTGTTTTAAACCCGTTTTGCATCCTTTTTATCCTTGGGTGCTTTCCTGAGTATAAGACATGAAAAGAAAGGATTAAGAGCACCTTTTTTACATAAATTAAGGATAAAGTCATCCAAAATCATACTAAATGTGGGATTAAAATATGTTACTTTTATGGTTTATCACTGACATCATAAACAGAATACCCCTAGTTTTCACACACAGGTGAGGAGACGGGCGTGTCTAGATCGTGTGAAGGACACAGGCTATTGACACGGGCATGTGTCCGGCTGTGTGGAAACCCCTGTAGGTTTGAAATAAAAATAAATTCTACATGGGCTAGGGACATGGGCGTGTGTGACCACCCAGCCTGCCCACACGGGCATGTCCCAAGTCACACGGCGTGTAACCCCTATTTAGGGAAAAAATTTCAAAGAGTGTGGTTGAACTCCAAAACCTTCCGGATGTATGTTTAAGGCCTTGTAGGCCCATGATATGTATGTATTGAATAAGAAAGAAAAGTTTTAAGTTGGAACAAAATTTTATAGCCTGAGATTACATGTTCAAGCAAGGTTAAGCATGGTAATGCCTTGTATCCAGTCCCGGCGTTGAACACGGGTAAGGGGTATTACAGAGATATCGATACTTCAATTCCAAATATGTCAAAATCTTCCATTTTGACCCCTTTCATGCCAAAATAAAAATAAACTAAAATGGTGCTTAAAACACCCTACAAACCTGCACAAAACCAAATCAAAACTTACCAAATACCACAAATCAATACTTTCTCAATAAACTAAACATTAATATGAACTAAACACTAAGCTTAATTATACGTGAACAACTACAGTGCACCACTTACTCCGACACCATAATTTTATAAGTTCAGAAGAACTTAGTGAGAATTACACATAACGTGTGTGTATATCTGCATAAATGTTGAGAAATTAAAGTATCTTAGAATTTAACTCCTTGGATTTCATAGGAAAAATTTTCCAACTTAGTTGGTAAGACCAGTGCCTTAATTACTCCGAGTCATTCATTGGCGGACATGATCTTTGATACTCATATTTATTATTCTGGACTAGCATTCTTTAGTATTTTTCAATGACCACAGTAAATAACGTGCGTCCCGAACAGAACATGATCTCTTCTTAATATTCTCTTCTCCTTGAGAAAAATGATGTTATGTTGTAACCTCCATAGGACCCACTCTTTCAATCCATCTTTTAAAGGGTTTCATTGGACCTATGACTCTTACCGAGGGTAGATTAATCGGATCATTATCACTTTTCATAGTCCTGATGGACTTTCGCCCTTCACTAGCCTTGGCGAATGTTATTAGTCATTTAGCCTTGAGCTTAAACTTTCTTCTCAGAAGACTTCGATAGGTTTTTCCCAAACTTGCGACTACTTCTTGGTTGGCCTACCTTTGAAGTTAGTGTACGGTTTAGTCCAATTCCGTATCCAATCAATTAGTGTGGGATCTACATCTTCCTTGCTAAACTCGGATCTAATATAATTTGTATGCCTCCTTATCTAAGGAGTCACTTCTTCTTTGCACACTTTTTTGGTTCGAGACATTTCCTTGGCCACTCTTATCATTGCTTTGGTGAATTCTCTACTAGTATACTAATTTTTAGACTTTCCCAGTGTAATCCGGTGTTTACTGTCCTGACATACTATACTGGTTGCCATAGCTGAGCTATGGCCTTACACGTTAGACCTCTTTAGAGGTATCTGTAACACCCCGTATTCAACACCGGAATAGGGTACGAGGCATTACCTAACTCACATCACAAACAAGCACACAATTCTGAGTCATAAATTTTGTCCAAACTAAAACCATTCATATTCGAACATAAAGTGCCTTATATAAGCCTACAAGGCCCAGAACATACTTTGGAAGTGGTTTGGGACTAAACCGAGAACTTCGAGAACTTTTATAAAACTTAGAAAATTTTTCATTCAGTCATAATGTTTACTCTATCAACTTATAAGTATAATTTAACATATCTTAGCTTTAGCCTAGCAACTATAATTTCTCCTTTGTATCAGATTACGACAAATAATGAATTATTTCAAACTTCATAGTAACCATGCACAATAATTGTTAGTATTTATATTTCAAGCATATACTTTAACATCTTTCAATTGCCTAAATTCTTATCTTCCCATACTTTCGTAACCATTTCAACAAGCAGTTATGCCAATCTTCCCTTTTTCTCATTCCAATAAATCACAAATTGTGTGAATAAATCATATCACATCATAACTCAATTTGGCTCGAAAGCCAATCACATAATCGTCAATTGAATTTACCTTGTATTTCACAAATCACAAATATAGACCAAAAATCACAAAGTTTTCACAAAAACATTCTCATGGAAATCATGAACTCACAATTTCATGAAGTCAATGCTTATAAACTTTACGTACATACCTGTACCAAATTGTAACATAATCACATTCTTTCTCGTGTTTGACATACCCGTTGAATTTTCCGTTGAACCATTTGGAATACTAAAGGATACTCGGGGATCTTGTACACACAATACCGTACTAATGCCATATCCCAGATATGGTCTTACATGTAATCTCATATCGATGCCAATAGCCCAGCTATGGTCTTACACGAAGTCTCATATCGATGCCTACACGTAATCATGACATTTGTATCCTATCTATTCCTAAGGTTCAACCAGGATTTCTCGCTTGTCGAAACTTTGACGAATACTTCCATAGAGTCAATCACAATTCATATAAATTTAAAGCATTTAAAACATAAATATAACAATGCATTATTTACATATGAACTTACCTCGACATAAAAACAGTAAAAAGGACTAAATCGTCAAATACTTATTTTCCCCCCATTCTAGGTTTGAACCTTGTTTTCTTGATCTATAATATCACATTTAACTTAATTAATCATTATAATATTCAAATCAGCCCAAAACCACATTATGGAAAAAATATATTTTTGCCCCTAAACTTTTAACATTTTACATTTTAGTCCCTAAGCTTGTAAAATGAAATGTACTTAATTTCTTCAATACCCATGCTTAGTCGAACCTTATTCATGCTTATAATAGCCCACAATTTTCATTTATTCACATTTTTACACCATATTTTATAAATTTTACAAATAAGTCCTTGTAACATTTTTACTGAAAATCACTTAGTAAAAGTCGTTTAACAAACAACAAACATGCATTTTTGCCATCAAACATCAAAATACATACATGTTCAACATGGGTAAAATTTTAGACTTTGACATCTCTTCAAATTAGTGGTAGAAATAGATTGGTCGTGTTATATGGATTTCAAAAACATAAAAATCATGAAAAATGAGGCTAGAACGGACTTACAATCGAGCTTGGAAGCTTGAAAAAACCTAGCCATGGTTTCCTCTTGTCTGCCATGGGAGGAAGATGGACAAAAATTGGCTTTGAATTTGGCTTTTTAATTCATTTAATTACCAAATTACCAAAATGCCTTTAATGAAAAACTTTGAAAACATACCAAACCATGTCCATTTTTGTCCACCAACTTAACCAATGGTCTAATTACCATTTAAGGAATTCTAATTTAAAATTTCCTAACAATTAGACACCTTTAACATGTAGAATTCAAGTTTTTCACTTTTTGTAATTTAGTCTTTTTATCTAAATTGAGTGCCCAAACGTCAAAATTTTCAGACGAAATTTTCACGAAATCGTTCCATAAAATTGTAGATCATAAAAATATAATAAAAATGAATTTTTTTCATCAGATTTGTGGTCCCAAAACCCTATTCTGGCTAGACCCAAAATTGATTTGTTATAGTAACCCCTCGTAAGACCTTACAACCATCACGATGTAGCCCCATAGGTCCTACTGATCACCATCGCGATGTTGCTTTATGGAACCTAATAACCATCATCATAGTGTCATCCTAAGGAATCTATTTCAAATTTCACCATGATTCTCTAATATCAAGTGTCCTCTACATAAGGCCCAGAGCTTCGCACATCACAATTTGGTCCCAGCAAGCCCGGATGGTGAAATATTAATGGAACTCCAATTTCTCTATTCCTCCATTTGCTGTCCCAACCTTGACGCTTGAACATCGCAGTGTCCCCTTCGCAAGGCCCGAAGCTTTGCACGTCATGGTTTGCACTCAGTAGCATTGTGTGGCAGTATCTAACAGAAAATTTCCATTCCAGGTCCTAACTTCATCTATCCCATCAATTATTCTCCTGTTGTTATGATCATACAATACATGCTTTTCACTTACATGCTAGCATGAAGTATGCTATCTTTTTAAACATGAAATCCATATACTTCATTCACACTTAACTACGTGTTGGATACCATATATCAAATAATTTTAGGCATACTTGGCATTCAAAATCAGCAAAATTAATAAATCATCATAGAATCATGCCAACAACTCAACATTCTCAGGATGGAGTATAGAAACTGACCTTGCTTCCTTATCCTTTTCAATTTAGCTTGTCTTAATCACTAGAGCCTCCTTTGTCTTAGAAGTTAAGCATGACAACCATTTATTGGGTAAGCTAAAGATGTCCAACTCTTAAAACCTTAAATCTATCATTTCGGGAAGCTTTTAAGAGTTCTTACTATATTTCTTTCTTTATTCCATAAGTATTGAGAGGTAAGGAAACTTACAAGTTCCTCAATTTCTCTACTACCAAAATTTAACTCACTCGACTGCTGTCATGGAAAGCTTCTTTTAGTTAAATCCTCTTCTTCTTCAAAGTAATTGAAGAATATGATGCTATGGAAATAAATATGTGTAAATAGAATTGAGAAATTTTGTCTCACACACACACATCACACACACACACACACACACATATATATATATATACTCTTTTAGCACGATCTCCACTGATCGCCACAACCAATTATTCTTAATCATTTTTTCTTCTATTATAGAACCAACTAGTTCCATCCTAATCAAACCAAAATTGAGATCCAACTATTCAAAATTTAGCCTTTGAATTTTTAACGACTATGGTAAATGTAGGTCCCTAACAGCACATGATCTCTTCTTAACATTCTTTTCTCATTGGGAAAACTGATGCTTACAATGTAACTGATCGTCTCTAGATGTACTAATGTCCAGGGTGTGAATACCGCAATAAAATGTAGAAATATGAGGCGGTATCCGCAAATAAATGGGTCTAGCTGTAATATAATTTTACAACGAAGTAGGTAAGTACTCCGAGGATCATACCCAAAGGAGGTGAGTGCTAGAACAATTCTAACCTAAACACTAAAAGATCGAATTAGTAATTTAAATCAGTTATAGTACAAGAACATAATAAAAAAGTTTTTTTAAGGTTTCTATAATGATAAAATGAAATAACATAAAAGAAATAAAATTCAAAAGATAGAATAGTAGAATGAATAAAATCTTGGTTATGGGTGATTAGCTAGCTTCGATAATCCCCATCAACTATCATTTTGGGTTCCTCATCAATCAACTAGTTGCTATCCTAGTAGGATCTTCCAATCTTCCAGTAACATAATGAGTTAGTAAGGACTACTTATCTTCCAACCTAACTATCTTGGGGTGAAGGTGTTCACGAAATTTTTGGTTAATTCCCACCTTGATGACTTCTCAGGGTTTCAAGCCTAGGGTTTGTTTCACGTTCCTCCTTTCCCAAACAGTTGATCTGTTGAGTAACCCTACAAAATAGTTAATAGATCATACCTTCACTTGCTAATCCTCCAAAGAAGGATTAGTTCCTTATGGCTTCTACAAACAATATGAAGTTGATGTAAGTAGAGAACATAATAATTGGATTAAAGTGTAGAGTTTAAGAAAACACCTGATGTGTATTAAAGATTGAAACGAATCCATGAAGTATCACGATCTCCACAAATCAAATCTCTTAAAAACAAAGAACAACTAAAAATAAATTTTAAAAAACTAAGAAAGAAAGAAAACTAAACTAAATTTAAAAGATAGAATCTAGGCTAATTGAATGATGTCCATAACATGTGCCAAGGGAGCCTATTTATAGATTCTAGGTGGTCATCGTCCTTAACCCTAGGTTAGGTGACGTTCTCGAGCTTTAAGTTTGATTGTGTAGACTAAAACACCCTTGTTTCATATTTAATTTCCATTCCAGAGTCGATGTCGCGACACACCAGGACCTGTGTCGTGACATGGCAGTCAGTATACTCCTTATAAGCTAACTTTAGGGGTATGTCCCAACCCTATGACTGTGTCGTGACATTGAAGGCATTCTTGATATTTCTTCATTATGTTCCCTATGTTGCGACATTGGACATCCCCTATTGCGACGTAGTGACCAGTATCAATTTAGTATGCCTTCTAAAGTTCTCCTGCACGGTCACAAAGTGCGTTAGCTCACCCTTAGGCCTCATTTGGCCTCTAAGGTCAATAAAATACTCAATGTGCACAATTTAATCACTTATTAAAAAAATTAAGAAAACATAATTTAAACCTACTAAAAATGCTTATTTTCAAGCTCCTAAAGTGCGATAATTAGTTTAATATGCTACACCGAATTACGGCAGATCAAACTCCTCCACACTTAAGTCATTTCTTGTCCTCAATCAACATAAAAATAAGCAAGAAATAAAAGTAATGACCCTTGAGAAAATATAATACAAGTATTGACTTCGGATCCCATGACTTAGGCATTGTACATTCCCTAACAACTTTAACATGACAAATAATTGATTTACCACTTTTGACTTCAAACATCTATGTTCAGTATGTTACAAAATATACAACCATCAAGGGTCTCACCTGTAGGGATCCATCAATAAATCATACAAGTAATTTGATTATCCGAGCATAATACAAGTAGTCATTTATGCGTATGTTTAGTATGATGTCCATTCTTGTATAAGGATATTTAGGTCACATAGGACTTTTCAGCTTGTAACATTCTGAGGCTTAGGATAGGTATGAAATTCAAAGATAGTAGGCATCAAGAAGGTTACAAACACGAAAATAGTTTGGCATATCATATTGATCCCTATTCTTCCCCCCTTACAGACCCTTACCCGCTCACTGCCTTATTTCTCCTTCTCTCATCTTCCTTGTCTCTCCATATATATAGGAAATCATAACATGACATAGTAACTATGGCTAGCCTACGAGTTTTTGTGCACTAATGAACATGTTTCTCTTTCTTTTCTGACTTTGTCACTTTCTTTATCAGCTCATCTCAGTCAAGAATGCTTTTTATTTTTTGAGAAATTTTTCTACTTGTATTACTATTGCTTTTTGAATTTTTCTTTTGTTTTGTGCTTTCAGGCTAAACTTTAGTTCCCATATCAATCTAATCTTTCCTATTTCACTCTATTTTTACAAACTTCGCTGTGATGTATCTACTTAACCTTCAATATGTATGGCTAGACAACTATAGTCATGCAGTGTAGGACCAAAGAAAAAAGGAATGTAATATCACTAAATCGGGTCTAGTAGTTATGGGTATATTTTTTGGGTTCCGAGTGTGAAACTAGGAATTTATGGGTTTTCTAGTAATTTTAATTTAATTTAGGAGGTTAATTTCATCTAAAATCGATTAAACAATAATCCAAAAAATAAAATATTTTTGGAAAATTAATTTTAAATTAATTTAATAATTATTAGTGAGAATAAATAATTTGGGTCCAAAAAGAATTTTAAAATAATTTTTATTGGGGGTTAATTTGAGTTAAATTAATTAAATTAGATTTAATTGTAAAATAAGAGAAATTTTGGAGTACTTATTTGAAAAATAAACCTTAAAATTTAGAATTTTGGCGGGAAAAGATCAATTGGTAAAGTAAAGTAAAGGATCAATTATGCAAATTTTCCAATTTTTAAATTTCTAGTGGGTTGTTTCAGTTTTGAACACAATGCTTCTAGCTCAGTTTTGAATACAATGCATCTAGCCTACTTTTCACACCATTTACATCAGATTAGAGAGCTATAAAATTTGTTTTCTTTGCATGGTTTTAAAGATCTATCATCATAGAATAGATCCAACCAATTTTCTTCTCAAAATACTCTCTCAATTCACCCAAAATTATTCTCAAAAGTAGCCAAAAATATTCTGAAATTTCTCAAGCTTATTAAATCAAGATTTTCAATTAACGAATTTAGAGCGAAACAAAGGTAATCTTGAATCCTAAACTTGTTTTTACGAATATTAGAAACATTTTTACATGATTTGAGAGTCAATTAAAGGATTTTTATCAATGTCATCTTCTTCCAAGAATACATGGTTCTTTAATGGTGGATCTTGAATTTTGAGAGGAAATCCACAAATCAATGGATGTTCCAACTCAAAATGGATGTATTAAAAGCTTTTTGGTCTTATTTAGCAAGATTAAACATGATTTGTGAGGTAATTTGAATAAACCTGAATTTCATCATATTCAGGAACTGATTTTTTGAAATTTTGTGAAATTGATTTAAATGTGAAATTGATGCTTAGTATATGTGTATTTGGTTTAGTATTGATGTTTGGAAGAGATTAGGAGGGCTAGAGAGATCGATTTTTGTGAAGAATCGAGTTTTTAACTTGATGTTAAAAATCTAGTAAGGTATCTTTGTGAAAGAATTTAGATTAGTATAGTTAATTAAAATTCGTGTTTATTATAGCACTGGAAAGGTGGTAATGTCTACTTTACCTCTGTTGATGCTTCAAATCTTGAAGAGGACCGAGATAACCTGAATTGAATCTTGGAATTGCTTAGTTGATCACTTGTTGTGATAGAATAAAATTGTGTGGTGAGTGTTTCTAAGGGCGATTTGGTAAATTGACCCTCAATTATGTTTTAATGATTTCAATTAATTAATTATGGTTGAATGACTGAATTTGCAAGATTGGTATTAAATGTGCAAAAATTGAATTTGTATTGGAAAAAAAATTGTAAGTAAGCTTTTGGGTGGTGTTGTGTTATTTAATTAGATTAATCTTAAGGATGATTTGAAGCATGTGTACTGAAATTTTTTATCATGATATGTTGGAGTTACAATTCGTAATTGAATATGGGAAATTGGAAAATGAATTGGTTGATTTAATTGGATGTTAAATGGCTATGTTACAAGTCACACATAAGCATCTTGTCACATTAAATTGAGCATAATAATGATTGATTTATATGCTATGTTTTAATGAATATATTGGCAACATGCATGGTGGATCCATTGGACATAGTTGGCATGCCATAGGAATTGTGGGTACTTACCTTTATTGTGACATTGTGAACATATGGCTCTAGGTGGTGTAAACCCTTAACCCGTATCCGTCGCTGAAATAGGGTTACGAAACATTACCATACAAACAGAACATTAAAACATACATTTTATACATCATCAAAAACATATTATAAAACATTCATTAGCATACATATTGTCATAAAATCGAGCCCTCGAGGCCCTAGAAACACCTTAGAAACAATTCGGAACTAAATTGGAAAATTTAGAAAGTCTAAGAAAAAGTTAGAAAAATTTGACTACAGGGGCCACACGGCTGTGTGGCCAGATTGTGCCTCACATGGCTGATACACACGCCTGTGTCTCAGGCTGTGTAACATTCAAACTAGGGACACATGACAGTGTCCTAGCCCGTGTCCTCACCCGTGTAACGCTCTGAGTAGGGTCACATGGCCATGTCACAGGCTCGTCTGCCAGACCATGTAACTCTTGAAATAGTCCCACATGCCCGTGTGCCAGGCTGTGTGCTAGGCCGTGTAAGTGTCTTGCATATAAAAGAACCTACAGGTGACACACAACACGGCTGAGTCACATGCTTGTGTCTTAGGTCGTATGGACATGAATTGTCCAAAATAAAGCCATTTCCAACACTAATTCATGCATACACCTATAGGTCTTTTGTGCATATAATCAAGACCTCAAAAACTTACCAGAACATGCATATAATGACTAATTCAATAGTCCTAAATCAACCAACCAATATGCCATTCAAGACACCTCAAATACATTCACTCAAATCTTACCTAAACATGTATACTTTACCACATTTCAATCATACACATCTAGCTCAATACCTTCCCAAAACATACCATATCTTGACCATATTGAAACCAATTCAACACATACCATTTTAGCCATTCAAACATGCAACATAACATAGCCACATTAACACATACTAATAAGGTATCAAAAGTACCAAACCAATTAACTTATACAAACTAAATCATCAACCAAACATTCAACTAAACATCATTATAAGTCCAGCTGTACATGCCATTATGACCTTGTCCAAAACATCAAAAACTACCAAAATTTATGTTGGATAGTGTGATAAATCTCCGACGAGCTTCCAAATCGGTCGAGCTTCTGAGAATCTATAAAACATAGGAAAGAAAACTACGTAAGCACATAATGGTTAGTAAGTTCATATAACATAAACACAACTTACCATTCATTTGCATAATGTAAATAGCCTAATTAAAGCATCAACCAATACCATAAAACTTGGCACAATGCCTATACAATATCAAAAAATACACAAGTTAGTTCATTTATACATGGTTCAAAAGAGTTCATTCATAACAAGCAACTTACATCTTTGTTCATACCATTTAAATCACCACTTCCTTTTCATAAGTACATGATATATTTCATTTGAGCACTTACCATTTCCTTTCCTTTTCATGCCCGTTGAACCATCTAGAATATCATCGGATACTCGAAAAAGCTCACATGAAGTGTGCTTAAACATATAACAGTAATCTTTCCTTTACATTATTGCTCAAATGAGCTATGAAATGGGCCTGCTCACATGAGACGTGGGTCAGAATGTAAGCTACACGATGTTGATCACACAAGCTATGGAGTATCCACAAAAATGTAAGACCTTAGCCATCGGTAGGACATCCAAGACCAGCACCTGAAACCTAAAATCCCTAATGAGATGTCATTTGTATCCTATGAATTCCTAAGGTTCAACTAGGACTCGATGACTGCTATGGAATATCTTTGGATATACATTGATTAATAGAATTATAAATACATAATAACACACAATTGAGCAACATAAACATAGTAATCCATACATACAAACTTACCTCGACGACTAGGCGTAGATACGTAATCGACTAATCCGAGGCTTTAGTTTTTCCCCACTCTAGAACCATACATGGCATATCTTGATCTAAATAGACAAATTGAATCCATTTAATATCCCTAGCATTCAATTTAGTCCACACTTCATATTTTTACAAAAATACTATTTTGCCCTTTATACTTGAACTTTTAACAATTTAGTCCTTAAGCTCATTATTTGAAATTTAAACATTTTAATCCTCTTCTCAAGCTACCAAATTTCTCTAGGGACTTAAACCAACCTATACAATTTAACATGAACTTTTACTATTTTTACAAATAAGTCCTTAAATGAAATTTTCATAAAAATCACTTTACAAAACATGTTTATTTATCAACAAGGACTCATAATCTATCATTAAACATCAAGGATCACACAAAAGCATTCATGACATAACCCTCAATCTTTAATAGTTTTACAAATTGATCCCTGGGCTAGCTAGATTAAGCTAAAACGACTTCAAAAACATAGAAAAATTAAAAACGGGGTTGAGAACACTTACATGCAAGCTAAACAAATTGGCCAAATGCTCTAAACCCTAAAAATGGTTTTTTTGTTCCTTAATTTCGATGGTGACTTTCAATTAAGAAGATGATACCATCTTTTTATGTTATTTTACTTTACTTAATAATTAAATTACTTTATTAACCTTGACTATTAACATTAAAGTCACCTAATTTTATGTCCATAAATGTCCACTAGCTTTAGGAATGGTATAATTACCATCTAAGTCCATCCACT
The DNA here is from genome assembly GCA_025506655.1 of Gossypium rotundifolium. NCBI lineage: Eukaryota > Viridiplantae > Streptophyta > Magnoliopsida > Malvales > Malvaceae > Gossypium > Gossypium rotundifolium. Next base: position 174,151,285 of record CP106724.1, read on the forward strand.
TTAAGGTTTCATAGCTATTTGACTCTTTTAACTAATGGAACTCTACTTTTACTCTTTTTACGATTTAGTCCTTCTTACTTTATTAATCATGCAAACATCAAAATTGCTTAACGAAATTTTAATACGACCTTACTAACATCCCATAAACTAAAATAATAATAAAATAAAAATTTACTCGCTAGATTTGTAGTCCCAAAACCACTGTTCTGATTTCACTAAAACCAATCTGTTACAACTTTCCCCCTAAAAGAATTTTTGTCCTCGAAAATCTTACAAAAAAAAAAAGTTCGGGTTTGGCACTTTCATTGCTTCTTTTGGTTCCTAGGTAGCCTATTCTATTCCTCGTTGTTGCCAGATAACTTTAACTAAAGCTATATTTTTTATTTTCAATTCTTCAACTTCCCGAGCTAGAATTGTGATTAGTTCTTCACTGTATGTCATATCTGGCTATATCTCAACATCAATAGGTGAAATCACATGTGAAGGATCTGATCGATACCGTCGTAACATTGATACATGAAATACATTGTGAATATTTTCTAACTCTAATAGTAAAGATGATCTGTAAGCTACTAGCCCAATTCTCTCAATAATCTCATACGGCCCGATGAACCTCAGACTAAGCTTTTCTTTTTGGCCAAATCGAAGAACTTTCTTCCAAGTTGATACTTTCAGAAATAGTTGCTAACTTGAAATTCAATATCTTTTCTTTTCAAATCTGTATAAGATTTCAATCGATCAGAAGCCGCTTTCAAACTGTCACTATCACTTTAACATTTTCTTCGGTTTCTCGAATCAAATCAACAATGAATAACTTTTTCTCACTAAGCTTAGACCAGTATAACAGAGTTCGACACTTTCGACCATACAAAGCTTCGTATGGTGCCATTGTAATGCTTCATTGACAATTGTTATTATATGTAAATTCAACTATTGGCTGAAATCTCTCCCAGTTACCTTCAAATTCCAAAACACATTATCGAAATATATCTTCAAGTACCTGAAATACTCGCTCAGGCTGACTATCGGTCTATGGATGAAACGCTATGCTAAAATGTAGTCAAGTGCCTAGAGATTCATTTAACTTGCTCTAAAATCGAGACGTAAACCGTGGATCTATGTTAGAGATAATAGAAATTGGCACATCGTGCAATCTAGCAATCTCAGCAACATACAAATCTGCCAATTTCTCAAGTGAATAATCTGTACGCATTTGAATGAAATGTGCGGATTTCATCAATTGGTCTACAATAACCCACACATCATCTTTCTTTCTTGGGGATAAAGGCAATCTCGATACGAAATCCATCGTGACACATTCCCATTTCCATTTTGGAATCATCACAGGTTGTAACAAACTAGATGATACCTGATGCTTGGCTTTAATTTGCTAACAAGCTAGGATTCTTCTATCCCGTGACATTTCCAAAGAACCTTTATTATAGCTATGTTCTTATTTTTCAATTCTTTAACCTCTCGAGTCAGAATTCTAATCAGTTCCTTAATGTATGACATATTAAGCTGAATCTCGACATCCATTATTCAGATAAATGTGAAGGGTCAGATCGATACTGTCGTAACATAGATATGTGAAAGACATTATGAATTATTTCTATTTGAATGGTAAGGCTAATCGATATGCTACATGTCTGATTCTTTCAATAATCTCATACGGCCCGATAAATCGTGGACTTAGCTTCCCTTTTCACCGAACCAAATAACTATTTTCCTGGGTGATACTTTTAAGAACACTCTATCCTCGACTTGAAATTCAATATATTTACATTTAAGATCCGTATATAATTTCTGTCGATCCGAAGCTGATTTCAAATTATCCCGAATCACTTTCACTTTTTCTTCAATCTCACGAACCAAATCAACGCCGTGAATCTTTTTCTCACTGAGCTCAATCTAGTATAACGGAGTTTGGCATTTTCGAGCATACAAAGTTTCATACAGTGCCATCTTTATGCTCGATTGATAACTGTTATTGTACGCGAATTCAACCAACGGTAAATATTTCTCCCAGTTTCTTTCAAACTCTAATACGCAACAACGAAGCATATCCTCGAGTATCTAAATTACTCACTCGAACTAATGATCGGTCTGAGGATGAAATGCGGTGCTAAAATACAACCGCGTACCAAGAGTTTCTTGTAACTGTCTTCATAACTGCGATGTAAATCGTGGATCACTATAAAAAATAATAGAGATTGACACCCGTGTAATCTAACGATTCAAAAATGTATAACTCAACTAATCTCTCAAGGGAGTAATCTGTATGTACTGGAATAAAGTGTGCAAAATTTGTCAAACAATTAACAACAACCCAGATTACATCTTTCTTCCTCAGAGATGAGGGTAAACCCGATACGAAGTCTATTGTAACTCGATCCCATTTGCATTTCGATATTATTACTGGTTGTAATAATCCAGAAGGTACCTGATGTTCAGATTTAACTTGTTGTCATACTAAACATCTCAATACGAAGTTTGAAATCTCTCACTTCATACCTAGCCACAAATACATCTGTTTCAAATCATTGTACATTTTAGTGCTACCAAGGTGAATGGACAAACTACCACAATGAGCTTCAGACAAAATCTTCTGAATTAACTCTGAATCCTTCAGTACACAAACTCTGCCTCTAAAATGTAAGCAATCATTTGACCTAATTTGAAAATCTGAATCAGGAGTCGACTCACAAAAATTTCGTTTAGCAACCAACGTATCATCGCATTTCTGAGCCTCACAAATCTCTTGTAAGAATAACGATTTAGCTTTTAACTTAGCTAAAATCGAACCATCAGTATACAATGACAACCGTGTATTCAACGCTCACAAAGCAAACATAGATCTTCTACTCAGAGCATCAGCCACTACATTTGTTTTTCCGGATGATAATCAATAATTAAATTATAGTCTTTCAACAACTCTAGCCATCTGCGCTGTCTTAAGTTCAAATTTTTCTACGACATTAAATATTCAAACTCTTATGATCGATAAAAATGTGACATTTTTTGCCAAGCAAATAGTGTCGCCAAATTTTTAACGCAAACACAATAGCTGCCAACTCTAAGTCATATGTTGGATAATCTTTTGTGTGGCTTTAATTGTCGGGAAGCATAAGCTATTACTTTGCCTTCTGATAAACCATAATTTACACATATTTAAATCTCACATTTAGCATACTTTTGGATGACTTATCCCTTGAATTGTGGAATTCGATGCTCCTAATCTCTTAATTTCATTGTAGAAACCCAAATTTGCCAGGGCCCATTTTATAACCAAGAACCAAAAACAATAATAACCAAGGTCCAATAAGCAGTCTCTTTACAAACCCATTAACTAAACCCAACATTAAGCCCAATTTACACTACCCAGATGACCCAAGCAGGTGAATTTGAAAACTTCGGTGACCTCTCATGACCACCCCACGCGACTCTTGGATTCATGCGTGCCTTCACGCGCGCGACCGTTCGTATCCCCACTCGTGCCACGCGCTCCACCCACGCGCAAGCCTACACCAGTACACCATTTGTATTGCCTCCAGCGTTGCGGTGTCGTACTACCCCTCCATATCTCGGCCACGTCTGTACCTGCAAACGAATAGCAAAAAGAACGATAGAAACAACAATAAAAACAGAATGAAAATAGGATAAAAGAAAAATAAAAACTTGTATTTTTAGTCGGCTATAAAAAGAGGCCGAACCAAAACCTGGATTTTTTACGCATACGTAATACATCAATACAAATCAACAGCAGAAATATTCAAAAAAGGTTGCCTTTTGACTCAATTTTTTTCGTTTCTTCTTTTCAAAACCGTTTCTGTGTCTATTTTTTTTCTGCTTTTGATATACAATAAACAAAAAGAGGGGGAAAAGGGATTTACCTGGGTCGAATGTTCGACCTTCGTCTTCTCCGTCATAATCGGAGTCCGATGTTGGTAAGCAAGCGAGGTTTTAAGATAGGTGTCTGAAAAATAAATTGGACCACTCGGGTACTACTTTTCGTCGAACATGATGGCGATTTGGTGGTAAAAAAAGTTTCTTTTTTTTCTCTACTGTTCACCAGTTATGATGGCGACTTAGTGGTGAACGAAAAGAGTTTTAGTTGGGATTGAAGGAGAAGACATTTAGGGTTCTGTTTAAGGGGGGCTTAGATTAGGTTTTATTTCATTGTAATCTATTATTAAGCCTGCTAATGGAACAGTGCCGTTTAGGCTTATAGCAATAGCCTTTAAACGACGCCGTATCAGCTTTTTCCCAACAACCCGACTCGATTCATAACCTCAGATCTATGCGTTTCTGCAATTAATGGAGAATTTGTGCATCTGATCCCTTTCATTTCTGAACTGCTTTAAATTAAATCTGTGATGCATGGTTTTTTTGTTCAATCGATCCTGTTAATTTGCGCGCATTTCAGATCGGTCCTCGCGTATTTTTAATGATTTTATTTATTATAAAATAGCCATTAAATTTTGTTTTTGTTTCAATTAAACATCTTTTTGTTTTCATATACAATCTTCACATTTTATTAGGTTTAATTCATTTTTATTTTGGTCTTAAATTATTTTATAATATGATAAATTTTATATTTATATACTATTCGTTTTAAACTATTTATATGTACATATTATTTTAACTTATTTTCATAATTTAGTATATATGTTTTAATGGGTACACACATACATATATGTAAAATTAGTATTAGAATTATTCCATTGATTTCGTAATATTGTTGATGTATGTATATTAACTAATTTCCTTTATCATTGATTTAATGTTTGATATTATCACTATTATGTATGTTTTGATTCACGTTTTATATTTATTTGTTGCCCGAGATTCAATAGATTATATTTCATTTGTAAATAATTGCTCCATGTAGTATGTTATTATGCCATAGCATTCACTTAAAAACATCATGTTTCAATACTATTCAAACTTTAAAATCATTTTATACAAAGCTTTAAATCACAAGGTAATGCTCATGTTTAGAGGTTTCGAGAAAATCGTGCTCTAACTTACTGAGTTCTTGTAACACCCCAAACCCGGCCTATGCGTTAAGTCTAGATTTGGCATGCCACACAAATCGAACTTACATCTAGTCATCAATGATTTAAGAAAAAACAAATCTTCAAAACGATTTTGGGGATGGGGTTTATTAAAAATCGAGATTAATTTGAAATCCATGATTTTAAAACGTAAGGGTTTATAATTTGATTTTCAGAGAAATAATTGGTTAAAATAATTTCATAAAAGAGTTTTCACAGAAATTTTACGAGTTGATGATATTTAAGAAAAACCCTTTTTATACGCAAGTTTAAGAAAACATTTATAGAAATTAAAATCCATCCACGAAATAAAATCCATGAAAATAATACCAGAGGTCTTATTACATTGCAACCGAAATAATACTTAAATAGAAATACTTAAAAGAAGTTCAAAGTTTATATATAACCCATCATTCATAGTATGGCCTCCACACGAAGTCATCCCCGGCCCAAGCCTCCATCAATTATCATTACCTGAGAAGGGTAAGAAAAATAGGGTGAGTTACTTAGAACTCAGTCCGTGTCCACTGGGCCAAAACCATTAAAGCATATAATTGGGCTTGAGCCCATTTACAAATGTACAATATAAATATATATCAAATATAAAATGCATGTGATATGCAATTCCCAACCAAACCTAAATTTCCATCCGCTACACACCACCCGTACCAACAGCACACCTGTGGGGATCAAGTCAACCCACCCCGCCAACACACCAATCACAGGTATAAAGCCATTTAAAATGTTTGTGGTAGAGCCACCGAACTAAATTGTGACAGAGTCACCGAACTAGATTGTGACAGAGTCACCGAACTAGATTATGGAAGAGCCATCCGAACTAGATTGTGACAGAGTCATCGAACTAGATTGTGGCAGAGCCACCAGCACTTCTCTTCAATTTTATCCCAACCCATGCAATCATGTATGCATATACAAAGCATAACAATATTCATATAATGATTTCATCATAAGGCCCATAATACAAGTTGGTCCATTCAACCAAATTTGGCCCATTAATCAAGCAAATTTGGCCCATTAATCGATCTAGCAAATTTGGCCCATTAATTACATGAGGCCCTTTTCACAAATTTCACACTTGGCCAATTTATCAATATAATTCATATGGCCCCAAATATCACTGTTTAATATAATAGCCCATTAAGGGCAAATCCATAATTTCCACAACTTTAATACAAATTTCATGCATTTACACAAAAAGTATTAATATACCGTATTTTCCAATTTTACCAACTTTACGATTTTTATTCTATTACTTACGGTACAATATCTAACCTATGAGATAAGTATGAAATTACACACCTGATTACGGTGAGAACTATACTTTCCCGCTCATCAATAACTAAATACGTATCACACTCGATTAGAACACTGAAACTAAATATAAATCTATGTCAAGATAAATGATCTAGATCTTTACCCTCAGAATTTTGAACAACAATTATCTTTTGATTTTCCCCGATTGACGGTTCATAAACCGTTGAAGAACCAAACAATCAATGGCTCCGGAGTACGCACGACTTTGAATAATCGATTCTCTTCGGATGAGGGTCCACAACCCGATGGAAAGTCTCAGATTCGAAACAGCCCTTCGCTTGAATTTAGGGGGAATAGCAGAACCACCCCTCTTCGAAACTCTATTAACAACCCTTTTTGACCCTATATTGATTGCCTACATTGACAAATAAATGTTAGTCCAACTAATATTCCCTTATTACAACCAATTGATTTTAAAGGAGAAATAGGCTTACCACAGGATTCTTTCGTTCAAAGAGTGAAAGTCGATTAATAAAGTCCCTATGACAGAATCGATTAATCAAAACAATCCTTAATCAATTAAAAGAATAATATAAAACCCCTTTTTGAAATTTATTCCTCACCTTGAACTGTAACATCCTAGATTAGGGGTTATGCGTTCGTGCATAATTCATGAGATAGTGGGATCAGTGGGTGTGTTGGATGTGTTCTGAAGAGTTTCAAGAACCCTAAGATGAAATAAAATGTAAGGAAATGTAAGGAAATGTAAGGAAAAGAAAGGAAATATAAGGAAAAGTAAGAAAATGTAAGGAAATGTAAGGAAATGTAGGGAAATGTAAGGAAATATAAGGAAAATGTAAGGAAATGAAAGGAAATGAAAGGAAATGAAAGGAAATGTAAGGAAATGAAAGGAAATGTAAGGAAATGTATGGAAATGTATGGAAATATATGGAAATGTAAGGAAATGTATGGAAATGTATGGAAATGTGTGGAAATGTATGGAAATGTGTGGAAATGTAAGGAGATGTATGGAAATGTAAGGAAATGCTTTAGAAATGTTAAGTTTTGGAAACTAAACTAAAATAGGAAAGTGACCATTTTGGAAACCGAAGTAAATTAGGAAAGTGAACATTTTGGAAACCAAACCAAAATAGGAAACTAAACATTTTGGAAACCAAGCCAAAATAGGAAACTAAACATTTTGGAAACTTGGAAAATACAGAGCCGCGTGAAAATTTTTGGAAACTTAAAAATGACCCCGGAATGTCGAATTTTAGAGCCCAAAGGGGAACTTAGGGCCAAGTGACCCTAAAATATAAAGTACATGAAATTTGACCCAATAACGGACTTGGAAAAGTGGCCTGAAGATGCCACCTAAGGCCTTAGAAAATGGCCCACATGCAAAAGGTTTTGGGCTTGAATTGAGTCACATAAGAAGCAAATAAAATAAGTTTTATTTTGCTTCTAGAAGCCCAAGAGGTGGACGGCACAAGGCTTGCAAAGAGGAGTTTCACTCTCTTTAAAACTCGGCTAATTAGAAGATCATAAGGACTCTTAAGGGAAGAGTTTAATTCTCTTTAAAATTCGGCTAAATAGGTGGATAAATGAAGGATTATTCTTTAATTAGGAAAATAAGGAAGAGTGGTGGCCAAGTAAAGGATTCTTGGCCTAGTAAATTCGGCTATAAAAGGAGGGACTAGGGCCATTCATTATTCATTCTCCCTCTCTTTCCTCTCGCCAAATATTCTTCTTGAGCATCCATTCTTTTCTTCTTTTCTTTTAGCCTCCTAGCCGATTTCCTTCTAAGCCTATTATTCCTCTCTTCTTTCATCTTTGAAACCAAATACATAAGGGAATCATAGCCGATTGTTCATCAAGTCTCTAAGCGAATCTCTCAAGGTTGAAGTGAAGGTGCAATCGATTCCTTCAAATAAGGGTAAGATCCAAGTTTAGTTTTCCATTCTTTTATATTCTAGACTTATTGAAATTTAGAGACTAATTTCGATTATTAATCTTGGCGAATCATGGAAGAAGAAATTCTTTTCCGAAGGTACACCATAGGCCACGTGTTCCTAGTTATTCGGTGAATTTTCGGATTTAAAATCCACAAGGTAAGTACCTAAAAGTATTCGGCCAAAGCTTGTATGATTATCTAGATCAGTTCTTTAATTATTAAAAAGCCGAAAACTAACCCATATTGAGATTCAAGGTTGGCCGAATATCAAGTGAAGGAAAACCAAGTTTTCGGGATTTGAATAAACACCAAATCGGCATCAAAGGTAAGTCTTTTTTACAAATCCTACTAGGATTTGGATATCATAGCCAAATAGAATTTATGCTAAGTAATAAAGGATGAATCAAATGTAGGGACTAAGGATCTAAACTTTAGATCTAGCTTTTCAGAATCTCAAGGAATCGCTAAACAAATCAGGTGTGTACGCACACTAACTTTCGATATTTCATATGGCAATTATTTTTATTATATGATTATATGAATATGGCTAAGTACCCTAATGTGGTACAAAAGTACTCTGTGCACGCGTTTCCTACTTCGATAGGATTATGAAATATGTTATTTTATAACATGTGAATATTTGAATGTTAAGCATGATATATATATATTTGGGGCATTCGGGATTTCTGTGAAAGGGGAAGAAGGTGTTGACTTCGGTCTCACCAACGTTATATTTGAAGGTGTTGACTTCGGTCTCACCAACGTTATATTTGAAGGTGTTGACTTCGGTCTCACCAACGTTATATTTGAAGGTGTTGACTTCGGTCTCACCAACGTTATATTTGAAGGTGTTGACTTCGGTCTCACCAACGTTATATGGTGACTACGGTCACAAATATTTGAATATGGTGTGTAGCGGATGGAGGGTTGACTTAGTAGTCCCCACGGTGTGAATGGCAGGTACGGGTGGTGTGTAGCGGATGGACCATTAGGATTGGGTTTGGGTTGCATCATAATTTCATTTTTATATGGATCCGATGATTTGAACATGAATGCCTGATTTGTTGAATGTTAGTATTGTGTGCACATTGAGTCTGTTGACTCACCCCGTTGTGGGAACTATTTTCAGGTGATGAACAGTGACGGACCGGGCCGGTAGACGTTGAGGTGGCCATGCTACATTCGGAGATTTTATTTAGTTTGGACTTTTTACTTTTATTTTATTTTGGGTTTACTTGATGTAATAAGGCCATAAGGCCCAGTGGATTTCTCTTTATTTTTGCTCTACTATTAAGTTTTATGCTAAGAACTATTTTGGATGTATTTAATTAAATGGGTTTACAAGTATAAATAAATGGGTTTACAACCTAAGCCCAACTCAAAACAATAGTTTTTCTAAAAATTTACAAATTTTCTCTAAGTAACGAAAATGATTGAAACCGGTTTACTTTAGGAACATACCAGATCCAGTCCATTCTCGTGGGCCGGGTGTGGGGGTGTTTCAATTTGGTATCAGAGCCCAGTTCAAACTCTCGGCCTGTGGGCTAAGGCCCAAAACATTTTCAAAGCGAGCCAAATGATTATCTTTGAAAAAAATAAGCAAGTTTTCTGGCATGGCACCTAAGTCTCAGACCCATGATCCACCAGTAAGTACTTCTATCCATTGTGTGATTTATATTATGATTTGTAGAAGGGTAGAAATGGAATGGAACGTAGAATAGAGATTAAGTACTTGAACCCAGGACTAGTTACCCCAACAATTACATAAGACTTAAATGCCTAATCAAACAAACCTATGATTAAGTCACCGAGCTAGGGTGTCGAATCATTGTTGCGATGTCAGGAGTAGATTCAAGAAGAGCTTGGTATTTAAGCATCTAGTGACTCACCTCCTCTTTACTCGAATCCTACAGTGCGTAATGTAACTTCACCCTAATCAAGAGGACTTAGTCACAGGCTAAACCCAATAACTAAAACCCGAAAGGGACTAGCGTATTTTTATGGAAACCCTAATTTTAAACTAAATTACCCTCTTGATTTGAAAAGAATATTTTATAAATTTTCCTAAAATATTTCGATTTACAAATTTACTAAAATACCCTTAGTGGTAAAATTACAAAATGCCCTTGGTTTATAAAATGTTCAACTACTCAATGACTTTACCAAAATTTCATTATTTTATAAACATTCAAAACCCTAATTTGTAAAATATCAAAATACCTTGATTTTGGAAAATTACAAAATTGCCCCTAACTTACAAAATTACCAAAATGACCCTAATTTCCAAAATTTTTGCAACTTCATCGTCTTTGGAAAATAAATTTCTCAAAAGAACCCTCAAAGTTTTGCAACTTCGAAATATCCCTGATTTATTAAAATTTTACAATTTACCCCGATTTGTGGAAAAATTACCAAAATACCCCGATGTCTAAAAATTTCAAATACCTCGATTTCAAAAATTTTTCCAAAATACCTCAGAACTTAAAAGGACCAAAAATACCTTGTGACAAAATCACCAAGGAACCTTATTTTGACAAATTACGAAAATACCCTATAAGACAAATTACGAAAATACCCGGTAGTGGAAAACAACAAATGAAAAAAACTACAACGTTTCTCCGAATGAACTAAGGTTCATAATTGTTTGATGGATGTGTGAATGAATGAAAAGACGTGTGCATGTATGAATACGAAAGAACCACCTCTAAAAATTCTTTCCATAAAACTTCTTGGCGGGTAATCAAGTAAAACAAGGACTAACTCATAAAACTTTTTAATTAAATCATGACGTTAGAAATGAGTTCTAAGGAACGTGAACTTAGAGAATGTGCCTAGAAAGTATGATAGTTCTTTAAGATCGAGTCTGTGACAATAGCGTAGTGTGGTGAGTTAGACATGCGGATGAACGATAGTAAGTAATTTCGAGGACGAAATTATTTTTAAAGGGGTAGAACGTAACATCCTAGATTAGGGGTTATGCGTTCGTGCATAATTCATGAGATAGTGGGATCGGTTGGGTGTGTTGGATGTGTTCAAGAGTTTCAAGAACCCTAAGATGAAATAAAATGTAAGGAAATGTAAGGAAATGTAAGGAAAAGAAAGGAAATATAAGGAAAAGTAAGAAAATGTAAGGAAATGTAAGGAAATGTAGGGAAATGTAAGGAAATATAAGGAAAATGTAAGGAAATGAAAGGAAATGAAAGGAAATGAAAGGAAATGAAAGGAAATGTAAGGAAATGAAAGGAAATGTATGGAAATGTATGGAAATGTATGGAAATGTATGAAAATATATGGAAATGTAAGGAAATGTATGGAAATGTATGGAAATGTGTGGAAATGTATGGAAATGTGTGGAAATGTAAGGAGATGTATGGAAATGTAAGGAAATGCTTTAGAAATGTTAAGTTTTGGAAACTAAACTAAAATAGGAAAGTGACCATTTTGGAAACCGAAGTAAATTAGGAAAGTGAACATTTTGGAAACCAAACCAAAATAGGAAACTAAACATTTTGGAAACTTGGAAAATACAGAGCCGCGTGAAAATTTTTGGAAACTTAAAAATGACCCCAGAATGTCGAATTTTAGAGCCCAAAGGGGAACTTAGGGCCAAGTGACCCTAAAATATAAAGTACATGAAATTTGACCCAATAACGGACTTGGAAAAATGGCCTGAAGATGCCACCTAAGGCCTTAGAAAATGGCCCACATGCAAAAGGTTTTGGGCTTGAATTCGAGTCACATAAGAAGCAAATAAAATAAGTTTTATTTTGCTTCTAGAAGCCCAAGAGGTGGACGGCACAAGGCTTGCAAAAGAGGAGTTTCACTCTCTTTAAAACTCGGCTAATTAGAAGATCATAAGGACTCTTAAGGGAAGAGTTTAATTCTCTTTAAAATTCGGCTAAATAGGTGGATAAATGAAGGATTATTCTTTAATTAGGAAAATAAGGAAGAGTGGTGGCCAAGTAAAGGATTCTTGGCCTAGTAAATTCGGCTATAAAAGGAGGGACTAGGGCCATTCATTATTCATTCTCCTCTCTTTCCTCTCGCCAAATATTCTTCTTGAGCATCCATTCTTTTCTTCTTTTCTTTTAGCCTCCTAGCCGATTTCCTTCTAAGCCTATTATTCCTCTCTTCTTTCATCTTTGAAACCAAATACATAAGGGAATCATAGCCGATTGTTCATCAAGTCTCTAAGCCGAATCTCTGAAGGTTGAAGTGAAGGTGCAATCGATTCCTTCAAATAAGGGTAAGATCCAAGTTTAGTTTTCCATTCTTTTATATTCTAGACTTATTGAAATTTAGAGACTAATTTCGATTATTAATCTTGGCGAATCATGGAAGAAGAAATTCTTTTCCGAAGGTACACCATAGGCCACGTGTTCCTAGTTATTCGGTGAATTTCGGATTTAAAATCCACAAGGTAAGTACCTAAAAGTATTCGCCAAAGCTTGTATGATTATCTAGATCAGTTCTTTAATTATTAAAAGCGAAAACTAACCCATATTGAGATTCAAGGTTGGCGAATTTCAAGTGAAGGAAAACCAAGTTTTGGATTTGAATAAACACCAAATCGGCATCAAAGGTAAGTCTTTTACAAATCCTACTAGGATTTGGATATCATAACCAAATAGAATTTATGCTAAGTAATAAAGGATGAATCAAATGTAGGGACTAAGGATCTAAACTTTAGATCTAGCTTTTCGAATCTCAAGGAATCGCTAAACAAATCGGTGTGTACGCACACTAACTTTCGATATTTCATATGGCAATTATTTTTATTATATGATTATATGAATATGGCTAAGTACCTAATGTGGTACAAAAGTACTCAGGTACGTTTCCTACTTCTGATAGGATTATGAAATATGTTATTTTATAACATGTGAATATTTGAATGTTAAGCATGATATATATATATATTTGGGGCATTCGGGATTTACGTGAAAGGGAAGAAGGTGTTGACTTGGTCTCACCAACGTTATATTTGAAGGTGTTGACTTTGGTCTCACCAACGTTATATTTGAAGGTGTTGACTTGGTCTCACCAACGTTATATTTGAAGGTGTTGACTTGGTCTCACCAACGTTATATTTAAAGGTGTTGACTTGGTCTCACTAACGTTATATGGTGACTACGGTCACAAATATTTGAATATGGTGTGTAGCGGATGGAGGGTTGACTTAGTAGTCCCCACGGTGTGAATGGCGTGTACGGTGGTGTGTAGCGGATGGACCATTAGGATTGGGTTTGGGTTGCATCATAATTTCATTTTATATGGATCCGATGATTTGAACATGAATGCGATTTGTTGAATGTTAGTATTGTGTGCACATTGAGTCTGTTGACTCACCCGTTATGGGAACTATTTTCGGTGATGAGCAAAGTGGCCGGACCGGTAGGTGAGCGTTGAGGTGGCCATGCTACATTCGGAGATTTTATTTAGTTTGGACTTTTTACTTTTATTTTATTTTGGGTTTACTTGATGTAATAAGGCCATAAGGCCCGATGGATTTCTCTTTATTTTTGCTCTACTATTAAGTTTTATGCTAAGAACTATTTTGGATGTATTTAATTAAATGGGTTTACAAGTATAAATAAATGGGTTTACAACCTAAGCCCAACTCAAAACAATAGTTTTTCTAAAATTTACAAATTTTCTAAGCAACGAAAATGATTGAAACCGGTTTACTTTAGGAACATACAGATCCATCCATTCTCGTGGTAGGGTGTGGGGGTGTTTCATGAACGATGAACTTCCTTTCCACACGATCTTATTATGGCTAAGGTCGACTAATCGATGTAGAAATAATCGGCACTTCGCTATATCACTACAAAGAAAGAAGGATTTGTTGGAAAGAGAAAAGATTATAAATGAAGAGAAAGATTCGACTAAAGATTTTACCATCAACATTCAGCCATGGTAAAGAATTAGGGAGAGAATGATGTTTAAGAGTCTTTTAAGAGAAGTAAAGAAGAAAAGAGAATAGAAATGAAGGTTTGGATTTCGGTTCTCAAGGATAGAAGATGATTCAAAGATGAACTATGGGTCAATGTACATTCAGCAATGAGGGAAAAAGAGAAGAAATGGTCTTTGATGTTTTGGTATTTTTGGTCACAAAGAGGAGAGAAAGAAGAAATAATTTGGGGAGAAAGAACAACTCAAAACTGAAATGGTCAAAACTCAAATAACCAAAAGAAAATAAAATGGTTTACCTTTTGTCCCAAATACATGCGGCTAAGAGGAGGAAAATTAGAGAGAAAAGCTTTGAGAGAACACAAAATGATTAAAACAAAGATGTGCACAACTAGCTCCTAATTCATCCAAATGCCTTCAAAATTTCGGCCACCCCCTAGCCCCAAAAACCGTCCAAGTACATGGACACAAAGTCAAAGTTTTTGCCACACAAAACTTTCAAAACATTCACCTTACTATAAGCCTTGTGTCCACCCTTAATGCCTTTTTTTATAAGATTATTCTCCTTAATTTTTTATTTACCTTTTTCCTTTAGTCTTCTTGCCATAATATTTGAAATCCAACTCATCCAAGATCTTATCCATAACCGACACTATGAAAATGGAAAAATAAAAATAAACAAAATTCACATGCTCATCAAGGATTCGAACTCCTTCCCTCTAGGAACACTTATGGCGCCAACTCCACTTTACTACTAGCTCAACTTATGCTAGTTTAGTCACTTAATTTACCTTAAGCATTAATGATACAAGCTCCTCTCAAATAAAGTACAATTTACTAAAAATTATTCTAAGTCCAATATTAATCCCAAGCCCTCATGATACCATTTAACCACACAAATAAAAATTATTGCACTACTAAGCGCCAACAAAAGAAAACAACATACTGATACTAAATTTTAGAATGTTACAGTTCCGGTTCTATTCGTTTAAAACCTTATAACCGAATATCCTTTCTCTCTTAAATTAAATGCATGATTTTAAAATAAAAAAACTTATTCTCGGGAAGTTGAGATTTTGCACCCTAACTTACTGAGTGTGATATTTATCATCTCGGGATAAGAATTCCAAAAGAACAAAGGCAATATTCCGTATTTGGAATTTCGAGAAATAGTGCCCTAACTTACTGGGTTGCGATTTTTCGTTTAACCCAAATAATTGAATATCCTTCTTACTTTTTTTAAATGTACGAGTATTGAATGTCGGAGGATAAACCTAATTTCAAGAATATAAGATGTGGTGCCCTAACTTACTGAGTACGGCATTTTATTTCTTCGAAATAGGAAGCTTTGGCATCCAATATAATTCTGTCCAAATATATATTAAGTAAATGGATCGTAATCTAGAATCTTTTCAAATTTTCGACATCAGGACATTAATTAATCAATTCGGTACCAATTTTGGGCGTTATGGGGGTGCTAATCCTTCCTCATACGTAATCGACTCCCGAACCTATTTTCCTAAATTTCGTAGACCAAAATTATTTTTTAATAAAAATGTTTTATTAAAATAATCCATCTCAAGGTGATCCGATCACACCTTGAATAAAAGATCAGTGGCCACTCCATTTCCATATTTTTAAAGTCGATCCTGTTTTTTTAAAAGCCGATTTAAAAATGGTTTCAACATTCATGTTTTATACTCAAGAGAGCCTGAGAGTCGAAAAGAACGAGAAACGGGCCAAAAAGGGACAAAATGGGCCTACATTAGAAATTACACACTGGACCACCGCACACAGGTGGATTACATGGCCGTGTGTGGCAAGTAGAATCGACCAATAGAGGTGTTTCTGCCGGACTACACGTGCGGACTACACGTACGGACTACACGTGCGGACTACACGGGCGTGTCACACGGGCGTGTCCCTGCCACAACAAAGAAGAGTTCTATTCAGAATAAGCTACTTGTGGGCCAATAGAGGTGTTCCAAAGCCTATATAAACACCCTACGAGGCAACTTAAAAGGGGAGTTTGACAGGATGTCGAATAGATAACGAGTGGTAGAGAAAATACTCCAAGACAGCCGTTAGGAACAGCTTAGGAGAAGGATCTCTATCAAGACTGAAGATCTCCCATCAAGTTCTTTAGAAGTTTTTGGGTTTTCATTATGTTTTGTGGTTTTCCTTCTTTTATGATATTTTCCTCTTCTAGTATGAACTAAATCCCTTAGATACCTAAGGGGATGAAATCTATGACAGATCTTATTATTATTTGATTTATGAGATAAATACTTGTGCTTATTCTTAATTGTGAGTTTTATTCTTGTTTTGATAATTCAGATTATTGATTCAAGTCAAATGTGTAACACCCCTTACCCGAGACCGTTGCCGGAGTCGAGCATGAGGCATTACTAGACTTAACTACTAATTTGGGGCATAAAAATTGAAACTATCCATCTGCGTCATGTTGACTAAATTGAGAATAACTTGAGTTATGAAACTCAAAATTTAGATCTGTAAATTTTTCTTGAAACTAGACTCATATATCTTCTTACTATAAATTTTACAGAATTTTTAATGTGGCCAATTAGTACATTTTATTCATTAAATTTTCCCTTGTTACACTGACCAATGGTTCTGACCTCTCTTAACCTAAATTCAAATATCTCATTGTAAGGTTTTCATACGATGTTCCCACTTATTTCTATTGAAAATAGACTCACTAAGGAATCTATAAATATAAAATATAACTCATAATTAATTTTGTACAATTATTAATGTTTTTATAAAGTCAAAATAGGGACTTCAAATACCATCTTGACCTATCTCACTAAAATTTGAATATCATGTAATATAAATTCCTTTTCCTACTCTGTTTCTTTAATATAAAAATAGACACAATAAGATTTAATTCTATATGTTATTCACTTTCTAATTCCATTTCTCCTATTTTTGGTGATTTTTCAAAATCACATCACTGCTGCTAACCAAAAACTGTTTCATTGCAAAAATATGGTTAACTAGTTTATAACATCTTTACTCCATTTCATTTAAACTCTATATATTAACCATACTTATATATATCAAAAGCAAATCAACCAAAACCACAACTAAACATAATCATCAAGCCAAAATACAAATTCCAAGATTATTAAGATGGACAAGCCATTTTTGCATGGCTTATACAAATATATACAACTTCAAAACCAAACATAATATTACTAGACCATACATGCCATATATGTTCATAGTTTCAAACTTTTAAAATACCGAAATAGCGATTGATAGTGTGACGATGTTCCAAAATGATGCCCGAGCTTGTAGCTAACTTCCAAAATCTATGAAACAAAGTAACAAAAACACACGAAATAAGCTAACTTAGCTTAGTAAGCTTTAAGCAATTTAAACAATCTAATGATACAATCAACACATTTTAAGCCAATCCAAATTTCATTATCATTATCAATCTTAACCTCAAATCTACAAATGAGATAAATAATACATTTTTACACACAAATTTTACATTGGCCGAATGCTCATTTAATCAATATGACCTAATATTAATCAACTTTCAAGGCTAAAATGTCTTTATATGATCAAACATACACAAATGCATTTATATGAACTTAAGAACTATAATACCACATCTTGTACATATACCACTTAAATGGCCGATTATACATGAACAAATATATGCCCATATCCAAAAATCAATTCCACAATATTCATACTATTTATTTACAAGGCCGAATACACTTACTAAAATTCACATATAATCTTCAATTGTATCGCATATAATTAGTAACAAATATCAAGTTACTAATTTACCTTATCTCAAACAACCAATAGGCTTACACATACCTGAACATTGAGCTAATTTACTAAATTTAAATTCCATATCAGTAAGAATCTTTTTAAGCATACCCTTATAATAATTCATCGGCATAAAGCCTGCTAGGCATAAAGCCCGATATTTCTCACCGGCACAAAGCCTGCTAGGCATAAAGCCCGATATCTCTCACTGGCACAAAGCCTGCTAGGCATAAAGTCCAATATCTCTCACCGGCACAAAGCCTGCTAGGCTTAAAGCCTGAATATCATATTTTTAAAGCTGTCTCACAACCAATTCATATATCGAACTTTTCATGTACTTCATAATCTTTGTTCGAACTTTCAAATATTATAACTCAATCAAACTAAACTTAAACATATTAATTTTATAATTAATCACATTCGGCTAACTCAATACTAATTTCCCAATTTCCAAATCAACATATTAATAATTAAAATATATAATTTACAATGTTTAATCGCTTAAAGACTTACCTCGGATATCGACGGACGACAAAAACCAGCTATTCAACTATTTTCGCTTTTCCCCGATCCAAGTTGATTTCTTTGGTTCTTGATCTAAATATATTCAAATTAAGCTCATTCAAACATATTTTCATTCAATTTAATCCAAAAACACATAAATGAGCATTTTTTACTTTAGCCCCTAATATTTCACAGTTTCTCAATTTAGTCCCCATTTCAAAACAACACAAATACATAAAATTTCCTTAAACCCATGCTTGGCTGAATCTTCCATAGGTCCCTAGCAGCTCATTAATTTCATTTATTTCACATTTTTAACCCTCAATTTACAAATTTAACAATTTAATCCTTAATATGCATTTTTATCAAAAATCACTTAATTAACTATGATAATCTACCAACATTTATTTATTTTTCATCATCAAGCAACAAAAACATCATGCTTTCAACAATGGAAAATCACAAAATCATTATCAAATCTAAAAATTAAAACATGGGCTAGCTAGTATACGAAGCAATGATATCAAAAACGTAAAAATTATATAAAAAAGAACAACTATCATATCTTAATTAAGCTTCAAATGGCCGAAAATTTCCTAGGTTTTCTTTCTTTTTTTTTTTTTTTTAAGCTCACATTCGGCCAACATTAAAAGATGGAGAAGGTGGGTTTTGTTCTCTTTTTCTTTTTATGTTATTATAACATATATTATAAATTTATAACTAGTTTACTATTTTAACCATATTATGTTTTAATTATAAAACATAATAGTATGGACAAAGTTGTCCCATGACGCCCACTATCTTCTAAAATGGGCTATTTTCCCTTTAAGGATCCCATATTAAAAAGCCACATCAATATGTCACTTTACACTTTAGTTTGTAACTTTCGCATTTAACGCGATTACGTCCTTTTATTGAATCAGACACCTAAATGACAAAATTAAAACACGAAAAATTAGCACAAACAAATTCACACATAATAAATATGAAAAATAATCTTAAAACATTTTTCGAACTCGAATTTGTGGTCCCAAAACCACTTTTTCAATTAGGGTCAAAATCGGGCTGTTACAGAATGTGCTTATTCAGTGGAGCAAAAGTCCCTGTTTAAGAGTAGATCAACACAATTAAGCGGAGTTGATTGCAACCCTAGAAATTGGTTGACGAAAATTTGTCGGATTAGGGTCAAACCTAATATGAGAATCCATAGATCAAATTAATGCGACAATAGGTGTTTGGATTAGAAAGAGATTTCGATTAATCACCCTAGAGTCAGTTGTTTGTAGCCTCGAAAGAGGTATTAATATAATTCAGGGATTTCTATGGATTAAGTCAAGTGAATAAATCACATGAATCAAAAGTAATAAGTGAAGTCTAGGTGGATTCTTTCTTAGGTGTCGTCCATCTCATATAAGTTGTCCAAAGTATTTTCCCAGTTTACTCCCCGACAAGTTCATAAGTTAGTTAAATTAGTTAGTTAAATTTTAGATTAAAAATAAATCCCCTTTAATTATTAGGCTAGATAATAAAAAGATAGTTATTACTAAGTACTCTTGGTCCTTGAGGATACGATATTCCGAACTCACCACAGCTATACTACTGTTCGAAATAATAGTTATTTCGAGCATCCATCAAGTTTTTGGCGCCGTTGCTAGGGACTAAGAGATTAGGAAAACTAAATTTTTATTACTTTAACAATTTTTATTTTTTGCAATTTATTTTTATTTTATTTTAACTTGCTAATTTTTCTTTTTGTTTATGGGAAGTACCTCTAGTTTATGACTAGAAGGAACCCAACAGGACCCTTGATTTTTGACAATGATATAGAATGTACCATTCGCAGAATTCGTAGGGAAATAAGGCAAAACCTATAGTACATAGAAGAAGAACAAGAAGATGAAACCAATACTACCGAAGAGATGGCTGATAACAATCCGCTACCTCCTATGGTGGTAGTAAACCCAGTGAATCAAAATCCTGCTCCTCGTACTATGTATGATTATGCTAAACCTAATTTAATAAGAACCGAATCTAGTATTGTTAGACCTGCTGTTGCTACAAATAATTTTGAACTGAAACCTAACACTATACAATGATATAGTAGTTTGTTCTGTTTGATGGTTTACAAGATGAGGACCCTAACAATCACTCGGCAAATTTTTGGAATTCTGTGACACTTTCAAAATAAATGGCATTTCTAATGATGCCATTCGTCTTCGATTGTTTCCCTTTTCATTGAAAAACAAAGCTAAATAATGGTTGAACTCGTTACCACGAGGATCAATCACTACATGGGAACAAATGATCGAAAATTTTTTATTAAAATATTTTTTCTGGCTAAAATGGCTAAGTTGAGGAATGATATCTCTTCTTTTGTGCAGATGGATCTAGAGACACTTTATGATGCATGAGAGAGATATAAAGATCTATTGAGAAGGTGCCCTCACCATGGGTTACCTTTATGGTTACAGGTTCAAACCTTTTACAATGGTGTGAACCCCTCAACTAGACAATTAATTGATTTAGCCGCCGGTAGAACCTTGAATAACAAAACTCCTGAAGTGGCTTATGAGTTTGTAGAGGAGATGTCACTGAATAACTATCAGTGGCAAGTTACAAGGACAAGGCCAACAAAAGCCTCTAGTGTTTTCAACCTCGACGCAGTAACCATGCTATCAAATAGGTAGAGATGTTAAATAAAAAGATTAATGGTTTATGTCATTCTTCGCAGGTACATCCGGCTATGTAGTGCGATACAAATGGATGAGGGATGAGCAATACAGAATACCCACCCTACAATCCTGGCATGGAAAGCGAACAAATAAACTATATGGGTAACAATTTTAGACCTCAAAATAACCCTTATACTAACACTTACAATCTAGGTTGGAGGAACCATCCCAACTTCTCATGGGGCTGCCAAGGAAATCAGAGACAATAGCCCCTCCCAGGCTTCCAACAACAACCCTACCCAAAAGAGAAAAATTCGAACCTTGAGGAGATGCTGACAAAATTCATCGCGGTGTCAGAAACTCGTTTTCAAAACACCGAAACAACACTCAAAAATTAGTAAGCATCAATTCAAGGGATCGAGAACCAATTGGGACAACTTGCTAAACTCATATCTGAACGGTCATAAGGCAGCTTGCCAAGCAACACTGAAACTAACCCCAAGGAGCAAATTCATGCCATTACCACTCACGATAGTGAAGGGTTATATAAACCAGAATTGAGGTAAGAGAAAGTGGTAGAGGAAGGTAAGGTTAAGCCATGATAAACCAAAATCGGTAATCACAGAGTACCAACCTCGCGTGCCATACCCCAATACGATGAAGAAAGACAATACAGAGGAACAATTCGGTAAATTTCTTAAACTCATAAATAAATTACATATTAACTTACCGTTTCTTGAAGCTCTTTCTCAGATTCTAGATTCAAAGGAATTCCTAAAAGAGCTCTTGAAAAACAAACGGAGGTTAGATGATACGTCGCATGTGGAGCTGAACGTAGTGTGCTCGGTAATTTTGCAAATAAAATACCACGAAAATTAAAAGATTTAGGGAGTTTTACAATTCCGTGCTTAATTGGTAGTTTATCTATTGATAATGATTTAGCTGATTTAGGGGCAAGTGTAAATGTTATGCGTTATAAAATGTTTAAACATCTAGGTCTAGGGAAACCCAAACAAACTAGGATGAGCATTCAATTAGCTGATAAAACTATTCGGATTCCTAGAGGTATAATTGAGGATGTACTAGTAAAAATTGACAAATTCATATTCCAAGAGACTTTGTTGTGTTAGACATGGATGAGGACAATACGGTTCCTTTAATATTAGGAAGGCCCTTTTTAGTAACTACTAGATCCAAAATTGATGTTGGTACAGGAGAACTCACACTTCGTGTAGGTGATGAAACGATCACTCTTCAAGCTCTTGACTCGGCTAGGACATCAAGTAATCAAGGTGAAAGCATAAATTCTATCAATAATCTTTTGGTTCAACCTTCTTCACAGGAAACACCACAAAACTACACAACTGAACCAGATCTTAGACCTCGTGCCAATAAAGAAGTAATTCATGAGGAACGAAGGCTTCTGGTGGATGAACTAGACAAGTGGAAGACACATTTCAAGGAGAAACTAAAAACACATGAAGCAAAATTGAGGGAACCACCAGACGAGCTTATAGGAACAGCAAATCACTTCAAAATTGGAGATCAGGTACTGTTAGATAAAAAAGACCCTCGAATCGCCATTTCAGACCTTAAAACAAACAAAGAGATCCCTTTTAAGTTACTCAATGTCTTTCCATACGAAACAGTCGAGGTAAGTAATCCCATACTCGGCACTTTTAAGGTAAACACTACTCGACTCGAATTGTATACTGATAGTAGAACTGATAGCATGAGAAAGGATTTTCAACTCCACAAACCACCATAATTATGCGAATGAGAGGTAAGTTTAGCTTAAGACTTTAAACGAGCGCTTCTCGGGAGGCAACCTGAGCACAAACCCAATTAATTTTCATATTTTCAAATTTTAACATCTAACTAAGAACTAACCAGATTTTTAGGCGTAGGTTTCCATACCAACACGACCTAGCACATGGGCGTGGCCGTGGCCATGTGGAAAAAGGATAAAACTTTTCCCAATAGCACGGGCTGCGATAAAATGCCATGGCTATGCGATGCGGCCGTGGTCGACATTGAGAAACCTACACAGGCGTAGAGACCCTTACACAGGCGTGGGAAAAAAAATAACACTGCAGACGGCCGTACGACTTGGCTGTGTGACTAGACTCGCCCAGGGCACACGAGTGTAGGCCACAACTATATACATATCCCAATTTCTATTTAATCCCCTTCTTCTGTTCACTTTCTTCCCTAAAGTCTTCTTCCCTTTTCCCCTTTCTCTTTGAACGCATATCCATTTTTCATTATTTACTTTTATTATTCTTTTTATATTTATATTTATTTTCTTTATTATTTTCTTCTTATTCTTCATGCCATTTATATTTAGCTTATGATACAATAAGATTAGACCGACTGCTTCAAGGATCCAATTTCAAATGGTTCGAGGCGCTCCCCCACATTCACCTCTACCAATCCTATTCGGTTTCTTTTCATTGACTCCATCCAAAATTCAGAAAGTTTCACCTCTCTCCCTATCTTATGATTTTATTATTATTCTGCTATTATCTATCTTTGTACATTGAGGACAATGTACATCTTAAGTGTGGGGGGTTAACTATAGTATTATTTGAAAATCCCTGAATTATGTCTTATTCTTAAGTAATTTTCTCATATTACTAATTAGAATGAAGTTTCTGTTGATTTATGATTTTTATTGATATGTTTTGGATTAAGTCATAGTTAATTGTGCATTGATAATTTAAACTTTAAGATATTAGAGAATCAGGCATGATAAGTCTATTTTCAGAATTAAAAATTGGCTAGGTTGTTAACCTAAATTTGAATATTACTTTGAAATTTGAAATTTGCAAGGTTGACATCTAAAACCATAATTTTTGTGAGATTTTGAGCATTTAGAGCATATATCTTTTCATGCTCACTTTACTGATTATGAGTGTGTCAACATTGATTTGTTATTCTAGAACTTGATTCGATTATACAGGTCGAGACCACACCTTTGATTTGATATACTGAGATCATAAAGGCACTTAGGATTTAACCCACTTAGTCCATAAAAAGCCTACCTCCGTAATTAACCCCTAGTGACCACTTTTTAGCCTAATCAACCATTTCTTGATTTACCACTAATATTAACCCGAAACCCCGTTATTAACTTGTTTATCCCATTTTCTTGACCCCCTTTTTGTCGAGACTTGATTTGATTGGTTACCTAATTATAGTTGTTGAATTCATCTTTTATTATGTACTTATTCTTAAAAAAAGTTAGAAAATTTATTCATCATTAGTTCTATGTTCTATGAGCTTAAATAATTAAATTCACATCTTTAGAAGCTCGTGTTATTGATGTAATTATTCATTATCAGTTCATTGTTTCTAGTTAGGTAATTTGTCAAATTCAATCTCGATTCTAACCTTCTAATTCAGCCTATATTCACACCTTTAACCCAAGCCCCATTACAACCCTTTAAAGACCTTTTGATTTGTGTATTATCTCATGTTATAGTGGTGGAGATTTGATTTTCATGCAAGCCTATGGGATTAACTTTTCATATTTGACTTATGAGTGTTTATCTTGTACCTTAAACACTTGAGTGGTTTGAGTGAATCCTTAGTGAGGATGTCAATCCTTGTCGATTTTGGATCAAAGGTAATTATTTAGATAAGGGGAAACACCTATAATTTTCGTGCTACAAAAATATATGACTTTGATTGTTTGAATCTTTAGGACTCTTTGAGTTAAATTATCCATGTATAAATTATCTATAAATTATGATGAAACATTATTGATAAGGATTATGAGTTAAGGAAGTTAATTCTAATTGTGAGTTGAGAATTTTGCTTGAGGACAAGCAAAAGCTTAAATGTGGGGTTATTTGATAAACCATAATTCATACATTTTAATCCTACATTTGGCATACTTTTGGATGACTTATCCCTTGAATTGTGGAATTCAATGCTCCTAATCTCTTAATTTCATGTTTTATACTCAGGAGAGCCTAGAGAGTCAAAAAGAATGAGAAACGAGCCAAAAAGGGACAAAACGGGCCTACATTAGAAATCACACTGCCTGGACCACCACACACGGGCAGATTGCACGGCTGTGTGTGGCAAGAAGAATCGACCACGGCCGAAGGAGGCCACCACGGGCGTGTCACATAGGCGTGTCCCTGCCGCAGTAAAGAAGAGTTCTATTCAGAATAAGCTACTTGTGGGCCAATAGAGGTGTTCCAAAGCCTATATAAACGCCCTATGAGGCAACTTAAAAGTGGAGTTTGACAGGACGTCGAATAAATGCTGAGTGGAAGGAGAAAATACTCCAAGACAGCCGTTAGGAACAACTTAGGAGAAGGATGTCTATCAAGACTAAAGATCTCCCATCAAGTTCTTTAGAATTTTTTTGGGTTTTCATTATGTTTTATGGTTTTCCCTCTTTATGATGTTTTCCTCTTCTAGTATGAACTAAATCCCTTAGATACCTAAGGGAATGAAATCCATGACAGATCTTATTATTATTTGATTTATGAGATAAATACTTGTGCTTATTCTTAATTGTGAGTTCTATTCTTGTTTTGATAATTCATGTTATTGATTCAAGTCGAATGTGCTTATTCATTGGAGAAAAAGTCTCTATTTAAGAGTAGATCAACACAATTAAGTGGAGTTGATTGCAACCCTAAAAATAGGGCGACAAAAATCTATCGGATTAGGGTCAAATCTAATATTGGGAATCCATAGATTGAATTAATGCGACAATAGGGTTTTGATTAGAAAGAGATTTCAATTAATCAACCTAGAGTCAGTTGTTAGTAGCCTTGAAAGAGGTATTAATATAATTCATGGATTTCTATGGATTAAGTCAAGTAATTAAATCACATGAATCAAAAGTAATAAGTGAAGTCTAGGTGGATTCTTCCTTAGGTGTCGTCCATCTCGTATAAGTTGTCCAAAGTATTTTTCCAGTTTACTCCCTGTCAAGTTCATAAGTTAGTTAAATTTTAGATTAAAAATAAATCCCCTTTAATTATTAGGCTAGATAATAAAAAGATAGTTATTACTAAGTACTCTTGGTCCTTGAGGATACGATATTCCGGACTCACCACAACTATACTACTGTTCGATAGGTGCACTTGCCTTTTATCGAAATAGTAGTTGTTTCGAGCATCCATCAACTTTCTGCATTAAAATACAGCCTGATCCATTTAAAGATGCATCATTGAAAATCACAAATTCCTTACCCGATTCAGGCTGAACTAGAATAGGTCCTCGGTCAATAGTACTTTCAACTGATTGAAACTTTGCTGACATTTCTCGGACCATTCATATTTCACATCTTTCTATAGTAGTCGTGTCATCGGTGTAGCTATCATATAGAATCCTTTGACGAATCTTCTGTAAGATCCAACTAGTCCCAGAAAACTTCTAATCTCAGATATATTTCTTAGAGGCTTCCAATCAACAATAGCTAAAATTTTTCTCAGATCTACTCTGATGCCATCTACCGACACCACATGTCCTAGAAAACAAGCTTCTCGTAGCCAGAATTCACATTTGCTAAACTTAGCAAATAATTGTTTTTCACTTAAAGTTTGCAAAATAATTCACAGATGTTCAGCATGCTCAAATTCATCCTATGAATAAACCAAAATATCATTGATGAAAACCACCACAAATCGATCAAGATACGGTTTGAAAATTCTGTTCATCAAATCCATAAATACTATAGGCACATTGGTTAAACCAAATGACATCACTAAAAATTCATAATGTCCATACCTAGTTCTAAATGCAGTTTTTGGCACATCCGAATCTTTAACTCACAACTAATTGTAGCCAAAACAAATTTAAATATTCAAAAATACTGTTGTACCTTTCAACTAGTCAAACAGATCATGAATACGCGGCAAGGGATATTTGTTATTTATCGTTACATTGTTGAGTTTTTGATAATCGATACATAACTGTATAGTTCCATCTTTCTTCCTGACGAATAAAATAGGAGCACCCCAAAGAGAAAAGTTAGGTCGAGCAAAGCCTCTATCTGTCAACTCTTGAAGCTGTGCTTTCAACTCTTTCAATTCTATAGGTACCATTCTGTATGGTGTTATAGATATCAGAGATGTTCCAGGCATCAATTCAATTCCAAACTCAACCTCTCGAGTTGGAGTTATCCCTGACAATTCTTCTGGAAATACATTCGAGAATTCACATACCACTGGAATCGATGCTAGTTTCGTTTTCGAAGTTCTGGAGTCAACTATATAAGCGAGATATGATTTACAACTCTAAGCCTTAAACAGAGATTACACGAGATGTACTATCCAATCTGTTTGAATCACTTGAACCAGCCTACCATTCTGACATTTTAGCACAATATATTTTCTTCTACAATTCACAATAGAATCTTGCTGTGTTAACCAATCCATTCCTAGAATCACATCAAATTCATCAAAAGGTAACAGCATCAAACTAGCGGGAAAGTTGTAACCCCTATTTTTCAATGGGAAAGACCTACATAATTGATTAGCTAGAACACACCGACCTAATGGATTTGTAACTTTAACAACATATTTAGTGAATTCAACAGGTATTTTCTTTTTGTCTACTAATGTAGTGCATATATATGAATGGGTTAATCCAGGATCAATCAATGCATATACATTAATATTAAAGAGATAAAAAGTACTCGCAATAACATTTGGATCAGTAGCTTCTTCTCAAGCCGGATTGGATACACTCTAGCCGATGTTCTTGCTTCTGACCGTTCATTCATCTCGTTGTTCTTTCCTCAACCAAGAGTAGTATTTCTAGCATTTCTAGACCTTTTACACCTATGAGAGGTTGTTTTGAGCTTATTTGGTTGATTCCCAAAATTTTTTTGCTTCTTGGGATAGTTACGGAGAAAGTGATTGGTAGCTCCACAATGGAAACAAGCTCCCAATTTTGATTGACACTCACCAAAGTGTCTTTTATTATAGTCATCACACGTCAGAACAGTTCTCTCCACATTTCTTACACTTCCAAAACTCACCACTAGGGCATTGACTAACTAGAAATTACTTTGTCTCGGTTTCTCTCAGCTAATAAACTCTGAAGGAGCAGTTGACTAACTTGTGTCATTTCTAAATTTCTTTGAGGGAAACGACTAAGCAGGCTTGAATGACCCTATCTTTTTATAGTCTTTGAATCTTGAATCTGGTTGTCCTTTACTTTTACAAATCTCTTCAACCTTTTGAGCTTGCTTAGACGGTTCTACAAATTCCTGTAACTTTAGTGCTACTACAGCCAACTAGATCTCTGTAATGCCCCGAATTTGGGCCTAGAAGTATTGGGCCTATTGGGATTTGGGCTTTGGGTTTCAAAAATTTTTAAGTGAGCAAGAAAATGAAAAATTGCATGTTTTCTTTAATGGTTAAGGATTTTGGAGTGACTAGGGGTGTTGGAGATGTTTTGAGATCAAGTAAGGGTATAGGAAAAAATTTTGGTTTTAGCCCTAGGGAATAGTGACTTCAGTTAGTAGGCCTTATAAATAAATGCAGAAGGAAAATGACATAAGAGGAGCTTGTGGTGTAGTGGCAAAGTGATGCCACTTAGGGAGTAAGGAGCTGGCGTCATTAGCATGTGAAGAGGTCCAAGGTTCGAGGCTTGAGAGTGGTAAATTGGAGGTTTTTTTTTCCTTTTAGATGGTTAGTAGTGGCGTTGGAGTGGACTCTAGAAGGGAGTGTTCAAGAGAGAAAATTAAGGTAGAAAAGATAGGGGATTGAGGTGTGGATATGTTGGTGCCGAATGGGACTTTAGGGGGAAGGGAGTTTTGGCTTTTGGCTATAAAAGAGGGTGCTGAATTCATTGAATGGTTCCTTGGGTTCTATTATTTCTTCCTTTTCTTCCCCTCATTCTTTTCTCCCACTGCCGAATTCTTTTGAGAGGCTCTTTGAGTTTCCATTATATTATTTTTCTTCTTCCTCCCCCTCAATCGGTTTCTTCCATTATTGAATTCACCTATAGCCGAATTCTTCATTGCCGAAATTACCATCATCCTTCCTTGCTAAAATTCTAATTTGTGCCAAACCCTTGTTTTTTCCTCCATCACAAATTGATTATTATCTACTATCAGCCAAGGTTAAAAGTCGAATTTAGGCCGCAGGATCAAAAGTGGATTTGGTAAGTAATTGGTTAACCTCTTTTGTATGTTTTGCTAAAAGCGAAAGGCTATCTAACTATCCTATTGTTAACTCGGTGATAATAAGGATAAGGTTCAAAGATCACAAACGTGGTAGGATCGTTAGCAAGGGTAAGTGTACTCAACTCGATTGTGGTTTAAGTGAATGGCCGAATGGGTGTATGATCTATAGGGGTGACTTGTATGGATTATGAGTCACTCAGATTTTGATGGTGTATGTGTGAGTGCAGATCTAGGGGATACTCTTGATTAGTAGCTAAGGAAGGTCTATTAGAACCCGATGGCACACGATAAGGTTACAGTAAGGCTTCGGCTTTTGGTAAATGTGTTGATTTAGTGATTGATTGAAGGTTGGTTGGTTGTAGGTTCAAGGCTAAGGATAGTATTGCACGTCACAGTAACCAGGTGTTTACAAACACTACACACACGATATCGGCAATGCCGGAAGTCGAAAAGCCGAAAGTGGCTAAATGGGCCGGTGGGTCCTAAGGCTAAGTTTGATGAAATCGATTGATTTGGTTATATGAATTGAGTTAGTCATGCATGTTACATGATCTGGAATTGTTTTGGGCTAATAAGACATAAGAATGAGATTTGGGCCTAATGGGCCATAAGGATGTGATTTGGGTATAAGATGCTATATGAACGTGAAATGGGCTTGATGGGCTTTATGAGGATGTAGACAAGTATGCCAGGGTTTAATGGACTTTAGGTCTAGTTCTAAACAACTCTTAAACCGCATAAGACTTAATCTAATAATTAAACATGTCTATGGACAAGTCGCTGGGTTAGAGTGTGGCAATAGACATATGCATGTCTAAGATTGGATCTATGGAGTGCTTAGTACTTAAGCGGTCCTAGTGGCCCACCTCCTATTTTCTGGAATCCTACCTGGTGTATAGTGTCTGTTCGCTTTAGTCGTAAGGATTTGTTAATGGGCCAAAGTTCGTAACTAAAACCCGAGAGGCACTAAATACCTCTGATTTGAAAAATTACCAAAATATCCTTAGATTTACAAAATTACTAAAATACCCCTAATTTGTAAAATTACCAGAATACCATTGATTTGCGGAATTACCAAAATATCCTTGATTTACAAAATTTCCAAAATACCCCTATTTTGTAAAATTACCTAAATACCCCTATAGAGTAGATTTACAGAAATACCCTTGGGTAGTGAAAATGACTAAAATACCCTTAGTCTAGGAAATTACCAAAGTACCCTTCATTTGTAAAATTACCAAAATACCCTCAATTTGGAAATTTATGATAATACCCCTATAGGGTAGAATTACGAAAATACCCTTGATTGTGAAATGACTAAAATACCTCTATGTGATGAGTATGAGTTTTATGGATGTTACTCATGTGCATGCTGCATTCATATGATATTCTATTTAGGATGCATATGGGTGGGAATTATGGTACGAAGGAAGAATTTGAGGATCGCATAGTCGCTTGACGACAGTGGATCCACCGGTGGCTTTAAGCCCATTATATGATTAGCAACTTTGCTGCAACGTTGAGTAGTGCCGCTGTTCGTGCTACCTTTGGAGTGTAGCGGATGGGTGGGTCAATTTAGAAATCCCCATAGGAGTGTAGGGTTGGAAGGGAAATGGAGTGTAGCGGATGGACTTTTGGGGAGGGTTTTGCATAACTTTGTTTTTTTTCATGTGATATGATATGATATGATATGAGGTCGTTGTGGGCTAAGGCCCAAGACCACCGATTTTGATAGGGCTTAGGCCCAATGTGATAATTGCATATTGAATTGTTTACCAAGGGTCGTACACACTGAGTTTCAAAACTCACACCTTTTTTATTAAATGTTTCAGGTGATCCTCAGTAAACGGCTCGACGTGGGAGAGGACTCGGAGATGGCCACATTACAAGATACTTGAAGTTTTACTTAATTGTTCAAAAGACATAATTGCTTTATTTTTGAAGGATGTAATAAGGCCTTATACTCCGTTTTGACTTTAGATTTTGTGTTTTGTTATCATTGTTCAACTGTTTAAGTAATTATTAAACTTAAATAAATTTCTTAAGTTTAAACATGATTTTCGAGATAACTTTAACTTATGGGCTTTTACTTAAAAACATGGGCTTTTATCATTATTTAACAAGTTTCAAGGATTTTGGGCTTTTAAGCCTTAAATTTTAACTTAGTAAAATTGATTTCGAATTGTCCTTGATGTGACATCACCAAATTCGGTCATAACATCTGGGCCGGGTTTGGGGGTGTTACAATCTCATCGTTCAACCCATATTCAAATCTAATACACATTTTCTCCTCGGTCGATACAATGTTATTAGCATACTTGATTAATTGCACAAATTCTTGTTCATACTCGGCTATAGTCTGGTTTCCTTGCTTTAATTCAAGAAATTCTTTCTTTTTTCGATCGATAAACAATCGGTTAACATACATTTTCTTGAATTCATTCTGGAAGAAATCACAATTAATTCAATCATCCGATACCATTATGCTCAAGGTATCCCACCACAAATATGCCTCATCTTTCAGCAAAGAAATCGCGCATCTCAAGCAATCTTTAGGGGTGCACAATAAAATCTGCAAGAACTCTTTGTATTTATTAGCCAATACTCATCTTTTGATGGATCATCATTTACCGTACCTCTGCACTCTTCTGCTCTACATTTCTGAACCTTATCTGCTGATCCCGACTAACCATCACCGGTATAGGGGTGTTAGTACTCAGGGGTGTCGGAGAAGGCATAACAGGTGGTGGAAGAGGCAAATTAGCCATATTTTCTTGTTTAAGCTCATTGAACCATTGGTTCATCATTCCCATAAACATATTTTTCATCTCATCACTAAGTGATTGAGGAATAAGAGTATTGTTACTTTCCTAGGATTCGAAGCTTGAACATTACTTTCAGCTTCATTAGCTATAGCTCAATTTGATTCTGCTGACATCTTGAATCTATAAGAAACAAATTATTAGAACGGATCAAACACATCACACTATCACAGGGAATATGTGGCATGTATATACTAATTCTTATTTTGCTACGTTAGTCCTAGAATCGACTAAATCGTAGCTTTAATGCCAATAAACGTAACACTCCTAGCCCGTATCCGTCGTTGGATTTGGGCTACGGAGTATTATCAGAGCATAACATCATATATTGAACATTTATTATCATAAAAAAATCACATCATAAATCATAGCAACATCAACCAAAATCATACATACAGTCCCTTTTATGTGCCCTCGAGGCCCTAAAAGAAATTGGAAATGAATTGAGACCAAATTAGAAACATATGAAATTTTTTGGAAAATGAAAAATTTTTTCAAACTGCAGGAGTCACATAGCCAAGAGACACACCCGTATCTTAGGTAGTGTAGGTATCCGAAATAGGGACACATGGTCGTGTCCCAGACTTTGTTCGTGCCCGTGTAACTCTCTGACTTAGGTTACACGGCCAAGCTACACGCTTGTGTGCCTGGTTATTTCCCCCTCGAAATGACCTCACACGCCCGTGTGCCAGGCTGTGTGCTAGGCTGCTTAACATCCTAACTTGCAACCCTTTTGAAAGCTTTACGGGACACACGGTTGAGACACACACCCGTGTCTCTGCCGGTGTGGATGAAAAATAGGCCATTTCCAATCCATTTTTCTCACCCATTGAAGCATGAACCTACTATCACTTTTGTACCTATGAATAAGCACTCAAATAGCACCAAATCCATGCATAAATAAGCAATCTCAATAAGGTATATATACATCCAACCAATATGCCCAAAGAGAACCTAATCACAACATCAATACATATACAATCATATACTTAAATTTCCAAAATATTCACCAACTTCAAACTAAGTTTACACCAACATATGCCATTTGATTTACCAAACAACCAGATGCCAAAAAGGTACCATATCACCACATTTCAAACACCCAACCAAGATATAAATTTTACCATAACAACTTAATTCATCATTATTAAACCATTCACAAGTGTCTGCATCTGTAACACCCCTTACCCGTGTCCGGTGCCAGGACAGGATACGAGGCATTACTGTACTTGACTTTACTTAAACATGTATTATCGGGCTATAAAATTTCTTTCCATCATAAAACTATTCTTCCTTACCAATAGCATACTTTGCATAGGCCTTTGAGGCCTTAAACGTACATCCGGAAGGTTTCGAGATTCATTCAAAAACTTTGGCACTCCTTGAAAATTTTTTCCCAAACAGGGGCCACACGCCCATGTTGTCCAAGGGACACGCTCGTGTTCCCCTAAGACATGCCCGTGTTTGACACCTGTGGTTGACACTGACTTATTTCACACGGCTGAGCACACGCCCGTGTCTTTAACCCTTGGAGCTCTCTGTTTATGACGTCATCATACTCTTAATAGCACACAGCCATGGCACACGCCCGTGTGATGAATCGTATTTTCGAAAAATTAATGCAGGGGATACACGGCCTATCAACACACCCATAGAGTTAACCATGTGTCACACACGGCCTAGACACACGCCCGTGTGTCTACCAGTGTGGACAATTATAGGGCTATTTTTCGAGCCAATTGCCACCCTGAAACATAAAAACCCTTATACTATCTCAAACAACTCAATTATTCCATCCATTCTATAAACTTAAATGTATAAACTTATCATCATGAAAGGGTATTAACTTAACAAATATTGACCAATTTCTAATTTCCATATACAAAAGAATGCATAATCTTAATAACCAAGCCTTTAGCTCACAATATGACATGACCAAAATGATCAAACTCCTATACATGCCATACTCAAAATTAATTAACTTCAATATACCAAATTAGTAGATGATTGTAACACCCCAAACCCGGCCTATGCATTAAGCCCGGATCTTGGCATGCCACACAAATTAAACGTTCATTCAAATCATTAACGATGTAGGAATAAATCCTTAAAATGATTAAGAGAAAGATTTTATCGAAAAATCGAAGTTTATTTGAAATACATAATTAAAACACAAGAGATTATCATTTGATCTATAAAGTAGTAATTGTTCAAAACATTAGTGAAATATATCATTGAAGAGTTTCCAAAAGAATTTCCTAAGTTTGGTGATATTTAAGAAAAACCTTTATTTTATACGAGAGTTTTAGAAAACATTTATGAAAACTAAAACATAATAAATTCCACCCACATAATAAAATCCATAATTAAAGAAGCCCCATAAAAATAGTACTTAATAAAATTTATTAAAGAAGTCTTAAAGTTTTATAAACCACCATTTGTAGTATAGCCTCCACACGAAGTCACCTCGACCTAAGTCTCCATCAATTATTATTACCTGAGAGAGGTAAGAAAAATGGGGTGAGTTACTTAGAACTCGGTGTGTAACCCACTTACCGGATTCACTGGGCCAAAACCATATAAACATATAATTGGACCTGAGCCCATTTTGCAAATGTAAATATTTATAAATCAGGTATAAAATAATAATGCATGTAATATGCAATAGCCAACCAAGCCTAATTTTCCATCCGCTACACACCACCCGTATCAACAATCACACCTGTGGGGATCAAGTCAACCCACCCCGCCAACACACCAATAGTAGGCTTAAAGCCAATTATAATATTTGTGGCAACAGCCATTTAAATAATTGTGGTAGAACCACCGATCTAGATTTTGGGCAGCAGCCATCGTGATGAGTCACCTATCTAGAATTTTGGCATCAGCCTTTCTTCTCTTCATCAATAATCCCAACCCATGCAATCATGTTTATGCATAACAAAATATTTGTAAGGTAAGTTTTTATAAAAACCATATTACAATTTATCAATTTGGCCCATTAGTCAAAATAGCATTTTGGCCCATAAAATCTCATATTTCAAATTTGGCCCATAAAATCACATATTTCAAATTTGGCCCACAAAATCACATATTTCAACTTTGGCCCACAAAATCACATATTTCAAATTTGGCCCACAAAATCACATATTTCAAATTTGGCCCATAAAATCACATATTTCAAATTTGGCCCATAAAGGGGTATTTTAGTAATTTGGTCCATCGGGACATTTCGTAATTCGATCCATCGGGACATTTCGTAATTCGGTCCATTTAACATATGAGGCCTTTTCACAATTTACACACTTGGCCAATTAATTAAAAATATTCACATGGCCCAAAATATCACTTTCTTTCACAAATAACCCATTAAGGGCAAATCTGTAATTTTCCACATCCTCGATTTTTGGTTTCATGCATTCACATAAAAGAATTTGTATAACGTATTTTTCAATCTCACCGGATTTACGATTTTTATTATAACGCTTACGATATGGTATAACCCAAGAGATAAGTGTGAAGTTACACACGATTACGGTGAGAACTACACTTTCCCGCTCGTCGATATCTAAACACACATCACGATGGATTAGAACACTAATATTTAATATAAAACTATTCTAATGTTAAGCGATCTAGATCCTTACCCTCAGAATCTCGAACAACAATTATTTGCGATTTCTCTCCGATCAAAGGTTTAGAACCACGAGTAAACAATGGTTCGGGGGTACGTACGACTTCGAATAATTAATTTTCGTCGGATGAGGGTCCATAACCCGGTGGAAAGTCTCGGATTCCTGAAACAATCCTTCTCTTGAATTTAGGAGGATTAATAGAACCACCCCTCTTCTGAACACTATTAACAACCATTTTCGTCCCTATCTTGATTGTCTTCAAAGACAAAGAATCATTAGTCTTAACAATATATCGAAAATCCTAAGACTAATGACTTAAAACAGTGAATTCGGCTTACCATAATATTCTGAATGATCTCAAGAGAATCCTTTGTACGTTATTATCAAATCTTAAATGAAATTCAAGATTTCACCGAAAAGATGATGATTCGACCCTTCCACTATTGCACTAAGAATAACGAAAGAAAATGTTTGAATAATGATTGGTTAATCGGTTAAAAAGTCTCTTCCAAAGACATTCTAACATTTGGCCATAGTGACCAATTATCAAAAGAAAAGACAAAGAATTGATACTTACCGATGATCCAAAGTTTGAATACAAGAAAATGATTGAAAATAGATGTTATGGAGAATAGAAGATTTGGCTATGCTAAAACAAAGGAGAGAAAGGAATGATTCGACTATGGAGGTAGTCTAGCATTCAGCCAAGGGAAAAGAAAATGTTGAAAGTATGTTTGAAAAGAAAATTAAAATGATGAAAGGAAGAAAATGAGAACGAGAGGTTTATGATTAATTTTTTTGAAATAAAGAAAAACAAAGGATGAGAGTTTGAACAATGGTGCATTCGGCCAAGAGAGGGGAGAAGAAAATGTTGTTTATATTTGATGTTTTAGGCACTAGATGAGAACACCAAATGGGCTACTTGAGTGATTAGCAAAAAAAAATGACCAAATGGT
Organism: Gossypium rotundifolium; assembly: GCA_025506655.1. Lineage (NCBI taxonomy): Eukaryota > Viridiplantae > Streptophyta > Magnoliopsida > Malvales > Malvaceae > Gossypium > Gossypium rotundifolium. The sequence continues at coordinate 174,188,044 of CP106724.1, forward strand.
CAAAAAGGATAACCAAAAGAAACAAAGCAAAGATGGTTTTCCTCTTAATCACAAGCACATTCGGCCAAGAGGAAAAGATGAGAGAAAAATTTTGTTTTTGGGAGAGCAAATGACCAAATGAAAAATTCTCTAAGCTACCAACTTTTCCAAAACTTACTACCAAAATTTTGGCTCCCTCTTTAGTCCACAAAACCGTCCATGTTCATGGACAATTGGCCATTCAAAGCTTCCAAAACAAAGCCCTTGATTCATGCCTTATGTCCCCTTATCACCTTAAATCATGAGATTCTTTTCCTTAAACTTTTACTTACCTTTTTCCTTTGGTCTTCTTGCCAAAAATGTTATCCAACTCATCTTTATCCCTATCCATGACCGAAACATTGAAAGAGGAAACAAAATAAAACAAACTTAATGCACATCTAAGGATTCGAACCTTTCCCTCAAGTAAACATACATGCGCCAACACCACATTGCTACTTGCTCATCTTATGCTAGTCTTTGACACTTAAATTTACTTAAACCTCAAAGTCACTTGACCCACTTCAAATAAATACTCCATACTAAAATTTATTCTAATTCTGAATAGTTCTCAAGTCTTCTCAAGACTATACTAAACATGTAAAATTTTAATTATACACAAGTTAAGCACCAAAACATGCATCATATAAATACTCAAATTTTTGGATGTTACAATGATAGTGTGATCCGAGCTCTGACGTCGATGATCACCAAGCTAACTTGGTGAACCTACATGGAAAAATGAAAGGAGAGAGATAAGCATATAGCTTAGTAAGTTTGCATGAGGATTTAACAAAGCAATATAATAGCTTATAATTAAACTCATCCCTCATAAGTCTAAAGCAACTTAAATCTCAAGTGCTTGAACTTACTTACTCTTACTTACTCTTTCTCATCACTTACCACATTATAATTTCATACTTGTAATTAAATTAGGGTACTTGTACCACTTAATCACATAGATTAGCACTTTTGCTAATATAACATGAACATCAAATCATTATCTTTCTTAACTTAGGTAGAATTGTTTATTATTCTCGAACAATTTAACTTGTATTATTTTGCTTACTTAGCTTTCTTGTTACTTCTATCATACTTGTCTCTTTTGCCCGTTGAATTACTCAGAATATCAGAGGATACTCAATCTTGTCAAACATGTATCTCGATGCCAATGCCATATCCCAGATATGGTCTTATATGGGATCGCCTTATAATACCAATGCCATATCCCAGATATGGTTTTACATGAGATTCCTTAGCTTGATGTCGATGTTATGTCCCAGACATGGCCTTATACATTATCTTCCTTATATGTTTCCTTTGAAACTTACCATTTCCATGTCTTGACATGGTCTTACGTGGTATCCTTGCCTTGTGAACTCACCAATGCCATGCCTTGGCATGGACTTACATGGAATCCTTACCTTATACTAACTTTTCAATGCCATGTCTTGACATGGACTTACATGATATCCTTGCCTTATTCGATGCTGATGCCATGTCCCAAACATGGTCTTACACAGAATCTACGTTTGGTGCCGATGCCATGTCCCAGACATAGTCTTACACAGGACCTACATTCCATGATGACGATGCCATGTCATAGACATGATCTTAAATGGGCTTTCCTTGTCTTATATTATGGCATAGGTATCCTGGTTATTCCAAATCTTCAACCGAGATTTTCACTTACTTATTCTCATTGATTTCCTTATTAGATATTGTCAATCAACTTCATGAAAATAATGTACATTGTACGACATAGTAAGTAATTTAATTGTAAAAGTAATATATAGCTTTAAATTTATACAAACTTACCTCGATACTCAAAATGTGTAGAGTTGTGCAATTTAGTCCTCAACCTTGTTTTTGCCTCGGTTTCGGTCCAAGCTTCGTGTTTCTTGATTTATAATAACAATTTAACTTGTTTAATACTCACATTGACTAAATTGACTCATAATCATACTTTGGCAAAAAATATATTTTTTGAAACACCCCAAACCCGGCCCACGAGCCTTGACCGGATCTAGTATGTTCCTCGGTGTAAACCATTTCAAATTCTTTTGTTACTTAGGAAAAACTTGTGTGTTTTGAAAGAAAGATTGTTTTGGGTTGGGCTTGAGTTGAAAACAAGTTTATTTCATTATTAAAGTCCTTTACTTCAAGTGACAAAGCGTTTGGGCTTTATTTTAAAATAAATTTAATTAATCATTTAATAAATAAAAGCAAAGTAAAGTAGTTCTACTATGGCCTTATTACATCAAATAATTCCCAAAATTTAACTTCAAAATATTTAAAATAAAATAGCCCAAATAAAATGAAATTCTTCTTGAGCATGGCCTTCCTAAGCATCTGTAAGTACTGGCCCATCACCGATCGTCACTGAAAAAGGTTCCCACAGCAGGGTGAGTCAATAGACTCAATGTGTACACAAACACTATGTCCAAATAGATTCGGGCATAATATCACATCACATACATAATCATATAGCAGATATAAAATAATGATGCAACCCGAACCCAAACCTATATGCCATCCGCTACACATCACCCGTACCATCCTACACACTGTGGGGACTACTAAGTCAACCCTCTATCCGCTACATACCATCGAAGGCAGTCGCTGCAGTCGACGTGCTCATCGCCCTTATAAAATACGTGGTCTTAGGTCACCACATTCAAATTTCGTGGTCTTAGGTCACGACATTCAGATATCGTGGTCTTAGGTCACCACATTCAGTTATCGTGGTCTTAGGTCACCACATTCACTTCCCCTTTTCATATAACCCATATGCCCCATATCATACATATCATGCATTATCATGCCAAATTCTTATTTCACATTCTTATAATGTCATATGTGTGTCGCAATAGATATTTAACATAATCCTAGTAGGAGTAGGAAACGTACCTGAGTACTTTGTACCATAACATGGTACCTTGGCCATATTCACATTCTTATAAACATGCACATATTAAATTTTAGCCATAAATCTTATTAAAATATAGTGTGGGGTACACACCTGATTCACTTAACAAATTCACTAATGTAATATCCCGGGTTAAGGGCTATTTTATTTTGGCATTGTTTGCATGTTAATGACTTGCTATGTTGTGGTTTGTGTAGTCTCGGGGCTTAGTTGTAGGCTAGGAGTGAGCCTGAGTAGGTGGTAAAATTTTAGTTTTTGGGGCTTTAGGTGATAGGAGTGAAGGAGTTGGGGTTATATATTTTATTTGTTGAATTGTGGCACAAGAAAGGAGCTGGTGGAGTGGCAAGGCATGCGCCACATGGAGCTTGTGTTTGGCGTCAATTGCAAGGGATGAGGTCCCGAGTTCAAGCTGCGAAAATCCCACACTTTTGCATCTATTTTGTGGCATGAAGGGAAGAGTTGTAGGAAGTTTGAACTACGCCTTGGACTAAGTCTTCTCATTTGAATGGTGGGTGGAGAGCAAATGGTGGAGGAAGACTTGGTCAAGGATTTGAATTTGTGGTTTGGAGTGAATGGGGGAAGTTGGCCATTTTGAGGAGTGTTTGGGGGAGTTTGGCCGGTTGGTAAGTTGGGGAAGAGAGTGCCGAAAGTCCACTTAGGCAACTTGTGCATTTTCGGCTTTAGCTAGTATCAAACAATGATATCTTTTGGTCATTTTTTTTGGTAAGCTGAATGTCAAGAAAACTCTCCCATTTCATTTTGCATTCTTGAAATCGAAACCAGCATTTTGTTTCTCTTCAACTTGAGCCGAAACTAGCTCCTTTGACTCTCCTTTTCTGCTCATATTTTCTTTTCTTGGAACCGAAAACCCTAAACATTGGTGTTGCCAATTTTGCCTTGTTTCTTCTCTTCTTTTTTCTCATTTGAACAAGCCGAACCTAGCATCCCACTTTGATATCTTTTCTCTTTTGGAAACCTTGATAGCCGAAAGTCTCCCCAAAACTTTCTTCTCCATTTCCTATTCTTTTCCAAGAAAGAACCGAAGGTGTTTCTCTACTATCTTTCTTTCCATTCCGATTCATTGGCCGAATATCCACCCATTTCCTCTCTTTTACTCTCTTTTCTTTCACACAAAACCGAAAGTAACCCCCTCCACTCATCTTTCTTTATTTTCTTTCTTTTCCAAAACCTGTTAGCCGAATCTTTCTTCTCTCCTAGTGGTGTTTGGTGGCCGAATATTGGGTGTTGTTAGGTGCTGGTTTCCAATCGGTTGGTAGTGGGTAAGAGCTTGGCCAAATGGCCATTTTTCATTTTTCGTTTTTATATTTTGTGGTTTAAATGAAGGCCGATTTGTTATTGGTTGAAGGATATTGATCTAATGTGTAGACCAATCCCTTTACAGGACATTCAAATTTTGGGAACAAGTGGGAGGAGCCTTGGTATCTGTTAAGCAAACGGTAAGTGGTGGTAAGAGTAGTTTTCTTTTAGATTATTCATTTAGTCTTTGTTATGTAAGGCTCATTAAGAGATTAACCATTTTCTTTAGGGTGTGCCGATTGTTCAAAAAAAAACATTGTCGATTCGGGTTTGGTAGGAAACCAAACCAAGTTAAAATAAGGTTAATCGATATACCCTTACGGTTTAATTGGTTATAGCCGAATAGTTTAGGTATTAATCTCTTGTTGGCCGATTGTAGACTCGGGGTTGTCGAGGTGATCAAGGGGCGAGACCGATTCTTAGGATTAACATCTTCGCTATTCGTGTGTGTAAACCAACACACTATCTTAACTAAGTAATGTGATAACTTTGGTTGTGTAAATGAAATAGTGTGGTTGACTATTTTGATACCCATTGAGGTATGGATACGGATTCGGTAAGTCCGTTTCATTATGAAATTTGTGATGATCTACGATATCATGATTATGGGTGTATATTCATTGAGATGCCATATTGAGCATGTGAGCATGATAGCATGATTGCACGATTTTGCATCTAGTATGATATGTGATTGGGGATATGAGAGGGGGAGTATGATATCCGTGTCTTTGGGACACCGTGTCTTTGGGACACCGGAGGTTTGGCACCTCCGGTGGTTTGGTACCACGTATTTTGTGACTTTGGGTCACGGAGGTTTGGCACCTCGTCTCGTCCAGGTGGCTTAGTACCACGATGGGTTGGCCCCACATTGATTATACTGGGATTGGCGTCGGTGATTTGGTATCACACGATGGGTTGGCCCCATCATCAGTTGTGACTACGGTCACGGTGATTTGGTATCACATTGTGTCTTTGGGACACCGGAGGTTTGGCACCTCATTGCGACTCGCCCCCGTGGTTTGACACCACCGTGGGTTTGCCCCACTTATGAGATATGGGATAAATCGCTAGTGATTTGGTATCACACGATGGGTTGGCCCCATCATTGGATTATTGTGACTTGGGTCACGGTGGTTTGGTACCACAAGATGGATATCGTGACTTTGGGTCACGGTGGTTTGGCACCACCGGTGGTTTGGTACCACAGGGGTAGAAAAGGTGATATGGTTGGTTAGGATCGGTGCATTACTTGCATTATTACATTATGATATGTGTGTTGGCATGTTATCTGGGAGAGGAATTATACTGAGTCTTGCGACTCACTCTCTCCTTTGACTTTTTCAGTGACACTTAGACGGACATGGAGCGGGATGGACTCGAGGTGCTCATGCCATGCTCAAATAAAGATTTGCTCGGACTTTTATGAAATTTTGGTACTTAAGTTTTATTACTATTTGGTTTTATTTGGGTTGTAAATGGACTTTTTAAGTTATGTTTGTTTATGATTAAAGTGGATTTATAATATGTCTTAACAAATTAATTGGGCTAAAATGTGCTAAAATTTGGAAAGATAACGATTTCAAAACTACAAAAGCGACATTTTAAACTATACCATCGGGTATCACACTAAGATTTGGAATAAAGAAGAACTCAAATGTTTTCTAACTTAAACACGATTTTTCACTAAGACAGAATATTTTTGTAACAATAATAAACAACTCAAACTTCTTAACGAGATAAACCTGTTTTGTCTACCCATCGGAGTAAGTTTTTTAAAATTTTCGGGTTTTCAAATACATCACCAAATTTCAATCAAACCTACTCGGGTTTTTCTCAAATACAAAATTTTAGCGAAGTGTTTTCCTCAAACTTTTATACTCAAACCTAAACCTCTCAAAAACCTTTTTCCCTGTAACATACCAGATTCGATCGTGGTGTATTGACCGGGTTTGGGGTGTTAGATTTGTGGTATCAGAGCTAGGTTCAAAAGCTCAGCTGTGGGCCCGAGGCCCAAAATATTTTAAAACTATAAGTTTTTGAATATTTACATTTTAAAAAGTGTGGTTTGAAAGGCATGGCACCGAGTCTCAAGCACTGCCTACCGCCTGTAAGTACCGTACTATTGTTTGTGATATTGATATGATTGAATGGCTAGTGATAAGTAAGACAACCTTAGATCGAAACTGATAGGACTCGTGAACTCATGAAACGAAACTTCTTTAATAAGCAATATTCATAAGACTTTGCTTTTAAAATAGTGGAATAATGACTGATACATAAAATTCTTTAATCGACGAGATTTAGTCATGAGTACCGAGGTGGGCGTGGTCGTGGATGAGGTCGCAGTAGGATGACGGTTTTCGAGCCCGTGAGGTTACGGTCGGGGTCGAGAATGAGATACCGATTCCGCCACCAGTGGAGGTGGTGAGTTCAAGAGCAGGGATGACGCAGATGTCACTGAGCGATCTTTGGGTTTTAGAACGGGTAGTGGAGTAGGTGGAGGTGTAGGAGCTAGGAAATCAGGCTCGAGTGACTTGGGCAAATGGGGTTGAATTCTTTTCGGTGTCTCGAGTGTTGCTCCAAAGATCGCCGAGTATTGGTCGGAAGCGGCGAAGCGGATCATGGACGATCTGGACCTAACTGCTGAAGAGAAATTAAAAGGGATCGTATCACTTCTCCGAGATGAGTCATACCAGTGGTGGCTCACTGTTCGGGACAGCGCTGCAGCTGAAGATCTGACTTGGGACTATTTTCGGGCTGCTTATCAGAAAAAGTATGTGGGGGCTAATTACATTAATGAGCAGCGGAAAGCATTTCTGAGGTTAGTTCAGGGGAGCAAATCTGTGTCAGAATACGAGGCAGAGTTTCTGAGGCTGAGTCGGTATGCCAGGGGCATGGTGGCTACTGAACATGAGAGATGTGTTCGTTTCGAGGATGGCCTGCGGGACGAATTAAGGTTGATAATTGTGCCCCAGCAGGAGCGTGAATTTGCTGTCCTAGTTGAAAAGGCGAAGGTAGCCGAGGGCATTAAGGAATCTGTGAGGCAGGGTATGGATAGGAACCGACACAAGAGGAGTTTTGGATCTTCCGGTCGTCAAGTAATCAGTGAAAAGGGCTAAACCGAGTGGGCCAAATCATCGGGTAGGTTTGTTCTTTGCTAAGCGAGGACCGCCGCATGTATGTCGTTGTGGGAAGGCTCATTGGGGAGGATGTTGGACCGATGGTAGAAATTTGTTTTGAGTGTGGCTCATTTGGACCACCGTGAGAGACCTGTCGCGCAAGTTAGCTAGGATTCATCAGAGAATCGTGTCTCGATCTGAAATAACGGACCACCACCGCAGAGGGTCGAGGTAATGTGAGGAGGTAATGGGTCCGGTCGGTTTGTGGAGCACCTTGAGGAGGTGCGAAATGGTTCGAGGCCGCATACGGGGTTGGTGTATCTTGCGAGGCGCCGAGAGGAGGGCGATGCACCGGACGTCATTACAGAATGCGTTTTGATCTTTGGTTCTCCATTTACTACTTTAATTGATGTGGGTTCAACAAATTCATATGTTGCAAGTAGCATAGTGAAGACCATGGATCTAGACTACGAAATATCTTCAGGCGATTACCATAATAAGCCTCTAGGTCACTCTGTAGTGGTAGATAAACTATATAGAGACGCACTCTAGAACTCCAAGGGGTATCTTTCGAGGTGATTTGATGGAACCGCCGTTTGGGGAGTTCGATCGATTCTGGGATGGGGTGGTGGTTAAGTACCGGCGAAGTTGGATTATGCGACTAAGCGCATGATTCTAAAACAAATTGAGGTGATGAGGTAGTTACGATCGGTAATAGGAGGAATTATCTCATCCAATGTGGTATCTACTTTGAAAGCCAGAAGATGGTCGAAGGGTCGTGAAGCATATGTGGTACATGTGTATGCCTTGGAGGCTAAGGAGTCTCATGTGGAGCAGTTGGACGATTAGGGACTTTCTTGATGTGTTTCACGAGGAGCTTCGGGTTTGCCCCGGATCGGAGGTAGAATTCGGGATAGACACATTACAAACTACGCCGTATCTATTACTCCGTCTTGGATGGCACCTAAAGAGCTAGTGGAGCTTAAGGCTCGATCCGGGAGTTATTGGACCGAGGCTTTATCAAAGCCAAGTATTTCACCATGGAGAGCGCCGTACTCTTTGTAAAGAAGAAAACGGTACTATGCGGATGTGTATAGACTACCGCCAACCGAATAAGTGACGATCAAAAACAAGTATCCACTACCTCGGATAGATGACTTGTTTGATCGGTGAAGAAGCGTCGCCGCTTTTTCAAGATCGACTTAAGGTCCAGGTATCACCGATTAAGGGTAAAGGAGGCGGATATCCGTAAGACGGCATTTGTACTCGGTATGGGCACTTTGAGTTCTTAGTTATGTCGTTTGGGTTGACTAACGCACCAAGCAACCTTCATGGATCGATGAATAGGGTGTTCCAACAAAGATTCAGATCGATTCGTAGTGGTTTTATCGGCGACATCTTGGTATATTCAAGGACCGAGGAGGAACATGATGCACATTTCTGGTGGTATTGCGACTCGAGGAGAAAGCGACTTTATGCGAAGTTCGAAGAATGCGAGTTCGCTTAGGAAGTGACGTTCTTGGGTCATGTAGTATCGGTGAGGGATTAGAGTGGATCCTCGTAAGATAGAGGCCGTTTTGGATTGGAAGCCGCCAAGGTCGATGGCGGAGATTCGGAGTTTTCGGGCTTGGGGGATACTACCAAGATTTGTAGAGGGTTTCTCATTGATCGCAGACCGATGACTAAATTATTGAGAAAAGGGTTCCGCTTATTTGACCGAGAAGCGGCAGGAGAGCTTCGATAAGTTGAAGAAGATTTTGACCAAGCTCGGTTCGATTCAACTTTGAGGTCGGTAAGGAATTCACAGTGTACTGCGATGCATCACATACGGGTTTGGGTTGTGTGTTGATGCAAGAAGGGAAGGTTGTGGCTTACGATCTCGGCAGTTGAGGCCACATGAGGTGAATTATCCATAGCACGATCTGGAGTTAGCAGATGTAGTTTTTGCCTTAAAGATATGGAGGCATTACTTGTGCGGAGAAAGATCGATAGTCTATCTGAGACCATAAGAGTCCAAGTACCTTCCGACTTAGAAAGACTTGAATCGAGATAGCGCAGATGGATTGAGTCTGAAAGACTACGATTGCTCAATTGAGTATCATCCGTGCAAGGCTAACGTGGTAGCAGACGCGTTAAGCCGTAAGGTTGTTTTGATTTAAGAGCTACTGCTTGCCCACTTGAGTTTGTACGATGATGGGAGTATTCTCGCGAGTCGTAGGTTAAGCCTACTTGGGTTGAGCGGATCGAGAGAAAACAGCTTGTTGGATGAGGTTACGAAAGCGCAGAGGACACAAGTGCGTAATGATGGTTTGAAGGGTTACTGACTTGTCCGATGATGGGTCTTTGTGTTTTCGTGGGAAGGCTTGTATGCCGAGAGATTACGAGTTAAGGCAAAAGATTCTTCAGATGCACATAGCAGCCCTACGCTATGCATCCCGGAGGTAGCAAAATGTATAGAGATCTCGAGAACGATTACGGTGGTCGGGTGCGAAAAAGGAAGTAACCGAAGTTTGTGGGGAAGTGTCGACATGTCGCAGAGTTAAGGTGAGCATCACCACCGTCGTTTGTTTCAACCGGTGAAGATCCTCGATGGAAGTGGGAAAGGATAACTATGGATTTAAATCGGTGGATTATCGCTACACCGAGCAAGAAGGATTCGCTTATGTAATCGTGGATCGATCGACTAAATCACTCACTTTATTCGGTGAGGTAGATTACTCACTTGAGAGGTTGGCGGTTGTATGTGTCGAGATAGTGAGGCTGCACGGGTGCGTGATCGATCATCTCGAATAGGGATCCCGATTCACGTCAAGGTTTTGGAAAGCGTTGCATCGAGCTCGGGTACACGGTTAGATTTCAAAGACGGCTTTTCATCCGCAGTTGATTGACGCGATCGAAAAGGTTATCTGATCTTGGAAGACATGTTACGAGGTTGTGTTTTGGACTTGTGGGTAGTTGGGAGGAGTATCTACCGTTAGCTGAGTTCGCCTATAACAACATTACCAAGCAAGTATCAAGATGGCACCTTATGAGGCGTTAGACGGTAGGAAGTGTCGCCACGTACTTGTTGGATGAGTTAAGTGAACGTCGCTTGTTGGGACCAGAGTTGGTTCTTTGAGACCGAAGACAAGGTTAAGTTGATTCAGGCTCGGTTGAAAGAAGCTTCGGACCGGTAAAAGTCCTATGCCAGTCTTAAGCGGAGAGATATTGAGTTTGCTGTGGGAGATCGAGTTTTTCTGAAGGTCTCACCGTGGAAGAAAGTATTAAGGTTCGGGAGGAAAGGCAAGCTAAGTCCGAGGTTTATTGGGCCATATAAGGTACTGAGACGAGTGGGACCAGTTGCATATCAGCTCGAGTTGCCAGCAGAGCTAAGTCAGATTCATGACGTGTTCCACGTTTCGATGCTTCGGCGTTATCGCTCAGATCCATCGCACGTGGTGACAGTAGGAGAGATTGAGGTAAACCCAGATATGACCATGGAGGAAGAGCCTGTACAGATTTTAGATCGGGATGTGAAGGTTCTGCGCAGGAAGTCTGTACCTTTGGTTAAGGTTCTTTGGTGGAATCATGGCATGGAAGAGGCTACTTGGGAACCCGAGGATACGATGAGACAGCAATACCCACAACTCTTCTGATCAGGTAATTTTGAGGTCGAAATTATTTTAAGGGGGTAGAACTGTAATATCCCGGGTTAAGGGCTATTTTATTTTGGCATTGTTTGCATGTTAATGACTTGCTATGTTGTGGTTTGTGTAGTTTCGGGGCTTAGTTGTAGGCTAGGAGTGAGCCTGAGTAGGTGGTAAAATTTTAGTTTTTGGGGCTTTAGGTGATAGGAGCTGAAGGAGTTGGGGGTTATATATTTTATTTGTTGAATTGTGGCACAAGAAAGGAGCTGGTGGAGTGGCAAGGCATGCGCCACATGGAGCTTGTGTTTGGCGTCAATTGCAAGGGGTGAGGTCCTGAGTTCAAGCTGCGAAAATCCCACACTTTTGCATCCATTTTGACGGCATGAAGGGAAGAGTTGTAGGAAGTTTGAACTCTGCCTTGGACTAAGTCTTCTCATTTGAATGGTGGGTGGAGAGCAAATGGTGGAGGAAGACTTGGTCAAGGGATTTGAATTTGTGGTTTGGAGTGAATGGGGGGAAGTTGGCCGATTTTGAGGAGTGTTTGGGGGAGTTTGGCCGGTTAGTAAGTTGGGGAGGAGAGTGCCGAAAGTCCACTTAGGCAACTTGTGCATTTTCGGCTTTAGCTAGTATCAAACAACGATATCTTTTGGTCATTTTTTTTGGTAAGTCAATGTCAAGAAAACTCTCCCATTTCATTTTGCACTCTTGAAGCGAAACCAGCATTTTGTTTCTCTTCAACTTGAGAAACTAGCTCCTTTGACTCTCCTTTTACGCTCATATTTTCTTTTCTTGGAACCAAAACCCTAAACATTGGTGTTGCCGATTTTGCCTTGTTTCTTCTCTTCTTTTTCTCATTTGAACAAGTCGAACCTAGCATCCCACTTTGATATCTTTTCTCTTTTGAAACCTTGATAGCCAAAGTCTCCCCAAAACTTTCTTCTCCATTTCCTATTCTTTTCCAAGAAAGAACCAAGGTGTTTCTCTACTATCTTTCTTTCCATTCCGATTCATTGGCGAATATCCACCCATTTCCTCTCTTTACTCTCTTTTCTTTCACAAAACCGAAAGTAACCCCTCCACTCATCTTTCTTTATTTTCTTTCTTTTCCAAAACTTGTTAGCGAATCTTTCTTCTCTCCTAGTGGTGTTTGGTGGTGAATATTGGGTGTTGTTAGGTCTTTGGTTTCCAATCGGTTGGTAGTGGGTAAGAGCTTGGCGAATGGCCATTTTTCCTTTTTTGTTTTTATATTTTGTGGTTTAAATGAAGGCGGTTTGTTATTGGTTGAAGGATATTGATCTAATGTGTAGACCAATCCCTTTGAGGACATTCGGATTTTGGGAATAAGTGGGAGGAGCCTTGTTATCTGTTAAGCAAGCGGTAAGTGGTGGTAAGAGTAGTTTTCTTTTAGATTATTCATTTAGTCTTTGTTATGTAAGGTCATTAAGAGATTAACCATTTTTCTTTAAGGTGTGCGATTGTTCAAAAAAGAAACATTGTCAATTCGGGTTTGGTAGGAAACCAAACCAAGTTAAGGTAAGGGTTAATCGATATACCCTTCTGGTTTAATTGGTTATAGCCGAATGGTTTAGGTATTAATCTCTTGTTGGCCGATTGTAGACTCGGGGTTGTCGAGGTGATCAAGGGGCGTGACCGATTCTTAGGATTAACATCTTCGCTATTCGTGTGTAAACCAACACACTATCTTAACTAAGTAATGTGATAACTGGTTGTGTAAATGAAGCAGTGTGGTTGACTATTTTGATACCCATTGAGGTATGGATACGGATTCGGTAAGTCCGTTTCATTATGAAATTTGTGATGATCTCGATATCATGATTATGGGTGTATATTCATTGAGATGCCATATTGAGCATGTGAGCATGATAGCATGATTGCAACGATTTTGCATCTAGTATGATATGTGATTGGGGATATGAGAGGAGGGGAGTATGATATCCGTGTCTTTGGGACACTTTGTGTCTTTGGGACACGGAGGTTTGGCACCTCCGGTGGTTTGGTACCACGTATTTTGTGACTTTGGGTCACGGAGGTTTGGCACCTCGGCGTCTCGTCCAGTGGCTTAGTACCACGATGGGTTGGCCCTATTGATTATATGGGATTGACGCCATGATTTGGTATCACACAATGGGTTGGCCCCATCATCGATTTGTGACTACGGTCACCGGTGATTTGGTATCACATTGTGTCTTTGGGACACGGAGGTTTGGCACCTCATTGCGACTCGTCCCTTTGGTTTGACACCACCGTGGGTTTGCCCCACTTATGAGATATGGGATCGTCGCTAGTGATTTGGTATCACACGATGGGTTGGCCCCATCATTGGATTATTTGTGACTTGGTCACCGGTGGTTTGGTACCACAAGATGGATATCGTGACTTTGGGTCACGGTGGTTTGGCACCACCGGTGGTTTGGTACCACAGGGGTAGAAAAGGTGATATGGTTGGTTAGGATCGGGTGCATTACTTGCATTATTCTCTGTTATGATATGTGTGTTGGCATGTTATACCGGAGAGGGAATTATACCTAGTCTTGCGACTCACTCTCTCTTTGACTTTTCAGTGACACTTAGACGCGGACATGGAGCCGGGATGGACTCGAGGTGCTCATGCCATGCTCAAATAAAGATTTGCTCGGACTTTTATGAAATTTTGGTACTTAAGTTTTATTACTATTTGGTTTTATTTGGGTTGTAAATGGACTTTTTAAGTTATGTTTGTTTATGATTAAAGTGGATTTATAATATGTCTTAACAAATTAATTGGGCTAAAATGTGCTAAAATTTGGAAAGATAACGATTTCAAAACTACAAAAGCGACATTTTAAACTATACCATCGGGTATCACACTAAGATTTGGAATAAAGAAGAACTCAAATGTTTTCTAACTTAAACTCGATTTTCACTAAGATGTAATGTTTTTGTAACAATAATAAACAACTCAAACTTCTTGAGATAAACTGTTTTGTCTACCTATCTGAGTAAGTTTTTTAAAATTTCGGGTTTTCAAATACATCACCAAATTTCAATCAAACCTACTCGGGTTTTTCTCAAATACAAAATTTTAGCGAAGTGTTTTCCTTAAACTTTTATACTCAAACCTAAACCTCTCAAAAACCTTTTTCCCTGTAACATACCAGATTCGGTCGTGGTGTATTGACCGGGTTTGGGGTGTTACAACTAAAATCCCGAAATCCGATCTACTGCCTTAGATCTTTAACTTCCTACATTTGGCCCATATTAAAGATTTAATGAAAACCCATTCGGCCACAAATCCAAATCCTAGTAGGATTAGTACACTAAACCTACCTTTGTTGCCGATTGACTTGAGAATCAAGTCCCAAAATCTTGCTATACTCCTCCTTGTATTCGCCAAGCACTAGATCTCTACATAGGTTAGTTTTTTGCTTTCAAAATAATAAGAAATAGATCTATGTACTAAAATAAGGCCTTGGCGAATGTTCATAATCACTTACCTTAAAATCTTAAATCCCAAAAGTATTCCTTGCCTTAAGTGTCCGTCAAATCCCTATAGCCACATATTAGTTCACTTTCCAACCTTAAATCTCAACAAATGGCCCTTGGTCGACTAGAATATTTACTTACCTTAAGTCCTTGAAATCCCAAAAGATTCGTCTTTGAAGTCGACAATAGGCCAAATCGAAAGATCTCTTCAAAGTTTTGGCACACAAGATTATTAATAGGATTAGTATCCCGATTTTGGCTAAAAGAAAAGAAATAGAATGACAACAATAGGATTCCTTACTCTTAATATTGGAACCGCAAAGAGTTTGCGGAGAGATCGATTCAAAGAATAAACCTTGACTTTAGGCTTTGTTGAACAATCGGCTAAAGATTGCCTTGAGATTCGGCTACCCTTTTTAGATGGTGATGGAGAAGTCTACCACAAGAGGAAAAGATGTAGAGAGAAAAGCTAAAAGAATTACGCTAGGAGGCTAAAAGAAAAGAAGAAATATGGATGCTCAATAACAAGAAGAAATTCAGCAGAGAGAGAAGGGAAGGAAAAGGAAAAAGAATGAATACTAGCTTAATTCCTCCTTTGGCTGAAATTACTATGCTAGAGTCCCTTACTTGGCCATCACTTCCTTGTTTAAAGATTAATAGAAATAATCCTTTAATTATCTCTTTGAAAATAATCTAAAATAAATCATCATTTATCTACCCCTGAGCCGAAATTTTAAGAGGATTTAAACTCGTCCCTTAGTGCCTTAATGCTGTCCATTACCTCTTCTCCATGGCGCAAAATAAAATCCTTTATTTTCTTCCCACGTTGCTCAAACCTAGGCCCATTTGCATAGCTTGTGTATGCCACTTCTTGGGCTTTAAGTGGTGCCTCCAAGCCACTTAAACAAGCCTATGTTTGTGTCACATTTCTTCTATTAATTTTCTTAAAGCCACCTTGTTTTAGTTTCCTCTTTTAAACTTAACATTTCTAAAACATTTCCTCACATTTCCAAGTTTCCAAAAAGGTTCACTTTCCTCTTTTTAAACTTAACATTTCCAAGTTTCCAAAAATGTTCACTTTCCTCTTTTTAAACTTAACATTTCCAAGTTTCCAAAAATGTTCACCATACATTCATAACACATAAGACATGCCATTTCGTATAATTAAATCAAAAATGCATAGGCCCATTTTCAGGATGTTACATTTTTGCCTCTAAACTTTCTCAAAATTACACTTTTGCCCCTAGGCTCATAAAATGATTTTTATTCAACTTTCTTGCATTTCAAGCCTAGCCGAATCATATTATCAACTATAACAACATTCAATTTCCATTATTTTAATCATGTATGACCATTTTCATAACTTTTGTAATTTGGTCCTTAAATGGATTTTTCATGAAAATCACTTATGAAAAGATGTTTACCCTACATCAAACTGTCATATTCTTCCATAAAACATTAAAATACATGCATGTCATACGTGGGTAAGTTTTTGAACATAAACCCTAGCTCAGATTATAGCTAGAAATAGCTTAATCGAGCAACGAGGATTTCAAAATACGTAAAACATTAAAAACGTGTCAAGAATGCACTTACTTTGAGCTTGAAAATGAGAAAAACCCTAGCTATGGCTTCTCTCCAAATTTTGACACCTAAGGAAGAAGATGGACACTATTTTTGACTTCTTTTTCCCTTTTTAATCCTTTAATTACCAAATGACAAAAATGCCCTTAATGATTATTTCTTGAGATTTTTCCTCCATATGTCCATTTTTGTCCATCTTAACATATAATGGTCTAATTGCTAAATAAGAACCTCTAATAATTTTTATGATGCTATTTCATACTTAAACCTTCTATAATTTCATATTTTCTAATCTTTGCAATTTAGTCCTAATGGGCAATTTGTTCACTAATTAATAAAATTCCTTCATGAAATTTTGATACAACCATGCAAATACCTCATAAGCCTTATAAAATCAATTAAACACATATTTCTTCTTCGGATTTGTGGTCTCATACCACTATTCCGACTAGGCCCTAAGTTGGGCTGTTACAGCAACCTTATCATTTTATCAGGTCAAAAGATACATATATACAACCTAGAAAACAAAGTATCTAAACACATAACATAGTAGTTTATTATTATACCAAAGTTACCTACACACACACACACACACACACACACACACACATACACATACACATATATATATATATATATATACTTATATGGCCACATATACATGCCACACCCTAAAGAGTTCAAAAGCTACCAACACCGATGGATAGTGTGAGCTGAATTTTGATCTGTCCCAATGTCACCAGTATCTAGGAGCTTATTTTTTTATGCTTAGGGAGGTAAGATGTTGGCATTCGGATGGACTCTTCTTGGTGGTTGTTGAAGGAGTCAAATCATTTGAAATGAGTGGACATGAGGTGTTGGTGGAGTTTGAAGTGCTCAAACCGGTTTAAATGGATGTGAGAGAGTTGAAAAATGAGCAAATCAAGGGGATTTGGTGTTGGTGGAGTTGTTGGCCGAAAGTGGGAACTTGGAAGAGGGGGTAAAATTCGGCTAGGGGTGTACTAGGAGGCATTCAGTCTTTTGTGAGGGGTGCCAAATTTGTGAGAGAGCTTTTTGTTTTCCATTCGGGTTGCCTAATTTTTGTGTGTGCTAAAATTCCCTAAGTGCATCTAAGGTCTCTTCTTGTGTGTTTCTTTTTGTTTCTTCTCAACTTCTTATCATCTTTTCTCTTTTGTTGTCAACCTTCCCATTTGTGCATTATTTTTCCTCCAAGGTTACTAAAGACACTTTTGGGCGAATCTAGCCTTGACTCCTCTATACCTAAGTCGAATCTCTCCTCACCATCCACCCTTCCCATTCAACTTTTTTTTCTCATTGCTACTATCTTTTTCTCAAGCCAAAACCCTTTCTCTTTCATATTGCTTCCATTTCTTCATTCTTGTCCGTCTTCTTTATTTTTTTCTTGAGCTAAATCACCCTTGTATCAAACCAAACCTGTGTCTCTCATCTACCGTTATCAACTGAATATCAAGAAGCATCCCTGTGGGTTGCCAAAAGTCTCTGCTTCAGTTGGGTCCTATCATGTAGCAGACCGTTTTGAGGTCCGAAGCCTGAAGATCTATTGATTGTCGAATCTCACCTTATCATTTGGGTTCTAAGGTAAGGAGCCCTCTTTTATTCTTTGTGATCAGCCTCTATTCATTACTCTGCCATAATCAAACCCATTTTCTGGGGCATTCTTGTTTTCACTATAGTATTGTACTGATCAAGTCTCTTACCATGGATATGAGTGCTAGTCGATCCAAGGAGGGTACATCTAAGGAGCCTGAGGGGAGCGGACCCATGGTTTTTGCTCATAAGTTTAAAAGGCCTGCGATGTCGACAGTTCGAGACTTTTCGCTAGGTTGTGGTAGAGAGCCGACATCTGATTGGGATAGACAAATAACTGTTATCCCTGCTAGTGAGAGTGTCGACGTAGAGAGTCTAGTTTTAGGCGTAATCATGTGTGTAATGCTCACAAGTTTCTTAACTATTTTGCGTTAACAACTGTATTGGCTGAAAGCCAAAATGACTGTTCAGATAGTCAAGAGACCCTTGTGGGTAAGATTGGAGGGACCAGGTAAGTTACGTTATAATTTCTTTCCATATAATATGGTTATGTATGACTTGGGTAACTGCTATAAACTAATAACATGCTTGCATGGGTTTTGGGAGATGATGAAAGTGGAAGTGTTATTCAGTGACTTCTGTCACAATGGTCTGGGACCACATTGGTTTGGAACCACGTATACATATGTTTATCAGTAACTTGTCTCAGTGGTCTAGGACCACAGTGGGTTGGCCCCACATATACTTAATAGGGATCATCACAGTGGTCTGGGACCACAGTGGCTTGATGCCACGGATGTTTGGTTGATTCAGGTGACCTAGAGGATGGAAAACTAGGTTGGGCGGTGCATTGCATACATATTTAATATGCTATATTGTATGGGCTAAGGCCTAATGTGCATCTGTGGGCTTAAGGCCAATTGCGTTATAAAGGGAATTACACACTGAGTCTCGGTGACTCACCCCTCTGCTTACTTTTGCACGTAACCAATAGATAATGGATTTGGAGCCGAGGCAGACTTGAGGTGGCCATGTAGTGTTTTTCTCGTAAACTCGTTTCCATTATTTGAACTTATTTTAATTTGGGTTTTTATTATGTAATAAGGCCACTATAACTTTAATTTGGGTTTTGATTTAATGCTGATATTATATATTTTACAAACTATCAAATATTGGGTTTTTCTAAAGTTAAAAACATAAACAAATAGTTTTTAAAGTGTTAACAAAAGATGACTTGCGAATAACTAATTAATTTGGAGATTTTATTAAGACCACAACATTGATTTCAAATGTCACGCTTAAGGTATCCCTTGATTTCGGCTTTTGTAAAAAAAAATTGTTTACAACCTATTAGATCGATTTAATAAGAAGTCGGTACAAAACCTTCAAGTAGAATTTTTAGATCGTCTTTAAGATAGAGACACTAAATGAAATGTTTTCTAAGTTACGATGTTTTCATTAAAATTTCAAACTTCTCTTCATGTAACATACCAGATTTGGTCGTAGTGTATAAGTCGGGTTTGGGGTGTTACAATTTTGGTATCATAGCTTAGGTTTACAAAACTAGGCTGTGGGTTAGGGTTCAAAATGTTTTTATAAGTTGGTTTAGAAAAATACATGTTTTCTGGAAGTATGGCACCTGAGTCTCCAGTACCAATCCGCACTGTAAGTTTTTTGATTGCTACTTGAATTCTTATGAAATATTATGATAGATAGTTTTGAGAAATACAATTCTAAGGATAGAGACCTTTAGGAATATTTCTTGCGAAAACCTACTTCTAATGCCATTTTCATAAGATAGTCGAGTAATAAGTCATGAACATTAGAGGACGTGGACGTGATATACGTGGCCGCGGTAGAGGCCGGGGTGTTGAGGCTGAGCCCTCAGAATCAGGGCATGGGCCGGAAGGTGAAGTTCCAGCATCACCAATAGCGTAAATAGGATTTCAGGACGAAATTGGTTACTGGAGCAAGCACGGGATCGGTAGCTCAAAAATATGTTTTTGAGCGACTCAAAACTAATAAATTTGAGATGTTTAGGGTATTTGTTGTGGCTCCTAACGTGGTAGTCTTGGTGAAAGCGATGGAGCGAATTATGGACTATCTTGACTGTACTGCGGAAGATAAATTGAAAGGGGTAGTATCTCTCCTTTGAGATGAGGCATACCAATTGTGGCTCACGGTAAGGGATGGTACAGCAGTTGACCACATTACCTGGGACTTTTTATGGCAGTATTCTAGGGAAAGTACACTAGGGTGAGCTATGTGGATGCTCAGAGGAAGGTATTTCTGGACTTAGTCCAGGGGAATAAGCCAGTGGCTAAGTATAAGGCAAAATTCTTGCGTTTAAGCCGTTATGCCCGGGGTATCGTTGCAATAGATCACGAGCATTGTGTCTGATTTGAGGATAGTCTGAGGGACAAGTTGCGAGTACTGAAAGGCAGAATCAGGATAGGGACAAGGGTAGGAATAAAAGGAATTTTGAGTCGTCAAGGTCTACTGGGAGTTTCCAAAAGGGGCCTAGGTTTGATAAGCTGAGTCGAGTTGTGAAACCTATTGCTGTTGGTCGATCCCAACCATGTGCTAGATGTGGAAATTTTTATTCAGTGGAGTGTTGGGCAAGAAATAAAGGATGCTTCAGGTGTGGGTCTATAGATTATCTGATAAGAGACTGTCCACAAGAGCCAAACAGAGTGCGGCCAGTTGGTCAAGGTTATGCTCAGGCCAGAAGAGGTGGTCAGCAGTCGCTGAGAGGTCATGGTCCAGCCAGAGGAGGAAATGGTTTTGGCCAAGGGTGAGGAGCACCGGGAAGAGGTGTTGGGAATACAAATGTGAGACAGCCTGGGTTTGTTTATGCAGCTAGAAGTCGAGAGGAGGCGATGCTGCTGGGCGTCATAAGCGGTATGTTCCTTATTTTGGTTTGCCCTTCTGAAAGACCGATAGATATTGGGTCTACACATTCGTATGTTGCTAGTACTGCGTCTAAAACTTTGAATATAGGATTTGAGGTTGCTTCTATAGAGATGACTGTGATTAGCCCTTTAGGACAATCTGTAGTGGTAAACATACTTTTTAAGAGTGTGCTTTTAGATGTTCAAGGG
The DNA here is from genome assembly GCA_025506655.1 of Gossypium rotundifolium. Classification (NCBI taxonomy): domain Eukaryota; kingdom Viridiplantae; phylum Streptophyta; class Magnoliopsida; order Malvales; family Malvaceae; genus Gossypium; species Gossypium rotundifolium. The sequence goes on from CP106724.1 coordinate 174,208,769, forward strand.
ATAGTTTTTTGGTGACTTGATGGAACTACCATTCTGCGAGTTCGATTTGATCTTAGTCATGGATTGGTTAGCTAAGTACCGAGCAAAATTAGATTGTGCTACTAAGCGCAGGGTGTTGAAGACTCCTAAGGATAAAGAGGTGCAAGTGATAGGTAAAAAAGAATTACCTGTCCAATGTGGTGTCTGCTCTAAAGGCTGAAAGGATGGTACGAAAAGGGTGTGAAGCATTCTTAGCTTTTATCAGTGCTTTAGAGGCCAAAGAGTTTATTGTAAAGGATGTTAGAATGGTGAAGGAGTTCACAAACGTATTTCCAAAATAGCTTCTAGGGTTACCTTCGGATCGCGAAGTAGAGTTTGGCATTGATCTTCTTCAGGAAATAGCTCCGGTGTCCATTGCTCCATATAGACTGGCGCCGAAGGAGCTGGTGGAACTTAAAGCTCAGATTTAGGAGTTGTTGGACCATGGTTTTATCCGACCAAGTGTGTCACCGTGTGGAGCTCCAGTGTTATTTGTCAAGAAAAAGGATGGGTCGATGCGGATGTGCATTGGCTATAGGCAGCTGAACAAGTTGACGATTAAGAACAAGTACCTGTTGCCAAGGATTGATGATCTGTTCGATCAGCTGTGAGGTGCTTCAGTTTTCTCAAAGATAGACTTGAGGTCAGGTTATCATCAGCTTAAGGTCAAGGAGGTGGATATTCATAAGACAACTTTTGAACTCGTTATAGTCACTACGAGTTTTTAGTGATGCCGTTTGGATTGACGAATGCACCAGCTGCGTTTATGGATATGATGAACCGGGTATCCCAACCCTACCTGGATCGGTTTGTCATAGTATTTATACATGATATCTTGGTATATTCAAGGATGGAAGAGGAGCATGATTCGTATCTTCGAATTGTTCTACAGATTTTGAGAGAAAAGCAACTATATGCCAAATTCAGCAAGTGTGAATTTTGGTTGAGTGAAGTTACTTTTCTGGGGCTTGTTATGTCTGCTAAGGGGATTAAGGTCGATCCCTGAAAGATTGAAGCTGTTTTGGATTGGAAACCACCAAAGTCAGTGGCAAAATTCAAAGTTTTTTGGGATTAGCTGGGTATTACGGAAGGTTCGTTGAGGGATCTCATTGATAGCTGCACCTTTAACCAAGTTGTTACGGAAATGGGTACCATTTGTTTTGGCTGATAAGCAGCAGGAAAGCTTTGAAAAGTTGTAGAGGATTTTGACCGAGGCACCAGTGTTGATTTAGCCTGAAGCTGGAAAAAAGTTTGTCATTTACTATGATGTGTCATACACAGGGTTAGGATGTGTGTTGATGCAAGAGGGGAAAGTGGTAGCATATGCGTCTCGGCAATCGAGACCACATGAAGTGAACTATCCCACTCATGATTTAAAGTTGGTTGTGGTAGTGTTTGCTCTGAAGATTTGGAGACACTACTTGTATGGGGAGAAGTCAATTATCTACCCCGATCACAAGAGCCTGAAATATCTCCTTACCCAGAAGAAGTTGAATTTAAGGCAGCGAAGGTGGATTGAATTGTTGAAAGACTACGATTGCTCGATTGAGTATCATCTAGGTAAAGCTAACGTAGTGGAGGATGCGTTGAGCCGTAAAGTGATATCTGACTTGGAGGTAATGTTTGCTTATCTCAGTTTGTATGATGATGGAAGCTTGTTTGCTGAACTTCAAGTGAAGCTTTCATGGGTAAGTCAGATTAAAGAGAAGCAGTTGTTAGATGAATCGTTGAGTTCTAGATTTCAGCAGGTGAAAGGTGGTGAGACAGAAGATTTTAGTTTGAACAGTGATGGGGTATTGTGCTTTCATGGAAAGGCTTGTATACCGAAGGATTCTGAATTGAGGCAGAGGATTCTGCAAGAAGCACACAGTAGTCCATACGCAATGCATCCCGGTAGGAGTAAAATGTATCGAGATTTGCGTGAATAGTTTTGGTGGCCAGGTCTGAAGCAAGAAGTTATCGAGTATGTAAGTAAGTGCTTGACGTGTCAGCAGGTGAAGGCGGAACATCAATTGCCTTTAGGGTTGCTACAGCCAATGAAGATTCCACTTTGGAAGTGGGAGAGGATAACTATGGACTTTGTTAGTGGGCTACCCCTTACGCCTACTAAGAAATATTCGGTGTGGGTGATTGTCTATCGGTTGACGAAGTCTGCTCACTTCATACTCGTTCATGTCGACTACTCATTGCAGAAGTTAGCTAAGTTGTACATAGCAGAGATTGTCAGGTTACATGGGGTACCAGTGTCGATCATATCAGACAAAGACCCCATGTTTACATCGCGATTCTGAAAAGCGTTACATCAAGTGTTGGGTACAAGACTGGATTTCAGCACGGCATTTCATCCACAGTCTGATGGTCGGTCAGAGAGGGTAATTCAAATTCTAAAAGACATGTTGAGAGGCTGTGTTATTGACTTCAGGGGTAGTTGGGAGGATTTCCTACCATTGGAAGAGTTTGCATACAATAATAGTTATCAATCTAGCATTAAGATGGCACCCTATGAAGCGTTGTATGGTCATAAGTGTCGTACCCTACCTGGTGGACAGAGTTGGGTGAGCGACAGTTGTTGCGTCTGGAATTGGTTTCAAAAATTAAGGAAAAGGATAAGTTGATTCAGGCTCTGTGGAAGGAATCTTTCAACAGGAAGAAATCGTATGCGGGGTAGGGAAATAGAATTTTCAGTGGGTGATCGAGTTTTTCTGAAAGTCTCACTTGGAAGAAGGTTTTAAGGTTTGGACGGAAGGGCAAGTTGAGTCCCAGGTTCATCGGGCCTTATCGAGTGTTGAAACGTGTGAGACCAATGGCATATCAGCTTGAGTTACCTCCGGAACTGAGACAGATACATGATGTATTTCATGTCTTAATGTTAAGGCGCTATCGTTCGGATCTATCTCACATTGTGCCGGTGGAAGAAATTAAAGTAAGACCTGATTTATCTTTTGAAGAAGAACCAGTTCAGATCTTAGATCGAGACATTAAAGTATTGAGAAGGAAGACAGTTCTGTTAGTTAAAGTTTTGTGACAGAATTACGGTTCAAAAGGAAGCCACGTGGAAGCCAGAAGATGTGATGCTACAACAATACCCTCACCTCTTTTGATCAGGTAAATTTTGTGGCTAAAATTTCTTTAAGGGGGTAGAACTGTAACATCCTAGAATTAGGGGTTCTGTATTTTGCACTATTTCTTATGTTTTGCTCGTTAAGCATGTTATTTTGGTGTGTTTGGGGGTCCTGGGGAGGCTCGGGGTCAAGCAAGAGCCTGGGAGAAATTTTGGTTTTTGGGCACTTTAGGGGGGAGAGCTTTTTTGACACAAGATGGAGTGTGGTAGACTGGCAAGTGATGCCACTTAAGGACTAGGGGATTGGCGTCACAAGGGACCAGGAGGGGGAAGGAGTTTGAGTATCGTCAGCAGCATCTGGGAGCTTATTTTTTTTGTGCTTAGGGATGTAAGGTGTTGGCATTTAGCTGGACTCTTCTTGGTGGTTGTTGAAGGAGTCAAAGCATTTGAAATGAGTGGACATGAGGAGTTGGTGGAGTTTGAAGTGGTCAAACCGGTTCAAATAGATGTGGGAGTGTTGAACAAGGAGCAAATCCAGGGGATTTGGTGTTGGTGGAGTTGTTGGCCGAAAGTGGGAACTTGGAAGAGGGGGTGAAATTTGGCTAGGGGTGTACTAAGAGACATTCGGTCTTTTGTGAGGGATGCTAAATTTGTGAGAGAGCTTTTTGTTTTCCATTTCGGGTTGCCTAATTTTTGTGTGTGCCGTAATTCTCTAAGTGCATCTAAGGTCTCTTCTTGTGTGTTTCTTTTTGTTTCTTCTCATCTTCTTATCATCTTTTCTCTTCTTTTGTCAAACCTTCCCATTCGTGCATTGTTTTTCCTCCAAGGTTACTAAAGACACCTTTGGCCGAATCTAGCCTTGACTCCTCTATACCTAAGCCGAATCTCTCCTCACCATCCACCCTTACCATTCAACTTTCTTTTTCTTCTCTTTGCTACTATTTTCTTCTCAAGCTGAAACCCCTTTCTCTTTCACATTGCTTCTATTTTCTTCATTCTTTTTCGTCTTCTTTGGCTTTTTTCTTGAGCCGAATCACCCTTGTATCAAACCAAACCCATGTCTCTCACCTACCATTATCAACCGAATATCAAGAAGCATCCTTGTGGGGTGCCAAAAGTTTCTTCAGTTGGGTCTTATCGTGTAGCCGAACGTTTTGAGGTCCGAAGCCTGAAGATTTGTTGATTGCCAAATCTCACCTTATCATTCGGGTTCTATGGTAGCCCTCTTTTATTCTTTGTGACCAGCCTCTATTCATTACTCTGCCATAATCAAACCCTCTTTGCTGGGGCAATCCCTGTTTTGGCTATAGTATTGTACTGATCAAATCTCTTACCATGGATATGAGTACTACCCGATCCAAGGAGGTTGCATCTAAGGAGCCTGAGGGGAGCGGACCCGTGGTTTTTGCTCCTAAGTTTAAAAGGCGTACGGTGTTAGCGGTTCGAGACTTTCCGCCACGCCGTGGTAGAGAGCTGACGTCTGCTTGGGATAGACAAATAGTTGTTATCCCTGCTAGTGAGAGCGTCGACGTAGAGAGTCTAGTTTTACGCGTAATCAAGTGTGTAATGCTCACACGTTTCTTAACTATTTTACGTTAACAATCGTATTGGCTAAAAGCCAAAATGACTTTAATTTGGGTTTTGATTTAATGCTGATATTATATATTTTACAAACTATCCAATATGGGGTTTTTCTAATGTTAAAAACATAAACAAATAGTTTTCAAAGTGTTAACAAAAGATGGCTTGCAAATAACTAATTAATTCAGAGATTTTATTAAGACCGTAACATTTATTTCAAATGTCACGCTTAAGGTATCCCTTGATTTCGGCTTTTGTAAAAAAAAAAGAAAACAAATTTGATTACAACCTATTAGATCGATTTAATAAGAAGTCGGTACAAAACCTTCAAGTAGAATTTTTAAACCGTCTTTAAGATGGAGACACTAAACGAAATGCTTTCTAAGTTACGTTGTTTTCATTAAAATTTCAAACTTCTCTTCATGTAACATACCAGATTTGGTCGTAGCGTATAGACCGGGTTTGGGGTGTTACAAAGCCGAGCCAGAAGGCCAGATTTGTGGGAATCACTCGAAGATAGCCAGTTGATCCTTCTAAAGAAGCTGGAATTCTACTCAAGACGGCGGATCTCTCCTTCAATTCCTTCAGGGGGTTTTAGTGATTTCTTATGTTTTGTTTTATCTTTTCTTCTGAGATGTTTTATTTTATCATTATGAACTAAACCCTTCAGATACCTGAATGGGATGAAACCTAAATGAATCTTGTTATTATTGCTGTATGATAAATACTTAGTTTGTTCTTAATTATGTGTGTTTAATTCTTGTGTTGATATTTCTGGGATATTAATTCAAGTGTGATGTGCTTAGGTGGTGGAGCAAAAGTCCCAGCTTAAGAGTAGATCTAGCATAATTAAGCGGAGTTGATCGCTCGCCTAGAGATAGGGTGATGAGATTTTTCTGGATTAGGGTGAAACCTAATATGGGAGTCCATAGATCGAGTTAATGCGATTCTAAGGGTTTTAATTAGAAAGAGATTTCGGTTAATCAACCTAAGGTTAGACGTTATTCGCCTCGAGAAAGGGTTTAATATAAATTAGGGGGTCCTACAGATCAAGCTATGTGAATAAATCGTCTGGTTCAGTGTTAGATAACAAGTGAAGTTTAGGTGGATTCCTTCTAGGATATCATCGTAATCAATTGAGTTTTCCCAAAAGTTATTTCTTCAATTTGTTCTTTTTTGTCTTTGCGCCTTAGTTTAGTAATTAGTTAGTTTTTAATTTGATCAACCATTCACTTCATATTTAGGCTAAATAATAGAAAGAAAGTGAGTATTAGTACTTTTAGTTCATTTGGGTTTGACAATCCGGTCTTGCTTAAGCTATACTACTGGTCGATAGGTGCACTTGCCTTAAATCGTTGTCAGAGTTAGTTTCCATGATTCGATCATTCTCTTTATAAATTTTAAAACTCGACAAAACAACGATCACAATGTTTGGGATGTTGGCATTGTACGAGATTTCTGACTTTTGAGTATCCTTATTGATTTCGAATGGTTCAACAGGCATTATTGAGTTATGATTGAATGGGGAATCAAGATAAAAGGTTCAGGTACGTGCTAAGTTTAATGTTAATGAAAATAACGTAAGCTTAGTATTTGAAATGATGATATAAATTATGCATGATATAAGTGAATTATATGTATGTGTGAATGCTCATATTCGGCCAAGTGATGCTATAATGTTAATGTTCATGTATTGGTATATGAATTTGCAAGCATGATAAATGTAAATTTGATTAAGGTTTGCTTGATTCAGCCTAGTTGATTTTAATGTTAATGAATATTAAATGAATTATTTTCTTATGACTTACTAAGCTATTCAAGCTTACTCTGTATGTGTTAGTTCGTTGTTTTATAGATTTTAGAAGCCAGTTACGAGCTCAGGGATCGTCAAAGAAATCCGTCACACTATCAATCACTGTTTTGGTATTTTAAAAGCTTGATCTACGAACCTATGGCATGTATATGCTAGTATTTGTTTTGGTTAAATTTTGAAATTGTATATAAACAAAGCTATGCGAAAATGGCTTGAAATAATGTTTATGTTTGTACATTTTCGCTCATGGTTTAAGTTTGTTTTGGTAAGTATGTTTCATGAATTCATGAATGGTATTTTAATTATATGGTTTAATTGAATATGTCATGAATGAGTTATAAATTAAAAAATGCTTGTGATGGATGGTCTTATAATTCAGTTTAGTAATGAGATAAGGGATGAATGTATGTTCGGTTAATTATATGTGTTATATTGGTTAAGTAAAGTTTATGTAATTCTTGGTAATTGTCTATTATGCACGGTTGATGAAGTAAGAAATGAATATGCTACTTGATTTGTAACACCCCAAACCCGGCCCAAAATACTACGGCCGGATTCGAAATGTTACTGGGAAAGGTGTTGAAAATGGTTTGGATTCAAAGGTGAAAAAAATTAGTTTAAAGTTCTAAAACAAGAACTCCGTTTAAAGAGGGCTCCCCATTTAAACTTAGCAATTTGGGATGCATAAAAACTCACGACTATGTAGGGTTCAAATTGTTTCTCATGCTTGAGTTCCCCAAAAAAAAAAAAAAACCGTTTGTTTATAAGTGGTCCAAAATTTTAAACAAATCTTTCATTTGTTACCCTTAGGTTAGTGATATCTTTATACCATCTTTTAATTAATCAACGGATAGAAGTACTAACTTAAACCATAATAATAATTCCAAAACATTTAAGGCAGCCTTATTACAATAAAAATATCCCAGAAGGTAAGGCAAAGTTTAAAACGTAAATAGAACTAAGAAAAATAGCTTCTGCATGGCCACCTCGAATCCTCTCCAACCCGGTCCAAAGTATCATGTATTACCTGCATTGTTTGAAAAACAGGGTAAGTCGTTTTGACTCAGTGTGCAATTAATCCACATATTTCCACAAATGGGCTTAGCCCCAAAACCACATCAAATCCATAAACCACATATTATCACGCATAATGTGAACCCAACCCAACCTAATATCCAACCGCTACACACCACCCGTATATCCAACCACTACACACCAGGGGATTACTAAATCGACCCTCCATCCACTACACACCTCTTTGGCAGTCATGCTGCTCAAAGTCCACTTAGTGGTCTAGCCACATATCCACGTGATTAAAATCACAATATCACGATGAGACTACAGGTCGTCATCAATCCACGATGTGGCGTGAAGCCATCATTAATCACGTATATATAAATATATACACACTTCCCCTTAACAATATATACCAAACCCCATGTACATGCAACATATTATGATGACATGGCATAAAACATATGAACATATCCAGATATACATATTTCACATGCTTACATAGATCCACAATTACTATCCACATCCACAACATAGGTAGTATACTAACCTGGTTACCGGATTACCCAACATGAGTAATAACAATACCACCATAGCCATTAATTCGGCTACCACACTTTTCACATATATTTAATTAATTTTAAACAAGGAAAGTAAAGAAACAGTGTGCTAATTACACACCTGATAACCCGTAATACCATGCTCTCTCGTCGGCGCTATCACTAAGCGACACTCTAGCTATTTGCCTACGATCCTGTTAAAATTTGGCCCACACCTCGGTGGCTAATCATGAACTGCTGAAGCTGATCACTTCTTGAACTTAGGGGTAGGGACTACGTGTCCAACCCCTTTCTCTCCTTGGCTGGTACTCGCATCCATTGAATAGTACTTAATTAGAAGACCCGGTTAAATGTTAAATTAGATCTTAAATGAAACTAAGTAATATCTAAATCAATAACCTTACCAAAGTCGACTCAAATCCCAAAGATTCTCACTTGATCTTGAAAGCTGTCGAAATCCCTACACATGCCAATATCAGATTCGGCCTAACCTTAATAGACAAAGAAATGGCCTTTGGCCATACCAAATATCTTCTTACCTCAATTGGTCAAATCCCAAAAAATCCTTAACTTCTTTAGCGTTGGCTTACACAGAGAACCTGAAATCACCCCACCACTACTTAGAAATCGAAAGAAAACCTTAAGAGATGGAGATGGAAGTCGATTATGTCTTGGTTAAAAGAGGTGACAATCGAAAGAAGAGAGTATGGAGAATTCGGCCAAGAGATGGGGCTTGAGATATAAACGAATAGAAGAAGAAAAAGAAGAATAGAAATGGAAAAGTGAGAAGTAATGATGAATGGAAGATTCGGCCAAGGTTTTAAAGGCTAGAAGGGTTATTCGGCTTTGAAAATGAAGTGAAAGTTTAAGGCTACCAATATGAAAAGAAAAGAGAAGAAGAGAGAGAGGTATGGTTCAGCTTTAGAGAAGAAATAAAAAGAAAAGAAAATAATCAAAATGCACCAAATGGTCACCTTCACTTTCGGCTTTTGGTCAAATGGAGAGAAAAAGAATTGAAGAGCTCTTGACTAACACATTTGGCAAAGAGAACTAAAGAAAGGAAAGAAAATGCCAAAAAGATGGACACACACATACTAGCTCAATTTAAACAAGCGCCTCCCCTTACATGATGAAATTGCCATCCCCTAGAGTCCCAAATTCGCCAACACTCCTCCCTTCACCAAATCCCCCTTTTTCCTCCTCATTTTCCTCTTCTTCTCTCATTCAAACTCATTTGAATGATTCAAACCTTCTATCCCACTCTCCACCACACATTCAAACACCTTGACCAATTCAAGCTCCCACTTTCAAGTGCCATAGCCGAATCCAACTCTCCACTCCTCTTGACGCAAAAACAAACCCTAAAATGCTCCTCATGCTGCTCGAACCTCCTCCCACTTGGAACTCCTTTGACACAAACTCTCCCCCTTGCTCCCATGCGTTACCTTGCCACTCCACCACTTCCTTTCTTGTGTTATAACCTCCTCATTAATTCCCTTAAGTCCTAGCTCCCCTAGCTCTCCCCTAAAAGCTTAAAAACAAAAATTTTTACTAAGGCTCCTACCTAACCCTAAGGTTTCCCGAAGCCCCCGAACACACTCTAACAACATCCAAAGCATACTAGCACATAGAAATAAATTAAAATGCGAGACCCCTAAATCTCAGGATGTTCTGACTCTACCCTTAAAGAAATTTCATACAGAAATTTCTGCTCAAAACAAGTGAGGGTATTGCTATTTCATCGCCTCCTCCGGCTCTCACGACGTTTCTTCCGAACCATGGTTCCGCCATAACACCTTGACTAGAGGAACTGACTTCTTCCGTAGTACCTTCACATCTCGTTCCAAAATCTGAATTGGCTTCTCCTCATAGGACAAGTCTGGCCTTAACTCAACTTCTTCAACTGGTACCACATGAGATGGATCCGATCGATAATGTTCGTAGCATCGAGACGTGAAACACATCATGCATCTGCTTCAGTTCTGAAGGCAACTCTAGCTGATACGCTACTGGTCCAACTCGCTTCAAAACTCGATAAGGTCCTATAAACCTGGGACTCAACTTACCCTTACGTCTAAATCTCATCACCTTCTTTCAAGGCGAAACTTTCAGGAATACCCGATCACCCACTGCAAATTCTATCTCTTTCCACTTAAGATCCGTATACGACTTCTGTCTGTCCGATGCCTCCTTCAATCTAGCTCGAATTACCTTAACCTTTTCCTCTGACTCTGCCACTATCTCGGACCTAAAACATGACGTTCACCTAGTTCTGTCCACACAAAAGGTACCTCCTTTCTCAGCAACTTAGTTAGAGGTGATGCTATAGAGGAAAAACCTTCAACAAATCTCCTGTAATAACTGGCTAGCCCCAAGAAACTCGAATTTTCGCCACCAACTTAGGTGGTTTCCAATCCAATACCGCCTCGATCTTCTGAGGATCTACTCTTATCCCTTCTGCAGATACCACATGACCTAGAAAAGTAACTTCTCTTAACCAAAATTCGTACTTGCTAAATTTGGCGTACTTCTTTTCCCTTAAAATCTGTAGCACCACCCAAAGATGCACATCATGCTCCTCCTCTGACTTGGAATATACCAGAATGTCATCTATAAACACCACGACGAACTGGTCCAAATAGGGTTGAAAAACCTGGTTCATTATATCCATGAATGCAGTCGGTGCATTTGTCAACCTGAATGGTATTACCAGGAATTCATAGCGCCCGTAGCGAGTCTGAAAAGCCGTCTTATGGATATTTGCTTCTTTTACCTTAAGCTGGTGATATCCTGACCTCAAATCTATCTACAAAAAGACTGCAGCCCCTTTTAACTGATCAAACAAGTCGTCTATCCTCGGCAGCAGGTACTTGTTCTTGATAGTCAGTTAATTCAACTGGCGATAATCTATGCACATCCGCATAGATCCGTCCTTCTTCTTTACAAACAACACCGGTGCTCCCTACGGAGACACACTGGTTGAATGAAACCGCGATCTAACAACTCCTGGATTTGGGCTTTAAGTTCAACCAACTCCTTCGGTGCCATCCTATAAGGAGCGATGTACACCGGCGCTGTACTTGGCAGTAGGTCGATTCCAAACTCCACCTCACAATCCGGAGGTAACCCTGGAAGTTTTTTCGGAAAAACATCCACGAATTCCTTTACTGTTCTCACCTCCCCCACAACTGCCTCCTTAGCATCAAGGCACTAACAACCACTAAGAAAGCCAATCACCCTTTTTCACCATCTTTTCTGCCTTAAGAACAGACACTACATTAGACAAGTAGTCTCTCCTCTCCCCTATCACCACAACCTCATCATCCACGGGAGTCTTCAATGTCATGTGCTTAGCAGCACAGTCCAAATTCGTACGATACCTTACTAACTAGTCCATTCCAAGGATCAAGTCAAATTTCCCAAATGGCAGCTCTATCAAGTCAGCCAGAAACACAGACCCCTGAACTTCTAAAGGCACATCTCTAAAGAGTCTATCTACCACTACTGATTGCCCTAAAGGACTAAGTACTGTCATCTTCCTAGGGGCAATTTTAGGTTGCACACACAAGGTTCCAGTCATCATGCTAGCAATGTAAGAATGAGTCGACCCTACATCAATTAAAGTAGTAAAGGGTAACCCAAAAATTAGGAACGTACCCGTGATAACATTTGGTGCATCCCCCTCCTCACGACGTCTGGCTGCATAAACCAACCCAGGCTATCTCGCATCTGAGCTCCCAGCACCTCTGCCCGGTGCTCCACGACCTCGGCCAGAATCATTCCCTCCTTGATTCAGACCATGACCTCTTGATATCTGTTGACCACCCCTTCCTGGCAGCACATACCACTGACCTACTGTCCGAGTCCTAGCCACGTCCTGAGGATAATTCTTAATCAGATGGTCCCTTGACCTACACTTGTAGCACTCCTTATTCCTTCCCCAACACTCCCCTATATGAGACCTCCCACACTGAGCACACAGATGGAACTAACTTTCAGTAACTAGCGCAGAAACACAAGCAGGTCCCTCAACCCTAGGCTTTTTCTAGAAACCCCCCGATGATACTGAAGGTCCATAACTCCTCTTATTCCTGCCTTTGTCTTTATCCCTGTTTTGCCTCTCAGTTCGCTTGACCTCCTTTGCTATCCTAGCTTTTTCCACCAACCGTAAAATCCTCTTCATTGAGGAGCTATCAACACCGCATCTCATCTCGACCCATCCTTAAATCTCACAGACTTTCGTGATGCAGCAACAATTCCCGAGCATACCAGCTCAACCACAAGAATTCTGCTTCATACTCAACTACTGACTTACCCCCTTGTACTAGGTTCAAGAACACCTTCCTCTGTACGTCCACGTAACTAGCTCCGACGTACTTCCCCTCAAAATTTATCTTAAAGTAACTCCAATCCACTCGGTCCGCCGGAGTACCCTCTCTGACAGTGAGCCACCATTGGTAGGCTTCATCCCGAAGTAAAGAAACAAGGCCTTTCAACTTCTCTTCAGCTGTGCAGTCTAGGTCATCCATGATCCTCTCGACTGCCTTTAACCATACTCCGCCACATTCGGAGCTACTCTAGAAATACCTCGAAACACTTTAGCTCCATTAGCTCAAAGTCGCTCAGGTATAGACCTCGAGCCCCAATAACCATATTCGCTCCCGCAACTCTCTCAGAACCCCAAGCATAGCCTGAGACACTGTGTCGCCTCCACCCGTCTGATCTTGAAACTCAGCTTCTATAGTCGGCGGCGGCGCCTCATTTCTCGATCCATTACCAGACCCAACGGGTTCGATATAGCCATCCTGCCTCTACCACGTCCTCGTGTATTACGTCCACGTCCCCTAAAACTCATATCTATCGTCGCATTTTAATCTGATTTAAAGAGATTTTTATGCATTAGTATTCCTTTTCACTTATTAACCACGAACAATTTTATGAAAAGTAATTTCAATAGTGGTTCTTTCGAATTTGGACCTAACTATAGTTTCAGTTTCAGGCTTATCTCCTAATTCCTAAAACCACATACACTCATTAATCATCACACAGATAGCATCCACGAACTCACATTCATCACAGAGGGGTATTTTCGTCATTTCTCTACCCAGGGGTATTTTCATAATTTTATCCTACAGGGGCATTGTCATAATTTTCCAAAATAAGGTTTCGGGTGATTTGCCAAAATAAGGGTATTTTGGTAATTTTCAACTTGGGGGTATTTCGGTAATTTTGTAAATTAAGGGTATTTTGGTCATTTTCCAAAACCAAGGTAATTTTTACGAATCAGGGGTAATTTCAGAATTTAAAAACTAGGGTTTACCTTAGGATTTTACAAAACAGGGTGGTTAGTCCCTTTTTGGGTTTTAATTATAAGGTTTAGCTTTGTCAACAAATCCTCATGGTTAGAGTGAACAGTCACTACGCTTTTGGTAGGATTACAGCGAAGAGGAGGTGAGTCACTAGGACTGCTTAAATACCAAGCTCTCCCTGAATCCCGTCCTAGACATTGTACACCTGTTGCCACACCCTAACTCAGCGACTAGTTCACATGTTTGTTTGCTCGGCTTAAGTCTTATGATTTTTAAGAAGTTGTTCAAACTAAGCCTATAGCCCATCACAGTCTAATTAAAATAGTCTACATCCCATGAAACCCATCAAGCCCACTCATATATACCACACAAAGATTTGGAATACTTACCTGGCGGACTTGGACCGGAGACGCAGGTGACATGCTTCCACAAAGCCATTTCCTGAAAAAATTTTCTTTTAAACCAATTTCAAATTTTAAAAACGTTGTGGGCTCAAAACCCCCAAAGGTCGAGTTTAGAACCGAGATCTGATACCAAATTGTAACACCCCAAACCCAGCCCAAAATACTACAGCTGGATTCGAAATGTTACTGGGAAAGGTGTTGAAAATGGTTTGGATTCAAAGGTGAAAAAAATGAGTTTAAAGTTCTAAAACAAGAACTCCGTTTAAAGAGGGTTTCTCGTTTAAACTTAGCAATTTGGCGATGCATAAAAACTCACGACTATGTAGGGTTCAAATTGTTTCTCATGCTTGAGTTCCCAAAAAAAAAACCGTTTGTTTATAAGTGGTCCAAAATTTTAAACAAATCTTTCATTTGTTACCCTTAGGTTAGTGATATCTTTGTACCATCTTTTAATTAATCAACGGATAGAAGAACTAACTTAAACCATAATAATAATCCCAAAACATTTAAAGCGGCCTTATTACAATAAAAATATGCCAGAAGGTAAGGCAAAGTTTAAAACATAAATAGAACTAAGAAAAACGGCTTTTGCATGGCCACCTCGAATCCTCTCTAGCCCGGTCCAAAGTATCATGTATTACCTGCATTGTTTGAAAAACAGGGTGAGTTGTTTTGACTCAGTGTGCAATTAATCCATATATTTCCACAAATGGGCGTAGCCCAAAACCACATCAAATCCAGTATACCACATATTATCACGCATAATGTGAACTCAACCCAACCTAATATCCAACCGCTACACACCACTTGTATATCCAACCACTACACACCAGGGGATTACTAAATCGACCCTCCATCCGCTATACACCTCTTTGGCAGTCATGCTGCTCAAAGTCCACTTAGTGGTCTAGCCACATATCCACGTGATTAAAATCACAATATCCATGATGAGACTCTAGGTCGTCATCAATCCACGATGTGGCGTGAAGCCATCATTAATCCACGTATATATAAATATATATACACACTTCCCTTTACAATATATACCAAACCCCATGTACATGTAGCATATTATGATGACATGGCATAAAACATATGAACATATCCAGATATACATATTTCACATGCTTACATAGATTCACAATTACTATCCACATCCACAACATAGGTAGTATACTAACCTGGTTACCGGATTACCCAACATGAGTAATAATAATACCACCACAACCACTAATTCGGCTACCACACATTTCACATACATTTAATTAATTTTAAACAAGGAAAGTAAAGAAACAGTATGCTAATTACACACCTGATAACCCGTAATACCATGCGCTCTACGTCGACGCTATAACTAACTGACACTACCGCTATTTGCCTACGATCCTGTTCCGACACTGGCCCACACCCCGGTGGCCAATCACGAACTGCTGAAACTGACTTCTTGAACTTAGGGGTATGGACTACGTGTCCAACCCCTTTCTCTCCTTGGCTGGTACTCGCATCCATCGAATAGTACTTAATCAGAAGACCCAGTTAAACGTTCAATCAGATCTTAAATGAAACTAAGTAATATCTAAATCAATAACCTTACCAAAGTTGACTCAAATCCCAAAGATTCTCACTTGATCTTGAAAGCTGTCGAAATCTCTACACATGCCAATATCAGATTCAGCCTAACCTTAATAGACAAAGAAATGGCCTTTGGCCGTACCAAATATCTTCTTACCTCAATTGATCGAATCCTGAAAAATCCTTAACTTCTTTAGCGTTGGCTTACACAGAGAACCCGAAATCACCCCACCACTACTTAGAAATCAAAATAAAACCTTAAGAGATGGAGATGGAAGTCGATTATGTCTTGGTTAAAAGAGGTGAAAATCGAAAGAAGAGAGTATGGAGAATTCGGCCAAAAGATAGGGCTTGAGATATAAACGAATAGAAGAAGAAAAAGAAGAATAGAAATGGAAAAGTGAGAAGTAATGATAAATGGAAGATTCGGCCAAGGTTTCAAAGGCTAGAAGGGTTATTCGGCTTTGAAAATGAAGTGAAAGTTTAAGGCTTCCAATATGGAAAGATAAGAGGAGAAGAGAGAGAGGTATGGTTCGGCTTTAGAGAAGAAATAAAAAGAAAAGAAAATAATCAAAATGCACCAAATGGTCACCTTCACTTTCGACTTTTGGTCAAATGGAGAGAAAAAGAATTGAAGAGCTCTTGACTAACACATTCGACAAAGAGAGATAAAGAAAGGAAAGAAAATGCCAAAAAGATGGACACACACATACTAGCTCAATTTCGGCACCTACCCTCCCCTTACATGACCGAAATTGCCATCCCCTAGAGTCCCAAATTTGGCCAACACTCCTCCCTTCACCAAATCCCCCTTTTTCCTCCTCATTTTCCTCTTCTCCCCTCATTCAAACTCATTTGAATGATTCAAACCTTCTATCCCACTCTCCACCACACATTCAAACACCTTGACCAATTCAAACTCCCACTTTCAAGTGCCATAGCCAAATCCAACTCTCCACTCCCCTTGATGCAAAAATAAACCCCAAAATGCTCCTCATGCTGCTCGAACCTCCTCCCCCTTGGAACTCTTTTGACGCAAACTCTCCCCCTTGCTCCCATGCGTTACCTTGCCACTCGACCACTTCCTTTCTTGTGTCATAACCTCCTCATTAGTTCCCTTAAGGCCTAGCTCCCCTAGCTCTCCCCTAAAAGCTTAAAAACAAAAATTTTTACTAAGGTTCCTACCTAACCCCAAGGTTCCCTGAAGCCCCCAAACATACTCTAACAACATCCAAAACATACTAGCACATATAAATAAATTAAAATACGAGACCCATAAATCCCGGATGTTACATGATTGTATTGATAAATTGTTTTTGTGTGGTTTTAAATGCTATGTGATGATTTTGCTATGATTTGTGAAATTAGTATTTGGTTCGGCTAATTATAGACTTATAGATTAATGTATAATTGAAACACCCCAAACCCGGCCCAAAAAGCCTGATCGGATTTGTTATGTTCCTCGAATCTAACTTTAGCAAATTCTCGTTTTATTTAAGAAAAACTTGATGATTTTTATAGAAAAGCAGTTAAATTAATATTATAGCATTGAAATCAAATTGTATAGTAAATTTATGTCTTTTAAAACATTACTTTGGAAGGAATTAATAATTTAAAAGAAAACCAAATTTAAGGAATTTACTTTAAAATATATTTATATTAGTGACAAAAACATTTTTAAATTATTTATCGAAAAACCATTTAGTTATTTAATAGATATTTGTCCATGACAAAATAAAAGTCCAAACACAAAAATTAAAAAGCAGTTTGTAGTGGCCTTATTACAAAAATAGCAAAACCCATAATAAAGTCTAAGTAGCAAAAATTAACTTAAATAAGTTTAAGTAGGAAAATTTCAAAATACTTTGAAAATGCATTGGCCACTTGAAGTCCTTCTTGCCGATCCATCGCACTTTCTGAATCATCGAAAAGTTATCCCACAAAAATGGGTGAGTCATAAACTCAATGTGTAACACATACATTAAAAAGCCCATTTTATCATATGCCTTAAAGCCCAAAATTTCACATATGGCCATAGGCCCATTTAACTCATATATAGCCCAAAGGCCCATTTTTAGCGATTACATAATAATCATTTAAATCACATGGATATGCACATATAATGAAATGCAAACCGGCCCACCTAAATATCCATCCGCTACACACCACCGTACCAACCAACACAGTGGGGATTACTAAATCGACCCTCCATCAGCTACATACCATCGAAGGCGATTCTTTGCGGTCAACATGCACATCGCCCTTATAATTTTGTGGCAAGCCCACAGACAAAATTGTGACCGAAGTCACCAGATTTCATATTTGTGACCAGAAGTCACAGATTTCATATTTGTGACGAAGTCACAGATTTTATATTTGTGACCAAAGTCACAGATTTCATATTTGTGACCGAAGTCACCAGAATGTGGTAAAACCACCAGAATACTTCCTCCTTTATCAAATATACCCATATGCCCATGCATATACATATCATTTAGTTTTCATGCCATTTACCCCAAAATCGTAATATAATCATACTTATTTCACATTTTATGCATATAGCAAAATTAACAAAATATTGGGGTAAACATACACGAATATCGTATACCATTGAATGGTATCCAAAATCATTATTAAAGACATTATCATAAAATCACATATAAAATAGATCTATGAGTTTTTAATGTAGGTTACACACCTTATGACCGTAAGAACGATACTCTCTCGCTCGTCAACACCTAGTTAATTATCACACTTGGTTAGTATACACTATTACAAATAAAACTATATTTATTGTGAAATATCTAAATCCTTACCCTCGATTCTCAAACAACGTTATTTGTGGTTTTTCTCATGAGATGGATCAAAACCTGCGATATCCCACCAATGTAAAGTGGTTCGGTTATGCGTACTACTTCAAATAACCGATCTTCATTAGCGGAGGGTCCACAACTCGGTGGAAAATCTCTTACAGCCGTCTGACCCTTCTTTTGAAGTTCGATGGTAAAACAGTGCCTCCTCTCTTCCAAATACTCCATGCTTGCTCTTTTCTTACCTATCTTGTTAGTCTTAAATCACCCAAAAATAAAGTTGATTAGTGATCCATTCTAAAAGGATTAATATAACCAATGTGGAAAAATCTTACCTTGGATGATTTCAAAGGTTACTTCTTAAAGTTGGCTTCAACAAGGATCCTTAAAATCCTTTCAAGGATTCCTAGGAGAAAATAAGAGAATCATGATTCTAAATTTGCCAAAGTAAAAGAAAAAATAATGAAAGCGATTGACGAAAAGTTTTACTTACCAGTTGAAGATTGGCCTAAAACAAAAGAAAAGAATAAAATGGATTTGGTGGTTTCGGTTTTACAAAGAGAAAAAGAAAAAGATGGTGATTTATGGCCAAAATGGTCTCGGTTTTCAAAGAAAGAAAAGGAGAAAGGAGATCGAAATAGAATATGATTGACTTGAACAAAAGAAGAAAAGGATTGATGATTCT
Source organism: Gossypium rotundifolium (assembly GCA_025506655.1). NCBI lineage: Eukaryota > Viridiplantae > Streptophyta > Magnoliopsida > Malvales > Malvaceae > Gossypium > Gossypium rotundifolium. The sequence continues at coordinate 174,227,596 of CP106724.1, forward strand.
TGGTTTTAGTAGAAAATAGTTTGGTTGAGAGAAGAAAGAAAGAAAATAAAATGAGAAGGAAAGAAAAGGAAGAAAAGAAAAAAGAGATTAAAGAAGATGATGATGATGAAGATGATTTTCAAAAAAGAAAAGAGATAGGTTTTGAGGCTTAGGTGCATTGACCAAGAGGAGAAATGAAGAAAAATGGTGCTTGAACTTTGGTACATTCGGCAATGAGAGAAAAAAGAAAAGAAGAAAGGCTTTTCCAACTTTTGATGCTTTTGACAAAATTTTGAGAGAATAGGAATTTTAATCGAAATGGTCAAAATGAGAGCCAAAACAAGAGAAGTTTTATCTAATGCCCATAGCAAGATTGACTAAGAGGAGAGTTTTGGAGAAATGAGAAAAGATGCACAATTGCTAGAACTTTTGGCCAACTTTCACCCCTAACTCAAGTCAAATTCGGCCAACAAGGAAGCCAACACAATCCCCTTTTCTCCTCCAGTTCTTCCCCATCAACCCTAAGATTGCTATCACCATTAAGCACCCTCTTTAACCCCTAAAAGACTAAGTTCATGGTCAAATGACCATGAACAAGTTTCAAACATTGCCCACATATCAAGCCTCTTGTCCCCCTATCTTATCATCCTATCTTGATTCCATGCCATAATTCTTTAGCTTGCCTTTTTCATATGGTCAAATAGCCAAAATTAAAAGAATGTTCATCCTTTCTAGAAGAGTCTTGGCCGACACTATAGGGAAGGAAACAAAAATAAAATCCTCCCATTTGCTAGCTAGGGGATTCGAACCTCTCCCCTCAAGCACTCATCCATGTGTCCTTACCACTTTGCTAATTACTTATCTTATGCTTTAAGCTCCTTGTCATTAATTCTTAAAGCCTAACATGCTTAGCTCCATCTTAATTATTAGAAATTAAAAGTTCCACTAAGCATTCACTTAATTAATGAAGTTCAAAAATAACTTCCAAAACATACTCAATCATAATTAAGCATGCAACATTATTTAATTAAGTAAGATGCATAACCCTAATTATTAGGATGTTACAGTTCTACCCCTTAAAATAATTTAGTCCTCGAAATTACATTTGGAATAAGTGAGGTATTCTTTGTCACATCGCTTCCTCGGTTCCCACGAAGCTTCTTGATCCATGATTTCGCCATAACACTTTGACAAGAGGAACCGACTTTCTCAGTAAAACCTTTACATCTCGCTCGAATTTGAATTGGCTCCTCTTCATAAGACAAATCTGGTCTTAATTCCACCTCCTCAAGCGGCACTACATGAGATGGATCCAGGCCAAAGCAGCGTAGCATTGAAACATAGGACACATCGTGCATTTGCTTCAACTCAGAAGGTAATTCTAATTGATATGCCCACGGATCAGACCGCTTCAAAACCCGATAAGGTCCAATGAACTTGGGACTTAGCTTCCCTTCTGACCAAATCTCATTACCTTTTCCAAGGTGAAACCTTTAGGAAAACTTGGTCCCCACAACAAACTCTATTTCTTTTAAGCTTTAGATCTGCGTCGACTTTTGCTGTCGGATGCTTCTTTAACCAAGCCGGATTACCTTAACCTTTTCTTGGATTCAGCCACTACTTTTGGACCCAAAATCGGCGTTCCCTAATTACATCCAACACGTAGGGTCGACACTTAGTCCATATAGTGCTTCATATGGTGCCATCCGAATCTTGGTTTAGTAGCTGTTGTTGTCATAAATTCTGCTACTGAGTAAGAATTCCTCCCAACTTCCTTGAAATCTATCACACAACCCTTAACATATCTTCTAAGATTTGGATTACTCTTTCGGTGACCGTCCATTGAGGGTAAAATGCCGTCTTGAAGTCAATCGGTGCCCAAAGCTTTGACGCAATGCTTTCCAAAATTGATACGTAAACCTCGGGTCTCTATCACGAAATGATTGACAACGACACTCCATGCAATCTCACAATCTAAATACATATAACCCGCCAATTTACGCAAAGAGTAATCAACCCGGCGGGATAAAATATGATTTAGTCAATCGGTCCTTATCACCCAAGCGAGTCTTTCTTAGTAGGCGTAAGAGAAGCCCACTAACAAAGTCCATGGTGATTCTCTCCCACTTCCTTTGTGGAATTTTTATCGGTGAAGCAATCCGAAGGTACTTAATGTTCAGCCTTGACTTGCGACCGTTAAGCACTTTCCTACATACTCGTAACTTCGCTTAAGTCCGGGCCACCAAAATTGATCTCGTAAATCTCGGTATAACTTACTTCCTCCGGGATGCATAGCATAAGGGCTACTATGCAACTCTGAAGAATCTTTTGCCTCAACTCGATCCTCGGCATCGAGACTTTACCTTTGAAACACAAGACCCCATCATTTGTTAATACCAAAATATTCCAATTCTCCTCTCGCTGCTTGCGAAGTTTTACACTTAGATCATCGTCTATCAAGCGCCTCTCTTTCACTTGACTCAACCATGTCGGTTTAACTTGTAATTACGCCAACAAGCTTAGTCATCGTAAAGACTAAGATGTGCAAACATCGCCTTAAATCGACACCACTTTACGACTTAAGCGTACGCCACCACATTACGCCTTGCGGGTGGTACTCAATAGAAACGATCGTAGTCTTTCAATAATTCTATCCACCTTCTCGCCTCAAATTTAGTTCTTTACGAGTCGGTAGATATTTGGACTTTTGTGGTGCGTGTATATCATGACTTTTCTATATAAATAATGTCTCCAAACTTTAAGAGCAAAGACTCTGCTGCCAACTCCAAGTCATCGTCGGGTAATTAATCTCGTGAGATCTTAGCTGCAGAGGCGCATATGCAACCTTCTATTCCGTCTTGCATCGAACACATCCTAATCCCGTGTGAAGCGTCACAATACACGGAAATCCTTTCCTACCTCGGTGAATCAAAGCGGAGCTTGGTCAAAACCTTCTTGAGCTTCTCAAAAATCTCTTGTTAACTATGACCCACGAAAGGTACTTCTTTTCTCGGCAATTTCGTTAAAGGTTCGACTATCGAAGAAAATCCTTCAACAAATCTTACGTAATAGCTTGCTAACCCCAAAGCTGCGAACCTCGATTCTGAGACTTAGGTGGTTTCCAATCTATATGACCTCAATCTTGAGGATCCACCCTTATCCCTTCTGAGACACCACATAGCCTAAAAATGCAACCTCTTTCACCAAAATTCACACTTCTTTGAATTTGGCATCTGACTTCTTCTCCTTAAAACTCACAACACAATCAGAAGATGTCATCATGTTCCATTTTGGACTTAGAATACACACGGGATGTCGTCTATGAATACCCGACGAATTGATCCAAGTAGGGCTGGAAAATTTGGTTCATCATATCCATGAACGCAGCTAGGGCGTTCGTCAATTCGAATGGCATTACCAAAAATTCATAATGCCCATATCTAGCATGGAAAGCCGTCTTATGGATATCCACTTCTTTCACTTTAAGTTGATGATACCCCGACCTTAGATCAATCTTTGAGAATCATGACTCCATTGGTGATCGAACAAGTCGTCGATCCTTGGCAAAGGATACTTGTTCTTGATGGTCGACTTATTCAGCTGCCGGTAGTCTATACACATCCTCATCGATCCATCCTTCTTCTTCACAAATAAGACCGGTGCTCCCCATGGAGACACACTAGGTCGGATAAATCCATGATCAAGCAACTCCTGAATCTGAGCCTTAAGTTCCACTAACTCCTTCGGTGCCATTCTATATGGAGCAATAGAAAGCTGGCGCCGTTCGAACAATAAATCAATCCCAAATTCTACCTCACGATTAGGAGGCAAACACGAAAGTTCTTAGGAAAAACATCTACAAATTCATTCCGATCGACTCCTCAATAGTTGCTTCCTTAGCCCCCAGGCACTAACCAACATTAGAAAGGCTACATCCCTTTCTAACCATCTTTTCTGCCTTAAGAGTGGATACTACATTAGATAAGTAGTTCGTCTCTCGCCTATCACTACAACTTCTTTGTCATCAAGAGTTCTTAGGGACATTAAACATGACACAATCCACATTTGCACGATACTTCACAAGCAGGTCCATGCCTAAGATCGGTCGAATTCTCGAATGGCAACTCCATTAAATCGGTAGGAAATTGTATCCTTGAACTTCTAAAGGCACTTCCTTAAAAGTTTGTCTATAACTCATGCATCTAAAGGACTAAAACGATCATCTTCTAAATGCAGATCTCGAAGTCACATGCAAAGTCCCGAGATACTTCACTAGCGATATAAGAGTGAGTTGACCCTATATCTATCAAAGTAATAAAGGGCAACCAGAAATCGAAGCGTGCAGTGATAACATCGGTGCGTCACTATCCTCTCTGCTGACGAGCGCATATACAGACACAGTTTGTCTCGCCTCGAGCTACGCCTCTGCTTGAAGTTCCCGACCTCTACGAGAACCATTACCCCTTCCATTTGGACCACGGCCCTTATCAATTTCTTTGTTCACCTCTGCTAGGTGATTAACACCACGACTTCTTGGCGGTTCTTCTCACGAATTCTTGGGCAATCCTTGATCATATGGTCTTTAGATCCGCACTTAAAACATCCCAGGTCTTTTCCAACATTCTCCGAGTGCATTTTTCCACATTGGGCACAAGCGCGATTTTGTCCACCGTAGCGATCTGGCGACCTCGCGATCCTTCATTTCTTGGTTTCTTCGAAAATTCCGGATGACCACGAAGACCCAAAGCTTCTCTTATTCTTATTCGGCCTCTGTCCGGTTACGTCTTTACATCCACTTAACCTCTTGACTATTCTTGCTCTTTCCACTAAGATTGCAAAATCTCTTTCTCGGTCTTGGAGCAATCATCACTCATGATTCATCTCTAAGTCCATCCTCAAATCGACACACGCTCATATTCGTAGCCACTATCCCTACGGCATAACGGCTAAGTTGCAAGAATTACACTTCATATTCAGCTATCGACTTATTTCCTTGCACTAGATTGAAATGTCTTCCTCTGGGAGTCGATGTAGCTAGCTCCAACGTATTTTCCTTGAATTTAATTTTAAAATACCCCCAATCGATTCGATCTACAAGGTACTTTCCTTGATAGTGAGCCACCAAGTAGGCTTCATCACGGAGTAGTGAAATAGCACCTTTCAATTTCTCTTGACGGTCTGATCTAAATCGTCCATAATCCTCTCATTGCTTCCAACCGGTATTCCGCTACATTTGGAGCTACTCTAGATACTCCTCTGAAAACCTCGGCTCCATTTGATCTTAGTCTCTCGACTCGACTTTCGAGATCCATTTCGAACTAGCTTACGCTACTCGTTCTAAAACTCATGACCTGACTTGTGATATTGCATCACCTCCTTCATTTTGCTCTTGAAAATCCACCCAACGGTAGGTGGTGGAGCATCATTTGAAACCTTGACCGAGATCTAGCTGGTTCCGACACAACCATTCTTCCTCATCCATGTCCACGACGTCCACGTCCCTAGAGCTCATGTCTACTCGTGTCTTATCTATTTTCTGAAAAGTCTTATGTATTAGGATCTTTTCACTTTTTATTAAAAGAAAGTTTTATGAAATAGATATTCGATTGGTTTTTAGTAGTAGCACACATACACCTAGGGTCCATGTCTCTAAAGTTATAGTTTCCTTAAGCTTATCGGACTTTCATATCACTTTATCAATAAAGATACATACACGATGGATGCAGGTGAGAACTTCGGGTGCCATGCTCTTATAAAACTATTTTAACTTAGAAATTTTCAAAAAAATTATTTGGGCCAACTTTTGAAAGCGTTGTGGACTTCAAAACCCAAAGTAGAGAGTTTAAAGCGGGCTCGATACCAAGTTGAAACACCCCAAACCCGGCCCAAAAGCTGTGGGATTTGTTATGTTCCTCGAATCTAACTATAGCAAATTCTCGTTTTATTTAAGAAAAACTTGATGATTTTGTAGAAAAGCAGTTAAATTAATATTATAGCATTGAAATCATATTGTATAGTAAATTTATGTCTTTTAAAACATTACTTTCGAAGAAATTAATAATTTAAAGAAAACCAAATTTAAAATTTACTTTAAAATATATTTATATTAGTGACAAAACATTTTTAAATTATTTATCGAAAAACCATTTAGTTATTTAATAGATATTTGTCCATGACAAAATAAAAGTCCAAACACAAAAATTAAAAAGCAGTTTATAGTGGCCTTATTACAAAATAGCAAAACTCATAATAAAGTCTAAGTAGCAAAAATTAACTTAAATAAGTTTAAGTAGGAAAATTTCAAAATACTTTGAAAATGCATTGGCCACCTCGAAGTCCTTCTTGACCAGATCCATCGCTTTTCTGAATCATCTGAAAAGTTATCCCACAAAAATGGGTGAGTCATAAACTCAATGTGTAACACATACATTAAAAGCCCATTTTATCATATGCCTTAAAGCCCAAAAATTTCACATATGGCCATAGGCCCATTTAACTCATATATAGCCCAAAGGCCCATTTTTAGCGATTACATAATAATCATTTAAATCACATGGATATGCACATGTAATGAAATGCAAACCCGGCCCACCTAAATATCCATCCATACACACCACCGTAACAACCAACACCGTGGGGATTACTAAATCGACCCTCTATCCGCTACCGCCATCGAAGGCGATTCTTTGCGATCAACATGCACATCTCCTTATAATTTTGTGGCAAGGCCACCGGACAAAATTGTGACGAAGTCACCAGATTTCATATTTGTGACCGAAGTCACCGATTTCATATTGTGACCAAAGTCACAGATTTCATATTGTGAAAAGTCACCAGATTTCATATTGTGACGAAGTCACGAATGTGGTAAAACCACCGAATACTTCCTCCTTTATCAAATATACCCATATGCCCATGCACATACATATCATTTAGTTTTCATCCATTTACCCCAAAATCGTAATATAATCATACTTATTTCACATTTTATGCATATAGCAAAATTAACGAAATATTGGGGTAAACATACACGAATATCGTATACCAATGAATGGTATCCAAAAATCATTATTAAACACATTATCATAAAATCACATATAAAAATAGATCTATGAGTTTTAATGTAGGGTTACACACCTTATGACCGTAAAACGATACTCTCTAAGCTCGTCAACACCTAGTTAATTATCACACTTGGTTAGTATACACTATTACTAATAAAACTATATTTATTGACGAAAGATCTAAATCCTTACCCTCGATTCTCGAACAATCGTTATTTGTGGTTTTCTCCGCTAGATGGATCAAAACCCGATATCCCACCAACGTAAAGTGGTTCGGTTGTACGTACTACTTCAAATAACCGATCTTCGTTAGCAGAGGGTCCACAACTCGGTGGAAAATCTCTTACTGCCGATACAACCCTTCTTTTGAAGTTCGATGGTAAAATAGTGCCTCCTCTCTTCCAAATACTCCGTACTGCTCTTTTCTTACCTATCTTGTTAGTCTTAAATCACCCCTAAAAATAAAGTTGATTAGTGATCCATTCTAAAAGGATTAATATAACCAATGTGGAAAAATCTTACCTTGGATGATTTCAAAGGTTACTTCTTAAAAGTTGGCTTCAACGAGGATCCTTAAAAATCCTTTCCAAGGATTTGGCCTAGGATAGAAAATAAGAGAATCATGATTCTAAATTTGCCAAAGTAAAAGAAAGAAATAATGAAAGCGATTGTGAAAGTTTTACTTACCCGGTTGAAGATTAGGCTAAAACAAAAACAAAAGAATAAAATGGATTTGGTGGTTTTCGGTTTGTACAAAGATAAAAAGAAAAAGATGGTGATTTATGGCCAAAATAGTCCCGGTTTTCAAAGAAAGAAAAGGAGAAAGGAGATGGAAATAGAATATGATTCGACTTGAACAAAAAGAAGAAAAGGATTGATGATTCTTGGTTTTACTAGAAAATAGTTTTGGTTGAGAGAAGAAAGAAAGAAAATAAAATGAGAAGGAAAGAAAAGGAAGAAAAGAAAGAGAAAGAGATTAAAGAAGATGATGATGATGAAGTTGATTTTCAAAGAGAAAGAGATAGGTTTTGAGGCTTAGGTGCATTCGGCCAAGAGGAGAAATAAAGAAAAATGGTGCTTGAACTTTGGTACATTCGGCAATGAGAGAAAAAGAAAAGAAGAAAGGCTTTTCCAACTTTTGATGCTTTTGACAAAATTTTGAGAGAATAGAATTTTAATCGAAATGGTCAAAATGAGAGCCAAAACAAAGAGAAGTTTTACCTAATGCCCATAGCAAGAGTCGACTAAGAGGAGAGTTTTGGAGAAATGAGAAAAGATGCACAATTGCTAGAACTTTTGGCCAACTTTCACCCCTAACTCAAGTCAAATTCGGCCAACAAGGAAGCCAACACAAACCCCTTTTCCTCTACAATTCTTCCCCATCAACCCTAAGATTGCTATCACCATTAACCACCCTCTTTAGCCCCTGAAGTTCATGAAAATAACTTGCCCACAAAACTTATACTCAATCATAATTAAGCATGCAACATTATTTAATCCTCCCATTTGCTAGTAAGATGCATAACCCCTAATTATTAGGATGTTACAATAATTGACTAATAAATAGGATTAGAATTGGTAAATGATTCATATTCTAATAAATAGGATTAGAATTGGTAAATGTTCATGTTCTAAAAATAGGTAAATTGAATATATATATATATTTGTATACACATATATGCATATGTCATGTTATCTAATAAATGTATATGTCTATGATAAGATCAATTTTAGTTTGGATATCTTGATTAGGTTTGTGATAATAAATATGCGCATAAACATGTGATAAGAGAAGAGGTATCTTTGGTTTTGAAATGATGCTTTAACTTGATTAATGTGGGTAATGTAACTTGATTAATGTACTAGCCAAATAGTTCATGAGATGAATGACTAAGTATATGTGGGTTGGTTTGTTTAATGAATTTGCACGTTGAGTATACTATCATTTGAATTATGCATTTTCTTTAAGTGGTTCATATTGATTAGGTAAAATGCGCACATGACTTTGATGTTTAAAATTTTATGCTTGACCATTTAGTGAAGTTGCTTATGCAGAATGTGCTTTGGTTTATAAGCCTTGTGATATTGATTATTAAGTTTAAAATACTCGTGTATTAAAGTGATATGTTTGATATTCAGTTTATGAAATGTATGTTTTGTAATATGCTTGATATATGTTTTGTAAAGTTATAAGCTTGAGAGAAAATTTTAATATGTGAACGATAGGAATATAGTAGTCTTAAGCTTCGAATTTTAAATAGGATATGTGTATTGATGTGATTGATTTATGAAGCATGAAATGCAATGAATGTTTATTTTGAGTTGTGTTCTATTCGGTAATGCGTCGTAACTCTAATCCAGTGACGGATACGGGTTAGAGGTGTTACATTTCTCATTACAACACATGGTGCTATTTTACTTATGGACCAATATGAGCCTAGGACTTATCAAAAACCGGTGGCGAGCCCAGATTTTGAGAAATGGCTTGAGGCCATGAGGTCTGAGATGGATTCCTTGTTAGAAAACTAAGTATGGATATTGGTTGACCCACCTGAAGGGGTTAAACCCATAGGGTGCAAGTGGATTTTCAAAAAGAAAACTGACATGGATGGTAATGTAGACGATTAATCACTAAAGGTTTTCGCCAAGTTCATGGTATTAACTATGATGAAACCTTTTCTCCTGTTGTTATGTTTAAATCCATTTGGATCTTACTTGCAATAGTTGTATTTCATGATTATAAAATCTGGTAGATGAGTCCTTAATGGGAAACTAGAAGAAGATGTGTACATGACACAACCTAAAGGTTTTGACGATCCGAAAGATGCTGGTAAGATGTGCAAGCTACAAATATCCATTTATGGATTAAAGTAAGCTTCTCGAAGTTAGAATCTTTGTTTTAATGATGCTATCAAAAAGTTTGATTTTTTCAAAAAAGAAGATGGGCCTTGTGTTTGTAAGAAAATTAGTGGGAGCACTATTTGTATTCTTGGTACTATATGTAGATGACATACTTATCATAGGAAATGACTTACCTATCCTATAGTTTGTTAATATTTGGTTAAGAAGTTGTTTTTCTATGGAATTGGGTGAGGTTACAAACATATTAGAAGTCAAAATTTATAGAGAAAGATCAAGACGACTCCTAGGCCTAAGCCAAAGTAGAGACATAGATAAAGTTCTAAAAGGTTCAATATGGATGAATCTAAGAGAGGATTTCTACCTATGACACATGGACTTCACTTTTGAAGGGAATGTGTCCTTCAACTTCACAAAAGAGAGAATGTATGAGTAAGATTCAATATGCTTCGGTTATTGGATCTATCATGTATGTCATGCTATGTACTCATCCAAATGTATCGTATGCTTTAAGTATGACGAGTCAATACCAAGTAGATCCCAATAAAAGTCATTGGGTTGAAGATAAAAATATCCTTAAGTACTTGAGAAGGACTAAGGATGCATTCCTTATATATGGAGGTGAGGAAGAACTGACTGTAAAAGTTACACAGATGCTAGTTTCCAAACCGACAAGGATGATTCACGACCGTAATCGGGTTTTAGGTTTTGCCTTAATAATGGCACTGTGAGTTGGAAAAATTCAAAGCAAGATGCAATAGCTAATTCTATAACTGAGGCTGAGTATATTGAAGTTAGTGGGGTTACAAAAAAGACTATTTGGATCAATAAGTTCATATTTGAACTAGGGTTTGTGCCTAGCATATCAAATGCTATAGAACTTCATTGTGACAACAACGGAGCTATTGCACAAGCAAAGGAACCCAGATCTCACTAGCGAACCAAACATATATGTAACACCCCAAACCCGGCCTATGTGTTAAAGACCAAACTTGGCATGCCACACAATTCGAACTTTCGTCCAGTCATCAATGCTTTTAATGAAAACAATTCTTCAAAACGATTTTGAAGATGGAGTTTATCAAAAATTGAGATTTATTTGAAAACCATGATTTTAAAACATGAGATTTTACAATTTAATTTTGGAGAAATAATTGGTTAGAATAAATTTATAAAAGAGTTTTCACGAAAATTTTACGAGTAAGTGATATTTAAGAAAACCTTTTTTGATACGTAAGTTGAAGAAAACATTTATAAGAATTAAACAGTCTCATTTAAGTAACTAAGACATATTAAAATCCATCCACGAATAAAATCCATAAAAATAATACCGAGGCCTTATTACATCGCAATTGAAAAAGTACTTAAATAAAAATACTTAAAAGAAATTCAAAGTTTTATAACTCATCATTAAGTAGTATGGCCTCCACACGAAGTCATCCCCGGCCCAAGCCTCCATTAATTATTATTACCTGAGAAGGGTAAGAAAAATGGGGTGAGTTACTTAGAACTCAATGTGTAACCCACTTACCGTGTTCACTAGGCCAAAACCATTTAAGCAATTAGCTGGGCTTGAGCCCATTTACAAATGTACAATATAAAAAAAATAATTCATATGATATGCAATTCCCAACCAAGCCTAATTTCCATCCGCTACACACCACCCATACCAACCAACACACCTTTGGCGATCAAGTCAACCCACCCCGCCAACACACCAATAGCAGGCATTAAGCCAATTATAATATTTGTGGCAAAGCCACCGAATTAGATTTTTGGCAACAGGCCATTGTGACAGAGTCACGAACTAGATTTTGGCAACAGGCCATGGTGACAGAGTCATAGAACTAGATTTTGGCAGCAGCCATTGTGTGAGAGTCACCGAACTAGTTTTGTGAAAAGAAACACCAAAATGACCAAATGGGATTACACACTAACTACACATCCTTACCAAAGTCTACCACAAAAATTCGGCCACCCCTAGTCCATAAAATCGTCCATGTTCATAGACATAGTTGGCCATTCAATAGTTTCCAAAACATCTCCCATGATTCAAGCCTTATGTTCTCCCTTGATGCCTTTTTCAAAAGATTATTTAAGTTTTTTTTTTTTTTACCTTTTTCCTTTAGTCTTTTTACCATAATATTTGAAATCCAACTCATCCTAAACCTTATCCATAACCGACACTATGGAAGAGGAAACAAAAAAAACAAAACTCACATGTTCAACAAGGGATTTGAACCTCTTCCCTCTAAGCATGCTTATGGCGCCAACTCCACCTTGCTACTAGTTCATCTTATGCAAACTTTTACCAATTAAATTCCCTTAAACATCAGAGTCACTTATTCCACTTCAATAAAGTACTCATTACTAAAATTTATTCTAATACCGAATAAATCCCAAGCCTTCTCAAGACTATACAAGCACACAAATTTAATCATTTACAAGTTAAGCACCAAAAACATGCAACATATCGATACTCATATTTTTAGGATGTTACAACTCTACCCCCTTAAAGAAAATTTCGTCCTCAAAATTTACCTGGTTAAAAGAGGTGAGGATATTGTTGCCGAATTGTGTCCTCAGGCTCTCACGTAGCTTCCTCCGCTCCGTGATTAAGCCAAAGAACCTTAGTCAATGGTACAGTCTTCTTTCTTAGCACCTTAACATCGCGATCTAAGATTTTCACTGGTTCTTCCTCGAAAGACAAGTCTGACCTCAACTCCACTTTTTTTACCGGTATTATGTGAGATAGATCCGATCTATAATGCCTCAACATAGAAACATAGAAAACACTATGAATCTGGCTCAACTCCAGAGGTAATTCATACTGATAGGCCACTGGTCCTACATGCTTCAACACACGGTACGGTCCAATGAACCTAGGTGAAACTTTCAGAAAGACTTGATCTCCCACCGCAAACTCAATATCTTTACGCTTCAGATCCACATACGACTTTTATCTGTCCGAAGCTTCCTTTAACTACGCTCGAATCACCTTTACCTTTTCTTCCGTCTTAGATATCAATTCAGGACCCAACAAATGTCGTTCCCCCAATTCAGTCCAACAAGTAGGGGTACGACACCTACGACCGTATAACGCTTCATAGGGCACCATTTGGATACTGGATTGGTAACTGTTATTATACGCGAACTCTACCAACGGTAGAAAATCTTCCCAACTACCTCTAAAGTTGATTACACAACCTCGTAACATGTCCTCCAAAATCTGAATTACTCTTTCTGACTAACCATCTGACTGAGGATGAAAAGCCGTACTGAAGTTTAACTTTGTTCCCAAAGCCTCATGTAAATGTTTCCAAAATCGTGATGTAAACCTAGGATCCCTGTCCGATATGATAGACACTGGTACACCATGCAACCTCACGATCTCAGATACATACAGCTTAGCCAACTTTTGAAGCGAGTAATTCGTACAAACTGGTAAAAAATGAGCAGTCTTCGTTAATCGATCTACTACCACCCAAACAGAATCTTTCTTAGTAGGTGCTAGGGGTAACCCACTAACAAAATCCATCGTTATCCGCTCCCATTTCCATAGAGGAATCTTTACCGGTTACAATAAACCCGATGGTAGTTGATGTTCCGCCTTCACTTGTTGACAATTCAAACACTTTCCCACAAAATCAGTAACCTCCCGCTTTAACCTTGGCCACCAGTACTGCTCACGGAGATCCCTATACATCTTATTTCCTCCGGGGTGCATAGCATAAGGGCTACTATGCGCTTCTCGAAGAATCATTTGTCTCAAATCCAAATCCATGGGCATACAACCTCTTCCATGAAAACACAGCACGCTATCTTTGTTCAATCCAAAGTCCCCTATTACACCACTTTCAACTTGTTGCATTGAAGGACCCAACTTCTCATCTGACAACTGCTTTTCCTTGATTTGCTCCAACCACAGAGGCTTCACCTGAAGTTCTGCTAGCAAACTACCATCCTCATACAAACTAAGATGAGTAAACATTGCTCTTAACTCTGATACTACCTTACGACTCAAAGCGTCTGCCACCACATTAGCCTTTCCAAGATGGTACTCGATTAAGAAATCATAATCTTTTAACAGCTCCACCCATCTCTGTTGGGTAAGGAGGTACTTAAGACTCTTATGGTCTGTATAAATGATTGACTTCTCACCATAGAGATAGTGCCTCCAAATCTTTAAGGCAAACACCACCACAACCAACTCCAAATCATGAGTAGGATAGTTGACTTCGTGCGGCCTCAACTGACGAGAACCATAAGCCACCACTTTTCCACTTTACATCAGTACACATCCTAAACCCGTGTGTGACGCATCACAGTAAACGATAAACTCTTTTCCAGCCTCAGGTTGAATCAAAACTGGCGCTTCTGTCAAAATTTTCTTTAATTTCTCGAAACTTTCTTGTTGTTTATCGGTCCACACATATGGTACTCCCTTTCGTAACAGCTTAGTTAGGGGTGCAACAATCAACGAAAACCCCTCAACAAAGCGTCTATAATAACCAGCCAAACCCAAGAAACTCTGAATCTCAGCTACTGACTTCGATGATTTCCAATCCAACATTGCCTCTACCTTTCGAGGATCAACTCTTATTCCTTCGGCTGACACTACATGACCCAAGAAAGTCACTTCCTTCAACCAAAATTTGAATTTACTGAATTTGGCATAAAGTTGCTTATCCCGTAAAATTTGCAACATGATGCGCAAATGTGAGTCATGCTCATCTTCATTCCCTGAATATACCAGGATGTCATCTATGAACACCACTACGAACTGATCTAGATAGGGTTGAAAGACTCGGTTCATCATGTCTATAAATGCAGCTGGTGAATTGGTCAAACCAAACGGTATCACCAAAAACTCATAATGTCCATAACGAGTTCGGAATGCCGTCTTATGGATATCTGCCTCTTTCACCTTGAGTTGATGATAACCCGATCCCAAATTAATCTTGGAGAAAGCTGATGCTCCTCTCAATTGATCAAACAAGTCGTCAATTCTCGGTAATGGATACCTATTCTTGATCGTCAACCTATTTAAGTGCCTATAATCAATGCACATACGCATCGACCCATCCTTCTTCTTAACGAACAAAACCGGTGCTCCCCACGGAGACACACTTGGTTGGATAAATCCCCGATCTAACAATTCTTGAATTTGAGCTTTAAGCTCCGCTAACTCCTTCGACGCCATTCTATAAGGAGCAATGGACACCGGAGCCGTTCTGGGCAGAAGCTTAATACTAAATTCTACTTCCCGATCTGGAGGTAATCCAGGAAGTTCTTCAGGAAAGACATCTGGAAATTCTTTCACCGTTCTCACACCTTCCACCAATAATTCCTTGGCATCCAAAGCACTAACGAAGGTTAGGAATACTCCATACCCTTTCCGCACCAACTTTCACGCCTTGAGAAAGATACCACATTGCCAAAAGTTTCTTCGCCCACCAATCATAACTACCTCCTCATTATCCACAGTCCTTATTGGCATCCGCTTTTTGGCACAATCCAATTGCGCCCGGTGCTTCACCAACCAATCCATGCCCAAAATAAGATTAAATTCACCGAAAGGCAATTCCATCAAGTCCGCTAGAAATATCTCTCTTTGAATTTCCAAGGGCACGTCTCTAAATAGTTTATTCACTATTACTGACTGTCCTAAAGGACTAATCACCGTCATCTCCCTATCGGTAATCTCAGATCTAATATTCAGGTTTCTAGATATAGCACTGGCAACATACGAGTGGGTAAACCTGATATCTATCAAAGCAGTAACAGGTACATCAAAGATTAAGAATGTACCAGTTATCACATCAGGTGCATCACCCTCTTCACGACGCCTAACCACATAGACCAATCCCGGCTGTCATGCCTCCACGTTACCTCTAAAACCATTAACTCGACCCGGTACACCTTGACCACGTCCGTTACCATTACCACCATGACCTGGTCCACGGCCTCTCGGTGGCTGCTGAGTACCCCTAGCTAGCTGAGCATTAGGATTACGAGCATCCTGAGTCGCATCAGTCCATCGAGGGCAATTCTTATACTGATGATCCTTGGAACCACATTTATAGCAGGCACCAGTTTTCCTCCAGCATTCCCTGGGGTGTCGTCTTCCACAGTCGACACATTCTCGACTCTAATTGATAGTCACAGGTGCTCTAGCTTGAGCTGGCTCGTCATTCTGTAGCCTCTTCTCAAACCTTTTAGAGGAACTTGTGTACTTAAAATCCCTCTTACCTCTGACTCTTTCCCGGTTCAGGCGTTCTGAATTCTTAGCCTCTTTGGCTATATTGGCTTTCTCTACAAGCGAGGTAAAAGTCCGTACTTGTTGTAGGGCTATCAGTATCCACAACTCATCATTCAGCCCATCGTCGAAGCGTACACAGTGCTCATGATCAGTCTGCACTATTGTGCGAGCATAACGGCTCAAGCGAAGAAATTACGCCTCGTAGTCGCCACCATCTTACTTCCTTAAACCAAATTCAGAATTCCTTCCTCCGGCATCTACATAACTTGTCCCGACGTACTTCCCTTGGAAAGCAGCTTTAAAGAAATCCCAAGTAACCAATGCAGCCTCGGTGCCTTCTTGAACAGTAAGCCACCCTTGGTATGCCTTGTCCCTTAGCAAGGACATCGCTCCTCTCAGCTCCTGCTCGACGGTGCACTCCAGATCATCCATAATCATTCTATAGCCTCAAGCCAATATTTCGCAACATTCAGAGCTACATTGGAGACACCTCTAAAAACCTCGGCACCACTTGACTTGAGTCATTTCGATATTGATCCACGAACTGTTGGACCAGTTCTAGTCCCAGCAACCCTCTCTAGGACTCACAACATTGCTTGAGTCAAAGCATTGTCCTCTCTCAAATGGTCATGTGATCTAGTTTCACTCCTGGGTGACGCAGGTGCATCCATTTTCGGCATATGTCCTGGCGCTTCAGACTCAACCCTATCACCTCGTCCTCTACCACGGCCACGTTTAACGCGTCCACGACCACGGCCTCTAGTGCTCATAATGACCAATTCGGTTTTGTCTAATTACAAGTTTTATGAATCAGAATACTATTTTAGTGTTTATTAACGATATTTTATGAGATATAAGAGATAAAGTTGTTTTTGCAATCACATCCTATAGTCTCAATCTCTACCATTTTCAACACCTAAAACTAGAAGTTCTAGAGTGTTCCTATGATCATATAACAATAGTAAACATTCAATAAACAAATACTTACTTGACTTGGTGCCGGATGCTCGTGGTGCCATACTACCTTTAAAAACATAAAGTCTAGAAATTTAAGCAGTTTTTAAACAAAAATCGTTGTTGAACCCAAACCACAGTCGAGTTTTGAAATTGGGCTCTGATACCATAAAATGTAACATCCCAAACCCGGCCTATGCGTTTAAGACCATACTTAGCATGCCACACAATTCGAACTTTCATCCAATCATCAATGCTTTTAATGAAACAATTCTTCAAAACGATTTTGAAGATGGAGTTTATCAAAAATCGAGATTTATTTGAAAACCATGATTTTAAAACATGAGATTTTACAATTTGATTTTCAAAGAAATAATTGGTTAGAATAAATTTATAAAAGTGTTTTCACGAAAATTTTACGAGTAAGTGATATTTAAGAAAAACCTTTTTTTTTTGTACGTAAGTTGAAGAAAACATTTATAAAATTAAAACCCCATTTAAGTAACTAAGACATATTAAAATCCATCCACGAATAAAGATCCATAAAAATAATACCAGAGGCCTTATTACATCGCAATTGAAAAGTACTTAAATAAAAATACTTAAAAGAAATTCAAAGTTTTTATAACTCATCATTCGTAGTATGGCCTCCACACGAAGTCATCCTCGACCCAGGCCTCCATCAATTATTATTACCTGAGAAGGGTAAGAAAAATGGGGTGAGTTGCTTAGAACTCAATGTCTAACCCACTTACCGTGTTTACTGGGCCAAAACCATTTAAGCAATTAGCTGAACTTGAACCTATTTACAAATGTACAATATAAAAAAATAATGCATATGATATGCAATTCCCAACCAAGCCTAATTTCGATCCGCTACACACCACCCATACCAACCAACACACCTTTGGCGATCAAGTCAACCCACCCTGCCAACACACCAATAGCAGGCATTAAGCCAATTATAATTTTTGTGGTAGAGCCACCGAACTAGATTTTTGGTAACAGGCCATTGTGACAGAGTCACCGAACTAGATTTTTGGCAACAGGCCATTGTCACAGAGTCATCGAACTAGATTTTTGGAAACAGGCCATTGTGACAGAGTCACTGAACCAGATTTTTAGCAACATGCCATTCTTCTCTTCGTCAATTATCCCAACCCATGCAGTCATGTATATATATAGATAATGCATAACAATATATTCATAAGGTAAATTTCAACAAAAAGCCCATATTACAAGTTATCAATTTGGCCCATTAGTCAAAATAGTAATTTTTGGCCCATTTAACGATCTAGCAAACTTTGGCCCATTTAACACATGAGGCCCTTTTCACAATATTCTCACTTGGCCAATTTATCAAAATAATCATACTGCCCAAAATATCACTTTTTAACAAAATAACCCATTAAGGGCAAATCCGTAATTTTTTTTCACAACCTTAATTCCGGTTTCATGCATTCACACAAAAAGTGCTAATATACTGTATTTTCCAATTTTACCGAATTTACGAGTTTTATTCTAACGCTTACAGTATAAGATAACCCATGAGATAAGTGTGAAGTTACATACCTGATTATGGTAATAACTATACTTTCCCACTCGTCGAACACTAATACTTATTTGCAAAACTATTCTTAAAAATAAGCGTTCTAAACTTTTACCCTCGAAATTTTGAACAACTTCTATTTGTGGTTTCTTCCCGATTGATGGTTCATTACGCGTTGAATATTCACAAACAAACAAAGGTTCAGGAGTACGAATGACTTCAAATAATTGATTTTAAATCGGATGAGGTCCACAACCCGATGGAAAATCTCGGATTGTCAAACAGACCCTTCGTTTGAATTTAGAGGATAGCGAACCACCCTCTTTTGAACACTATTCACAGCTCTTTTCGAACCTATCTTGTTTGCCTCTATTGACAAAAGATTATTAGTCCAACATATTAAATCGGAAGATTAAGACTAAATGTCCTAAGACAAAATTGGCTTACCACAAAAATATCTTTGCACTCATGGGATGATAATCGAGCGTTAACGTCCCTAAGATAGAATCGATTAATAATTCACCTTCGACGAAATAACAAAATAATTTGAAAGTCCTTGATAGAAATCCTTACCTTAACACTTCGATTAGATTTCTAGTGAGTCACTATGATTACGAATACTCCGAGTTCAGCCTTCTCTAAAATACTATTAAGATGAATAGGATTGTTTAAAGGAAGAATAAGAATGCTATTTTTTTCGGTCAAAAGACTTTCTTAAACAATATGTATATTCGGCCAAAGGCAAAGAAGAAGAAAATAAAGAAATGAAAAGGGTTCTTACCACTTGGTTGAAATGAAAATTGAAAGAATGATTGTCAAGAGAAAAGAAATATGTAAGGAGAAGGTTCGGCTAAGAAAATAATTTTGATGGATAAGATGCTAGCAACATTCGGCCATGGAGAAAAGTATAAGAGAGAAAATGTGTTTCAGGTTTTCAAGGATGAATAAGAAACAAAGGGAGGGATTTGGGACAAGAGAGCATTCGGCCAAAGAGTAGAAAAGAAAGAAAAGAAAAAAAAATGGTCTTTGTGCTATGGTGATTTTGGCACTAGAGAGGAAGAGCTTGAGGGATTAGGCAAAAATTGAGACCAAATGGTCAAAAACAATGACAAAAGAACAAAACAAGAATGCTCACAATGCACCATTTGCATTCGGTTATGGAGAGAGAAAAATGAGAAGAAAGTTTTGTGAAAAGAAACACCAAAATGACCAAATGGGATTACACACTAACTACACATCCTTACCAAAGTCTACCACAAAATTCAGCCACCCCTAGTCCATAAAACCGTCCATGTTCATAGACATAGTTGGCCATTCAATAGTTTCAAAACATCTCCCATGATTCAAGCCTTATGTCTTCCCTTGATGCCTTTTCAAAAGATTATTTTCCTTAAGTTTTTTTTTACCTTTTCCTTTAGTCTTCTTACCATAATATTTGAAATCCAACTCATCCTAAACCTTATCTGTAACATTCAAACCAAGCCCAAACGTTAGGACCGAATATGGGTCGTTACGGGAAAACTTTTTGAAACCCATTTGAAAATCCAATTTAAGTTTTGTTGAAAACAACTCGTTTTGGTTATCTTGTTGAAAACCTTCTTGGACTAAATTCGAAAATTTAATTAAGTCAAGTTATTATACAAACTTCAGATGTGCCCGATGGCACGATAAAACATTTTTCGTGTTAATTTTAAAAAAACCGCGTGATTCAAATTTATAGTAAAAAAAATAAAAATATCCAACATATAAGAAAATAACTAAAGTAAAGTATAATGAGGCCTTATTACATCCAAAATAAAACAACCCAATAACCAAATTTAAAATAACTAAAATTAAAGTCCATTTAATTTTAAATCCACCGCATGGCCTCCTCAAGTCCCTCCGGCTCCATGTCCGCGATCTAAGCATCACCTGAAAAAAATAATGGAGAAGGTGAGTCACCAAGACTCAGTATGTAACCCTTCCCCGTTTTAAAACATTTTTCATACACAACACATAACAATTAATATGCAGAATATTTAATTCCCGACCTAGCCATCCGAACGCCACTGTCTACCCCGTTGTGGTACCAAACCACTGGTGGTGCCAAACCACTGGTGACATATAGTCACAATGTGTTACCAAAACACTGGTGTCCGTAGACACAGATCATTTGATGGGGCCAACCCATCGTGTGATACCAAATCAACTGGCGGCGATCCCATATCTCAAGTGGGGCCAACCCACGGTGGTGTTAACCACGAGGATAAGTCGCTATTGAGGTACCAAACCTCTGGAGGTACCAAACCTCTCGGTGACCGTAGTCACGGTGTGTTACCAAAACACTGGTGCCCGTCGGCACATTATCACGCCCCTCCACTCATCAACCCATATTACAACCATAACAGAGTTTATACATTTATCATATGTATTAAAATAAAACATGCTTCCCAAAAGCATCACAATAATCTCATATAACGAGAGACTTACCGAGGTTCTCGCTTGTACCATTTAAGGTACCAAATCCATATCTACATCAAGCGATTTACAAACAACAAATATTTATCACACATATTAAGCGCTATAAGTGTGTATGTACACACTGTCACCACTGGATAGTCTAAATCCCAAAAGAAGAGTCGACCACCCTAGATCTATTGCCCCTAGATTCGGCCAAAACATGAGTCGATTACCATGGCCTATTCGCCAACCCAACTTATATCATAGAATTATCATTGAGATCCTTTACCTTGCTTTGATTTGGTTTCTAACAACCCGACTCCTTTTGTGGGTTCCTAGCAATCGACCAACCAAACAAGATTAGTTAGGCTTTCTCCAATTATTCACCGAAAGGTTTAGAAAGACTTGACTTACAGTTAACTTACCAAATCAAATTGATGGAGATTTGAACCGATTTCCTCAAGATCCGAAACACCTAAACATAATCGGTTTCATTAAAGAGAGTTAATATCTTGTTATCAAGTGCGAAATAGATCCTTACCTTCCCCTAGAAGTCGACAAGTGCTAGGGGTCAATAAAGAAAATACTTGATCTACTTACCTTAAAACCGGATTGGAGAAATGAGGGAACACTAGGTTTGAGATTCGCCAAGACTTGAAATTTGGAGAGGGGTATTGGCTAAGGTTTAGGGAGGATGCAAAGAAAATTAGTAAGAAGGGTGTTTAGAAATTTTGGCTATGCAAAATGAAAAAAAAAAGAAAAGCAATGTGATCCCATGATGCTTTTATAAGCATTCTAACACCCCCAAAGCTTAGTCAGTCCCACTCTTCTTTGAAGAGTTTAACCTTCATCCAACTTCCTCAATTTACTCTTGACCACATATTTGACTTAATTCAAAATAATTTGAATACCTCTCATAATAATTAAATAACAATCCCATAATAATCTAATAATAATGCTAATATTATCCCTTCTTATCTTATCAAATAAATAATAAATAAAAGAATCCATGTGCCTAGCAAACTCTTCCAAAGAATGCTAAGCAAAGAGCCATGTGAGCTAACTCACCTTGTCACGCCAGCAGCAGCAAAAAGGGAAAGACCAAAGTGTTGCTTCTTTGAATCGAACCACCGACCTCACGCATCAGCCCTTCTTCCAACGCCCTTGCCAACTCTTCCAGCCCGCCTTTCATGCCATAAAGCCCCCTTATTTATTTATAAGACCTTTCTGGCCGTTTACCCCAAAATCAAAAATGCAAAACGCTGCCTTAGCAGCTCGAACCTGCGCCTATCCACCTCCAGACTCCTAGTGGCGCTCCAAGCCACTCCACCTACCTGACTTTCTTGTCCGAATTCCTCACCAAATATTTTTAAGGCTTCCCAAGCCAACTCCAACGCCCAAACAAAAATGCCACTTGCAGCCATCGTGCCTCGAACCCAGGCCCTTGTAACACCCTTGGACGCACCCAACCAATTGCACCAAGCCTATTCCTTGTGCCATAATTCGCCCAAAAATTTATTAAAGCCTTATCTCGTCTAGCTCCCTCCTTTATGGTACTAAAAAAAATATTTTAACACTAGGTCAGGCCTAACTCGGGTTATTTTTAGACCCTTAAATATGTCAAATAAATCCTAGAATTTAACCCTTCAAGTACACACATGGGAAAATAGCTAAGTTACAAACAACCCCTAATTTGGGGTGTTACAATTCTACCCCCCTTAAAATAATTTCGTCCTCGAAATTACTTACTATCGTTCAATCGTGCATCCTTAACTCATCACACTACGCTACTGCTGCGCACTCTGGTCTTAAAGAACTATCATACTTCCTAGAAACATTCCCTACGTTCATAATCCAAGTTCCATACACTTTACTAGCAACCTAAGAGTGAATTAACGTAACCACAACCAAGGCAATTAAGAGTATTTCGGGAATAAGAAACTTACCCGTTGTCGATATCGCACATCTTCCTCCTCATGACGATATCTGCATAAACCAACCTTGGTTGCCTCACCTCTGCACCTTGACACCTCGCCACGCCTGTTACCATTATCATTACCTCTAGTTGCACCCAGACCCTCCTGTGGTGGTCCTTCGTTTCTATCCCGAGCACGGTTTCGACCCTCCGGTTGATTCTTAGCTAACTTCCAGGGACAATCCCTTACACGGTGATCGAATGACCCACATTCAAAGCACCCTTTACTTCCGACCAAACATTCTCTGAATGGGATTTCCGCATCTAACACCTCGAGGTGGCCCGAGTAGGCTTTGTGGCTCTTTCGATTCCCCAAATTTAGCCCTCTTCTCCACATTCTTTGCCCGATCCAGCGATCCAAAGCCTCTCTTCTGTTTGTTCTTTTCGTGATTCTGTCTTACGGACTCCTTGATCCCTTCGGCTACCTTAGCCTTTTCTACTAGGACTGAGAACTCACGCTCTTGTTGTGGAGCAATCAGTAACCTTAGATCATCCCTAAGTCCGTCCTCAAAGCGGACACAGCGTTCGTGCTCTGTTGATACAATTCCCCGAGCATAGCGGCTCAGCCTTAAAAATTCTGCCTCATATTCTGACACTGACTTATTTCCTTGCACCAATCCCAGAAAAGCTTTCCTCTGAGCATCAGTATAGCTGGTGCCCACATACTTCTTCTGAAAAGCAACTCTAAAGTAATCCCACGTAAGATCATCTGCCGTGGCACCATCTCGGACAGTGAGCCACCACTGATATGCTTCATCCTTCAGAAGCGACACTGCTCCTTTCAACTTCTCCTCATTAGTCAGGTCAAGATCGTCCATTATCCTTTTCGTTGATTCCAACCAGTATTCTGCTGCACTAGGTGCCACTCCCGATACACCCCGGAACACCTCCGCCCCATTGGATCGAAGTCGTTCGGGTACAGACTTTCGAGCTCCCATACCTCCATTCGCCCCAGCCACCATCTCGAGGACTCGCAACACAGCTTGCGTTACTGCCTCACCTCCCGTCTGATCCTGCTCCTCAGCTCTAAAAATTGGGGGTGGTGGTGGCGGTGGTACCCCATTCTCCGATTCCTGACCCGACCTCACGGGTTCTGACACGGTCAACCTTCCCCTTCCGCGTCCACGTCGACCACGTCCCCTAGAGCTCATTCTAACTATCGCGCTTTTAATCTATTTAGAAAAATTTTATGGATTAGTAATTTGTTCCACTTGGTTATTCGCGAAGAAGTTTTATGGAAAGCTCAATAGGGATTCTTTCGATTAATCAAGGTTTTAAGTTCTCTATCCTAGTTCACACAGAGAAGAACATCCATTCCCTAATACCTTCCATACTTATTCACTCTTCGGACCTTTCTATCCTGTTTCTATCCGGGTATTTTCGTCATTTCCTACTGAGGTATTTTAAGTAATAAAAGAGATTTTAAAACTTTAGTAAAGTAGGTTGTTTTTGCAATTCCCAACACTGGAGGGTATTATTAAAAATTGATAAGGTTTGAAGTTATGGCATTATTTCGAAAACCAGGGGTATTTTGGTAATTTTGTCCATCAGGGGTAATTTTGTAATTTTGTAAATCAAGGGTGTTTTAGTAATTGCAAAACCCTGAGGGTCCCTTTTGAGAATTTTCCTTTCTTAAAACGGTGATGTTGCAAAAATTTTGTACTCAGGGTCGTTTTGGTAATTTTATAAGTTGAGGGCGTTTTCGTAATTTTTCCAAAACCAAAGTGTTTCATTGAGGATTTCCAAAGCTGAGTTGAATATTTGAGAAGTAGTTGAAATTTTTGGACAAAATCATTGAGTTGATGTTTTATGGACCAAGGGTATTTTAGTAATTTTACCCCTAAGGGCATTTTCGTAATTTTCCACAAATCAAACTTTTCGGGGAAAACATTGTAAAAAGAGTTGTTCTTACTTTTGAAGGAGTGATTTGAAAAGTTTTAGAACCCAGTTTTGTTGTTTCATTCTTTTTTTTTGAAAATCAAGGCTAATTCCTTTCGGGTTTTAGTCATTCTGTTTAGCCTATGACCGAGCCCTCTTGGTCGGGTGAACCAAGCTACGCACTGTAGGTTTCGTGTGGAGAGGAGGTGAGTCACATGGATCGCTTAAATACCAAGCTCCCACCGAACCTTTCTAGACATCTTGAGAGGTTACCACACCACTAAGCCTACGGGTTAGGGTGAACCCAAGCTACGCACTGGTAGGATACTGCGAAGAGGTGGTGAGTCACTCGAGTGCTTAGATACTGAGCTCTTTTGGTTCCAATCCTAGACATGCGTCTGCAGGGTTACCACACCCTAGCTCAGTGACTTAGCCATAGGTTGGTTTAGTTTATTAAGTCTTATGTCTTGTTTGTGTGTTTGAGTAATCTAATCCTAGGGTTCAAGTTCCTATAAGTCTATCTCGTTCCATGCTTCCTACCCTTCTACTGAATATAATTCACACAGAGGTTTAGATGTACTTACAGGCGGATCGGTCTTGGGAGACTCGAGCCATCTTTGCTTTAAAACCCAAAATCAATTAATAAGGCCTACTAAAACATTTTTGGGCCTTGGGCCCCCACAGTCGAGTTTTGAACTGGGCTCTGATACCAATTTGTAACAGCCCAAACCCGGCCCAAACGTTAGGACCGAATATGGGTCGTTACGGGAAAACTTTTTGAAACCCATTTGAAAATCCAATTTAAGTTTTGTTGAAAACAACTCGTTTTGGTTATCTTGTTGAAAACCTTCTTGGACTAAATTCGAAAATTTAATTAAGTCAAGTTATTATACAAACTTCAGATGTGCCCGATGGCACGATAAAATATTTTTCGTGTTAATTTTAAAAAAAACCGCGTGATTCAAATTTATAGTAAAAAAAAATAAAAATATCCAACATATAAGAAAATAACTAAAGTAAAGTATAATGAGGCCTTATTACATCCAAAATAAAACAACCCAATAACCAAATTTAAAATAACTAAAATTAAAGTCCATTAAATTTTAAATCCACCGCATGGCCTCCTCAAGTCCCTCCGGCTCCATGTCCGCGATCTAAGCATCACCTGAAAAAAATAATGGAGAAGGTGAGTCACCAAGACTCAGTATGTAACCCTTCCCCCGTTTTAAAACATTTTTCATACACAACACATAACAATTAATATGCAGAATATTTAATTCCCGACCTAGCCATCCGAACGCCACTGTCTACCCCGTTGTGGTACCAAACCACTGGTGGTGCCAAACCACTGGTGACATATAGTCACAATGTGTTACCAAAACACTGGTGTCCGTAGACACAGATCATTTGATGGGGCCAACCCATCGTGTGATACCAAATCAGCGCGGGCGATCCCATATCTCAAGTGGGGCCAACCCACGGTGGTGTTAACCACAGGGATAAGTCGCTATTGAGGTACCAAACCTCTGGAGGTACCAAACCTCTGGTGACCGTAGTCACAGTGTGTTACCAAAACACTGGTGCCCGTCGGCACATTATCACTGCCCCCTCCACTCATCAACCCATATTACAACCATAACAGAGTTTATACATTTATCATATGTATTAAAATAAAACATGCTTCCCAAAAGCATCACAATAATCTCATATAACAGAGACTTACCGAGGTTCTCGCTTGTACCATTTAAGGTACCAAATCCATATCTACATCAAGCAGATTTACAAACAACAAATATTTATCACACATATTAACTGCTATAAGTGTGTATGTACACACCTGTCACCACTGGATAGTCTAAATCCCGAAAAGAAGAGTCAACCACCCTAGATCTATTGCCCCTAGATTCGGCCAAAACATGAGTCAGTACCATGGCCTATTCGGCCAACCCAACTTATATCATAGAATTATCATTGAGATCCTTTACCTTGCTTTGATTTGGTTTCTAACAACCCGACTCCTTTTGTGGGTTCCTAGCAATCGGCCAACCAAACAAGATTAGTTCCGGCTTTCTCCAATTATTCACCGAAAGGTTTAGAAAGACTTGACTTACCGTTAACTTACCAAATCAAATTGATGGAGATTTAAACGATTTCCTCAAGATCCCGAAACACCTAAACATAATCGGTTTCATTAAAGAGAGTTAATATCTTGTTATCAAGTGCCGAAATAGATCCTTACCTTCCCCCTAGAAGTCGACAAGTGCTAGGGGTCAATAAAGAAAATACTTGATCTACTTACCTTAAAACCGGATTGGAGAAATAGAGGGGAACACTAGGTTTGAGATTCGGCCAAGACTTGAAATTTGGAGAGGGGGTATTCGGCTAAGGTTTAGGGAGGATGCAAAGAAAATTAGTAAGAAGGGTGTTTAGAAATTTTGGCTATGAAAAATGAAAAAAAAAAGAAAAGCAATGTGATCCCTTGATGCTTTTATAAGCATTCGGCACCCCCCCAAAGCTTGCCGTCCCACTCTTCTTTGAAGAGTTTAACCTTCATCCAACTTCCTCAATTTACTCTTGACCACATATTTGACTTAATTCAAAATAATTTGAATACCTCTCATAATAATTAAATAACAATCCCATAATAATCTAATAATAATGCTAATATTATCCCTTCTTATCTTATCAAATAAATAATAAATAAAAGAATCCATGTGCCTAGCAAACTCTTCCAGCCGAATGCTAAGCAAAGAGCCATGTGCAGGCCAACTCACCTTGTCACGCCAGCAGCAGCAAAAAGGGAAAGACCAAAGTGTTGCTTCTTTGAATCGAACCACCGACCTCACGCATCAGCCCTTCTTCCAACGCCCTTGCTAACTCTTCCAGCCCGCCTTTCATGCCATAAAGCCCCCTTATTTATTTATAAGACCTTTCTGGCCGTTTACCCCAAAAATCAAAATGTAAGCGCGCCTTAGCAGCTCGAACTCGCCTATCCACCTCCAGACTCCTAGTGGCGCTCCAAGCCACTCCACCTACCTGACTTTCTTGTCCGAATTCCTCACCAAATATTTTTAAGGCTTCCCAAGCCAACTCCAACGCCCAAACAAAAATGCCACTTGCAGCCATTGTGCCTCGAACCCAGGCCCTTGTAACACCCTTGGACGCACCCAACCAATTGCACCAAGCCTATTCCTTGTGCCATAATTCGCCCAAAAATTTATTAAAGCCTTATCTCGTCTAGCTCCCTCCTTTATGGTACTAAAAAAAAATATTTTAACTCTAGGTCAGGCCTAACTCGGGTTATTTTTTAGACCCTTAAATATGTCAAATAAATCCTAGAATTTAACCCTTCAAGTACACACATGGAAAAATAGCTAAGTTACAAACAACCCCTAATTTAGGGTGTTACATTATCCATAACCGACACTATGGAAGAGGAAACAAAAAAAAAAAAACAAAACTCACATGTTCAACAAGGGATTCGAACCTCTTCCCTCTAAGCATGCTTATGGCGCCAACTCCACCTTGCTACTAGTTCATCTTATGCAAACTTTTACCAATTAAATTCCCTTAAACATCAAAGTCACTTGTTCCACTTCAATAAAGTACTCATTACTAAAATTTATTCTAATACCGAATAAATCCCAAGCCTTCTCAAGACTATACAAGCACACAAATTTAATCATTCACAAGTTAAGCACCAAAAACATGCAACATATTGATACTCATATTTTTAGGATGTTACAATATACTTTGGCACTTTCATCTCATTTGAGAAATCATTAATGGAGGAGATATGAAAATATGTAGAGTACCAACATATGACAACATCGCTGATCCACTAACATAGCCTCTAACACAACAGAAGCAATATCGTCACACTAAGTCACTCGATATTAGATATATGATTGATTGGTCTTAGTGCTAGTGAGAGATTGTTAGATTATGCCTAAAGACCAATCATGAGATGATTGTAATCACATACTCGTTTTACCTTGTTTATTAATATAAGGCATTGCCATTATTATTTCAATTTCTTTTTCTATGTATATAAATAAACTGAATTGTAATAAAAGTCTTAAGAAAATATGATTATTCTTAAAAAAGGTTCTTCGTCAAGTATTATTGTAGGCTTGGACAACAATAATGCATTGAGACTAATGTGTAGTTGATTAATGACAAAGAATTTGTCATTTACATATGGGATGTTAAAATCAATACATGAGTATGTGTTAGAGAATAACATATTGGATTGACCCATTATGAGTATGTTTCTTGGATTATTATGTAATAGTCACAATAATACTCATAGTGATAACTATGCATATGATCCTCAGAGTTGATATCATTATTGTCCCAACATCATGAGTCGTATATTTTGATACAATTAAAATGTCTACCCTAACATGTTGTACTATAAAGGCCGATATTGGATAGATCACAATCCATGTAGTGGGATATGATTTATCAAGATAGGATTTATCCCTCCTACATAATGGGAGCAATATCTTAGGTCTTTTGATGGAGTGAGATTAGAAATGTATGGCCATACTCGAATAAGTTGATATGAGATATCACACTTATTTGTTTTATTGTAGTCTACTCAGAGAATCAAGAAATATGAGATTGGACTATACAAATGTGACTATTCCATGACTTGTGTCCAATCTAGATATTAAGGATAAAATGATATAATACATGAAAAGAGTATCATAGATAGGTTATGTCGAATCACGAATTCTTCTAACTTGGGTGACAATGATGTATTGCTAGGTGTCACTCATTGCTTGTAATGTTAGAAATGTTCTAGTGTTACTACCAATGTTACAAGAGCCTATAGGGTCACACCCTATAGTTGAAAAGAACATAATCCAAATGCATTTGTTATTTTTTTATTTAGTTGTCACATGAATTAAATTAATTGTTGAATTAATTTAATTTGATAGTTAAATATTAAACACATTATGTGTACAAACTTGTTGTACACAAATAGAGTACATAGATATAATTAGTATATGTGTAACATCCTGGAATCAGGGGTTCTACATTTTATGCTTTCTGAGTGTTTGGCTTGTTCTGCTTGT
Organism: Gossypium rotundifolium; assembly: GCA_025506655.1. Taxonomy (NCBI): domain Eukaryota; kingdom Viridiplantae; phylum Streptophyta; class Magnoliopsida; order Malvales; family Malvaceae; genus Gossypium; species Gossypium rotundifolium. The sequence goes on from CP106724.1 coordinate 174,257,639, forward strand.
TAATTTGGTGTGTTTGGGGGTGTTGGGAAGGCCCGGGGTCAAGCTAGGGCCTTGGTAAAAATTTTATTTTTAGGCACTTTAGGGGAGAGCTAGTTGAGGTAAGTCTTAAGAGTAATTTATTGTGTTTGTTGACACAAGAAGAAGTGTGGTAGAGTGGCAAGAAGACGCCACTTAAGTTGCAGGGGTGTGGCGTCACAAGGGAGTAGCAAGGGGAAGGAGTTCGAGTCTCGTCAATAGCATCTTGAAGCTTTATTTTTTATGCTTAAAGAGCTAAGGTGTTGGCATTCGGCTGGACTCTTCATGGTGGTTGGTTGAAGAAGTCAAAGTGTTTGAATGGGAGATGTGGAGGAGTTTGTGGAGGAAGACTTGGTCTTCTAATTCAAGTGAGTGAGGGGGAGTGAAACAAGGAGGGAATCATGGATTTGGTGAAGGTAGGTAATGTTGGCCGAATGTTGGAGAGTGGGGAGGGGAATTTTAGCTATGTGTGTTGTTGGGGATAGGGGGTGACGGCATGGGATTTGTGTTAGCTAAACCAGAAGCCTAGGAGAGTGTGTGTGTCGAATTGATGAGTAAGCTTTAATTTTATTTCAGGTTGCTTAGCTTTTATGTGTCGAAACACCCTAGGTGCATCTAAAGTCTCTTCTCAATTCTTTTTATTTTCTCAACTCTTTCTCATCTTTTCTCTCTTGTTGTCAAACCTTCCCATTCATGCATTCCTTTTTTTCAAGGCTACCAAGACATCTTTGGCCAAATCTCTCTTCACCATCCACTTTTCTCATTCAACTCTCTTTTCTCCTCTTACTACTATCTTCTTCTGAAGTCGAATCTTTTTGGCCGAAACCTTGCTACCTCTCGCCTTATTCCTTCTTTTTGTCTTTTCGTTGTGAATATTAGCCGTGTACTAAGGAGCAAGGTGTTTGTGGGATTGCCGAAGGTCCTTCTCATCCGATTGTGATAGTTCAAGGTAATACATTCACTTGTTCAAGTGTTTTTCTTTTCTTCTTTTCTTTATCTGAGTTATGACAGCACGACTGAGCCTGCAATACCGATTCTTTTCTTCCATATCTTTTACCTCTAGTGGCTATAGGTGTGAGGTGCTTTTGGGCGGTATTCTCTTCTTTTGAATCTTTGATAACCGTAAGGTAAGTGGGTTCTTCCGTTTCTTCTTTTCCTTTCGGTATTATGGGAGTCATAGCCAAATGGCTATTGTGTTTTATTGATTGGGTTTCGGCTAATCCCTTCTCTTTTCTCTCGTGTTGAAATGCTTACTCGGGAAACTCCAAAAGCCGAACGTTTTGAAGTCCAAAGTTTAAAGATTGGTTGATTTCGAATCTTACCTTTCCATTTGGGTTTAAGGTAAGGGGCCTCTTTTGTTGTTTGTGTTGAGCCTTTATTCATTACTCTGTCATAATTCAACCCTTACCGGGGAAATCTCTATTTTTGCGATAGCATAGTGTTGATCCAATTTTTTCTCCATGGATGCAAGTATCGGTCAAGTTGAGGAGGGGAGTAGACCTATAGTCTGCACTCGTAAATTTAAAAGGAGTGTTGTATCGGCAGTTCAAGACTATCCGCCAAGTTGTGGTAGAGAGCCGATGCCTGCCTGGGATAGGAAAATAGCCGTTATCCCTGCCAGTGAGAGTGTCGACGTAGAAGGTCTAGTTTTACGCATTATCAGGTGTGTGTATGCTCACACTTTACTGGTTAATTAATTCTTGTTAATAACTATGTTGGCTGAAAGGCAAAACGACTATTTTGATAGTCGAGATACCCTCGTGGGTAAGGTTAGAGACACCGGGTAAGTTCTACTATAATGATACCTTGGGTTAATGTAGTATGAGTTGTTTATACATTATACATTCAAAGCATGTTGCTTTCATCTCAGTATGTTAACATATGCATGGGTTTGGATATGATGATAAAGGGAAGTGTTACTTAGGGACTGTCACGGTGGTTTGGTACCACGGTGGTTTGACACCACGTATACATATATTTCAGCGATTTGTCTCTAGTGGTTTGGTACCACAGTGGGTTGGCCCCACATATATTAATTCGAGGATTGTCGTAGTGGTTTGGTACCACGGTGGTTTGGCCCCACACACATTATCAGTGACTCTGTCACAGTGATCTAGTATCACGGTGGCCTAGAACCACAGTGGCTTGGTGCCACGGGCGTTTGGTTGATACAGGTGATGTAGAGGATGGAAAATTAGGTTGGGCTGGGTTGAATTGCGTACATGTTTAATATGTTATATTGTGTGGGTTAATGCCGATGGGCATTCGTGGGCTTAAAGTCCAAATTTTGTTTTAATGGGATTTACACAATGAGTCTCGGTGACTCACCCCTCTGCTTAATTTTGCAGGTAATCACTAGATCGCGGACTCGAGGTGGCCATGCAGTATTTTCTAGTAATTTAGTTTTCTCTATTTAGAATCACTATTAATTTTGGGTTTTGGTGTTATAATAAGGCCGCTATAACTTTAATTTGGGATTTGATTAAATGGTGATATTGCAAATTTTATAAACTGTCAAAAATGAGATTTTCAAACAAATTTAAAACATGCACCAATAGTTTTTTTAAATGGTTAACGAAAGATGGATAAAAAGCAACAAATTGATTTAGAGATTATACTTCAAACGCAAAATTGTTTTCAACTGACAAGTTTTATGAAATTCCTTAAATTCGACTTTCGACAAATAAACCTGACTTCGTAATTCAATTTAAATTAAACAACTACTTTAAATTTTCTCTAATAAAACAACGAAATACCAAGTTTTTCCAAAATTTTCTTTCCCTGTAACATACCAGATTTGGTTGTAACGTATTGATCGGGTTTGGGGTGTTACAATTGTGGTATCAGAGCCAGGTTTCAAAAATTCAGCTGTGGGTATTGTAGTAGGCCCAATTTGCCTGGGCCCATCAGAAACCATTTTAAAACCAAAAAGCAATAAGATCAAATTAAAACATACCAAAATATTTAAATAAAATACCAAAGATTAAAGTTTCCAATGTCCATTACACAAAACCCAAATATGTAAGCCCAATTATTTTTAAATAGACCTAAACTGGGCACGACCCAATACCTACACTAGCCCAATGCCCCAATCGGCCCAAATTACCCAAACTCTAACCTACACTAGCCCAATGCCCCAATCGGCCCGAATGACCCAATCAGAAGGGCCCAAATTTCGGCAAACAAAAAAACCCTAGGGGAGCTTTCTCGAATTTTTGCACCGTAGCCCCACACACAAGCCTCCAGTGCCGCAACAGCTCCATACCGCCACATCCACCTCCGTACGATCGTTGTACCTGTGAAAGAGGCCAAAATGACAGCAACAATACAGCACAGTAGAAGAGAAATACTAGGGAGAATATTGTATTTTTCCTTTTTCTTTATTTTTCAGCCATAAAAAGTCGAACATAAAACATTGTAGCTTCTTCACGTTTTTACAATTTACGAATATAGAACGAAATACAAAAAAAAAAAAGAGAATAGTTCAGACTTCAAGGTGATTGCCGATTTCGAGCCTCTTACAAATTTTTGATTTTATTTTGACTGGTAATTTAGTTTCTTTTCTTTTTGTTTCGAGTTGATTGTGTGTGAGGAAATAAAGAGAAGAATACTTACCATTATTACTGTTATCGGAGTCCTCATCTCCTTCATCGAAATTGAAGCATGAGATGGGGGTTTTGAAGCCGAAACGGGCAATTCCTTAGGTTTCGTTCCAAATGAGGGTAGGAGGGTCACTATGCGCCACCATACGCCGATGGAAATGGTGATCAGACGGCGCGACCTTTGGATTCGGCTGAGAGGAAAATGGGAATAGGACTAGGGTTTTCATTCTGTTTGTTTTAAAAAAAAGGGAAATGGTTGATTTGATTTTTTTAATTCAGTTTTAAGGGGATTATTCCTTATTAACGAAACGGTGTCGTTTGGGGTTTATCTCAATAGCCTCAAAACGACACAGTATAAGGTGACCCGATTCAGTCCGACCCGACACCCTCAGGTCCGCGCATTTTTGCGAAGAGGGAATATTTATGCGCTTGGTCCCTACATTTTGCGATATCAATCGATTGAGTCCTAATTTTATTTCTTTTGTTCTTTAATTCTTTCTCTTCAATACTGTGCGCTTTTTAATCTAGTCCCGTTGATGTGCTCCGTTTTGATTTTGTAATATTTGCGGGTTCGGCCCTTGATTATTCATGCGTATTGTAACTTAGTACTTAATTCTGCTTATTTTTTTTAATATAGCCTATTAAATTTATTTTAATTTCAATTAGGTATTTTTTAGTCAATAAATTTATTCATCATTTATTTTCAAAATTTGTATTGATAAATTATTTTTAATTATTTCATTGACTTTTAATTAGTTTTAAACTTTCATTTATATAGTTTGTTCCTTTTTACATATTTATTATTCCTTTAAAATTTATGTATATCATAATTTTCTCTTTTATATATTATCTTGATCCATTTTCTTCAATTGCTAATGTCTAAATTGTGTTATATGATTATTGCTATTGCATGGATTATAATTTGTTAATTCGTAGCCATTAATTATTTGTGATTCATCGTTGTAATATTTGATGTATGGATTAATACCTCGCTTTGTATATTAGTATTCCATTGTATCTTATGAAAAATGTAGTGTTTTAATGTCATTTCGGTTTTAAAATCATTTTTACTCAAAGTTTTTTTTAAAAAAAATTAAGGCAGTGCTCGTGTTTAGAGGTTTCGAGAAAATCGTGCTCTAACTTACTGAGTTTCGATTCTCCTCGTTAAAACCTAGAAACCGAGTATCCTTTTCTCTTTTAAATCAAAATGCATAATATTTCAAATAAAAACTTATTCTCGAGAAGTTGAGATATTGCGTCCTAACTTATTGGGTGTGATATTTTATCGTCTCGAGATAAGAATTTCAAAAGAACAAAGGCAATATTCCGTATTCGGGAATTTTGAGAAATAGTGCCCTAACTTACTAGGTTGCGATTTTTCATTTAACCTAAATAATTGAATATCCTTCTTATTTTTAAATGTACGAGTATTGAATGTCGAAGGATAAACCTAATTCGAGAATATAAGATGTGGTGCCCTAACTTACTGAGTACGGCATTTTGTTTCTTTGAAATAGGAAGCTTTGGCATCCAATATGATTCTGTCCAAATATATATTAAGCAAAAGGGATCGTATTTTAAAATCTTTTCAAATTTTTGACGTCAAGACATTAAATAATCAATTAGGTACCAATTTTGGGCGTATCGAGGGTGCTAACCCTTCCTCGTGCGTAACCGACTCTCGAACCCATTTTCTGGATTTTGTAGACCAAAATTATTGTTTTAATAAATCAAAATGTTTTATTAAAATAATCCATCTTAAGGTGATCGATTACACCTCGAATAAAAGATCGGTGGCGACTCTATTTCCATCCATATTTTTAAAGTCGATCCCCATTTTTTTATAAATAAAAAATGGTTTCGACAGCTTGGCGACTCCACTGGGGAACACTAAAAGAGAGTCAAGCCGTAAAATGGATTAATTTTTGTCCTTTCATCGAAAATTGAAAATTTGATTTGAAAAATTAAAATCCTATTATTGCATTCATATTGTTGTGGTTACTGTAAATCTTGTAAAATATTTTTGCATCATATTGCATGACCACCGAGTCACACCTTTTTAAGTGGGAGTGAGAAGCTACTCCTTCGTGAAGTTTTCACCTCCGTGCAGGATAGTGAATCACTTTCGGGATACATCCGTACCTATGTCTTCGTGAGATTTTCATCTCCGTACAGCCATAGGGAAATGTATTCCCCTGAACCGAACTCGTTCCGTATGAGCCTATAATGAGTGAAGATCGAGGAATCTTCTAGTTCAGGTACCCATTCTCTAGAACCAAGTCGCATATAGAAAGCCCTAAGAGCCCACCCTAGGTAGAGCTATGATAAACCCTAGTGGCCACTCAGATAGGAGTTTGAATGATCTTTTTTACATGCTTTGAATTTTTTGTCTATTGTACTGATTTTTTTATCTTTGTTACTTAGCATGCATTTTTGTATTAGAGAGAGATGTCGATTCAGGTTCGATTACTAAATTAGGGAGCTCGGCATGGAGAATGAATTTCTTGATAAAACGAAAGACAATATGGATGTTCGTATATTTGTAATCCATTTCATGTAAAGAATTTTGCCCTCTAGTAAAGTTTTTAAAGGAAATTGAGCTAGAATCGACATCTCTTTATATTCATTTCATGCATTCACATAGCATTACATCACATGCATTAGATTTCATGAGAGGACCTTGATTGGTTGAAATTATTTCAGCATTAACCTGGACAGTGGTAAAACCAAATATCCCTACGGCACGAGAAAGAAAACAAAAGTAATGGATAAAAGACTAGAGAAGTTGGAACAAATGCAAAAGAAGATGCAAGAACAGATGCAAGCACAAATGCAGGAGCAGCTTGCTAAGATCCAGTAGGATATGATGGACAAAATGATGGAATAACAGAGAAATATGATGACTCAGATGACGCAGCTGTTGAAGGGGTTTATGGATAAAGGAAAAAGCCCCATGGTTAATATTGAGGAGAATATTGAGTATCATCAATATCCCCAGGATTTTACTCCACCACACATGCAAACACTACCTGAAATGATTGTACAAAAGCCATCTGTCATGATCAGAACTCAACAATTCTAAGCGGGCGCTACAGTAACCTCCAAAGTGGCTCAGGTTTAGGGGATAATCCAATCATTACTAATGTCCCTGATTTGGATGAAATAGCTGAAGGAGAGAGGACAAAAGCAAAATTACCAAGACAGCTGGAAGACAGATATAAACTGTTGGAGGAGAAGTTTAAAGCTTTAGAAAGTGCTGATAGCTGTTATGGAATTGACGCCAAGGATTTAAGCTTAGTCCTTGACTTGGTGCTCCCATACAAGTTCAAAATGCCTGAATTTGATAAGTATAATGGGACAAGTTGCCCCAAAGCTCATATTACTATGTTTTGTAGAAGAATGACGGGGTACATTAATAATGACCAACTATTGATCCATTGCTTCCAGGATAGCCTGGTAGGAACAGCAGCCAAATGGTATAACCAGTTGAGTCATGCCAGAATTGGTTAATGGGGAGATTTAGCCCAAGCATTCATGAAGCAGTACAGTCATGTGACAGACATGACTCCCGACAGAATTACCCTTCAAAACATAGAGAAAATAGTGAATGAAAGTTTTAGACAGTATGCGCAGCGGTGGAGAGAGGTTGCCATCCAAGTCCAGCCACCACTTTTAGAGAAAGAGACCACAATGCTCTTTATTAATACACTAAAGGCCTCGTTTATCACTCATATGCTAGGGAGCGCCACAAAGAGCTTCTCAGACATCGTAATGACTGGAGAAATGATTAAGAATGCCATAAAGAGTGGAATAATAGATGCGGGAGAAAGTACCAAAAGATTAGCCCCGAGAAATAAGGAAAATGAAGTGAACAGCTTGATCAAGCGTTCCAAATTAGCCACTATAGGTCAACCGAGGGCTGTGACTACTGATCATCAGGGCTCATCAAGACAAGAATCCAGTGCAAAGCAACTCCAATTTACACAAATTCCAACGACATATAGGGAGTTGTATCAAAGCCTATTCGATGCACATATGGTAGCTCCTCATTACATGGAACCAATACAACCCCATACCCCAAATGGTATGATTCAAATGCTCAATGCGAGTATCACGCGGGGATAATGGGTCATTCAATCGATAATTGCATTGCATTTAAGAAATTGGTGGAGAGGCTTATTAAAATAGGGGTTTTGAAGTTCGATGAGTCGACCAGAGTAATAATTTGTGATAATTGAATAAAGGGGCAAGAGAGTTATGATTCCTTAAAGAAGTCATCAAAAGCCTAGAAATTGGGAAGTCAGAACACCAATGGCATATCAAAGGGTGAACCAAGGAATAAAAGTTTTCCAAGCATCAGCTTTTATATACTTAATAGTGTTTTGAACAATAGGACTGAGGAAGAGACACGTATTTTTCAGGCTAATCTAGAGTAATATTCAAAACATGCTTATTGCTTTCAGTCTAGAAGTGATAAGAGTCATTTTGTGAAATAAGCTTGTGTTCAGAATTCTTATTTCAATGAGATGCATCTTTTAAGCAAATATCTTTTATTCTTTACATTCCATACTATACATTCTTTGGTTTTTAGAATATTCTTTCATTTTTTATTCATAACCATACCATGCAAATAATCATCCTTAGAATCATTTATTCTTTGGAACTTGCCTTCGTACCTACAATAAGTACCCAGATATCAACGAAAAGAGCGACATTGTTACAAACTCCCTTTTTGAATGAGATATGAGTCTAGGAGATCTAAAGACTTTGAAGATGATAAAGATTGTAGCCTATCTTTTGATTTGTTAAGGATGGTAGAGCAAGTGAAAATAGACTCTACTTTGCAAATGGTCAGGAGATGCTGCAAGCTTAGGAAAAAGCCTAACTCACCACAGAAATAAGATGAGACATCATTGAGCTATTTTCAAGAATTGCAAGATGTTTTTTGCACAATCATGTTGAAGCATGTCGGGCTTGAAATATGGGTATGCTATTGTTACCAAGAAAAGGAAATTGCATCAGTTGCGCCGTAAATGCCAAATTGGGGGAGACAAGACTTATGTGCCTTTTCCATTCTTTCTATAGGTGGGGCATAGATGTTATGGGATAGATCTCGTTAAAAGCACCTAGCCGGTACCAATTCAACTTTGTGGTTATCAATTACTTCACTAAGAGGGTGAAGGTTACTTCATATACCAAAATTACAAAGTCAGCAGTCATTAAATTCAAATCCAAATCCAAATTCAAATTCAAATCCAAAGTCAAATCCAAATCCGAATTCAAATTCAAAGTCAAATCCGAATTCAAATTCAAATCTAAAAAAAGGGGTGGCAATAAAGAATGCCAGAAAGAAACATGTTTGATGTCAAAAAATTACAGTATCAGACACCATATTAGTGCAGCAAAGGCAGCCAAAAAACCATTCAAAAATATTTGAACAATGACCAAGACTTGTAAAGATTGGCATATAGAAGTTACTATTTACCCTCTATGCTTATCAAACATTGGCCAGGACGGTCACCCGGCAGCACAGTTCTTATGGGTTTCGTCCATTGAAGTTAAATTTCCTTTTTTCGAGTCTTATCAGAATGAAGTTGGATGAGGCAGAACACGTTTAATCTCAATATGATCAGTTGCATTTGAAGAGAAAATGTTAAAAACTATCTATCACGGTTCGATGATGTGAGCTCACAACAAAAATGATTCGTCCTAGAAAATTTCATGATAGGGCTTTGAAGAAGATTCTTTCCCATGCAAAAGGGACTTCAGAAGAAAGAGGATGCCAAACCGGGAAGGACCTTAGGTAGCAAAGAAGGCCTGTTCTAGGGAAACACGTATATTGACTGAGATAGATGACAAGGACCTACCTAATCCAGAGAATTCAGATTCAATAAAAAGAAATCATAAAAAGAGAGAAAAAATAGAAATTTTCAACAAAAAAAGAAGAAAGAAAAATGAAAGGTCAAGGCGAAAACCCGTAAAGGGTGCTTTGAGACCAAAGGGGATTTGAGTTGAAAACCCAAAAGGGCGGCTCAAATTTTGATCAAAGGGGGAATACAGCAGTCTTGCTATGCCTGAATTAACAATGAAGAAGTATGATATGTCTTGAGGCAACGACAAAGTAATTCGGATCCCCTAAACACATATTGAGCTTAAAATGGTCCTTAAGAAGTTTGAACAGAGAAGCTCAGGCTGCGATATCTAGGACACCTAATTTTCATTTTACCCATTTTAAATTTTTTATTGGTGATTATATTATTCTTTTCAAAATATGTTCACAATAAATTTCTTTCTTGATTGCAATTGCTATCTTTTCCTACCTTATTTGTTTCGAGCTATGCTCCTAATTAATTTCCTTCTTGCCCATGGTTATGATCTTTTTCAGGCATTTTGCATTGAAATAACGATTAATGGACTAATAATATTTTCACAAAATGAGTTTCGCATATTACTCTGGAAATTTCTAAATAATACAAGAACTCAAAATAGGACTATTGTTTAAAACTCACCAAGTTTAAGGAAGAGTCTAAATTGAGACTATCTCATTGGATTTTCTGTTAAAAATAGTTGGTGATACAATCTCGAAAAAAATGGGCAATGTTAACCCAAGTGTAAAAGGGGAATCATTCGCAAGAAAAATGATATTCTGCATCCATGTGAGCATCATGCATCTGGTTGAGTCACCCAAGGAGTAATCAATAGATGTAAGCTGATACAGATCCTATACCTTTAAATAGCAATGGGATGGATAGGAAAGGATTCAGATCCTATATCCCTAAGTCACAATGAGATGAACCCTGAAGTTATAGTGGGGCAAACCTATTGGGCAAGATATAATCGCTTTCTCGGGTTTTTGTTGAAAATACCAGCCGAACAAGATGGCAGCATAAGACATCAGTGATATAGCCTGATAAATAATGAGCGATGACCACCTTAAACTTTTAAAAAGGGATCATTCTCATGAAATTTTGCATTCATGCAAAACACATTTAGTTAGGAGCATTAGATTTATTCCGATCTTTGCATCCTAATAATTGTAGGAAATCATTCCCATGACATTTTGCATTCATACAAATGTCATCCATAAGACACATTTAGTTAGGAGCATTAGATTCATTCTGATCATTGCATCCTAATCTTTGTAAAAAGGGATCATTCTCATGAAATTCTGCATTCATGCAAAACACATTTAGTTAGGAGCATTAGAGTCATTCCGATCATTGCATCCTAATCATTGTAGGAAATCATTCTCATGACATTCTGCATTCATACAAATTTCATCCATAAGACACATCCATTTAGGGGCATTCGATTCATTCCGATCATTGCATCCTATTGTTTGTAAAAAGACCATTCTCATGACATTCTGCATCCATGCAAATGTTGCCCATAATACATTTAGTTAGGAGCATTAGATTCATTCCGATCATTGCATCCTAATCATTGTAGGAAATCATTCTCATGACATTTTGCATTCATACAAATGTCATCCATAAGACACATTTAGTTAGGAGCATTAGATTCATTCTGATCATTGCATCCTAATCTTTGTAAAAAGGGATCATTCTCATGAAATTCTGCATTCATGCAAAACATATTTAGTTAGGAGCATTAGAGTCATTCCGATCATTGCATCCTAATCATTGTAGGAAATCATTCTCATGACATTCTGCATTCATACAAATTTCATCCATAAGACACATCCATTTAGGGGCATTTGATTCATTCCGATCATTGCATCCTATTGTTTGTAAAAAGACCATTCTCATGACATTCTGCATTCATGCAAATGTCGCCCATAATACATTTAGTTAGGAGCATTAGATTCATTCCGATCATTGCATCCTAATCATTGTAGGAAATCATTCTCATGACATTCTGCATTCATACAAATTTCATCCATAAGACACATCTATTTAGGGGCATTCGATTCGATTCATTCCGATCATTGCATCCTAATCTTTGTAAAAAGACCATTCTCATGACATTCTACATTCATGCAAATTTCGCCCATAATACAATTAGTTAGGAGCATTAGATTCATTCCGATCATTGCATCCTAATCATTGTAGGAAATCATTCTCATGACATTCTGCATTCATAAAAATGTCATCCATAAGACACATCTATTTAGGGGCATTTGATTCATTCCGATCATTGCATCCTAATCTTTGTAAAAAGACCATTCTCATGACATTCTACATTCGTGCAAATTTCGCCCATAATACATTTAGTTAGGAGCATAAGATTCATTCTGATCATTGCATCCTAATCATTGTAAGAAATCATTCTCATGACATTCTACATTCATACAAATGTCACACATCTATTTAAGGGCATTTGATTCATTCCGATCATTGCATCCTAATCTTTGTAAAAAGACCATTCTCATGCATTCATGCAAATGTCGTCCATAATACATTTAGTTAGGAGTATTAGATTCATTCTGATCATTTCATCCTAACCATTTTGCATAAACACAAAACTAATTTTACAGGTGGGTCCCCTAGAGGACCTTGTCGCAACATCGGTGAGTTCGAAGATCTTGCCTTCCTGAGTGAAGCAGATCGAAGATAACAGATCTGGCAATCCTAAAGTTGCAGGAGCAGATCGAAGCCATACAAGTCTTATTTCCTCGAAGTTCCAGCAGAGTAGGTTGAAATTACAATCCCTCCTCCTTGAGTTTACAATGAGGATCATTCCGTATTTCTTTGAAGTTTTAGCAGAGAAGATTGAAACTACGAATCTCTTCTCTCTGTATTTCTATCTCCTCGAAGTTCTAGTAGAGTAGGTTGAGGCTACAAATATTTTCAAATTAAGCTCATTCAAAGATATTTTCATTCAATTTAATACAAAAATCACATAAATGGGAAAATTACTATTTTACCCCTGACATTTACAATTTTTACAATTTAGTCCCTATTGCACAAAACACAAAATACACAAAATTTGAACATATTCCTTTAGGGCCGAATATTCATAGCTCTTATACAAACTCATACATTTTGTAAATTTCACATTTTGACCCTTCAATTTATAATTTTTACAATTTAGTCCTAATTGCTTAAAATCATCAAAACTTCCAATACAAAACATGTTAGTCTGCAACATAACTTTAATATATAATCATCAAACATCACAAAGCACAAGTTTCCATCCATGGCCGAAAATCACACATGCATTAATCTCAAAAATTATAACATGGGTCGGATAGTATTCAAAGCAACGATTTCAAAAACGTAAAAATTATCTAAAACCGAGCTAGTCTCTTACCTTAACCAAGCTTGAATATAACCGAAACCCCTTGAAGTTTTTATCTTCTTCTCTCTCTTAGTTTCGGTCAAGTAAGAAAGAAAATAAAATAAACATGCAACCTCTGTTTCTTTTATGTTTTTATTATAATTAGTTTATAATATAATATTAATATAACTTAATATATAAAAACAAACATATAAAGGCATTATAAAAGCATTATAAAAGCATTTTGCCGTCCACTATCAATATAAAAAGGGAAATTTGGAACATAAAACCTCCTCAATATAAAGACACATTGATTTAACCTCTCAATCAAGCAAATGGCTACTTTCACCACTTATGTGATTTAGTCCTTTTCTTTAAATTAAACACACAAACGAGCAATTTACTTCACGAAATTTTTGCACATGCTTATTCATAAATCATAGACACTAAATTTAATATAAAAATATTCTATAGACTCGATTTGTTGTCCTGAACCCACTATTTCGATTAGGATCAGAATCGGGCTGTTACATCAATCACAACGAACAGCATTACCTTCGGTCAAGAATGAGCAAAAAGGTTCCAATCGTATCTGCAGCGCTAGAGAACTCCTTCACTCCTCGAGCATTACTTAAACCTGAATGAACACCATAACTAAGAAAAAAAAGATAAGAATTGGCATTAGAGATGTAACACCCCAAACCCGGCCTATACGTTACGACCGAATCTCGTATGTCACAGGGTGAAGTAAAATCAAGTCTTAGTTATACTTAAAAAAAACCGAAGATTTGAAAGAAAACTTTTTCCAAGTATTTCGTAGTCTTTTGAAAACATTGATGTTTTTATTAAAGAAACTCCACTTTTACCTTAACATTTAAAGCTGCGTGGTGTCGAATTTGATATAAATAAAGAACTAATAAAACCAAAGTACAACTTTGAAAGGCCTTATTACATAACAAAAGTCCCAAATTAAAATAAAACTTATAGTATCTGAGACTATGAAAGAAAAGGCAAAATCAAAATTACTAAAGTTCACGAGTACTATCTCGATGTATAGCCACCCCAAGTCCTCCACGGCTCCCAATCCTCAATCTTTGGGAATCACCAAACATTTAATAAAAGAAGGGTGAGTTTATGAAAACTCGTGTGCACAACCCTCGTTGGTAAGAACATGCATCACAATAATCCGGAACAGTAACGGTGGCAATTGGGCCTTAGCCCAAAATAGCCTCGGTTGAGCCTTAACCCATATCATATGTCACAGCAGATCATGTATGCAATGCGATGCAAACCTAGCCCAACCTAATTTTCCATCCGCTACACACCACCCGTACCTGTCAATCACACCAATTGATGGCAGTCATGCTGTAGTTAGCTGCACATCGTTAGAATCATGACATAGTCACCAGAACAGATCGTGGCAGAGCCACTACAACAGATCGTGGCAGAGCCACTACAACAGATCGTGGCAGAGCCACTACAACAGATCGTGGGAAAGCCACCAAAACACTTCCCCTTTAGTAACATAATCCCAATCCCATGAAAACATAATAACTTTAATGCACAGATACAACAGGTTTCGGCATACATGTATAGAATGCTCATAATGTATATCATGTCATCTCCTCATAACCATTTATTTGATGTAACGAAAATCACTAACCTGATGTCTCGCCTTTACCCTCCAAGGGCAACTCACTAGCCATACCGAGGTTCGGTATTTAACAGAATATAATATTACATTAGCACAACATTATAGATGGCGTGAGAAGTTACACATAATCACGCTAATCAACCCCAAAGGGTATAACAGTAATTTTACCTATCGAGGGTATTTCAGTAATTTACCTACCAAGGGTAATTCGGTAATTCTACTCATAACTAATCCATGTATATAGTGCATCTCGAACATAATCAATCATACAATTAACACAGATAACATTAGTACTACCACGAGGGTACAACGATCATTTTATTGTTTAGGGGTAAAACGGTAATTTCGCAAATTGGGGGTATTTCGATAATTTTGCAAACCAGGGGTATTTCGGTAATTTTACAAATAGGGATATTTTGGTAACTTCACAAATCGGGGTATTACGATAATTTCACAATCCAGGGGTATTTCAATAATTTCACAAACCAAGAGTATTTCGATAATTTCACAAATCGGGGGTATTTCGATAATTTCACAAATCGAGGGTATTTGGTAATTTCATAAATCGAGGGTATTTTAGCAATTTTGCAAACTGGGGGTATTTGGTAATTTTGCAAACTAGGGGTATTTTGGTAATATCACAAATCAGGGTATTTCGGTCCCTTTCAGGTTTTAGTTATGAACTTTGGCCCATCAACAAGTCCTCGCGGCTAAAGTGAACAGACACTATGCACCAGGTAGATTTTTAGAAAAGAGAAGATAGGCCACTAGGTCCGCTTAAGTACCAAGCTCTCCCTAGATCCAATCCTAGACATGCGTATGCTCGTTGCCACACCCTAACCCAGTGACTTGTTCACAGACATGTTTAATTAGAGAAATTAAGTCTTATGGAATTTAAGAGTTGTTCAAACTAGACCTAGGGTTCATAAACCCTAACATACATGTCTATGTCCCCATAAGCCCATCAAGCCCAAATCACTCCCTTACGACCCATTAGGCCCAAATCTCATCATATGGCCTATTAGGCCCAAAACAAATCCAATTCATGTATCATGCATGACTAATTCAACTCGTATAACCAACCAAACCATTTCATCAAACTTAACCTCAGGGCCCACTGGGCCTATTTAGCCACTTTTGACTTTTTGACTTTTTGGCATTGCCGATATCGTGTGTGTAGTGTTTGTACACACCTGGTAACCACGCGCGCTGCAAACCCCTTAGTCACGAACCTACAATCGACATCACCTAACGATTAATCATAACTTAATATACACTTATCGAAAATTGAAACCTCACCGTAACCTTACCGTGCACCTCACGTTATAGTAGCCCTTCCTTCGCTACTATTGGCGATTATCCTCTACGTCTGCACCCAAACGCCCACCAAGGTATATTAATTCTCCTTATAGAATGCTCTATATATAGCTAGCTTCTCACCTTCTTTCTTTGTATCTTTCCGATGTGGGATCCCTCTGTTAGCAAAGTTTAAATCCAACTCAAACGCTTCCCGTCCAATCCGCAAAATAAATACTCACTTGCTTGTCATGAGATTCAAACCTAGGCTCCTTTGCACCCTTAATGACGCCTTGCCATTAGACCACTCACTTTCTTGTGTCTAAAATCATGCGCAACTAAATATAACCTTATGGCAAAATTCTAGAGTCCATTTAAAAAGAAATCCAAAATGCAAGAGCCAAGACTTGAACCTTGGACCTCCTTCCTTTCTTTTTGGCATCACCCCTTGCCTCTTATGTGGCGTCACTTTGCCACTACACCACACACTCCACTTGTGTCATTTTCCCCACATTTTATTCTTAAAGCCTACTAATAACTCCTAGGGTTTTATTCACCCAAAACCAAAATTTTTCCTAAGGCCTAACTTGAACCTAAGACTTCATAGAAACCCTTTAACCTTCCAAAATCACTCACCTAATAGGTCCAACTAGCAATAAAGCCATTCTTTTGTTCTCAAAAATTTTTAAATGCACCTACGCCTAAGGCCCATTGGGCCCAATTCTTCTAGGCCCAATTTCGGGATGTTACAAGAGAAAAAGAGGAGTAAAGCCAAAAAATAGAGACATAGAGACTTATTGATCGATATTTAGCCAACAAAAATTGATTGAATGAAAGGGAAAAGAAGATAGGATCGAGAGAGAAAGAGAGAGAGAGGAGAGTAGAAGAGAATCAGCAATGAATGACTAGGGAAAAGATTGATGGAACAAAAAGATGTTTGGCTACAAGGGAGGAAAATGTTCGGTTACACAAAACCGAATGTGAGTAAAGGCAAAGCACTAATAATATTCAAGAGGAAAAAAGTGAGGAGAGAGAAAAAGTTGATCAAGCAAAGCACGAAAATGGAGAGAAAAACCACAACTTGGCAAAATCCCTAAATGAGAATGACCAATTACCCCTAGACGGGTTTTACCCCAAAAGAACTCCCCAATTTCGTTAAGCCTTCCACACACTAAATTTCCCCCCAACACCCCTTCACAATCGAAACACTGAGTGCCAGAGTTCAAACCCGTCAAGACTCTTCTCCAAATTCGAACTTGCTTGATTTTCTCCTTAAATTCCTCCCATCCAACTCTTCAAATTTGGCTAACAACCACCCCATTCAAATATGTTCAAACTCTTGGTGTTTCGATCAAACACAACTTCCTTCCAAGGACACCAGCAAAAATAATCCCTATTTCCACAAGCAGGGATTCGAACCTCAAACCAGTAGCACACTCCACACGCCACTATCCACTAAGCCATAAGCTTTTCTTGTCATACATTACCAAATTTTATTTATAACCCTACTAACCAAAGATAGGGGTTTTGTTCACTTAAAACAAAAATTTTGCTAAAGCCCAAGTTTGAACCCAGGACTTCTCAGACACTCCCAAACGCTTCTAAATCACTTAACCACTGAAGCTGACAGACAATTGCGATAATTCTTGCACACATAAACTTTTATGTGTAGCCTCCTAGCGACTCCCACGCACAAGGCCCAATCCTACTAGGCCCAAATTCAGGGCGTTACGCTACTTCGACTGTCCACACGGTCTAAGCCTTGTCACACGGCCGTGTGACCCCTGAATTCTCAATTTTCAAAATTTTCCAAAATTTTCTAATTTATTCAAAATGATCCCCAATCATTTTAAATTGTTTTAAGGCCCCAAAAGTTTGATTTAAGGCCCAATTGAAACACCCCACACCCGGCCCACGAGCCTGAATCGGATCTGGTATGTTTCCAAAGTAAACCGGTTTCGAGAATTTTTGGTACTTAGAGAAAAGTTGTAAAATTTTGGAAAACTTTTATTTTGAGTTGGGCTTAGATTGGAAACCCATTTATTTAATCTTGTAAATCCAATTTGGGCCTTATGGCCTTATTACATCAAGTAAAACCCAAAATAAAATTAAAGGTACTAAATAAAATAAAGTCCAAATAAAATCTCCGAATGTAGCATGGCCACCTCAAGGTCTCTAGGACCGGTCAAATCAACGCTCATCACCTGAAAATAATTCCCACAACGGGGTGAGTCAACAGACTCAATGTGCACACAGTACTAACATTCAACAAAATCAGGCATACATGTTCCAATCAAATTCATATAAACATAAATGATGATGCAACCCAACCCAAGCCTAATGGTCCATCCGCTACACACCACCCGTACCTGCCAGTCACACCGTGGGGACTACTAAGTCAACCCTTCATCCGCTACACACCATCGAAGGCAGTCGCTGCAGTCGACGTGCTCATCGCCCATATAATTTGTGTCATTAGACACCATATTCAAATAATGTAACCGAAGTTACCAAATTCAAATATTTGTGATCGTAGTCACCATATAACGTTGGTGAGACCAAGTCAACACCTTCTAACGTTGGTGACACCAAGTCAACACCTTCTTCCCTTTCACATAAATCCCGAATGCCCCAAAAATATATATCATGCATAACATACTTAATTTCATAATCATATACATATATTCACATGTTTTAATTTCATAATCATATACATATATTCACATGTTATAAAATAACATATTTCATAATCCTATCAAGTAGGAAACGTGCACGAGTACTTTTGTACCACATAAGGGTACTTAGCCATATTCATATTCTTATACATATTCATATATTAAAATAATTGCCATATGAAATATCGAAAGTTAGTGTGCGACACACACGATTTGCTTAATAGATTCCTTGAAATCCAGAAGAACGATCTACCGATCTAGATTTTTACTCTATATTCTACCAACCATTAAAATATATTAACAAACTTATTTGGCTTAAAACCAAATCCAAGTAAGATTTGTATTACTTACCTTGTTTGCCGAATTTGGATGTCTGTAAATCAAGTCCCAAAAATTGCTAGTATTCCTTTTCCTTGAAATCGGCTAACACTTACAAATTCCAAATCTGAAAAGGATTCCTTGCCTTATAGCACTGTCGACATCCCTAGCATCATATGTTAAATTTAATTTAACATATAAATCATAACCTTTAACCAAATGTATTTATCTTACCTTAGATCCTCGAATTTCCCTAAAGATTCCTCCTTGTATTCAACTATTGTAAAAGAACCTGAGAGATCCTTATAGATTAGGCCATAAGACAAAAATAGGATTAGACCCTTCTCTTTGGCAAATAGAAAAAGAAAGGACTTGATTAATGCTTAGCCTTACCTTTAATGCTTTGATTGATTGCTTCCTTGCCTATAGTCACAGAGTTTGGCTATAGAGTTTTAATCGGGATCAAAGAGTGTTTTAAGCTCGACAATAGCAAAGGAGAGGAGAAGAAAATAGAAGAAGAAGAGATGGATTTTGCTTAAAGAGAAATTCAGAAAGAGGGGAGAGAAGCGAGGGATTTTCGGCTACTTGGAAAGATGAGAGAAAAAGACCTTGGGTTCTCCTTTTATAGCCGAATTGCTAGGCCAAGAGTCCTTGACTTGGCCACCACTCTCCTTAAGATAATATTATCTCCTTTATCTAAAACTAAAAGCATTTAATCTATCAATTATCTCCTCAGATAATCCAAATTTAAAATCCCTTATTTATCACTTAATAATCAAGTTTTAATAAAAATAAAACTCCTCCTTTCTAGAAAATAGGTGTCGTCCACCCTCTTACTTAGGGAAGCAAAAATAAACCTTCATTATTTGCTTCCCAGGTGACTCGAACTCGGGCCTATTCCTCTTACACATGGCGCCATTTCCATGAGCCTTAAGTGACACCTTCAGGCCACTTTTCCAAGCCCAATTGTGTGTCGAATTTCACCAACTTTTTCTTTTAAGGCCCTCTTGCCCTTATTTCCCATTTTGAACTTTAAAATTTGTCATTCCGGCATTATTTCTAAGTTTCCTAAAATTTTCGATCGGCTCTGTAACTTGCCATTTTTCTTACATCTTCAAGTTTCCAAAATGTTCAGGTTTCCAAAATGTTCACTTTCCTAATTTACTTAGGTTTCCAAAATGTTCACTTTCCTAATTTGCTTAGGTTTCCAAAAATGGTCATTTTCCTATTTTCAACATAACATTTCCATGCATTCTCAGGTTTCCAAAAATCATTCCAAATTTATTCCAAAACACATAAAAGATGTCTTTTTGTACAATTAGGCCAAAATGCATAGGCCCTTTTCAGGATGTTACAGTTCTACCCCCCTTAAAAATATTTTCGTCCTCGAAATTACTTACTATTGTTCATCCGTACAGTCTAACTAACCACACTACGCTATTGCTGCGCACTCTGATCTTAAAGAACTATCATACTTTCTAGGCACATTCTCTAAGTTCACAATCAAGGTTCCATATACTTCATTAGCAACATAAGATCAAACTAATCTTATTGCGAGTAAAGTAATGAAGTATAATCCATAAATAAGAAACTTACTCGTTGTCTCGTGTAACACCCCAAACCCGGTCAATACACCACGACCGAATCCGGTATGTTACAGGGAGAAATCATGTTTTGGTGAAGATAGGTTTCCGTTTAAAAGTTTGATAAAACCCTTTGGTAAATTTCATACTTGCAGAAATCTTGGGCATGATTGTTTGAAAACTGATGTTTTGTTTGAAAACTCAGGAATTTCGAAAACTTAATCGGTTATGAAGTTAAAAACACGTTTATTTCATTTAGAAATTCAAGTCGTTCTGATTGTTACTAGAACATTTTGACTTAGTAGAAAATCGAGTTTAAGTTAGAAAAACATTTGAGTCCCCTTTATTCCAAATCTTAGTGTGATACCCGATGGTATAGTTTAAAATATCGCTTTTGTAGTTTTGAAATCGTTGTCTTTCCAAGTTTTAGCAAATCTTAACCCAATTAATTTATTAAGGCATATCAAGAACCTATTTTAAACATAAACATAGCAAAACATAATTTTAAAAGGCCATTTACAAACCAAAATAAAACCAAATAGTAATAAATAAGCTTAAGTACCAAATTTTATAAAAGTCTGAGCAAATCCTTATTTAAGCATGGCATGAGCACCTCGAGTCCATCCCGGCTCCATGTCCGCGTCTAAGTGTCACCTAAAATGTCAAAGGAGAGAGTGAGTCGCAAGACTCAGTGTATAAATCCCCCTCCCGATAATACAACATGCTAACACACATCATAGCAAAGCAATACAATTAATGCACACGTTCCTAACCATCCATTACACCTTCTCTACCCCGTGTGGTACCAAACCACTGGTGGTGCCAAACCACTGGTGACCCAAAGTCGCGATATCCATCTTGTGGTGCCAAACCTTTGGTGACGAAGTCACGAATAATCCAATGATGGGGCCAACCCATCGTGTGATACCAAATCACTAGCAACAATCTGTATCTCATAAGTGGGGCCAACCCACGGTGGTGTCAAACCACGGGGCGAGTCGCAATGAGGTGCCAAACCTCGTGTCCCAAAGACACAAGTGTGATACCAAATCCTTTGGTGACCGCATGATCACAAATCCGATGATGGGGCCAACCCATCGTGTGATACCAAATCATGGCGTCAATCCCGTATAATCAAGCGTGGGGCCAACCCACCGTGGTGCTAAGCCACTGGACTAGACGCCGAGGTGCCAAACCTCGGTGACTCAAAGTCAAAAATATCATTTGTGGTACCAAACCACTTGTAGGTGCCAAACCTCCGGTGTCCCAAAGACACAGTGTCCCAAGACACGGATATCATACTCCCCTCCTCTCATTTCACCCATCATCATGCCATACTCATGTAAATCATGCATATCATGCAAGTCATGCATATCATACCAACATGCCTAGTATTGCATCTCATAGCACATACCTCATAATCATGCTAGTATATATCAATAACAAACTCATATTGAAGCAGGCTTACCCGATTAGTGTTCATACCCTATAGGGTACCATATCAATCCATCAAACTGTCTCGGTTTTTAGAATCACTCTTATTAAGCAATCGGGTTTATTAACACATATTACTAAGTATAGAGTGTGTTAGTTACACACCGGTATATCGCAAGCCTTAATCCCAAAGAACCCGATCTAAAACCCTCAATCCTCTTGCTCCTAAAACAATCGGCCAACCATGGGTTAATCACTTAAACCATTTACCATAACCATTTAAACCAAAGGGTATATCGATTAACCCTTACCTTGCAAACGTTTGGTTTCCTACCAACCCCGAACCAACAATGGTTCCTCTTTTAACAATCAGCACACCCTATTAAAAAAAACAGTTAATCCATTGAAACTTTGGCTTATAGAATTCTAAAAGAATAGACTAACAAGATAACCTCTTACCACTACTTACCACTTGACTTCTCCAATGGTACCGCTTGAAATCCGGTGCCCTATAATGAAATCAATTCCAAACCACAAGGTTAACACCTTTCCCAGTTGCCATACTCGGCTCTTAACTACACCGAAATCAAACAAAAGCGAGAGAAAAGAAATAACCCTACTGCCAAGCACTTACCTTCCTCGAACTTGAATGAAAATTGAACTAAAAGAACTCTACACCCCACTATTCGGCCAAACAAAATACAATTGAAGGAAGGGAAATTTGGCAACACAAGGGAGGGATTCGATTTGATTTTTAGACAAAAAATAAGGCACAAGAATTACAATTTCGGGAAGGAGAAAGTCGGCCAAGGTTTGGAGAAGAAGAAAGAAAATGAACAAGAGATAGGTGCTCTCGGTTTTGAGAAGAAAAAAAATGGAGAAAGTGTTTGGAGAAAGAAGTTTGGCTACAATGTTTTAAAAAAGAAAGAAAGAAAATATGAGAGGAAAGAATGCTAGTTTAGAAACACACAATGAACAAAAGAAAGAGAAGTGGGAGAGAAGAGAACTTTCGGCTACCAAGAAGGTTGAAAGAAGACAAGCAAATTTGGCACTAGGTGTTTAAACTTTTGGTTTCAAAGAGAAAAAAAATGAAAGAAACTCCTTAGCAATTCGGTTTTGGTATGACAAAAGGAGAAATTTGGCTTCTTAGAAAAGTTGATCGAAACACCCAAAATGCCAAATGCATTTTGGTACACTCCACTACACCTACCAAAATCGACCACTCCCCATGAAGTCCCCAAGTTTCACTAACACCCCATTAGCTCCCAACCATCCATTCAAACTTAGTTGAACTAGTCTCCTCCTACTTTTACTCACCACCTCCATTCGAATGAGTTGACATAGTCCATGGTAGAGTTTGAACTACCAACAACTCCTCCTCCTTAAGCCGTCAAAATGGAACAAAAAGGGAGCACTCTGCAGCTTGAACTCAAGACCTCTCCCTCCTGCAATTGATGCCAACCACAAACTCCAAGTGGCGCATGCCTTGCCACTTTGCTAGCTCATCACTTGTGTTCAAGAACACCAAATAAAATACATAAGACCCAGCTCCTTGACTCCTATCACATAAAGCCCAAAACTAAAATTTCCCCACCTACTCAGGCATACCCCTAGCCTAAAACTAAGCCCCGAAACCACACAAACAACAACATAGCAAGCCATTAACATGCAAACAATGCCACAACAAAATAGCCCCCAACCCAGGATATTACAGTTCTACCCCCTTAAAATAATTTCGATCTCGAAATTACCTGATCAGAAGAGTTGCGGGTATTGCTGTCTCATCACATCCTCGGGTTCCAACGTAGCTTCTTCCACGCCATGATTCCACCAAAGAACCTTAACCAAAGGCACAGACTTCCTACGCAGCACCTTCACATCCCGATCTAAGATCTGCACTGGTTCTTCTTCCATGGTCAAATCTGGATCTACCTCGATCTCCTCCACTGCTACCACATGTGACGGATCTGAACGATAACGCCGAAGCATCAAAACGTGAAATACGTCGTGAATCTGACTTAGCTCTGCTGGCAACTCAAGCTGATACGCTACTGGTCCCACTCGTCTCAATACCTTATACGGTCCAATAAATCTTGGACTTAGCTTACCTTTCCTTCCGAATCTCAACACTTTCTTCCATAGTGAGACCTTCAAAAAAACTTGATCCCCCACAGCAAACTCTATATCTCTTCGCTTAAGATCAGCATAAGACTTCTGCCGGTCCGAAGCTTCCTTCAATCGAGCCTGAATCAACTTAACCTTGTCTTCAGTCTCAGCAACTAACTCTGGTCCCAACAATTGACGTTCACCTAACTCCGTCCAACACGCAGGTGAGTGACACTTCCTACCATACAACGCCTCATATGGTGCCATCTTGATGCTCGCTTGGTAACTGTTGTTGTAGGCAAACTCAGCCAATGGCAGAAACTCCTCCCAACTACCTCTGAAATCCAGAACACAACCTCTCGGTATATCTTCTAAGATCTGAATAACCCTTTCTGATTGTCCGTCCATTGCGGGTGAAAAGTCGTGCTAAAATCCAAACGCGCACTCAGAGGCCGATACAACGTTCTCGTAACCTTAGCGTAAACACGGGATCCCTATCCGAGATGATCGACACGGCACCCGTGCAGTCTCACTATCTCGACACATACATACCGCCAACCTCAAGTGAGTAATCCACCCTCCTTTGGAATAAAGTGAGTGATTTAGTCGATCGATCCACAATTACCCAAATCAATCCTTCTTGCTAGGCGTAAGAGGTAATCCATCGACAAAATCCATAGTTATCCTTTCCCACTTCCTTTGTGGAATCTTCTTTGGTTGAAGCAACCGACGTGATGGCGATGCTCACCTTGATCTGCTGACATGTCAGACACTTCCCTACAAACTCTGTCACTTCCCTCTTGGACCCGACCACGAGGCTGTTCTCTGAGATCCCTATACATTTTGCTACCTCCAGGATACATAGCATATGGACTGCTATGAGCGTCCTGAAGAATCTTCTGCCTTAACTCAGTGTCTCTTGGCATGCAAGCTTTCCCCTGAAAACACAGCACCCCATCACTAGACAAACTGTAACCCTCCAAACCATCATTCTGCACTTGTGTCCTCTACACACTCAAAACCTCATCCATCAACTATTTTTCTCTGATCTGCTCAACCCAAGTAGGCTTAACCTGCAGCTCTGCCAGAATACTCCCGTCGTCATACAAACTCAAGTGGGCAAACATCGCTCTTAGATCCGAAACAACCTTACGGCTCAACGCGTCTGCCACAACGTTAGCCTTGCCCGGATGATACTCAATTGAGCAATCGTAGTCTTTTAGCAACTCAACCCATCTGCGCTGTCTCAGATTCAAGACTTTCTGAGTCAAGAGGTACTTCAGACTCTTGTAATCTGTATAGACTATCGATCTCTCTCCGTACAAGTAATGCCTCCATATCTTCAAGGCAAAGACTACAGCCGCTAACTTCAGATCGTGCGTTGGATAATTGACCTCATGTGGCCTCAGCTGCCGAGATGCGTAAGCCACAACCTTCCCTTCTTGCATCAGCACACAACCCAAACCTGTATGTGATGCATCGTAATAAACTGTGAATTCCTTTCCAGCCTCAGGTTGAATTAGGACTGGAGCTTCAATCAAAATCTTCTTCAACTTGTCAAAGCTCTCCTGCTGCTTCTCAGTCCAAATGAACGGAACCCCTTTTCTTAATAATTTGGTCATCGGTGCGGCGATCAATGAAAACCCCTCTACAAACCTTCGGTAGTATCCTGCCAAACCCAGAAAACTCGAATCTCAGCTACTGACCTAGGCGGCTTCCAATCCAAAACCACCTCAATCTTTCGAGGATCCACTCTAATCCCCTCAGCCAATACTACATGACCCAAGAACGCCACCTCCCTAAGCGAACTCGATTTACTAAACTTCGCATAAAGTCGCTTTCTCCTCAAAATCAGTAATACCACGCAAATGCGCATCATGTTCCTCCTCGGTCCTTGAATATACCAAGATGTCATCGATAAAACCACTACGAATCGATCCAAATCGTTGGAACACCCTATTCATCATATCCATGAAGGCAGCAAGACGTTAGTCAACCCAAATGGCATAACTAAGAACTCAAAGTGCCCATACCGAGTACGAAATGCCGTCTTGCGGATATCCGCCTCCTTCACCTTTAAGCGGTGATACCGGACCTTAAATCAATCTTCGAGAAAATCGACGAACCCTTGGTGATCAAACAAGTCATCTATCCGAGGCGGATACTTGTTTTTGATCGTCGACTTATTCAATTGGCGGTAGTCTATACACATCCGCATAGTACCGAGTCCTTCTTCTTGACAAAGAGTACCAAGGCTCCCCAAGGCGAAACACTTGGCTCGATAAAGCCTCGATCCAACAACTCTGGATTTGAGCCTTAAGCTCCACTAACTCTTTAGGCGCCATCACATGCGGAGCTATAGATCTTGGCGCGGTTACGGGTAATGATCTATCCGAACTCTACCTCACGATCCGTGGCAAACCCAAAGCTCCTTAGAAAACACATCAACAAATTCCCTAATCGTCCGAACCGTCTCCACAAGAGACTCTTTAGCCTCTAAGGCATACACATGAACCACATATGCTTCATGACCCTTCGACCATCTTCTCGACTTTTAGCGAGATACCACATTGGATGAGATAATTTCTCTTATTACCGATCGAACTACCTCATCACCCTTAGTTGTTGAGAACCATGCGCTTAGCCGCGCAATCCAACTTCGCCTGGTACTTAACCAGCCATTCCATCCCGAGAATCAGATCGAACTCCCCAAACGGCAATTCCATCAGATTAGCCACGAACACTACCCCTTGGAGTTCTAAAGGTACATCTCTATACATCTTATCTACAACTACAGAGTGACCTAAAGGGCTTATTACGGTCATCTGCCTAGAAGATATCTCAGAGTCTAAATCCATGGTCTTCACTATGCTACTTGCAACATATGAATCGTCGAACCCACATCAATCAAAGCAGTAAATGGAGAACCAAAGATTAAAAACGTCTGGGTTATGACGTCCGGTGCATCGCCCCTCCTCTCGGCCTCACCGCATACACTAGCCCCTACTGTCGGCCTCGGCATTACTTGCACCTCCGCCGGTGCTCCACGGCCTCGACTGAACCATTACCTCCTGCTGCGTTACCTCGGCCCTCTGCGGTGGTGGTCCATTATTCTGTCTTGAGTACGGCCACGACTCTGGGTGAATCCTAGCCAACTTGCGGACGGTCCCTCACACGATGGTCCAAATGAGCCACACTCAAAACAAACCTCTACCACCGGTCCAACATCCTCTCCAATGAGCTTTCCCTAGCGGTTACTACTACGGCGGTCCACGACTAGCGACAACAAACCTACGACCGATTCAAATTCACTCGGTCTAGCCCTTTCTACATGGATTACCCGATGACCCGGAAGATCCAAAACTCCTCTTGTGTCGGTTCCTATCCATGCCTTGCCTCACGGACTCCTTAATACCCTCGGCTACCTTCGCCTTTTCAACGAGCAGCAAATTCACGCTCACTTTGGCGCAATCAACAACCTTAATTCATCTCGTAGGCCATCCTCGAAGCGAACACCCTCTCGTGTTCGGTAGCCACCATACCCCGGCATACCGATTCACCTCGGGAACTCGCCTCGACTCGACACAGATTTACTCCCTGAACTAACCTCGAAATGCTTTCCGTTGCTCTTAATGTAGTTAGCTCCAACGCACTTTTTACGATAAGCGACCTGAAATAGTCCTAAGTCGGATCTTCATTGCAGTCATTGTCGAATCGTGAGCCACCTTGGTATGACTCATCTCTGAGAAGTGATACTATCCCTTTAACTTTTCTTGGTGAGTCAGTCTAGATCGTCCATGATCCGCTCTGTCGCTTCGGCCAATATTCAAGAATCTTTGGAGCAACACCGAGACACCCGAAAGAATTGACCCGCTTGCTCGGCCGCTTAGGAGCAGATTTCCTAACTCCTGCGCCCCACCTACTCCGGCTACCCTTTCTAAAACTTCGCGAGATCGCTGTGACACTGCGTCATCGGTCGATCTTGAAACTCACCACCTCTAGCTGGTGGCGATGCGCATATCTCATTTTTGACCCCTGACCAGATCCTACGGGTTCAGAAACCGTCATCCTACCATGACCTCGTCCACGACCACATCCACCTCTAGCGCTCATGACTAAATTCTCTACGTATCTGATTTAGAAGTTTTATGCATCAGTATTTATTCCACTATTTTTAAGCAAAGTCTTATGAACATTACAAAAGCTTTGTTTTCATGAGTACCACGAATCCTATCGGTTTGGTTTCTAAAGTCATCCTACTATTGCAAAACATTCAATCACATCTCATCGATATCAAAATCACAAGTAATGGTGAGGGTACTTACAGGCGAACTAGTGCTGGGAGACTCGATGTCATGCCTTTCAAGCCATAAAAACACTTAAAACAGACTTTTGAAAACATTTTGGGCCTCGGGCCTACAAATGAAACCTTTGAACTTAGCTTTGATACCACAATTGTAACACCCCAAACTGGTCAATACACCACGAAAGAATCCGGTATGTTCTGAGGAGAAATCGTGTTTTGGTAAAGATAGGTTTCCGTTTAAAGTTTGATAAAACCCTTTGGTAAATTTCATACTTGCAGAAATCTTGGGCATGATTGTTTGAAAACTGATGTTTAGTTTGAAAACTCAGGAATTCTGAAAACTTAATCGGTTATGAAGTTAAAAACACGTTTATTTCATTTAGAAATTCAAGTCGTTCTGATTGTTACTAGAACATTTTGACTTAGTAGAAAATCGAGTTTAAGTTAGAAAAACATTTGAGTCCCCTTTATTCCAAATCTTAGTGTGATACCCAATGGTATAGTTTAAAATATCGCTTTTGTAGTTTTGAAATCGTTGTCTTTCCAAGTTTTAGCAAATCTTAACCCAATTAATTTATTAAGGCATATCAAGAACCTATTTTAAACATAAACATAGCAAAACATAATTTTAAAAGGCCATTTACAAACCAAAATAAAACCAAATAGTAATAAATAAGCTTAAGTACCAAATTTTTATAAAAGTCTGAGCAAATCCTTATTTAAGCTTGGCATGAACACCTCGAGTCCATCCGGCTCCATGTCCGCGTCTAAGTGTCACTGAAATGTCAAAGGAGAGAGTGAGTCACAAGACTGGTGTATAAATCCCTCCCGATAATACAACATGCTAACACACATCATAGCAAAGCAATACAATTAATGCACCGTTCCTAACCATCCATTACACCTTCTCTACCCGTGTGGTACTAAACCACCGGTGGTGCCAAACCACCGTGACCCAAAGTCACGATATCCATAATGTGGTGCCAAACCTTTGGTGACCGAAGTCACGAATAATCCAATGATGGGGCCAACCCATCGTGTGATACCAAATCACTAGCGACAATCCATTATCTTATAAGTGGGGCCAACCCACGGTGGTGTCAAACCACGAGGGCGAGTCGTAATGCGGTGCCAAACCTCGGTGTCCCAAAGACACAAGTGTGATACCAAATCTTTGGTGACCGCATGATCCAAATCCGATGATGGGGCCAACCCATCGTGTGATACCAAATCACTTGGCGTCAATCCCAGTATAATCAATCGTAGGGCCAACCCACCGTGGTGCTAAGCCAACTGGGACGAGACGCCGAGGTGCCAATCTCTCCGTGACCCAAAGTCATAAAATATCATTTGTGGTACCAAACCACCGGAGGTGCCAAACCTCGGTGTCCCAAAGACACGATGTCCCAAGACACGGATATCATACTCCCCTCCTCTCATTTCACCCATCATCATGCCATACTCATGTAAATCATGCATATCATGCAAGTCATGCATATCATACCAACATGCCTAGTATTGCATCTCATAGCACATACCTCATAATCATGCTAGTATATATCAATAACAAACTCATATTGAAACAAAGGCTTACCCGATTCGTGTTCATACCCTATAGGGTATCATATCAATCCATCAAAGCTGTCTCGGTTTTTAGAATCACTCTTATTAAGCAATCGGGTTTATTAACACATATTACTAAGTATAGAGTGTGTTAGTTACACACCGTATATCGCAAGCCTTAATCCTAAAGAACCCGATCTAAAACCCTCAATCCTCTTGCTCCTAAAACAATCGGCCAACCATGGGTTAATCACTTAAACCATTCGCCATAACCATTTAAACCAAAGGGTATATCGATTAACCCTTACCTTACAAACGTTTGGTTTCCTACCAACCCCAACCGACAATGGTTCCTCTTTTAACAATCGGCACACCCTATTAAAAAGAACAGTTAATCCATTGAAACTTTGGCTTATAGAATTCTAAAAGATTAGACTAACAAGATAACCTCTTACCACTACTTACCACTTGACTTCTCCAATTGGCTACTTCGAAATCCCGGGTGCCCTATAATGAAATCGACTCCAAACCACAAGGTTAACACCTTTCACCAATTGCCATACTCGGCTCTTAACTACACCGAAATCAAACAAAATGAGAGAGAAAAGAAATAACCCTACGGCCAAGCACTTACCTTCCTCCGAACTTGAATGAAAATTGAACTAAAAGAACTCTACACCCCACTACTATTCTACCAAACAAAACACAATTGAAGGAAGGAAATTCGACAACACAAGGGAGGGTTTGGTTTGATTTTAAACAAAAATAAGGCACAAAATTACAATTTCGAGAAGGAGAAAGTCGGCCAAGGTTTGGAGAAGAAGAAAGAAAATGAACAAGAGATAGGTGCTCTCGGTTTTGAGAAGAAAAGAAATGGAGAAAGTGTTTGGAGAATGAAGTTTTGCTACAATGTTTTTAAGAAAGAAAGAAAGAAAATATGAGAGGAAAGAATGCTAGTTTAGCTTACACAATGAACAAAAGAAAGAGAAGTGGAGAGAAGAGAACTTTCGGCTACCAAGAAGGTTGAAGAAGACAAGCAAATTTGGCACTAGGTGTTTAAACTTTCGGTTTCAAAGAGAAAAAATGAAAGAAACTCCTTAGCAATTCGGTTTGGTATGACAAAAGGAGAAATTTGGCTTCTTAGAAAAGTTGA
This sequence comes from Gossypium rotundifolium, assembly GCA_025506655.1. Taxonomy (NCBI): domain Eukaryota; kingdom Viridiplantae; phylum Streptophyta; class Magnoliopsida; order Malvales; family Malvaceae; genus Gossypium; species Gossypium rotundifolium. The sequence goes on from CP106724.1 coordinate 174,288,584, forward strand.
TCTGGAAACACCCAAAATGCCAAATGCATTTTCGACACACTCCCACTACACCTACCAAAACCGACCACTCCCCCATGAAGTCCCCAAGTTTGACCAACACCCCATTAGCTCCCAACCATCCATTCAAACTTAGTTGAACTAGTCTCCTCCTACTTTCACTCACCACCTCCATTCGAATGAGTTGACATAGTCCATGGTAGAGTTTGAACTACCAACAACTCCTCCTCCTTAAGCCGTCAAAATGGAACAAAAAGGAGCACTCTGCAGCTTGAACTCAAGACCTCTCCCTCCGCAATTGGCGCCAACCACAAACTCCAAGTGGCGCATGCCTTGCCACTTTGCTAGCTCATCACTTGTGTTCAAGAACACCAAATAAAATACATAAGACCCGGCTCCTTCAAACTCCTATCACATAAAGCCCAAAACTAAAATTTCCCCACCTACTCAGGCATACCCCTAGCCTACAACTAAGCCTCGAAACTACACAAACAACAACATAGCAAGCCATTAACATGCAAACAATTCCACAACAAAATAGCCCCCAACCCGGGATATTACATCTCGTCTGGTGCGTCACTATCCTCGCGACGGCTGACTACATAAACTAACCTTGGCTGCCTTGCTTCTGAACCTTCAACACCTCCGCTTGGTGCTCCACGACCTTGGCAGAAACCATTACCTCGTTATTCAACCTCGACCTCGTTGAGGTCATTGTCCTCCCCTACCGGCTGATTAACATGCTTTGAGTTCTTTGTCGTTTGTCATCGATATTTTGGATAGTCCTTGAACATATGGTCCTTGGACCCACACTTAAGACATGCTCTGTCTTTCTCCAACACTCACCTAAATGCTTCTTTCCACAATGCTCACAAGGATGATATCGCCTCTGGTACCAACTTGTCGATCCTTTGGCCCATCAGTTCTAGGCCTCTTATTCTCGATGATCCAGACGATCCAAAACCTCTTTCCGGCCTATTTTGATCGGTGTTTCGCTTGATAGAATCCTTAATTCCCTCGACCATTTTAGCCTTATCCACTAAAGCATAAAACTTCCGCTCCTGATGCGGTGCTATCAACAGTCTCAGGTCGTCTCTCAGTCCGTCCTCAAAACGGACACAGTGTTCATGCTTAGTCGCCACTACCCCTCGAGCATAGCGGCTCAACCTCGAATTCGCCTCATATTCGCGGATGACTTACTCCCTTGCACCAACCCTAGAAAAGCCTTCCTTTGTTCATCTATATACCGGTTCCCACATACTTCTTCAAATGCCTCTTTAACATACTCCTGTGTCAAATTTTGGTAGTGGTACCATCCCGACAGGTTAACCACCACTGATACGCTTCATCGCGTAACAATGCCACCATCCCTTTTAACTTTTCCTCTGGAGTCAGATCGAGCTCATCCATGATACGCTCCGTTGCTTCCAACTAGTACTCACTTTACTGGGTGCCACATTAGATACTCCTCGAAACATTTTCGCTCCATTAGCTCGGAGCCGTTCAGGCTCAGTACAGACTTTCGGTTTCCTGAATTTCCTCCTGCACCTGCCACCAATTCCAAAACTCGAAGACCTCTGCTGCGACACGCCTTCTTCCCGTCCGAACTCGTTGCTCGACATTAATAGCTGGGGGTGGTGGTGGCGGTGGCATTTCATTGTCGGACCCTTGACCTGACCGAACGGGTTTCGACACGGTCATCCTTCCTATACCTCGACCACGACGACCACGTCCTCTAGAGCTCATTTTCTAACGTCGAGATCTGATTAAGAAATTTTATGAATTAGTCATGGTTCCACTTATTTACCAGCGAAGGAGTTTTATGAAAAAGGGATTTAAGAGTGGTTCTTTCGTATTCGTACAAACACACAGTCTTTTCCATTCATTCATTCATCCATCAAACAAATATGAACTTTCGTTCATTCAGAGAAACGTTGTAGTTTTTGTTGTTGTTGTTGTTGTTGTTTTCCATTACCCAGGGGTATTTTCGTAATTTTGTCTTACAGGGGCATTTTCGTAATTTTTCAGAAGAAAAATGTTCCTTGGTGTTTTTGTCAAAAATTATTTTGAAAAATTTGAATTCTAGGGGTAATTTGGAAAAATTTTAAAATCTGGGGTTATTTCGGTAATTTTTGACCTTAGGGGTATTTTGGTAATTTTTCACAAATCAGGGTAAATTTGTAAAATTTAATAAGTCAAGGATATTTCAAAAGTTGTAAAACTTTGAGGGTTCTTTTTTTTTTTTAAAAATTGTTCCTTCCAAAATGGGGATGTTGCAAAAATTTTAGAAATCAGGGTCATTTTGGTAATTTTGTAAGTTAGGGGTAATTTTGTAATTTTTCCAAAATCAAGGTATTTTGTTATTTTACAGATTAGGGTTTTTGAATGTTTACAAAATAATGAAATTTTGGTAAAGCTGTTGAGTAGTTGAACATTTTATAAACCAAGGGCATTTTGGTAATTTCACCCCTAAGGGTATTTTTGTAATTTTCGCAAATCAGGAGTTTTTCAGAAAATGTTGTAAAAAATAATTTTCTTAAAAGAAAGTTTTAAAAGTTTGAAAACTAGGGTTTGTTGTTTTGTTCTTTCTTTCTTCTCTTTTTTTTTAAACATGGCTAGTTCCTTTCGGGTTTTAGTCATTATGTTTAGCCTATGTCCGAGCCCTCTTGGTCGTGGTGAACCAAAGCTACGCACCAGGCGTGATTCGTGTGGAGAGGAGGTGAGTCACGCGGATCGCTTAAATACCAAGCTCCCACTGAAACCATTCCTAGACATGCGCATGAGGTTGCCACACCACCGAGCCCTACGAGTTATGGTGAGCCGAAGCTACGCACTGTAGGATTCTCAAGAGGAGGTGAGTCACTAGGATCGCTTAAATACTGTGCTCTTCGGATCCAATCCTAGACATGCGTGTGGGGTTACCACACCACTAGCTCAAGTGACTTAGCCATAGGTTGGTTCGGTGTATTAAGTCTTATGTGGTTTGTGTTTGAGTAGTCTAATCCTAGGGTTCAAGTTCCTATCATTCTATTCTACGCTCCATGCCTTTTCTTCCCTTAAGCAGTTCACGTAATCACACATATAGTTAGGGTACTTACCGGTGGATCATGGGTCTGAGACTTAGGTGCCATGCCGGAAAACACCTTATTTTTCAAAGAAAATCATTTGGCTCGCTTTGAAAATGTTTGGGCCTTAGCCCACAGGCCGAGAGTTTAAAACTGGGCTCTGATACCAAATTGAAACACCCCACACCCGACCCACGAGCCTGAATCAGATCTGGTATGTTTCCAAAGTAAACCGGTTTCGAGAATTTTTGGTACTTAGAGAAAAGTTGTAAAATTTTGGAAAACTTTTATTTTGAGTTGGGCTTAGATTGGAAACCCATTTATTTAATCTTGTAAATCCAATTTGGGCCTTATGGCCTTATTACATCAAGTAAAACCCAAAATAAAATTAAAGGTACTAAATAAAATAAAGTCCAAATAAAATCTCTGAATGTAGCATGGCCACCTCAAGGTCTACCAGCCCGGTCCGTCACTGCTCATCACCTGAAAATAATTCCCACAACGGGGTGAGTCAATAGACTCAATGTGCACACAGTACTAACATTCAACAAAATCAGGCATACATGTTCCAATCAAATTCATATAATCATAAATGATGATGCAACCCAACCCAAGCCTAATGGTCCATCCGCTACACACCACCGTACACGCCACACACAAGTGGGACTACTAAGTCAACCCTCCATCCACTACACACCATCGAAGGCGATCATTTGCAATCGGCGTGTTTCATCGCCCATATAATTTGTGTCATTAGACACCATATTCAAATAATGTAACCGAAGTTACCAAATTCAAATATTTGTGACCGTAGTCACCATATAACGTTGGTGAGACCGAAGTCAACACCTTCTAACGTTGGTGAGACCGAAGTCAACACCTTCTTCCCCTTTCACATAAATCCCGAATGCCCCAAAAATATATATCATGCATAACATACTTAATTTCATAATCATATACATATATTCACATGTTATAAAATAACATATTTCATAATCCTATCAGAAGTAGGAAACATACCTGAGTACTTTTGTACCACATAAGGGTACTTAGCCATATTCATATTCTTATACATATTCATATATTAAAATAATTGCCATATGAAATATCGAAAGTTAGTGTGCGTACACACCTGATTTGCTTAATAGATTCCTTGAAATCCCGAAGAACGATCTACCGATCTAGATTTTTACTCCTATATTCGGCCAACCATTAAAATATATTAACAAACTTATTTGGTTTAAAACCAAATCCAAGTAGGATTTGTATTACTTACCTTGTTTGCCAATTTGGATGTCTCAGAATCAAGTCCCAAAATTGCTAGTATTCTTTTCCTTGAAATCGACTAACACTTACAAATTCCAAATCAAAAGGATTCCTTGCCTTATAAGACTGTCGACATCCCTAGCATCATATGTTAAATTTAATTTAACATATAAATCATAACCTTTAACCAAATGTATTTATCTTACCTTAGATCCTCGAATTTCCCTAAAGATTCCTCCTTGTATTCAACTATTGTAAAAGAACCCGAGAGATCCTTATAGATTCGCCATAAGACAAAAATAGGGATTAGACCCTTCTCTTTGGCAAATAGAAAAAGAAAGGACTTGATTAATGCTTAGCCTTACCTTTAATGCTTTGATTGATTGCTTCCTTGCCTATAGTCACATAGTTTTGGCTATGGAGTTTTAATCAGGATCAAAGAGTGTTTTGGCTCGACAATAGCAAAGGAGAGGAGAAGAAAATAGAAGAAGAAGAGATGGATTTTGCTTAAAGAGAAATTCGCAAAGAGGGGGAGAGAGCAAGGGATTTTCGCTACTTGGAAAGATGAGAGAAAAGACCTTGATTCTCCTTTTATAGTCGATTTGCTAGGCCAAGAGTCCTTGACTTGGCCACCACTCTCCCTTAAGATAATATTATCTCCTTTATCTAAAACTAAAAGCATTTAATCTATCAATTATCTCCTCGATAATCCAAATTTAAAATCCCTTATTTATCACTTAATAATAAAGTTTTAATAAAATAAAACTCCTCCTTTCTAGAAAATAGGTGCCGTCCACCCTCTTACTTAGGGAAGCAAAAATAAACCTTCATTATTTGCTTCCCAGGTGACTCGAACTCGGGCCCATTCCTCTTACACATGGCGCCATTTCCATGAGCCTTAAGTGACACCTTCAGGCCACTTTTCCAAGCCCGATTGTGTGTCGAATTTCACCAACTTTTTCTTTTAAGGCCCTCTTGCCCTTATTTCCCATTTTGAACTTTAAAATTTGTCATTCCGATTATTTCTAAGTTTCCTAAAATTTTCGATTGGCTCAGAATTTGCCATTTTTCTTACATCTTCAAGTTTCCAAAATGTTCGTGTTTCCAAAATGTTCGTGTTTCCAAAATGTTCACTTTCCTAATTTACTTAGGTTTCCAAAATGTTCACTTTCCTAATTTGCTTAGGTTCCCAAAATTGTCATTTTCCTATTTCCAACATAACATTTCCATGCATTCTCGTGTTTCCAAAAATCATTCCAAATTTATTCCAAAACACATAAAAGATGTCTTTTTGTACAATTAGGCCAAAATGCATAGGCCCTTTTCAGGATGTTACACCAATTGTGTATGCTTGCTATAATTGGAATGAGTTATTGGAAATTTATACTTAATTTGAGTTATTGTGCTATTTTGAAGTTTAAGGTTTTGTTTTGTATAGTAATGCACCGTAACCCTAATCTGACGATAGAGACGGGTTAGGGTGTTACAAAATTATATTACAATAAAACATAAAGGAAATATTTTGGATTTTGATAAGAAATAAAATAAAAATAACATAAATAAAAGAGACTTCCAAAACAAACTTATAAACTTAATCAGATCTAGACATAGGTGATTATCTCACTTCGGTGGTCATAACTAATTCGTATTTCAGGTTTTTATTCAATCAACTAGTCATTACCCTAGCAAGATCTCTTAATCTTCCACTAAACTAATAAGTTAGAAAGAGCTACTTATCTCTTGACCTCACAGTTCAGACCAATTAGAGGCTAAGGTGTTCACGGATAAGCCATGCCAATTTTGGGTTAATTCCCACCTAAATGACTTCCTAGAGTCGTCAAGCTTGGGGTTTAAGTTCTTCCTCTCCCAAATAGTTGTTCTGCTAACAGAACCCTACATAGAAATTAATTAATCACACATTCACTCACTAATCCCTGATACGAGGATAAGTTCCTCATGGATCTCATAAACGCAATGAACTTGATAACAAATATATGCATAAAGAGTAAACCAAGACTAGAGTTTAGAGAATCATGTTTGTATTTGATAGATGAAGTGTAAAAAATCTAGCAGCGTTTGATTACATTTATAAATCACATTTTTTGAATAACACAAAATGAGAAGAACTATAAAATATATCTAAAACCTAAGAGAAAGAAAAACTAAAACCAAAATTACAAAGAAAAACTTAGAATATGAAAAGTTGTCCTCAAACAAGTGCTACCTGAGCCTATTTAATTTCCATACAACGTCGGTGTTGTAACACCCTAGTGTCTGTGTCACAACATCAAAGGCAGTATGCTCAGGTTCAGAGGTGGCTTCAAGAGTATGTCACGACATCCAATGGTTGTGTAGCGACACCAAAGGAAGACTTCAGAATCTTGTATTAAGCTCCCTATTTTGTGACATTGAACTTCCCGTGTTGCAACACAACGACCAGCCTTGAGCTCCTGTGCCTTTGATTAGTCTCCTGCATACTCACTAAATACGTTAGCTCACCTTTAGGCATCATTCACCCCTAATGTTAATAAAAGACACAAAATACATTTTTATTGAATTTAAAGAAAAATACAAAAACTTAACTAAAACATAATAAAATGCTCGTATTCAAGCTCTTAAAGTATGAAAAGTAGTTTAATCTGCTACACTGAATTACAACAGATCAGCAACTTGGTTATTTATTAATCCTATTTTAATTACGAGTACTTTAGCTTCTCTCGATGTCTGAAGTTTAACCTCTCGTCTGTATATGTCTATGTTTGTTATGACTTCAAGGTTTCCTTTTTAGGCATTGTCTAAGGACTCAACTTATTAAATTATTAAGTATAGCATATGTCTATGTCAACAACTTAGTATTTTAATAAGCAAAAAAATAGATTATGTGAGGTAACAGTAATATTTCTATACTGAAACAATTTAATCACATGAATCCTACGATTATGCAAGGTAATAAGGTTCTCTTGAATTGTTACGAACTTTAACCCAATTTTCTCAAATATAGATTAAACATGCACCATTCAGATATTGTGTCAATTAATTACAGTTCGATTAGGATTTAATAATTAATTTTGTAACACCCCAAACTCGGCCTAGATGTTATGGTCGAATCTGGCGTGTCACATTGAAGTGTTTTTCGAAAACCATGTTTTCATTGAAAACCCTTCTTGAAATTTCAAACTTCTGGCCATTTAAAACTTGTACAAAACCTCAGTTTGCATTTGTTTATTTTCAATCGTGGTTATTAAACAGTTATTCCCTTTTAAAATGTTATTACCTTTAAAACATTTGTTGCAGAAGTTTAATTTAAAATAAATAATTTATGAAAACATGATATTTAAAAATTGAGTTGCGAAAACGTAGTGTTAGAAAATAGTTATTGTTTTCGAAAATCGTGTTCTACTTCTAGCAGATATAAATCACAATCAAATCAAATCCCAAAAATTGAAAATCCATAAATTATAAAGGCCTTGTTACAACTCGAACCAACAAGCTCATTCTTAAGTAAATGAGCTAAACAAAATAAAACTTGTGCAGTTGTATGGCCCTCTCGAGTCCCTCGTAGCTCTGAACCGTCTAACGCTAAGGATTTCCTGAAAGGTTAAAAATGGGGTGAGTTACAAAAACTCAGTGTGTAATCCCCTTATTAAAGAAACAGTCAATATACAGAAACAAAATCAGTTTGGGCTTGAGCCCTTTAACAGTAACAGTACAGTTCAGTTCAGAGTATATGTGGGCCAAAGCCCAAAATAATATCATTTGGGTTACAGCCCATAACAGAATCAATTAGGCTTAGCCTATTACAGTAACGGTGGCAACTAGGCCTTAGCCCCCATTAGCCTCGATTGGGCTTTAGCCCATATCAAATGTCACATATCACATCTACCTGGGCCTAAGCCTATCTCAATATCAGAATCAGTATATGCAATGCATAAATACCCATAACAACCCTGCACTGCGTCTTTCGTCCAACCCTACACTCCTGTGGGGATTAAATCGACCTACCCATCCCTACACTCCTTATGTAGCACTAGTTGCGGCACTAACCAATATTGCAGCAGAGCTGCCAATCACATAATCGGCTTAAAGCCATCGGTGGGTCCACAGTCGTCTCGTACGACCCTCACATATTAATCACTTCCTCCAATATAAGATCCCAACCCCATACAATATGTCGTGTATGCAGTATGCCATGCTCAGAATTAGTCATATCATTCACAGTTAAGTTAATCAAATCATAGTCATACAATCACAGCCAAATCAGTCAAATCGTAGCATAAATTAGCTATTCACCCTCGAGGGGCAAAATAGTCATTTACCCTCTAAGAGCATTACGGTCATCTTACCCTACAGGGGCATTACGGTCATTTTACCTTACAGGGGCATTATCGTCATTTTACCTTACGAGGGTATTACGATCATTTTACCCTACAGGGGCATTACGGCCATTTTACCCTACGGGGGCATTACGATCATTTTACCTTAATAGGGGTATTACGGTCATTTTCCCCTATAAAGGCATTAGATTATTTTACCCTATAGGGTATTATGGTCATTTATGCTACAGGGGCATTACGGTTATTTTACCCTATAGGGGTATTACGGTCATTTTACCCTATAGGGACATTACGGTCATTTTACTCTAGTGGGGTATTACGGTCATTTTACCCTACAGGGGCATTACGATCATTTTACCCTACAGGGGCATTACGGTTATTTTACCCTACAGGGGCATTATGGTCATTTTACCCTATAGGGTATTACGGTCATAACGGTGTAAATGGGCCCAAGGCCCATACGTTCGTGTGGCTCGCTAAGCCCAAAACTGCCCTTAGCCATGTGAACGACATGGTCGAGCTTATTATTTCACGTAAGTTCATGAAGTTGGCCCATGTGGGGCCTGTGAGCCCATTGGGCCCACATGCCCCATTTCAGCTAAATGAGGCCCAAGATCACAAGAACGCTCGTAGTGGCCTCTACAATCTATCGCCCATGATTTGTGGGCTCGATTTACCACACGAGCGATTGCATGCTCATGAGAACTCGAATGTCGAAGTTTTGACTTTTCGACTTTTTGACTTTTGCCAATTCACAGCAGAGATAGTTCGATTACACACCCTTTTTGTCTTTTAAGCCAACTATCATTTACGGAAAATAGTTACACACCTGATTGCGAAATGTGTGAATAACCCAAGAGAACTCCAACCTACATTCAATCAAGGCAGTCCATTAATCACTTGTCAATCGGGTTAATCGAATCCCAATCAACTTATCAAAAATAGCCTCTACCGAAAATACTTGTCCAACAGATTACCTCTCCCTTGACTAGATCAATCGGTTGTGGTTTGCCCACTTTATCCAGAGATTGGTGCAGCCACCGTGCCGCACCCCGGTAGAAAATCCCGAACAACTGACACTTTATGCTGCTTAAATTTGGGGGCAGGGCCTATGTGCCCATTCTCAGCTGGCACCATTCCTGATCCTCCATCAGAATGGCTATTACTCACCACCATTGATATCTCTTTATGCAACATATTATCAGAAACCTCTATTTCTCTTCTAGAGATTTTAGAACCCTAAGAACAAAATAAGCATGGCTTGGAAACACAGTGCTAATGAAATGACTCACTTGGAAAAAGTTGGAAGACTTACCAAAATTGATGATGATGGAATCGGTTGGAATAGTGTAGGTATATTCGGCCAAGCACAATAGGGAAAGATGATAAACTAAACGTACACAAATGCCTTATGAAGAATTCAGCTATGATTGGAAAAGAGTGGAAATCAGAGAGGAAGAAGATGGAGAGTAGGTTCGGTTTAGAAGGGAGGGCGAGAGGACAAAGATTTAGAAGAAAAAGAAGAAGCGGGACCAAGAGTGAGAGAGGAAAGGGATTTCGGCAAAGCAAAGAAAGAAAAAGAAACCCAAAAAGAAGGTTACCCATTCGGCAATTGTAGGAAGGAGGAAAGTAGTGGGAATTTTGGTCACTTAAATAGCTAAAATGCAAACTCGAAAGGAACCCCGAATGGTAGAAAAAGAACATTCGACACATTCTTTCCAACCCTCTCAAAATCGAACAAAGAATTGCCTTGTGTCGAAAATGCTCCCTCACTTCCTCTCAGTTGAATTTCACTAAGATTTAGATCAACACCCAACCAACCTCCCATTTTTGAATTTCCTTGATTTTCTCCTTAATCTCCTCCTTGATTTGCTCCACAAAAACCTCCAAGACCAATTCAAACTTCACCTGACAGAGTTTCAGTCTAACTCCACTTCTCATGCTGCAAGGAAATAAAATAAATACTCATTTGCATGCCAAGGGATTCGAACCTCAGACCACTAGTACACTCCACAGGCCACTTTCCACCTTTACCAGCAGACTCCTTGTGTCATGATTTCACCAAAAATATTTATAAAGCCTTCAAGTTAAGGCCAAGATTTACATAAGAGCAAAAATAAAAAATTTTACTAAAGCCCAGGTTTGAACCTAGGACTTCTTCAACATTCCCAACTCTTCCTAAATCACTTAGCCACTAAAGCAAACAAGCAAGTTGTCATTTCCTTGCACACATAAATTTTTATGTGTTCCCACGCTCAAGACCTATTTCCTTCTAGGCCCAAATTTGGGGTGTTACAAATTTAATTGTATCCCTACATTTAAAATGCATTAATAACATAAACATAATTTTATCTGAATACATAAACAACCAAGGCACATAACATCATTAGCAACATTAATAATCCAAGTTATGGAAATTAAATTAATCTAACACCGAAGGAATTAAGCAACCATGATTATATTAAAAACATAAACTTCAATTGCAAACATATTTCTTAAATTAACCAATAAGAAAATAAAAGAGTAAAGGGAAAGAAATGTTAAGTTGTTTCTGGTGGTTCTCTAAGGCATATCTCACTTTACTCCTTCTTTGTGCTTTACTCCTTGCCATAGAAATCACCCAAAAATGCTCCTCCTATGGATGAATGGAACTACTCTTAAGCCTTTCAAAACTCAGTTGAAAAGTGGAAAAATAGAAAGGAGAGAAAAGAGAGATGAATGGATGAATGAGGGATGATGAAGTAAGGGGGTGAAGAGGGTATTTATACTAGGATGGGATGGCTTGAGTTTGCAAAAAATAGCATGCCAATCCCCCCTTATATTGTCGGCCACCTTAAGAAGAGAAAGGAATGAATGACATTACTAAAAATAACTAATCCAAGGCTTGATTTAAGGGATGGAGTTGAATGGTCACTTAAGAAAATACATTGGATTGTTTTGTGATTTTTAAACAAGTCTAGGGACCTTCAATTAATTAATCCTTGGATATTTGACCTATTTACAGTCAAATTTGGGCCTTTCCCCCTTAATGGATGGTTTGGCTTCCAAAAATAAGAGCATGCTTGCATTATTTAGTAGATCAAATTTCAATATGAGTAAAGTCTATCCCATGATCCACAAATTAAATTACATTAATTTGGATGTCCATAGCTAATTAATTATCAGCCCTCTTTTTCATGGAAAGTGTGACATAAATGTTGTAGCATTTGTCCATTAAAAAGGTGAGCTTCGAGACTATTTTTGCTCCTTTTTGCACCAAAGTGCTGCAAATTTAGCAAAAATATGTAAGTTTGGTATATAAATAATTAAAAATAGAGATTTGTTATTAATTTGGTCGATCTTAATTATTTTTATTAAAATCACCAAATTTGATGTAAAAATACTCAGAATTCACACAAATTATAAGTCAAAAAGTGCTAATAAAGTCTATCTAAACTAGAGTTATCAGCCATCTAGTTTTTCTAGAATCGCTTTGGCAGTCTTATAGCTCTCTAGTTGCTTATAAAGGATGTTGGTCACACTTTCCAACATATAACAATGAGATATCTCTTCAGACTCTTCCCAATGTTTTCTAGCCTCAGCTTGAGTGGTAGGAGGGTATTTATTATCAATGATTGTCTTTAGTTTCTCACAGCTTAGAACAATCACCAAGTTCCTTTTCCATTTCTTATAGTTATTTTCGTTCAGGTTGTTCTTGGTGAGTATATTTAATAAGGGAGTAGGTTCCATTTTCGAACAAAAAATAAAACATCCAATCATTTATATCTTTGTATTAAGCAAATAATTGAAAACATCTTGTAACTTTACGATATTCGTTAAGATGATACATGTGTCTTACATTAAACCTTGGAAACATTTGTAATTCATTGCAAGGATAATTCCTACACCCATTTATTCAAGTCACCTTAGGGCAATCTTGACCAACTAGTAAGAACATAGATTTTCATCCAATTAGTACATGAACCTAATTCCTTAGGCATTCACATGTACTAATAATCGTTTAACATTTGGCAATCATTCTAACTTAAGTAGAGATTCGTGGGAAGTTACATAACTAGAAGATCTTGAGTGCATAACCATCAACTCAACACATATTACATCACGCACCACAAAATGAGTTATCGTGGGACAATCTTACTAAGTAGCATGCTGTGACTAGTTGTCCTCCTTGAAAATAAAACTTCTTATTATATCACATGATAATACCTACAATAGGGTTAGTAAACTATCATACGATTACTAGTTCTAATTACTTTCAAAAAATCTCCTCAGTGAGATGCACAGGACAATCCTATCATAGGGTAGTTAAATTGTTACACCATCACAAGACATAAATGATAGAGACTGTAGGTCATGTTTAGGGACTTTTTCCTACTCAATCTTTTACAAACATGCAAGGTTTTTAATGTCGGTTACAATCATGATTATGGCATGACAATATATGCATGACAAGTACATGTGGCATTATTCCCTAAAGTATATGGCATGCTTATCATACATATGCATGAACATACATTCGCAATCAAATAAATATCATCATGCTATCAAATATACAACCATAAAATTTAAATGACCCTGACTAGCCAAAGTTTTCATGATTCCATCCTAGAAAAAAATGAAAATTATGAAATTCACCCCAAAGTATACTTTGGGTCTTTTATTTTCTCACCATAGGCTTCGGATGGAGTATCAGTTCACATTGTCATTGTTGTTGTCTTTCCGCTGCCACCACAAATTACCGTTGGACTGCCGCCAACCACCATCATTGACCTCCGCCATCATCCCTTGTCATCGAACATCACGATCAAACCACCAAAAGCCTCTCATTGCTAGACCACTTTTGGTCTACTATCATTTTAGCTGGGTTTGGTTTGCGTCATCTCGATCAGCCTAGATGTGTCTCAGATCTTCGAGTTCTGTCAAAAAGTATAGGTTACATAGGTCATATATTTGTTTCTAAATCGCATAATTTAATCTAAATTAATAAAATTGAAATCTTGTGTAGAGATGATAGTCGATGATCTAATATATATATACCCGATAATTTAATAAAATTACATTTAATTTTCTAAGAATCACAACTTTGAAAAAATTACTTTATCTTACATAATAATAAAATAAAAGCATACATTCATTCGTATACATTCCCTAAACATGCATACAATTACAAGAATGTCACATCTTATCAAAATTAATCACATATGAAGATGAGAGAAAAAATATTGGTATCGATTTATATTATAAATGTAGCACAACCAAGCTCTGATATCAATTGTTGGAAAAAACCAGTTCAAAAATGATTTTCTTACACAGTGAAAAATTAAAATTTTGAAAACCTAGCTGGTTTGTGATATTTATATAAATAAACCTTTTATTGAAATTGACCTACCACAATTTGTAGTGGTAAATTAGATACTTTCCAGCACTTAATCAGCTTGTTTTTTTAAGTCATTTATGTTATTTTATTACATTATCAGTTTTAGTAGTTCATATTTAATTTCTTACAAAATAAGTGTTTTTACGCAGAATTTTGAGTTACTTGACCTCTTGGGCCAAGTTTTAACAAGTTAATTGAGTGTGCATGACACCTATTTTCAGGACCAAAAGTATCAAGAATGACAACAAAGTTGCAACACAAGCTTTCAGGGTCGCAACATAGCTAAACGAACTCTAAAAGTCAAGTTTGAAGATGTGTATCACAACACGTATAAGCTTGTGTCGTGGCACAGGTCTGATGGAGGAAAAATTAATTAATGGTGTTTCCGTCCATACAATCCATATTTAGTGTAACAGCCTGATTTTAGGTCTAGTCGGAACAGTGGTTTCGAGACCACAAATATGGCGCAATAAAAATTTTTATTATATTTTTAAGGTCAACAATTTTATGGAACTATTCTTTGAAAATCTTATTCGAAAATTTTGACGTTTGGGCACTTAATTTAGTTTTAAGGACTAAATTGTAAAAAGTAAAAAACTTAAATTCTAGATGTTAAAGGTGTCCAATTACTATGATATTTTAAATTAGAGGTCCTTATATGATAATTAGACCATTAGTTAAGTTTATGGGCAAAAATGGACATGATTGGGTGAAATTTTAAAGTTTGGAAAAAAGGGCATTTTGGTCATTTAGTAATTAAATGATTTAATAAGCAAAATGAAAGAAAAATTTGTTCATCTTCTCCTATCTTGTGCCAAAATGTGAAGGTCACCATAGCTAGGTTTTGTTCAACTTTTAAGCTTGACTATAAGTACATCCAAGCACCGTTTTTAATGCTCTTTACATTTTTTAAGTCGTTATCATCCGATCTACCTATTTCTACCATTAATTTATGACGTGGTTGATGCCTAGGGTTTGACCCAATTAGACATATGTTTATTTTGATTTTTAATGGTGTTTGATGTGTGATAAACAACTTTTATTAGGTGATTTTTGATGAAAATGCATAACAAGGACCTAATTGTAAAAAGTTATAAAATGGGTAGTAAAAATTTGATTTAATGGAAAAGTGGACTGCTATAAGCATGACAATGGTTTGACTAGGCTTGGGTTATCAAGAAATTGAACACATTTCATTTTACGAGCCTAGGGACTAAAATGTAAAATGTTAAAAAGTTAGGGACAAAATAGTAATTTTGTTTAGGATACAAATTAATGTAAATGTATGTGTAAAATGATGAATTGATAGTCAAGTTTGCTTATATAGACCCGAAACAATCGATTATGAAACTAGATCGAGGCAAACGAAAAGTCTCGGATTAGTTGAGTTTCAAATATGAACCATTCTCAAGGTAAGTTTGTGTAACTTAATTTGGTATGTTATTATGTTTTAATTGAATTGTGTAATTAAGATAATAAATATGTGATGATAAACCCTATGAAATAATCACAAGATGATAAACACGAATAAAATGTCATTGTCCAGGTTGAACATTGTATTTCGATGGATAATAATAATTTTCTTGAAATGAACAAAATGATATATAAAGGATTTAGCCCGGACCGGTAATCTTGAGCTACACTCTCTTGAGTAAATGTTATGAAATGGATTTAGCCCGGATGAGTAATCCATAGTAGGCTTATTAGAGCTAACGTTATCGAAAGGATTTAGCCTGGACTGATAATCCTTAATAAGCTCTTGGGAGCGAATGTTAAAAACAAGATTTAGCCTATACTGGTAATCCTGTTATATAAATGTGACTTGAGAGTGTGCTCTATGAATATGTGCTTAAGGAGCACTTTGGATGTGAATTGACAAACGATTGACATGTATACCTCGAGTATACTACCAGAGTATCCATCGAAATTACAATAGTTCAATGAAAAGAAGTCCTGAAAAATGGAATAGTGAAATGATATGAAAATTTATTCTATGGTGAGCTCATCTATGTTGGTTTGATAACTTCATGATGTGTATGACTAACTTGTTTAATGAGTGAATGTATTTAGGTAACTTGTCAAAATATTGATGGAATGAGTGCATTTATATGCTTATTTGAATAATTATACCCAGTAAGTTTCTTTCTATTACACGAACTTACTAAGCATGAAAATGCTAACCCCATTTTACTTTTCCTTGTTTTATATGCTCATAAGGCTTGCGAAGGTTAGAGGATTCTGTTGGAGCAAGATCACACTATCACAGATCTCCTTTTTGGTATAGCTAAATGATTCATTTTGGTATAATGGCATGTATAAGCTACCTGGCTTAGATGAAGGCTTGTAAACAATATTTCTTGACTTAGCCATTGGAATGGCTAAGGATGTTCAATTGGTGAATGTATGATGTTAATGTATGCCCAAATTCTTAAGTGTTAAGTATGGTGGATAATTCATTTTGTAAGTGGCCATTGGAATTGGCTAATATTGGTTTAGTTATATATGCATATGATGATGTCTTTCATGGATGTGAGAATTTGCATGGTTTGAGTTTACAAGTATGTGATGGAAAATAGCATGTGAATGATGTGGCTAATTTGGTGAAGTGTATGTGTTTGGTTTGGTGCTATGTTTTGTTGTGTAGGTATGTGCATGGAAGGGTGACAAAATGGCTTGGTAAATAGCCTTGTTTTTCTCCACACGGGTAGACACACGGGTGTGTGTCTAGATCGTGTGTGACATATGGTATGCCCCACAGGCATGTGTTCTGGCCGTGTGTCCCCTGCACCTTAATTCATGTAAAACAAAATGTCCAGAATATATCACACGGGCAGAGACACGGGCGTGTGTCTCAGCCGTGTGTGCTACATGGCCTTAGACACGAGTGTGTACCCTGGCCGTGTGGATTCTGCACCTATTTTATGAATAATTATAAAAATTAAATCAACCACACGGCCTAGCACACGAGCGTGTGGCACAGCCGTATGGCAAAGTCAGAGAGCACCCCATTTTGAACACTGTGTAGCGGGCATACGGGCATGTCTTACGGGTGTCTAAGCCCACACAGGCGTGTCCTAAAGTTTACACACGAGTGTCGTAAGGCGTGACCCCTGGTTTACCAAAAATTTTCTGAGTGTCGTAAAACTTTCTAAAATTCTGGTTTAGCCCCAAACCGCTTCCAAAGCATGTTTTGGGCCTCATAAACTTGTTTTAGGGACGATAGGATTGTAAATGAAAATTTTCAAATTGGGATGGAGATTCACGTCTCAGTTTTGTATTATTGCTTGTGTTTATGCCTGGCAATGCCTCATACCCTATTCTGTAACACCCCAAACCCGACCTATACGTTATGACTGGATCTGGCATGTCACATGAAGAGAGTGTTTTAAGAAACTTGAGATTGTATCAAAGTTGACGATATTTTGTTATAATCAGGAAAACAGGCTTGGTCTATAGATGTTTGTTATAAGTATTACTAATTCTGATAGGTTGTTTGGTGTTACGAAAAATGAACTAGTTGACTTTAAAATTGTGACTTTTTGAAAATAATATTTGTAGTTTGAAGGACAACTCAAGTTTAATTATCTATATATATATTTGTTTATTTTATAATCCATTTGTTAATCATTCTTGGAAAAACGTTATTTCTATTTTCAGAAAAATCCCCGTTTTAAACAATTCATGAAAGATAGTGAATATGCTAAAACATAAAGCAGATTAAAATCCTAGAGGCCTTATTACAAATTTAAACCCACAATAGTAAAAGTAAAGAAATAAAGCAGAAGGAATGTTTACTAAGGTTTGAAATCATCGTTCCTACAGTATAGCCTCCACCGAGTTATCCACGGCCCCAAGTCCTCACTGCTGAGCATTACCTGCAAGGAAAGAAAGAGGGGGTGATTTACAAGAACTCAATGTATAATCCCCTTACCGTCATCCACTGGGCCCGAACCCATGTAGCATCGTGTTGGGCCTAAGCCCATTACATGATAGTGTAATTAATGAAATGAATGCAACCCAACCCATCCATCCAACACACCCCCGACCAGTGGATTACACATGTGGGGATCAAGTCAACCTACCCTACCGCTCACACCGAAAATGCAGTCATGCTGCAACATAAGTTACGTGTGGCAAGCCACTATGATCATAAATATTCAAACATATTTAAATTGTGGCTATGCCACCAGGCTACACTGCTCTTCATTCAAGTCCCCGCCCCATGCAATATGATAAGGTGCAACATGCATATATTCATGAATTCAAATGTAAAGTAGACATCAACCCAATGAGGGTATTTTGGTAAACTAGCCTAGTAGAGCTTTTTGGTGAGTTGGCCCATTAAGGCGTTTTAATAAGCCGCCCCATTAGGGTATTTTAGTAAATCAGCCCATTAGGGCATTTTCATAAAACGACCCATTAGGGCATTTTGGTAATTTAGCATGTTACCACGTTTTCAACAGATTTTAGAACTAACATTGTTTAAGCGCATTACTTGATTCCATGCGATATTCCGATTATTAGACTTGTACACAATGGCGACTTGTTTTACCGATTTTGTGGTGAATCATGAAACTACGAAATTATGGTGTGAGATTACACACCTGATTACGTGGAGAACTATACTCTCTTGATCGCCATCACCTATGACACCATATCACCCGATTAACCAACAAAAGAGAGTTTCTTAATCTAAATCTAATCGAACAATCCAAAATGCTTACCCTCACTATCGCGAATGACCACGATCTGCCTAATCGCACCAAATGTTGGCTCCCTTCCACAACTCAGTGGGAAATCTCGAACTGCAGACACCGCACTACGTTTGAACTTGAGAGCAGAGGCTGCAAGTCCACCCCCTCTATGCCCTCTTATTAGTTTTCCCTTAGTATGGCTACCACTTGCCTCCATTAGGAGATTCTCAGTCAGAACGATATTACGATGAGAGAAAGTAGTTGTCTAAGAAGAGGGTTTCGGCTTACCACTACTTCGGAAAGACCAATGAGCAGAGGAGAACGAATTGTTTAGTCCCTAAAATAAATGATTAGACAAAACTATCGATCCACTTTCGTAAAATAACCTAGTAGAGAGAGAGATCAAAATGAACCAAAAAGAAACCCCTTACCTCAATCGATGATGAACCCAACTTCCATAGATTCGGCTTATGTCTATAGATGAGTCGGCAAGAGTGTGAGATTCAACTATGGCAAAATGGTAGATGGAAAAAAGATTAGTTGAGAAAGAAGGGAAAGCGACAAAGCCATCCTTCCTATGGAAATCATAAGATCAACAAAAGAAATAAGATAAAGAATCACCTTACCCTGAATGCCAATAAATCGTTTGAAAAGAGTAGATCGGCCAACTCTGTTTTAAACAACTACATGATACCGCCACAAGAAGAAATAGTAAGAAAGATGAAGTTCTGGTTTAGAGATACATGAAACAACCGAATGATGAGGGTCCACATTCGGCCATGGAGAAGAGAAGACGAGAGGAAGAGAATGAATCTACTTACCTATTCGGCCAAGGAAGAAAGTGTCCAACACGCAAAAGGGAAAGGAGATAAGTTGTTTAAAAGGTTCGGCTATTTGGAGAGGAAGGGACAAGGGAGATTCGACCACCAAGTATTGTCGACTAACGAAGAGAAGAAAAGAAGACTTGGAAAAGATGAGAAAGAGAAGAGAAGAAATTCTTTAGTGGTCACGATTTTAGGCAAGAAGAGAAGCACCAAATGGTAAAAAGAAAAGAACCTTCTAATGAACCAAAAACTCAACAAAAAGCCCAAGAGAATTCGGCACATGCACCCCCTACCAAAACCAAATGCACTCTTCACCCTAAAAGACCTCTTTTGATCAAAATTCCTCCCCTAATACTTTCCCAAATTTGGTTAACACCCCCTCTCACCTTAAACCCATATTTTTCACCTTGATTTTCTCCTCAAATTCCTCCCCATCCCACATTCGAATGCATTTGACTAAGTCTTCAACTCCTCCTGCAGAGTCCAAGCTGGACTCTACCACCCTTACCTACCTGGCACAAAATAAATTAAAAGAATTGCTACAGGTGGGATTCGAACTTCTTCCCTTTACTCCTATAAGTGACTCCACACCACCTTGCTACTAGCTCCTCTTGTGCTAGCAAATTACCCATTTATTTCCTTATGTCTTGACGCCACTTACCTTCTTCCCCTTTTAATGCCCAATCACAAAAATTTTACCAGGGCCCAACTCAACCCTGGACCTTCTTAGGGCCCGCAAACACACAACTGATATATATAATTAGCTTAATGCATGGAATAATGCAAAACACAAAATCTCAAATTTCAGGATGTTACAGTTCTATCCCTTAAAGAAATTTCGGCCTCAAAATTTACCTGATTAAAAGAGATGAAGGTATCGTTGCCTGATCGTGCCTTCTAGCTCTCATGTGGCCTTCTTTGACCTGTGATTACACCATAATACTTTGGCCAATGGAACCAATTTCCATCCCAGCACCTTAACATCCCGATCTAGAATTTGTACTGGCTCTTCTTCAAAAGACAAATCGGGTCTTATCTCGATTTCCTCCACCGGCACTACATGAGACGGATCCAAACGATAACGCCTTAGCATTGAGTCATGGAATACATTATGAATCTGACTTAACTCTGAAGGAAATTCTTGTTGATAAGCCACTGGCCCTACACGCTTCAATACTCAGTAAGGCCCAATGAACGTGGGGCTCAACTTACCCTTCCGTCCAAATCTTAAGACCTTTTTCCAAGGTGAGATTTTCAAAAGACCTGATCTCCTACTAAAAACTCTATCTCTTTACACTTCAGATCTGCATATGATTTCTATCTATCCGAAGCTTCTTTTAACCGAGCTCGAATTACTTTAACCTTTTCCTCTGTCTCCAAGATCAATTCTGGACCCAATAACTATCGCTCTCCCAACTCAGTCCAGCAGGTAGGAGTATGACACCTGCGACCATACAATGCCTCATAGGGTGCCATCTGGATGCTGGATTGATGGCTATTGTTGTACGCAAATTTTGTCAATGGTAGAAAATCTTCCCAACTACCCCTAAAGTCAATCACACAGCCCCTTAACATGTCTTCTAGAATCTGGATTACCCTTTTCGATTGACCATCAGTCTGCGAATGAAACGCTATGCTAAAATCTAGCCTTGTACCCAAAGCTTCATGTAGAGCCTTCCAGAACTGTGATGTAAACCTAGGATCCCTGTCTAATATGATAGACACCGTACCTCGTGCAACCTCACAATCTTTGCTACATACAGCTTGGCCAACTTCTGCAACAAATAGTCCGTATGAACCGATAGGAAATGAGTGGACTTCGTTAACCGATCCACAATCACCCATACTGAATCTTTCTTAACAGGCCTTAATGGTAACCCACTCACAAAATCCATCATTATCCTTTCCATTTTCCATAGTGGGATTTTCACCGGTTGTAGCAACCCTGAAGGAAGTTGATGTTTCGCCTTCACTTGTTAGCATGTCAAGCACTTGCTCACAAAGTTGGTAACCTCCTGTTTTATCCCTGACCACCAATACTGCTTACGAAGATCCCGATACATCTTGTTTCCACCAGGGTATATAGCGTATGGGCTACTATGTGCCTCATGTAGAATCATTTGTCTCAATTCAGAATCCTTAGGCATACAAACTCTTCCACGGAAACATAATACTCCTTCACTATTCAATCCAAAGTCCCCATCTCACCACCTTCCACTTGCTGAAGTCATGAACCCAACATTTCATCTAACAACTAATTTTCATTAAGCTGACTTACCCATGCAGGCTTCACTTGTAGTTAGGCTAACAGGCTTCCATCTTTATAAAGACTGAGATGAGCAAACATCGCTCTTAAATCCGATATCACCTTACAACATAACGCATCTGCCACTACGTTAGCTTTACCTGAGTGATACTCGATTGAGTAGTCATAATCTTTCAACAATTATATCCATCTCCGTTTCCTTAAATTCAACTCCTTCTGGGTAAGGAGATACTTCAGACTCTTATGGTCTGTGTAAATAATTGACTTCTCCCCATACAGATAGTTTCTCCATATCTTTAGAGCAAACACCACTGTAGCTAACTCTAAATCGTGAGTAGGATAGTTCACCTCGTGCGGCCTTAATTGATAAGATGCATAAGCCATCACTTTCCTCTCTTACATCAGCACACATTCCAAGCCCGTGTGTGATGCATCACAATAAACAACAAACTCTTTACCTGCCTTAGGCTGAATCAATACTGGCGCTTCTATCAAAATCTTCTTTAATCTCTCAAAGCTCTCATGTTGCTTATCTGACCACACAAACGGTACTCCTTTACGCAGTAACTTAGTTAAGGGTGCAGGAATCGGCGAGAATCCCTCAATGAAATGCCTGTAGTACCCAGCTAAACCAAGAAAACATCAGATTTTTGACACTAATTTTAGTGGTTTCCAATCCAACACGGCTTCGATCTTTCGAGGATCCACTCTAATTCCCTTGGCAGACACAACATGCCTCAAAAAGGTCACCTCATTTAACCAAAATTCACATTTACTGAATTTGGCATATAGCTACTTCTCCCTTAATATCTACAACACAACCCGTAGATGTGAATCATGCTCTTCTTTAGTCCTTGAGTACACCAAGATGTCATCTATGAACACCACCATGAACCGGTCTAGATAGGGTTGGAAAACTCGGTTCATCATGTCCATAAATGAAGCTGGTGAATTTGTTAACCCGGACGGCATCACCAAGAACTCATAATGCCCATATCGAGTTCGAAACTCAGTCTTATGAATATCCGCCTCCTTGACCTTTAGCTGGTGATACCCTGACCTCAAGTCTATCTTTGAGAAGATCGAAGCTTCTCATAGATGATTGAACAGATCATCAATCCTCGATAGCGGATACTTGTTCTTGATAGTCGACTTGTTCAATTGCCTATGATCGATGCACATACGCATCGACCCATCCTTTTTCTTAACGAACAAAATCGGTGCTCCCCATGGTGACACGCTCGGTCGGATAAACCCCTGTCAAACAACTCCGGGATCTAAGCTTTAAGTTCCACTAGCTCTTTCGACGCCACTCTATAAGGGGAAATAGGCACCAGAGCCGTTCCTGGCAACAGCTCAATGCCAAATTCCACCTCCCGATCCGGAGGTAATCTTGGAAGCTCCTCGGGAAAGACGTCTAAAAATTCTTTCACTATTCTAACACTCTTTACCGATAACTCTTTGACATCCAAAGCATTGATGAAGGCTAAGAATGTTTCACACCCTTTTCATACTAACCTTTCAGCCTTTAAAGCAGAAACCATGTTAGACAGATAATTCCTTCTTTCCCCTATCATCATCACTTCCTTATCCTCTAGAGTTCTTAGTACCATCCACTTTGTAGCACAATCCAAATTCGCACGGTGCTTAACCAGCCAATCCATGCCCAATATAAGATCGAACTCACCGAATGGCAGTTCCATCAAATCTGCCAGGAATACTACTCCCTAAAATTCTAAGGGCACATCCCTAAACAACTTATTCACTACCACAGATTGTCCTAAAGGGCTAATCACAGTTGTTTCTCTAGCAGTAATCTCAGATTTGATATCCAAAGTTCTGGACACAGCACATGCAATATACGAATGGGTAGATCCAATATCTATCAAAGCAGTAAAGGGTGCATCAAATATGAAAAACATACCGGTTATGACGTCCAGTGCATCGCCATCCTTTCGACGTCTGATCGCATAGACCAATCTTGGCTGTCTCGCCTTTGTGTTACCCCTGTTACTGGTACCTCTACCTAGTGCTCCCTAACCTCATCCTATACCATTTCCACCTCGACCTGACCCATGGCCTCTCAGCAGCTGTTAATCCCCCTACTGGCTGTGAAAATTTGTGAATAACTACCTGTGTGTGAACAGGCTCTCGAGGGCAATCTCTAAACCAATGGTCCTTGGACCCACATCTGAAACAACCGCCAGTTCTCTTCCAGCACTCACCCGAGTGAAGTTTCCCACGGTCCACACAAGGCTGTAACTGATTAGTAGCAGTTGGAACACCCACACGAATTGCCCCCTCATTTCTGGGCCTTTTCTGAAACCCTCTCACAGTACCTAAGTGCCCAGAATCTCTTTTGTTGCTGTCCCTGTCCTTATCTCAAATTTTCCATTCGAGTGTTTTACTTCCTCAGCAATCTTAGCTTTTTCTACCAGTGATAGCAAAATTCCTCTCCTTCTGTGGGGCTATCAGTACCCACAACTCATCACACAGCCCATCCTCAAAATATACACAGCGTTCATAATCAATCGACACTATTCCCTGAGCATACTGGCTCAAACGTAGAAACTCTGTCTCGTACACTACCACAGATCTACCTCCTTAAACTAGATTTAAGAATTCCTTTCTTCGAGCATCCACATAACTAGCCCTGACATACTTCCCCTGAAATGTTGTTTTAAAGAAATTCCAAGTGACGCGATCAGTTTGGGTGCCTTCTTTAACAGTGAGCCACCACTGATACGCCTTGTCTCTCAGCAAAGACATAACCCCTTTCAATTTTTGTTCAGCTGTACAATCCAAATCATCCATAATTTGTTCTACAGCCTCAAGCCAATACTCTACTACACTTGGGGCTACACTCGAAATACCCCTAAAAACTTCAGCTCTATTTGATCTAATTTGCTCAGATATTGACCCACGAGCTACCGACCCAGTACTTGCCCCAGCAACCCTTTACAGTACCCGTAACATCGCTTGGGACAGAGCATCATCCCCTCCCATTCGATCATGTAACCCAGTTTTATTCACTGGTGATGGTGGTGCATCCATTTCAAGCATATGCCCAGATGCTTTAGACCCAACTCTAACACCTCGGCCTCTACCACGGCCACGTCTACTGCATCCACATCCTCTAGTGCTCATGTTTGCTAAGTTAATTTAATCTGATTAAAAGTCCTATGAATCAGTATGCAGTTCAATATTTATTAACCAATGTTTTATGAAGTGCGAGTAAAAAGTTGTTTTCAAAAGTTGTATCTGCATCCTAGGGTCTTAATCTCTATAGTTTCAGCTCTTAAAGCTAAAAGTTCCAGTATACTATTGTCTCAAAAAATTCCCTTTCTATAGTCATACAACAATAATCATAAAATGAAAATAGGAAAAAAACTTACTGACTTGGTGCCGGATACTGTGTTGCCATACTTCCTATAAGACATGTATTTTTGAATCAAATTTCAAATAGCTTTAGAAATCATTTTTTAACCCAAACCACAGTCGAGTTTTCTAACTGGGCTCTAATACCATAAAATATAACACCCCAAACTCGGCCCATACGTTACGACCGGATCTGGCATGTCACATGAAGAGAGTGCTTGAAGAAACTTAAGATTGTATCAAAGTTGACGACATTTTGTTATAATTAGGAAAATAGTTTTGGTCTATAGATGTTTATTATAAGTATTACTAATTCCGATAGGTTGTTTGGTGCTACGAAAAAATGAACTAGTGGACTTTAAAATCGTGACTTTTTGAAAATAATATTTGTAGTTCGAAGGAAAACTCAAGTTTAATTACCTATATATATATATATTTGTTTATTTTATAATCTGTTTGTTAATCATTCTTACAAAAATGTTATTTTTGTTTTTAGAAAAATCCCTATTTTAAACAATTCATAAAAGATAATGAATATGTTAATACATAAATCAGATTAAAATCCCAGAGGCCTTATTACAAATTTAAACCCACAATAGTAAAAGTAAAGAAATAAAGCAGAAGGAATGTTTACTAAGGTTTGAAATCATCGTTCCTAAAGTATGGCCTCCACCGAGTCATCCATAGCCCCAAGTCCTTACTGTTGAGCATTACCTGTAAGGAAAAAGAGAGGGGGTGAGTTACAAGAACTCAGTGTATAATCCCCTTACCGTCATCCACTGGGCCCGAACCCATGTAGCATCGTGTTGGGCCTAAGCCATTACATGATAGTGTAATTAATGAAATGAATGCAACCCAACCCATCCATCCAACACACCCCCGACCATCCGATCACACATATGGGGATCAAGTCAACCCATCCCACCGCTCACATCGAAAATACAGTCATGCTGCAACATAAGTTACGTGTGGCTGAGCCACTATGATCATAAATATTCAAACATATATAAATTGTGGCTATGCCACCAGGCTACACTGCTCTTCATTCAAGTCCCCGCCCCATGCAATACGATAAGGTGCAACATACATATATTCATGAATTCACGTGTAAAGTAGACATCAACCCAACGAGGGTATTTTGGTAAACTAGCCTAGTAAAGCTTTTTGGTGAGTCGGCCCATTAAAGCGTTTTAATAAGTCAGCCCATTAGGGCATTTTAGTAAATCAACCCATTAGGGTATTTTGGTAATTTAGCATGTTAACACGTTTTCAACAGATTTTAGAACTAATACTATTTAAGCGCATTACTCGATTCCATGCGATATTCCGGTTATTAGACTTGTATACAATGGCAACTTGTTTTACTGATTTTGTGATGAATCACAAAACTACGGGATTATGGTGCGAGATTACACACCTGATTACGTGGAGAACTATACTCTCTTGATCGCCGTCACCTATGACACCATATCACCCGATTAACCAACAAAAGAGAGTTTCTTAATATAAATCTAATCGAACAATCCAAAATGCTTACCTTCACTATCACGAATAACCATGATCTGTCTAATCACACCGAATGTCGGCTCCCTTCCACAATCGATGGGAAATCCTAAACTGCAGACACCACCCTACATTTGAACTTAGGAGTAGAGGCTACAAGTTCACCCCCTCTATGCCCTCTTATCGGTTTTCCCTTAGTATGGCTACCACTTGCCTCCATTAGGAGAGTCTCAGTCAGAACGATATTATGATGAGAGAAAATAGTTGTCTAAGAAGAGGGTTTCAGCTTACCATTACTTCTGAAAGACCAACAAGTAGAGGAGAATGAGTTGTTTAGTCCCTAAAATAAACAATTAGACAAAACTATCGATTCAATTTCGTAGAATAACCAAGCAGAGAGAGAAAGATCAAAATGAACCAAAAAGAAACCCCTTACCTCGATCGATGATGAATACAACTTCCACAGATCCGCTTATGTCTACAGATGAGTCGGCAAGAGTGTGAGATTTGGCTATGGAAAAATGGAAGATGGAAAAAGATTAGTTGAGAAAGAAGGGAAAGTGACAAAGCCATCCTTCCTATGGAAATCATAAGATCAACAAAAGAAATAAGATAAAGAATCACCTTACCCTGAATGCCAACGAATCATTTGAAAAGAGTAGATCGACCAACTCTGTTTTAAACAACTACATGATGCCGCCACAAGAAGAAAGAGTAAGAAAGATGAAGTTCTAGTTTAAAGATAAATGAAACAATCGAATGATGAAGGTCCACATTTGGCCATAGAGAAGAGAAGACAAAAGGAAGAGAATGAATCTACTTACCCAATTCGACCAAGAAAGAAAGTGTCCAACACATAAAAGGGAGAGGAGATAAGGTGTTTAAGAGGTTCGGTTATTTGGAGAGGAAGGGACAAGGGAGATTCGGCCACCAAGTATTATCGACTAACGAAGAGAAGAAAAGAAAACTTTGGAAAAAATAAGAAAGAGAAGAGAAGAAATTCTTTAGTGGTCACGATTTTAGGCAAGAAGAGAAGCACAAAATGGTAAAAAGAAAAGAACCTTCTAAAGAACCAAAAACTCAACAAAAAGCCTAAGAGAATTTAACACATGTACCCTTTACCAAAATTGAATGCACTCTTCACCCCAAAAGACCTCTTTTGACATAAATTTCTCCCCCTAACACTTTCCCAAATTTGACCAACACCCCCTCTCACCTCAATCCCATATTTTTCTCCTTAATTTTCTCCTTAAACTCCTCTCCATACCATATTCGAATGCATTTGACTGAGTCTTCAACTCCTCTTGCAGAGTCCAAGCTGGACTCTACCACCCTTACTTGCCTAGCACAAAATAAATTAGAAGAATTGTTGCAGGTGGGATTCGAACTTCTCCCCCTTTGCTCCTATAAGTGATGCCACACCACCTTACTACTAGCTCCTCTTGTTCTAGAATATTACCCACTTATTCCCTTAAGCCTTGATGCCACTTACCTTCTTCCCCTTTTAATGCCCAATCACAAAAATTTTACCAGGGCACAACTCAACCCCGGGCCTTCCAGGGCCCCTAAACACACAACTGATATACATAACTAGCCTAACACATGGAATAATTCAAAACACAAAATCTTAAATTTCAGGATGTTACAGTTTTGGCTTCAAATACGGGTAAGAGGTGTTACATTTAGTGGTATCAGAGCTACGATTTAGTCAATTCTCGGACTAACGTAGCAAGTACGGGTTTAGCTATACATGCCATTATATAAATTGTGATAGTGTGATAACTCCTAACCACTTTTGAATGCATTTTAATATTGTAATTATCTTCTAACCAAGCTCAAGATGAGTTTGAAGAAGTTGAGGGCACTACTCAAGCTTCTGTGCAATGAGCCGCAACTAGTAGTAGTAGGAGACCTATGTCAGAGGGTCACGAAGAGGCGAAAGAAGCCTTTTTCAAAATAATGGATGAATGGTTTAACGAGTACATGAGAACACACCCCGCTATTCCATGACCTCTGGCACTTGTCCCTCAACCTGATTATGAGATGGCATAGGGTGTTGAGCCCGAAAGGATAAAAAAGGCTCTGGTTGATAAAATAAGAAAATATGAAGCAGAAGAGTTAAATGCTACTACCGATGATGATTTAGAAAAGTCGAGTTTTGGCTAGAGAATACCATTTGGATTTTTGAGGAATTGTCATGTACTCCCGTAGAATGTTTGAAAGGTGTAATATCTTTACTGAAAGACACATCATACTATTGGTTGAAAACAATATCTTCAGTTGTACAGAAAGTAAATGTCATATGGGAATTCTTTCAAGAGGAGTTCCGAAAGAAGTATATCAGCCAAAGGTTCTTAGATCAGAGAAGAAAAGAAATTTTAGAGCTTAAATAAGGAGACAGGACTGTGTCAGAGTATGAACGAGAGTTTGTTCGGTTGAGTCAGTATGCTAGGGAATGGGTTAAAATCGAAGTTGAGATGTGCAAATGCTTTGAGGAAGGGCTAAACAAAGACATTAAAATATTGATTGGGACTCTCGAATTAAGAGAGTTTGCTGTGCTAGCCGATTAGACCAAGAAAGCTGAAGATTTAAGTATAGAAAGAAAAAACCCGAAAGGGAAACCCGCGTTCGAGTAAAAGATTCATGAGTAAGTCACAACCCTTTGATTCAAAGAAATAAAGTAACCTCACCTTGAGGTGTAGACCTCCACGACACCCTGGGAATATCAGTGGTAGTTGTGGTACTACAAAAGATTCAGTAGTCAGATCCGTAGCACGGGCTCCAGTAAGAATATATGCCATACGTGCAAGGAAAGTGTAACGTCCTGAATTTGGGCCTAGAATAAATGGGTTTCGTGTGTCAAGAGAATGGATTTTGTCGATAAAAAAAAGGGAATAATGAATTAAGTGTGTAAAAAAAATTATGATTGCATGTTTAGTTTAATTTTTAGGGTTGGTAGTGTTAGAAAAGTCCTGGGCTCGATCTTGGGCTTTAGGAAAAATTTTTGTTTTTTTACCCTTAAGTGAGGTTGGTTGTAGTCAGAAGGCTTTTAAAATATTATTGGGTTAAAAGATAGCACAAGGAAGCAGGTGGTCTGGTGGCTTGGGATTTCTGAATAAGTTGGTGGTCAAGGGTTCAAGTCCTGGACTTGTCAAAAAAAAAATTATTGCGCATATGTTAGTATGAAGGCCAGAGGTTAGGCCTTATAATTAGTTGGGGCTGATTCATGATACAAAGAAATGCCGGCCTAGTGGTAGAGGCATTAGGTGCAGGAGGGGAAGCAGGGTTCTAGTCGCGGCGTGCGCTAAATGTTGAGTTTTTTTTTAAGTAAGCTTGGAGCGTGGCAGAAAGGTTTATAATTAATTAGGGAGGAAATATGACTCAAATAAAATAGGTGGCGCACTGGCAAGAGGCGTGTATCATAATGAAGAGGTTGGAGGTTCAAAGCTGGGTGCTGGCGATTTTTTTTAGTTTTCTTTGGATGATTCGGTCGCTGGAAAACAGGCCTTAAAAGAAGTTGAGAATGAAAAACATCACAAGAAGAGTTGTGGTGTAGTGGCTGGTAGCGTATAGTGGTGCTTGGAGGTCTTAGTTTCGAGTTGCCTTATGTGCAATAACCTGTAATTTTGCTACTGGCTTGGGAAGGTATTTGAAGTGGACCAATACGCCAAAATATGGCTGCTATTTGGGGAAGCAATTTGAATGTAATTCAAATTGGATTTTTGGCTAAATAAATGAATTTTTGGATGGGGATGAAGATAAAATTTAGAGATAATAAAGGAATTTAATTGGTGATAAGTTTGAGTCGATTAGGGAGTGTAGGTTTATTTTATTTATTTATTTATTTTAGTATATATATGGGTGCCGAAGTAAGTTCCTAGAGTAATGCCAAAATTTTGTCTACATTCTGGCCGAATTTCTTCACTTGTGAGATGCCCAAACACCCTTTTTCTCTCTAAGTGTTCAGAAGTCGAATCCTCCATACTCTCCCTTCTCAAATTCCCTTTTTGGTTCACCACTGGGTTCTAGCCGAATTACCTCTTTTCTTATTCTCCCTAGTGTTGTCGAATTGCCTCTGTCACCATACCAGTCTTAAAAGCCAGATTTAAGTCACAGGATCAAAGGAGAATTTAGGAAAGTGCTTAGTTGATCTTTTAGTGAGTTTTGTTAAAAAGAAGGGCTATCTAACCGCTCCTTGTCGTTAACTTTGTATTAACAAGGGAAAGGATCAACGATCGCAAGCATGGTAGGTAAGGATTGCTAATAAGGTGGTAAGTGTTCTTGACTCAGTCATGGTTTAGTAAATGGCCAAATCTAATATGGCTCGTAGGGGTGACTTATGTGCAATATGGGTCACTTGGTTTTGACGATATAGGTGTTTGAGTGCAGATCTAGAAGATAATCACAAATAGTAGCAAAAGAAGGGCTACTAGAACAAGAGGCACACGGTAAGGGTACGGTGTGGGTTTGCAGTGCGCGTGGTTACTAGGTGTGTACAAACACTACACACGATATCGGTAATACCGAAAAGCTAAAAAGCCAAATGTGGCTAAATGGGCCTGATAGGCCCTAAGGGTATGTTTGATGAGTTTGTTTGGTTTTGTGTATCAATTAAGTCCGTCAAGCATAATACATGATTTGGAATTATTTTGGGCCTAATAGGCCATACGATGAGATTTGGGCCTAATGGGCCCGTAAGGTTGTAATTTGGGTTTGATGGGCTTTATGGGGACAAAGACAAATATGCTAGGGTTCATGGACTTAGGCCTAGTTTGAACAACTCTTAAATTTCATAAGACTTGCCTTAAGTAAACATGCCCGTGAACAAGTCGCTAGGTTAGAGTGTGGCAACAGACATATGCATGTCTAAGATTGGATCTAGGGAAAGCTTGGTACTTAAGCGGTCCTAGTGGCCCACCTCCTCTTCTCAAGAATCCTACCTAGTGCGTAGTGTTTGTTCACTTTAGCCGCGAGGACTTGTTGATAGGCCAAAGTTCATAACTAAAACCCGAGAGGAACCAAATACCCTTATATTTGAAAAATTATTAAAATACCCTTATATTTGTAAAATTACAAAAATACCCTTAGATTTGTAAATTACTGAAATACCCTTATTTTTTAAAAGTTCTGAAATACCCTTATTTTGGAAAAGTACCAAAATGCCCCTATTTTTCCAAATTATCGAAATACCCTTGTAGGGTAGAATTATGAAAATACCCCTGGGTAGTGAAAAGATAAAAATACCTCTATGTGACGAATATGAGTTTATGGATGTTACTCGTGTGTTTGACGTATTCATATGATATTCTACTTAGGATGCATATGGGTAGGAATTATGGTACGGAGGAAGATTTGAGGATCGCATGGTCGTATGGTATGGATCCACAGGAGGCTTTAAGCCCAATATTTGAGGATCGAATGGTCGTATGGTATGGATCCACCGGAGGCTTTAAGCCCAATATATGAGTAGCAGCTTTGCTGCAACGTTCGGTAGTACCGTAACCGGGCTACCCTTGGTGTGTAGCGTAGGGGTGGGTCGAGCTAGAATTCCCCATAGGAGTCATAAGGTTGGAAGGGAAATGGTGTGTGTAGCGGATGGATTTTTGGGGTGGGCTTTGCATTATCTTGTTTGTATGTGATGTGTTATGGTATGATATAAGGTCATTGTGGGATAAGGCCCAAGACCACCGATTTTGATAGAGGTTAGGACAATGTGAATATTTGTATGTAATTTGGATTGCCAAGAGTTGTACACACTGTGCCTCGAAACTCACACCCTTTAATTTAATGTTTCAGGTGATCCTGAATAGATGGCTCGACGTGGGAGAGAACTCGGAGATGGCCACACTACAAGATGTTTGAATTTTCATTTATTTTTTTCAAAATACATGTTTTTATTTACTTAATTTTTAGTGGATGTAATAAGGCCTTGTACTTCATTTTGACTTTAGATTTAGATTTTGGGTTTTGAGGTTAATTGTTTATTTAATTATTAAACCTAAGTAAGCTCTTATGTTTAAACTTGGTTTCCAAAATACTTAAAACAATGAAACGGGTTTTTATCTTTACTTAATAAGACTCATAGATTTTTGGGCTTTTGGGCCTTAAACTTTTAATTAGCAAGACTGTTTTGAATTGTGCCTTTAATGTGACATTCCAGACTTCGGGTTTGGGGTGTTACATTTACAGGTATCAGAGCCCGGTTGTAAAGCTCAGGCTGTGTATGGGCCTTAGATTTTGGGTTTTTAAAATAAGAAGATTAAAAAGTTTTTGCAGGATTCTTTAAGTGTAGATCACTGAGCCCTCGACGTTGAGCCAAGTAATTTTTTTTTGGTACATCTATTTAAATTACAGAACTATATAGATAATGGGCTACTTAAAAAAAGGCTTTTAGAGACTAAAGCCCATAGGGAACTTAAGCCTATTGTGGATTCTTGACTGCGGAATAACTTTAAGAAAATTGTTGTTACTTACACAAGACATGTGTCCTAAACAAGTGGAACTAAGTACTAATTTCATAAAATTCTTAATTAAGAAATATGCAACGATGAGCGCTATACGAGGTGGAAGAAGCCGCTGCAGAGGCCGTGGAGGTGTTAGGGCAGGATCGTCCGAGTCAGGCCATATGCCCAACATAGGAGTAGGGGAGGCTCTAGCCTCACCAGTAGCTAAAAGAGGAGTAAATGAACGGGATATCGCTACGGAAGATGCCGTATCGCAGGCCATGCTAAGAATATTGAAAAGGGTCGTTGGGCCCAATAATGGTATGGGAGTCATGGGTCGATCGTGGAGCGACTTTGAGCTAATGGGCCTAAGAATTTTAAAGGAGTAGCGAGGGTGGCCCCAATGTTGCAGAGTATTGGTTGCAAGCTACTGAAAGAATAATGGGTGACCTGGATTGCACGGCTGAACAAAAGTTGAAAGGAGTAATATCCCTACTTAGGGAAGAAGCCTATCAGTGGTGGTTGACTGTAAAGGAGGGCAACTGAAACACCCCAAACCCGGCCCACGAGCCTTGACCGGATCTGGTATGTTCCCCGGTGTAAACCATTTCAAATTCTTTTGTTACTTAGGAAAAACTTGTGTGATTTGGAAGAAAGATCATTTTGGGTTGGGCTTGAGATGAAGACAAGTTTATTTCATTATAAAAAAAAAATCCTTTACTTTAGGTGACAAAACATTTGGGCTTTGTTTTAAAATAGATTTACTTAATCTTTTAATAAATAAAAGTTTGTAAGCTTAATAAATAAAATAGAATAAAATAGTTCTACTAAGGCCTTATTACATCAAATAATTCCCAAAATTTAAATTTAAAATACTTAAAGTAAAATAGTCCAAATAAAAGAAATCTAAACTTCACATGGCCTCCACTAAGCATCTCGTACTTGGTCCATCACCGATCGTCACCGAAAAATAATCCCACAAGGGGTGAGTCAAAGCAGACTCAATGTGTAACCAACACTAAAATTTAATGCTTTAGGCATATGTTCACATATTACATGCATATTCATATAACAAATAGGAAATAATGATGCAACCTGAACCCAAACCTATATGCCATCCGCTACACGCCCCCATACCAACTCGCACACCGTGGGGACTACTAAGTCAACCCTCCATCCGCTACACACCATCAAGGCGATCAATTGCAATGACGTGCTCATCACCCTTATAAAAATTCGTGGTCTTAGGTCACCATATTTAGAATTCGTGGTCTTAGGTCACCATCGTGGTCAGGTTCAATTATCGTGGTCTTAGGTCACCACATTAACTTCCCTTTTCATATAACCCATATGCCCCCATATTTCATACACAATATGCAAAATCATGCCTTAATTCACATTCTTATCACTTTTCACATGTTAAAATAACATATATTCATAGTCCTAGTAGGAGTAGGAAACGATTCTGAGTACTTTTGTACCATAGTATGGTACTTTAGCCATATTCACATTCTTATAAACATACACATATTAATTAGTGCCATAAATCTTATTAAAAAGTAGTGTGGGGTACACACCTGATTCGCTTAACAATTCCAATCGAAATCACGAATTTCGATCTTAGATCTTTAACTCCTACATTCGCCCATATTAAAGATTTAATGAAAAACTTATTCGCCATAAAACCAAATCCTAGTAGGATTTGTGCACTAAAACTTACCTTAATGCCGATTTGCTTATCTCTCAAATCCCGAAAACTTTGCTATTCTCCTCCTTGTATTCGGCCAAACACTGGATCTCTACATAGGTTAGTTTTGGCTTTTTAAACAAAGTAAGAGATAGATCTAGATATCCAAAATAGGCCTTGGCCGAATATACCTATGTGCTTACCTTCCAAATCTTAAATCTCGGAAATGATCTTTTGTCTTAGGTGCCCGTCAAATCCCTATAATCATATGTTAGATCGATTTTAACACTTAATCACTATTAAATGGCCTTTGGTCAATGTCAAAGTGTTACTCACCTTAGATCCTTGAAACTCGAAAGCACTATTTGACTATGGAGATGTCGACAATAGCAGTAGATCCCGAGAACCTTCAAGTTTAGTCCAAAGATCACTAATAGGATTAATACCTTGATTTTGACAATACTAAGAGTAGAAGAATGGAAACCAATTTTTGATCTTACCCTTACTTGAAGAAATCGACAAGACTTATGCTTGGAGCTCCTCAAAGATTCGGCTATGGAGTCTTGAAGACTAGTAGACTATGGCCTAGAGGTGTGTCAATACTTTTGATTCTTGAGGCTTAAAAATCAGCAATGGGGGATAAATAATAAGTAGATTTTGGCTTGACAAAAGAAAAAGAGAAGAGAGAATGTTGCTTAGGGAATTTGGCAGAGAATAGGAAGGAAGAAAAGTGTGAAGAATAGCCTTGTTTTCTCCTATTTGTCAAACTATTACCCCAAGAGTCCCCATTCGGCCATCTCTTCCATTCCTAACTTTTCTCTTTATCTCTTCATAAACAAATAATCCAATTATCTCTTCTTTATCCTTAAAATAATCTAATATTAAATCACCATTTATCTACTATTTATCCAAAATTTAAAGAGAATCAAACTCTTCTTTCAAGTGCCTTGATGCCGTCCAACTCTCTTGTTCCTTGCACCAAAATAAAATTCCTTTGTTTGCTCCCAAGTGACTCAAACCTAGGCTCCTTCCCTTGACTGTGGCATCACCTCTTTGGGCTTTAAGTGGTGCCTCCAAGCCACTTAAATAAGCCTATGTTTGTGTCAAACTTCTTCTATTAATTTTCTTAAGGCCACCTTGTTTTAGTTTCCTCTTTTACTTAACATTTCTAAATCATTTCCTTACATTTCAAGTTTCCAAAATGTTCACTTTCCTATTTTAACTTACATTTCCAAGTTTCCAAAATGTTCACTTTCCTATTTTAACTTAACATTTCCAAGTTTCCAAAATGTTCACTTTCCTATTTTAACTTAACACAACAAAATCTTCATCACACATTCATAATACATAAGTCATGCCATTTCAGATAATTAAATCAAAATACATATGCCCATTTTCGGGATGTTACGATTCTACCCCTTAAAATAAATTTCGTCCTCGAAATTGCTTGGCTAAAATAAATGAGGGTATTATCGTCGATTACCTCTTCCGCTCCCACGAAGCTTCCTCCGATCCATGATTGCGCCACAACACTTTGACTAGGGAACCGACTTCTCCGTAATATTTTCACGCCTCGCTCCAAGATCTGAATTGGCTCTTCCTCATAGGATAAGTCCGCCTTAGCTCCACTTCTTCAACTGGTACCACATGTGATAGATCCGATCGATAACGACGTAGCATGGACACATGGAATACATCGTGCATCTGCTGCAACTCTAGTGGCAACTCTAGCTGGTACACCACTGGTCCAACTCACTTCAACACTCGATAGGGTCCTATAAACATTGGGCTTAGCTTCCCTTTCCGACCAAATCTCATCACCTTCTTCCAAGGCGAAACCTTAAGAAATACTTGGTCTCCCACATCAAATTCAATCTCTTTTCGTTTGAGATCTGCGTACGACTTTTATCTATCGGATGCTTCCTTTAACCGTGCTCAAATTATCTCAACCTTTTCTTCAGATTCTGCCACTAACTCTGGACCCAAAACTCGACGTTCTCCCAATTCCGTCTAACATGTAGGAGTTCGGCACTTCCGACCATACAGCACTTCATAAAGTGCCATTCGAATACTTGTCTGATAGCTATTGTTGTAGGCAAACCCTGCTAAAGGCAAATACTCCTCCCAACTTCATCTAAAATCCATCACTGAGCCCCTCAACATATCCTCCAATACTTGGATTACCGTTCGATTACTCGTCCGAACGAGGATGAAAGGCCGTAGTGAAATCCAATTTAGTGCCTAAAGCTTGATGAAGTGCCCTCCAAAATTGAGACGTAAATCTTGGGTCTCTGTCCGAAATGATAGACACTAGCACTCCATGTAGCCTCACAATTTTCGCCACATATAACTTAGCCAATTTCTGAAGAGAATAATCAATCCTTACCGGGATAAAGTGAACGGACTTGGTCAGACGGTCCACTATTACCCATACCGAGTCCTTCTTAGTAGGCGTAAGGGGAAGCCCACTAACGAAGTCAATGGTAATTCTTTCCCACTTCCATTGCGGAATCTCGATTGGCTGAAGCAATCCCGATGGAACTTGGTGTTCAGCCTTAACTTGCTGACACGTCAGACATTTGCCAACAAATTCAAGAACTTTTTTTCAAGCCCGCCACCAAAGCTGTTCCTTAGATCCTCATGCGACTTGATGCCTCCGGGATGTATAGCATAAGGGCTACCATGCACTTTCCGAAGAATCCTCTGTCTTAACTCCTCGTCCCTCAGCATACAGACCTTTTCTTTGAAGCACAATACTCTCTCATCACAACACCATAGTCCTCTAACTCTCCATTCTGTACTTTCTGTAGCTTAGCACTTAGATCCTCCTCAGCCAACTGTCCTTCTTTCACCTCATCTAACTACGTCGGCTTGACTTGCAATACTGCCAATAGGCTCCCATCATCATACAAACTCAAGTGTGCGAATAACGCCCTCAGATCTAACACCACCTTCCGACTTAGCGCATCCGCTACCACATTCACCTTGCCCGGGTGATTTTCTATCA
This sequence comes from Gossypium rotundifolium, assembly GCA_025506655.1. Classification (NCBI taxonomy): domain Eukaryota; kingdom Viridiplantae; phylum Streptophyta; class Magnoliopsida; order Malvales; family Malvaceae; genus Gossypium; species Gossypium rotundifolium. The sequence goes on from CP106724.1 coordinate 174,326,425, forward strand.
AACAGTCATAGTCCTTCAGCAATTCAACCCACCTTCGCTGCCTCAAGTTTAACTCCTTCTGAGTCAGCAAATACTTGAGACTCTTGTGGTCTGTGTAGATTGTCGACTTTTTGCCATAAAGGTAGTGCCTCCATACCTTAAAAGCGAAGACCACTGCTGCTAATTCCAAGTCGTGCATTGGGTAATTAACCTCGTGTGGCCTCAGTTGTCGAGGCACATAAGCGACTACTTTTCCATCTTGTATAAGGACACCTCCCAATCCTGTATGGGAAGCATCACAATAAACTACAAAACCCTTTCCTGCCTCCGGCTGAATCAACAATGGAGCTTCAGTCAAGACCTTCTCGAGCTTTTCAAAGCTCTCCTGCTGCTTATCCGTCCATACAAAGGGTACTTCCTTCCTTAACAACTTTGTCAAAGGCGTGGCTATTGACGAAAATCCTTCCACGAACCTTCTGTAATAGCCTGCCAATCCCAAGAAACTACAAATCTCTGCCACCGACTTAGGTGGTTTCCAATCCAACACCGCTCGATCTTTCTAGGATCCAACCTTATTCCTTCAACAAACACTACGTGTCCTAAGAAAGCAACTTCCTAAGCCAAAATTCACACTTTGAATTTGGCATAAAGCTTCTTCTCCTCAATACTTGCAACACAATCCGAGATGCTCATCATGCTCCTCTTCGCCTTGGAGTATACGAGGATGTCGTCGATGAACACTACGATTTAACCTATCCAAGTAAGGTTGAAACACCGATTCATCATATCCATGAACGCTACCGGGCATTGGTCAACCCAAACGGCATTACTACAAACTCAAAATGGCAGATCTTATCCTAAAGGTCATCTTATGGATATCCGCCTCCTTCACCTTCAATCGATGATATCCCGACCTTAAGTCGATCTTTGAAAACACCGCCGCTTCTTAAGTCGATCGAACAAATCGCCTATCCTTGGCAAGGGGTACTTGTTCTTGATGGTCAGCTTATTCAAAAGACAATAATCTATGCACATACGCATAGTTCCGTCCTTCTTCTTCATAAACAAGACCGGTGCTCCCCACGGAGACACACTGGGTCGAATAAATCCACGGTCAAGTAATTCCTGAATTTGAGCCTTGAGCTCCACCAACTCTTTTGGAGCCATTCAGTATGGAGCGATTGACACAGGAGTTGTTCCCGGTAGTAAGTCTATCCCAAATTCTACCTCCCTATCCAGGGGTATTCCGGGTAAGTCCTCCGAAAAAATATCCACGAAGTCCTTTACCATTCTAACTCCACGAATTCCCCCTTCCTTCACATCCACAGCACTAACAAAGGCCAAAAATGCCTTGCATCCTTTCCAACCATCTTTTCAGCCTTTAGTGTCGAAACTACATTAAACAAGTAGTTTCTTCTTTCTCCTATCATTACTACAACTTCATCTTCCGGGGTCCTTAGTTCCATTCATTTAGCCGCACAATCCAACATGGCTCGGTGCTCTACTAACCAATCCATACCAAGTATGAGGTGAAATTCTCCGAAGGGTAGTTCCATTAAATCAGCCCGAAAGTTTACCCCCTGAATTTCTAAGGATACACTCTGAAAGATCTTATCCACCCCTACATTTGGACTAATGGGCTTACTATAGTCATGTCCATATCAGAAAGTTCAGAGTTTAGTCCTAGTGTTTCAACTACACTACAGGCAACATAAGAATGGGTCGAGCCCACATCAATAAGAGCAAAATAGGGCTTGCCATGAATGAGGAACGTACCGATTATGACGTCCGATGCATCTCCATCCTCCCTCCAGCGGACCGCATAAATCAAACCCGGCTGCCTTGCCTCAGTATTAGCAGCACCTCGGCCTGGTGTTCCACATCCTCTACCATTTCCTCGATTATTCGGACCACGACTACCGAGGTCATGTTGTCCCCACTACCACTCGACTAGCATTACGAGTCTGTGGGTGATTCTCATCTGGTTTTTTGGGCGATCCTTGATCATATGGTCCTTTGACCCACATCCAAACACCCACCTATCTTCTTCCAAAGATTCGCCTAAGTGTTTTTTCCCACACTGATCACAAGGACGATATCGCCTCCTCAGATCAATGTATCGACCCTCGGTCCATCAGCTCTGGGCCTTTTCTGCATATTTCCCGACGATCCTGACGACCCATAACCCCTCTTGGGTCTATTCTTATCAGAGATTTACTTAACCGAATCCTTGATTCCCTCAGATACCTTAGCCTTTTCTACCAACACGAAAAATTCTCGCTCCTGATGTGGAGCTATCAATAACCTTAGGTCATTCCTTAAACTGTCTTCGAACCACACACACCGCTCATGCTCCGTAGCCACTATTCCTCGAGCATATCGACTTAACCTTAGAAATTCAGCTTCATACGTCAGCATCGACTTGTTCCTTGAACCACCCCGTAAATGCCTTCCTCTACTCATCAAGATAACGTGTGCCAACATACTTCTTCCGATACATTGCCTTAATGTATTCCTGTGTCAGTCCTCACCGTGGCACCATCCTCGAACGTTAACCACCATTGGTACGCTTCATCGCGTAACAAAGGCCACCATTCCCTTCAACTTCTTCCTCGGGTCGATCGAGCTCATCCATAATGCGCCGATTGCTTTCAACCAAGATTTAGTCAGACTGGTGCCACACCGATACTCCACTAATACTTCAACTCTATTGGCTCGGAGTTGCTCTGCATGATTTTGAGCTACCGATTCCCTCCAAAGACCACCACCATTTCAAGAACTCACAAAGATAGCTCGCGATATCAAGATCATCCTCGCCGAGCTTGTCGCTCGACACCAACAAATTGGATGTGGTGGTGGCGGTGGTAACTCATTGTCGCACCCTTGACCCGATCTAACGGGTTCGACACGATCATTCTTCCTCTATCGCGCCCATGATGATCGTGTCCTTTAGAACTCATATCTAACGATGCGCTTTAACTGATTTAAGAAAGTTTTATGAATTAGCCCTTATTCCATCGATTATCCACTAAGAAGTTTTATGAAAAGAATTTTAGGAGTGGTTCTTTCATTATTCATACATGCACACGTCTTTACATTTATACATCCATCAATCAATTATGAACTTTTGTTCATTCGGAGAAATGTTATAGTTTTCATTGTTGTTGTTTTCCACTACCTGTGGTATTTTTGTAATTTGTCAAAATAAGGTTCCTTGGTGATTTTGTCAATAAAGGTATTTTGGTAATTTTTGAAATCCGGGGTATTTCAAAATTTTGAAATTACGAGGGTATTTTAGTAATAAACCGTGGTAAATTTATAAATCTTAATAAATCAAGGATATTTTGGAATTTACAAAACTTGAAGGTTGTTTCTAGAATTTGTTTTCCAAATCGGTGTTGTTCCGTAAATTTTTGAAGATCGGGGTCATTACGTAATTTTGTAACTTGGGGTATTTCGGTAATTTGTAGAGTAGGGTAATTTTGTAATAATTTTTTCTAAAATCGGTATTTTGTCATTTTGCAAATTAGGTTTTTGAACATTTTATAAAATAATGAAATTTTGATAAGAATTGTGGGTATTTAAAATTGTCATAATCCAAGGGCATTTTGTAAATTTGTAAATCGTAAATATTTCGGAAAATTTATAACAATAATCTTTTCAAATCAAGAGGGTAATTTAGAAATTTTAAAACTAGGGTTTCCATAAAAATACGGCTAGTCCCTTTCGAGTTTTAGTTAGGGTTTTAGCAGTGTGTAAGTCTTCTTGGTTAGGGTGAATCGAGGCTACGCACCATGTAGGATTCGAGTGGAGAGGAGGTGAGTCACGCGAACTGCTTAAATACCAAGCTCCCACCGAAACCAATCCTAGACATGCGTACCATGGTTGCCACACCCTAACTCTAAGAACTCAATCACGTGTTTGTTTAGTTAGGCATTTAAGTCTTATGTTTTTGTTGGGGTATACTAGTCCTAGGGTTCAAGTGCTTATCATTCTAATCTACGCTCCATTCCATTTCTACCCTTCTACAAGTCATAATATGAATCACACAATGGATAGAAGTACTTACGGTGGACTTGTGTCGGAGACTTAGTGGGCCATGCCGAAAATCTCGCTTAATTCACAAAAATTCTTTTTGGGCTTAACTTTGAAAACATTTTGGGCCTTAAACCCAAGGTAGAGAGTTTAAAGCGGGCTCGATACCAAACTTAAATACCCCAAACCCGGCCCACGAGCCTTGACCGGATCGGTATGTTCCCTGTAAACTGTTTCAAATTCTTTTGTTACTTAGGAAAAACTTGTGTGATTTGGAAGAAAGATCGTTTTGGGTTGGGCTTGAGATGAAAACAAGTTTATTTCATTATAAAAAAATCCTTTACTTTAGGTGACAAAACGTTTGGGCTTTGTTTTAAAAATAGATTTACTTAATCTTTTAATAAATAAAAGTTTGTAAGCTTAATAAATAAAATAGAATAAAATAGTTCTACTAAGGACTTATTACATCAAATAATTCCCAAAATTTAAATTCAAAATACTTAAAGTAAAATAGTCCAAATAAAAGAAATCGAACTTCACATGGCCTCCACTAAGCATTTGTTTTACCGGTCCATCACTGATCGTCACCTGAAAAATAATCCCACAAGGGGTGAGTCAAACAGACTCAATGTGCAACCAACACTAAAATTTAACACTTTAGGCATATGTTCACATATTACATGCATATTCATATAACAGATAGGAAATAATGATGCAACCTAAACCCAAACCTATATGCCATCCGCTACATGTCCCCCGTACCAACCTGCACACCGTAGGGACTACTAAGTCAACCCTCCATCCGCTACACACCATCGAAGGCAGTCACTGCAGTCGACGTGCTCATCGCCCTTATAAAAATTCGTGGTCTTAGGTCACCACATTTAGAATTCGTGGTCTTAGGTCACCACATTCAGTTATCATGGTCTTAGGTCACCACATTTAGATTTCGTGGTCTTAGGTCACCATATTTAGATTTCGTGGTCTTAGGTCACCACATTAACTTCCCCTTTTCATATAACCCATATGCCCCCATATTTCATACACAATATGCAAAATCATACCTTAATTCACATTCTTATCACTTTTCACATGTTAAAAATAACATATATTCATAGTCTTAGTAGGAGTAAGAAACGTACCTGAGTACTTTTGTACCATAGTATGGTACCTTAGCCATATTCACATTCTTATAAACATGCACATATTAATTAGTGCCATAATTCTTATTAAAAAGTAGTGTGGGGTACACACCTGATTCGCTTAACAATTCCATCGAAATCCGAATTCCGATCTTAGATCTTTAACTCCCTACATTCGACCCATATTAAAGATTTAATGAAAAACTCATTCGGCCATAAAACCAAATCCTGGTAGGATTTGTGCACTAAAACTTACCTTAATGCTAATTTGCTTATCTCTCAAATCCTGAAAACTTTGCTATTCTCCTCCTTGTATTTAGCCAAACACTGGATCTCTACATAGGTTAGTTTCGGCTTTTTAAACAAAGTAAGAGATAGATCTAGATATCCAAAATAGGCCTTGGCCAAATATACCTATGTGCTTACCTTCCAAATCTTAAATCTAAAATGATCTTTTATCTTAGGTGCCCGTCAAATCCCTATAATCATATGTTAGATCTATTTTAACACTTAATCACTATTAAATGGCCTTTGGTCGAATGTCAAAGTGTTACTCACCTTAGATCCTTGAAATCCGAAAGCACTATTTGACTATGGAGATGTCGACAATAGCGTAGATCCCAAGAACTTCAAGTTTCATTCAAAGATCACTAATAGGATTAATACCTTGATTTCGACAATACTAAGAGTAGAAGAATGGAAACCAAATTTTGATCTTACCCTTACTTGAAGAAATCGACAAAGACCTATGCTTGGATCTCCTCAAAGATTTGGCTATGGAGTCTTGAAGACTAGTCGACTATGGCCTAGAGGTGTGTCAACACTTTTGATTCTTGAGGCTTAAAGAATCAGCAATGGGGGATATTGAACAAGTAGATTTTGGCTTGACAAAAGAAAAAGAGAAGAGAGAATGTTGCTTAGGGAATTCGACAGAGAATAGGAGGGAAGAAAAGTGTGAAGAATGGCCTTGTTTTCTCCTATTTTCCAAAACGGTTACTCCAAGAGTCCCCCATCCGGCCATCTCTTCCATTCCTAACCTTTTTCTTTATCTCTTCATAAACAAATAATCCAATTATCTCTTCTTTTATCCTTAAAATAATCTAATATTAAACCACCATTTATCTACTATTTATCCAAAATTTAAAGAGAATCAAACTCTTCTTTCAAGTGCCTTAATGCCGCCCAACTCTCTTGTTCCTTGCACCAAAATAAAATTCCTTTGTTTGCTCCCAAGTGACTCGAATCTAGGCTCCTTCCCTTGACTGTGGCGTCACCTCATCGGGCTTTAAGTGGTGCCTCTAAGCCACTTAAACAAGCTGTACCTGTTAATTCTCAAGCTTTTGTTCACTTTCCTATTTTAACATTTTAACATTTCCAAGTTTCCAAAATGTTCACTTTCCTATTTTAACTTAACATTTCCAAGTTTCCAAAATGTTCACTTTCCTATTTTAACTTAACATTTCCAAGTTTCCAAAATGTTCACTTTCCTATTTTAACTTAACATTTCCAAGTTTCCAAAAATGTTCATCACACATTCATAATACATAAGTCATGCCATTTCGTATAATTAAATCAAAATACATAGGCCCATTTTCTAGATGTTACAGAACCAACCGGAGCATATCACTTGGGAGTTTTTTAAATCGGTATTCTAGGGAAAGGACATTGGAGCGGCCAATGTGGATGCACGAAGGAAGGAGTTTTTGAGTCTAACTCAGGGAGATAGGCTAGTAGCAGAGTACGAGGCTGAGTTTTTGCGTCTCAATCGATATGCCAAATGGATAGTTGCGATGGAGTATGAAAGGTGCGTATGATTCGAGGATGGATTAAGGGATAGCCTTAGGGTGCTGATAGATCCACAGAGGGAGCGAGATTTTGAGGTTTTGGTGGAGAAAGCAAAAATAGTAGAGGAGGTAAAAAGCACAGAGCGTCACAACTGAGAGAAGGAGAAGGGTAAGAACAAGCAGAATATAGAACCTACAGGAGCCGGATAGAGGCCTATGAGGAGGGCCAGAGTGGATGGGCCGATTAGAACTGTGGCCCCTATTGCTACTGTTAATAATGTAATACCCCTTTGTGTTAAGTGCAGGAGAAGGCATCCGGGCGAATGTTGAAGGAGGATGGGAGCATGTTTGGGCTGTGGATCCATGGAGCATAGGGTTGGGAAGTGCCGGAGAAGGCTAGATCAGGAGCAAGGCAAGGTTAAAGGTAATTTTAGCCTCAGAAGGGTGATCAACAACCACCAAGGGGCCGCGGACAAGCCAGGGATGATAATGGTAATGAACGCGATCGTGGAGCACTAGGTAGAGGTGCAGGTTATGCTGAGGCGAGGCAGCTAGCTTTGGTCTATGCAGCACGTCGCCAAGGGGAGGAAGACGCTCAAGATGTGAATAATGGTGCATACCCTACCATAGTATACTAAGTGTTTATTTTGGCTTTAGAATTAGAGTGAGCAGCGAAAGCATAGTGGTGAGACTTGGGTACTACGATTACTAGTTAGTTGGAAATTTTGAGGAACAATTTTTTTAAGGAGGGTAGAATTGTAACGCCTTGAATTTGGGCCTAGAATAAATGGGTTTTGTGGTCGAGAGAATGGATTTTGTCGATCAAAAAAAAAGGAAAGGGAATAATGAAATAAGTATGTAAAAAAATTATGATTGCATGTTTAGTTTAATTTTTAGATGATTTAGGAAGGGTTGGTAGTGTTGGAAAAGTCCTGGGCTCAATCTTGGGCTTTAGAAAAATTTTTTTTTTTTTACCCTTAAGTGAGGTTGGTGGTAGTCAGAAGGCTTTTAAAATATTATTGGGTTAAAAGATAGCACAAGGAAGTAGGTGGTCTGGTGCCTTGGGGCTTTCTGAATATGCTGGTGGTCAAGGGTTCAAGTCTTGGACTTGGCAAAAAAAAATTTATTGTGCATATGTTAGTATGAAGGCCAGAGATTAGGCCTTATAATTAGTTGGGGCTGATTCACGATACAAAGAAACGCCTGGCCCAATGGCAGATCCGTTAGGAGCAGGAGGGGAAGCAAGGTTCTAGTCGCGACATGTGCTAAATGTTGAGTTTTTTTTAAGTAAACCTAGAGCGCGGCAGAAAGGTTTATAATTAATTAGGGAGGAAATATGACTCAAATAAAGTAGGCAGCGCAGTGGCAAAGGCGTGTATCGTAGTGAAGAGGTTGGAGGTTCAAAGTTGGGTGTTGGCAAATTTTTTAGTTTTCTTTGGATGATTCAGTCGCTGGAAAATATGCCTTAAAAGAAGTTTGGAATGAAAAATATCACAAGAAGAGTTGTAGTGCAGTGGCTGGTAGCGTATGGTGGTGCTTGGAGGTCTTGGTTTCGAGTAGCCTTGTGTACAATAACCTGCTATTTAGCTACTGGCATGGGAAGGTATTTGAAGTGGACCAATACGCCAAAAGATGGCTGCTATTCGAGGAAACAATTTGAATGTAATTCAAATTGGATTTTTGGCTAAATAAATGAATTTTTGGATGGGGATGAAGATAAAATTTAGAGATAATAAAGGAATTTAATTGGTGATAAGTTTGAGTCGATTAGGGAGTGTAGGTTTATTTTATTTATTTATTTTAGTATATATATGGGTGCCGAATTAAGTTCCTAGAGTAATGCCAAAATTTTGTCTTCCTTCTGGCCGAATTTCATCATTTGTGAGATGCCCAAACACCCTTTTTCTCTCTAAGTGTTCAGAAGTCGAATCCTCCATACTCTCCCTTCTCAAATTCCCTTTTTGGTTCACCACTTGGTTCTAGTCGAATCACCTCTTTTCGCATTCTCCCTAGTGTTGCCGAATTGCCTCTGTCACCATACCAGTCTCAAAAGTCAGATTTAAGTCATAGGATCAAAGGAGAATTTTGGTAAGTGCTTAGTTGATCTTTTAGTGAGTTTTGTTAAAAGCCGAAGGGCTATCTAACCCTTCCTTGTCATTAACTTTGTATTAACAAGGGAAAGGATCAACAATCGCAAGCGTGGTAGGTAAGGATTGCTAATAAGGTGGTAAGTGTTCTCGACTCAATCATGGTTTAATAAATGGCCAAATCTAATATGGCTCGTAGGAGTGACTTATGTGCAATATGGGTTGCTTGGTTTTGACGATATAGGTGTTTGAGTGCAAATCTAGAGGATAATCACAAATAGTAGCAAAGGAAGGGCTACTAGAACGTGAGGCACACGGTAAGGGAACGGTGAGGTTTTGGTTTTTGATAAGTATGTGTTAAAGCCTTGGTTAATCGCTAGTAATGTCGATTGTAGGTTCGTGACTAAGGGGTTTATAGCGTGCGTAGTTACCAGGTGTGTACAAACGCTACACACACGATATCAGCAATGCCAAAAGTTGAAAAGCCGAATATGGCTAAATGGGCCTAATGGGCCCTAAGGCTATGTTTGATAAGTTTGTTTGGTTTGGTGTATCAATTAAGTCTATCAAGCATAATACATGATTTAGAATTGTTTTGGGCCTAATAGGCCATACGATGAGATTTGGGCCTAATGGGTCGTAAGGTTGTAATTTGGGTTTGATGGGCTTTATGGGGACAAAGACAAATATGCTAGGATTCATGGACTTAGGCCTAGTTTGAACAACTCTTAAATTTCATAAGACTTAACTTAAGTAAATATGTCCGTGAACAAGTAGCTGGGTTAAAGTGTGGTAATGGACATATGCATGTCTAGGATTGGATCTAGGGAGAGCTTGGTACTTAAGCGGTCTTAGTGGCCTACCTCCTCTTCTCTAGAATCCTACCTAGTGCGTAGTGTTTGTTAACTTTAGCCGCGGGGACTTGTTGATGGGCCAAAGTTCATAACTAAAACCCGAGAGGGACCAAATACCCCTATATTTGTAAAATTACTAAATTACCCTTATATTTTTAAAATTACTAAAATACCCTTATATTTGTAAAATTTTGAAAATACCCCAGATTTGTAAATTATTGAAATACCCTTTTTGCAAAAGTACCAAAATACCTTTTATTTTGCAAAAGTACAAAAATACCCCTATTTTGTAAAAGTACCAAAATACCCCTATTTTGCCAAATTACCAAAATACCCCTATAGGGTAGAATTACGAAAATACCCCTATGTGACAAATACAAGTTTATGGATGTTACTCGTGTGTTTGACGCATTCATATGATATTCTGCTTAGGATGCATATGGGTGGAAATTATGGTACGGAGGAAGATTTGAGGATCACATGGTCGTATGGTATGGATCCATCGGAGGCTTTAAGCCCAATATTTGAGGATCACAACGTTCGGTAGTACCGCAATTGGGCTACCCTTGGTGTGCAGCAGAGGGTTGGGTCGAGCTAGAATTCCCCACAAGAGTCATAAGGTTGGAAGGGAAATGGTGTATGTAGCGGATGGATTTTTAGGGTGGGTTTGCATTATCTTGTTTGTATGTGATGCGTTATGGTATGATATAAGGTCATTGTGGGCTAAGGCCCAAGACCACCGATTTTGATAGGGCTTAGGCCAATGAGAATATTTCTATGTAATTTGGATTGCCAAGGGTTGTACACACTATGTTTCGAAACTCACAACCTTTAATTTAATGTTTCAGGTGATCCTGAATAGATGGCTCGATGTGGGAGAGGACTCAGAGATGGTCACACTACAAGATGTTTGAATTTTCATTTATTTGTTTCAAAATACATGTTTTTATTTACTTAATTTTCAGTGGATGTAATAAGGCCTTGTACTCTGTTTTGACTTTAGATTTAGATTTTGGGTTTTGAGGTTAATTGTTTATTTAATTATTAAACCTAAGTAAGCTCTTATGTTTAAACTTGGTTTCTGAAATACTTAAAATAATGAAACGGGTTTTTATCTTTACTTAATAAGACTCATAGATTTTGGGGCTCTTGGGCCTTAAACTTTTAATTAGCAAGACTGTTTTGAATTGTTCCTTTAATGTGACATTCCAAATTCGGGCCTAACTTCTAGACCGGGTTTGGGGTGTTACATTTAGTGGTATCAGAGCCCAGTTGCAAAGCTCGGGCTGTGTATGGGCCTTAGATTTTGGGTTTTTAAAACAAGAAGATTAAAAAGTTTTAGCAGGATTCTTGAAGTGTGGATCACCGAGCCCTCGACATTGAGCCAAGTAATTTTTTTGCTACATCTGTTCAAATTACAGAACTATATAGATAATGGGCTACTTAAAAAATGGGCTTTTAGACACTAAAGCCCATAGAGAACTTAAGCATGTTGTGGATTCTCGACCGAGGAATAACTTTAAGAAAATTATCATTTCTTACATAAGACATGTGCCCTAAACAAGTGGAACTAAGTACTAATTTCATAAAATTCTTAATTCAAAATACACAATGATGAGCGCTAGACGAGGTGGAAAGAGGCTGCGGCAGAGGCCGTAGAGGTGTTAGTGCAGGATCGTCCGAGTCAGGCCATATTCCTAATGTAGGAGTAGGGGAGGCCCCGGCCTCGCCAATAGCTGAAAGAGGAGCAAATAAACAGGCTGTCGCTACAAAAGATACCATATCGCAGGCCATGTTAAGATTCTTGAAAAGGGTCATTAGGCCCAATAATGGTACGGGGAGTCGTGGGTTGATCGTGGAGTGACTCTGAGCTAATGGGGCTGAGATTTTCAAAGGAGTAGCGGGGTGGCCCCGAATGTGGCAGAGTATTGGTTGGAAGCTACTGAAAGAATAATGGGTGACCTGGATTGCACGGTTGAACAAAAGTTGAAAGGAGCAATATCCCTACTTAGAGAAGAAGCCTATCAGTTGTGGTTGACTGTAAAGGAGGGAAACCAACCAGAGCATATCACTTGGGAGTTTTTTAAATCGACATTCCATGGAAAGTACATTGGAGCGGCCTATGTGGATGCACGAATGAAGGAGTTTTTGAGTCTGACTCAAGGAGATAGGCTAGTAGCATAGTACGAGGCTGAGTTTCTACACCTCAGTCGATATGCCAAGGGGATAGTCACGACGGAGTATGAAAGGTGCATACGATTCAAGGATGGATTAAGGGATAGCCTTAGGGTACTGATAGCTCCATAGACGGAGCGAGATTTTGCAATTTTGGTGGAGAAAGCAAAAATAGCAGAGGAGTTAAAGAGCACGGAGCGTCGCAATCAAGAGAAGGAGAAGGGTAAGAACAAGCGAAATATGGAACCTATGGGAATCGGACAGAGGCCCATGAGGAGGGCCAGAGTGGATGGGCCAGATAGAGCTGTGGCCCCTGTTGCTGCTGTTAATAATGGAATACCCTTTTGCTGAGTGTAGGAGAAGGCATCCGCCAAATGTTGGAGGAGGATGGGAGCATGTTTGGGTGTGGATCCATGGAGCATAGGGTTGGCAGTGCCCGCGAAGGCTAGATCAAGAGCAAGCCGAGGGTAGAGGTAATTTTCAGCCTCAGAGGGGTGGTCAACAACCACCAAGGAGCCGCAGACAAGCCAAGGACAATAATGGTAATGAATGCGATCGTCGAGCACCATGTAGAGGTGCAGGTTATGCTGAGGTGAGGCTGCTAGCTTTGGTCTATGCAACACGTCGCCAAGGGGACAAAGACGCTCCAGATGCGAATAATGGTGCGTACCCTACCATAGTATACTAAGTGTTTATTTTGGCTTTAGAATTAGAGTGCGCAGCGAAAACATAGTGGTGAGACTTGGGTACTAGATTACTAGTTAGTTTGAAATTTCGAGGACGAAATTTCTTTAAGGAGGGTAGAATTGTAACGCCCTGATTTTGGGCCTAGAATAAATGGGTTCTGTGGTCGAGAGAATGGATTTTTTCGATCGAAAAAAAATAAAGGGAACAATGAATTAAGTGTGTAAAAAAAATATGGTTGCATGTTTAGTTTAATTTTTAGATGATTTAGGAAGGGTTGGTAGTGTTGGAAAAGTCCTGGGCTCGATCTTGGGCTGTAGTAAAAATATTTTTTTTTTACCCTTAAGTGAGGTTGGTGGTAGTCAGAAGGCTTTTAAAATATTATTGGGTTAGAAGATAGCACAAGGAAATAGGTGGTCTAGTGGCCAAGGGCTTTCTGAATAAGCTGGTGGTCAAGGGTTCAAGTCTTGGACTTGGCAAAAAAAAATTTATTGTGCATATGTTAGTATGAAGGCCAGAGGTTAGGCCTTATAATTAGTTGGGGCTTATTCACGATACAAAGAAACACCTGGCCTAGTGGCAGAGGCGTTAGGAGCAAGAGGGGAAGTAGGGTTCTAGTCGCGGCGTACGCTAAATGTTGAGTTTTTTTAAAGTAAACCTGGAGCGCAGCAGAAAGGTTTATAATTAATTAGGGAGGAAATATGACTCAAATAAAGTAGGTGGCGCAGTGGCAAGAGGCGTGTATCATAGTGAAGAGGTTAGAGATTCGAAGCTGGGTGTTGGCGAATTGTTCTTAGTTTTCTTTGGATGATTCAGTCGCTGGAAAATAGGCCTTAAAAGAAGTTGAGAATGAAAAATATCACAAGAAGAGTTGTGGTGCAGTGGCTGGTAGCGTATGGTGGTGCTTGGAGGTCATAGTTTTGAGTTTCCTTGTGTGCAATAACCTGCTATTTTGCTACTAGCATGGAAGGTATCTGAAGTGGATCGAAACGCCAAAAGATGGCTGTTGTTCGGGGAAGCAATTTGAATGTAATTCAAATTGGATTTTTGGCTAAATAAATGAATTTTTGGATGGGGATGAAGATAAAATCTAGAGATAATAAAGGAATTTAATTGGTGATAAGTTTGAGTCGATTAGGAAGTGTAGGTTTATTTTATTTATTTATTTATTTATTTATTTTAGTATATATATGGGTGCCGAATTAAGTTCCTAGAGTAATGCCGAAGTTTTGTCTTCGTTCTGGCCAAATTTCATCACTTGTGAGATGCCCAAACACCCTTTTTATCTCTAAGTGTTCAGAAGCCGAATCCTCCATACTCTCCCTTCTCAAATTCCATTTTAGTTCACCACTTGGCTCTACCCGAATCATCTCTTTTCTTATTCTCCTTAGTGTTGCCGAATTGCCTCTGTCACCATACCAGTTTCAAAAGCTGGATTTAAGTCACAGGATCAAAGGAGAATTTCAATAAGTGCTTAGTTGATCTTTTAGCGAGTTTTGTTAAAAGTCAAGGGCTATCTAACCCCTTATTGTCGTTAACTTTGTATTAATAAGGGAAAGGATCAATGATCGCAAGCGTGGTAGGTAGGGATTGCTAATAAGGTGGTAAGTGTTCTCGACTCAGTCATGGTTTAGTAAATGGACAAATCTAATATCACTCATAGGGGTGACTTATGTGCAATATGGGTCACTTGGTTTTGACGATATATTTGTTTGAGTGTAGATCTAGAGGATAATCGCAAATAGTAGCAAAGGAAGGGCTACTAGAACGTGAGGCACATAGTAAGGGTATAGTGAGGTTTCGGTTTTTGATAAGTATGTGTTAAAGCCTTGGTTAATCGCTAGTAATGTCGATTATAGGTTCGTGACTAAGGGGTTTACAATGCTCATGGTTACCAGGTGTGTACAAACACTACACACACGAATTCGGCAATGCCGAAAAGCTGAAAAGTCGAATGTGGCTAAATGGGCCTGATGGGCCCTAAGGCTATGTTTGATGAGTTTGTTTGGTTTGGTGTATGAATTAAGTCCGTCAAACATAATACATGATTTGGAATTGTTTTGGGCCTAATGGGCCGTAAGGTTGTAATTTGGGTTTGATGGGATTTATGGGGACAAAGGCAAATATGCTAATGTAGTTGCATTGATTGATCCTGGATCAACCCATTCTTACATTTGCATGAAGTTGGTGTCTAGTAAGGATTTACCTGTTGAGTCTACTGAATATGTGATTAAAGTGTTGAACCCCTTAGGCAAATATGTTCTGGTTGATAGAGTTTGTAAGAATTGTCCTTTGATAATTTGAGGACACTGTTTTCCAGCTAACTTATTGTTGTTTCCATTTGATAAGTTTGATGTTATATTGGGTATGGATTGGTATTAAATTGAAATGTGAAAATGGTGAAATTCTTCGGGTTGAATCAGATGAGTCAGATACACTACCTGTTGTGATTTCTTCTATGCCGACTTAGAAATACATGAGAAAAGGGTGTGAAGCCTTTCTTGCTTATGTGTTGAACACTAAGGAGTCTGAATTGAAAATTGAATCAATGCCGGTAGTATGTGAATATTCATATGTATTTCCAGAGGAATTACCAGGGTTACCTCTGATTAGAGAAATTGAGTTTGGTATTGATTTAGTCCATGGTACTTCATCGATACCAATTACTCTATATAGGATGGCCCCAACTAAATTGAAAGAATTGAAAGCTCAATTGCAAGAATTGACAGATAAGGGATTTGCAAGACCAGGTTATTCTCTCTAGAGTGCACCAGTATTATTTGTAAAGAAGAAAGACGGTTCTAAGAGACTATGCATCAATTACCGATAGCTCAACAAAGTGACCATAAAGAACAAGTACCCATTATAGAGAATTGATGACTTGTTTGATCAACTGAAAAGGGCAACAGTATTTTCAAAGATAGATTTGATATCAAGCTATTATCAGTTAAGAGTTAAGGAGTTGGATGTACCAAAGACCGCTTTCAGAACAAGGTATGAGCACTATGAATTCCTTGTTATGCCTTTCGGACTGACAAATGCTCCTGCAGTTTTTATGGGCTTGATGAATAGGATTTTCAGACCATACCTAGATAGGTTTGTGGTGTTCAATAATGGTATCCTGATTTATTCTCGAGATGAGTCCGAGCACGCTGAGCATTTGAGAACTGTTTTACAAATTTTGAGAGAAAAATAGTTATATGCTAAGTTCAGTAAAAGTGAGTTTTGGATTTGAGAAGTTAGATTTCTGGGGAACATTATTTCAAGTGATGGCATTCGAGTTGATCCGAGTAAGATTTCTACTATAGTTGAATGGAAATCGCCAAGAATGTATCCGAGGTTAGAAGCTTTTTGGGCTTAGTCGGTTACTACCACCGGTTTGTTAAAGGGTTTTCGATGATTGCTACTCCTATGACGAGATTGTTGCAAAAAGATGTCAAGTTTAAATGGTCAGAAAAATGTTAGCAAAGTTTTGAGAAATTGAAAGCTTTATTGACTGAAACACTGGACTTAGTACAACCTGAATCGGGAAAAAATTTGTAATTTATAGTGGCGCGTCTTTGAACGGGCTTGGATGTGTGTTGATGCAAGAGGGCAAAGTGATAGCTTATGCCTTGAGACAGTTGAAACCACATGAGAAGAATTACTCGACGCATGATTTGGAACTGGCCGCCATAGTTTTTCCTTTAAAATTTGGAGACATCATTTGTACGCTGAGAAATGCCATGTTTTTACTAATCACAAGAGTTTGCAATATTTGATGACATAGAAAGACTTAAATTTTGGCAATAAAGATGGCTTGAGTTATTGAAAGACTATGAGTTGGTGATTGATTATCACCCGTAAGGCGAATGTAGTCGCAAATGCCCTAAGTAGGAAATCCTAGTTTGCCTTGAGAGCAATGAACACGAGGCTGACTTTATTGGATGATGGTTCGATTCTAGCCGAATTGAGAGCTAAACCAACATTTCTTCAACAAATTTGCGAAGCCCAAAAGTGTGACAGTGAATTGCAAGCTAAGAGAGCTCTGTGTGAATTGGGCAATAACTCAAATTTTCGTATCGGATCTGATGGCTGTTTGATGTTCCGAGATAGGATTTGTGCACCGAAAGGTGACGAACTTATTTAGAAATTTCTTCAAGAGTCACACAGTGGTTGTTTATATGTTCATCTGAGTAATACGAAAATGTATAATGACTTGAAGAAAATGAATTGGTGGTCGGGTATGAAAAGAGATATCTTCGAGTTTGTTTCAAAATGTTTGAATTTCCATCAAGTGAAAGCCGAACACCAAGTACCTTCAGGTTTGCTTCAGCCAGTGATGGTTCCTGTAACACCCCTTACCCATGTTTGACACCAAAATAGGGTACAAGGCATTACCTAACCTAAACACATACTAACATACATTTCCGGGTCATAAAAGTTTATTCAAATTTAAAACTTTTCAAACTTTGTCTTAAAATCCCTAATATGAACCTACGAGGCCCAAAACACACTTTAGAAATAGTTCGAGACCAAACCGAGCTCTTTAGAAAAACTTTGGAAAATGTCACAAAAAAAAAATAAGGGCACATGCCCGTGAGGAAGGGTGACACGCCCATGTGACCTATTAACATGGCCATGTTGAAGGACTGTGTAACTCACATGGCCTAAGCATATAGGGACACGCCTGTGGATTTATTTTTTCAATTTGAATTTACAGGGGTTTTCACACAACCTGGCACACTCCCGTGTCCATGGCCCGTGTCCCTCACATGGCCATGACATGCCTGTGTCTCCGCCCGTGTTAAAACCTCAACATTCTGTTTCCAACATTAGCAATATTTTAGGGTCACACAGCCAAGGCACACGTTCGTGTGCTAGGCTGTGTGGCGAATTTCATTTCACATTTAAGGAGCGGACTTCACACGGCCTGGGCACATGCCCATGTATTATAGCCAAGTCATCCACACGGTTAAGACACACCGCCGTGCCTTAGCCCATGTGGCTACTACTGGGCATTCTATTTTACCAAATTAAGGTGTAGGGGACACACGGCTGGACTACACGCCCACGAGGCAGACCATGTGTCACTCACGGCCTAGACACACGTCCATGTGTCTACCCGTGTGGACAATTATAAAGCTATTTACCAGGCCTTTTTGTCACCCTTTTCAAGCACACATCTACACACGTAATATAGTACCATCACAAGCACAAACACATGAATAAATCAGTCACAACCAACACATCCACACCTCAAATCCAAGCTATTTTCTGTCACCTATAATATTTCTTAATTATCAACCAAACTATGTATTAACCACATTCATGGAAACACCAACATTTGCATTTATCAACAACAAGTATTAGCCATCAACTATAGCCTTATACAATGAATCAACTTCATGACAAGCCAACACATTGGGCCAACACAATATGACACTTAACAAAAATACTAATTTCCTATACATGTCATACCCAAAATAATCAAACTTTACTATACCCAAAAGAATAACTTGATAGTGTAAATCGAGCTCCGACATCCTTCGATCCTCGAGCTAGCTTGACGATACTACAAGAAAAGGGAAAGGAGAGGGAATAAGCATAAAGCTTAGTAAGTCGTATGTAAATAATTAAAACAATTACCATGCATTATCATACTCATAACATATTATAAACTTGCACAAGATGTATTATTTATGTACAACTTACCTCAGTATACAAAATATGGGCGACTAATTCGATTTAGTCCACTAGCTTGGTTTTCCCCCCGTCTAAGTCCGAATTCCTTTTTTCTTGATCTATAATGACAACATTTACTTATTTAATCACCACATTAATCAAGACATTCCAAAATTCCTACTTTGGAAAAATTACTGTTTTGCCCTTAGACTTTCACATAATTATGATTTTGCCCATCGACTCGTAAAACGGTTCTAATCAAATTTCCTCCTTTAACGAGCCTAGTCGAACCTTTATTACTCTTATAGAAACTCAAAATTTTCAATTATTTCACACATTTACAACCTATTTTATAAACTTCAGAAAATGGTCCTTTTAGGTGTTTTCATGAAAACCCCTTTCACAAAAATTGTTTATTTTACAACCAAGATTCATTTTCTTCCATAAAATTTCAGCAAACAACACGAATACTTACATGATAAAACCCTAGACTCTCAACCATTTTGCAAAATAATCCCTTTATTAGCTTGATTAAGCTATAGGGGTTCCGAAAACACAAAAATTAACAAAAACAACCACCAAAATCTTTTACTTGCAAGAGATAAGCTTGGCTGAAATTTGAGCTCTCAAAATCCCTCTTTTTGTTGAGAATTTGGTGGTGAAGAGAAGATGATAGCCTCCTCTCTTTTTGTTTTATTTTTTATTAAACAAGTCACCTAATGTCACCTAATTTTGACTATTTTATGACTTTGTCTCCAATTAAAAATTCCCTGTCCAGCCACCATAATTTTATTGGTCTATTTACTCAATAAGGACCTCTAGTTTAGTGTTCCATAGCTATTTAACACATTTGGCTTGTAGAACAAACCTTTCGCACTTTATGTGATTTAGTCCTTTTCTCGAAATTAAGCAAGTAATCACTAAAATTAATTCACCAAAATTTTCATGTACTCATATAATCATGCTATAACACATAAAATAATATTAAAAATATTTTCTCCATCCTCGGATTAGTGGTTTCAAAACCACTATTCTAACTAGCCCCAAAATCGGATTGTTACAATTCTTCCCCTTAGGGATTTTTGCCCCCGAAATCTTACTAGTGAAAAGGTTTGGGTATTAATCTCTCATAATCTCCTCGGGCTCCCATGTAGCCTCTTCAACCACATGTCTATGCCATAATACCTTTACTAGTTATATACTCTTATTTCTCAATTGCTTAATCTCCCGAGCTAAGATCTTAACCACTCTTCACCATAAGTCATATCTGAACAAATCTCAACCTCTGTTTGGTGAAATAACATGTGAAGGGTCAGAACGATAACGGCGCAACATGAACACATGGAAAACATCATGGATCTTCTCTAACTCAGACGGTAAAGCTAATCGGTATGCTACCGGTCCAATTCTCTCAGTCACCTCATATGGCCCAATAAAACGTGGGCTTAATTTTCCTTTCCTACCGAATCTGAGGACTTTGTTCCACGGGGATACTTTCACAAACACCTTATCACTAACTTAAAACTCAATCTCTTTCTATTTCAAGCTGCATAGGATTTCTGTCTATCTAAAGCGGCCTTCAAATAGCCACGAATCACTTTTACTTTCTCTTGATTTTCTCGACTAAGTCAACCCCGTGTATCTAATTTTCCTTGAGTTCGAACCAAAAAAAAAAGGCATTCAGCATTTACGCCTAGACAAAGCCTCATAAGGCGCCATTTTCAAACTTGACTGATAACTATTGTTGTAGGCAAACTCTACCAACGGTAAGTATCTTTCCCAACTACCTTGAAATTCAAGAACACAACACCGTAACATATCTTCAAGAATCTAAATTACTCTTTCCGACTGACCGTCGATTTGCGGGTGGAAAGCAGTACTAAAATTTAGTTCGTCCCCGACGCTTCTTACACCTTTTTCCAAAACCATGATGTGAACCTCGAATCTCTATCCAAAATGATCGATAAAGGTACCCCATGAAGTCTCACAATTTTGGAAACATACAAATCATCCAATTTCTCTAGTGGATAATCGATACACATCGGTATAAAATGAGCCGACTTAGTCAGTCTATCAACCACAACCCATACAACATCTTTCTTCTTTGGTGTCAACGGCAATCCAGGCACAAAATTGATAGTAATACAGTCCCATTTCCACTCGGGAACCATCACTGGCTGAAGTAAACCCGAAGGTACTTGGTGTTCGGCTTTCACTTGCTGACAAATTAAACACTCAGAGACAAACTCTGAGATATCTCTTTCATTCCCGACCACCAATACATTTTCTTCAAGTCATTATACATTTTCACACTACCCAGATGGATAGATAAACAACCACCATCGGCCTCTTGCAAAATCTTCTAAATAAGCTCTTCATCCTTAGGTACACAGATCCTCTCTCGAAACATCAAATAACCATTGGTACCAATCTAAAAACCTGATTCAATACCGTCTCTCACTAAGTTATCTTGGCTTGTAACTCTTTATCACTTTTCTAAGCTTTAGAAATCTCTTCAGGAACATCGGTCTAACTTTTAACTCTGCTATGATCGAACCATCATCAGTCATAGACAACTAGGTATTCATAGCCCTCAAGGCAAATAATGACTTCCTACTTAAAGCATCGCCAACCACATTCGCATTTCCAGGGTGATAGTCAATCATCAACTCATAATCCTTTATCAACTCTAACCATCTCTACTGTTGTAGGTTTAACTCCTTTTGAGTCATCAAATACTTTAGACTTTTATGGTCAGTGAATACCTGACATTTCTCACCATATAAATAATGTCTCCAAATCTTCAGTGCGAACACTATAGCGACTAACTCTAAGTCGTGAGTCAGATAGTTTTTCTCATGTGGCTTTAGATCTCTCGAGGCATAAGCTATTACCTTGCCTTCTTGCATAAGCACACACCCCAATCCATTTAAGGATGCATCGCTATACACCACAAATTCCTTTCCGGTTTCGGTTGCACTAAAACTGGGCTTCAGTCAACAATGCTTTTAGTTTCTCAAAACTCTGTTAGCACTTCTCTGTCCATTCAAACTTGACATCTTTCTGTAGCAACCTCGTCATCGGTGTAGTAATCATGGAGAATCCTTTAACAAACCGTCTGTAGTATCCGGTAAAGCCCAAAAAGTTTCTAATCTCTGACAAATTCCTCGATGGTTTCCAATCAACGATAGCCGATATCTTACTCGGGTCAACTCTAATTCTATCACCCGACACGATGTGGCCCAAGAATCTGACTTATCGAAGCCAAAATTCACTTTTGCTAAACTTAGCATACAATTTCTTATCTCTTAAGTTTGTAAGACAGTTCTCAAATGCTCCGCATCCTCACTTTCATCATGAGAATAAATCAATATGTCATTAATAAAAATAACTACAAACTTATCCAAGTATGGTTAGAAAATAGGGTTCATTAAATCCATAAATATTGCAAGAGTATTTGTTAAGCCAAAAGGAATGATGAGGAACTCATAATGGCCATGCCTCATCTGAAATGCAGTTTTCAGTAAATCTTGTTCCATAACTCTCAGCTGGTAATAACCGGACCTTAGGTCTATCTTAGAAAACACTGTGGCTCCCTTCTATTGGTCAAACAAATCGTCGATCCTTGGTAAAGAATACTTGTTCTTAATTGTAACCTTGTTGAGCTGTTGGTAGTCTATACATAATCTCATTGAACAATCTTTCTTTTTCACAAAAAGTACCGAGCACCCCACGGAGAATAGCTCGGTCTTGCAAAACCCTTATCTGTTAACTCTTGTAGCTGAACCTTTAACTCTTTTAACTCCAACGGTGCCATCCTATACGGGGCAACTGAAATAGGTGTCGTACCAATGACCAACTCAATACCAAACTCTACTTCCCTAGTTGGAGGCAATCCAGGTAGAAACACATCCGGATAATCACATACCACTGGCACTGACTCAAGCTTTACTTTCGACACTTGAGTATTCAACGCCAAAGCAAGATAAGACTCATACCCTTTTCTTATACATTTCTCAGCCGCCAAAGAAGAAATCACTACAGGCAAGCTATCCGATTCACCTGATTCAACCCGAAGGATATCCCTATTTTCACATTTCAGTTCAATAAATTTTCTTCCACAATTTACTACCACATCATGAGCAATTAACCAGTCCATACCAATAATCACGTCAAATTTATCAAACAGCAACAACATGAGGTTAGCCGGAAAACAATGACCTCTAATTTTCAAGGGACAATTTCTACATATTTGGTCAACTAACACATGCTTGCCTAATGGGTTTGGCACTCTTATCATAATTTATGTGGACTCAATATGCATATTCATACTAAACAGCAATTTTATAGAAACATACGAATGGGTAGACCCCAAATCAATCAAAGCAACAACAGAGATATCATAAAGAGGAAAAGTACCCGTAATCACATTTGGGGATGAAGCCTCTTCGCGAGCGCAAATGGTATATGTCCTTGCAGGAGCTTTACCCTCTGATCTCACAGTGGAATCTCTAGGCGCACCTCTATTGCTAGCCCCACTTCCCGAGTTCTTCTATGGTCTACCTCTATAAGGAGCATTACTCACTCGCACATCTTGCTTCTATCTTTCTCATCCATCTTAGGATAGTTTTGAATGAAGTGGTCTAGTGAACTACACTTGAAACAACCTTTATCATTTCCTCGACACTCACCAAAATGTCATCTGCCACACTACGAACACTCCGATTTATTTGGTCGAGCACTACCAACACTCGCAATAGAAGTGGTCTGAGCCTTAGAAATCGAGTACTGCTTACTCATATTTCTATTCGAGAACCTTGATGAAGCATTTGATCGAGTAGTGAACTCTTTCAATTTCTTGGAGGAGGACTGAAATGATTTTCCCAACTATCTTTTCTTTGAGTCGCGAGACTCGATATCAGCCTTCCTTTTCTCTTTGGCCAACTCCTCAGCCTTGCAAGCTCTCTCAACGAGCACCACAAACTCCTTTAATTCCAGGGTGCCAACTAATAGTCAAATATTTTCATTTAATCCGTCCTCAAACCTCTTACACATGATGGCTTCGGTGGATACGCACTTCCGAGAGTATTTGCTGAGCCTTACAAACTCATGCTCATACTCGGTTACCTTCATTTGGCTATGTTTTAGTTCAAGGAATCCATTTCTTTTCTGGTCTATAAACCTCTAGCTAATATACTTTTTTACGGAACTCTTCCTAAAAGAATTTCCAAGCTATCCTCTCCCTCGGTATAATTGACACAAGGGTGTTCCACCATTGGTAAGCCAAGTCCCGTAGGAGTTTCACTACACACTTCATGCACTCCTCTGGTGTGCAAGATGACTCATCGAATACCCTAATGGTATTTTCTAGCCAAAATTCTACTCTCTATGGGTCATCATCTATATTCGCTCAAAATTCCTTGGCCCCTTCCTTTCGAATTCTGTCTACCAGAGGTTTTTCCTTTCTAATCATTTCCACTACTTGGGGAGCTGTAGGGGTAGGATGAGGGATTGGAGGGGGTGGAAGAGGTGGAGTGTTCAGGTTTGCACGAACAAACTTTGAATACCAAGCATTCATCATATGGAGGAAGGCTTCTCTAGCCCCTCCGCTCTGACTAAGTGTCATGGGCCCACTTTTGACTGGCGTGATCCCTTTTACGGGAGCCGGCGTATTACTTTCTACATCATCTGCCACTGCTCCTTCAGGATCTATTTACTAAATAAAAACACAATTTAAATTCGTCAGGAGTCATCACACTATCATATTACATATATGGCATGTATAGCTAGACTCGTACACACGCTAGGTTAGTCCAAGAATCGACTAAACCTTAGATCTGATACAACTAAATGTAACACCTCTTACCCGTGTTTGACACCAGAATAGGGTACGAGGTGTTACCTAACTAAACACATAGTAACATACATTTTCGGGTCATAAAAGTTTGTTCAAATTTAAAACTTTTCAAGCTTTGTCTTAAAATCCCTAATATGAGCCTACGAGGCCCAAAACACACTTTAGAAACGATTCGGGACCAAACTGAGCTCTTTAGAAAAACTCTAGAAAATATCACAAAAAAAGGGGAACACACCCGTGTGGAAGGGCGACACGCCCGTGTGACCAAATAACATGGCCATGTTGAAGGATCGTGTAACTCACATGGCCTAAGCATATAGGGACATGCCCGTGTCCCTTGCTCGTGTGGATTTATTTTTCAATTCAAACTTACAGGGGTTTTCACATGGCTTGGCACACGCCCGTGTCTATGGCCTGTGTCCCTAGCACGGCCATGACACGCCCGTGTCTCCTCCTGTGTGTTAAAACCTTGACATTTTGTTTCTAACATCAGCAACATTTAAGGTTACACGGCCAAGGCACATGCCCGTGTACTAGGTCTGTAGCGAGTTTAATTCCTCATTTAAGGTGCAGACTTCACACAGCCTAGGCACATACCCATGTATTATGGCCGTGTCATCCACACGATTGAGACACACGACTGATGCCTCAGCTCGTGTGGCTACTACTAGGCATTCTATTTTACCAAATTAAGGTGCAAGGGACACACGGCTAGACTACACGCCCATGAGGCAAACCGTGTGTCACACACAGCCTAGAAACACGCCCTTGTGTCAACCGGCGTGGAAAATTATAAGGCTATTTACCAAGCCTTTTGTCACCCCTTTCAAGCACACATCTACACACATAATTTAGTACCATCACAAGCACAAACACATGACTAAATCAGTCACAACCAAGGCATCCACACCTCAAATCCAAGCTATTTTCTATCACCTACAACATTTCTTAATTATCAACCAAACCATGTATTAAATACATTCATGGAAACACCAACATTTGCATTTATCAACAACAAGTATTAGCCATCAACTATGGCCTTATACAAAATGAATCAACTTCATGACAAACCAACACACTGGGCCAACACAATATGACACTGAACAAAAAGACTAATTTCCTATACATGCTATACCCAAAATAATCAAACTTTACTATACCCAAAAGAATAGCTTGATAGTGTGAATCGAGCTCCGACGTCCTTCGATCCCTGAGCTAGCCTGACGATACTACAAGAAAACGAAAAAGAGAGGAAGTATAAAGCTTAGTAAGTATTATGTAAATAATTAACAACAATTACCATGCATTATCATACTCATAACATATTATAAACTTGCCCATAATTCTCAAATGATTAAAGGCCTAACTTACTCATTTTCATCCTTACTAATCATACAACATAAATCGAGCTCTTTTCTCATGAATTTTGTGTATGTATCTGTATCACTTACAACATAGTCGTAACTTTTCTTTCTTTTGACACAAGCTTTAAATTACCCGTTGAACCAGTTGGAATACCAAAAGATACCCAACAAGCCTCACACGAGAGCGTGCGATGCCGATTCCATGTCCCATACATGGTCTTACACTGGCTCACATATCGAGGCCGATGCCATGTCCCAGACATGGCCTTACACTAACTCTCTTCTCAATGCCGACACCATGTCCCAGACATGGTCTTACACTGGCTCTCATACTGTGGCCGATGCCATGTCCCAGACATGGTCTTACACTAGCACACATATCAATGCCGATGCCATTTCTCAGAGATGGTCTTACACTGCCTCTCATAATGTGGCCGATGCCATGTCCCAGACATGGTCTTACACTAGCATACATATCACCCAAATGTCATGGCATGGATATCCAATCCATTCCTAAGGTTTAACCGGGAGTTTTTACTACACCAATCCTCATCATGCATATTCACAACAATAATCAAACACTTTATGCCATATTAATTTTTCAATACATAATAACAATAAAGATGTATTATTTACGTACAACTTACCTCAGTATACAAAATATTGGCGACAATTTCGATTTAGTTCAATAGCTTGGTTTTCCCCCGGTCTAAGTCTGAATTCTATTTTTCTTGATCTATAATGTCAAAATTTACTCATTTAATCACCACATTAATCAAGAAATTCCAAAATTCTTACTTTGGAAAAATTACTATTTTGCCCTTAGACTTTCACATAATTACAATTTTACCCCTAGGCTCGTAAAACGATTCTAATCAAATTTCCTCCTTTAAAAAGCCTAGCTGAACCTTTGTTACTCTTATAGCAACTCACAATTTTTAATTATTTCACACATTTACAACCTATTTTATAAACTTCACAAAATGGTCCTTTTAGGTGTTTTCATGAAAACCCCTTTCATAAAAGTTGTTTATTTAACAACCAAGATTCATTTTCTTCCATAAAACTTCAGCAAACAACATGAATATTTACATGGTAAAACCCTATACTCTCAACCATTTTGCAAAATAATCCCCTCATTAGCTTGGTTAAGCTATATGGGTTCCAAAAACACATAAATTAACAAAAATAATCACCAAAATCACTTACTTGCAAGAGAAAAGCTTGGCTTAAATTTGAGCTCTCAAAACCCCTCTTTTTTCTGAGAATTTCAGTGGTGAAGAGAAGATGATAGCCTCCTCTCTTTTTGTTTTATTTTTTTATTAAACAAGTCACCTAATGTCACCTAATTTTGACTATTTTATAACTTTGTCTCCAATTAAAAATTCCATGTCCAGGCACCATAATTTTATTGGTCTATTTACTTAATAAGGACCTCTACTTTAGTGTTCCATAGCTATTTAACACCTTTAGCTTTTAGAACAAAGCTTTTGCACTTTATGCGATTTAGTCCTTTTTCAAAATTAAGCAAGTAATCACTAAAATTAATTCACCAAAATTTTCATGTACTCATATAATCATGCTATAACACATTAAATAATATTGAAAATAATTTCTCTAGCCTTGAATTAGTGGTTCCAAAACCACTATTCTGACTAGCCCCAAAATCGAGTTATTATAGTTCCCGAATGGAAATGGGATAGAATCACAATGGACTTTGTAACAGGTTTGCCTTTGACCCCGAAAAAGAAAGATGTCGTATGGGTCGTTGTTGATAGATTGACAAAATTGGATCATTTTATACCAGTATGTACTGACTACTCGCTTGATAAGCTAGCTGAATTGTACATTGCTGAGATTGTGAGATTGCACGGTGTGCCTATATCGATTATTTTGGATAGTGATCCGAGATTCACTTTGCGATTTTAGAAGAAGTTGCAAGAAGATTTAGGTACGAGGTTAAATTTTAGTACCAGTTTCCATCCAAAATCGACGGTCAATCCGAAAGGGTAATTCAGATTCTTGAGGACATGCTCGATGTTGTGTTTTAGAGTTTCAAGGTAGTTGGGAGAAATATTTACTGTTGGTTGAATTTGCCTACAACAATAGTTTTCATTCAAGCAAAAAGATGGCACCGTATGAAGTATTGTATGGTCGTAAGTATCGAACTCCTCTGTATTGGACAGAGCTCAGCGAGAAACAAATTCACAAGGTTGACTTAGTTAGAGAAATCGAAGAAAAGGTGAAAGTAATTTGTAATAGTTTGAAAGTAGCTCCTGATAGACAAAAGTCATATACGGATTTGAAAAGAAAAGAGATTGAGTTTCAAATTGGGGATAGAGTATTTTTGAAAGTATCTCCATGAAAGAAAGTTCTTAGATTTGGCCGAAAAGGCAAGTTGAGTCCACCTTTTATTGGGCCATATGAGGTGATTGAATGAACTGGGACAATAGCATATCGGTTGGCTTTACCAACGGATTTGGAAAAGATCTATGATGTATTTCATGTGTCTATGTTGTGGCGGTATCGATCTGACCCTTCACATGTGATTTTGCCCTTAAAAGTTGAAATTAGATCGAATTTGACCTATGGCGAAGAGCCGATCAAGATATTAGCTCGAAAAGTGAAACAGTTGAGAAATAAAAGTATAGCCCTGGTGAAATCTTATTGTAACACCCCAAACCCGGCCCATTTGTTATGACCGAATTTGAAATGCCACTGCAGAAAAACACTTGAAAAATTTTTGACTTAAAGTTAAAAACATAAAATTTGTTGTCTTTACAAAATCATTGTGTAATTAAAGTTCCAAATAAAATTAAGTTGTTTAAAATAAAACATTTTCAAATAATAATATAATCGACAATCCAACTTAAAACATAATAAAAATCCTTAAATACTTAAAATGGCCCTTATTACAATAAATAACCTTTCATAAATAAAATGTGTGAAACAAATAAAATATCTTACGCATGGGCCACCTCGTATCCACTCCAACCCTGGTCCGAGCATCACCGTAAGGTTTAAGAAAATTGGGTGAGTCACACAGACTCAATGTGTAATTAATCCACTCAATTCCACCCACATGTTATCCACATATTAACCCATATAACATATAACAAGATATCATATTCATATAATAACACATTTTGGGCTTGGCCCATATTCATATCACTTATCGTGTAATGTGGTAATTAACCGTATAATTCCACATATCGCTTAACCCATTTCCACACCGATCCACATTCATATCCGGGCTTGGCCCATTTCTAATTAATCCACATACACATATTGGGCTTGGCCCATTTTCACATCAATTACTCATATCAAATAAAATCATGCAAAGTGCACCCAACCCCAACCTAGGGTCCATCCTCTACACACCCCCGTATCCAGCCTACCACACACCAGGGGATTATCAAATCGCCCTCCCCTTTTCACTCCAAAAGGCAATCAATGCTGTCCATGTGCAATTAAGCACAATAATCCACAACGCGACCTCAGTCAGCGCCAATCCACGATGTAGCCGTAGCTAACACCAAAACCACAATGGGACACATAGTCACTCATCAACCACGATATGGCACATAGCCGATATCAACCACGATGAGGCACACACCACTCATCAAGCTACGAACTAAATCGCAATTAATCCACAACGTGACCTTAGTCGGCATCAATCCACGATGTAGCTCAAGGCTAACATCAAACCACGCACTCAAGTACACCCGCACCTTCTTTCATATCATATCCCAACCCATGCACATGCAACATTCCATAATGACATAATATAATGATGCATGAGCATGTTCATCAAGCATATTATCACATATTCATAATAGTAATCACATTTGATCGATTTGGTACTTACGGATTATCGACATACCCTCGAGGGTATCCATATCACTATTTCCATTGCACAAGTTAGCACATATTTAACACATATAGATATAACACAAATACCCGGAAAATGGTAGGCTAACTACACACCGCTTATTAGTGAAATCCGAACTACTCGAATCTAACACGATCTCAAACGGGTTCTTCCTTCTCCTTAAAAGTCGATTTGGTCTCCTACCAAATCTCGAATCACACTCGAGTTCCCTTCCTTTAGCTACACACAAGAGAACACCTTTATGGCACTAAGAACATTCACCAAACCACAAAATTATAAGCAAGGCCATTTTGGCCACACCAACAAATCCAAGGGTTATCGAATGAAATACCAAGTCTTACCTATTGACTTACCCCAAAAGATTGTCAAAGATTTGAGGCTTAGAACGATTGCTTCCAAAGTCACGAGGAGTCTATCTTCCAAAATCGATTGAATAAAACCAAAATGAAAGCCTACCCTTGATGATATTTGGCCAAAACAAATCAAGAAAGAAATAGGAAGTTTCGGCTATGGTTTTGAAAGAAGAAAGCAATTGATTTGTGGCTAGAAAGAAATGAAATATGTGAGTAGCAAAGAAAATAGAAATAAGAGAGGAAGGATTCGGCTTAAGCAACAATGGAAGAAAAGAAAAGAGAATTTGGGGAAGAAAGAGGTTCGGCCAAAAGAGAGTAAAAGAAGATTTGTAAGTGTTAACAAATATGAGAAGTAAAGAATAGAAGATGAGAAACAACAGAGGTTCTTTCCGGCTATAAAGAATTGAAAGAAGAGAGGGAAGTTCCAAATGGTTTCGGTCAAATGCCTATGAGGAAAAACAACAAACACTAAAGGACATTCGGTTTTGATTCATTTTGGTGCACTCAAGAGAAGAATTGGTAAAGTTCAAAAGGGATTTGATATGGCTCAAAACAAGATATGTAAAGTATTTCCTAACTAGTCGAATATGACCAAAACCAAAAGAAATTTTGGCACCAACTAGAAATCAACAATACAAAATTCGGTCACTCCCCCCTAGGCTCCAAAACCGTCCAAATACATGGACTAAAGGCCATCAAAGAGTTTCCAAAACATTCTCCAACATTCAAGCCTCTTGTCAACAATTTTGAATTAAACAACTCCTAATTTTCTCCCTATTTCCTCCTATTCACTCACAACACTTAAGCCAACCCCCATAGTCCAAGAAGCCCGTCCACATTCATGGACAAATAGCCATTAAAAAGCTTCCAAAAACCTCACCTTAAACCAAGCCTTATGTCCCCTATCTTTCCTTAATCCATAGGATTCCTTTCCCAAAGTTCAAGCTTTCCTAAATTTCTATTCAACTTGCCATAAAATCTAAAGTCTAACTTACCAAAAATTTGAAAGTCCAAGCTTATCATAAATAAAGTTGATCGAACATTAATGCTAAGTTGAACAAAAATAAAATCCTCAATATGCTTTCCATGCTACTCGAACCACTTCCCTCAAGCAACCTTTCAAGCTCCTAACCACCTTGCCACTAACTCCTCATGTGCTTTAATTTAACACTTAAATTAACTTAAGTGTCAAGCTCAACTAATCCACTTCATTAAATAAACCATACTAAAATTATTCTAGCTTTCTAATTAAAATCAAGCCTTCATAAGACTATGCTAAACACACAAAATTTTACCCGAGCTATCACAAGTAACAAGATGATATTCATATTTTCCTAAAGCCCAAGGCCCAATCCTACTAGGCCCAATTTCGGGATGTTACACTTATGGCAAAGACACGGAGTTGAGGAAGCAACGTGGGAACCTGAGGAGGCTATGAGAAAACAATACCAAAACCTCTTTTCTGGTAAGATTTTCGTGGACAAAAATCCCTAAGGGGGAGAGTTGTACAGCCCGATTTTAGGTCTAGTCAGAATAGTGGTTTTGGGACCACAAATCTGATGTAGTAAAATTTGTTTTTATTACATTTTTATGGTCTACAGTTTTATGTAACTATTCTGTGAAAATCTTGTTCGAAAATTTTGACGTTTGGGCACTCAATTTAGTTTTAAAGATTAATTTGTAAAAAGTGGAAAACTTGAATTCTAGATGTTAAAGGTGTCCAATTACTATGAGATTTTAAATTAGAGGTCCTTATATGATAATTAGACCATTAGTTTAGTTTATGGACAAAAATGGACATGATTAGGTGAAATTTTAAAGTTTGGCAAAAAGGGCATTTTGGTTATTTAGTAATTAAATGAATTAAAAAGCAAAATTTGTTCATCTTCTCCTACCTTGTGCCGAAAATTTAAAGGTCACCATAGCTAGGGTTTTTTCAACTTTCAAGCTTGATTGTAAGTACATCCTAGCCCCTATTTTTAATGCTCTTTACATTTTTGAAGTCGTTATCATCCGATCTACCTATTTCTACCATTAATTTAGGATGTGGTTGATGTCTAGGGTTTGACCCATATTATACATATGTTTATTTTGATGTTTAATGGTAGATTATGCATGTTTGATGTTTGATAAACAACTTTTACTAGGTGATTTTTTATGAAAATGCATAAAA
Organism: Gossypium rotundifolium; assembly: GCA_025506655.1. Lineage (NCBI taxonomy): Eukaryota > Viridiplantae > Streptophyta > Magnoliopsida > Malvales > Malvaceae > Gossypium > Gossypium rotundifolium. Next base: position 174,358,468 of record CP106724.1, read on the forward strand.
AGGACCTAATTATAAAAAGTTATAAAATGGGTAGTAAAAATCTAATTTAATGGAAGAGGTGGACTGCTATAAGCATGAAAATGGTTCGGCTAGGCTTGGGTTATCAAGGAATTGAACATATTTCATTTTACAAGCATAGGACTAAAATGTAAAATGTCAAAAAGTTAGGGACAAAATAGTAATTTTGTTTAGGATGCAAATTAATGTAAATGTATGTGTAAAATGATGAATTGATAGTCAAATTTGCTTATCTAGACTCGGAACAATCGATTATGAAACTAGATCGAGGCAAACGAAAACTCTCGGATTAGTTGAGTTTCAAATATGAACCATTCTCAAGGTAAGCTCGTGTAATTTAATTTGGTACGTTATTATGTTTTAATTGAATTGTGCAATTGAGATGATATATATGTGATGATATACCTATGAAATAATCACAAGATGATAAACACGAATAAAATGACATTGTCTCGGTTGAACATTATATTTCGATGGATAATAATAATTTTCTTGAAATGAACAAAATGATATAGAAAGGATTTAGCCTAAACTAGTAATCCATAGTAGGCTCATTAGAGCTAATGTTATCGAAAGGATTTAGCCTAGACTGGTCATCCTGAATAAGCTCTTGAGAGCGAATGTTAAAAATGAGATTTAGCCTAGACTGGTAATCTTGTTATATAAATGTGGCTTGAGAGTGTGCTTTATGAATATGTGCTTAAGGAGCACTTTGGATGTGAATTGACAAACGATTGACATGTATACCTCGAGTATACTACCCGAGTATCCATCAAAATTACAATAGTTCAATGAAAAGGAGTCTTGAAAAATGGAATAGCGAAATGATATGAAAGTTTATTCTATGGTGAGCTCATCTATGTTTGTTTGATAACTTCATGATGTGTATGACTGACTTATTTAATGAGTGAATGTATTTAGGTAACTTTTCAAAATATTGATGGAATGAATGCATAAATATGCTTATTTGAATAATTATAACCAGTAAGTTTCTTTCTATTACGCGAACTTACTAAGCATGAAAATGCTTACCCTTTTTTACTTTCCTTGTTTTATAATGCTCATAAGGCTCGCGAAGGTTGGAGGATTCATTGAGCAAGATCACACTATCCACAAATCTCCTTTTTGGTATAGCTAAATGATTCATTTTGGTATAATGGCATGTATAAGCTAATTGGCTTAAATGAAGGCTTGTAAGTAATATTTTGTGACTTAGCCATTGGAATGGCTAAAGATGTTCAATTGGTGCATGTATGATGTTAATGTATGTCCAAATTCTTAAGTGTTAAGTATGGTGGATAATTCATTTTGTAAGTGGCCATTGGAATTGGGTAATATTGGTTTAGTTATATATGCATATGATGATGTCTTTCATGGATGTGAGAATTTGCATGGTTTGAGTTGACAAGTATGTGATGTTGTATGTGATGGAAAATAGCATGTGAATGATGTGGCTGATTTGGTTAAGTGTATGTGTTTGGTTTGGTACTATGTTTTGTTGTGTAGGTATGTGTATGGAAGGGTGACAAAATGGCTTGGTAAATAGCCTTGTTTTTGTCCACACAGATAGACACACGGGTGTGTGTCTAGACCATGTGTGATAGATGATCTGCCCCACTGGCGTTTGTTCTGGCCGTGTGTCCCCTGCACCTTAATTGATGCAAAATAGAATTTCCAGAATATAGCACACGTGAAACACCCCACACCAGGTCCACGAGCCTGGATCGGATCTGGTATGCTCCTCGATGTAAACCGGTACAAACTTTTTTGTTACTTTGAAAACTGTGTGTTTTGAAGATAATTTTTAGTGGGTTGGGCTTGAGTTGAAAACAAGTTTATATCGTTATTAAAAATCCTTTTTAATTAGGTGACAAAACGTTTGGGCTTTGTATTAAATTACTTAATCTTTTAATAATTATAAAGATTGTAGGCTCAATAAATAAATAAAAAATAAGGTAAACGCTACTACGGCCTTATTACATCAAATAATTTCCCAAAATTAAAACCAAAATAAACTTTAAAATACTTAAATTAAAATAAAAGTCCAAGTCAGAATTTCTTTTGTGCATGGCCATCCCTAAGCTTCTTTCAACCCGGTCCATCACCGATCGTCACCTGAAACATGTTCCCACAACGAGGTGAGTCAATGGACTCAATGTGTAACCAACACTAAAATTAATAATTCAGGCATACCATACATGTCATGTTCACATAATAATTCAAGATAATGATGCAACCCAAACCCAAACCTAGATGCCATCCGCTACACATCCCCGCACTAACTCGCACACCATGGGACTACTAAGTCAACCTCCATCCGCTACACACCATCGAAGGTAGTCGCTGCAATGACGTGCTCATCGCCTATATAAAAGTTCGTGGCATAGCCACCAGATTTAATAATCGTGTCATGTGACACCACATTCAGATAATGTAACCGAAGTTACCACATTCAGATAATGTGACCAAAGTCACCACATTCAGATAGTGGGACCAAGTCACCACATTCACTTCCCTTTTCTCATATAACCCAATGCCCCATATTAATCACATCATGCATATCATACTTAAAATTCACATTCATGTCACTTTTCACATGTAAAATATAACATATTTCATAATCCTAGTAGGAGTAGGAAACGTACCTGAGTATTTTGTACCATAACATGGTACCTTAGCCATATTCACATTCTTATAAACATGCATATATTTATTATAGCCATGAATCTTATTAAAAGTAGTGTAGGATACACACCTGATTCACTTTAAAAATTTTACTGAAATCCCGAAATCTGATCTACTGCCTTGGATCTCAAGACCCTACATTCAGCCAACCTCATTATGTTAGCATAAAGCCTATTTGGCCATAACTCCCAATCCTAGTGGGATTTGTACATTAAAACCTACCTTGGTGCCGATTGATGCCTAAACAAATGCCAGAACTTTGGATCTCTCCTTCCTTGTATTCGGCCAAGCACTAGATCTTACATAGGTTAGTTTCGACTTTTGAATATTTAAAGAACAAATCTAAGTACTAATCTAGGCTTTAGCCAAATATACATAGGTGCTTACCTTCCAAATCTTAAATCCCGGATTGGATCTTTGCTTCCTTAATACCGCCGAAAACCCTTGAATGTTGAAATCTCAAGAACTCCTCTTCTCTAGTCGACACCACCTAAATCTCGAGATTCCTTTCCATAGTTTCGCCAAAATACAATATGAGGATTAGTCCCTAAATTTCGATAGGCTTAAAAAGAATTGAGTGAAAACCGAGTCTAGATCTTACCCTTACTTGGAGAAATCGACACCCTATATCTTGTCAACACAAAGATTCTACCTTGAGACTTGGAGAAGAAGCTATGGTCACTTAGGTATTCACTTCAACAAGGAAAAGAAAGAAAGATCTAAGGTCTTGGGGAGAATCGGTGATAGGGTGATTTGAGTTGAACAAGGTTATGCTAAGATGGAATAGGAAGAGGAGAATTTTGACTTTTAATGGTTGATGAAAACGTAAGAGGGAGAAGTGAAAGACTTAGGAGATTCGGCAGAGAGAGGAACTTAGGAGATTCGGCAGAGAGAGGAATGGTGAGGAAGTAAAAGAAATCAAGAAAAGATGGACACTTTATTTGACAAATTCGGCTATGACTTAATCTCTAGCCTTACCTTGTTTTTCTTCAATTCTTATCCCTTATCACCTCTTTAAATTATTAAAATAAATCCATCACTTATCCATCTTATCTGCCGAATTTTAACAACAATAAAACACCTCCCTTATAGTGCCTTAATGCCATCCAACTCTCTTGTTCCTTGCACCAAAATAAAATTCTTTGGTTTGCTCCCCAAGTGACTCGAACCTAGGCTTAATACCCTTGCATGTGGCGCCATTTCCAGAGGCCCTAAGTGGCATCTTCAGGCTACTTTTCCAAGCCTGTTTGTGTGTTAAATTTCACATACTTTTTCTCTTAAGGCCACCTTGCCTTAATTTCCTCTTTTAAACTTTAAAACTCGACATTTCTAAGTCATTTCTAAGTTTCCAAAAATTTTTGTCTGGCTCTTTAAACTTGACATTTCCTTACATTTCCAAGTTTCTTAAATGTTCACTTTCCTCTTTAACTTAGGTTTCCAAAATGTTCACTTTCCTATTTTACTTAGGTTTCCAAAATGGTCACTTTCCTATTTTACTTAGGTTTCCAAAATGTTCACTTTCCTATTTTACTTAGGTTTCCAAAATGTTAACTTTCCTCTTTTTAACGTAACTTTTCTATACATTCCCAGGTTTCCAAAAATATTCAAAATTTATTCATAACATATAAAACATGTCACTTCGTACAATTAACCCGAAAATGCATAGGCCCTTTTTAGGATGTTACAGTTCTACCCCCTTAAAATAATTTCATCCTCGAAATTTCCTACCTAAAATAATTGAGGGTATTGATGACGCATTGCCTCCTCTGGTTCCCACGAAGCTTCCTCCGATCCATGATTGCGCCATAACACTTTGACTAGAGGAACTGACTTTCTCCGTAACACTTTCACATCACGTTCCAAAATCTGAATCGGCTCTTCCTCGTAGGTTAAGTCTGGCCTTAGCTCCACTTCTTCAACTGGTACCACGTGAGATGGATTCGATCGGTAGCGACGTAGCATGGACACATGGAATACGTCGTGCATCTGCTGTAACTCTGGTGGTAACTCTAGCTGGTATGCCACTGGCCCAACTCGCTTTAGTACTTGATAGGGCCCTATAAACCTTGGGCTTAACTTCCCTTTCCGACCAAACCTTATCACCTTCTTCCAAGGTGAGACTTTCAGAAACACTTGGTCTCCCACTTCAAACTCTATTTCCTTCCGCTTGAGGTCTGCGTAAGACTTCTGCCTATCAGAGGCTTCCTTTAACCATGCTCGGATTATCTCAACCTTCTCTTCAATTTCTGCCACTAACTTTGGTCCCAAAACTCGATATTCTCCTAACTCAGTCTAACAAGTAGGAGTTTGACACTTTCGCCCGTACAATGCTTCATATGGTGCCATCCGAATGCTAGCTCGATAACTGTTGTTGTAGGTGAACTCGCTAAAGGCAAGTAATCCTCCCAACTTCCTCCAAATCCATCACACTGACCTCTCAACATATCCTCCAACACTTGTATTACCCGCTCAGACCGCCCATCCGATTGTGGATGAAAAGTCAGAGTGAAGTCCAACTTAGTGCCTAAAGCTTGATGAAGTGCCCTCCAAAATCGAGACGTGAACCTCGGGTCTCTATCCAAAATAATTGACATCGCAGACTGTAGTCTCACAATTTTGCCACATATAACTTGGCTAACTTCAAGGAATAATCCACTCTTACCAGGATGAAATGTGTAGACTTAGTCAAATGGTCCACTATTACCCATACAGAGTCCTTCTTAGTAGGCGTAAGGGGAAGCCCACTAACGAAGTCCATGGTAATTCTTTCCCACTTCCATGCGGAATCTCAATTGGTGAAGCAATCCCGATGGAACTTGGTGTTCATTTCTTAACTTGTCGACACGCCGACATTTTCCCACTAATTCAAAGAACTTCTCGTTTAAGATTAGGCCACCAAAATTGTTCTCTTAGATCTCTGTAAAACTTAGTGCCTCCGGGATGCATAGCATAAGGGCTACCATGCGTTTCCCGAAGAATCCTCTATCTTAACTCCTTGTCCCTCGGCATACAGATCTTTCCTTTGAAGCACAACATTCCCTCATTACTAACTTCATAGTCCTTTAACTCTCCGTTATGTGCTTGTTGTAACTTAACACTTAAATCCTCATCAATCAACTGTCCCTCTTTCACCTTCTTCAACCATGTTGGCTTGACTTGCAACTCAGCCAACAGGCTTCCATCCTCATACAAACTTAAATGGGTGAACATTACCCTTAGGTCCGACACAACCTTCTGACTTAGGGCATCAGCTACCACATTCGCCTTACCCGAGTGGTACTCTATCGAACAGTCATAGTCCTTCAGCAATTCAACCCACCTTCGCTGCCCCAAGTTTAACTCCTTCTGAGTCAATAGATACTTAAGGCTCTTGTGATCTGTGTAGATCACTGACCTTTCTCCATAGAGATAGTGCCTCCACACCTTAAGGGCGAAAACCACTACTGCCAAATCCAAGTCATGAGTCTGGTAGTTCACCTCATGTGGCCTCAACTATCGGGATGCATATGCGACTACCTTTCCGTCTTGCATCAATACGCAACCCAAACCTGTATGGGAACCGTCACAATACACCGTGAATTTCTTTCCTACCTAGTGAATCAATCACTGGAGCTTCGTTAAAACCTTCTTAAGCTTCTCAAAGCTCTCCGCCGCTTATCCGACCATACAAAGGGTACTTCCTTCCTCAACAACTTTGTCAAAGGCACGGCTATAGGCGAGAACCCTTCCACAAACCTTCAGAATAGCTTTCGCCAAACCTAAGAAACTTCGGATCTCACCACGGACCTAGGTGGCTTCCAATCCAACACCGCTTCGATCTTCCTAGGATCCACTCTTATTCCTCTGCGGATACCACATGCCCTAAGAATGCCACCTCCTTGAGCCAAAATTCACACTTCTTGAATTTGGCATGAGCTTCTTCTCCCTTAACACTTGCAAGACAACTCGTAGATGCTCATCATGCTCCTCTTCGGACTTGAGTACACCAAAATATCGTCGATGAACACGACGACAAACCTATCCAATTAAGGTTGGAAAACTCGATTCATCATGTCTATGAACGCGGTCATGCGTTCACAACCCAAACGGCATTATTACAAACTCAAAATGGCCGATCTTGTCCTAAAAGTCGCCTTATGGATATCCGCCTCCTTCACCTTCAACTGATGATATCCCGACCTCAAGTCTATCTTTGAGAATATCAGCCCTCTTCGGTGATCGAACAAGTCATCGATCCTAGGAAAAGGATACTTGTTCTTAATGGTCACTTATTTAATCGACGGTAATCTATGCACATACGATAGTTTCGTCCTTCTTCTTTACAACAGACCGGTGCTCCCATGGAGACACCTTGGGTAGAATAAACCCACGATCAAGCAGTTCATGGATTTAAGCCTTGAGCTCAACCAACTCTTTTGGCGCCCTTTCAGATGGAGCGATTGACACGAGTCGATCCCGATAGCAAATCTATTCCAAATTCCACCTCCCTATCCTGGGGTATTCTGTAATTCCTCCGAAACACATCCTCAAAGTCCCTTACCGCTCTAACTCCATTAACACCTTCCTCCTTTCCATCCAACGCACTTATAAAGGCTAAAAGTGCCTCGCACCCTTTTCGAACCATCTTTTCAGCCTTAAGCGCCGAAACTACATTAGACAAGTAGTTCATTCTCTTTCCTATCATAATGACCACCTCATCCTCAGGGGTCCTTAGTTCCATTCATTTAGCCGCACAATCCAACACGGCTCAATGTTCTACTAACCAATCCATACCAAGTATGAGGTCAAATTCTCCGAAGGGTAACTCCATTAAGTCAGCCCGAAAGCTCACTCCCTGAATTTCTAGAGGTACATTCCGATAGATCTTATCCACCACTACAGTTTGGCCTAACGGGCTTACTACCGTCATCTCCCTACTAGAAAGTTTAAAATCTAGGCCTAGTGTTTCAACTACACTACAGGCAATATAAGAATGGGTCGAGCCCACATCAATTAAGGCATAATATGGCTTGCCATAAATAAAGAACGCATCTGTTATGACGTCCGGTGCGTCCAAAATCCTCCCTCCTGAATCGCTTAAACCAACCCCTTACGCTTTGCCTCAAGATAGCAAAGACCTCTACCTTGTGTTCCACATCCTCCGCCAAAGACCATTACCTCATTATTCAACCATGACCCGTTGAGGTCGTTGTCCTCCTCTACCAGCCTGATTAACATTCTGAGCTACTGATCGACTTTCATCTGGTTTCTTAGGACAATCTTTGAGCATATGGTCCTTGGACCCACACCTAAAACATCCTCCCGTCTTTTTCCAGCACTTCCCTAAGTGCTTCTTCCCACAATGCTCACAAGGACGACATCGCCTCGGTACCAACTTGTCAATTTCTCGGTCCATCAGCTCTGGGCCTTTTCTGCACATTTCTCGACAATCCGGATGACCTATAACCCCTCTTGGGCCTATTCCTATCTGAGCTCTGCTTAACTGAGTCCTTGATTCCCTCGGCTACCTTAGCCTTTTCAACCAACGCGAAAAACTCCCGTTCCTGATGCGGAGCTATCAGTAACCTTAGGTCATCCCTTAACCCGTCTTCAAAACGGACACATCGCTCATGTTCCGTTGCCACTACTCCTCGAGCATATCGGCTTAACCTTAGAAATTTAGCTTCATATGTCTATCGACTTGTTTCCTTGAACGAGCCCTAGAAAAGCTTTCCTTTGCTCATCAATATAACGTGTGCCGACATACTTTTTCCGATATGCCTCCTTGGCATACTCCCAGGTCAGATCCTTAGTCGTGGCACCATCCCAAACAGTTAACCACCATTGGTATGATTCATCCCGTAAGAGTGCCACTATTCCTTTTAACTTTTCCTCCGGGGTCAGATCGAGCTCATCCATAATACGCTCGATTGCTTCCAACCAAGATTCAACCAGATTGGGTGCCACACGGACACTCCACGGAACACCTCACTCAGATTAGCTCGAGTCGCTCGAGTAACTTTCGAGCCCCATATTTCCACCCGCCTCCACCACCATTTTTAACTCAGAGCACGTACTGCGACTAAAGATCATCCCCGTCTAAGCCGAGCGCGCCGACACCGATAATGGGGGGGTGGTGGTGGTGGTAACTCATTGTCGACCCTTGACTCGATCTAATGGGTTCGACAACCATTCTTCCTCTACCGCGTCCTTGATGACTACATCCTCTAGAGCTCATTTCTAACGTCGAGATCCGATTAAGAAGTTTTATGAATTAGTACTTTTGTTTCACTTGATTACCCGTGAAGAAATTTTATGAAACGGAATTTAGGAGTGGTTCTTTCAGATTCATACATGCACACAGTCTTTTCATTCATTCATACATCCATCAAACAATAATGAACCTTCGTTCATTCAAAGAAATGTTGTAGTTTTCATTGTTGTTATTTTTCCACTACCTGTGGGTATTTGCATAATTTGTCCCTCTGAGGTATTTTCGTAATTTGTCAAATAGGGTTCCTTGGTAATTTTGTCAAAAAGTATTTTAGAAATTTTAAGGTCCTGGGGTTCTTTAGTAAATTTTGGAAACTCTAGGGGTATTTCGATAATTTTAAATTTCGGGGCATTTTGGTAATAAACCAGGGTAAATTTGTAAAGTTTAATAATTCAGGGATAGTTTAAAATTTGCAAAACTTTGAGGGTTCTTTTTGAGAAATTTATTTTCCAAAACGATGAAGTTGCAAAAATTTTGGAAATCAGGGTCATTTTGGAAATTTTTGTAAGTTAGGGGCAATTTTGTAATTTTCCAAATATGAAGGTATTTTTGATAATTTGCAAATAAGGGTTTTTGGACTTGTTATAAAATAATGATAATGTTGATTAAAACTATGGGTATTTTAGACATTTTCATAAACCAAGGGCATTTTTATAATTTTACCACTAGGGTATTTTGTAATTTTATAAATAAAAATTTTTCCAAAAATTGTGTGGAAAAATAGTTTTCACAAATTAAAGAAAAAATGATTTTAAGAGTTTTAAAATTAGGGTTCTAAAAAACATGGCTAGTTCCTTTCGGGTTTTAGTTATTGGGTTTAGCCTATGGCCGAGCCTTCTTGGTCGGGGTGAACCAAAGCTACGCATCAAAGTGTGATTTGAGTGAGAGGAGGTGAGTCACACTGACCGCTTAAATACCAAGCTCCCACCGAAACCATTCCTAGGCATGCGACAAGGGTTGCCACACCCACTAAGTCCTCTCGGGTTGAACCGGGTGAACCAAAACTACGCACTGTGTAGGATTCTGCATCATGGTTGCCACACCCTAAGAGGAGGTGAGTCAGTCTTATGTATTTGTGTTTGAGTAGACGCTTAAATACATGCTATTCTCTGCTCTTGGGATCCAATCCTAATCACACATGCGTACCATGGTTGCCACACCCTAACTTAATCGATTAACTTAGCCATAGGTTTGTTTAGTGCATTAAGTCTTATGTATTTGTGTTTGAGTAGACTAATCCTAGGGTTCAAGTTCCTATCATGCTATTTAGAAATCAAGTGATTCTTTTGTTCCATTCCTTTTCTACCCTTCATGATTCACATAATCAATTCACTTTGTAGTTTGAAAACCTTATCTTTCCCAGCTTTTAGCCAAATTTTACCCATTAATTTGTTAAGGCATATTTAAAATCCAATATGCATGTAAATAATAAAAACATGAAGTTAAAAGGCCTTTACAATCCACATAAAACCCAAATGGAAATAAATAAAATAAAGTACCAAGTTTTAAAAGTCGAGAAAATCAGATAATTCATGGCATGAGCACCTCGAGTCCAATCCGTGAACACCTTTTCTACCCCCGTGGTACCAAACCACCGGTGGTGCTAAACCACCGGTGACCCAAAGTCACGATATCCATTAATGTGGTGCTAAACCATCGGTGACCCAAAGTCACGAATAATCCATCCAGGCCAACCCACGTGTGATACCAAATCACCGTGACAATCTCAGATCTCAAAAGTGGGCCAACCCACGGTGGTGTTAAACCACGTGGATAAGTCGCCATGAGGTGCCAAACCTCCGTGTCCCAAAGACACAAGTGTGATACTAAATCATCGTGACCGCATCATTTAATCAAATGATGGGGCCAACCCATCGTGATACCAAATCACTAGCGCCAATCCCGTAAAACAACCATGGGCCAACCCAATCGTGGTGCTAAGCCACTAGGACAAGACGAGGTGCCAAACCTCCGTGACCCAAAGTCACAATAATCAATCAGGTACCAAACCACCGGAGGTGCTAAACCTCCGTGTCCCAAAGACACTGATATCATATTTCCTCCTCTCATATCACTTATACATGTCATATCGATGCAAATCATGCAAGTCATGCTAATCATGCTAACCCGTGTTTCATAGTGTATCCCATAACACATACATCATAAGTCATGATACCACATATCACTAACAAAGCTCAGAATGAAACGGACTTACCCGAATCCGCACATACCCCATTGGGTACCATATCAATCATCATACTATTTTGGTCTTACAAAGGCAATCAGTTTATTAAACATATTACTAAGTAAAAGTGTGTTAGTTTACACACCTGCTCAAACACAAGCTTTAATCCAAATGGATCGATCTAAATCCTCGATTACCTTGCTCCTAAAATCGACCAAACATAGATTAGTCACTTATACCATTCGCCAAAACCAACTAAATCAAGAGGGTTAACGCTAACCTTACCTTACACTTGATTTGGTTTCTACCAACCCGAACCAAGCGATGGTTCTTCCTTAGCAACCAAGACACCCTATTAAGAAGAATTATTAATCTTTGCAACTTTGACTAAACGAGAACTAAGAAAATAGACTTAATAACATCAACTCTTGCCACCACTTACCAACGATTAAAAGAGAAAGAAGACCTCTTGCTTGCTTCCAAAATCCAAAGGCCCTATAACGCAATGATTAACAAAAGATTAACTCCTTTCAACTAACCCAAAATCGCTCTTAACCACCAAAATCAACAAGAACAAGGAGAGGGAAATGGCCATTCGGCTAAACACTTACCTTCCTCTAAACCCGACTAGAACCAAGGCTAGAAGAGATTCACACCACACCAATATTCAGCCAAGAAAACCACTAGGAAAGGGGAGAGATTCTGCCAACCCTTTAAGAAAGAAGGAGGAGAGGATTCGCCTAGAGTTAATCACACTTACGCTTGGCTTAGAATGAAAGGATGGAAGAATAGAGATGAGAAGAAATGGAGGCTACAGAATAGGGTTTGAGAGGAGAAAAGAAAGTTTGAGAGAAAAGTTGAGAGGGTTTCTGACACAAAAAAAATGGAGAAACAATTGAAGAATTCAGCTTAAAAGCAACTCGTGAGTTTAAGACAAGTGTTTTAGGAGAAAAGGATGAAAATGTGAGGAGAGGAAGGTTAGCTAGTTTCGCAACAAAAGAGATCAAGGAAGCAAAAGCACAAAATCTGGCTAGATGCTCAAAAGAAAAGTCGACAAGATATGGTTGCTTGAGACTTTGCCCCAAAGAAGAAAATGGAGAAAACTCCCTTGAAATTTCTTGCTTGTTGACAAAAGAAGAATTTGGCTTAAACAAATTTGACCGAAAATGCACTCCAAATGCCAAAAGAATTTCTGACTCCCATTCCCCACACCAAGTCAGCCCACTCGCCCCAAAATCTCCCCAAGATTCGCCATCACTCCCCAAACACTCCAAGCCACAACTTCAAACTAGTTTGAACTAGTCCATCTCCACAAATCACTCTCCACCCACCATTCAAATCATTTGATTTGGTCTAAGGCGTAGTTTGAACCGCCACAACTTCTCCCTCCATGTCACAAATGGAAGCAAAATAGAGCACTCAGAGCTTGAACACAGTGACCTCCCTTGCAAGTGGCGCCACACACAAGCCTCAAGTGGCTCTATCCCGCCACTCCACCATTTCCTCATTTCTTATGCTAAAATTCACCAAATAATATTTATAAACCCCAAATCCTTCAAATTCCTCCCACCCAAGCCTAAAAGCAAAGATTTTTCCTACCACCCAAAGCTTACACCTAGCTTACAACTAAGCCCCAAAAACATCAAAACAACAACATAGCACACCGCATACATGCAAACAAAGCCATAATAAAATAGCCCCTAACCCGGATATTACAGCCTACCCCTTAAAATAATTTTGACCAAATTACCCGATCGTAAGAGTTATGTATTATTGCTTCATCACATCCTGTTCCCACGTAGCTTCTTCCACACCATGATTCCGCCATAGTACCTTAACCAAAGGCACAGATTTCCCACGCTAGTAACCTTCACATCCCGATCTAGAATCGCATGTTCTTCCTCCATGGTCAACTGATTTACCTCGATCTCTTCCATCGCTACCACACGCGATGGATCCGAACGATAACGCCAAGCATCAAACGTGAAATACGCCGTGAATCGACTTAGCTTTACTGGCAACTCAAGTCGGTAAGCCACCGTCCCCTCGTCTCAAAGACTTTATACTACCAATAAACCTTGACTTAACTTGCCTTTCCTTCCTAACCTTAACACTTTCTTCAACCACAGACCTTCAAAAAGACCTTATCCCCACAAAGAAATTCTATATCTCTCCACTTAAGATCGCAGATAAGACTTCGTCGGGTCCAAGCTTCCTTCAATCGAGCCCTAATCAACTTAACTTGTCTTCGGTCTCAAAGAACCAACTCGTCCCAACAATTGACGCTCACCCAACTCCGCCCAACAAGTAGGAGAGCGACACTTCCTACCATACAATGCCTCATATGGTGCCATCTTGATGCTTTCTTGGTAACTATTGTTGTAGGCTAACTCAACTAATGGCGTAAACTCCTCCCAACTACCTCAAGTCCGTAACACAACCTCTCAAAGATATCCTCTAAATTCTAATAACCTTTCCGACCGCCCCATCGATCGCGAGTGAAAAGTCAGGTCAAGTCTAAATGCGCATCCAGAGTTTGATGCAACGCTTCCGTAACCTCGACGAACTGGATCCCTATCCGAGATGATCGACATCGCACACCGCAAATTTCACTATCTCCGACATACACGCTTTGCCAACCTCAAGTGAGTAATCAACCTCACCTAATAAAGTGAGCCGATTAATCACGATCCACAATTACCCAAATCAATCCTTCTTGCTTGGTGTAAGCGTAATCCACCGATTTAAATCCATGGTTATCCTTTCCCACTTCCACTAAGGAATCTTGATCGGTCAAGCAACCTCGACGGCAATCGATGCTCACTTTGACCCATCGACATGTCGACACTTCCCTACAAACTCTCACACTCTCTTCAGTTCGCCACCAAAATCGCTTCTCGAGATCCTTATACATCTTGCTACCTCCAGATGTATAGCATACGGGCGCTTATGTGCATCCTCAAGAATCATCTGCTCACCAGTCAGTCTCTTCTAAGATACAAACTCTTCCTTGAAAACACAAAGACTCCATCACTAGACAAATCAGAACCTTCCAACCCACCAACCTCGCACCAGAACTCTCAGGCACTCAAACCTCATCCTCTAACTATTTCTCTCGATCCGCTTCAACCCAAGTAGGCTTAACTCGCAACTCGCTGTAATACTCTCGTCGCCATACAAGCTCAAATGGGCAAACATCGCCTTAAGTCCGAACAACCTTACGGCCAACGCGTCGCCACCACGTTAGCCTTGCCCTGGATGATACTCAATCGAATAGTCGTAGTCCTTAAGCAACTCAACCCATCTCATACCGCCTCAAATTCAAATCCTTCCGAGTCAAAAGGTACTTCGACTCTTTATGATCCGTAGACTATCGATCTCTCTCCGCATAAGTAATGCCTCCAAATCTTCAAAGCGAAGACTACAACCGCTTAACTCCAAGTCGTAAGGCTTGATAGTTGACCTCATGTGGCCTCAATCGCCGAGATGCGTAAGCCACAACCTTTCCTTCCAGATCAAGACACAACCTAATCCTCAGATGTGATGCATCGCAGATAATCGTGAATTCCTTACCATTTCAAAGTTGAATCAAATCGAGCTTCGCGTAATCTTCTTAAGCTTGTCGAACTTCCTCATTGCTTCACCCAAACAAATGGAATCCTTTCCTCAACAACTTGGTCATTGGTGCTGATCAACGAGAATCCTCGACAAATCTTCTAGAGTATCCCGCCAAACCCGTAAAACTCAATCTCACCATCGACTTAGGCGGCTTCTAATCCAAAATCGCCTCAATCTTTCGAGGATCCACTTAATCCCTCAAATTTACTACATGACCCAAGAAAGTCACCTCTAAGCCGTAACTCAGACTTACTAAACTTAGCATACAAATGCTTCTCCTCAAAATCAGCAAAGACCACTCGTGAATGCGCATCATGCTCATCTTCCGTTCTTGAGTACACCAAGATATCGCCTATGAAACCACGATGAATCGATCCAAATATCAAACACCCTATTCATCATATCCATGAATGTCGCCAGGCATTAGTCAATCCAAACGGTATTACCGTAAATTTGTAGTGCCCATACCGAGTAATAAACGCTATCTTGTGGATATCCGCCTTCACCTTTTAACGGTGATACCTGCACTCAAATCGATCTTCGAGAATATCGCCGCTCCTTCACCGATCAAACAAGTCATCTATCCATGGCAACTGGATACTTGTTTTTAATCACAACTTATTCAACTCAAGTGTAGTCTATACACATTCGCAGCGCATTCATCTTTCTTCTCTCGACAAAGAGTACCAAGGCTTCCCCAAAGCGTAAACACTTGGCCTAATAAAGCCTCGGTCCAACAACTCGGATCTCGAGCCTTAAGCTCCACTAACTCTTTTGGCGCCATCCTATATAGAGCAATAGACATCAAGGCAGCTTAGTAATGCATCTATCCCAACTCTACCTCACGATCCGTGGCAAACCCTAAGCTCCTTAGAAACACATCAAGAAATTCCTTACTCCGTCCGAACCTTCTCTACAAGAGACTCTTTAGCCTCCAAGGAATAAACATGAACCACATACGCTTCACGTACTTCTTTTCGACCATCTTCTCACCTTCGTAGCAGATACCTACATTGGATAAGTAATCTCCTATTACCTATCATAGCCACTTCATCACCTCTAACGCCTTAAGAACCAAGCGCTTAGTCACACAATCTAACCTTGCCTCGGTACTTAGCCAACCAGCCCATCCCGAGAATCAAATCGAACTCCCCAAACGGCAGCTCCATCAGACAAGAATAAACACTACCCCTTGAAGTTCTAGGGTACATCCTAAATAGCTTATCTACAACTACAGAGTGACTTGTAGGCTAATTACTATCCATCCTCAGAAGTAGTTTCGTAGTCTAAGTCCATGGTCTCTACTATGCTACTAGCAACGTAAGAATGCGCTTAACCCACATCAATCAAAGTAGTAAATGGAGAACCAAAGATCAAGAACGCATTCTGCACGACATCCTGCATCGCCTCCTCTTGCCTTGCCGATACACCAATCTAGGCTGTTTTGCCTCGTAACCACCCGCACTTTCCTCGTCAAGGTTCGCTGCCCCACCGTAACCATTACCTTCTCGCCATTACCACTGGTTCCTGCATGGCGGTCCATTATTCTAACCGAGTACGCCCCGACTCTCGATCAATCCTAGCCAACTTACCGACAAATTCCACACACTGATCCAAAGAGCCACACTCGAAACACCCTTTTCCACCGGCCCAAAGAACCTCCCCAATGAAATTTCCCATAATCTACATCATGATTTCGGCCCCGACTAGCAAGAATAAACCTACTGCACTTATTCTGCCCACTGCTCAGCCCCTGCTCGAGGATTACCCGACCACCCGTAAGATCCAAAACCTCTTATGTCCTGCTCCTATCCATGCCTTGCCTTACCGACTCCTTAACACCCGGCCACCTTAGCCTTCTCAACCAGATGAAGAATTCACGCCTCTTGGGAGCAATTAGCAACCTTAATTCATCTTGCAGTCATCCTCTAAACGAACACACCTCTCGTGTTCAAGAGTCACAATGCCCCTAGCATACCGACCAAATTTCAAGAACTCCTCGCCAGACCATTACGCACTTACTCCCCGAACTAACCTCAAAATGCTCATTTGTTCAATACGATGTAGCTAGCTCCAATGTACTTTTTTCCGATAAGCACTTTGAAATAATCCCACGAAGATCCTCTCGCAAAGATCGTCTCCAACCGTGAGCCACCACCGGGTATGACTCATCCCAAGAAGCTTATACTATGCCCTTCAGTCTCCTCAACAACAGTCTAAATCATCCATAACCTGCTTTGCCGCCCACTAATACTCAACAGGCTGGAGCAACACTTAAACACCTCGTAATACCTTAGCCCTGCTTGCCCGAGTCGCCAGCACGATTTTCTAGCCCCGGCCCACCGCCCAGGCTACCCTTTTCTGTAACTCACGCTGCCTCCTCACATAATCGTGATCATCCCCTCCCGATCTTGAAACTCACCACCTCCAATGGTGGTGGTACCAGATCTCATTCTCAATTGACCACTGCATCCTACGTTCAAAATCGCATCCTACCTCGACTCACGCCCACGACCACGCCCACCTCTAGCCATGACTAAGATCTCTACTTGTCCGATTAAAGAGTTTTATGCATCGATAATTATTCCACTGCTTAAAAGCAAAGTCTTATGAATATTGCTTATTAAAGAAGTTTTGTTTTCGCAAGTCCACGAGTCCTTTCAGCTTTCAGCTTAGAGAAACCTTACTATTACTAGCCATCCAATCACATCTCATCAAAATCACAAGCAATAGTAAAGGGTACTTACTCAGGCGTATTGGTGCCGAGACTCAGTGTCATGCCCTTTTCACACCACATAAAACACAAACACTTAAAACAACCTTTAAAAACATTTGGGCCTCTACCATAGTCCAGCCTTTGAACTTAGCTCAAACCACAATTGTAACACCTAACCCTATCAATACACCACTTAATCGAATCGGTATGTTACGGAAGAATGTATTTGAGATATTTAGGTTTTGGTTAAAAGTTTGATCAAAACACTTTGCTATATTTTGTACTTGTAAAAAAAATAATTATTTAAAACTCCTATTTCATTTTGAAAACTCTGTACTAAAAAACTTAGTTGAATCCATAGATAAAACCTTTTTTTTTCTATTTTGCATCATTTAGAAATCAAGTGATTCTTTTGTTGCTTAAAAATTTCAACTTAGGTGGAAAATCTAAGTTTGAAAACATCCGAAGTTTCGCTCATCTTAAATTACAAAGGTGATACCCAATGGTAAAGTTTAAAACAATTCGCTTTGTAGTTTGAAAACCTTACCTTTCCCGCTTTTAGCCAAATTTTACCCATTAATTTGTTAAGGCATATTTAAAATCCAATATGAGGCATGTAAATAACAAAAAACATGAAGTTAAAAGGCCTTTTATAATCCACATAAAACCCAAATGGAAATAAATAAAATAAAGTACCAAGTTTTAAAAGTCGAGTAAATCAGATTTATTCATGGTATGAGCACCTCGAGTCCATCCTCGGCCCATGTCCGCAACTAAGTGTCACCCGAAATGTCAAAGGAGAAGGTGAGTCGCAAGACTCAGGCATAAATCCTCCCAGATATATACAACATACTAACATACATCATAACAAAGCAATACAATTAATGCAATCCGATCCTAACCATCTCGTAACACTTTTTCTACCCCGTGGTACCTAAACCACTCGGTGGTGCTAAACCACCGTGACCCAAAGTCACGATATCCATCAATGTGGTGCTAAACCACCGTGACCCAAAGTCACTAATAATCCATCTCGTGGAGCCAACCCACGCAGTGATACCAAATCACCGCGACAATCCCAGATCTCAAAAGTGGGGCCAACCCACCTGGTGTTAAACCACGTGGATAAGTCGCCATGAGGTGCAAACCTCCGTGTCCCAAAGACACAAGTGTGATACCAAATCACCGTGATCGCAACACGAATCAAATGATGGGGCCAACCCATCGTAGGATACCAAATCACTAGCGCCAATCCCAGAAATCAACCGCGCCAACCCATTCGTGGTGCTGCCACCGACGAGACGCTAGGGTGCTAAACCTCCGTGACCCAAAGTCACAATAATCAATCGTGGTACCAAACCACCGAGGTGCTAAACCTCCGTGTCCCAAAGACACTGATATCATATTTCCTCCTCTCATATCACCCATACATGTCATATCGATGTAAATCATGCAAGTCATGCGAATCATGCTAACTGTGTTTCATAATGTATCCCATAACACATACATCATAAGTCATGATACCACATATCACTAACAAAGCTCGTAATGAAACAGACTTTACCGAATCAGGCACATACCCCATTCAAGTACCATATCAATCATCATACTGCTTTTGGTCTTACAAAGGCAATCAGGTTTATTAAACATATTACTAAGTAAAAAGTGTTAGTTTACACACCTGCTCAAACACAAGCTTTAATCCAAACGACCGATCTAAATCCTCGATTACCTTGCTCCTAAAATCGACTCAAACATAGATTAGTCACTTATACCATTCGCCAAAACTAACTAAATCAAGAGGGTTATCGCTAACCTTTGCCTTACACTTGATTTGGTTTCACCAACCCAACCAAGCGATGGTTCTTCCTTGCAACCAAGACACCCTATTAAGAAGAATTATTAATCTTTTGCAACTTTGACTAAACGAAACCAAGAGAATAGACTTAATAACATCAACTCTTGCCACCACTTACCAACGATTAATGAGAAAGAAGACTTCTTGCTTGCTTCCAAAATCCAAAGGCCCTATAACGCAATGATTAACAAACCATTAACCTTTTCAACTAACCCAAAATCCTCTTAACCACCCAAAATCAACAAGAACAAGGGAGAGGAAATGGACATTCTACCAAACACTTACCTTCCTCTAAACCCGACTAGAACCAAGGCTAGAAGAGATTCACACCACACCAATATCCCGCCAAGAAAACCACTAGAAGAGGGGAGAGATTCGCCAACCCTTTAAACAAGAAGGAGGAGAGGATTCTGCCTAGAGTTAATCACACTTACGCTTATTTAGAAATGAAAGGATGAAAGAATAGAGATGAGAAGAAATGGGCTACTGCAATAGGGTTTGAGAGGAGAAAAGAAATTTTGAGAGAACAAGTTGAGAGGGTTTCACACAAAAGAAATGGAGAAAACAATTGAAGAATTGGCTTAAAAGCAACATGAAGTTTTAAGACAAGTGTTTTAGGAGAAAGGATAAAATGTGAGGAGAGGAAGGTAGCTAGTTTCAACAAAAGAGATCAAGGGAAGCAAAAGCACAAAATCATTAGATGCCCAAAAGAAAAGTCGACAAGATATGGTTGCTTGAGACTTCGATTCCTAAAGAAGAAAATGGAGAAAACTCTTGAAATTTCATTGCTTTTGACAAAAGAAGAATTTAGCTTAAACAAATTTGACCTAAAATGCACTCCAAATGCCAAAAATTTCTAAGACTCCCACTCCCCCCACACCAAGCCGCCCACCTCCAAAATCTCCCCCAATATTCTAGCCATCACTCCCCCAAACACTCCAAAGCCACAACTTCAAACTAGTTTGAACTAGTCCACCTCCACAAATCACTCTCCACCCACCATTCAAATCATTTGACTTGGTCTACAGTGCAGTTTGAATCGCCACAACTTCTCCCTCCATGTCAGTCAAAATGGAAGCAAAATAGAGCACTTTGTGCTTGAACACAGGACCTCCCCGCAAGTGGCGCACACACACAAGCCTCAAGTGGCGCCTATCCGCCACTCCATCACCTCATTTCTTATGCTAAAATTCACCAAATAATATTTATAAACCCCAGCCTTCATTCCTCCCACCTAAGCTTAAAAGCAAAGATTTTTCCTACCACCTGTGCTACACCTAGCTACAACTAAGCCCCAAAACATCAAAACAACAACATAGCACACCGAGCACATGCAAACAAAGCTATAATAAAATAGCCCCAACCCGGATATTACGACTTAGGTGCCATGCCGAAAAACACGCTTATTTCAAAAGATACTTTATAAAGCTTATTTGGGCTTGATTTGAAAACGTTTTGGGCCTTAGCCCACAGGCCGAGAGTTTAAAACTGAGCTCTGATACCAAATTGAAACACCCCACACCCGGCCCACGAGCCTAGACCGGATCTGGTATGCTCCTCGATGTAAACCGATTCAAATTTCTTTTGTTACATTGAAAATTGTGTGTTTTGAAGATAATTTGTAGTGGGTTGGGCTTGAGTTGAAAACAAGTTTATATCGTTATTAAAAATCCTTTTTAATTAGGTGACAAAACGTTTGGGCTTTGTATTAAATTACTTAATCTTTCAATAATTATAAAGATTGTAGGCTCAATAAATAAAAAAATAAGGTAAACGCTACTACGGCCTTATTACATCAAATAATTTCCAAAATTAAAACCAAAATAAACTTTAAAATACTTAAATTAAAATAAAAGTCCAAGTTCTAAATTTCTTGCTGTGCATGGCCATCCCTAAGCTTACCGTTAACCCGATCCATCACTAATCGTCACGAAACATGTTCCCACAACGGGTGAGTCAACTGACTCAATGTGTAACCAACACTAAAATTAATAATCGGGCATACCATACATGTCATGTTCACATAATAATTCAAGATAATGATGCAACCCAAACCCAAACCTAGATGCCATCCGCTACACATCCCCGCACTAACTTCGCACACAGTGGGGACTACTAAGTCAACCTCCATCCGCTATACACCATCAAGGTAGTCGCCGCAATGACGTGCTCATTGCCCATATAAAAGTTCGTGGCATAGCCACCAGATTTAATAATCGTGTCATGTGACACCACATTCGAGATAATGTAACCGAGGTTACCACATTAGGATAATGTGACCAAGTCACCACATTCGATAGTGGGACCAAGTCACCACATTCACTTCCCTTTCTCATATAACCCAATGCCCCATATTAATCACATCATGCATATCATACTTAAAATTCACATTCATGTCACTTTTCACATGTTAAATATAACATATTTCATAATCCTAGTAGGAGTAGGAAACGTAACTGAGTACTTTGTACCATAACATGGTACCTTAGCCATATTCACATTCTTATAAACATGCATATATTTATTATAGCCATGAATCTTATTAAAAGTAGTGTAGGGTACACACCTGA
Source organism: Gossypium rotundifolium (assembly GCA_025506655.1). Taxonomy (NCBI): domain Eukaryota; kingdom Viridiplantae; phylum Streptophyta; class Magnoliopsida; order Malvales; family Malvaceae; genus Gossypium; species Gossypium rotundifolium. Next base: position 174,380,371 of record CP106724.1, read on the forward strand.
TTCGCTTTAAAAATTTTATTGAAATCAAAACCGATCTCATCGCCTTGGATCTCAAGACCTACATTCTACCAACCTCATTATGTTAGCATTAAGCCTATTCGCCATAACACCCAATCCTAGTGGATTTGTACATTAAAACCTACCTTGGTGCCGATTGATGCCTAAACAAATGTCGAAACTTTGGATCTCTCCTTTCTTGTATTCGCCAAGCACTAGATCTTACATAGGTTAGTTTCGGCTTTTGAATATTTAAAGAACAAATCTAAGTACTAATCTAGGCTTTAGCCGAATATACATAGGTGCTTACCTTCCAAATCTTAAATCACGGATTGGATCTTTGCTTCCTTAATACCGCCAAAACCCTTGAATGTTGAAACCTCGAGAACTCCTCTTTCTAGTCGACACCATCTAAATCTCGAGATTCCTTCCATAGTTTCTACCAAAATACAATATGAGGGATTAGTCCCTAAATTTCGACAGGCTTAAAAAGAATTGAGTGAAAACTGAGTCTAGATCTTACCCTTACTTGGAGAAATTGATAGCCTTTATATCTTGTCAACACAAAGATTCGGCCTTGAGACTTGGAGAAGAGTCGGCTATGGTCACTTAGGTAAGAAAGAAAGATCTAAGGTCTTAGGGAGAATCGGTGATAGTTTGATTTGAGTTGAACAAGGTTGCGGCTAAGATGGAATAGGAAGAGGAGAATTTTGACTTTTAATGGTTGATGAAAACGTGAGAGGGAGAGGTGAAAGACTTAGGAGATTCGACAGAGAGAGGAACTTAGGAGATTCGGCAGAGAGAGGAATGGTGAGGAAGTAAAAGAAATCAAGAAAAGATGGACACTTTATTTGACAAATTCGGCTATGACTTAATCTCTAGCCTTACCTTGTTTTTCTTCAATTCTTATCCCTTATCACCTCTTTAAATTATTAAAATAAATCCATCACTTATCCATCTTATCTGCTGAATTTTAACAACAATAAAACACCTCCCTTATAGTGCCTTAATGCCGTCCAACTCTCTTGTTCCTTGCACCAAAATAAAATTCTTTTGTTTGCTCCCCAAGTGACTCGATCCTAGGCTCAATACCCTTGCATGTGGCGCCATTTCCAGAGGCCCTAAGTGGCATCTTCAGGCCACTTTTCCAAGCCTGTTTGTGTGTCAAATTTCACATACTTTTTTCTCTTAAGGCCACCTTGCCTTAATTTTCTCTTTTAAACTTTAAAACTCGACATTTCTAAGTTATTTCTAAGTTTCCAAAATTTTCGCTTAGGCTCTTTAAAATTGGACATTTCCTTACATTTCCAAGTTTCCTAAATGTTCACTTTCCTCTTTAACTTAGGTTTCCCCTACTAGAAAGTTTAAAATCTAGGCCTAGTGTTTCAACCACACCAGTGCAATATAAGAATGGGTCGAGCCCACATCAATTAAAGCATAATATGGCTTGCCATAAATAAAGAACGTATCAGCTTATGATGTCTGTGCGCCCATTCCTCTCCGGCGAATCGCTAAACCAACCCCTACCGCTTTACTCGATTAGCAGACTTCCCGCTTTGTGTTCCATGTCCTCTCACAAGACCATTACCTCTCGTTATTCAACCATCCCTTGGAGGTCGTTGTCCTCTCTACCACTCGATTAACATTATGAGCTACCGATCGACTTTCATCCGTTTCTAGGACAACTTGAGCATATGGTCCTGGACCCACACCTAAAACATCCTCCCGCCTTTTTCCAACACCGCCTCTAAGTGCTTCTTCCACAATGCTCACAAGGACGATATCGCCTTGCATTAACTTGTCAATTCTACCATAAGCTCGGGCCTTTTTGCACATTTCCGATGATTCGATGACCTATAACCCTCTTGGGCTATTCCTATCTCAGCTCGCTAACCGAAGTCTTTGATTCCCGCTACCTTAGCCTTTTCAACCAACGCGAAAAACTCCTGCTCCGATGTGGAGCTATCAAGAATCTTAGGCCATCCCTTAACCTGCCTTCAAACGAACACATCGCCATGTTCCGCTGTACTACTCCTCGAGTATATCGGCTTAACCTTAGAAATTTAGCTTTATATGTCATATCGACTTGTTTCCTTGAACGAGCCCTAGAAAAGCTTTCCTTTGCTCATCAATATAACGTGCCGATTATACTTTTTCCTATGCCTCCGGCATACTCCTGTGTCGATCCTAATCGTGGCACCATCCTGCATGCTTAACCACCATTGGTATGATTCATCCCGAATAAAGGCCACCATTCCTTTCAACTTTTCCTTCGGGGTCGACGAGCTCATCCATAATACGCCATTGCCCAACCAAGATTCACCAGATCGGTGCCACACCGCACACTCCACTTAAACACCTCACTCATAGCTCAGAGTCGTCAGTAACGGACTTTCGAGCCCCATATTTCCACCCGCCTAGCCACCATTTTAACTCAGAGTACGTACCACGATACAAGATCATCCCCCTGCCTGCTCGCCGCCTCACACGATAAAATGGGGAAGGTGGTATGTGGTAACTTATTATCGACTTCTCGACCCGATCTAATGGGTTCGAGACAACCATTCTTCCTCTACCGCTGCCCTTGACCACATCCTCTAGAGCTCATTTCTAACGCCGAGATCTGATTAGAAGTTTTATGAATTAGTACTTTGTTTCACTTGATTACCCGTGAAGAAATTTTATGAAACGAAATTTAGGAGTGGTTCTTTTCAGATTCATACATGCACATGCTTTTCATTCATTCATACATCCATCAAACAATTATGAACCTCGCTCATTCAAAGAAATGTTGTAGTTTTATGTTGTTATTTTTCCACCAACTGTGGGTATTTATGAATTTGTCCTATGTGGTATTTTCATAATTTGTCAAATAGGGTTCCTTGGTAATTTTGTCAAAAGTATTTCAAAATTTTAAGGTCCCGGGTTCTTTGGTAAATGACTCTTGGTATTTCGATAATTTTGAATTTTGGGGCATTTTGGTAATAAACTGTGGTAAATTTGTAAAGTTTAATAATTCAGGATATTTCAAAATTTGCAAAACTTTGAGGGTTCTTTTTGAGAAATTTATTTTCCAAAACGATGAAGTTGCAAAAATTTTGGAAATCGTGGTCATTTTGGAAATTTTGTGTTAGGTAATTTTATAATTTTCCAAATATCAAGGTATTTTTGATAATTTGCAAATAAGGGTTTTTGACTTGTTATAAAATAATGATAATGTTGATTAAACTGTGGGTATTTTAGACATTTTATAAACCAAGGCATTTTTGTAATTTTACTAGGGTATTTTTGTAATTTTATAAATAAAATTTTTTCCAAAATTGTGTGGAAAATAGTTTTCACAAATTAAAAAAATGATTTTAAGAGTTTTAAAATTAGGTTCTAAAAAACATGGCTAGTTCCCTTTCTGTTTTAGTTATTGTTTGCCTATGGCCGAGCTTCTTGGTCGTGTGAACCAAAGCTACGCACTGCAGATTTGAGGAGGAGGTGAGTCACACTGATCGCTTAAATACCAAGTTCCCACCGAAACCATTCCTAGGCATGCATTGGGTTGCCACACCCACTAAGTCCTTCGTTAGGGGTGAACCTGCCACGCACTGTAGGATTCTCAAGAGGAGGTGAGTCACTAGGACCTTAAATACTGTGCTCTTCCGATCCAATCCAGACATGTACCATGGTTGCCACACCCTAACTCGATTAACTTAGCCATAGGTTTGTTTAGTGCATTAAGTCTTATGTATTTGTGTTTGAGTAGACTAATCCTAGGTTCAAGTTCCTATCATGCTATTCTGCTCCATTCCTTTCTACCCTTCTATGATTCACATAATCACACGTATAGTTAGGTACTTACTCGTGGATCATGTGTCGAGACTTTGTAACACCCCTAACCCTAAGCATACACCACTAATCAACTCGGTATGTTACTGGAAGAATGTATTTGAGAGATTTAGGTTTTGGTTAAAAGTTTGATCAAAACACTTTGCTATATTTTGTACTTGTAAAAAAATGATTATTTAAAACTCCTATTTCATTTTGAAAACTCTGTACTAAAAAACTTAGTTGAATCCATAGATAAACCTTTTTTTTTTTCTTTGCATCATTTAGAAATCAAGTGATTCTTTGTTGCTTAAAACATTCTCGAACTTAGGGTGGAAAATCTTAAGTTTGAAAACATCCAGTTTCTTCATCTTAAATTACAAGCAGGATACCCGATGGTAAAGTTTAAAACAATTCACTTTGTAGTTTGAAAACCTTATCTTCCCAGCTTTTAGCCAAATTTTACCCATTAATTTGTTAAGGCATATTTAAAATCCAATATGCATGTAAATAACAAAAACATGAAGTTAAAAGTCATTACAAAATATGGTTTCCACTACGAAACATTTCGTGCAAATATCCAGAGAAGTGTGGGATTACACACCATTTCAAACATGTATTCGGAATAATATGGGATTACACACCTTATTCGGAATCCGTAACACGATACTCTCTGTGGCACCTAAAGGTACAATTGGTCAACAATTAGTCGAAAGCCCAATTTACAACTTCAACCAAGTATTGCGATTGATTAGCAATCTATATCACTTATCGATTGAACAAAGGAGTGAGTGTCAACACAAATGAGAAGAAATGATATAGAAGAGATGAAGGGTTCAGCTATTGGAGAAAAAGAACAAGGATGATTCGGCCTGTAACATCCTAAAATTGGGCCTAGTAGGATTGGGCCCAATGGCGTAGGAATATTTAAATTTTTGAGAACAAGAGAATGACAATATTGCAAATTGGACTTATTAGTTAAGTGAATTTGGAAGGTTACGAGGCTTCTATGAAGTTCCGGGTTCGAGTTGGGCCTTAGTAAAATTTTGTGATTTAGCCTATTAAGGAGAGATAGTAAGTGGCTTCAAGGCTTATGGAATTAGATGAGTAATTTGTTAGCATAAAGGAGCTTATGGTAAAAAGGTTATGGCATTAAGTGATGTACCTTGAGGGAAGAGGTTCAAATCCCATTGTTTGCAAATTTGACTATTATTTTTGCTTTCCTTCCTTATGTGTCGGCCAAGAAGTATTTTTGGTAAGTGTGGACTTTATTATTTTGGTAAGGTGGCTAAAAGAATATGGCAAGTTAAAGTTTGGGAAAGGAATCAAGAGGAATAGGAAAGAAAGGGGACAAGAGGCTAATATCGGGGAGGTGTTTTGGAAAGTATGAGTGGCCAAATCTTATCCTAAGGGGATGCATGTGGATGGTTTTTGGAGTAATTAGGTGGCTGAAATTTTATTTGGCATTTGGTAAAGTCTTAGCTTTGTTTTGGCCAAAAATCCTTTTGACAACTTTGTGCCATTTCTCTCAATTTTGCAACCCTCCTTGCCAAATCATAGTAGCACAATAGTGCATTGTTTTTCCTCTCAAATTCTTTTCTTTTCCTTTGCTTTGTGCGAAATTACAAGCCTTGGTGACCATAGCTTCTTCTTTCTTTTACTTTGGCGAATTCCCTAGCACAATTGTGCATTTTCTTGCTCTTTTGTTTGATCAAGATTTTCATCTATTGTTTATTCCCTTTTGATTTTCAAATTACAAGGCACTCTTCTTCCATCCAATCTCTTCTTAATCAAATCGGTAAGTAATCGTATTTTCCTCTTTTCATTTCATTTTCTTTTCCTCCAAGCCGTATATAGGTGAAGGGGTGTATTGTGGTGATTCCTCCTCGCTCGAATAAGGTGTGGCTAACATTGTTTTGTGTTAATCACTTTTAAGGACTCAAGTACTTTATCGGAGGCCAATCGAACACCTATTCCTCGTAATAAGAGACTCAGATTGTTGGTAAGTGATAGATTGTTAATCAATCAAAATAATTGGTTGAAGTGGTAAATTCAGTTTTGGGATTAATTGTTGATCGATTGTATCTTTAGGTGTCGCGGAGAATTTCGTATTACGGATTCGAATAAGGTGTGTAATCCGTACCCTTCCGAATATATGTTTGAAATGGTGAGTAAGTCTCACATCTCTTTGAAAGTTTACATGAAATATTCTGTGATTGGTAGAAATACCGAATAAAACCAATAACCGCATTCGTGATCACTTTCGAGTGCGTATATTCGTAGTGGTAATCGTATTTTGTAATAAAACAGTTTCGGTCGAAACAGTGTCTTGTATTTGAAAAATCATGAAAAATTGAAAAAGGAATTACAAAGTGAATAAGATATCAGATTAAGTCTTACTGTGTCTATTTTAATATGGAAGAAATGGAGAAGGAAAAGGAATATTAGATTCTGAGATATGTTAATTTTAGTGAGACTGGTTTTGAATGACTTCGGGATATTCTGTTCTGTTTTGGAAAAATCAAATAAAATTGTACAAAGTGAATTAAGAGTTATAATTGATATGTATGGACTCCTTAGTGAATATATTTTCAAAAGAAATAAGTGGGACCAGTAGATGAAAATCGTACAGTAAGATATTTGAGATTAAGGTAAGAGAGGTCAGAATCATTGGACAGTGAAACAAGGGAAATTTTAAGGAATAAACTGTACTAAATGGTTAAGGTAAAAATTCTGGAAAACTTATAGTAGAAAGATATACGAGTCTAGTTTCAAGGAAAATTTACGGATTTAGATTTGAGTTTTCTAACTTGAGTTATAGCCAATTTAGTCAGTGTGATGCAGTTGGACAGTTTCGTTTTTATGCGAAATTAGTAATAAAGCTTAGGTTGCGAAATTACCATTATACCCTTAGAGGGTAAATTCTTGAATTACCCTTTGTGGTACGATTACGAATTATGAAAATGTCCTTACGGGTCAAGTTACAAAAATGCCCCTAATGGGCGAATTATGAAAATGTCCCTATGGACTAAATTACGAAAATACCCTTTATGGGTCAAATTGAAATATGTTGCTATATGGGCCTCATGTGAATAATGGGCCAAATTTTCTAGATCGATTAATGGGCTGAAAACCCTGAAAAATAGTTAAATGGGCCAAATCTCGCTAGATCAATAAATGGGCCGAAATCTCTGCTAGATCGTTAAATGGGCCGAAAATATGCTAGATCGTTAATTGAGCCTAAGTTGCTAAAGTGCTAAATGGGCTAAATGTTATTTTGTGTTATGGGCCTTAATTAAAAACTTGAAATATTGATTCTTTTGTAAATTGGGCCTTTTGCTAAAATTATCATATGGATATAAATTGTTATGCATACATGTTTGCATGGGTTGGGAAAATGATGAAGAGAAGAAAGGCTTGTTGCCAAAATCTAGTTCGGTGGCTCGCCACAAATAATCAAATATGGCTTATTGCCTCTAGTTAAATGGCTCGCCACAAATAATCAAATGGCTTATTGCCTCTAGTTCGGTGGCTCGCCACAAATGTGGCTTATTGCCTCTAGTTCGGTGGCTCGCCACAAATAATCAAATGGCTTATTGCCTCTAGTTCGATGGCTTTGCCACAAATATAAAATGGCTTAATGCCTCACGTTGGTGTGTTGGCGGGGTGGGTTGACTTGATCCCCAGGTGTGATGGTTGGTGCGGGGTGTGTAGTGGATGGAAATTAGGCTTGGTTTGGGAATTGCATATCACATGCATATTATATACATGTTATAATTGTATTTGGGCTTAGGCCCAAAATATTGCTATGTGTGTTCCGACCCAGTGGATGATGGTAAGGGGATTATACACTGAGTTCTTGTAACTCACCCCCTTTCTCTTAAACCTGTAGGTAATGCTCCGTGAGGTGGACTTGGCCCATGGATGACTCGGTGGAGGCCATTCTTCAGAAATAGTGTTTTGAATTTTAAATTTCTATTCCGTTATTTTATTATTTTGGTTTAAGTTGTAATAAGGCCTCGAACTATTTTATTATTTGCTTTATGGTTGGTTTACTTATTATTTTGCTTAAATTGTTTTAAACGAGAATTTTCTAAGAAACGAAAATAAAAGTTTTTCCAAAATTTATTAATAAATGGATTTCAAGATAAACTTTTACAAATATGATTTAACTTTCGAACTTTCTTTCAATTTATTAACGACATTTTTAAAAGTCACGGATTTAAAGTTTAACTCCTTGATTTGTGATTTATCAAATTACTTGTATTTTATCTACGTTTAGAAATGTTTTCAAAAATATTGTTACAACTCTAGTTTTTGCAAATCGTTTATTTCAAATATGCTTTCATAAGCGAAAAGGTTTATTAAAGATAATTATATTTTCACATAGACAGAATTGCTTTAGATGTATTGGGGTTTAACAAAGAGGTGTGATTCTCAAACAAGTTGTTAACAATTGCAAAGATGGTTTTGAAAAACACTTCCATGTGGCACGTCGATTCGGCCTAACTTCTAAGTAGGGTTTGGGGTGTTACATTTTATGGTATCGAGCCTAGTTTGAAAGCTCTACTGTGGTTTGGGTTCATAAATGTTTCGAAATTGTTTTGAATTTTAAATTATAATACGTTTGAAAGGAAGTATGGCACCACGGGTATCCAAGCACCAAGTCAAGTAAGTATTTGTTTTCGTTTTATGATTATTGTGATATGACTATAGGAACACTCTAAAACTTTTAGTTTTAGATATTGAAACTATAGAGATTGAGACTTTAAGATGCGTTTTTATGAAAACAACTTCTACTCTTATACTCCATAAAATATTGTTTAATAAACACTGAAATAGCATAATGATTCATAAAACTCTTAATCGATTATATCGACTTAGTGAACATGAGCGCTAGAAGACGCGGACCTTGAGACGTGGACGTGGTAGAGGGTGAGGTGCTAGGGCTAGATCTTTGGCACCAAGGCATGTGCCCGAAAGGGAGACGTTGGCATCGCCGATGGTCGAGACAGGATCTCGTGTCCGATTTAAGGTTGATGAGTGACTCGAGATAGTTAAGAAAGTATTGGAGGAGGTTAAAGGAATCGGTGAGGCACTTTGAGTTGAGTGCGTGGATTATAAGAAGAAAAGAGATCGTGGTTCTTTAGGGTCACGGTCTAGATTACGTGAAGCGTGTCAAGGCACATCAAACTTTTCGACTTGCGATTATTGCGATAGCGTCATCCGGAGAATCTTGGAGGAGGTTAGGAGCATCTTTGGAGATGCGAGTCTAAGGAGCATAAGGCTCGAGATTGTTACATCACCATCAAGTCGATTATGGTTGGAAGTGATGATAGAATGTAAGAAAATTTTTGGTATAAGTGGTATATAACGGTTTGCTATTGTGGTTAGATGTTTGGTTGTGTAAAAGGATTTAAGATTAAGTTAAAAGTACATTGTGGTTTTTTAAGAGTAGAGTCTTGTAAAGCTTAGTGATGTGATCTGAGCGTCGTTTAGTAGTTGATTGGAAATTTCGAGAGACGAAATTTCTTTAAGGAGGGTAGAATTGTAACATCCTAAAATTGGGCCTAGTAGGATTGGGCCCAATGGCGAGGAATATTTAAATTTTGAGAACAAGAGAATGACAATATTGCAAATTGGACTTATTAGTTAAGTGAATTTGGAAGGTTACGAGGCTTCTATGAAGTTCCGGGTTCGAGTTGGGCCTTAGTAAAATTTTGTGATTTAGCCTATTAAGGAGAGATAGTAAGTGGCTTCAAGGCTTATGGAATTAGATGAGTAATTTGTTAGCATAAATGAGCTTATGGTAAAAGGTTATGGCATTAAGTGATGTACCTTGAGGAAGAGGTTCAAATCCATTGTTTGCAAATTTGACTATTATTTTTGCTTTCCTTCCTTATGTGTCGGCCAAGAAGTATTTTTGGTAAGTGTGGACTTTATTATTTTGGTAAGGTGGCTAAAAGAATATGGCAAGGTTAAAGTTTGGGAAAGGAATCAAGAGGAATAGGAAAGAAAGGGGGACAAGAGGCTAATATCGGGGGAGGTGTTTTGGAAAGTATGAGTGGCCAAATCTTATCCTAAGGGGGGATGCATGTGGATGGTTTTTTGGAGTAATTAGGTGGCTGAAATTTTATTTGGCATTTGGTAAAGTCTTAGCTTTGTTTTGGCCAAAAATCCTTTTGACAACTTTGTGCCATTTCTCTCAATTTTGCAACCCTCCTTGCCAAATCATAGTAGCACAATAGTGCATTGTTTTTCCTCTCAAATTCTTTTCTTTTCCTTTGCTTTGTGCCGAAATTACAAGCCTTGGTGACCATAGTTTCTTCTTTCTTTTTACTTTGGCCGAATTCCCCTAGCACAATTGTGCATTTTCTTGCTCTTTTGTTTGATCAAGATTTTCATCTATTGTTTATTCCCCTTTTGATTTCCGAAATTACAAGGCACTCTTCTTCCATCCAATCTCTTCTTAATCAAATCGGTAAGTAATCATATTTTCCTCTTTTCATTTCATTTTGTTTTTCCTCCAAGCCGTATATAGGTGAAGGGGTGTATTGTGGTGATTCCTCCTCAAGTAGAATAAGGTGTGGCTAACATTGTTTTGTGTTAATCACTTTTAAGGACTCAAGTACTTTATCGGAGGGCCAATCGAACACCTATCCCTCGTAATAAGAGACTCGAATTGTTGGTAAGTGATAGATTGTTAATCAATCAAAATAATTGGTTGAAGTGGTAAATTCAGTTTTGGGATTAATTGTTGATCGATTGTATCTTTAGGTGCATGGAGAATTTCGTTACGAATTCGAATAAGGTGTGTAATCCGTACCCTTCGAATATATGTTTGAAATGGTGAGTAAGTCTCACATCTCTTTGAAAGTTTACATGAAATATTCTGTGATTCGATAGAAATACCGAATAAAACTGATATCCGGCATTCGTGATCACTCGAGAGTGCGTATATTCGTAGTGGTAATCGTATTTTGTAATAAAATAGTTTCGATCGAAACAGATATCTTGTATTTGAAAATCATGAAAAATTGAAAAAAGGAATTACAAATTGAATAAGATATTAGATTAAATCTTACTGTGTCTATTTTAATATGGAAGAAATGGAGAAGGAAAAGGAATATTAGATTCGAGATATGTTAATTTTAGTGAGACTGGTTTTGAATGACTTCAGGGTATTCATGTCTGTTTTGGAAAAATCAAATAAAATTGTACAAAGTGAATTAAGAGTTATAATTGATATGTATAGACTCCTTAGTGAATATATTTTCAAAAGAAATAAGTGGGACCAGTAGATGAAAATCGTACAGTAATATATTTGAGATTAAGGTAAGAGAGGTCAGAATCATTGGACAGTGAAACAAGGAAATTTTAAGGAATAAAATGTACTAAATGGTTAAGGTAAAAATTCTGGAAAACTTATAGTAGAAAGATATACGAGTCTAGTTTCAAGGAAAATTTATGGATTTAGATTTGAGTTTTCTAACTCGAGTTATGGCCAATTTAGTCAGTGTGATGCAGTTGGACAGTTTCGTTTTATGCCCCAAATTAGTAATAAAGCTTAGGTTTGAAATTACCATTATACCCTTAGAGGGTAAATTCTTGAATTACCCTTTGTGGGTACGACATCGAATTATGAAAATGTCCTAACGGGTCAAGTTACGAAAATTCCCTAATGGGCGAATTATGAAAATGTCCCTATGGACTAAATTACGAAAATACCCTTTATGGGTCAAATTGAAATATGTTGCTATATGGGCCTCATGTGAATAATGGGCCAAATTTTCTAGATCGATTAATGGGCTGAAAACCCTGAAAAATAGTTAAATGGGCCGAAATCTCTGCTAGATCAATAAATGGGCCGAAATCTCTGCTAGATCGTTAAATGGGCCGAAAATATGCTAGATCGTTAATTGAGCCTAAGTTGCTAAAGTGCTAAATGGGCTAAATGTTATTTTGTGTTATGGGCCTTAATTAAAAACTTGAAATATTGATTCTTTTGTAAATTGGGCCTTTTGCTAAAATTATCATATGGATATAAATTGTTATGCATACATGTTTGCATGGGTTGGGAAAATGATGAAGAGAAGAAAGGCCTGTTGCCAAAATCTAGTTCGGTGGCTCTGCCACAAATAATCAAATATGGCTTATTGCCTCTAGTTCGGTGGCTCTGCCACAAATAATCAAATGGCTTATTGCCTCTAGTTCGGTGGCTCTGCCACAAATGTGGCTTATTACCTTTAGTTCGGTGGCTCTGCCACAAATAATCAAATGGCTTATTGCTCTAGTTAAGTGGCTTTGCCACAAATATAAAATGGCTTAATGCCTCGGTGGTGTGTTGGCGGGGTGGGTTGACTTGATCCCCACAGGTGTGATGGTTGGTGCGGGGTGTGTAGTGGATGGAAATTAGGCTTGGTTTGGGAATTGCATATCACATGCATATTATATACATGTTATAATTGTATTTGGGCTTAGGCCCAAAATATTGCTATGTGTGTTCAGACCAGGTGGATGATGGTAAGGGATTATACACTGAGTTCTTGTAACTCACCCCTTTCTCTTAACCAGTAGGTAATGCTCTTTGAGGTGGACTTGGGCCATGGATGACTCGGTGGAGGCCATTCTTGAAATAGTGTTTTGAATTTTAAATTTCTATTCCGTTATTTTATTATTTTGGTTTAAGTTGTAATAAGGCCTCGAACTATTTTATTATTTGCTTTATGGTTGGTTTACTTATTATTTTGCTTAAATTGTTTTAAACGAGAATTTTCTAAGAACAAAAATAAAAGTTTTTCCAAAATTTATTAATAAATGGATTTCAAGATAAACTTTTACAAATATGATTTAACTCGAACTTTCTTTCAATTTATTAACGACATTTTTAAAAGTCACGGATTTAAAGTTTAATTCCTTGATTTGTGATTTATCAAATTACTTGTATTTTATCTACGTTTCAAATGTTTTCAAAATGTTGTTACAACTCTAGTTTTTGCAAATCGTTTATTTCAAATATGCTTTACATGGCTGAAAAGGTTTATTAAAGATAATTATATTTTCACGTAGACAGAATTGCTTTAGTTGTATTGGGGTTTAACAAAGAGGCTGTGATTCTCAAACAAGTTGTTAACAATTGCAAAGATGGTTTTGAAAAACACTTCCATGTGGCACGTCAGATTCGGGCCTAACTTCTAGGCCGGGTTTGGGGTGTTACACTGCCTCTATGTAAAATCGATTAAAAGAAATGAGAGAAGGGTTGGAGAATTTTGTAAAAAGGAAAAGAAAGATGGAAAAGGAGTGCTTAACTAAATTCGGTTTTTCCAAAGGAAAATGAGTGAAATAATTTGGTCTCAATGGTTAGGTACTTTCGGCAAACAAGAAAGAAATGAAGAAAAATGCTCACTAATGGCTTGAAGTTTTGGCAAAGAGAAAAAAAAAATGAGGAAAGAAAATGACACCAAAAAGCTAAGGAGAAAACAACCTCTCAAGCACCAAAAATTGCCAATTGCCTTAAGAAAAATTCGACTATCCCTTTTTCTCCCTACCAAAACCTTGTATCATCTTTACCAAAAAGATGAGTGTTGACCCCAAAATATACTTTCCAAAACATCCTCCACATAATAGGCCAACATGTCCCCTTCTATTGCCTTTTCCTTTTGATTTCTTTCTTTACCCTCATCATTGCCTTATTTCCTTAGCCACCTTTCCAAAATTAAAAGTCTTCCTTCCTATATTAAAGCCATGGCCGACACATGGAAAATGAAGAACAAAAATTAATCAAAAATGAAATATATGGGATTCGAACCTCTTCCCCTAAAGCTCTTCATGTGAAGCCACATCGTCCTTACCATATGCTCCTTTATGCTAGCAATTTACTCACTTATTTCCATAAGCCTTGATGCCACTTACCTTCTCTCCTTAAAGTACTCAAACACTAAAATTTTCCTTTAGCCTAACTTGAACCCAGAACTTCCTAGAAACCCCGTAACTTTCCAAAATCACCTTCCTAATAAGTTCAACTTGAAATAAAGCCATTCTCTTATTCTCCAAAAATTTTAAATGCTTCTGTGCTCAAGGCACAATGGGCCCAATCCTACTAGGCCCAATTTTGGGATGTTACAATTCTACCCTCCTAAAAAAATTTCGTCCTCGAAATTTCCAACTATAGGAACAATCGCACATCCTAACCTAGCATACTACACTTTCTCTGCGCATTCTGATTTTAATAACACTAATGTACTTTTAACTTAATCTTGAATCCTCTTACACATAACCAAAAATCTAACCATAGAAGCAAGCAGTTATCTTCCACTTATACCTAAAATTTCTACATTCAAACATCACGGCCAACCAAAACATACCTGACTTGATGGTGATGAAACAATCTCGAGCCTTATTCTCCTTAGAGCGCATCTCAAGCATGCTCTTGATCTCCTCCAGCATTCTCCCAGCTGACGCCTTCTGCAATAATGGCAAGCCGAAAAGTTTGGACGTGCCTTGACACGCTTCACAGAACAAGATTGCAACCCCAAAGAATCGCGATCCTTTTCTTCTTACAATCCACGCACCTAACCCGAAGTGCCTCACTGATTTCTTTAATATCCTTTAAAACCTCCTTAACTATCTGAGTCAACTCATCAACCCCAGTTTGATCATGAGATCGTATCTCAGCCATTGGCGATGCCAACGCCTCCCTTTCGGGCACAAGCCTCGTGTTGAAGATCCAGTCCTAGCTCCTCGGCCTCTACCACGGCCATGTCTACTGCGTCCACGTCCTCTAGCGCTCATGTTCACTAAATCGACTTAATCTTATTAAGAGTCTTATGGATCAGTATATTATTCATTGTTTATTAAACAATGTTTTATGGAGTATAGGAAATAGAGTTGTTTTCACAAAACGTATCCTAAAGTCTCAATCTCTACTATTTTAGCTCCTAAAGTTAAAAGTTCTAGAGTATTTCTATAGTCAAACCATAATAATCATAAAATGAAAACATAAACTTACTTGACTTGGTGCCGGATACCCGTGGTGCCATACTTATTTTAGAACATGCATGTATAAATAAAAATTTTAAACAGCTTTGGAAAAATGATTTTGAACCCAAACCACAGCCGAGTTTTGCAATCGAGCTCTGATACCATAAAATGTAACACCCCAAACTCGGCCCATGCGTCACAACCGGATCTAACATGTCACATGAGGAAAATGTATAAAGTCATTGTGCGTTGTACTAAAATAAGTGTTATTTGATTGTAATTAAGAAAAACAAATTTGGTTGTAAATGTTTGATAAAATACTTCTAATCTTGAGAGGTTGATTGATAAACCGAAAATCGAACTAATGAACCTTAAAATCGTGACTTTTGAAAATGATGTTGATAATTTTGAAAGAAAATTCAAGTTAAATTATTTATAAATATATTTGTTATAAAATCCATTTGTTAATCAAATAAATTTTGGAAACCGTTATTTAAGATTTTAGAAAAATGCCCATTTACAATAATTTAAGAAAAATAATAAATATGTCTAAACATAAAGCAAATTAAAGTTTATCCTAGTGGCCTTATTACAACTTTAAAAAAAACCCATATAGTAAAAGTAATAAAATAAACGGAGAAGAAATTTAAAGTTCAAAACACCATTTCTGAAGTATGGCCTCTACCGAGTCATCCATGGCCCAAGTCCACATCACTGAGTATTACCTACAAGGATTAAGAAAGGAAGGGGTGAGTTACTAGAACTCAGTGTATAATCCCCTTACCGTTATCCACTGGTTCTGAACCCGTAAAGCAATATCTTGGGCCAGAGCCCATCTAGCATAATCTTGGTCAAGCCCATTTACAAAACAAACTGGGCCTTAGCCTTATAAACATGATAATGCTGATAATGTAATGCAACCCAGCCCATCCTGGTAATCCTTCCGCTACACACCACCCATACCATCCCATCACACCTGTGGGGATCAAGTCAACCCACCCCGCCAAACACACCAATCGCAAGCATTTTGCCATTTATAATATAGTTTGGCTGTGGCCAAGCAACCAAAATCATAACGAATCAGATTAACAAACAATTTTGTGGCAGTGCCACCAGAATCACTTCTCTTCAACATTTTTCCTAATCCCAATGCAATATATGAATATGCAACATACATAATAAGATGTTCCCATTTAATTAACAGCCATTAATCAAATAATTTAATACAAAAGCTCGGCCCATTTAAGCAATAATAAAACGGCCGTTAAGGCATTCTAACAAATCTGCCCATATGGGCATTTCGGTAAATCAGTCCATAGGGTATTTTCATAATTTCACAACCCAAAGGTATTTTTGTAATTTTAGCCATCGATGGTATTTTGGTAATTTTACCCACTAAGGGTAATTTGGTAATTTTGCTACCTAAGACTTAACTACTAATTTGGGGCACAAAATTGAAACTGTCCATCTGCATCATACTGACTAAACTGACTATAACTCGAGTTAGGAAACTTGAAATTTAGATCCGTAAATTTTCCTTGAATCTAGACTCATATATCTTCTTACTAAAATTTTCCAGAATTTTTGGCTTAACCATCTAGTACATTTTATTCATTAAAGTTTCCCTGATTCACTGACCAATGATTCCGACTTCTCTTACCCTAAATTCAAATATCTCATTGTACAGTTTTCATATGTCTCTCCCACTTGTTTCTATTGAAAATAGACTCACTAAGGAATATGTACATATAAATTATAACTCCTAATTCACTTTGTACAATTTTGAATGATTTTTCTAGGATAGAACAGGGAACCACGAAGTCATTCAGAACCAGTCTTACTAAAATTAAAATATCACAAAATATAAAATTCCTCTTCCTCCTCTGTTTCATTCATATAAAATTAGACACAGTAAGCTTTAATTTGATATCTTATTCACTTTTTAATTCCCTTTCTCCTATTTTTCGTGATTTTTCAAAATCACGTCACTGCTACTAACCAAAAATAGTTTCATTGCAAAATATGGTTTCCATTACGAACATACGCATGCCTGAGTAATCACATATGCCAATGTCTAATTTTTCGATCTTTCGAAAAAATCACAAAACATTTCGTGCAAATATTCAGAGAAGTGTGGGTTTACATGCCATTTCAAACATGTATTCAGAATAGTACGGGATTACACACCTTATTTGGAATCCGTAACACGATACTCTCCGCGGCACCTAAAGGTACAATCGGTCAAAAATTAGTCCAAAGCCCAATTTACAACTTCAACCAAGTATTGCGATTGATTAACAATCTATATCACTTACCGATTGATCAAAGGAGTGAGTGTCAACACAAATGAGAAGAAATGATAAAGAAGAGATGAAAGGTTTGACTATTGGAGAAAAAGAACAAGGATGATTCAGCCTCTATGTAAAATCGATTAAAGAAAATGAGAGAAGGGTTGGAGAATTTTGTAAAAAGGAAAAGAAAGATGGAAAAGGAGTGCTTAACTAAATTCGGTTTTTCCAAATGAAAATGAGTGAAATAATTTGGTCTCAATGGTTAGGTACTTTCAGCAAACAAGAAAGAAATGAAGAAAAATGCTCACTAATGGCTTGAAGTTTCAGCAAAGAGAAAAAGTAAATTGAAGAAAGAAAATGACACGAAAAAGCTAAGGAGAAAACAACCTCTCAAGCACCAAAATTGCCAATTGCCTCAAGAAAAATTCGGCTATCCCTTTTTCTCCCTACCAAAACCTTGTATCATCTTTACCAAAAGGATGAGTGCTGACCCTAAAATATACTTTCCAAAACATCCTCCACAAAATAGGCCAACATGTCCCCTTCTCTTGCCTTTTCCTTTTGATTTCTTTCCTTACCCTCATCCTTCCCTTATTTCCTTAGCCACCTTTCCAAAATTAAAAGTCTTCCTTGTCATATTAAAGCCATGGCCGACATATTGAAAATGAAGCACAAAAATTAATCAAAAATACAATAGATGGGATTTGAACCTCTTCCCCTAAAGCCCTTCATGTGAAGCCACATCCTCCTTACCATATGCTCCTTTATGTTAGCAATTTACTCATTTATTTCCATAACCCTTGATGCCACTTACCTTCTCTCCTTAAAGTACTCAAACACTAAAATTTTTATTTAGCCTAACTTGAACCCAGAACTTCAAAATCACCTTCCTAATAAGTTCAACTTGAAATAAAGCCATTCTCTTATTCTCCAAAAATTTTAAATGCTTTCGTGCCCAAGGCCCAATGGGCCCAATCCTACTAGGCCCAATTTCAGGATGTTACACATTTCTATTTCTCATCCATACTCTTATCAAACCACTCCAGTTTACAAATGCTTTCGATACAAATTCGTTTATTTTTCCGATGCCATAGCCCAACTATGGTCTTTCACATACATTGCCAAAGCCCTACCGTGGTTTTTCATTCACATGCCATAACCCGATTATGGTCTTATTATTCGGTTGCATAGCCCGACTATGGTCTTATTCAGCAACTTGCCTTACTCAACTCGTACATTTCATTTAATATCTCAACATTCATCCAATAGAATAAATACTATCTCAATTTCATCCATTCAATAAACAGATACACATTGAAGTTCAATTATATGAATTTACCTCGTATTCGAAATTGACGAATCAAATCGATTACTCGATAACCTTGCTTTTCCCCTGATCTAAATCAATTCTTTCTTTCTTGATCTATATGAATTCAAAATTAACTCATTTATTCATTAATTCATTCAATTTAGTCCACAACCACATAATTAGGCATTTTTACACTTTAACCCTTAAAGTTCTACATTTATTCAATTTAGTCCCTATTTCACGAATACACAAAATTCACAAAATTGAACTTAACCCATGCTTATTCGATTTATACATAAGCCCCTAGTGGCTCAAAAATTTCATTTATTTCACATTTCAACCACACAATTTGCATATTTTTCAATTCAATCCCTATTATGCATTTTCATCAAAAATCACTTTATAAAACATGAAAATCTATCATCCAAATTTCATATTTCATCCTCAAACATCAAAGAACACAGACCCATCAATGGTAACTTTCAAAATCTTTAACAGCTTTGAAATTAAAGGTACGGGCTAGCTAGAGCACGAAGCAACAATCACAAAAACATAGAAATCATTAAAAACCGAGCAAAAACAGACTTACAAATAGCAAAAGCAATGGTTGAACCTTCAAATCCCTAAAAATGGTGTTTTATTTCTCACTTTCGGCTAAGTAAAGAAGAAAACAAGATGATATCTTGCTTTTCTTTAATTTAATTCATTAATTATACTAAATTTCATTATTAACCTTAACTAAAACATTATTATTTCACATAAACCATGTCCATTAATGTCAACTCATACTCTTAATGGTCTAATTACAACATAAGTACCTTAACATTAATAAACCATAGCAATTAAACACCTTTAACAAGTAGAATGCAACTTTTGCATTTTACGTGATTAAGTCCTTTTTTCTCAAATTGAGCTATTAAACGATAAAATTAGCTCACAAAATTTTCAAACATACATACTATAATGATGTAAACACCAAAAATAATATTAAAATAATTTTTGACCTCAAATTTGTGTTTCTAAAACCACTGTTCCAATTTAGCTAAAATCAGGCTGTTACAACAGCCGTGTGGCAAAGTCAGAGAGCACCCTATTTTGAACATGGTGCAGCACGAGCGTGTCTCAGGGTCGCACGGGTGTGTCCTAAACCCACACGGGCCTGTGACCCCTATTTTAGCAAAAATTTTCTAAGTGTCGTAAAACTTTCTAAAATTTTTAGTTTAGTCTCGAACCGCTTCCAAAGCATGTTTTGGGCATCATAAGCTCGTTTTAGGGATGATAGGGTTGTAAATGAAAAGTTTTAATTTGGATGGAGATTCACGTCTCGATTTTGTATGATTGCTTGTGTTTATGCCCGGTAATGCCTCGTACCCTATTCCGGCTTCAAATACAGGTAAAGGGTGTTACATTTAGTGTAATTAATGCTTGTGATTAACTTAATTAAGCATCTAACTTTTCCTATAAATAGCAAAGCTTATTCCAAGCTAACAAGGCAAGTTTTTAGGGTAGATTTTAGGTTTTAGTTATAACTTGATTAGGATTTTAATTAGGTTTTTCTTTTCTTTTCAAAACAATTTTTATTTCTTATTCTAACTTGAATTGATTTAAGTCCAAGACTTCGTAATTAAGTATTTTATATTTTTCTTTCACTTCTTGCTTGCCAACACCGATATCTCACTAGTTGTTAAAGGGTTTTGTAGAACTGAGTTCATCCGGTTTATCAAACCGATAAATTTCTACCTTCCTTTAATTTTAGTTTAATTTGTGTTTTTTTATTAAATTAATTATTAGGAAAATGGTCTCTAGATTCATGAGTAGTTAAGTCCTTTAGGAAGGGTAATGAGCGAATGTGAGAGTATAACGGAAGAATGAGGGTTCCCCATAGAATTAGTTGGCTTAAATTATGTGCGCTTAAACCCTAGGATTGACAACCCTAGGAGATCCAATAGTCTTCCACTTGCCGTAGTGAAGTAGATGAGTCATGTTTTGCATTCCTATGCCCTCTCCATATGTTTCCCAAAGAGCTCTCTAGCTAGTAGAGTCTTAGAAAAAATAACCCCAATATTTGTCCTCATATGCGATTTTTGACTACATCCATTATTCCGCCAAACACTATCATCTCCCTATGATACTTTGTATCAATATGCCTTTTCCTTATATGGTTTCTTTGAGTGTTAGCTATATCTACTCTGTTACAGTGACATAGTTTTTCTATACCTCATATTTGGCCCTCTATAGTGTAGTTAGCACTGCAACTCTGTTTGACACTTATTAACACTATGGACCGTCGTTTAGGATAACAAGGCACAGCCTGATATCAATTTTCTCAAATCCCGACATGTTTGGAGGTCAAAATTAGTATATTTGATGAGAGTAAGATCTTTGAAGTACACAAGCATATAGTTCCTTATTCTCTGTAAATACTTTTGTATATGCTTAATTGTTTGTCAATGTCTTGGTCCCAGATTTGCCTGATATCGACTTACCAACCCCACTGCAAATAGATATTTAGGCGTATGCATAACAAAGCATACATGAGACTTCCTACTATTGAAGCATAAGGAACCTTTCTCATGTTCTCTCTTTCTTCCGTTGTCTTTTAGGACAATGTGTGAGAGAGAAAAAAAAAAGGTGTATTAATTCTTTTTATAAAATTTCTCTTATTATGAATGCAATTAAGTTGATGTACATTATAATCAACCTCTCACCTTTCATCTTCCTTAACTCTTCACCTTTCATCTCCTTGTAATCCATTTCCTATTTATGTATTAGAAAATAAGGAGCCTAATCTCCCTATATATGTAGGAGTATACCACTTGTAATAAGGATGAAAAAGAAGAGAAATGCAATAGAAATCTCTTTTTATTCTCATCCATTATTCTTGTGTTCTTTACATTATTATTATTTAACATGTTATCAACATGATCTTTCTCGATAGTATTCAATATTCCGGTAGATGACCAACATCCTTGATGAAGCAACAACCCTAAGGTGTGTGATTTTCTTTACATGCTTGAAAGATTTTGAGATTTTAATATTCTTAATGAAAAAAAAAAATTAAAAATGATGCTCGTTCTTTTTCTTCATATTTAAGTATGAATTTATATTTTATATATTCCATGGTATGTTTGTTTATGATCTAAGACTTTGAATAAAATTGAAGTATCAACAACTTCAATATTTTTTCTTAAATATGTATATCTTTCATAACATATGTCATTGATATGATAACTATGTCGCATTTTAGATTATTTCTAATAAATCCACACATGATTTGTGAGTATAAATGAATTTGACTTTTTATATAGACAAAGCTAAAACAATTGTTTTCTTTCCAACACCATCTATATGAAGGATTAAAAGTGGAATATCTAATTGCGAAATATTCTCTTGAATTTTGAATGACGTAACAATTTGAAAGAATGATTTCACTATTAAAAAACAATAATACTCCCTAAAGCTTGTTATGATTAAAATATCTTATGTGATCCTGCAGCAACAATATTATGAAAAGGCTTTAAAAAGTATTTTGAAACAATCTCATGCCTTCAAGTGAAAAAGACTTCATTTCCTGAAGTGAATGTAATAATACATAACAATTATGAAAAATCAAAATATAGAGATCGTGGTTGTCATTGTAATTGAGGGTGTTTTTGAAGACCTACTAATAATTGCTATCATGGTGGTTATAATTGTAACACCCTAAAATTCGAGTATCAATTTTAATGCATGTTTTTGGTGCTTAGATTTTGAAGGAAAATTTTCTTACTTCTTTTAGTATTTATTATAGTTCGAAGAAGAATTTAGAATTATTAGGGAATGGATTAAAATTTTAATTTTGAAGAATTAATGAAGTGAATTAAGTGACATTGATACTTAAGTAAAAATAAGTGTCAAAGTGTAGCATAAGATGAGTAAATGGTAAGGTGGTGTTGGCGCATGAGTTGTGGCATGAGGGAGTGGTTTGAATCCCTTGGTTAGCATCTAGAAAATTTTATTTTTGGCTTTAATCTATGCATGTGTCGGCAAGGGATAAGGATGGATGAGTTGTATTGTTTTATTTTGGTAAGTAGACTAAAGGAAAAAGGTAATTTTAACTTATGGTATGGAATCAAGGAACTTTGGAAAGATATGGGGACATGAGGCAAGTATCAAGGAAAAGGTTTTGGAAACAAATTCATGGTCATTTGACCAATGAATTTGGATGACAATAATGGCTAGGGGAGGTTGGGCAATTTTGCTAGTAGCTTGGCTAGGGTAGGGATTTTGTTTTGGTCATTCCTATCATCTTGTGCAAGTTTTGTTTTTTTTTTTTGTTTCTCTCAACCTTTTCTTTGGCGAATTTGAGCTTTTGGTATGCCTAAATTCTTTTGACCATTTGGTCATTCTTGTTTATCACATTAGCATTCTTTTGTGTGCCTTTTCATTGTCTGAAATTACCAATACCAAAGGTCATTCTTTTCTTCCTTCCTCCATTGCCGAATGTACCTTGCTCCTAAACACATCTCTTACTTTCTATTTTCTTCTCTTTGAAATCGAATCACCATTATCATCATCATTTCCTCTCATCCTTTATTTTCTTTTCAATCGTACCTTCTCCATTATATTCTCTCTTGGCCGATTGTTAATGTCCCTTTGCCGAACCATTTTCTCTCCTCATTGGTTTCTCATAGCTGAATCTCTCTCTATTCATAAACATCCTTATCAATCGTTCTTCTCAACCGTGGACATTAGGTAAGAATTATTTTTAGTTTATTTTAGTTGATGATGGTTTTGGCCGAATCTTGAGGATGATAAGAAGGATCTTTTAGATCGAAATTATCGTTCAATCTATTAATGTTTTCTTTCGTTATACTGTAGTGCAATAGAGGAAGACCGAACTCAAGTGTTCGTGTGTATCTTAGAACTTTGGAATCGATTTAAGGTGTTGAGGGAAACGTTTTTGGTCGACTCTCTTTTTGAGGAGCAAGAATCTTTGTGGTAAGGAAATCTCGCCTTTAAAATCTTTAGTATTTTTCAATATATTATTATTAGGATTAACGATCTTTTGATATTAAAGACATTCAAAATAGGGAAGAAAAGGGCGGTGTTTAGTCTTCGTAAGAAGGGCGGATCCACTATTTCCCCTAAGTATAAACGAAGGGCGGTTTCGGTAGTCCGGGATTTTCCACCGGGTTGCGGACCATCTACCGAAGGAAATCAATTATTCGAAGTAGTTCGTACTCCCGAGCCTTTATGCGTTAGTGGATTCTCGTGAACAACGAATCGATAAGCGAGGAGAAATCGAAAATTGAAGTGATTCAAAATCAAGAGGTAAGGATTTGGATCGAATATCAATAACATATTTTTATACATGATAGTGTCCTAATAAGATCGTATTATGTTTAGGTGTTGAAGAGCGGGAAGGGTTAGTACTCACGATATCAAGGTGTGTAACTTCACACTTTTCTCGGGTTTAGACGTCATTCGTGGTATTGAGTAAAATCGTAAAAACGACTAGATCGGTATAAAACGTAATAATTGGTATTTGGTGAAATTACATGAAAACGGTTAATATGGTGAAAAATTACGAAAAAGCCCTCGATAAGTTAGATGGTAAAATATAAATTTTCATGTCTTCGTAAAATGGGCCGATGAGTTTGATAATTAGTAGATGGGCCGAAAAATATTGCTTGTTAGTAAAATGGGCCAAAATCCCTGATAAATAATAATTGGGCCAAAATTTTTGTTAGATCGATAATTGGGCCGAAATCTCTGCTAGATCGTAAATGGGCCGTAATCTCTATTAAATTGTTAAGCGAATTTGAAATCCTTGCTAGATCGATAAATGGGCGAACTCTTGCTAGATCGTAAATTTGGGCCTAAGATGTTAAATTGCTAAATGGGCCAAATGTTGTTTTGTAATTTTGGGCCTTAATAAAATTGGAAATATTGACTCTTGTTAATGGGCCTTTTAATAAAATCATTGTATGATCATAGACTACTTTGCATACATATTGCTTGGGTTGGGAAAATGATGAAGAGAAGAAAGGCTGTTGCCAAAATCTAGTTCGGTGGCTCGCCACAAAATTATGGGTATTTGCCTCTAGTTCGGTGGCTCGCCACAAAATTATTAAATGGCTATTTGCCTCTAGTTCGGTGGCTCGCCACAATTAATAATTGGCTCAATGCCTCTAGTTCGGTGACTTTGTCACAATCTAGTTCGGTGGCTCGCCACAAATATAAAATGGCTTAATGCCTACGATTGGTGTGATGGCGGGGTGGGTTGACTTGATCCCCAGGTGTGATGGTTGGTGCGGGGTGTGTAGCGGATGGAAATTAGGTTTGGGAGGAAAATTCATTTTGCATGCATATCATTATTCATGTTGTTAATTACGCTAATGGGCTTAAGCCCAAATCCATAATTTGATAATCGCCCGATGGATAAAGTAAGTGAGTTATACTTTGAGTTCTAAGTAACTCACTCCTCAAATTTTTCATCTCGGGTAATGGAAATTGGCGTGGACTTGGGCGAGGATGACTTCGTGGAGGCCATCTTGCAAAACATGGGTTTATTAAACTTGAACTTTTTAATAAGTACTATAATTTACTATTTGGATTTAATGTAATAAGGGCCTCTATTAATATTTTATGGATTATTATGGGTGGTTGGTTTTAAACTATATTTTGGACATTTAAATATGGGTTTATGATTATATGATGTTTTCTTAAAATAAATTGGGTTTTCTATTACATGAAATTTCTTTATCATTTAATATATATTTTAAATACTTATAAAATTTATAATACAATACAAATGATGTTTTCAACTAATGTTTTCTAATATACATCAATTTTAAAATATTCTTTTGGTTTTATTAAACCTTGTAATTAAAAAATAATTTTGTAGATTTGGTTACACTATCATTATTAAGATAGTTCGATTTATGTAACAATCCAAATCTAGTCTTAACGTATAGATAGGGTTTGGGGTGTTACATTTTAATGGTATCGAGCCGGTTTCAAAAACTTCATTTGTGGTTTGGGTTCTAAATAATTTTTGTATGAATTCATTCAATAATGTTTTAAAGATTAGTATGGCACCACAAGCATCCGGCAACAAGTCAAGTAAGTATTTATTACTTAATGATTACTATGATGATCATAGGAACACTCTAGAACTTCTAGTTTTAGATGTGAAAAATCGTAGAGATTGAGACTATAGGATATGTTGCAAAAAACAACTTTATCTCTCAAATCTCATAAAACATCGTTAATAAACACTTTGAAACAATTTTACGATTCATAAAACTTGTAATCGATAAAAGCGAATAAGCCATCATGAGCACTAGAGGGCGTGGTCGTGGGCCGCGATGAGGCGTGGGCGTGGTAGAGGCCGAGGTGCTACTGTTGAAGCACCAAATCATATGCCAAAATGGATGCACTGCGTCATTTGAGAGTGAGGCAGGATCACGCGATCACATGGAAGAAGATAATGCTTTGACACAAGCAATCTTGCGAGTCCTAGAAAGGGTCGCGGAACTAGAATTGGGCCAACAACTCGTGGGTCAATTTGAACGACTCAAGTCAAATAATGCGAAGTTTTTAGAGGAGTTTCGGTGTAGCTCGAATGTGGCTGAATATTGGCTCAAGCGTGGAATGGATTATGGATGATATGGAATGCCTTTGTTGAGCAAAAAGCGAAAGGAGCTGTGTCCTTGTTAAGAGGCGAGGCGTATCGGTGGTGGCTCCTTTGTTAGAGAAGGCACTTGAAGCTGCTTGATTACTTGAAAATTCTTTAAAGCGCCTTCCAAGGAAAATCGTAGGAGCGAGTTATGTAGGCGCTGAAGGAAGGAATTTACGAATCTTGTACAAGGAAGTAAAACAGTGGCGACATATGAAGCTGAGTTTTTACGTTTGAGCCGCTATGCTCGGACAATAGTATCAACAGATCATGAACGTTGTGTGCGTTTGAGGATGGGCTTAATGATGAGTTGAGGGTTACGATTGCCATACTGACAAGTTAGAACTTTTTCCACGCTTGTGGAGAAGGCCAAGATAGCCGAGGAGGCTAAGAACTCGAGCGTCGAGGCGAGAAAGATTTAGAAACAAGAGAGACACATGATCGGTTCTTCAAAGAGATTTGAAGAGACCTCGGAATGATGAACCAGTTCAAGGTAGAACACCAGTAACAAATAATCGAAGTTGAGATTATGCTGAATGTGGAAAAAGACATTTTGGAGAGTGTTGGAGGAAAACGGGCGCTTGTTATAAATGTGGTTCAATGGATCATCAGTACAGAAATTTTCCTCGACGTATAGATACGACTCAAGAAGTTCGTAATAATGATGCACAGTCGGCCAGAGGTACTCAGCAGCAACCGAGAGGTCGTGGACTAGGTCGTGGTGGTAATGGGGCTGGTCGTGGTCAAGGTGCACCGGGTCGAGGCAATGGTCCTAGAGGGAACGCAAATGCAAGACAGCCTGGACTGGTCTATGCAGTTAGACGTCGCGAGGACGGCAATGCACCGATGTGATAACTGGTGCGTTCTTCATCTTCGATGTACCTGTTATTGCTTTAATAGATATTGGTTCTACCCACTCATATGTTGCTAGCGCCATATCTGGAAACCTGAATCTAGAATTTGAAATTACCGATAGTGGGATGACAGTAATTAGTCCTTTAGGACAGTCGGTAATTGTTAATAAAATGTTTAGAGGCGTGCCTTGGAAATTCAAGAGGAGGTATTCTTGGCGAATCGATGGAATTGCCTTTCGGTGAGTTCGATCTTATTCAGGCATGGATTGGTTGGTTAAACATCGGGTACAATTGGATTGTTTGAAAAACAAATGTTAATAAGGACCTCGGATGATAAAGAAGTCATCATGATTGGTGAGCGAAGGAACTACTTGGCAAATGTGGTATCCGCGTTGAAGGCAGAGAAGTTAGTTCAGAAAGGATATGGAGCATTCCTAGCCATTATCTGTGCTTTGGATGCCAAAGAGTTATTTGTGAATGATGTGAGAACGGTGAAGGAATTTCCCGATGTATTTCTCGAAGAACTTCCTGGTATACCTCCAGATTGGGAAGTAGAATTTGGCATTGAGCTTTTGCCTGGAACAGCTCCAGTGTCCATTGCTCCTTATAGGATGGCACCAAAGGAGTTGGCAGAGCTTAAAGCTCAAATTCAAGAATTGCTGGATCGGGGATTTATTCGACCAAGTGTGTCTCCGTGGGGAGCACCAGTTTTGTTTGTCAAGAAGAAGGATGGATCGATGCGTATGTGCATTGATTATAGACAATTGAATAAATTGACGATCAAGAATCGGTATCCTCTGCGAAATTGACGACTGTTTGATCAATTAAAAGGAGCTTGATTTTCTCCAAAATTGATTTGAGATCGGGTTATCACCAACTTAAGGTGAAGGAAACAGATATTTATAAGACGGCATTTCAGACTCGTTACGGACATTATAAGTTTGTAGTGATGCCGTTTGGATTAACCAATGCACCAGCGGCATTTATGGACATGATGAATCGAGTCTTTCAACCATATTTAGATCGGTTTGTGGTAGTGTTCATAGATGACATATTGGTTTATTCAAGAAATGAAGTGGAGCATGACACGCATTTGCGTATAGTATTGCAGTTACTTCGTGATAAGCAACTTTATGCCAAATTTAGTAAATGCGAATTTTGGCTAAAGGAAGTGACTTTCTCGGGTCATGTGGTATCAGCTGATGGAATAAGGGTAAATCATAGGAAAATTGAGGCTATTCTGGATTGGAAACCACCAACGTCGGTAGCTAAAATTTGAAGTTTCTTGGGTTTGGCTGGTTACTATAGACGTTTTGTAGAGGGGTTTTCGTTGATTGCTGCACCCCTAACTAAACTGTTGCGGAAGGGAGTTCCATATAATTGGACTGAAAAACAACAAGAGAGTTTCGAGAAATTGAAGAAGATCCTGACGGAAGCTCAGTTTTGATTCATAGGAGGTGAAAAGAATTCCTTGTTTATTGTGATCGTCTCACACAGTGCAGGTTGTGTGTTGATGCAAAATGGAAAGGTGGTGGCCTATGCTTCTCGTCAATTGAGACCGCACGAAGTAAACTACCCTACTCATGATTTAGAGTTAGTTGCAGTGGTCTTTGCTTTAAAGATTTGGAGGCACTATCTCTACGGTGAGAAATCTATCATCTACGGATCACAAGAGTCTTAAATACCTCCTTACCCAAAAGGAGTTGAATTTGAGACAAAGAAGATGGGTAAATTATTAAAGGATTATGATTTCTCAATCGAATATCATCCTGGAAAGGCTAACGTGGTAGCTGACGCGTTAAGTCGTAAGGCGATGTCGATTTGAGAGCATTGTTTACTCATTTGAGTTTGTATGAGGATGGGAGTTTGTTAGCGAACTTGGTGAAGCGGTGTGGTTGGAACAAATCAAGGAAAAATAGACATCGGATGAAAAGTTGGGACCTTTACTTGACAAGTTGAAAATGGTGAAATCGAGGATTTTGGAATAAACACGGAAGGTGTGTTGTGCTTTCGAGGAAGAGTTTGTATACCTAAGGACTCAGATTTGAGGTAAATGATTCTTGAGGCGCATAGTAGCCCTTATGCTATGCACCCGGAGGAACTAAGATGTATCGAGATCTCCGTGAGCGATATTGGTGGCGGGGTTGAAGCGTGAGATTTGAGTTTGTGGGAAAATGTTTGACTTGTCGACAAGTGAAAGCGAACATCAATTACCGTCTGGATTGTTACAACCGGTAAAAATTCCTTTATGGAAATGGGAGCGGATAACTATGGATTTTGTTAGTGGGTTACCTTTAACACCTACTAAGAAAAATTCTGTTTGGGTAATTATTGATCGTTTGACGAAGACTGCTCATTTTCTCCCAGTTCGTACGGATTATTCATTGTAGAAGTTGGCGAAGCTGTACGTATCTGAAATTGTGAGGTTGCATGGGGTACCCGTATCTATTATATCAGACAGGGATCCCAGATTTACATCACGATTTTGGAAAGCTCTGCATGAAGCCTTGGGGACAAAGTTGAATTTTAGTACGGCTTTTCATCCTCGATCGATGGTCGATCGAGAGAGTAATTCAGATATTGGAAGATATGTTAAGGGGATGTGTAATCGACTTCAGGGTAGTTGGGAGGATTTTCTACCTTGGCGAATTTGCATATAACAACACTATCGATCTAGCATTGGATGGCACCTTACGAGGCATTGTATGGTCGTAGGTGTCGTTCTCCTATTGTTGGGTGAGTTGGGTGAGCGACGGATGTTAGGTCTGAGATGATATCTAAAAGCAGAGGAAAAGGTAAAAGTTATTGAGCACGGTTGAAAGAAGCCTCGGATAGATAGCGAAGTCATATCGGACACTGAAGCGTAAGGATATTGAGTATGTTGTGGGGAGCAAGTTTTCTTGAAGGTCTCACCTTGGAAAAAGATTTTCGAGTTTGGAAAGAAGGGCAAGTTAAGTCCTAGGTTCATTGGACCATACCGTGTCTTTGAAGCGTGTTGGTCCGATGGCTTATCGACTTGAGTTACCTCCGGAGTTGGGTCAAATTCATAACGTTTTTCATGTTTCCATCTTTGGCGTTATAGATCGGATCCTTCGCACATAGTACCGGTAGAAGAATTGGAGTTGAATTCAAACTTGTCTTTTGAAGAAGAACCAGTGGAAATTTTAGACCGAGATGTTAGGGTGCTAAGAAAGAAAACCGTGTCGTTGGTCAAAGTTTTATGACATAATCACGGAGCGGAGGAAGCTACGTGGGAGCTTGAGGAAACTATTCGGCGACAATATCCTCACCTCTTTTAATCAGGTAAATTTCGAGGACGAAATTTTCTTTAAGGAGGGTAGAGTTGTAACACCCTAAAATTTGAGTATCAATTTTAATGCA
The DNA here is from genome assembly GCA_025506655.1 of Gossypium rotundifolium. Taxonomy (NCBI): domain Eukaryota; kingdom Viridiplantae; phylum Streptophyta; class Magnoliopsida; order Malvales; family Malvaceae; genus Gossypium; species Gossypium rotundifolium. The sequence continues at coordinate 174,410,662 of CP106724.1, forward strand.
TGTTTTTGGTGCTTAGATTTTGAAGGAAAATTTTTCTTACTTCTTTTTGTATTTATTATAGTTCTGAAGAAGAATTTAGAATTATTCAGGAATGGATTAAATTTTTAATTTTGAAGAATTAATGAAGTGAATTAAGTGACATTGATACTTAAGTAAAAATAAGTGTCAAAGTGTAGCATAAGATGAGTAAATGGTAAGGTGGTGTTGGCGCATGAGTTGTGGCATGAGGGGAGTGGTTCGAATCCCTTGGTTAGCATCTAGAAAATTTTATTTTTTGGCTTTAATCTATGCATGTGTCGGCAAAGAGATAAGGATGGATGAGTTGTATTGTTTTATTTTTGGTAAGTAGACTAAAGGAAAAGGTAATTTTAACTTATGGTATGGAATCAAGGAACTTTGGAAAGATATGGGGACATGAGGCAAGTATCAAGGAAAGGTTTTGGAAACAAATTCATGGTCATTTGACCAATGAATTTGACTGACAATAATGGCTAGGGGAGGTTGGCGAATTTGCTAGTAGCTTGGCTAGGGTAGGGATTTTGTTTTTGGTCATTCCTATCATCTTGTGCAAGTTTTGTTTTTCTTTGTTTCTCTCAACCTTCTCTTTGGCCGAATTTGAGCTTTTGGTATGCCTAAATTCTTTTGACCATTTGGTCATTCTTGTTTATCACATTAGCATTCTTTTGTGTGCCTTTTCATTGTGCCGAAATTACCAATACCAAAGGTCATTCTTTTTCTTCCTTCCTCCATTGCCGAATGTACCTTGCTCCTAAACACATCTCTTACTTTCTCTTTTCTTCTCTTTGAAACCAAATCACCATCATCATCATCATTTCCTCTCATCCTTTATTTTCTTTTCAATCGTACCTTCTCCATTATATTCTCTCTTGGCCGATTGTTAATGTGCCTTTGTCGAACCATTTTCTCTTCTCTTTGGTTTCTCATAGCTGAATCTCTCTCTATTCATAAACATCCTTCTCAATCGTTCTTCTCAACCGTGGACATTAGGTAAGAATTATTTTTAGTTTATTTTAGTTGATGATGGTTTTGGCCGAATCTTGAGGATGATAAGAAGGATCTTTTAGATCGAAATTATCGTTCAATCTATTAATGTTTTCTTTCGTTATACTGTAGTGCAATAGAGGAAGACCGGAACTCAAGTGTTCGTGTGTATCTTAGAACTTTGGAATCGATTTAAGGTGTTGAGGGAAACATTTTTGGTCGACTCTCTTTTTGAGGAGCAAGAATCTTTGTGGTAAGGAAATCTCGCCTTTAAAATCTTTAGTATTTTTCAATATATTATTATTAGGATTAACGATCTTTTGATATTAAAGACATTCAAAATAGGGAAGAAAAGGGCGGTGTTTAGTCTTCGTAAGAAGGGCGGATCCACTATTTCCCCTAAGTATAAACGAAGGGCGGTTTGATGAGTCCGGATTTTCCACCGGGTTGCGGACCATCTACCGAAGGAAATCAATTATTCGAAGTAGTTCGTACTCCCAAGCCTTTGTACGTTAGTGGATTCTCAGCGAACAATGAATCGATAAACGAGGAGAAATCGAAAATTGAAGTGATTCAAAATCAAGAGGGTAAGGATTTGGATCGAATATCAATAACATATTTTTATACATGATAGTGTCCTAATAAGATCGTATTATGTTTAGGTGTTGAAGAGCGGGAAGGGTTAGTACTCACGATATCAAGGTGTGTAACTTCACACTTTTCTCAAGTTTAGACGTCATTCGTGGTATTGAGTAAAATCGTAAAAACGACTAGATCGGTATAAAACGTAATAATTGGTATTTGGTGAAATTACATGAAAACGGTTAATATGGTGAAAATTACGAAAAAGCCCTCGATAAGTTAGATGGTAAAATATAAATTTTCATGTCTTCGTAAAATGGGCGATGAGTTTGATAATTAGTAGATGGTAGAAAAATATTGCTTGTTAGTAAAATGGGCCAAAATCACGATAAATAATAATTGAAATTTGAAATCTACATTAGATCGAAAATTGGGCGAAATCTCGATAGATCGTAAATGGGCGTAATCTACATTAAATTGTTAAGCGGGTGAAATCCTGCTAGATCGATAAATGGGCCGAACTCTTGCTAGATCGTAAATTTGGGCCTAAGATGTTAAATTGCTAAATGGGCCAAATGTTGTTTTGTAATTTTGGGCCTTAATAAAAATTGGAAATATTGACTCTTGTTAATGGGCCTTTTAATAAAATCATTGTATGATCATAGACTACTTTGCATACATATTGCTTGGGTTGGGAAAATGATGAAGAGAAGAAAGGCCTGTTGCCAAAATCTAGTTCGGTGGCTCTGCCACAAAATTATGGCTATTTGCCTCTAGTTCGGTGGCTCTGCCACAAAATTATTAAATGGCTATTTGCCTCTAGTTCGGTGGCTCTGCCACAATTAATAATTGGCTCAATGCCTCTAGTTCGGTGACTTTGTCACAATCTAGTTCGGTGGCTCTGCCACAAATATAAAATGGCTTAATGCCTACGATTGGTGTGATGGCGGGGTGGGTTGACTTGATCCCCACAGGTGTGATGGTTGGTACGGGGGTGTGTAGCGGATGGAAATTAGGTTTGGGAGGGAAAATTCATTTTTGCATGCATATCATTATTCATGTTGTTAATTCTGCTAATGGGCTTAAGCCCAAATCCATAATTTGATAATCTGGCCCAGTGGATAAAGTAAGTGAGTTATACTTTGAGTTCTAAGTAACTCACTCCTCAAATTTTTCATCTCGGGTAATGGAAATTGACGTGGACTTGGGCGAGGATGATTTCGTGGAGGCCATCTTGCAAAACATGGGTTTATTAAACTTGAACTTTTTAATAAGTACTTTCTATAATTTACTATTTGGATTTAATGTAATAAGGGCCTCTATTAATATTTTATGGATTATTATGGGTGGTTGGTTTTAAACTATATTTTGGACATTTAAATATGGGTTTATGATTATATGATGTTTTCTTAAAATAAATTGGGTTTTCTATTACATGAAATTTCTTTATCATTTAATATATTTTAAATACTTATAAAATTTATAATACAATACAAATGATGTTTTCAACTAATGTTTTCTAATATACATCAATTTTAAAATATTCTTTTGGTTTTATTAAACCTCGTAATTAAAAAATAATTTTGTAGATTTGGTTTCACTATCATTATTAAGATAGTTCGATTTATGTAACAATCCAAATCTAGTCTTAACGCATAGACCGGGTTTGGGGTGTTACAATAATAGTGATAATTCTAACCAGTAGAAAAAATAATAATAAGGAAAAACAAGAAAATGGTGGTCAAAATATTCGAAGGTTATTGAAAATTCATGCTACCAATGTGGTAAGAAAATGCATTGGTCACATAGATGCCATATGTTTAAGCATCGAGTAAAACTTTATCAAAACATCCATTAAAAAAAGAAACAATTTTGAGATAAATTTGTTATCACAAAATGATGAAATGGAGGATAATTTTTCAACAAAAAATGAAAATTTCTACTATAATGCTAAAGTTGACCATGCATATAAGGATGATTAATATGTTCTTAGTTTGTGTCAAAAAAAATTGGGATCTAAGCATTGAAATTTAAGTGTTTGGTTTAAGAATCATTAGAATAAATGGCTACTTGATATTACTTGGGGATGATATCTTTCTCTTTATTACAAAGAATATTTATAATCACTGCTTCTCATCCATGGTAACCTAAATCAGTCTAATCAACTTCTTTTGAAATTTGATTTGATTTCTATTAATAAGTTTAATTATATAGTTCACTATCCATAATTCTATGACTTTTAGATCTCTTCACCTATATAGTTATTAGGATTTTTATGTGGAGATAAATTTTTATTTTTATTGGTTCATTTTTATAGAATTGATTAGTTTAATTCTAATTTTGATTAAGATATACGATTATTGTGGAATGGGAGTAAAAGTACTTACTTGTCATGAACTCTAGGATATTTACCCGATTGGATAGTTTTATAATTGAGGTGGATATTAGAAAATATTTATATTTAAACCTTTATAGCTATAAAGTTACTTTAATCGACATTATAATATTTTGCATTTTGTTGTGCTCTGGTATATATAAAATATATATTATCTAACCATAGGGATTTATTAGTAACATAAATTTAATTTAGTTTTTATGTTTAATTTATGTTTTATTTATACCTATTCATTTTATTTTATATGAATAAGTAAATTTTAATATAAAATTTTTTATCATTCATGTTTAAAAAGTGCAAAATTGTATATTATTTAAAATAAATTAAGCATTCATTAAGGTTATAAAATAAAACGATTACATGCTCCTAAAGAGCTAATATTGCATCAAATGTAAAAATCTTTTAAGAGTTAATATTTTAACTCATTGTGATGCAAAATTTTGTAAAAAGTTTTATTATTTTTCGGATCAATAAGATATATATTGAAGGAAATCTTTATATGGTTTACATTAAAACCATGGATAGAAATGACATTAGATATTTGTGTTTTTGTATTATAAATATTTCCGAAGGAATACATTATATATATATATATATATGATTCACATATACGATGGTGAAAAGAAGTTTATAGTGTTGGTATGACCAGTTAGACCATCCTAAGTCGATGATGGTGCATAATAATTTGATGAAAATTTATGTGATTTAATTGAAGAATTAGAAGTTATATTTTAATAATTGTCATCAATACTAGTTATTTGGACAACATATTGAACTAACATCAACTAAAGTTAGAGGTCAGTTGCATTTTTAGATGATAACCAAATAATATATGAGCTCATGTATCACATGTGTGCAACCTGAAGTTTGCAATATTATTTCTTGAAATAATTTGATTGTGCACAATCTCTATAGTATGCAATTTGTGCTAACAACATTGGTGCATTATATCAGGGCTTGATTTTCGTAGTTTTAAGCGGGATAATATTAAGTTGTCTATGCCTATATATGTTATACTTAATGGTTAGCAAAACTATGCCTCCATTTATTTGCTTAACCATTAATACTTAACATTTTTTTTGTGATCCCACTAATATTATGTGCCAAAGTTTGAAGGATAAAAATTATTTGTTAAGACTATTTAGAGATTGCATGTACTAACTTATACATATACCAGCTAAAATGCTCCAAATAAGTATATGTCCCGGAAGGATAATGTGATAAAAATAAGTCTTGTGTAACATCCCAAAAGTGGGGCTATTTGGAATTTAATTATTTTTCTTATGTATGATTCTTGTGATTTTATTTATTGAATAATAGAGCTTAATTTAAGGCCTTGAGTGTGCGGTTTGGTAGAAAATTTCAGTTTGTAACTTTAAAGGTAGGGAGCCTTAGCGGGAGGGTGTTATAAGAATAAATGAAGGAAATTGGACACCAAATGAGGCCTTGGCAAAGTGGCAAAAGTGAGGCCACTTAAGAGCTAGTGTGGCGCCACCAAGGAGCAAGGAGAACCTTGGTTGAGTCACAAAATCCTCCCTTTTGCTCTTTATTTGGGCGGCACAAGGGAGAGAAATTCTCTCCTTAGATTATTATTTTTTATTTATTTATTTGGATAATAAGATAATATGAGCATTTTAATTGCTTAATTCTAGGGATAATTAGGATAATATTAGTTTTATTTTGATAATACAAGATAATTAAGGAGATTATTGGATTAAGAGGATTATTTGATATTATTTGGGATATTAGGGATACTACATGGATTATGAGGAGATTATTATTTATCATTAAAGATTAATTCAAGTTATTTGAATTAAATTAAATGATGGGTCAGAACAATTGGGGAAGATTGATGAAATTTGAACTCCTTGGTGGAGTAGTGTGGACTGACAAGCTAAGGGGAGGGTGCGAATGCTTATAAATAGCATCGACTTAGCACTTGTTTTGTTTTTTCTCCATCTTGGAAAAGCTGCGAAATTCTCAAACCTTCCATCTATTTTCTCTCCTTTCTTTTCTCTCAAACACTTTGCTAATGAAAACTCTCACCATCTCCTCCTCTCCATTAGTTTTCTACCATTATTTCTCCTCTATTCTTTTGGCGAATATCCACTCCTCTGTTGCAGAAATCCTCTTCTCTGTTAAGACTCACTTTGGCGAATATCGAAGTCATAAGAGTTTCTCGGGATTTCTTCTTGAGAACCGATTAGCAAGGGGTAAGTATCTGAAAATCTTTCATCTTATTATCTCCTATGTCGACTTGGTCAAAAGGAAAAGCGAATTATCTTGATGGCTAATTAATGTAGTAACGATTACATTTAGGTCTTAGGGATTTTAAGGTATTCGATCTAAGTCTCTATCCTCCGTCAGCGAAGTTGGTAAGTGTGGGTAAGGCCTATGTTAGTATTCAAAAGCGAAAGCTTTGGTTATGAGTAATAATGACTAATCGATTATTTTGGAAAAACAGATTCAAGTATCGGGTCAGTGGTTAGTAGCCAAAGCGAGGAAAGGTAAGATCTAGGGTTCATAAGGAACCCTTTCAATAATTTGGTTTGGCCGATTAGGCCATAATATTAATCCTAAGAGTTGGCGAATATAGGTGCGAGATAGATCTAGGTGGCGACTCCTCTTTGGGATCTAGACTCCTCGTTGGTGTCAGGTGTGTACATACACACGTATAATTTATTAAATGTGCTAAATATTGTGAATGCTAATTTGGTTATTGTAGCATTGGATAATATACCATATCGGTATAGTTGGCAATTCAGGTAAGTACCTGATTGAATATGCTATTTGATGCTTTTGGTAAGCATAATGTATTGATGCATGAGATTTAAGCATGTGATGGCATGAAACATATATGTATATATGGTGATGTGGGATTAGTGAGTGGAGGCGGTATTATTGTGCCGATGGGCACGATGTTTTAGTAACACACCGTGACTACGGTCACCGGAGGTTTGGTACCTCGGAGGTTTGGCACCTCATAGCGACTTGTCCACGTGGTTAACACCACCGTGGGTTGGCCCCACTTGAGATATGGGATCGTCGCGGTGATTTGGTATCACACGATGGGTTGGCCCCATCAAATGATCTGTGTCTCTGGACACGGTGTTTTAGTAACACATTGTGACTATATGTCACCGGTGGTTTAGCACCACCGGTGGTTTGGTACCACAATGGGGTGAGCGATGGCGTTTGGATGGCTAGGATGGGTATTTAATATTACGCATATTAATGGTTATGTGTTGTGTATGAAAATGTTTAAAAGCGAGGAAGGGTTACATCTTGAGTCTTGGTGACTCACCTTCTCCATTATTTTTTCGGTGATGCATAGATCGCGGATATGGGTAGGAGGGACTTGAGGTGGCCATGCGGTGGATTTGAAATAAATGAACTTTAATTTAGTTATATTATTTTATTATTGGTTTGTTTTATTTGGATTGTAATAAGGCCTCCATAAACTTTATTTTGTTACTATTCATATATGGGATACTTGCTTTTAAATACACTATTAAAATTAAATTAAAATCACATGCTTTCCCAAAATCAACACGAAAATGTTTTATCGTGTCGTGGACACACTCAAAATTGGTTTAATAATTTGACTTCATTTAAATTTCGAATTTAACCTAAGTATGATTTGACCAGATAACCAAAAGCGAAGTTTTAACAAAACTTAAATTGGATTTTAAAATGGGTTTCAAAAGTTTTCTCATAACGACCCATATTAGGTCCTAACGTTTGGGTAGGGTTTGGTTATTACAAATTAGTATCGAGCCAGTTCAAAGCTCATTTGTGGGGCCCAAGGCCCAAAAATGTTTAGTAGGCCTTATCAATTGTTTTGGGTTTTAAGCGGCATGGCCGAGTCTCAAACCGATCCGCCCGAGTAAGTACATCTAAACCTCTTTGTGAAATATATTACGTAGAAGGGTAGGAAGCATGGAGCGTAGATAGACTTATAGGAACTTGAACCTAGGATTAGATTACTCGGACACACAAGCAGAACATAAGACTTAAAGAACTAAACCAACCTATGGCTAAGTCACTGAGCTAGGGTGTGGTAACCCCGTCGCATGTCTAGGATTGGGCAGGAAGAGCACAGTATTTAAGCGGTCAGAGTGACTCACCACCTCTTGCAGGTATCCTACAGTGCGTAGCTTGGGTTCACCCTAACCCGGAGGGCTCGGTGGTGTGGTAACCTCATGCGCATGTCTAGAAAGGTTCGGTGGGAGCTTGGTATTTAAGCGATCAGTGTGACTCACCTCCTCTCCACTGAAACTGCACAGTGCGTAGCTTGAGTTCACCACGACCAAGAGGGCTCGGTCATAGGCTAAGCGTGTGACTAAAACCGAAGGGAATTAACCATGTTTTGAAAAGAAGAAGACAATGAAACCCTAATTTCTTCAAAATTTTATAATCACTCTTTCAAATATGAGAACAACCATTTTACAATGTTTTTCGAAAAAGTTGAATTGTGAAAATTACGAAATGCCATAGGGGTAAAAATTACTAAAATACCCTTGGTTCATAAAACATCAACTCAATGATTTTGTCCAAAATTTCAACTACTTCTCAAATATTCAACCTGCTTTGAAAATCATCAATAAAATAATTTGGTTTTGGAAAATTACGGAAATACCCTCGACTTGTAAAATTACCAAAAGCGACCACAGTATAAAATTTTTGCAACATCAAGTGTTAAGAAAGGAAAATTCTCAAAAGGACCCTCAGAGTTTTACAATTATTAAAACACCCTTGATTTACAAAAAAATTACAAAATTACCCCCGATTGACAAAATTACCAAAATACCCCTGATTCCAAAATGATACCATAACTTCAAACCTTATCAATTTTCAGTAATACCCTCCAGTTTTGGGAATTTCAAGTGACTGCATTATCAAAGTTTGAAATCTCTCGAATTTTATTACAAAAAATACCCGCATGTAGGAAAAAGCGAAAATACCCCGGGTTAGAAATGGCGAAATGTCAGAAGAAGCGAATAGGTATGGAAAGTATTAAGGAATGGATGCAAGAACTTCTTTGTGTGAACTAGGTTAGGAAGCTGAAACCTTGTTTGACCGAAAGAATCCTTATTCAATTTCTCATAAAATTTTTGCGGGGTAATCAAGCGGAACAAATTACTAATTCATAAAATTTTTCTTAATCAGTTAAAGTCGTTAGATAGAATGAGTTCTAGAGGGCGTGGTGGCGTGGGCGTGGTAGGGAAGAATGACTATATCTCGAACCCGTTAGGTCGGGGCATGGTTACGAAAATGAGGTACCACCACCACCACCTCCAAACTTTTGGAGCGGAGGAGGCGAGGATCGGGAGCGGGAGGAGGCGTGTCGTGGCGTGTTGCGAGTCCTCGAATTGGTGGTGGGGTGGTGGAAATTTAGGAGCTCGAAAATCTATTCCGGCGAATTCGATCCAACGGGTGAAGTGTTTGAGGTGTGTCGAGTGGCACCAGTCTGTGAGAATCTTGGCTAGAGTCAATGAAAGGATCATGGATGATCTTGACTTTGTTGAGGAAGAAAAAAGCGAAAGGGCCGTATCGCTTCTAAAGGATGAAGCGTGTCGGTGGTGGTGACGATTCGAGGCGGCGCTATGGCGAGATGATCGACTTGGGATTATTTCAAAACCACCTATCGGAAGAAGTATGTGGGCACAGATTATCTGAGATGCTCGGAGAAAGCCTTTCTAGGGTTAGTGCAAGGAACTAAGTCGATGGCGGAATATAAGGCGGAGTTTTAAAGTGAGTAGGTATGCTAGAGGCATCGTGGCTCTGAACACAATGATTGTGTGTCGCTTTGAAGGCGGACTCGAGATGATTTGAGGTTCTTGATTGCCCATGACAAGTCGTGAGTTTTCATCTCTAGTGGAAAAGGCTAAGGTAGCCAAAGGAATCAAGGAGGATGTGAGGCAAAACTATAGTAGGAATAATCAAAGAGAGGATTTGGGTCGTGAGGATCTAGTGGTAGTGTCGAGAAAAAGGCTAGGCCAAGTGGGCCGTCGGTGACAAGGCCCATGGCGCTAATCGAGATCGACTCGGTGTAATCATTGTGGAAAGACCCATTGGGGAAGTTGTTCGGCCGGCGATAGAGGATGTTTTGAGTGTGGGTCTTTGGAGCATCGGGTCGAGATTGTCCTCGAAGCGGCTAAGAACTAGCGGAGGAATGAGCAGTACTCGGGATAGAAATATGGGACCACGGAGGGTCGTGGTAATGGCGGAGGAAACAGCGGTCCTAACAGAGGTCGTGGAATTGAGGCGGAGGTTCGAGCAACACGAGGCTAAGCGGACTGGCTTAGTTCTGCAATGGCGTCATGAGGAGGTGGCCTTGCCGGATGTCATAGCAGATGCGTTTCTAATTTTGGTTTTCCTTATGTTGCATTGATTGATGTGGGCTCGGCCTTTTCGTACATTGCTAGTAGTGTGGTAGGAACTATGGACCTAAACTCTAAAGCGCTTCAGGGAGATGGTATGTAGTGAGTCCTTTAGGTCACTCTGTAGTGGTAGACAAACTTTATAGAGGCGTACCCTAGAACTCCAAGGGTAGTATTTGTGGTTGATCGATGGAACTACCGTTTGGGGAGTTCGATTTGATCCTTGGAATGGATTGGTGGTTAAGTATCGGTGAATTTGGATTCTTGTGACTAAGCGCATGGTTCGAGCGGTGAAAATGATGAAGTGGTTATGATAGGTGATAGAAGGAATTACCTATCAACGTGGTGTCTGCCTTGAAGGTTGAGAAGATGGTCGGGAAGGGTTGTAAGGCGTTTTGGTTCAAATCATGCTTTGGAAGCTAAGAGTCGATGGTTGGAAAGGTTCGAGCGGTTGGGGAATTTCTTGATGTGTTCCCAGAAGAACTTAAGGTGCGCCTCGGATCGGAAAGTCAAATTCGGTATAGATTTGCTACAGAGCAGCACAGTATCAATAGCACCATATCGAATGGCACCAAAGGAATTGGTGGGTGAAGGCTCAAATTCGGGAGCTCTTGGATAGGGGTTTATTCGACCTAGTATATCTCCGTGGGGGCGCTTTGTATTGTTTGTCAAGAAGAAGGGCGGTTCTATGCGGATGTGCATCGACTACCGTCGATTAAACAAGTTAACGATCAAAAACAAGTACCCATTGCCTCGGATCGATGACTTGTTTGACCGATTGAAGAAGCGTCGGTGTTTTCGAAGATAGACCTTAGGTGGGTTACCATCAACTTAAGGTGAAGGAGGCGATGTTCACAAGCGGCATTCCAAACTCGGTATGGGCATTACGAGTTTCTAGTGATGCCATTCGGGTTGACCAATGCACCGTGGCGTTCATGGATTTAATGAATAGAGTATTTCAATAGTACTTGGACCAATTTGTCGTAGTGTTCATAGGCGACATATTGGTTTACTCTAAAACGGAGGAGGAGCACGGCGAGCATTTGCGAATAGTTCTGCAGTCTTGAGGGAAAGCAGTTATATGCCAAATTGATAAGTGCAAATTTTGGCTAAGGAGGTGGCTTTCTTGGGTCACGTAGTGTCGGTGGAAGGATTAGAGTGGATCCCATAAGATTGAAGCGGTGTTGGAGTGGAAACCGCCTAAGTCGGTGGCGAGAGATCTGAAGTTTTACGGGTTTAGCGAGGTATTATCGGAGGTTTGTGGAAGGGTTCTCTCGATCGCTTGTGTAGATTGACTAAGTTGCTAAGGAAAGGTGTTCCATTTGTATGGTTAGAGAAGCGACAAGAAAGTTTTGATAAGTGAGGAAGATTACGACGGAAGCTCGGTTTTAGTACAACCGAGAAAGGGAAGTTGTTCACGATCTATTGTGATGCATCTCACACCGATGCAGGATGTGTCTTGATCAAGAAGAAGGAAGGTAGTAGCCTATCGTCCGTCATTTGAGACCGCATGAGGTTAACTACCCAACTCACGACTTGGAGTTAGCAGCGGTCGTCTTCGCCTTGAAAATATGGAGACATTATCTTTATGGGGAGAAGTCGATAGTCTACGGATCACAAAAGTTTGAGGTATCTTGACTCGAAAGACTTGAACTTAAGGCAGCGGCGATGGATTGAACTATTAAAGACTACGATTGTTCAATCGAATATCATCGAGTAAGGCTAACGTGGTGGTGCGACGCGTTGGTAGGAAGGTTGTGGCGGACTTAAGAGCAATGTTTGCTCGATTGAGCCTATATGACGATGGAAGCCTTTTGGCGAGCTTCAAGTTAAGCCAACATGGATCGAGAAATTAAGGACAAGCAGTTAGTGGATGAAGGGTTAAATGCTAAGAGGATGCAAGTTCGGGATGGTGGTTTAGAAAGTGCGGATTGGCCGGTGATGGTGTATTATGTTTCCAAGGGCGACCACTGTATGCTTAGAAGGATGTGGAATTGAGACAAAGAATTCTCCGGGATGCTCATAGCAGCCCATCGCTATGCATCCGGAAGCGACAAAATGTCGGAGATTCTGAGCGATTACGGTGGCGGGGTTGAAGCGTGAAGTGGCGAGTTAGTAGGAAGGTGTCGACATGTCGGCGAGTTAAGGTGAACATCGATTGCCATCGGGGTTACTTCAACGATAAAGATCCCTCGATGGAAGTGGGGCGGATCACTATGGATTTCGTCGTGAGCTACCCTTACGCTTGACAAGAAAGATGCGATTTGGGTAATCGTGAACCGTCGACTAAATCACTCACTTCATCTGGGTGAGAATGGATTACTCACTCGAAGCTAGCAAAGTTATCGTGGCGAGATAGTCGATTGCATGGTGTACCGTGTCGGTTATCTCGAGATAGGGACCCAAGGTTCACTTGAGGTTTTGGAAGCGTTACATCAAGCGTTGGATGTGCGATTAGATTTCAACCTGACTTTCCATCCTCGGTCAGACGGGCAATCAAGAAAGGTCATCTGATCTTAGAAGATATCTTTGAGGGTTGTGTCTTGGAATTCGAGGTAGTTGGGAGGAATTTTACCTTTAGCGAGTTCGCCTACAACAATAGTTACCAGCGAGTATTGAGATGGCACCATCTGAAGCCTTGTATGGGCGAAATGCGAACTCCGAGCGTGTTGGGCGGAGTTGGGTGAACAACAGTGTTGGGTCGATTGGTAGGTATGGCGAGGATAAAGTGAAGGTGATTCGAGCTCGTCTTAAGGAAGCATCGAGATGAGCGAAGTCTATCTTGATCTTAAGCGCAAGAAATGGAGTATGCGATGGGGATAAGGTTTTCTGAAGGTGTCGCCTTGGAAGAAGGTACTAAGGTTTGGGCGAAAAGGAAGCTAAGCCCAAGGTTCATCGAGACCATATCTGATTGTAAGCGAGTGGGATCGGTAGCTTATCACTAGAGTTGCGGCGAGCGAGTCGGATACATGGCGTCTTTCACGTATCAATCTTTGAGGCGGTATCGGTCGGACCCATCGCACGTGGTACCGATGGCGGAGATCGAGGTGAATCGGTTTATCTTTTGAAGAAGAACCAGTTCAGATCTTAGATCGTGATGTGAAGGTTCTGCGTAAAAAGTCAGTGCCCTTAGTGAAAGTGCTGTGGCAGAACCATGGTGTGGAGGAAGCTACGTGGGAACCTGAGGATGTGATACGGCGGCAATACCCTCATCTGTTTTAGCTAAGTAATTTGGATGAAATTTATTTTAAGGGGTAGAAGCTGTAACATCCCAAAAGTGGGGCTATTTGGAATTTAATTATTTTTCTTATGTATGAATTCTTTGTGATTTTATTTATTGAATAATAGAGCTTAATTTAAGGCCTTGAGTGTGCGGTTTGGTAGAAAATTTCAGTTTGTAACTTTAAAGGTAGGGAGCCTTAGCGGGAGGGTGTTATAAGAATAAATGAAGGAAATTGGACACCAAATGAGGCCTTGGCAAAGTGGCAAAAGTGAGGCCACTTAAGAGCTAGTGTGATGCCACCAAGGAGCAAGGAGAACCTTGGTTGAGTCACGAAATCCTCCTTTTGCTCTTTATTTGGGCGGCACAAGGGAGAGAAATTCTCTCCTTAGATTATTATTTTTTATTTATCTATTTGGATAATAAGATAATATGAGCATTTTAATTGCTTAATTCTAGGGATAATTAGGATAATATTAGTTTTATTTTGATAATACAAGATAATTAAGGAGATTATTGGATTAAGAGGATTATTTGATATTATTTGGGATATTAGGGATACTACATGGATTATGAGGAGATTATTATTTATCATTAAAGATTAATTCAAGTTATTTGAATTAAATTAAATGATGGGTCGAGAGCAATTGGGGAAGATTGATGAAATTTGAACTCCTTGGTGGAGTAGTGTGGACTGACAAGCTAAGGGGGAGGTCTAGAATGCTTATAAATAGCATCGACTTAGCACTTGTTTTGTTTTTTCTCCATCTTGGCAAGCTATGAAATTCTCAAACCTTCCATCTATTTTCTCTCCTTTCTTTTCTCTCAAACACGCTAGTGAAAACTCTCACCATCTCCTCCTCTCCATTAGTTTTCTACCATTATTTCTCCTCTATTCTTTTGGCGAATATCCACTCCTCATTCTTGAAATCCTCTTCTCTGTTAAGACTCACTTTGGCGAATATCGAAGTCATAAGAGTTTCTCGGGATTTCTTCTTGAACCGATTAGCAAGGGGTAAGTATCGAAAATCTTTCATCTTATTATCTCCTATGTCGACTTGGTCAAAAGGAAAAGTCGAATTATCTTGATGGCTAATTAATGTAGTAACGATTACATTTAGGTCTTGGGATTTTAAGGTATTCGATCTAAGTCTCTATCCTCAAAATCAGCGAAGTTGGTAAGTGTGGGTAAGGCCTATGTTAGTATTCAAAAGCGAAAGCTTTGGTTATGAGTAATAATGACTAATCGATTATTTTGGAAAAGCAGGTTCAAGTATCGGGTCTAGTGGTTAGTAGCCAAAAGCGAGGAAAGGTAAGATCTAGGGTTCATAAGGAACCCTTTCAATAATTTGGTTTGGCCGATTAGGCCATAATATTAATCCTAAGAGTTGGCGAATATAGGTGCGAGATAGATCTAGGTGGCCGACTCCTCTTTGGGATCTAGACTCCTCGTTGGTGTCGGTGTGTACATACACACGTATAATTTATTAAATGTGCTAAATATTGTGAATGCTAATTTGGTTATTGTAGCATTGGATAATATACCATATCGGTATAGTTGGCAATTCGGTAAGTACACGATTGAATATGCTATTTGATGCTTTTGGTAAGCATAATGTATTGATGCATGAGATTTAAGCATGTGATGGCATGAAACATATATGTATATATGGTGATGTGGGATTAGTGAGTGGAGGCGGTATTATTGTGCTTAAGCGGGCACGATGTTTTGGTAACACACCGTGACTACGGTCACGGAGGTTTGGTACCTCAGGAGGTTTGGCACCTCATAGCGACTTGTCCACGTGGTTAACACCACCGTGGGTTGGCCCACTTGAGATATGGGATCGTCGCGGTGATTTGGTATCACACGATGGGTTGGCCCCATCAAATGATCGTGTCTCGGACACGGTGTTTTAGTAACACATTGTGACTATATGTCACGGTGGTTTAGCACCACCGGTGGTTTGGTACCACAGCAGGGGTGAGCGATGGCGTTTGGATGGCTAGGATGGGTATTTAATATTACGCATATTAATGGTTATGTGTTGTGTATGAAAATGTTTAAAAAGCAGGGAAGGGTTACATCTTGAGTCTTGGTGACTCACCTTCTCCATTATTTTTTCGGTGATGCATAGATCGCGGATATGGGTAGGAGGGACTTGAGGTGGCCATGCGGTGGATTTGAAATAAATGAACTTTAATTTAGTTATATTATTTTATTATTGGTTTGTTTTTATTTGGATTGTAATAAGGCCTCCATAAACTTTATTTTGTTACTATTCATATATGGGATACTTGCTTTTAAATACACTATTAAAAATTAAATTAAAATCACATGCTTTCCCAAAATCAACACGAAAATGTTTTATCGTGTCGTGGACACACTCAAAATTGGTTTAATAATTTGACTTCATTTAAATTTCGAATTTAACCTAAGTATGATTTCACGGATAACCAAAAAAAAGAGAAGTTTTAACAAAACTTAAATTGGATTTTAAAATGGGTTTCAAAAAAATATCTCAATCAGTTATGTCATAACCAAATATGATGGAGGTGACAAAATGAAATTGTTGTCGGCAACGATAATATACGTAGAATACTTCAATATTATGGAAAAGTGAGGATCTTGAATGAAAATATACTTGAAAGCATTGAGATGAGAACAAGTCATCAAAATAAATAAACATTTCTATTATAACTTATAAAATATATCTCAAACAAGAAGTCCAAACACCCGGAAGGTGTAAAGCCAAGGGGAAGTACATGTTAGCATAATAGCGAAAAAATACAAGTCATAATATATAGAATTTACTTATAACAAGAACGTTCACAAGACACTTGGTTTTGGTTATAAAAATGATTAATTTCTAGTGGATGCAAATACCAAATAAAGTTATTTATTTACATCTAGTGAATTTGTATTCAACTGATATAAATTATTTGATAGTATTAATACCCAAAGCATAAAACTCGAGTATCATGAGAAAATCATTAAATGTGAATATGATTTTGTTTAGCAGTTTTATTAATTAATGTATTTATACATATAGGTTATTATCATCATTGTTGATATTAATGTATTGAATATCATTGGAGTTCTGAAGAATTTCCAAGAGAAATAATTATTCGATAGATAAAATTTATAATGAAAGTATATCTAAAAATGAAAATTTGTCTCGGTGTGAAGATAGAGTGTTCAATAAGGAAAAATTGTTAAACAATAATATTATAAAGAATTGCTATTGAGTATCCAATAGTGTTTATATAATCAAAACTAATCAGGCTAACTTTCATGTAGATTGGAGATATTGAACACGAATACAAATGATCAAACAATAATGTTATAAAATGATGGTCCCGAAGTACTAGTTTTTTATGTTCCCAATGCACTCATTATATTGGTAATAGTGAATGATACAATACATCATGTTTTATAAAGTTGTTGGTGACATCTAAAGCATGAGAATGCAATTGAATTGAATTTTATTGCTATATTGATATGTATCAACAAAATTTATTGTATATGTTGATGATTTGTTATTGGTAAATAAAATGGAATGACTCAATGTAATATCCTGAATTAGCGGTTATTTGTGATTGTATTGTTTTGCATGAGTTCGGATTGTTGTGTTGTTAAGACATGTTCTAGGGCTTAGGAATAAGCCAAGGGTAGGCTCATTTGTAGGAAAAATTTTATTTTAAGCTTTAGTTAAAGGGAGTTGAAGGAGCTAGGGGTTAAGAGTAATTAGTGGGAATTTTAACACAAGTAACCAGTTGGCAAAGTGGCAAGGAGGCACCACTTAGGGCTTTGGAAGGTGACACCACAAGCATTGAAAGGGGCTTAGGTTGAATCCATGGATGGACTTAAGGTGACTTTTATTTTTTGCATTTATATGGCATGTGTTGGTCAAACTCTAATTAAGGTAAGGTTGGACTATTGTCTTTTATGGTTAGTAGACTAAGGAATAAGGCAAGTGCTTATTTATGGTATGGTATCAAGGAATTTTGGTAGGATAAGGGACATAAGGCTTTAAGTATGGAGTGTTGTTTTGGAAACTTTTCTATGGCCTTTTGACCATGAATGTAGGCAGTATAGTGGACTAGGGGTTGGCTTAATTCTAAATGTGATTAGGAGGAAATAAGGAGAAATTTAGGAGTGAGTTTAACTCAAAATTAGTTTGAATTGATGGAAAGAAGAATTTTAAGTGTGGAGGCCTAATGGGGGTCTCTTTTGGGTGATAATTTTCGGTCATGAGTAGGGGGGAATAGCGAATTTCCTATAAGAGGTCTTAAAGTTCTTTTTGGTTCTCTTTTCTTTCTTTAGTATTCTCTTTGAAACTTTCTTTTCACCCTTGCCATTGACAAAATTTGCACCCTATTTCTTGACCAAAAGCTAGGAAGTTGGAAGTCATTTGTGCATCTTTTCTTTTCTTTTTTTTTTAACTTATTTTCCTTCCATTCACTTCCTAAAAATCAAACCCATCCTCTCATTTGCAACAAAGCGAAACCTCTCCACCTTTGTTCTTCATTGCGAATTCTCCTAACTTTCATCTACACTTCTTTTCTTCTTCAACCTCGGTTCTATACCTATTTTTGTGATAGCCGATTATCCCATCTCCATTTGGGAGTTCTTGCTTGAATCTTTTAGAGCCTTTAGAGGGAGGTGTCGACATTCCTATTCATCAATCTTCCAATCGGTTTCAAGTATAATAAGTATTTTCTTAGCAATCGAATTCTCTTCTTCTTCATTTAGTATGCCGAAACTAATGGTTGGCCTTGGTTTCTAAGGGAGGGTCGAATGTATGAAGAGTCATAATATTGTGTTTCTTTTGTGTAGCCAATGGTAAGGAGCCTCTTGGATTTGACTATTCAGGGTAAGGTGGCAAGTGATATGTAGTTCGACCAAAAGCCATCTTCATGGATTTATGGTGTAGTGCTGATTCTAACAATGGTTAAGTAGAGATCTTGGCGTCTTGAGAGCAAGCAAATATTTGGATTTAGTCGAGTGTGCCAAAACAGTGCGTAGTTATCGACCGTTTCTATTGTTAATGTGTATGTGTTATATATATAAATATCTATATGATGTGCATGGTAGCGAAATAATGGCTAAAAGGTGGATACCCATGGTGGGTAATCGATTAAGCAGTCGATGCTTTATGACAATAAGTTTCCTATGGTATCTGAATGAAATTGTGATAGTATGTGATGTATGCTTATTTTAATGATATTGTGGCATGATACATGGGGCTTGGGATGTGACTATTGAAGGATAGGGAGTACATTTATGTGCGTGGTGCGATGTTAACCTTGTGCTACATTGGCGGTTGATGTTTGCTATGTGCTTCATCAAGGTGGGATGTTGGTGTGTGCCTCACCTGGCGGATGATAGCTATGTGCATCACAGTGGATTGAGGATGACCTAGGGTCACCTCGAGGATATTGATATGTGGGGTCACTTAGGTGATCGGTGGCTTAGCCATGGCCTCAGGCGATGGAGTGCGCCAAGGTAGGTGTGCAACGGATGGATGCTAGGTTGAAATTTGGGCTTCATGTTGCATATTTATGTATGTGTCTTGTGTGGATATGGGCCAAGCCCATATGTGGAGACATGTGAAATAACTATGCAATTGAGTCATTTGACTCACCCAAATTTTCTTACCAACATCGCGGTGATTCGTAATGCTTGGACCGGGTGGAGTGGATACAAAGGTGGCCCATGCGAAGATGTTTTACTTAATTTTACGTACTTTATATTTTAAGTAATTTTGGAATAATTATTTGATGTAATAAGGGCCATTTAAAGTATTTGCAACTTTATTTATGGTTTTGAAGTTTATCCTATTATTGAGCTAATAATAAGCAATATTTTGAATCAACTTATTTTATAACAACTTATATTAAAGCTTTTAAATTCGGATAATTTGTACCAATAAGGTTTTACTTGGAATCTTAAATGTGAAATGTTTTTACCAATGACAACAAATTTCATTTTTTATTTTTAAGTAAAAATCTTTTCCAACGTTTTCCGCAGTGACATACCAGATCCGGTCAAGGCTCGTGGGCCGGGTTTGGGGGTGTTACACTCAATATTGAGTTATAAAATGATGTTCAAATAAGGGGAGCAAAATATGCACTATTGTAACACCCCTCACCCAATGCAAAAAAAAAAAAAAAAAAAAATAGTTGAGAATTCAATTAGGCACTCTCTACCGCTACATTTGAGAAGTAGACTTTCAGCATTGGATTGCATCGTTTCAAAGATCTTAAGTGATGCTTACATGAGGGGGAGTAAATTCGCACTACATGTTTCTTTTAAGGTTGTGACATATTGTGTATTAAAGGATTATGTACTCTTTTTTCCTTCGCTAGGTTTCTGTCCCATAGGGCTTTTTTTCTAGTAAGGTTTTTAATGAGGCATATCCTTTATACAATGAACATACAAGGGGGAGTGTTATGAATGATGTTAAGTGGATGTTCATTATAATCAACCTTTCGTGTAACATCCCAAAATTGGGCCTAGTAGGATTGGGCCCAATGGGCCTTGGGCGTAGGAATGTTTACAATAATTGAGAATATGAGAATGGCATTGTTACAAATTGGACTTATTAGTTAAGTGAATTTGGAAGGTTACAAGGTTTCTATGAAGTCTCGAGTTCAAGTTAGGACATAGGAAGAATTTTCATTTTTGGACTTTTAGTGGATATGGCTGATGGAAGTAGGACTTAGGAATAAATGGGTGCATTTAGGAGACACGAGAGGAGCTTGTGGCTTGGTGGCAAGTGGCGTGTTGAGCTATTGAAGGGAGCAAGGGAGTTTTATTTTTGCATGCTCTCCTTAAGTGTCGGCCAAGAGGTATATATGGCAAGGTGGACTTCTTTATTTTTGGTAAGGTGGCTAAGGAAATAAGGAAAGGTTGAGGTTGGGGAAAGGAATCAAAAGAAAAAGGCAAGTATGGGGGACATGTTGGCACAAAAAGGGGAGAATGTTATGGAAAGTGTGGTTGGCCAAATGTTTGACCAATATTGTAATGCATGTGGACGGTTTTGGGGGTAGATAGGTAGCTGAAATTTTTACTTTGGCATTTGGTAAGGTCTCGGTATTGTTTTGGCCAAAAATCCTATTTGTAACTTTTGTGTCATCTTCTTCCAATTTGCTATTCTCTTTGCCGAAACCTCCTAGCACAATTGTGCATCTTTCTTCTCTTTTGTTTAGTTAAATATTCATCTTTTGTTCATCTTCTTTTGATAGCTGAATTTCTATCATCTTCTATCTTCCCCATTTTTGTGTGTTGGACATCTCTCCTTGGTTGAATCGGGTAAGGGCTTCATTTCTACTCCTTTCATTTTCTTCTCTTTTTAGCCGAATATGTATGTTCAACACTATACGGCTGTTCCACTTTGTTTCTTATCGAAATATCACTCTCTCTATAACTCTCATATCTGATCAACTCTTTTTTGTAGAGTTTTAGTGGGTGGCCTAATACCAAATCCTTGTCGATTCATTCGTAGTCATAAGCCAATTGGTGGGAATCGGGATTATCATCGATTAAGGTAAGGAGTCTTTTCATAGTCCATTCGATATCGCTATTTAGTTATGGTGTTAATCAGATTGAAAGTTTGGCTAATCGATTATGTTGTTAGGCACAAAATCACTCGATACTCTCTACTTGTAGATTTTTCAGAAATAGTGGTAAAGTCGAACACCTATCTCTCGTAATAAGAGACTCGGATTGTTGGTAAGTGATATAGATTGTTACGGATTCCGAATAAGGTGATATAGATTGTTTGAAATGGTGTGTAATCTCACATCTCTCTAAAATTTTGTATGATATATTTTGTGATTCGGTTGAAATATCGAAGAAAACCAGAAACCGGCATCCGTGATCACTCGGGAGTGCGTATATTCGTAGTAGTAACCATATTTTGTAATAAAACAATTCCGATTAGAAATAGTGATGTGTTTTTGAAAAATCACGAAAAATAGGAGAAAGGGAATTATAAAGTTAATAAGATATCAAATTAAAAATTACTGTGTCTATTTTGATATGGAAGAAACGGGGAAGGAAAAAGAATTTTATATTCTGAGATATTTTAATTTTAGTAAGACTAGTTCTGATTGACTTCGTGGTTCCCTGTTCTATCTTGGAAAAATCGGTTAGAATTGTACAAAGTGAATTATGAGGAATAATTTATATGTATAGATTCCTTAGTGAGTCTATTTTCAATAGAAACAAGTGGGAGCAGTATATGAAAACCGTACAGTGAGATATTTAAAATTAAGTAAGGAGAAGTCAGAATCATTGGATAGTGAAACAAGGGAAAATTTAAGGAATAAACTGTACTAAATAGATAAGCCAAAAACTCTGTAAAATTTGTGGTAAGAAGATATATGAGTCTAGTTTCAAGGAAAATTTACGGATCTAAAATTCGAGTTTCCTAACTCGAGTTATAGTCAATTTAGTTAATGTGATGCAGATGGACAGTTTCATTTTTATGCCCCAAATTAGTAGTTAAGTTCGGGGTTGTGAAATTACGAAAATACCTCGATGGGTAAAAATTACGGAATTACCGAAATGCCCCTAATGGGCCGAAATACGAAAATGCCTTAATGGGCCAATTTGATAGATTGTCGTAATGGGTCGGGTTTGCAAAGTGTTATAATGGGCCGAATTTCTGAAATGAATCTCTGAATTCATGATTGTTGTTTGTATGTGTAAATATCATGAGTTACTATCTACGTTGCATATTTACATATTGCATGGGATGGGAAACTTGAATGAAGAGAAGAGTAGCCGGTGGCATTGCCACAAATTTTGATAATGGCTATGTGCCAATTTAAATATGGCTTTGTGCCGTCGTGATTAAGGCTATGTGTCGATCATATTGCCATATATGATTCTGGTGGCTCAGCCACAAATATTATAAATAGCAGCTTGACTACAATTTGGAGAGACTGGCGGGGTGGGTTGACTTGATCCCCATAGGAGAGATTGGTTGGTATGGGTGGAGAGACTGGCGGGGTGGGTTGACTTGATCCCCAGGAGAGATTGGTTGGTACGGGTGGAGAGATTGGCTGGATGGGTTGGGTTGCATTACATTATCTCCATTATCATGTTTATAGGCCTAAGGCCCAGTTTGTTTTGTAAATGGGCTTCGACCCAAGATTATGCTAAATGGGCTCTGACCCAAGTTACTGCTAAATGGGTTAGAGCCCAGTGGACAACGATAAGGGGATTATACACTGAGTTTTTGTAACTTACCCCCTTCTTTCTTAATCCTTGTAGGTAATGTACCATGATGTGGACTTTGCCCATGGATGACTCGGTGGATGCCATACTTCGGAAATAAATGTTTCGAACTTTAGTAAATTAATTTTCTGCTCTATTTCGTTACTTTTATTATTTTGGGTTTTTAAAGTTGTAATAAGGCCTCTAGGATATTTTTATTTTGCTTATGTTTTGCCGTGCTTATTATTCTTCTTGAGATGCTTTAAGTGGGAATTTTCTAAAAATTCTAAATAAAGGTTTTTTTCTAAATTGATTAACAAATGGATTTTATACAAAATTTTGCAAATAATTTAACCCTGATTTTCTTTGGAATTATCAACGATATTTTTAAAAGTCACGATTTTAAAACTCACTATTTCAATTATCGATTTATCAATCAACCTTCGAAATTAGTAGTATTTTTATCAAATATTTCTAATCAAACTTGTTTTATTCAATTACACCTATTTTAGTATGAATCACAAGATTCTTTATACGTTTTCGAAAAACTCTTCAGTGTGACATGCCAGATTCGGGCCTAACTTTTAGGCCGAGTTTGGGGTGTTACATTTTATGGTATCAGAGCCCAATTTCAAAACTCGGTTGTGGTTTGGGTTCAAAAGCATTTTTCCAAAGATATTTGAATTTTAATTTATAAATGCATGTTCTAAAGGAAGTATGGCACCACAGGTATCCGGCACCAAGTCAAGTAAGTATCTGTTATCATTATATGACTATGATTATTGTGATATGATTATAGGAATACTCTAAAACTTTTTTTAAGTATTGAAACTATAGAGATTGAAACTATAGGATGCGTTTTCGAAAACAACTTTACTTCCTATACCCATAAGACATTGTTTAATAAACACTGAATAGCATAATGATTCATAAAACTCGTAATCAGATTAAATTGACTTAGTGAACATAAGCGCTAGAAGACGTGGATGCGGTGGACGTAGACGTGGTAGAGGCCAAGGTGCTAGGGCTAGATCTTCGGCACCGAGGCATGTTTCCGAAAGGGAGGTGTTGGCATTGCCAGTAGCTGAGACGGGGTCTCATGACCGAGTTGGGGTTGTCGAGCTGACTCAGATAGTTAAGGAAGTATTGGAGGAGGTTAAAAGAATCGGTGAAGCACTTCGAGTTGGGTCTGTGGACTGTAAGAAGAAATTAGATCGCAGTACTTTTGGGTCGTAGTCTCATTCTGTAAAGCATGTAAAGGCACGTCCAAACTTTTCGGCTTGCGATAATTGCAGAAGGCGTCATCTGGGAGAATGCTGAAGGACGTTAGGAGCATGCTTGAGATGCAGGTCTAAGGAGCATAAGACTCGGATTGTTTCATCAACATCAAGTCAAGTATGTTTTGGTCGGACGTAATGATTGAATGTAGAAAACTTTAGATATAAGTGGAAGATAACTGCTTGCTTCGGTGGTTAGATGTTTGGTTGTGTGAAAGAGGATTCAAAATTATTTTAAAAGTACATTAGTGTTATTAAGATCAGAGTGCGCAGTGAAAGCATAGTGGTGTGACTTGTGCGGTGTGTTTAGTAGTTGGTTGGAAATTTCGAGGACGAAATTTCTTTAAGGAGGGTAGAATTGTAACATCCCGAAATTGGGCCTAGTAGGATTGCGCCCAATGGGCCTTGGGCATAGGAATGTTTACAATAATTGAGAATATGAGAATGGGATTGTTACAAATTGGACTTATTAGCTAAGTGAATTTAAAAGGTTACGACGTTTCTATGAAGTCTCGGGTTCAAGTTAGGACATAGGAAGAATTTTTATTTTTGGACTTTTAGTGGATATGGCTGATGGAAGTATGACTTAGGAATAAATGGGTGCATTTAGGAGACACAGAGGAGCTTGTGGCTTGGTGGTAAGTGGCGTGTTGAGCTATTGAAGGGAGCAAGGGAGTTTTATTTTTGCATGCTCTCTTTAAGTGTCGGCCAAGAGGTATATGTGGCAAGGTGGACTTCTTTATTTTTGGTAAGGTGGCTAAGGAAATAAGGAAAGGTTGAGGTTGGGGAAAGGAATCAAAAGAAAAAGGCAAGTATGGGGGACATGTTGGCACAAAAAGGGGACATGTTGGCACAAAAAGGGGAGACTATTATGGAAAGTGTGGTTGGCCAAATGTTTGACCAATATTGTAATGCATGTGGACGGTTTTGGGGGTAGATAGGTAGCTGAAATTTTTAGTTTGGCATTTGGTAAGGTCTTGGTATTGTTTTGGCCAAAAATCCTATTTGCAACTTTTGTGTCATCTTCTTCCAATTTTCTATTCTCTTTGCCGAAACCTCCTAGCACAATTGTGCATCTTTCTCCTCTTTTGTTTAGTTAAATATTCATCTTTTGTTCATCTTCTTTTGATAGCCGAATTTCTATCATCTTCTATCTTCCCCATTTTTGTGTGTTGGACATCTCTCCTTGGTTGAATCGGGTAAGGGCTTCATTTCTACTCCTTTCATTTTCTTCTCTTTTTAGCCGAATATGTATGTTCATCACTATACGGCTGTTCCACTCTGTTTCTTATCGAAATATCACTCTCTCCATCACTCTCATATTTGATCAACTCTTTTTCGTAGAGGTCTAGTGGGTGGCCTAATACCAAATCATTGTCGATTCATTTGTAGTCATAAGCCAATTGGTGGGAATCAGGATTATCATCGATTAAGGTAAGGAGTCTTTTCATAGTCCATTCGATATCGCTATTCGGTTATGGTGTTAATCAGATTGAAAGTTTGGCTAATCAATTATGTTGTTAGGCACAAAATCACTTGATACTCTCTACTTGTGGATTTTTTGAAAATAGTGGTAAAGTCGAACACCTATCTCTAGTAATAAGAGACTCGGATTGTTGGTAAGTGATATAGATTGTTAATCAATCACAATACTTGGATGAAGTTGTAAATTGGGTTTTGGACTAATTGTTGGCCTATTGTATCTTTAGGTGCCACGGAGAATATCGTGTTACGGATTCCGAATAAGGTGTGTAATCACGTACCTTCCGAAAACATGTTTGAAATGGTGTGTAATCTCACATCTCTCTAAAATTTTGTATGATATGTTTTGTTATTCGGTTGAAATACTAAAGAAAATCAGAAATCAGCATCCGTGATCACTCGGGAGTGCGAATATTCGTAGTAGTAACCATATTTTGTAATAAAATAGTTCGGTTAGAAACAGTGATGTGTATTTGAAAAATCACGAAAAATAGGAGAAAGGGAATTATAAAGTGAATAAGATATCAAATTAAAAATTACTGTGTCTGTTTTGATATGAAAGAAACGGAGAAGGAAAAAGAATTTTATATTCTGAGATATTTTAATTTTAGTGAGACTGGTTCTGATTGACTTCGTGGTTCCCTGTTCTATCTTGGAAAAATCGGTTAAATTTGTACAAAATGAATTATGAGGAATAATTTATATGTATAGATTCCTTAGTGAGTATATTTTCAATAGAAATAAGTGGGAGCAATATATGAAAACCGTACAGTGAGATATTTGAAATTAAGGAAGGAGAAGTCAGAATCGTTGGACAGTGAAACAAGGGAAACTTTAAGGAACAAACTGTACTAAATGGCTGAGCCAAAAATTCTGGAAATTTTTGTAAGAAGATATATGAGTCTAGTTTCAAGGAAAATTTATAGATCTAAATTTAAATCTTCCTAACTCTAGTTATAGTCAATTTAGTTAATTTGATGAAGATGGACAGTTTCAATTTTTATGCCCCAAATTAGTAGTTAAGTCGGGGTTGCAAAATTATGAAAATACCCTCGATGGGTAAAAATTACCGAAATACCGAAATGCCCCTATGGGTCGATTTATCGAAATGCCCCTAATGGGCCGAAATACGAAAATGCCTTAATTGGCCAATTTGATAGATTGCCCTAATGGGCCGATTTTGCAAAGTGTTATAATGGGCCGAATTTGTGAAATGAATCTCTAAATTAATGATTGTTGTTTGTATGTGTAAATATCATGAGTTACTATCTATGTTGCATATTTACATATTGCATGGGATAGGAAACTTGAATGAAGAGAAGAGTTGACCAGTGGCATTGCCACAAATTCTGATAATGGCTATGTGCCAATTTAAATATGGCTTTGTGCCATCGTGATTAAGGTCGTGTGCGATTATATTACAAGTATATGATTACGGTGGCTCACCACAAATATTATAAATGGCGACTTGACTGCAATTTGGAGAAGGCTGGCGAGGTGGGTTGACTTGATCCCATAGGAGAGATTGGTTGGTGCGGTGGAGAGATTGGCGGGGTGGGTTGACTTGATCCCCACAGGAGAGATTGGTTGGTACGGGTGGAGAGATTGGCTGGATGGATTACATTATCTCTATTATCATGTTTATAGGCCTAAGGCCCAGTTTGTTTTGTAAATGGGCTTCGACCCAAGATTATGCTAAATGGGCTCCGGCCCATGTTATTGCTAAATGGGTTTAGGCCCAGTGGACAATGGTAAGGGGATTATACACTGAGTTTTTGTAACTCACCCCCTTCTTTCTTAATCCTTGTGGGTAATGTACCATGATGTGGACTTGGCCCATGGATGACTCGGTGGATGCCATACTTCGGAAATAAATATTTCGAACTTTAGTTAATTAATTTTCTGCTCTATTTCGTTACTTTTATTATTTTGGGTTTTTAAAGTTGTAATAAGGCCTCTGGGATATTTTTATTTTGCTTATGTTTTGTTGTGCTTATTATTCTGCTTGAGATACTTTAAGTGGGAATTTTATAAAAATTCTAAATAAAGGTTTTTTTTTCTAAATTGATTAACAAATGGATTTTATACAAAATTTTGCAAATAATTTAACCCTGATTTTCTTTTGAATTATCAACGATATTTTCAAAAGTCACGGTTTTAAAACTCACTATTTCAATTATCAATTTATCAATCAACCTTCGAAATTAGTAGAATTTTTATCAAATATTTCTAATCAAACTTGTTTTCTTCAATTACACCTATTTTAGTATGAATCACAAGATTCTTTATACGTTTTCAAAAAACTCTTCAGTGTGACACGCCAGATTCAGGCCTAACTTCTAGGCCGGGTTTGGGGTGTTACATTTTGCCTTTCATCTTCATTTAACTCTTCACATTTCATCTTCTTGTAACTCATTTCTTATTTATGTATTAAAAAATGAGGAGTCTAATCTCCCTATATATTTTATAGGAGTATACTACTTGTAATGAGGATGGAAAAGAAGATAAATGCAATAGAAATCTCCTTTATTTTTATCTATTATTCTTGTGTTCTTTGCATTGTTATTATTTTATAACATCTTTAACTTTTTATAATTTTCTATATATTTTAATATTTTAATAAATTTATATTTTTTATTTTTTCTAAAAAATTTAGGGTAAATTGTACTTAAGGTCACTCTAAATTAGAATTATTCATATTTTGATCACTCTAATTTTTTCTCAACTTAATTACTCTAATTAAAATAACTATTCAAACTAAATATTGCACTTAAAAATTCTATTATTCCACAAACAAATTATTGATGTGATATATTAGTAAATTTGAATGTGATTTTTTTAACTTTTAACCAAAGTTTAAATATTCTGTAATTATTCCAAAACTTTTTTCTCATGCCTCTTCTCCTTCTACCCCAGAAATGGAGAAACCCGCCATTGAAGAGCTCGCTAAACTACCTCCTAGGAACCCTAAAACTTTAGATACAAGCACTTCAATCGCTAAAACTAGTAACCAATAAGACTAAAACTCGACAACAGCAATCGATAATGATAACATGTATCAGTTCCACATCAACCATATTGGAAAACCTTGCTACTAGGTCGTGTACTCGGAGAAGAAAGGTTGTAATAATGGGGATTGAAGTTCAAAGTCCTCAGCAACAAGAAATGGGAAATAACCCCAATAATAATTCGGGTTTTCTTCCACCTTCGTTAGTTTATGATGAGATTGTGGATACAATTAAGGTTATTTTCCATTGGGAGCTTCAAGTGAGGCGCTGTCTCCTATATAATTTTAGAATTATCTGCCAAATTTGTTGTCAAGGATAGCCACCACAATCAAGATCTTTGGCTTTTGCTTCAGTCGTTTTCGGAATCGATTCTTTTGCACCACAACTACTACAGCGCAGGCACACCACATTGAACTCTTTTTATTCTCTGGGACCAGCCCATTAGCCAGTTTCAGTAGGACTTCTGCTAGGTGGGAATACCACCACCAACACCCGTCGGAGATCGGAAGGTTTCAGAGATTGTTGCCTAGAGTAATAGCAGTGCTACTATTGATAATAGCAGTGACAGCATTGCTAGCAGGTTCGTTCTTGACATTTTTTGGGCCCTAGGCTAAACAATAAATCGAGCCTTCTTAAAAAATATATAAAATGTAATAAAATAAAATACTATTACAAAAAAAACACTTTGTCAACATGTTTGGAATAAATCAACCATTTTTTATCGTTAATCTCACCATTGCTCAACTTTCTAGAAAAATAAGTATATGAAAAATGCCTATTATTGTTATCTAGAGGAAAATCAATATTCATTTCTCTTATAGGCCCTTTTCAACTAAAATGTATATTGTTTTGTTATCAAGATTAGCTCAATTTTTAGGATCATAAATATCCAAAGAATGAATTGTTTATTCTTCATCAATGCCAATATCAAAAGGACTTGTTTGTTATTTATTAAGACCAAGATTTTCAATATTGGATACATTTGGCACATCATTAGACTCATTTGAATCATTAATTTCATCATTATCATTGACATCATTATGCAAACTTTCATTTGATTGATCCAAATTTTGATTAAAAACTACTTTAAAAAAAAAACAAATTTATCAATAGCACATTGCTATGATTTTTTTAACACTTCAGCACATTTTCTCTTTTTTTCTTTTTTCACTTCTAGATAAATTCTTTTTAGGCAACATTATATATAAAAGATAAATCAAATAACTCAAGTAACACAATAAAATAAAACAATAACACCTAATAGAAGAATTCAAGTGAATAGTTGTTTTCACATTTACTAATTTCAAAATTCAAATCGAGTCACTAGAATTACGTAAATATAATTATAATAATCCATTACGAATAGACACGTAATTAACAATATTCAATTATTTATGAGGAAAATACAATTAAAAATTAAATGAGTAACAAAAACAATTAAAATTTCAATCACATAAAGTCATAAAGAAAAGGTATGTAGTACTATACTGTACTATGGTTCATCAAAAAAGGAATTAGGGGGAGAAGCTAAATATAAGGATGACTTAATGACTATATTAGTTAAAACCCAAAAATATCATCAAATTAAGATTGAAAATATTGTAAGAAAGAAGTGGAAAGAAGAGAATAATACCTGCAACAATGGTAGATTCGGCAGACCGTGGAATGGAGGATATCAATATCTCAAATATAAAGTAAAAATTCATAACTTCAATTGATTGATGCTAATGACTGATAAATGATGTATTACTCAAATCAAATTTGGCCCTATTTAATTTGTAGAAAATTTCTCCCGTTGGCATGGTTTTGGGAAAATAAAGAATGTTGAATGCTAGTTGAAACAGCCAATTTGGTGAAATCGGAATAGTGGTTTCGGGACCACAAATCTAACCCGAAAATAAAATTTATTTTATTTTATTATATGGACCGTATTATGTTAGAAAAGTCATGTGAAAATTTTGATACGAAAATTTTACCGATTATGTGTTTAATTACGGGAAGCACTAAATTGTATAAAATGAAAAAGTTGAATTTTAGTAGCTGTAAGGATTAAATAGCTATGAAATTCAAAAATAGAGGTCCTTATATGGTAATTAGACCATTAAAGAGAAGTATGTAGATATTTTGGTATGACTTATCCATGGAAAAAAAAAAAAAAAGGCTAAGGATTAAATTGGAAAGATGAAAAGTTGTTAAATGACAATTTAATAAAATGAAAAAGAGAACAATTTCATATCATCTTCCCCAAGTATTTCCATGGAAACCCTAGAGAGAGGAAGAAGACTTATCAAGCTTATTTGGGTAAGTAATCAAGCCCCGTTTTTAATAATTTTGATATTTTTGAAACTGAGATAGCTTAATCTATCTATTTGGGGGATTAATTTGAAAAGTTATCAAGGTATGAAATTTGGGTCATGGATGAATATGCTGAAAATTATAAATTTATGGTAGAAAATGAAAGGTAGTTGATAGATAAACATCTTTTACAAAGTGATTTTTGATGAAAACATGATTTAGGGACTAAAATGTAAAGTTGTGGAATTTGATGAAAAATTTTGAATTTTTATGAATACACTTGCTGTAAATTTTGTAATGGGATTTTGGTTAGGCTTGGAATAGGGAGTAAATTACACAAGTTTCATTTTTCAACCCTAGGGACGAAATGGGAATTTATAGAAAAGTTAGGGGCAAAATGGTAATTTTTTCTAGGATGAAAATTCAGCCACTTGAATAAGAAATATGATAAATTGATGTTAAATTTACTCGTATAGATCCGGATAGACCAAATTCAGAGCTAGAACAAGGAAAGAGGAAAATGTCGGATTAGTAGATTTTACGTACACGAACATTGTCGAGGTAAGTTTGTGTAACTAAATTGTGTTTATTTACATGCTTGAATTGATTGTGTTTATGTAAATTGTATAGATGTCATAAATATGTGAAATGATTACATATTCGATCAAGCCCGATAAATGAAAATGTTTAAATTAAATGATAATGCCCGATAAAGGATAAACGATAAAATGTTACTTATATGTTTGAAATGAATGTGGAATGTTTTTATTTGAATTATATCAATGTTGTGGATGTATGAAATAACCACATTCCCGATAATGCTTGAGAAAAATGTTTAAATCCCGGTTGAATAAAATGGAAAATCAATGGATATGTGATTTTTGAAAAGAATAAGGTCCTACGTTTGTTGCTGACGGGATTTAGCTCGGACGAGTAATCCTATTGACCTCATTTATGAAAGGATTTAGCCCGGATGGGTAATCCTGATATAAGTCCTCTCGAGCATATGTTATTGATTGGATTTAGCCCGGACGGTAATCCAAATCAAGCTCTTTAGAGCATATTCATAAAAGGATTTAGCCTAAACTGGTAATCTTGTTGTATACATGTGTGGCTCGAGAGCGTACTCACTGAAATAGTACCTTATGGATACCATTGAATACGAATTGAAGAATCCTGATTTGAACACCACAAGTGTACTACCTTTGTATCCATCGATATTTCAGATAAATTAAACAAGTAAAAGTTCTTGACATGAGAAGATATGAATAAGAAATGAGTTATTACACATATCGGCCTGAAATCCATGAAAATGGCGATACATGATAATTGATATATGGAAATATGAAATGATGATATTGTACATGGAATTTAATTGATGAGTATGTACATCCTTGATTATAGACTTATACACCTTGAGTGTACTAATCGTGATCTTGATATTCTGAGTAATATGGGTAAAGTTCTAATATGAAATGATCTGAACTCGAGATGAAATATTATGAAATTATACTTGTAATATAAAGAGATGATTTATACATGATAAATGAATACATGTTGTAGGAAGCATATGTGCATGGAAACATGATTTTTGTTGAGCCCATATATGTTTGTGATGTTATTATGGATTATATGACTAACAAGGGCAATGAGGATATGTGTAGGGCTTGAGGGCAAATTGATTGAATATGCCTTACATAGTTACCCCAAAATAGAATGAATGGTAAGTTAAGTACCATGTTATACGAACTTATTAAGCATTTTATGATTACTTAGTTTTATTTCCCTATTTTAGAGTAAATTAGAAGCTCGTCGGATTGGAAGCTTGGCAGAGTGATATATGGTAAAGCAATTATGATTACAATGGCATGTATAGGTTATATTGGCCATATTGGCATGGAAATGCAAATGATGCTTGTAATCTAGCCATTGGAATGTCTAGTAATGGTTTGTTTTGATGTATGTATAATGTCATGCTATGGTAGCTACATATATGTTAAGTAGTTTATCAAACTATGTCTAACTTGAAGACTTAACTAAGGTAAGATTATAGAAATGTATGCATGAAATGATATGCCATGATGAATGATGGAATTTACTTGATTTGAATGCTTGAAATGGTTGGTATTTGGATGTGTGATTCAAGTGCAGGTTATGGGTGTGATTTTGGGTGAGAAATGAAGCTAGAAATGGCTTTATTTTGTCCACACGGGTGTATGTCTAGACTGTGTGTGACACACGACCTGGTACAACGATGTGTGGTTAGGTCATGTCTCCCTTGCACCTTAACTTTGAGAAAACAGAATGCTCAAAGTTGAGCACTCAGCCGTGTGAGCTACACGGGCATGTGTCTTGGCCGTGTGAAACCTGCACCTAATTTTGAATTAAATTAATTAACCACGTGGCCTAGCACACAGGCGTGTGGAATGGCCGTGTGCACAAGTCATAGAGTTACACGGGGTCGAACACGACCTGTAGCACGGGCGTGTCCCCTAGACCACAAGGGTGTGTGAGCCTGCACCTTGGAAAAATTTTGTAAGTTCGCAAAAAATTCTTAGAGGTTCCGATTAAGTCCCAACTCGATTCTAATGCTTGTATTGGGCCTCGAAGGTCCATTTAAGGGACGTTACGAATGATTTGAAATTTAAATAGTAACTTGCATGAATTATCCATAAATGTTTTGAAAATATTTGGTAACGCTCCGTAACCCTATTCCGGCGACGGATACAGGTTAGGGGTGTTTCACTAGTAACAGTAGATTTTTTTTGGGAAAAATTAAAATTCTTTTTTAACTCTAATGGTAAGAATTGGAATTTGGGAATTAGAGGAGGTTTGGAAAAGCCAAGGAGTTGAGGATGAAGTATTTATGGCTAAGAATTGAAAACCATAAGCATTTAATTAATTTATTTTAATTTTAATTTTTTCCCAAATTAAGCTGAGTAAATAATTTTATGGGCCCCTTTTATCTTTGGGCCCTGGGCAGCTGCACTTCAAAATGGCCCCAAGGCCGACCCTGGTTGCTAGCGGCGATAGCGATGGAGTAGGAGGATTTCTCTTTGGCACTCCTCCATCGCAGTCACAACCACTGGCTTTTGGCCAAAACGGCCGATTGTTTTCTTAGAGAGAAGAGAAAAAAAAAAAAGAGATAGAGATGTTACTATGGTTTAGTCAAAACTAAAAAAGAAAATGTTAACGTGGTCATTCTGCAATTCATCAGTGGGTTTGTAATTAATTTAAATAATTATTTTAATTAGAGTGAATTATCTAAAAATTTAGACAAAAATAAGATTTAGAGAAAGCTTGGGTGTGATGTACCTAAAATTTATAATATTAAAATTTTTCTATTTAATATTTTTATGACTTCTATATTTTATACATTTTAATATTTTAATTTTTTTTTACTTAAAGAATCAATTAAACCACGGAAATATAATAAAATTAATGAAACCTTTCACGTTATCATTTTCATATTATTTGTCACATCAATACTTAATGACCGTCAAGGACTTCAATAAAAAATGAATTCAAATGTCGTAATTAACTACAAATCATGATTCAAATAGCTCAATTAAATACACATTTTGATAATAAATTTAATTGATTTTTTTTTTGAAGGGTTTATCTACCCTTTGTAATTGCAAAACTTAGTGAAAACTTAATGGGTAAGACTGGTTTATGATGCTTTCTATGTATGATGATCTAATGTTATGCTTTTGTTAAACCTTTGCGTTGCATGTAATGCAATAAAATACAAATGTGCTTTTTCTTTTCTTTTTTTGTTTGTTTACTTTTTTAGGTTATGAATATCTAGACAATTTCTATTAGATTAGAAATTAATTATGATAATCTTACACTAAATTTATAAGATAAATAAGAATAGTCACAATTGTTATGTAAGTGAACCCGTTAGTTGAGCCTATTAATCGAATTTTTATTAATAAGACATTCAAATTGGAATGTAAAAGAGCAATTTCAGCAATATAGTGAATCTGTTAATCGAATTTTTATCAATAAGTTGCACATATTAGCTCAAATGAGAATAAACACAATCAGTCCAATTGAAGGTCAACACGATACAATATATCAGCCTAACTTTAAGATAAATTTTACATAATTTATAGATATTGAATAAAAGTTATTAATGATTTAAATGATATTTATATTTTTATATGACTGTATTGAGTTATAGACAGAATAAGTATAAAGCATACATTTCACATTTTAGCAAATACCTTATATTGGAAGAAAAATTAACTAACATAAAATATTATGATAACCTATGATTTCAACATGTGCTTATTTTTCGTTTCTTGATTGGAAAAGAACAACATATGATAATAGAATTTTCTCCAATCAATTAAAAGGCATGACGAAGTTAAAGATTTTTTGGTTAATAGTTACTTAGAACAATTTTATACATTTTTATTTTATTTTAAAATTGCAAATATACTTTTGTACTTTTTCTATATGAAAATAGTATTTGTGAATCCGTGATATCCATGGATGATTGGTTTTCTAAGATTGTATAAGGAGGAGCAATATCATTTACCTAGTTTTTGTCAAGGTAATATCATCAAGTATTAAAAGGTAAAAAAATCTTTAATCATGTTCATTCGTCATCACACTCTGTGGTTGAACTAACATTAAAAGTGCAGAAGAAAAAATGACCACTATAAAGAGAGATTCCAAGTTATGAAACAATACTTTTGTATAACTGTTGGGATCTAGTGCCCTAAATATAGTGAGTTTGTCTATATACTTGTAATGTTTCAAATAAATTGGTTTGATAAAATCCATCAATATCATTAATATCTTTTGTATATCGTCCTCAATGATTTTTGCACACAAAGAAAAATGAAAGAAAATGCTGGCTGATTGATTATCTAAGATTTAAACTAATCTTTAGCAGCATTACATGGTTGGATCATAATGCGAGAAGACAACTATTATTAGTAGATAATCTAAACATGTCATTAGGTTTATTCGAATTGAGAAAATCCGTTGAAAAACCAACATTTTGTTTATCATGTCTAATTGGGGAGATGTTTTGTCTTGGGTATTGGAGCAGGTGACTCCCAGAAGATAGAGACATAAATGTGACTGACAGAACTGATGGTACATCAGACATGACCCAAGTAGAATAGATCCTAAATCTGTTAATAGATTTATTCACTTGCGGCATTCATAGTGTTACATATCTTAATCTTGAGTGGATGATGGACTACCTATGCGTAACTTGTATACTTTGATGTAAATGAAAGCTTGAGTTCAAATAGATAATGAACTGAAAGTTGACATCTGTATATGACTTCTGCATGATGTAGCATCATTCCATAATATTGGAATTCATAGTCCAATAAAGGGTAAACCATTTATGATGTCACGAACCAACTAAAATACGACAAAGACAAGTGCACCTATCGAACAGTAGTATAGCTATGGTGAGTCGGGAATATCGTATCCACGAGGACTAAAAGTACTAGTAATAACTATCTTTCTATTATTTAGCCGAATAAATTAAAGGGTTTTGTTTTAACCTAATCTTAACTAACCTATTTACTAAGACGAAACAGAGAGTGAATTGGGAAAATACTTTAAGAAAACCAATAAGAGAGACAATACCTAGGAAAGAATCCATCTAGATTTCACTTATTATTCTGATTTTGAATCAAACAATTTATTCACTTGCCTTGATCCATAGAAATCCCTAAATTATGTTAATATCTTTTTGGAGACTAATAACAACTGACTCTATGTTGATTAATTGAAATTTCTTTCTAATTAAAACCCCTATTGTCGCATTAACTCGATCTATGGATTCCCTTATTAGATTTGACTCTAATTCAGCAGATTTATGTCGTCCTATTTCTAGGATTACAATCAACTCCGCTCAATTATGCTAGATCTACTCTTAAGTAGGGACTTTTGCTCCACTGATTAAGTACATCAAACTTGGATTAATATCCAGAAAATATTAAGGCAAGGATTAAGAACACATAATTAAGAACAAAAACAAGTATTTATCATGTAATTCAGATAATTAAATAACAAGATCCATCATAGGTTTCCCTAGGTATTTTAGGGAGTTTATTTCATAATGTAAAAGGAAAACATCTCAAAATAAGGAAAACAACAAGACATAAAGAACCCAAAACTTCTAAGGAAATTTGATGGAGATCTTCAATCTTGAATGAGATCCTACTTCTGAATTGATTCCGATGGCTTCCTTCAAGTAATTTCTTCGTTCTACTCTGCGTGTATTTATAGCATTTTGAATGCTCAAAAACCTTAAAAATTGGCTTTTTTCGCGTGTTTGGGAAATAGGGAGCGATATCGACACGGGCTAGCACATGGGCTGAAACACCCCAAACCCACCAAAAAGCCTGACCGGATTTGATATGTTCCTCGAATAAAACTTTAGCAATTTCTCGTTTTGTTTAAGAAAAACTTGATGAATTTGTATAAAAGCAGTTAGCTTAATATTTAGGTTAAAATCAAATTTAAATAAATTTGTATCTTCTTAAAACATTATTTTTAAGAGAAATTTATAAGTTCAAAGAAAACCAAATTTTATGAAAAATTTTACTTATTATTGTAAAACATATATATATTAGTGTCAAAAATAGTTTAAATTATTTATCGAAAACCATTTAGTTATTTAATAAATATTGTTCTTGGCGAGAATAAAAAAAATTCAAGCGCAAAAAAAAAAAAAGCAGTTCATAGTGGCCTTATTACAAAAATAGCAAAACCCATAATAAATTTTAAGTAATAAAATATGCTTAATAAGTTTAATTAGGAGAAACTCAAAATACTTTGTTGAGCAATGGCCACCACGTAGTCCTCATTGACCCGATCCATCACGCTAAGAGTCATCGAAAAATTATCCCACAAAGGGTGAGTCATAAACTCAATGTGTAACAAAAACACTAAAAGCCCAATTGATCATGGCCTTTAAGCCCATTTAATAACACATATAGCCATAAGCCCAATTAAGTCATATTTAGCCATAAGCCCATTTTTATAGCAAATCAAATCAAAATCATTTAGAAATCACATGAATATATATAAAATGAAATGTAAACCCGGCCCACCTAAATATCCATCCGCTACACACCATCCGTACCAACCAATCACACCGTGGGGATTACTAAATCGACCCTCCATCCGCTACACACCATCGAAGGCAGTTGCTGCAGTCAACATGCACATCGCCCTTATAATTTTGTGGCAAGGCCACCAGATAATTGTGACTAAAGTCACCGGATTCAAATATGTGACCGAAGTCACCAGATTCACATATGTGACCGAAGTCACCGGATTCAAATATGTGATCGAAGTCACCGGATTATGTGGTAAAAACCACCGGAATACTTCCCCTTATCAATAACACCCATATGCCCATGCACATACATATTATTTAGTTTTCATGCCATTTACCCCAAAATCATAGCAAAATCATACTTATTTCACATTTAGGCATATAGCAAAATTAACAAAATATTGGGGTAAACATACCTGAATATCGCATACCACTGAATGGTACCCACATTCATTATCAAATATATTTTCATATAAATCACATTTATTTTAGATCTATGATGAATTTAGTATAATGTTACACACCTTATGACAGTGAGAACGATACCTTCCCGCTCGTCAACACCTAATTAATTATTACACTTGATTAGAACACACTAATACTTATAATCTATACTATTGATAAGAGATCTAAATCCTTACCCTCGGAATCTCGAACAACCGTTATATGTGGTTTCTCTCCGGTAGATGGATCAAAACCGATGACACCTACTAACGAAAAGTGGCTCGGTGTATGCATACGACTTCAAATAACCGATCTTCATTAGCGGAGGGTCCACAACCCGGTGGAAAATCTCGATCCCGTCTGACCCTTCGTTTGAAGTTTGAGGGTATATGAGCCTCCCTCTTCCAAACACTCCTTACCGCTCTTTTCGAACCTATCTTGTTAGTCCGAACTCTCCCTAAAATAAAGTCGATTAGTAATCTATCTAAAAGCGATATAACCGAAAATGATAGTCCTTACCTTGGTTGATTCAGAATGATCTCTCCTAAAAACGTTGGCTACCAAAAGGATCCTTAAAATCCTTCCAAAGATTGACCTAGGAGAAAATAAAGAGTTAGATTTCTAAAATCGGCAATTTGAAAGAAAATGAAAAGAACGATTGGTAGAAAATCCTTACTCGTGTCTGGAGATTGATTCACCCTTACTTACACTATTAGGAAGATTCGCCTTAATGATTTAGAAGAATAGAATTGGTGATTTCGACTTGCACAAAAAAGAAGAGAAAAGATAGTGATTTTTACTATAGTGGTTTGGTGTTCAATAAAAGAAAAGAAGGAAGAAGATGAAAATGGAAGATGATTCGGTTTGACAAAGAGAGGAAAAGAATGGTGATTTTGGTTTTGATAGAAGATGGTTTGGTTGAAAGTGAAGAAGAAAGACAAAAGAAAAAGAAAGAAAGAGAAAGGAAAGAAAGAAAATAAGAATGCCCTTTGATGCTAGATGATTCGGCACTAGAGAGGAGAAAAAAGAAGAAAATTGTCTTCAAAATTTCTTTGGTGTTTTTGACAATGAGGAAAAAGAAGAAAATGGTCATTGATAATTTGATATTTTCGATTACAAATAGAAGAGAAAGAAGAAACCGAAATGGTAAAACTCAATTGACTAAAAGAAAGAAAAAGGTTTCTCTTTTGTGTAATAGGCAATCGGCTAAGAGACAAAATTTGGAGAAAAGAAAAGATGCACAAATTGGTTAAAGTTTTGGCCAACTTTTACCCCTAATGCCTATGCAAAATTCGGCCAACACCCTTTGCCAACATGATCCCCTTTTTCCTCCTCATTTCTTCCCCATCAAATCCCTTGATTCTATCACAATTAAACCATCCCCCTTAGCCCCTTATGCCGTCTAGGTTCATGGTCAAATGACCATGAAAAAGCTTCAAAACATCATCCCTCTTCAAGCCCTTTGTCCCCTATCTTACCATAACTTCATGATTCCATACCATAACTCTTAACTTGCCTTTTTCCTAAGGTCTACTAACCAAAAATAAAAAAATGTCCATCCATTCTAGATAAGCTTGACCGACACTATAGGAAAGAAATCAAAAATTAAAATTCTTCCACTTGCTAGCTAGGGGATTCGAACCTCTCCCCTCATGCATTCACCCATGTGCCATTACCACCTTGCCAATTGACTTATTATGCTTAAAACCTCTTGTCAATATTTCTTAAAGCCTATCTTGCTTAGCTCCATCTTAAATATTAAAAATTTAATATTTCTCTAAGCATTCACTTACCTACTGAAGTTCCTAAAACTTCCAAAACACACTCAATTATACTTAGGCATGCAACAACATTCAATTAAGTAAAGATGCATAGCCCCTTTATTCAGGATGTTACAGTTCTACCCCCTTAAAAATAATTTCGACCTCGAAATTACCTGGCTAGAACAAGTGAGGGTATTGCTGTCGCATCGCTTCCTCTGGCTCCCACGAAGCTTCTTTCGATCCATGATTACGCCATAACACTTTGACGAGAGGAACCGATTTTCTCCGTAAAACCTTTACATCCCGCTCCAGGATTTGAATTGGCTCCTCTTCATAAGACAAATCTGATCTTAATTCCACCTCCTCAACTAGCACTACATGAGATGGATCCGGCCGGTAACGGCATAACATTGAAACATGGAACACATTGTGCATTTGCTTCAATTCCGAAGGCAATTCTAACTGATATGCCACAGGTCCAACCTGCTTCAAAACCCGATAAAGTCCAATGAACCTGGGACTTAACTTCCCTTTGCGACCAAATCTCATCACCTTTTTCAAGGTGAAACCTTCAAAATACTTGATCCCCCACAACAAACTCTATTTCTTTCCGCTTAAGATCTGCGTATGATTTTTGCCTGTCAGACGCTTCTTTTAACCGAGCCTTAATTACCTTAACCTTTTCTTGGATTCACCACTAATTACGGACCCAAAATATGGCGTTCCCTAGTTACATCCAACACGTAGGAGTGCGACACTTCCATCCATATAGTGCTTCATACGGTGCCATCCGAATCTTGGCTTGGTAACTGTTGTTGTCGTAAATTACGCTAATGGTAAGAACTCCTCCGACTTCCTCTGAAATCCATCACACATCCCTTAACATATCCTCTAAGACTTGAATTACTCGCTCGGTGATCGTCGATTTGTGGATGAAATGCCATCTTGAAGTCAATCTGGTGCCCAAAGCGATGCAATGCTTTCCAAAATTGAGACGTAAACCTCGGATCTCTATCCGAAATAATCGACACCGGCACTCCATGCAATCTCACAATCTCAGCCACATATAACTTCGCCAATTTTGCAAAGAGTAATCAACCCGAACTGGGATAAAATGTGCAGATTTCGTCAATCGGTCCACTATCACCCATACCGAGTCTTTCTTAGTAGGCGTAGGAGGAAGCCCACTAACAAAGTCCATGGTGATTCTCTCCCACTTCCACTGCGGAATCTTTATCGGCTGAAGCAATCCGAAGGTACTTGATGTTCAGCCTTGACTTGTTGACACGTTAAACACTTTCTTACGAATTCTGTAACTTTTCACTTAAGACCAGGCCACCAAAACTGATCTCGCAAATCTCGGTATAACTTACTTCCTCCAGGATGCATAGCATATGGACTACCATGCGACTCCTGAAGAATCTTTTGCCTCAACTCCTGATCCCTCGGCATACAGATTTTACCTTTGAAACACAATACCCCATCGTTGTTAATACCAAAATCTTCTAATTCCCCATTCTGTACCTGCTGTAGCTTTGCACTCAGATCATCGTCTACCAATTGTCTCTCTTTCACTTGACTCAACCATGTCGGCCTTACTTGTAATTCTGCCAGCAAGCTTCCGTCATCATAAAGACTAAGATGTGCAAACATCGCCCTTAGATCTGACACCACTTTTCGACTTAGAGCGTCTGCCACTACATTCGCCTTGCCCGGGTGGTATTCAATAGAACAATCGTAATCTTTCAACAACTCTATCCACCTTCGCTGTCTCAAATTCAGTTCTTTATGAGTCAGTAGATATTTCAGACTCTTGTGGTCCGTGTATATCACTAACTTTTCTCCGTATAAATAATGTCTCCAAACTTTAAGAGCAAAGACTACTACTACTAACTCCAAATCATTCGTCGGGTAATTAACCTCGTGTGGTCTCAACTGCCGAGACGCATACGCAACTACCTTCCCATCTTGCATCAGAACACATCCTAATCCTGTATGAGAAGCGTCACAATACACGATGAAATCCTTCCCTGCCTCAGGCTGAATCAAATCGGAGCTTCAGTCAAAACCCTCTTGAGCTTCTCAAAGCTCTC
Source organism: Gossypium rotundifolium (assembly GCA_025506655.1). Taxonomy (NCBI): domain Eukaryota; kingdom Viridiplantae; phylum Streptophyta; class Magnoliopsida; order Malvales; family Malvaceae; genus Gossypium; species Gossypium rotundifolium. The sequence continues at coordinate 174,452,937 of CP106724.1, forward strand.
TTTGCATTTATCAGCCCACACGAAAGGTACTTCCTTTCTCAACAATTTCGTTAAAGGTGCGACTATCGATGAAAATCCTTGACAAATCTTTGTAATAGCCTACTAATCCCAAAGCTGCGAACCTCGATTCACGGACTTGGGTGGTTTCAATCTAATCTTGCCTCAATCTTCCGAGGATCCACCCTTATCCTTCCGCAGACACCACATGGCCTAAAAGCATAACTTCTTTCACCAAAATTCACACTTCTTTGAATTTGGCATAAAGTTTCTTCTCTCTTAAAACTTGCAATACAATCCGGAGATGCTCATCATGCTCTATCTCTGACTTAGAATATACTAGGATGTCGTCTATGAACACCACGACGAACTGATCCAAGTAGGGTTGGAAAACCGGTTCATCATATCCATGAACGCTTTTGGGCGTTCGTCAATCAAACGACATTACCGAAATTCATAATGCCCATATCTTGTTTGAAAATTTGTCTTATGGATATCCGCTTCTTTCACTTTAAGCTGATGATACCCGACCTTAGATCTATCTTTGAGAATACCGTAGCTCCCTTGAGCTGGTCGAACAAGTCATCGATCCTCGGTAAAGGATACTTGTTCTTAATGGTCAGCTTATTCAAGCTGCCGTAGTCTATACACATCCGCATCGATCCGTCCTTCTTTCTCACGAATAGGACCGGTGCTCCCCATGGAGACACACTAGGTCGGATAAATCCACGATCAAGCAACTCACGGATCGAGCCTTAAGCTCAACCAACTCCTTGATTGCCATTTTATACGAGCAATAGAAGCTAGTGCCGTTCGAGCAATAATTCAATCCCAAATTCTACCTCTCGATCCGGAGGCAATCCTGGCAGTTCTTCCGGAAAAACATCTACAAATTCTCTTACAGTCCTGACTCCTTCAATAGTTGCTTCTTTAGCCTCCAAGGCACTAACCAACATCAGAAAAGCCACACATCCCTTTCTAACCATCTTTTCTGCCTTAAGAGCGGATACTACATTTGATAAGTAGTTTCGTCTCTTGCCCATCACTACAACTTCTTTGTCATCAATAGTTCTTAATGACATCCGCTTAGCAGCACAATCCACATTTGCACGATATTTCACTAGCCAGTCCATGCCTAAGATCAGGTCAAATTCTCCGAATAGCAACTCCATTAAATTAGCCAGAAATTGCGTCCCTTGAACTTTTAAAAGCACTTCCTTAAAGAGTTTGTCTATTACTCATGCATCCTAAAGGACTAAATGCGATCATCTTCCTAGGTACGATCTCGAAGTCACATGCGAGTTTGAGATACTTCACTAGCGATGTATGAATGAGTTGACCTATATCTATCAAAGCAATAAAGGCAACCCAAAATCGAAGCGTGCCGTGATAACATCGGTGCGTCCTTTGTCTTCTCTGCGATGAAGCGCATATACAGACACAGGTTTGTCTCGCCTCGAGCTACCACTTGCCTCTTCACGAAGTCCCGCGACCTCTACCAGAACCATTACCCCTTCCATTTGGACCACGACCCCTTATCGGCTAATCTCCACCTCTGCCAGCCTGATTAACACCCTGACCTGTTGGGCGATTCTTATCTGAATTCATCGGGCAATCCTTGATCATATGATCTTTAGACCCGCACTTGAAACATCCCCCGGTCTTTTTCCAACATTCTCCCGGGTGCATCTTCCCACATTGAGCACAAGCACGATGTTGTCCTCCGTGTGATCTGCGACCTCATGACCCATCAACTCTTGGTTTCTTGAAAATTCTCGGATGACCACAAGACCCAAAGCTCCTCTTATTCTTATTACGCCTCTGTCCGGTTACATCTTTCGGTCACTTAACTTCTTCGGCTATCCTTGCCCTTTCTACTAAGACTACAAAGTCTCTTTCTCGGTGCGGAGCAATCAACACTCGCAGCTCATCTCTCAGTCCATCCTCGAATCTGACACACCGCTCATATTCAGTTGCTACTATTCCTCTAGCATATCGGCTAAGTCGCAAGAACTCTGCTTCATACTCAGTTATCGACTTATTTCCTTGTACTAAATTCAAAAATGCCTTTCTCTGGGAGTCGATGTAGCTAGCTCCAACATATTTTCCTTCAAACTTAACTTTAAAATACCCCCAATCCACTCGATCCACAGGGGTACTCTCCTTGATAGTGAGCCACCACTGGTAGGCCTCATCACGGAGTAGTGAAACAACACCTTTCAGCTTTTCTTCAGCAGTGCAGTCTAAATCGTCCATGATCCTCTCGACTGCCTCTAACCGATTACTCGCTACATTTGGGGCTACTCGGATACTCCCTTAAAACCTCGGCTCCATTTGATCTAAGTCTCTCAGCTACTGACTTTGAGACCCATTTCCGTACTCAGCTTCGCTACTCGTTCCAAAACTCGCAACACAGCTTGTGATACTGCATCACCTCCTCCATTTTGCTCTTGAAATTCCACCCCAACAGCCGGTGGCGGAGCTTCATTTTGGAACCTTGACCAGATCTAACTGGTTCCGACACAGCCATTCTTCCTCTACCACGTCCACGACGACCACGTCCCCTAGAACTCATGTCTACTACGCGTCTTATCTATTTTTACGAAAAAGTCTTATGCATTAGAGTCTTTTCACTTCTTATTAAAAGAAAGTTTTATGTAACAAATATTTATTCAGTGGTTTTTCCGTAGTAGTACACATACACCTAGGGTCCATGTCTCTAAAGTATAGTTTCCTTAGGCTTATCATACATTCATATTACTTTATCAATAAAAGTACTTACCTGATGGACCTGGGCCGAGAACTCGGGTGCCATGCTTCTATAAAACCATTTAACTTAAGAAAACTTTCAAAAAGTCATTTGGGCTAAATTTTGAAAACGTTGTGGGCTTCAAAACCCAAGGTCGAGAGTTTAAAACTGGGCTCTGATACCAAGTTGAAACACCCCAAACCCGGCCTAAAAAGCCTGACCGGATTTGATATGTTCCTCGAATAAAACTTTAGCAATTTCTCGTTTTGTTTAAGAAAAACTTGATGAATTTGTATAAAGCAGTTAGCTTAATATTTAGGTTAAAATCAAATTTAAATAAATTTGTATCTTCTTAAAACATTATTTTAAGAGAAATTTATAAGTTAAAAGAAAACCAAATTTTATGAAAATTTTACTTATTATTGTAAAACATATATATATTAGTGTCAAAAACAGTTTAAATTATTTATCGAAAACCATTTAGTTATTTAATTAAATATTGTTCATGGCAGAATAAAAAAAATTCAAACGCAAAAATTAAAAAAAAAAACAGTTCATAGTGGCCTTATTACAAAAATAGCAAAACCCATAATAAATTCTAAGTAATAAAAATATGCTTAATAAGTTTAATTAGGAGAAACTCGAAATACTTTGTTGAGCAATGGCCACCACGTAGTCCTCGCTGACCCGATCCATCACGCTAAGAGTCATCTGAAAAATTATCCCACAAAGGGTGAGTCATAAACTCAATGTGTAACAAAAACACTAAAAGCCCAATTGATCATGGCCTTTAAGCCCATTTAATAACACATATAGCCATAAGCCCAATTAAGTCATATTTAGCCATAAGCCCATTTTTATAGCAAATCAAATCAAAATCATTTAGAAATCACATGAATATATATAAAATGAAATGTAAACCCGGCCCACCTAAATATCCATCCGCTACACACCACCCGTACCAACCAATCACACCGTGTGGATTACTAAATCGACCCTCCATCCGCTACACACCATCGAAGGCAGTTGCTGCAGTCAACATGCACATCGCCCTTATAATTTTGTGGCAAGGCCACGGATAATTGTGATCAAGTCACGGATTCAAATATGTGACCGAAGTCACCAGATTCACATATGTGACCGAAGTCACCGGATTCAAATATGTGACCGAAGTCACCGGATTATGTGGTAAAAACCACCGGAATACTTCCCCTTATCAATAACACCCATATGCCCATGCACATACATATTATTTAGTTTTCATGCCATTTACCCCAAAATCATAGCAAAATCATACTTATTTCACATTTAGGCATATAGCAAAATTAACGAAATATTGGGGTAAACATACCTGAATATCGCATACCACTGAATGGTACCCACATTCATTATCAAATATATTTTCATATAAATCACATTTATTTTAGATCTATGAGGAATTTAGTATAATGTTACACACCTTATGACAGTGAGAATGATACCTTCCCGCTCGTCAACACCTAATTAATTATTACACTTGATTAGAACACACTAATACTTATAATCTATACTATTGATAAGAGATCTAAATCCTTACCCTCGGAATCTCGAACAACCGTTATATGTGGTTTCTCTCCGGTAGATGGATCAAAACCCGATGACAACCCACTAACGAAAAGTGGCTCGGGTGTACGTACGACTTCAAATAACCGATCTTCGTTAGCAGAGGGTCCACAACCCGGTGGAAAATCTCGATCCCGTCTGACCCTTCGTTTGAAGTTTGAGGGTATATGAGCCTCCCTCTTCCAAACACTCCTTACCGCTCTTTTCGAACCTATCTTGTTCGTCCCGAACTCTCCCCTAAAATAAAGTCGATTAGTAATCTATCTAAAAGAAACGATATAACCGAAAATGATAGTCCTTACCTTGGTTGATTCCGAATGATCTCTCCTAAAAACGTTGGCTACCAAAAAGGATCCTTAAAAATCCCTTCCAAAGATTCGGCCTAGGAGAAAATAAGAGAGTTAGATTTCTAAAATCGGCAATTTCGAAAGAAAATGAAAAGAACGATTGGTAGAAAATCCTTACTCGTAATACGGAGATTGATTCACCCTTACTTACACTATTAGGAAGATTCGGCCTTAATGATTTAGAAGAATAGAATTGGTGATTTTGGCTTGCACAAAAAGAGAAGAGAAAAGATAGTGATTTTTGACTATAGTGGTTTCGGTGTTCAATAAAAGAAAAGAAGGAAGAAGATGAAAATGGAAGATGATTCGGTTTGACAAAAGAGAGGAAAAGAATGGTGATTTTGGTTTTGATAGAAGATGGTTTCGGTTGAAAGTGAAGAAGAAAGACAAAAAGAAAAGAGAAAGAAAGAGAAAGGGAAAGAAAGAAAATAAGAATGCCCTTTGATGCTAGATGATTCGGCATTAGAGAGGGAGAAAAGAGAAGAAAATTGTCTTCAAAATTTCTTTGGTGTTTTCGGCAATGAGGAAAAAGAGAAGAAAATGGTCATTGATAATTTGATATTTTTGGTTACAAAGAGAAGAGAAAGAAGAAACCGAAATGGTAAAACTCAATTGACTAAAAGAAAGAAAAAGGTTTCTCTTTTGTGTAATAGGCAATCGACTAAGAGACAAAATTTGGAGAAAAGAAAAGATGCACAAATTGGTTAAAGTTTTGGCCAACTTTTACCCCTAATGCCTATGCAAAATTCGGCCAACACCCTTTGCCAACATGATCCCCTTTTCCTCCTCATTTCTTCCCCATCAAATCCTTGATTCTATCACAATTAAACCATCCCCTTAGCCCCTTATGCCGTCTAGGTTCATGGTCAAATGACCATGAAAAAGCTTCAAAACATCATCCCCTTTTAAGCCCTTTGTCCCCTATCTTACCATAACTTCATGATTCCATACCATAACTTTTAACTTTCCTTTTCCTAAGGTCTACTAACCAAAAATAAAAAATGTCCATCCATTCTAGATAAGCTTGACCGACACTATAGGAAAGAAAACAAAAATTAAAATTCTTCCACTTACTAGCTAGGAGATTGAACCTCTCTCCCATGCATTCACTCATGCACCATTACCACCTTGCCAATTGACTTATTATGCTTAAAACCTCTTGCCAATATTTCTTAAAGCCTATCTTGCTTAGCTCCATCTTAAATATTAAAAATTTAATATTTCTCTAAGCATTCACTTACCTACTGAAGTTCCTAAAACTTCCAAAACACACTCAATTATACTTAGGCATGCAACAACATTCAATTAAGTAAAGATGCATAGCCCCTTTATTCAGGATGTTACATGGGCGTGTGGCCTACCCGTATGGATCACATGGGCATGTGCCTTGCCCGTGTGGAAAATGCCCAGGCCGTGTGGATCCTAAAAACTTCGATTTTGGTATCTTTTTCGCTTCTTTTGCTCCCAAATGCTCTCCTAAGTATAGAAACATGAATTTAAGGGATTTGGAGCATCAAATTCACTAGTTCTCATCATAAATCATCCAAAAAGATGCCAAGCATGGAATTAAAATATGTTACATTTATGGTTTAAAAATATCCCCACACTTAAGCATTTGCTTATCCTCAAGCAAAATCCTCAACTCACAATTAAAACCAATTCTTCTCAACTTATAATCCTGATCAATAGTGTTTCAAAATAATTCACAAATAATCATGCATTGAGATTTCAACTAAAAGAACATTAAAGTCTCAAACAATCCAAGTCGAGTATTTTAACATGAAAACATAAGTATTTCCCCTTATCTAAGTAATTAGCTTTAATTCAAAACCAACAAGAGTTGACATCCTCACTAAAGATTCACTCAAATCACTCAAATTGTTTAAGGTTCACAAATAAGCACTCAATAGTCAATTATGAAAAGTCATTACCATAGGCTTGCATGAAAATCAAATCTCCACCACTATAATGTGAGATGATACACAAATCAAAAGGTCTTGAAAGGGTTGTAATGGGGCTTCGATTAGAAGTGTGGGTAAAGGCTGAAAAAGAAGGTTAGAATCGAGATTAAATTGAAAAAATATACTAATGCTAAATAATTACATCAATGGATAACTAATCACGAATAAAAATGAGCTTCTCCTCAAAAATTAAACTGTTCAAGCTCAAGCCTCATAAAACTAAGTAGTAAACAATGTGTATTTTTTTCAAACAAAAGAGATAATAAGCAATAATATGCATTTTTCTTTCTCTTTTTTTTTTGAATAATAAGAAATAATTTACTAACTAAACAAAAGAACATCGTTAGGCATCAATTCAAATCAAATCTCGACAAAAAGAGAGTCAATAAAATAGGAAAAATTCTCAATGAATCAAAAAGAATGAGTTATAGGTTAATATTAAGGGTAAATTAAGAATGGTGTTTTAGGCTCGAAAGGGGTTCACTAAGGGTTAATTATGAAGATAGACTCTTTATGAGACAAGTGGGTTAAATCCTAATTGTCTTTATCATCTCAGTATATCAAATAAAAGGTGTGGTCTCGACATGTATAATCGAAGCAAGTTCTAGAATAGCAAATAAATATTAACACACTCATAACCAATAATAACAGTGAGCAAGAAAAATATATGCTCTAAAGGCTCAAATTCTCACAAAAAACTATGGCTTTTGATGTCAATTCTGTAAATTTCAAACTTCAAGATAATAAACAACCTAGAAATTTTTAATTTTGAAAAATCAACTTATCATGCTTGATTCTCTAATGTTTTAAAGTTTAAACAACCAATGCACAATTACCTATGACTTAATCCAAAACATATCAATAAAAATCATAAATCAATAAAAATTCATTCTAATAGTAATATGAGAAAATTACTTAAGAACAAGACATAATTCAGGGATTTTCTAATAATCATATATATAACCTCCCCACTCTTAAGATATATATTGTCCTCAATGTATGAATATATAGAATGACAGTATAAGTAGAATATCATGAGAGTGGGAGTGAAGTGAAACTGCCTTGAATTTTGGATAAAGTCCTCAAATTAGTGACTAGCGGAATTGTAGAAAATGCTAAATGTAGTGCATGATTCTGAGCAAGCTATTAAGAAAAAAACACAACTGGTGGAGAAGATTAAAGGATTACTCGATTAGGAACAACCATAATAAAATAAAATTCAAAATATCATAGACAAGTCTTTAAAAGATAATAAGAAACATAAAAGACAAATAAAATAAAAATAAAATAGAAATAGAAATAGAAATAAGATAAAACAAGAAGACAAAATAAGAAAAGAGAAAAGGGGTTAGGGTTTTTATGGGGAGACATGTTTGTGTGAGGGTCCCTGTTAGGCCACACGGCCGTGTCACGCGCCCGTGTGGCTTGTTTTCAACCCGTGTTCGTTGAGGAAAAAAATAGCCCAGTCTTCATACGGCCTCGGACATGCCTATGTGTCCAGGCCGTATGGTTCACACGGCTGAGTCGCACAGCCATGTATATCCTTCACTTCTCCCATGCCAGTGTGACCTCCCACACGCCCGTGTGGCTAGGCCGTGTCTTGCACACAGTCGTGTGCCTCACCCGTGTAACTCTCTGACTTGTTTTAAAATTCAAAAATTTTGCTCTAGGTTTCACACGGCCTAGGACACGCTGTGTGTCCAGGTTGTGTGGTCCACACGGCCATGTCGCACACTCGTGTGGTTTAATTTAAGGCCGTGTCTCTGTCATTTTTGGGAAAATTTTAGCCCTGTTTCCATACGGCCAAGGACACACCCGTGTGTCCAGGTCGTGTGGGTCAAAAACTTGTATTTAAACATGAAAAGAAGTAAAAATAAACTAATTATTAAGGTTAGTGCTCGGTTGCCTCCCGAGAAGCACTTATTTAGAGTCTAAGCTCGACTTACCTCTCATTCGCATGGTCATGGTGGTTTGAGGAGTTGAAACTCCTCTCTCCTACTATTAGTTTGAACTATACTATTTACCTTAAAAGTATCAAATTTAGAATAAGTTACCTCGACTGTACCGTATGGGAAGACATTTAGTATCGTAAAGGGAGTTGCTCTGTTTGTATTAGGCTTTGAAATGATAACTCGAGGATCCATTTTATCTAACAGTACTTGGTGCCCAACCTTAAATTGATTGGTTCTATCCTTAAGCTCGACATGGTGTTGCTTCTGTTCCTTTTTTACATAAGTCCGCCATTCGTCTAGTTTATCTATCTCTAGCATTTGTCTTTCATGGATGGTTCCATTGTTGGCGCATGAACCAGAACGTGGCTCATTTTTTTTTTCGAAAGAGTTTTCTATAAAGAGGGTTGAATCCCATGATTAGTCTTATTAACATGATTTATAGAATCGTCTTTATTATTTGATGTCTTAACCGCTCAATTATGCTAGATTTACTCTTAAGCAGAGACTTTTCCTCCACTGATTAAGTACATCAAACTTGGATTAATATCCAGAAAATATTAAGGCAAGGATTAAGAACACATAATTAAAAACAAAAACAAGTATTTATCATGTAATTTAGATAATTAAATAATAAGATCCATCATAGGTTTCATCCTCCCTAAGTATTTTAGGGAGTTTAGTTCATAATGTAAAAGGAAAACATCTCAAAATAAGGAAAACAACAAGACATAAAGAACCCAAAAACTTCTAAAGAAATTTGATGGAGATCTTCAATCTTAAATGAGATCCTACTTCTAAATTGATTCCGATGGCTTCCTTCAAGTAATTTCTTCGTTCAACTCTGCATTCTTTTAACGCCCCAAAAATTTAAGTCTTTAATGTTTGCATGATATGACACAAATTGCTTGTTTGCTTTAATGGATAAGTGATTTGGGTATGTATGGGAGTGTTTGAGAAGCCTGGATTCAAGTCTTGGCTTTTGTAGAATAGTTTTGCTCTTAAATGAATCTAGACACTGGCATACAGGCCTTATCAATATTAGTGCTTGTTTTATGACACAAAAAGAGCTTGTGGTCTAGTGGCTAGGTGGTGTGTTGTGTAACTGTGAGGTCTAATGTTCAAGTCCTGGGTTGCACAATGGAGGATTTATTTTGCTACTTGAGCTGTGTAGGTAGTGGAGTTGGACTGAAACACAGCTAAGGGGAGTTTGAATAGAAGTTGAATGGAGTTGTTGGGGGAGTTGAGGAGAAATCGATGGAGTAATTCAATGAGGGATAAGGGGAGAGATACAAGGAGAAAATCAAGGAGTTTGCTTGAGGGAGGTGTTTATGCTGAATTTGGTCATTAGGCACTCAGATAATCGGTTTTGGGGGATTTTGGATTTTTTCTCTGTCTACTTCGGTTTTGGTCAGAAATCTTTTCACCTTTTTGCTTTTGGTACCAATTTTGGCTAAGACTTTGAGTACCTCTCGGGTTTGCTCATTTTCTTTTTCTGCTCTTCCCTTTAATTCCTTTTTGTTTGGCCGAATAGTTCTTTGGTTCTCTCTTCTGTCAAATTCTTCTTTTCATTTCTTTCATTTATCAGCTTTTGGTTTATTCGGATTTGTATTGTTTGCTGCGCATTATTCAACAAAAGTCCCTCTCTTTTCGGTCAAGAGTTGTTAGTCGATTTTGTAAGCAACTCTTCCATTTCTTTTGCTCTCTTCTTCTCTCCCTCAATCTATGCTCTCTTTTGGCCGAATATCACCCTTTTGTTTTATCACTCTCCGCGTTGATCTTCTCTTCACTACTTCTTACTGTTCCAGTGCTGCAAGTGTTTCTGATTATCGGTAAAGTGTTTATACTCCTCACTTTTTGATTAAACCTGTTCTCTTCTATTATTTTTCTTAAAATCAAATCCCCTACTTTTTATCCTTTGATTACCGACTATTGATTCTTTTTTCACGATGTGTTACTCATTGCGGTGCTAGGGTTTTTCCTCGAGGAGTGGTGGAGTGTAAGTGGTTTGAAGTAGTCGCAACCCTTGCTCTCAACATTCAATCAAGGTAATACGTTACCTCACTTTTGGAATTTAGGCCGTATACTGGTTATGTTCTTATAGGATATCATTTGTGGATTGAGGCCACTTATATGGCCGACCTTGGTTAATGTGAATGATGTTTATGGTACAGATAATCGATAAAAATGTGTGATCATTTTTGGTTAGCGATCTTAGAGGAATAAAGTCGCCTCATTTCAAGCAATGTAAGGATGGTGTTTTTGGATTAAGTGTTAATAAGAGGGTGTTTTACCCTAACAATTAAAGGATTGACAATGGGTCATGTTTGAATCTAGGTTGGGTACTTGAGAAGCTAGGAGCGGTTGCGTAAACATGTGTGTATTCAAATTGTTTTGATTGTAGAACAACAAAATTCGAAAAGTAGAAAGATTGGGCTTTGAGGTCACATAGGCGTGTGAAAGCTCGTGTGGTCAAACCGAGCCCATGAATTACGGGTCGTATGATTGTAGGGGCCTTCATGAGCAATTTCATGGGCTTAGGCCGTAATAGGCCATGCTGGGCCGTGTGGGCCCAATGGGCTTATATGCCCCACACGGATGAAATCCACAATTTGTGGAAAATACTGGACTGGGCTATGTAGGTCTCATAGCCGTGGTGAAATCTGGGCCAAACGGATCGCACGAGCATGTGGGCCCACTTGGGCCGAGTAATGGGCCTTGGTTCCAATTACACTGTTATGATTATTTAGGTTACTGAAGGCACTCGAGGCAACTGAGGACCTTCCGAGAGGTCGATATCTGTTCCAAGACCCCAAAGTAGGTAAAATGACCAAAATACCCCTAAATGGTGAAATAATTATTTTACCCCTAATAGATAGAAATAACCGTTATAACCCTAAAGATAGGTTGACTAATGTGTTCATAATTTGTAGATAACTGTTACTAAGTATGACATTCTGCATATACGTATGATTTATGGCATGACATACTGTATGGGGTTGGGATACTATTATGGAGGAAGTATACTGTACTGGTGGCTTTGCCACATATACTGTTACTAGAAGCTTTTCTGCAATACTATTACTAGCAGCTTTGCTATGATATTGGGGTGTTGGCTGGGTAGGTCAACTTTATCCCCACATGGTGTGTTGGTGGTACGGAGTGGTGTGTTGGCTGGATTGGGATGGGTTGCATTATTGCACTGTACTGTGTGGTATTAGGCTAAGGCCCACACTGTTACTGTTTTGGGCTAAGACCCACACTATACTGTTACTAAATAGGGCTCAGGCTCGGACTGTTATTGCATGTTATATACTGACCGACTGATAGGGGATTACACACTGAGTTTTCATATACTCACCCTTTTCTTTTTACTGTGCAGGTAATCCTCAGCCATAAGTGATTTGGTGTTGTGAGGGACTCGGAGGTGGCCATACAATTGCAGTTGTTCTACACTTGCTTTTATTAAAATTTAAAGTTTGTTTTGGGTTTTGCTTATGTAATAAGGCCATTTATGTTTGTTTAAATTTTTAATTGGGGCTTTGTTTACTTATTTTAAATTGCTAGTTTAGGAGAAGACGAATTTTCAAAATAATTACCATATTTAAATACACAAAATTTAAACATTGGATTTTTCAAAAGCTTCCGCGATTTTAAATCAACCTACTATAACAATAGCAGATAATAAGGCAAACACATTGACTAGATGATTTGTTAAATAATAATAAAAGGGCTTTTAAACTTAGAAACAAATTTTTACCAACAAGTCTAATTTTCAAAAGACACTTCAATGTGACACTAGATTCGACCATAATGTCTAAGCCGAGTTTGGGGTGTTACATTTAATGGTATCAGAGCTAGGTTACAAAACTCGACTGTGGAATGGGTTTTGAAAATATTTAAAATTTCTAGAAAACTGTTCTTGAAGTGTTTTGGAAGGTTTACAAGTGTGGCACATTGAGTCTCCAGCACCGAATCCGTAAGTTTTCTTTATACTATAGACTATTTGAACTAAAATACATTGAGAGACTACTATAGATAGTAGAACTATACTGAAACTATCTAGTTAGAGTAAACTGAGACTGTAGGAAACTAGAAACTGTAGGGAGACCTTGATTTGCAAAAATAAAATTTTGATTACTGCTTTTCATAAGACATCTATTAATAATTACTGGAATTACAAACTGATACATAAAACTTCTTAAACAGATAATACATTATTTGATATGAGCACTAGAGGTACTCGCGGAAGGGGTACACGAGGTCGCGGTAGAGGCCGAGGAAGTGCTGGGGCTAGGTCTTTGGCATCAGGCGACATGCCTAATGTTAAGGCTAGGGAGACACCAGCTTCACTGGTGAATGAGATGGGAACATACGATCGAGCGGCTGGGGATGATACACTATCCCAAGCTATGCTCCGCATTCTGGAAAGGGTCACAAAGACCAGTACTGGTGCCGTGGTCCGTGGGCCATGGGTCGATTTCAAAATGAATCCGGTCGAATAAAGCGGAAATCTTCAGGGGTATTTTGAAATAGCCCCTAATGTGGCTGAATACCTGTTGGAAGTCACAGAGAGAATAATAGACGACCTCGACTGCACTTCTGAGCAAAAACTAAAAGGTGCAGTGCCTATACTGCTAGACGAGGCCTATCAGTGGTGGCTTATCGTGAGAGAGGGTACTCAGGTCGACTGGTTAACATGGGATTTCTTTAAGGTGGCTTTACAAGGAAAGTATGTGGGCGCAAGTTATGTGGACGCCCGAAGAAGGGAATTTCTAAGCTTGACCTAGGGGAATAAAACTGTGACAGAATATGAGGTAGAGTTCCTGCGACTGAGTCGCTATGCTTGTGAGATAGTGGCGACTAAATATGAACGTTGTGTGTGATTTGAAGATGGCCTCCGAGATGAGTTACAAGTCTTAATAGCTCCGTAAAGGGAGCAAGATTTTGTTTTCTAGTAGAAAAGGCAAAAATCATCGAGAACGTGAAGCACTCTAAGCGCCATAATCGTAAGAAAGATAAGGCAGATATAATAAGGATTTAGAGCCCTCAAGTTCTTCTGGAAGGCCTAGAAAAAGACCAGGTTTGATGGGCCAGTTCGAGTTGGGGTTCCTGTTACAAGACCACAACCTTGTGCTGATTGTGGGAGACATCACCTAGGTGAGTGCTAGAAGAAGACTGGGGCATGTTTCAAATGTGGATCTATGGAGCATCAAGTCAAGAATTGTCCTTAGAGGCCTGTTCAGATACAAGCTGTAGGTCAGGGTTATGTTCACCAATGAGAGGTGGTCGTGACTCTACCGAGAGGTCGTGAAGGTGCTAGGGTGGAAATGGTGTAATACGAGGTCGTGGAGCGCCAGGAAAAAGTATTGGTAACATTGAGGAGAGGCAACCAATACTAGTCTATGTTACTCATCGCCGAGAGGATGGTGACGCTCCAGATGTTATAACCGGTACGTTTCTAATTAATAATGTACCTTACACTGCTCTAATTGATATAGGGTCTATGCATTCATACATTGCATGCACTGTGTTTAGCACTTTGGGTATCATGTGTGAGAGTACTATTAATGAGATGACTGTGTTAAGTCCACTGGGATGTTCAGTAAGAGTAAACAAGTTGTTCAGAGATGTGCCCGTAGAGGTTCAAGGAGTTATATTTGCAGCGAATTTGATGGAGCTACCGTTTGGTGAATTCAACTTAATCTTGGGGATAGATTGGCTAGTAAAACACCATGCAAGTTTGGATTGTTCTGCTAAGCGTATGGTATTGAGGACTACTGAGGATGAGGAGGTGGTTGTAATTGGGGAGCGAAGGGACTTTCTGTCTAATGTGATCTCTGCATTAAAGGCCGAAAAATTAGTTCACAAGGGGTGTGAGGCATTTCTAACCTATATTAGTGTATCTGATTCTGAGGGTCCTTCTGTTAGAGATATCAGAACAGTTGAGGATTTTTCTGATGTATTTCTTGATGAGCTTCTTAAGTTGCCTCTGAACCGTGAAGTTGAATTTGGTATTGAGCTCTTGCCTAGAACATCCCCAATGTCTATCGCTCTTTATAGGATGGCACCGAAAGAGCTAGTGGAGTTAAAAACTCAAATCCAAGAACGGCTGGATCGAGAATTCATTCGACCTAGTATATCTACATAGAGAGCATCAGTGTTGTTCGTAAAGAAGAAGGATGGGTCCATACGCATGTGCATCGACTATCGACAATTGAATAAACTGACTATCAAGAATAAGTATCCTTTGCCGAGGATAGATGATTTATTTGATCAGCTACGAGGAGCTTCATTTTTCTCCAAAATAGATATTCGTTATGGGTACCATCAACTGAGAGTTAAGGAGGCTGATGTGTATAAGACTACGTTTAGGACTCGTTATGGTCATTATGAGTTCCTAGTGATGCCGTTTGGGCTGACGAATACACCAGCTACCTTTATGGACCTGATGAACTGAGCATTCCATGCCTACCTAGATCAGTTCGTGGTGGTATTTATAGACGATATCTTGGTGTATTCGAGAACCAAGGATGAACATGATGCACATCTCTGAATTGTTCTACAGATTTTAAAGGAGAAACAACTGTACGCTAAGTTTAGCAAGTGTGAGTTCTGGCTGTGAGAAGTGACATTTTTAGGTCACGTGGTATCTGCCGAGGGGATTAGGGTTGATCCTCAAAAAATTAAAGCCGTACTAGATTGGAAACCACCTAAGACCGTATCTGAGATTCGAAGCTTTATGGGTCTGGTAGGGTATTACAGACATTTTGTTGAGGGGTTTTCCTTGATTGCTGCACCTATGACTAAGTTACTGTGTAAAGGGGTACCGTTGAACTGGACTGATAAGAAGAAAGAAAGTTTTGAGAAATTGAAGAAAGTTCTGACTGAGGCCCCTATCTTGATACAACCAGAGTCTGGGAAGGAATTCATTGTCTACAGTCATGCATCACATGTTGGGTTGAGTTGTGTGCTGGTGCAGGATGGTAAGGTGATTACTTATGCTTCTCATCAGCTTAAGCTTAACGAGGTGAATTACCCTACTCATGACTTGGAGTTAGCCACGATGGTATTTGCACTAAAAATTTGGAGGCACTATTTATACGATGAGAAGTGTATTATCTACACAGATCACAAGAGCCTCAAGTACCTCCTCACTCAGAAGGAGTTGAATCTTAGACAGCGAAGATGGATAGAGATGCTTAAGGATTATGATTGCTCGATTGAGTACCACCCTGGTAAGGCTAACATGGTAGCTAACGACTTTCGGTAGGGTCAGATGTCGATTGAGAGCAATGTTTGTCCGTCTCAGCTTGTTTGATGATGGTAGCTTGTTGGTTGAGCCGCAAGTTAGACTAACATGGACTGAATAGATTAAGGGTAAACAGTTGTTGGATGAGTCACTGGTTCCTCGTTTCTGACAGGTTGAGAATGGGAAACTTAAGATTTTGGGCTAAATAGTTAAGGAGTATTGTGTTTCCGTAGGAGAGTCTATGTACCGAGGGATTCTGATCTGAGGTAGTCTATACTGCAGGATACGCATAGTAGCCCATATGTTATATATCCTAGCGAAAACAAGTTATACCGAGATCTTCGTGAGCTATACTGGTGGACAGAACTGAAATGTGAAGTTACTAATTTTGTGAGTAAGTGCTTGACGTGCCAGCAAGTTAAGGCTGAGCATCAGCTACTTTCAGGGTTACTTCAGCCAGTTAAGATTCCACTTTGGAAGTAGGAGAGGGTAACCATGGATTTTGTGAGTGGGCTACCCTTAACGCCTACTAAGAAGGATTTGGTATGGGTTATTGTAGATCGATTAACTAAATATGCTCATTTTATACCAGTCTGTACTGATTACTCGTTGTAGAAGCTGGCAAAGTTCTATATGGCTGAGATTGTGAGACTGCATGGGAACCGGTTTCCATCATATCCGACAGAGACCCATGATTCACATCTCGATTCTAAAAGGAATTACATGAAACTTTAAGTACTAGGTTGGACTTTAGTACTGCGTTCCATCCTCACACAGTTGGTCAGCCAAAGAGGGTGATTCAGATATTGGAGGACATGTTAAGAAGTTGTGTAATTGATTTTTGAGGTAGCTAGGAAGACTATTTACCACTAGCAGAGTTCGTGCATAATAATAGCTACCAGTCTAGTATTTAAATGGCACCGTAGGAGGCGTTATATGGTTGTAGGTGTTGTACTCCTTCATGTTGGACTGAGCTAGGCGAGCGGTGAGTTCTGGGGCCTGAGTTAGTGTCTGATACCGAAGAGAAGGTAAAATTGATTCGAGACCGGTTGAAGGAAGTGTCTGATAGGCAGAAGTCTTGCGCAAATCTTAAACACCAAGAGATTGAGTATTTTGTGGGGGACTTCATATTTCTCAAGGTCTCTCCATGGAAAAAGATACTGAGGTTTGGGTGGAAGGGTAAGCTTAGCCCTAGGTTCATTGGGCCTTACCATATATTGAAGCATGTGGGACCGGTCACCTATCAACTTGAGTTACCTCCAAAATTACACCAGATTCACAATGTGTTCCACGTCTCCATACTGAGGCGTTATCGCTCTAACCCCACACATATAGTACCAGTCGATGATATCGAGGTTAGGCCAGATCTGACCTTCGAGGAAGAGCCAGTACAGATATTGGACCGTGAGGTTAAAGTACTAAGGAAGAAATCTATTCCGCTAGTCAAAGTGCTTTGGCATAATCACAGTTCAAAAAAAGCCACGTGGGAACCTGAGGAGGCAATGTGTCGGCAATACCTTTATCTATTCTGACCAGGTAAATTTTGAGGCTGAAATTTCGTTAAGGGGGTAGAGTTGTAATGCCCAAAAATTTAAGTCTTTAATGTTTGCATGATATGACACAAATTGCTTGTTTGCTTTAATGGCTAAGTGATTTGGATGTGTATAGGAGTGTTTGAGAAGCCTAGGTTCAAGTCTTGGCTTTTGCAGAATTTTTAGTTATGCTCTTAAATGAATCTGGACACTGGCATATAAGCCTTATCAATATTAGTGCTTGTTTTATGACACAAAAAGAGCTTGTGGTCTAGTGGCAAGGTGTCGTGTCGTGTTGTGTAACTATGAGGTCTGAGGTTCAAGTCCTGGGTTGCACAATAGAGTATTTATTTTGCTGCTTGAGCTGTGTAAGTAGTGGAGTTGGACTGAAACACAGTTAAGAGGAGTTTTAATAGAAGTTGAATGGAGTTGTTGGGGGAGTTGAGGAGAAATCGGTGGAGTAATTCAAGGAGGGATAAGGGGAGAGATACTAGGAGAAAATCAAGGAGTTTGCTTGAAAGGACATGTTTGTGCCGAATTTGGTCACTAGGAACTCAGATAATTGATTTTGGGGGATTTTGGGTTGTTTTTCTCTGTCTACTTCGATTTTGATCAGGAATCTTTTCACCTTTTTGCTTTTGGTGCTGAATTTTGGCTAAGACTTCGAGTACCTCTCGGGTTTGTTCATTTTCTTTTTCTGCTCTTCCCTTTAATTCCTTTTTGTTTGGCCGAATAGTTCTTTGGTTCTCTCCTCTACCGAATTATCCTTTTCTTTTCTTTCATTTATCGGCTTTTGGTTCATTCGGATTTGTATTGGTTGCTGCGCATTATTCAACAAAAGTCCCTCTCTTTTTGTTCAAGATTTGTTAGTCAATTTTGTGAGCAACTCTTCCCTTTCTTTTTCTCTCTTCTTCTCTCCCTCAATCTATGCTCTCTTTTGGCCGAATATCACCCTTTTGTTTTATCACTCTCTGCGTCGATCTTCTCTTCACTGCTTCTTACTGTTCTAGTGCTGCAAGTGTTTTTGATTATCGGTAAAGTGTTTATACTCCTCACTTTTTGATTAAACCTGTTCTCTTCTATTCTTTTTCTTAAAACCAAATACCCTCCTTTTTATCCTTTGATTACCGACTGTTGATTCTTTTTTCATAATGTGTTACTCGTTGTGGTGCTAGGGTTTTTCCTTGAGGAGTAGTGGAGTGTAAGTGGTTTGAAGTAGTCGCAACCTTTGCTCTCAACATTCAATCAAGGTAATACGTTACCTCACTTTGGAATTTAGGCCGTATACTGGTTATGTTCTTATAGGATATCATTTGTAGATTGAGGCCACTTATATGGCCTACTTTGGTTAATGTGATGGATGTTTGTGGTACAAATAATCGATAAAAGCGTGTGATCACTTTTGGTTAGCGGTCTTGGAGGACTAAAGTCGCTCATTTCAAGCAAGGTAAGGATGGTGTTTTTGGATTGAGTGTCAATAAGAGGGTGTTTTACCCTAACGATTAAAGGACTGACAATGGGTCATGTTTGAATCTAGGTTGGGTGCTTAAGAAGCTTAGAGCAGTTGTATAAACAGGTGTGTATTCACATTGTTTTTATTGTAGAATGGAAAAAGCCGAAAAGCTGGAAGATTGGGCTTTGAGGTTACATGGGCGTGCAAATGCTTGTGTGGTCAAATCGAGCCCATAAATCACGAGCGTATGTCTGTAAAGGCCTCCATGAGCATTTTCATGGGCTTAAGCCGTAATGGGCCACGCTGGGCCGTGTAGGGCTCAATGGGCTCGTGGGCCCCATACGGATGAAATCCATGATTTGTGGCAAATACTAGACTGGGCTATATAGGTCTCATAGCGTGGTAAAATCTAGGCTAAATAGGGCCCGACGAGCATGTGGGCCCACTTGGGCCGAGTAATAGGCCTTGTGTCCAATTACACTATTATGACCATTTAGGTTACTAAAGGCGTTCGAGGCAACTGCAAACCTTCTGAGAGGTCGATATCTATATCGAGACCCCAAATTAGGTAAAATAACTAAAATACCCTTAAAGAGTAAAATGACTATTTTACCCTTAATCGATGAAAATGACCGTTATACCCCTAACGATAGGTTGACTGATGTGTTCATGATTTGTATATGACTGTTACTGAGTATGACATTCTGCATATACGTATGATTTAAGACATGACATATTGCATGGGGTTGGGATACTGTTATTGAGGAAGTATATTGTACTGGTGGCTTTGCCACATATACTGTTACTGGCAGCTTTGCTGCGATATTGCTGTGTTGGCTGGGTGGGTCGACTTTATCCCCACATGGTGTGTTGGTGGTATGGAGTGGTGTGTTGGCTGGATTGGGATGGGTTGCATTATTGCACTATACTGGTATGGCATTGGGCTAAGGCCTATCTGTTACTGTATTGGGCTAAGGCCCACACTGTTATTGTATTGGGTTAAGACCCACACTGTACTGTTACTAAATAAGGCTCAGGCCTAGACTGTTACTGCATGTTATATACTGACTGACTGATAGGGGATTACACACTGAGTTTTCGTAAACTCACCATTTCCTTTTTACTGTAAAGGTAATCCTCAGCCATAGGCGATTTGGTGCTATGAGGGACTCGGAGGTGGCCACACAATTGCAGCTATTCTACACTTGTTTTTATTAAATTTTAAATTTTGTGTTGGGTTTTGTTTATGTAATAAGGCCATTTATGTTTATTTAAATTTTTAATTGGGGTTTTTGTTTACTTATTTTAAACTGCTAGTTTAGGAGAAGACAAATTTTCAAAATAATTACCATATTCAAAGACACGAAATTTAAACATTGGATTTTCAAAAGCGTCTGCGATTTTAAATCAACCTACTATAATAATAGCAGAAAATAAAGCAAACACACTGACTAAATGATTTGTTAAATAATAATAAAAGGGTTTTTAAACTTAGAAATGAATTTTTACGAACAAGTCCAATTTTCAAAAGACACTTCAATGTGACACGCCAGATTCGACCATAACATCTAGGCCAGGTTTGGGGTGTTACAATCACCCTTTAGGTCTTCTTCTAGTATGTTTCTATAGACTTTTGAATGCTCAGAAACCCTAAGAATTGGCTTTTTTTCACATGTTTAGGAAACAGGGAGAGATATCGACATGGGCTGGCACATGGGCGTGTGGTCTACCCGTGTGGATCACATAGGCATGTGCCCAGCCCGTGTGGAAAATGCCCAGGCCGTGTGGATCCTAAAAACTCTTATTTTGGCTCCTTTTGCTCCCAAATGCTCTCTTAAGTATAGAAAGATGAATTTAAGGGATTAGGAGCATCAAATTCACTAGTTCTCATCATAAATCATCCAAAAATATGCCAAGCATGGAATTAAAATATGTGACATTTATGGTTTAGCAACTATATCTTCTTATTGGCATTACATGATAGATGGAAAGTAACGTGACCACAGAACATTTGTCTTAGAGATAAGTGATTTAGTCATTATTTGTTAGTAATTGACTTTTAAAGAAGGAAGATGTAATGACTGTCATGAGATAAAATAAAATTATATTGGAGAACGAATTTATCCCAAAGAGATTAAGACTATCCTATGAAGGTAACACACTTATGACAAGGTCATTGGACAAGCACTTAATAGGTGACTTTTGTAACGGTATATAATAAGAGAGAGTTCAATCAATGTATTTTAGTGGATTGATTTCATAATTAAATTATGTAATTAATAGGCGAAGAGCTGAAACTTAATTACAAATTATTTGATTCCTAATTATATATGTTCAATCGATCCCTCCTCTAGCTCGAAATAACCTGAAATGAATTGCATGTAAAATCAATAAATATGGAATGAATGAAAATGATGAAATAAGAGAAATAGTTTGCATGTATCACTATATGCAGTGAATGTGTTTTCTCGCCAAATACAAAAGATCACTTAGAAATTAATTTAATTTCGTGAATTATTATTTCATAAATTTTAATTAAATAATTAAAATTCAAAAGTGAGATTAAATTAATTAGTCATGATGGATTTGTTGAATAAAGCAATTAAATATATTTCCTCATAGATTCTAATATGGATGCATACACCATAACTATAACAAATTTAGAATTGGATTGAGAAAATAATTTAATAAAAATAGTTATTTCGTTAGATAACTTATAAGTGTTTGATAAAAGTTCGGATAACGCATATAATTGTACCAAATACATGAAAGGCCTAAAATAGGCTCGGTTAAGGAGAGGGGCGGCAAACCCTAGTCCCCTTAGGGCAGGTCGCCAACCCCTTGTTCTTCTTCAAGTAGAACTTATGTTTTCTATTAAAATATTATTATTTAATTAGACTTTATTCGAATAAAACTCTTGTATCATTTTTCTATAAATAGGAATCATGAGTTAAACTATTTACACAAAATATTGAGTGTCGTTATTCTATTAGAAAATAATGGAAATTTATTTTTAGAATAGATTATATTTTCTGGGAAAAGTTAATAGTTTTCGGTTATAGAGAGAATTGACTTTCCCACTGAAAGTTAAGAAAATTTTTTATTTTGTGCACTTGTTTGTGTTGTTTAAGCCTACATTCAAAGTAATTCGGGATTCAAAAATAATAGAGAAGGTCGTTCGGTAAAAAATCGTTATCAAAGTAATTATGGCCTTTGTGTATTGACATATTTAATTTAACAACCGTTCACATTCATTTCAGTGTGTTATGTGTTGGAAAAATTAGTTTTAGTTTAAAAAAGAATGTTTGTAGTATAATAGAAGATATTTTTCTTAAGACCGAGCATTGTAGTATTTATAGTATTAAACTCTAGACCGAATTATCAAATGTGTTTTGAGCAAGGTGACTTAGGTCCTTTCCTGGCTTTCTACCAAACGATCTTTTCCACTATCCTCGAACCCCTGCTTGCTTTTAATGGAGACTCAAACTACACGAATTGAATGCACAAAATGAAAACATTGATTAACTTTTAGTAGGAAAGTTAATTTCTCTCTATGAGAAACCATAAAATTTTTTGAACTTTTTAGAAAATAGAATTTATTCTATAAATAAATTGACACTATTTTTTTATAGAGTAACAACACTCAACTAATGTCTATTAGGTCATCCCGTAGTTATTTATTTATAGAAAAAAAGTTACAAGAGCTTTACTTGAGCAAGGGGTAATTAAATAATAATTTTTAATAAAAAAGTATATAGTTTCCTTGTTAGGAAACCCCAGGGGGTGGTGACAACCCTTATTGGGACTAGGGTTTGTTGCCCTTGTGTATTGGGATGGGCTCTCAAGCATGTCTCTGTATTAGGTGCAATTATATGTGTTATCTGAATTTTTAACTAGCACATATAATTTAGCAAACCCAATAATTAATTTTTTCTATTTCTCAAAATATTATTTATTTATTTTACTCAATTAAATTATTTTTTTAACTCAATTCTAATTTCATTAAAGTCATGGTAAATTTACCATATTAGAACCTATGAGAAAATATATTTAATTTCCTATTCAATAAAACTACGATGACTAATAAATTTAATTTTCAGTTCAATTTCAATTATTTAATTTCAATTAATTAAATAATAATTTGAAAAATTAATTTAATTTCTAAATCATTTTTGTACTTAACAAGAAAACGCATTCACTGTGGAGAGTGATACATGCGATCTTTTTTCTTAATCATCATTTTCATTCATTCCATATTATCGATTCTACACATAGTTTGTTTCTGGTTTATCTATTATTTACAACATTATTTAATCATGAAGTCATTCCATAAAAGTACCATGATTGAACTCTCTTTTATTATATACCATTACGAAAGCAACTTTAATAATTGCTCGTTCAAGACCTTGTTATAAGTGTGTTACCCTCATATGATATATTTTATCTCTTTGGGTTAAATCTGTTCACCCAATATGATCATATTTTATCTCATGATAACCATTACACCTTCCTTCATGAAAAAGTCAATTACTAGCAAATAGTAATTAAATCATTTGTCCTATATAAATTACCCATGGCCACATTGCTTTTCCATCTATGTAACCTCCTTAACCCAGCCTAAACATTATGGCTAGATTGAGAAGGCTACATTAGCCATCGAAATAGCTAAGTTAACTTACGATACTTTTAAAGACCTTAAATTGGCTCATTTTAGAGAGAAAGGAAAATAAATGTTGTTGTACTTTGAGTTGGTTTAAAAAGATTCATTTATTAGGTCATTCGTACTTTAGATTCATTTTATTATTGTCAATGTTGTTTGTCTCTTTGCTTTGTAAAAACTCGATGTTAACTAATGAAGTAGAAAAAATCACTATTCGTGTCATCTTGAAAATCTAGTTGCCTTATCGGTTTGTTTGTATTTCCAAAAACGGTTTCTTTGCAATGCAATGGAAATTGGATATTAATGTCAATTATACTTAAGACAGATATCATGCATTTACCAGTTATTATGATTAAGTAATCTATGCCTACAAAAATCCCTAAATGAAAAGTTACCAAGCCACAAACTAAAAATAATTAAATTACAAACCAAAACCAATAGAGACTTATTAATAATACTTAATTAAAAATAGTCCAATGTTCGAGGTGATACTCCGTATGCCGGGTCCGGTCCTAGTTTCGAGGTTTGCTTGAAAAGTTAAACACTGTGAGGAAGCGAGCTTATGAACGCTCAGTGTGAGTCAAATAGTTATTTAAACCAACATACATTCAGCTACGGTAATGCAGAGAATCATTAATACAATATCTATAATAAACATGACATTTCATCAAGCAATGCATATAAGTGTTAACAGAAAAACATAGAGCCAACATTGCAAATTCATGTTGATACATAGCACTTATTATACTATATCAAACGGTGTATGATCATGGGGTGATGCAAATGATGCAATGCAACAATTTCTACCCAACCATCTACTACACACCACGAGTTTCTCAGAACCCGTCTGCTGAACACTAAACAATGTGAACCATAGCTCGATGTGGATAAACCACCTAGTACAGTAGTGTAGATGAACTGCCAATATATGCAGACAAACTTCCTATAATACGATAAAATTGCCAATCTCCTCGGTACTCCCGATGAAGTTCACTAACAACAATAGTGCGGACTTTAACTGTCGTCGGTTCTTCACGGAACTCCTCCATCAACCACAATAACCCACCCCATGCATATGCATTATGACATACAATCATTTAGCAAAATCATGCTTTCAGTTCAGTTTCAGTACAATGACATGTTTTTTGTGTTTATAGTAACATATTCAATTCAATGGCATGCTTACCATGCTTACCAATTGTAACACCTCAAACTCGGCCCAAACATTACGACCGAATTTGGTATGTTACAGAGAAAACATTTTGAAAACCCTTGTTTAGCCGATTTAATTTAAGGTAAAAGATATTGTCTTGTTTTAAAAAAAAACAGTTGAGATGTATAAAGAAAACAATACTTAGTTCGTTTAAAAATATATTAGGTCAGATTGTTACCGATTTCAGATGTACCCGATGGCACAGAAAACATTTTTACGTTTGATTTTAAGAAAATTTGTGTAATCATTTTAAAGTCATTAAGTGGTTTCAACAAATTATCCAACCATGTAAAATAATACAAAAAAAAATCTTAGGAGGCCTTATTACAACTGAACAAATAAAACCGAAATAAAATAAAACAATTCAAAATCCATTTAATCCATATTTTCTCTGCATGGCCACCTCGAGTCCATCCGGCTCCACATCCGCGATCTACGAGTCACCTGAAAAATATTAAAGGAAAAGGTGAGTCACCAAGACTCAGTGTGTAACCCTTTTCCAAGTTTAATGCAACATTATACACACAAATTACAATCAAGTTTAACATGCACCCAACCTGACCATCCAAAACACCTTTTTCTACCCCGTGTGGTACCAAACCACTGGTGGTGCCAAACCACTGGTGACTTAAAGTCACGATATCCATCAATATTGTGGTGCCAAACCACTGGTGACTTGAAGTCACAAATAACAAGTTGTGGGGCCAACCCACATGTGATACCAAATCACTGGCATCAATCCCATAATATCATATGTAGGGCCAACCCACTGTGGTGCTAAGCCACGGGGACGAGACGCTATGAGGTGCCAAACCTCTGGTGACAAAAGTCACAAAATGTGGTACCAAACCACTGGTGTCCATCGACACGAATATCACTTCCCCCTCCACTCATTTTACCCACATATGCACTTAACAAAGATCATGCCAAATATGTTTACTTAATAACATATACTGAATTTATCATTGGCCACATATTTATATGCCACATATACCAAATATGTCATGCTTCCCAAAAGCATCATAAAGTAAACTCATAACAACAAGGACTTACCTGTTTCCTTGCTTATACCACGATGGTATTAAATCCAAATCTACATCAATTGATTAGCATACACAATGCATTTAACACAGTTACGAGTTATGAAGTGTGTATGTACACACCTGTTACTATCGGTAATCCTAAATCTTGAAGAGTCAATCGCCACACTAGATTTCTTGCTCCTATATTCGGCCAAACACGAAAGTTAGTGACATGGCTTATTGGCTAAACCACATGAATCCAAAGGGTTACACTTGAACCGAAACCTTACCTAAAACGTCCTTTGATTATCACCACCACACTCTATGTGTTTCGCTTCCCTACAATCGACAAATATCGACATTAATAGCCTTGACACAATACTAAAAAGATTAGACTACTAACAAATCCTTACCACCACTTACCAACCAATTAAAAGATGACGGCTTTACTAGATTATTTCCAACACCTCGAAGGCCCTTCCTCTAAAATCGATTGGAGAAAAAGGATGGAAGAGAGCACCCTTGGCTTTGATGTTCTACCAAAACTACACCAAATAGGGAGGAGGGATTCGCTCAAAAGAAGAAAAGAGATTATGGGGTTGACCTTACAAGAAAGAAAAGAGATTAATGGAGGGTCTTGGAGTGTTTGGTTTTGTAAAAGAAGAAGAAAAAAAAATTGGATGGAAGATTAATGGAGTTTCGGCCAGCAACTAAGTGAAAGAAAAGAGGATATTTGCTGAATGATTTTGGCACTCCCTTGTTTAATCACTAAACCGAAAATAGATGGCCCTAGAGAGTCCCTATTTCGGCCATAACCTCTCCCCTTTTTGTGATAATTTAGCCTTCAATTATCAAAGATTAAACAAGGTTTATCATACAATTATCTCCTATACACCTCAACAATTTAAAAGTAAATAAACTACTAATAACTCCCCCTTCCAGCCGAATATATGCAAAAAATAAAGCTCATCCACATCACTTCAAGAGTCCACAAACATGCCATCACTTACTCTCCTTCACGCCAGCAGCAAAGATAAAAAAAATAAAATCCATATGCTTCTTCTTAGATTCGAACCAGCGACCTCATGCCCCAGCCCTCTCTTTCAATGCCCCTAGCCACTTCTCCCATTAGACTTTCATGTCAAATAACCCCTTCATTTATTTTTAAGACCTTCTTCTTGTCCCTTTTCCTTTTAACGGAAAAAGCCCAAAATAAAATGCTCCTTGCGTCCCTTATGTCTCGAACCCGAGACCTGCCGCCTCTAAACCCTTATGTGGCACTCGATAACCACTTAACCAATCTTAACTTTCATGCTCAAACCTTGCCCGAAATTTCTTTAAGGCCCTCTTCACTTTAACGCCCCAAAGATCCAAAAGAAAAAAAATATTTCCCCCTTGTAACTCCTAAGAATCGAACCCAAGACCTCCCTTGCATCACCCTTAGGCGCACCAAGCCAATTATACCAAGCCCATTCTTTGTCATATTTCACCCAAAATTTTATTTAAGCCCTATCTCACCTAGCTCCCTCTTTTTAGATACTTAAAAAGAAATTTTTAATACTAAGTCAGGCCTAGCTCGGGTTTAATTCTAGACCTTAGAACATGCCAAATAAATCATAGTATTTATTTCTTCAAGCACACACACATGGGAACAAATAATTAAATTTTCAAACAACCCCTAATTCAGGATGTTACAGTTCTACCCCCTTAAAAGAATTTCGGCCTCAAAATTACCTGAATTAGAAGAGTTGGGGGTATTGCTGCCGCATCCCATCCTCGGGTTCCCACGTGGCCTCCTCCGTACCATGATTCCGCCATAACACCTTTACCAAAGGCACTGACTTCTTACGTAGAACTTTGATATCACGATCCAAGATTTGTACCGGCTCCTCCTCGAAAGACATGTCTGGGTTTACTTCAATTTCCTCAACCGGTACAATGTGTGAGGGATCTGATCGATAGCGCCTCAGCATCGAGACATGGAAGACATCATGGATCCGCTCAACTCTCGCCAAAGAACTCAAGTCGGTAAGCTACCGGACCCACTCGCTTTAACACTATATATGGCCCAATGAACCTAGGGCTTAGCTTCCCTTTTCGCCCAAACCTTAATACCTTCTTCTAAGGTGACACTTTCAGAAAAACTTTATCTCCTACTGCATATTCCATTTCCTTACGCTTAAGATCGGATAAGATTTTACACGTCGACGCTTCTTTGAGACGAGCCCGAATCACCTTAACCTTATTTTCAGTTTCCGTTACCAATTCTGGACCCAAAACTTGTCGTTTACCCAACTCCGTCCAACACGTAGGAGTACGGCATTTCTGTCCATACAGTGCTTCATATGGTGCCATCTGGATACTTGCTTGATAACTATTGTTATAAGCAAATTCTGCTAGCGGTAGGTACTCTTCCCAACTACCATTGAAATCCAGAACACAACCTCTTAGCATATCTTCTAAAATCTGTATGACCCTTTCCGATTGCCCGTCGATCGTGGATGGAATCTTTGTACTAAAATCCAATCGTGTACCCAAAGCCCGATGCAACGCTTTCGAACCTTGACGTAAATCGGGATCCCTATCCGAGATGATCGATCTGGCACTCCATACAACCTCACTATTTCGACACATACAAACTTAGTCGGCTTCAAGTGAGTAATCCACCCTTCGCAGGTATGAAGTGGTGATTTAGTCGACGGTCCACAATCACCCAAATGCGTCCTTCTTCTTTGGGCGTGAGGGTAGCCCATCGACAAAATCCATAGTGATCCTCTCCTATTTCCACCGAGGATCTTCTTGGTTGAAGTAAACCGATGGCAACGGTGTTCAACCTTAACTCTGCCGACACGCCGACACCTTCCCACAAATTCGGTTACCTCGCTTCACTACGCCACTTAAGCTGTTTCTATAAATCCCATACATCTTGCTACCTCCCGGATGTATAGCGTATGGGCTGCTATGTGCATCCCGAAGAATTTTCGCCTCTATTCCACATCTTTCAGCATACAAGCTCGCCCTTGAAAGCATAATACTCCATCATCGGACAAGCTATACCCTTCTAAACCACCATTTTGAACTTGAAATCTCCGTGCATTCAGACTTTCATCTACTAACTGTTTTTCCTTAATCTCCTCGATCCAAGTTGGTTTAACTTGCGGCTCGCTAAAAGACTTCCATCGTCAGATAGATCGAGGTGAGCAAACATCGCCTTAAGTGCGCCCACGACCTTCCGACTTAACGTCGTCACCACCATGTTTGCCCGGATGGTACTCAATTGAACAGTCGTAGTCCTTCAACAGTTCAATCCATCGACGCTGTCTCAAGTTCAAATTCTTCTGCGTCAAGAGATACCTCAAACTTTTGTGATCCGTGTAGACTATCGACTTTTCCCCATACAAGTAATGCCTCCATATCTTCAAAGCGAAGACTACAGCCGCTAATTCTAAGTCGTGAGTCGGGTAGTTAACCTCATACGGTCTTAGCTGACGGGATGTATAGGCCACTACCTTCCCTTCCTGCATTAATACACATCCCAACCCCGTATGGGACGCATCACAATAAACCGTAAATAACTTCCCTGCCTCAGTACATGCGAGCCGAGCTTCGCCGTAATCTTCTTGAACTTGTCAAAACTTTCTTGCCGCTTTTCCGACCATACAAATGGAACTCCTTTTCTTAATAACTTAGTCAACGGTGCTGTGATTAAAGAGAATCCTTCCATAAATCTTCGATAGTATCCTGCCAGACCCAGAAAACATCAAATTTCTGCCACTGACTTGGCGGTTTCCAATCCAACACCACTTCAACCTTGCAAGGGTCCACTCTAATCCCTTCCGCTGACACCACGTGACCTAAGAAAGCCACCTCCCTAAGCCAAAATTTACATTTACTAAATTTGGCATATAACTGCTTCTCCCTCAGTACTTGTAGAACTATACGTAAATGCATGTCATGCTTCTCTTCCGTCTTCGAATAAACTAATATGTCGTCTATAAACACCACGACAAATTGATCCAAGTACTGCTGAAACACCCTATTCATTAAGTCTATGAATGCTGCAGGTGCGTTGGTCAACCCAAATGGCATCACTAGAAACTCGTAATGCCCATACCGAGTACGGAACGCCGTCTTGTGAACATCACCCTCCTTCACCTTAAGTTGATGATAACCCGACCTAAGGTCTATATTCGAGAAAACTGATGCACCCTTCAGTTGGTCAAATAAGTTATCAATCCGGGGCAACGGATACTTGTTTTTGATCGTTAACTTGTTTAGCTGACGGTAGTCGATACACATCCGCATTAACCCGTCTTTCTTCTTGACAAACAGCACAGGTGCTCCCCACGGGGATATACTTGGTCGGATAAACCCTCGGTCCAAGAGCTCCTGAATTTGAGCCTTCAGCTCCACCAATTCCTTTGTTGCCATTCGGTAGGGTGCTATAGACACAGGCGCCGTTCCGGGTAATAAGTCTATACCAAACTCAACTTCCCGATCTAGTGGCAAACCCGAAAGTTCTTCTGGAAACACATCAGCGAATTCCCCTACCATTCGAACCTTCTCAACTGCTGACTCCTTAGCCTCCAAGGTACATATATGAACCAAAAACGCCTCACACCCTTTTCTAACCATTTTCTCCGCCTTCAACGCAGACACCACGTTGGATAGGTAATCTCTTCTATTACCTATCATGACTATTTCATCACCCTCAGCCATCTTTAGAACCATGCGCTTAGCAGCGCAATCCAACCTTGCCTGATGCTTAACCAACCAGTCCATACCAAGAATTAGATCGAACTCCCCAAATGGCAGTTCCATCAGATCAGCCAAAAACACTACCCCTTGGAGTTCTAAGGGTACATCCCTATATAGCTTGTTTACAACTACAGAGTGACCTAGAGGGCTAATTACTGTCATCTCCCTAGAAGTAGTCTCAAAGTCTATGCTCATAGTCTCTACCACACTACTAGCAACGTATGAATGCATTGAACCCACATCAATTAATGCAACATATGGAAGACTAAAATTAGGAACGCGTCTGGGTTATGACGTCCGGTCGTCACCCTCCTCTCGACGCCTCACTGCGTAGACTAAACCAGGTTGTCTCGCTTCTGTGTTGCTTACCCCTCTTCCTGGAATCCCGCGACCTCGATTAGAACTATTGCTTCCCCTACCATTACCACGATCCTCCGTGGTGGTCCTACATTTCTAGCACGAGCGCAGTTCGACCTCTAGCTGGTTCTTAGCTAACTTCCGAGGACAATCCCTTACACGGTGATCCAAAGATCCACATTCAAAGCATCTCCTTTCACCGGTCCAACATCCTCCCCAATGTAATTTCCCACAGCGATTGCACTGAGCTAGTCTCTGATTAGTAGCCATGGGCCTTCCTGCCTGATTCGGCCCACTCTGCCGAGCCCTTTTTTGTGCATTACTACCCGATTCGAACGATTCAAAGCCTCTTTTCTGCTTGTTCCTATCGTAGTTCTATCTTACGGACTCCTTGACCCCTTCGGCTACCTTAGCCTTTTCCACCAAGACAGAAAACTCACGCTCCTGCTGTGGAGCAATCAGCAGCCTCAAATCATCCCTAAGTCCGTCTTCAAAGTGGATACACCGTTCATGCTCTGTTGACACAATTCCCCGAGCATAGCGACTCAGCCTCAAAAATTCCGCTTCATACTCTGACACAGTCTTATTTCCTTGTACCAACCCCAGAAAGGCTTTCCTCTGCGCATCAATGTAGCTAGTGCCCACATACTTCTTCTGATAAGCAGTTTTGAAATACTCCCAAGTAAGGTCATTTGCCGTGGCACCATCCCGAACAGTGAGCCACCACTGATATGACTCATCCTTTAGAAGCGACACCACTCCTTTCAGCTTCTTCTCATTCGTCAGATCGAGATCATCCATGATCCTCTCAGTCGACTCTAACCAGTATTCCGCCGCACTGGGTGCCACACTCGATACTCCCCGGAATACCTTAGCCCAGTTGGATCGAAGTCGCTCGGGTACAGATTTTCGAGCTCCCATACCTCCACTTGCCCCAGCCACCATCTCAAGGACTCGCAACACAGCTTACGACACTGCCTCACCTCTCGTCTGATCCTGCTCCTCAGCACCAAAAGTCGGGGGTGGTGGTGGCGGTGGTACCTCATTCTCAGACCTCTGACTCGACCTCACGGGTTCTGACACGGTCATCCTGCCCCTACCGCCTCCACGATGGCCATGTCCTCTAGAGCTCATTCTTAACTATTGCATTTTAATCTGATTAAGAAATTTTTATGGATTAGTACTTGTTTCACTTGGTTATCCGCGAAGAGATTTTTATGAAGAGAGTTTAATAGAGATTCTTTCGTTCAATCAAAGTTTTAAGTCCTCTATCCTAGTTCACACAGGAAAGCACATCCATTCCCTAATACCTTTCATACACACTCACTCTTTCGGGCATTTCTGTCCGTTTCTATCCTAGGGGTATTTTCGTCATTTTCCTACAGGGGTATTTTCGTAATAAATCGAGGAAATTTTGAAAACTTTGGTAAATCAAAACATCTTGTAATTCCTAAAACTGAAGAGTATTTTAAAAAAATTTCAATTTAAAGGTATGGCAGAATTTTGGAAACCAGGGGTATTTTGGTAATTTTGTCAATCAGGGGTAATTTTGTAAATTTCCAAAGTCAGGGTATTATTTTGAAATACAGAATTTTGGATAGTTTTGCAAAGTAAGAGGATTTTGTTGAGATCGGGGTAGTACGGTAATTTTAGAAACCAAGGGCATTTTCGTAATTTTGCCACTAGGGGCATTTTGGTAATTTTGGTAAGTCAAAATATATTGAAAATTTTCCAAAATAGATTTTCGCTACTATTAAAAGAGATGCTCTAATGATTTTAAAACTAGAGTTTCCATAAAACATGACTAATCCCTTTCGGGTTTTACTCAAGATATGTTTAGCCTATGACCGAGTCCTCTTGGTTAGGGTGAACCAAAGCTACGCACGGGTAGGATTCTGCGAAGAGGAGGTGAGTCACGAGGACCTAGCAAGTACCAAGCTCTTTCGGATCCAATCCTAGACATGCGCACTGTGGTTACCACACCCTAACTTTCGGCGACTTGGTCGCATGTTTGCTTACTTAGGCATTTAAAGTCTTATGTCTTTTGTTGGGGTAACTAGTCCTAAAGTTTAAAGCACTTATCATACTATCTACGTTCCATACCTACCCTTCTACAGATAATAATTCACAAAGAAGTCAGAAGTACTTACCTAGGCGGATTGGTGCCGGAGACTCGGTGCCATCTTTGTTGAAACCAAAAATATTTCAACAAGGCCTACCAAAAACATTTTGGGCCTTGGGCCCCCACAGCCGAGCTTTGAACGGGCTCTGATACCAATTTTGTAACACCCCAAACCCGGCCCAAACATTACGACCGAATTTGGTATGTTACAGAGAAAACATTTTGAAAACCCTTGTTTAGCCGATTTAATTTAAGGTAAAAGATATTGTCTTGTTTTAAAAAAAAACAGTTGAGATGTATAAAGAAAACAATACTTAGTTCGTTTAAAAATATATTAGGTCAGATTGTTACCGATTTCAGATGTACCCGATGGCACAGAAAACATTTTTACGTTTGATTTTAAGAAAATTTGTGTAATCATTTTAAAGTCATTAAGTGGTTTCAACAAATTACCCAACCATGTAAAATAATACAAAAAAAATAATCTTAGGAGGCCTTATTACAACTGAACAAATAAAATCGAAATAAAATAAAACAATTCAAAATCCATTTAATCCATATTTTATCTGCATGGCCACCTCGAGTCCATCCGGCTCCACATCCGCGATCTACGAGTCACCTGAAAAATATTAAAGGAAAAGGTGAGTCACCAAGACTCAGCAGTGTAACCCTTTTCGGTTTAATGCAACATCATACACACAAATTACAATCAAGTTTAACATGCACCCAACCTGACCATCCAAAACACCTTTTTCTACCCCGTGTGGTACCAAACCACTGGTGGTGCCAAACCACTGGTGACTTAAAGTCACGATATCCATCAATATTGTGGTGCCAAACCACTGGTGACTTGAAGTCACAAATAACAAGTTGTGGGGCCAACCCACATGTGATACCAAATCACTGGCGTCAATCCCATAATATCATCTGTGGGGCCAACCCACTGTGGTGCTAAGCCACGGGGACGAGACGCTATGAGGTGCCAAACCTCTGGTGACAAAAGTCACGAAATGTGGTACCAAACCACTGGTGTCCGTCGACACGAATATCACTTCCCCCTCCACTCATTTTACCCACATATGCACTTAACAAAGATCATGCCAAACATGTTTACTTAATAACATATACTGAATTTATCATTGGCCACATATTTATATGCCACATATACCAAATATGTCATGCTTCCCAAAAGCATCATAAAGTAAACTCATAACAACAAGGACTTACCTGTTTCCTTGCTTATACCACGATGGTATTAAATCCAAATCTACATCAATTTATATTAGCATACACAATGCATTTAACACAGTTACGAGTTATGAAGTGTGTATGTACACACCTGTTACTATCCGTAGTCCTAAATCCTGATGAGTCAATCGGCCACACTAGATTTCTTGCTCCTATATTCGGCCAAACCGAAAGTTAGTGACATGGCTTATTGCTAAACCACATGAATCCAAAGGGTTACACTTGAACTTACTAAAACGTCCTTTGATTATCACCACCACACTCTATGTGTTTCGCTTCCCTACAATCGACAGTTATCCACATTAATAGCCTTCGGCTTACAATACTAAAAAGATTAGACTACTAACAAATCCTTACCACCACTTGCCAACCAATTAAAAGATGACGGCTTCACTAGATTGTTTCCAACATCTCGAAGGCCCTTCCTCTAAAATTGATTGGAGAAAAAGGATGGAAGAGAGCACCCTTGGCTTTGATGTTCGGCCAAAACTACACCAAATAAGGAGGAGGAATTCGGTTCAAAAGAAGAAAAGAGATTATGGGGTTGACCTTACAAGAAAGAAAAGAGATTAATGGAGGGTCTTGGAGTGTTTCGGTTTTGTAAAAGAAGAAGAAAAAAAATTGGATGGAAGATTGAGGGAGTTTCAGCCAGCAACTAAGTGAAAGAAAAGAGGATATTTCTTTGAATGATTTTGGCACTCCTTGTTTAATCACTAAACCAAAATAGATGGCCCTAGAGAGTCCCTATTTCGGCCATAACCTCTCCCCTTTTTGTGATAATTCAGCCTTCAATTATTAAAGATTAAACAAGGTTTATCATACAATTATCTCCTATACACCTCAACAATTTAAAAGTAAATAAACTACTAATAATTCCCCCTTCCAGCCGAATATATGCAAAAAATAAAGCTCATCCACATCACTTCAAGAGTCCACAAACATGCCATCACTTACTCTCCTTCACGCCAGCAGCAAAGAAAAAAAAATAAAATCCATATGCTGCTTCTTAGATTCGAACCAGTGACCTCATGCCCCAGCCCTCTCTTCCAATGCCCCTAGCCACTTCTCCCATTAGACTTTCATGTCAAATAACCCCTTCATTTATTTTTAAGACCTTCTTATTGTCCCTTTTCCTTTTAACGCAAAAAGCCCAAAATAAAATGCTCCTTGCGTCCCTTGTGTCTCGAACCCTTAGACCTGCCGCCTCTAAACCCTTATGTGGCACTCGGTAACCACTTAACCAATCTTAACTTTCATGCTCAAACCTTGCCCGAAATTTCTTTAAGGCCCTCTTCACTTTAACGCCCCAAAGATCCAAAAGAAAAAAAAAACATTTCCCCCTTGTAACTCCTAAGAATCAAACCCAAGACCTCCCTTGCATCACCCTTAGGCGCACCAAGCCAATTATACCAAGCCCATTCTTTGTCATATTTCGCCCAAAATTTTATTTAAGCCCTATCTCACCTAGCTCCCTCCTTTTAGATACTTAAAAAGAAATTTTTAATACTAAGTCAGGCCTAGCTCGGGTTTAATTCTAGACCTTAGAACATGCCAAATAAATCATAGTATTTATTTCTTCAAGCACACACACATGGGAACAAATAATTAAATTTTCAAACAACCCCTAATTCAGGATGTTACACCAATAATCAGAGTCGGTGAATGCCTTGCATATTTTTCATTTATCAATAACAAGAATTCAATCATGCTTTCAGTACATGTCTGATTTTAGTTTTGCAAACATCCAGTCAATCAAACTAACAATTTTATCGGTATGTAACATGTGATACAGTCTTGTCAAACTTAGTATGCAATTCAAACAGTGACATTACATGTTGAACATTATGCATGCATCCCATAATCAATGAACATTATATAACATCATTTCAAAGCATGTCACAACCATCATACAATAATCCATAACATTGGCAATCAATCAGACACTCAAATACAACAATTACACAAATAGACAATCTTGATAAGGGCTTAATCACTCAATCAATGATTTTTAAGTCATATAACTTGTTCGACGACCTTTAATTCACTTATTAAGCCATTAAGCCATTCCCGACCAGCAATAATTTAATATCAGTTTAAGAATTATATTAATAGTTAACAATTGTTTATACAAAGTTAGGACCCACACCTTAAATCGCAAGTCCGCAACACTAACCCGCAAAGTCTGTGCTTCCACACTTAAACCTTAAACATGCCTAAAACCAAATTACAACATTTAACTCTTTAAAATAATGTTAAAACCAGTCTTGAAACATCCCCTAATGGTTTGGCCAAATTAGTGTTACACCAACAAATTTTCATATCCAACTCGGCAAGGTAACTTACATTAATTTGATGCGAAACGAGGGCACGAACGGAATCTGACTTCACTACTGATCTGGGACATTCAAATTAGTACCTAATATTGAAATAATACTTAAAAATCAGTAATAAATAACCAATTAAAGGCCTTAGAACATTCATCCAAACCAAAAAATTTAACGGAATGAATACAACACAATAACTCGCTTAAATCCGCACTTGCTCTTCACGTTAACTAGATTTGAGATGTCGGTTGAATAAGATTGGATACACCCTTAATTAAGAATGTCAAGGGTTGTTTTAAAAAAATTAAAATTGAGGGAAACACTTCTGTAATGGGCAGCAAAAGAAGAGAAAAATAGCAGTCCACAAGCAGTACACAAAGTGGCGCCACACCACCACAAGCGGCGGCAAGAATGTGGCTGATTTGGGGCGGCACAAAATCAATTTTGCAAAAAAAAAAAAAGATAATTTTTAGAGGCTAGAATCATTAATAAAATGGCTATAAAAATAGTAGCAAAAATTGACTAGCAAAAGAAAAAGAATTGAGAAGGAAAAGGAAACAAACTGATACAGCACGAGTGGAGAAGAGGGGGCAGCAATAGAGGCTTTAATGGCAACAAGGAGAGGCTTATTTAGGTGGATCAAAGGAGGGTTTTAGGGAAGAAAAGGGGTTGGTTTGGTGATTAAAAATACCAGCAATAAGGCTGGAAGAATGATAACAAAATAATAGAGCAAGGAGGCGACACAACAATGGTGAAAGTCACTAAGCTAGGAATGACACAAGGAACGACTAGGGTAAAGGAAGAAGTGAGAGAAGCTGAAAAAGATAAAAGAAATAACTTTTATACTTAGGGTCTTCACTAGGTTGGACGGCACACTTAGGGAGTGGGAGCAAAAATAACATAATTTATTTATTTGCTCGAGAAGAGATTCAAACTCGAATATCAAAGCCAATTACACTATCTCCTTATTTTCTCTTAACCACCAATGGCTCATTCTTGAAATAATAAGGGAATTGAACCTAAGTTTCAAGGACAACTTCACTAACACTTAACTATTAAACCAATAACTCATTTATTTACCAAATGCACAAGTATAATCCTAAAACCGGGGAGTGACCATGTCAGATTCACAATCTCAATTTTACTAACCCGATTTTTGGGATGTGACAATCTATTATATGATGTCAATGAGAGGATACCATTAACTTTTTATTGGGCTATGAATTCAACTATTGTAAATTAAGTTATGTTATGTAGAAGTCATATACCTAAGTACCAACTTTTGGATTTTTAGTTATTTGAACTCAAGCTTTTAATACATCATACTATACGAGTCATACACACATAGTCAATCATTTATTTAGAATTGAGGTAAATCACACTATAAGTGTCACCAGTGAATTAATCCATATATGAATCTAGAATGAATTTGATTTGGGTCCTTCCTTATTTATTGCCAATCCAAACAATCATATTTATATCTCTATCTTATGGGAGTCAACCATTCTGATACCCAAGGTAAGGTATTCCCCATTTGGATTTGATAGACGGCATAATAGTCCTTTAACCAATTTGCTCAGTTTGGATTCATCAGACATTTAGCTTATCTACTAATATAAGTTATCTTCTTGCCTTATGATCTATCCACATAATACAACGTAGTATTAGTTAAATATTTGGTAATCAGTGAACCAATATTTGCTTTACATTTTACTTCGTGTGCAAAAATCGTTAAGGATATTATACAAGAGATATAAATGAAAACAATAATTTTTTTATTTGAACTCATTTTGTTTTGAAAAATTACAAATGCAAATGACGAATAAACTACGCTTAGAACACTAGATACTAACATTATATCCTTTATTTAGCAAAAAAAAAAAAAGAAGAAAGACATATACAAAGTAACATCATTTAATTAAAATTTTATACAAACATATAAAATGACATTATTAAAATTCGTATGTTAAATATCATTGAAAATGCTTATAAAAAATCTTGGATTAATTAAATTATAAACAATAAATAATTACATTAATAATAATTTATGATATATATTAGTATTTTATTAATAAAATTATAATTTGACATATTTTAATAATTTTATAAAATAAATTAAATTTAAAAATTTCTTATATACAATTTTTAGTCTAACATACTTAATAGTTATTTTTTATTTTCACTTGACCACAGCTACAATGGTGCTACACATATTTCACCAGACCTCACTAAGGACATTACATCACCGAGCACCATGCCTCACTTAAGCACTATACCTCACTAGCACCATGGCCATGCTAAGCTCAACCATACCACCCTAACAAGATCATTGTCACTCGTCATTAACATATCCTGCTACTTCGTCACATCAAGTCGCATAGTCAACTTAAGGAGAGACCTACGCCATAGGACAACCCCCAATCAAAAGAAGACACATGGCTTACAAATGACCCCTAAATACCTCTCCAAATCCCATAAGGACACAGACACTACTCTATCAACACACACTCCCCCCCTCCCAACTCTTTTTCATTCTCTTCTCCATCCCTTATAACCTCACCTCTCTAAGGTCATCAGATGAATAGTTGTGATAGTTTCTGTCAACTATTACCCCTCAATAAGTTGCATTTGAATCCAAACATATATTTCACCATTAGTTTTAACTTCAATGATACATTATTCAAGTTTACTGATATAATAAATAATATCACCGCCACCGCTATCTTTAATTTTATTGAATCTAATTTCACTACCTATCCAAAGAGAGCTAAAGAGCTTGACTCTTCAATTCGGGCTCATTTGGCTGTATTGATAAGCTCTTTAGTAATATATATATATATATATATATATATATATAGTTTTACTAAATTTATTGGAGGCATTAAGGGATTTTGAAAGAAAAAATAAGTCGTAATGGTGTAAAAAAACCCTTTTTGTAGTTTTGGTTGGTGATGCAGATCAATTACAAGAGGAATTTTGGAGCATAATTATCTCTGAGAGATCAAATACATACTATATTTGACGGTAAGATGATAAGTTTGTATGACGGTAAGATCAAGATAGGCAAGGCCAAATGCCACTATCTTTCAGCCCAAAGCATGACTTAGTTTTGACACTGATATATGTATGTATGTATATATTATTATAGATGAAAAAGATCTTTTAAGACAACCATCCATGACTTGTCTGATTGTGTCTTGTTGCGTTGCCCCGACATCTCCGAGACATGCATATACATATACATATATGCGATTCAAAGAAAAAGTTACTCCTGGCTGAAGGTTTTTTCAGGGTTAAAATCAATGATTAAAACACTTTTGCGTGAACAAAAACAAGGCATGAAAGAGGCAAGGACGAAAGTTATGCAATTTGCCCATTTTGAGATTTGATCTTTGTCTTTAGACAATTAGTTGGGGGATGGGATGAGGGTCCCATTTTAGCTCCAAGTTGTTAGAGAAGTTCCATTGATGACAGTTGATAAAATGCAATAATATTGCATATTCATGCATTCTTCCAAGTGGTGGGACACTTGCTGCCTTTTCAACGGCCGCCACGAGAAGCTACAACATTTCCCACTTGCACTTGCGCATCATTTTGGTTTTTCTTTTCTTCCTCCTTTTTTGTCTTTTCGTTTTTGATGAATAGTATGAGTACATGTGACCCCGCAGGCACTCACTGTTTCATTATATAGACTAGTTTTTTAAGGTCTTGTTAACCTCATGGTTTTGTCCCCAAAATGCGCCTTGAATGTTGAAGCTGGTGTGAACATATGTACCAATTCAAATATATGGTCAATGTAAGTTTCATGGCTTCTCTGCTAATAAATGTCACGATTCACATCATATTAGAAGATATTATTCACTTCAACTCATTAAACATTACGACTTTTGTCTATAAAAAATGTGTTTCATCTATGAATATGATCTCACTACTTGTATCCTAAAATCAAATTCATTATTCTTTCTCTCTAAAATCGTGACACGACAATAAGCCATTAGCACTTTGAGACATCGCTTCTGACTTAAAGGAGCTTGAAAAGTCAAGCCCTTATTCCCTCTTAAATCAAAATGTTGGCCTTTCTTCAAATATGATTAGCTTTTAATCTAAATCTGCTTTTCGAAAACCGACTCACTCTTTCTTCCTTCAAATAGGCTTTTCATTGATGGGCGAAAAAATTTATTCCATACTTTTCTACTCCTACAAAATAAAATTCAATTTCTTTGACAAAACAAAGTTCGCCCTTTGGCATGCTTTTGACTGAAACGTGATTATTCAACTTTATTTTATATACAAGGTTGTGAGTAATACGCGGTCGTGATAGGTACGAAGTGACACTACTGTGCATGTATATACAGGGCAGTGTGTAATACGTGCATGTAGCAAAGGGAGGCATCATTTAGGGGGTGGAAAAAGGGTACAGGTGTTGGGTTATGATAGGTCCGTCCCTCTTTGTGAAATTGAAAATTCTGTTGTATGTCATGATGTGGAAAGACGAATGAAGTGAAATATATTTGCATTAGACTAACAAAAGAAAAAGGGAAAATAATTATACAAAATGTGGTTTGGACAGTAAAAATTACGAAATGATTGAAAATACGAAGTAATCTATAAGTTAAGTTCATGCAATGAACGTTGATTCGTTGGATTTTTACTTGCTCAATACAAAAAAGATACAAGGTTATGGGCTAATTTACAACTTTTTTACCAATTTAAAATTGCATTTTCGATGAAATGAAAACTTTCTCTTCTTTTTTTCAAAAGTTATGCCATCAATTATGCTAAACCGAGGCCTAAGGATTAGGCTGGTGTATTATTTACCCAGAGAACGGGAAGTTAAGAACAAAAAGGGATAGGCTGCTTTCTTTAAACATAGCAAATTAACTACACAAGTACACTACATATACAACCCCCCCAAAAAAAAAAAAAACTCTTATTTACCTCATTTTAGCTCAAATCTCGTAATAAGATTTTTAATCTCTTCTTTCCCTCATTGATTTTCTAAAACATGCATCATTTTTAAGAGGTTAATCTCCTTGAGTCAGTTTTCCTAAGCTACTACCACCTTTCTACATTGTTTACTCATCGTGTCGGAGTGGAAAAAAGGATCATCTCCCTTACCTTCCTCATCCATTCGAGAGCTGCGAATTTCTGGTGAACCCGAACTATATCGGTCTAAATCAGCAACAGGTGAATGCCTCAAGTAAAGAGGGGAAGAAGATGATGAAGAAGAAGCATCTGAATCACAACTCCTCCATGGGCTGTTCCACCCTTGGACTGAATCACCAAATATAGAATCTATTAAGTCATCAGTGCTGGTAGAATCACGTGTGCTATCAGTACAGCAGGAACCTTCATCAGAATTGACGCTAAAAAGAGAACAACTATCACTTGACGATGAGTCCTCTAAAATCCTTTGCAGTTGATTGTATTTTGAATAAAAAGATTCAATACTGCTAGGAGTATCTGAATGAATCAAGCTGGGGTGGAATTCATCAAGACCAGAATATGTCAAAGAATTTGACTTCAGCGGATTCTTTGAATTGACACTCGATGGAATGGCTTTACTTCTGTTCTTCATCAATCTTGGGGCCCGAGGTAAGCACCTGCAAGATAATTTGGTTAAACCACCAAGCAATGACATCATATAAACTTCTAAAGCAAACTGAACAACTGAGATTCTTTACCTGGCATAAAGAAGCATATATGCTCCTTTTGTTAGAACTCTTTCGAGTTCTGTAGATGTTACCTGCCAAATTATTACCGCCCCGGAAAAACTTGAGAGGTGATTTAACATAATTAAAACAAAACATTAATGAGTAACATGAAGACAGAACATGAGCGGGTGAAATTGAGTGAATATTTTCAAACTGAATTTCTTGTGCTTTAGGGTAGCATTTTTGGCCTACAGATTAGTGCATCAGACAGAAAAATATAAAATGCCTCCAACTTAGACATCAAAAATAGACACCAACCGGAGTATTTTCCAACTTTTTCACTATCTCAAAAGCCATTAGAAAAAAAAGATTTGTTTAATGCAGTCCAGAATCAAAGGAAGAATACAAAGTCACCCTTGGTTTATTTCCAAACATTAGGGAGTATTTTTGTACAACTCCTTTTACCCAGGAAAATTAAGTGATTGTAAAGCAAAGGTTTAAAAGAATCAATGATTATTAACATGGCAACTACAGCTAAAACATTACATATGGGCCGTAAAACCCATTAAATTAAGGGAGAACAAGCCAAACATGCTATTACAAAAATTAAGGGTAGGAAATCAAAATATAATGTAGATGAAAACGTAGATCGAGAAAGGAAGCATGCAGTAAACAAATGAAACGGCTTAAGGTATGCAGATGATAGTTGTAGAGAACATACCATGCTGTCATCAATCTTAAACCACTTGTTTTGAGCATTTTTAACATAGCACAAGTAGTGACCTGAAAATGCTGCATTCATGATATCCAAATGGACCACTACTCCATAGAGCCTGTATATGGGTGATTTATCACTTGTCCCACTCATATATGGTGCCAAGTTCAAAATCTCAGGGAACCGAATCGCTTTGTTAAGCTTTCCAAATTTACCGGACTGCGACATAATACACACTTAAACTGTAAGAACAAAGAGCAAAATAACATTCTTTATCGAAAGTTGTACCTGAAATCTCTTCAAAGAAATTGTAAGAATATTTGGAGCCTCTAATATTGTCAACTTCTTTTTGGCCTTCTCATAAGATTTGCATCTGAACAAAACAAAGACAAAGTGAACAAACCTCAAAAATTGATGCCTCCTAGAAGTAGAGAATTTAGTTCAGGACCTGCAACCAAACAGACTGCATGTAGTGGCACAGTACCATCACCAATGTCAACAACCACAAAAACTCAACGAAAAGGTATGTTCAATAAAATCAATCAGAGTAATTCTATGCCATTTATCAATCTTTGAGGAAAGACGAACTTTTTTCACATGCAATTCTAATTCCATTACAGAAGTTCTGTTAAATTTGTTTATTTTTCAGTATACAGATCTATCACAAACATAAGATATAGATATCACATTTCAACTATCAATGAAATTTTGGCAAAAAAAAAAGGGGGGGGGGGGACTCAATGAGCTATCTCTGCATAATCACATGACAGAGAAAACAAAAAGAAAACT
This sequence comes from Gossypium rotundifolium, assembly GCA_025506655.1. NCBI lineage: Eukaryota > Viridiplantae > Streptophyta > Magnoliopsida > Malvales > Malvaceae > Gossypium > Gossypium rotundifolium. Next base: position 174,496,641 of record CP106724.1, read on the forward strand.
GTATTATGTACATAAACACTTCTTATAGCTTCCAAAATTTAAGGTAAATCTTTTCTCCCGAGGCATCAAAATACGGCCTAGAACTTCTTCGAAGTATACTATTTATAGAAACAAAGACCATATTTCCAACAAGTTCAAGAAAGAAGCCGAAGAAAAAGAAATAATGGTTTTGATTTTGAGCCTATCAAGTTAGGAATAAAGGAGAGAATTTCTCCATGTTATTTCTCTAAAAGTTAAATTGTCAAATTTTAACCTTTCAAAAAGAGGGACAAATAAAAGAACAAAATTTTGAGTATAGGACTGTTTCCATAAAAGTTCAAGTCTCTTTGCATGATATTGATGGTACCATTTATACAATATCTAAAGAAACTTCTGAAAAAATTTGTAAGCAAATCAACCTGCTACATTGGTACTTATTTTCTCCATCCAGAATTTCAGTCCTAGTAAACTGCCGAAGAGCCTCTTCTAGGGTTCCTATGTCCCCTTCAATTTCAACTGTTAGGTCCATCATTTTTTCATGACGTTCGGACTTGCCTTGGCACTTCATGCACTTTATCTGCAGAAAAAAGTAACAAGTTTACATGCGTCATTTGCATTTTAACACAAACTCTTGATGCAAATAAGACCTCTAGTGCACGAGAGAGAGAGAGGAGAAAGTGTGGCCAAAAAACAGGTTGGTCTTAGTTTTTACCTTTGACCGAAGGTAGCCTCCAAATGTTAAGCCTATTAAAGTTGTTTCTTCTTCTAAACAACCTGATGAAGCCAACTCAGCTTCATTAAGACAAATAGATTGCATAGCATCAATAGCATACCTGTCAAATGTAATTCATCAATAAACTAGTGCAACATCATTGAAAGGATTGCTCATTTCTCATGGAGTAAAACATTATTCAAATGGTTCAAGCATTAAATATTGCTAAACCTATCTCACCTTAAAAATTCATGTGCATCTTCCTCTTTCCCATGAGCAAGTTGACTGCCAATATTTTGTAGTTGGGAAAGTATTCCTATAGGGGACAACGGAGATTTCCCATCTTTAGCCTTCAAAATTAATTTTTCAAACTCACAAGTGAAACACCAATCTTTCTTTGCACCTAAGAAAGAAATTTGTAGTAAGTCATCCAACATGCTACCTCGAAGCACAAAAATGTAATAATTCCAATTGGAACATTAGAGGGACATACATGCTTTGGAATGGATTCCATGAAGAAAGTAAGCAGTCAGAGGACGAGTGAAAGTCAAGCATTGAAGGACAGCATTGGCATAACAGCTGTGCAAAGTAAACAGCAAATTAACAGAAAGTGAGAAACAAGGAATAAAATAGTAAAATATACACATCCAAGGTACAACACAGCTTAAAGGATGAAAACTTAAAATTTAAAATTATGCATGTAAGGAATTCCTAATCGAAACAGCATAGGGCAGAAACATGATCTAGCAGTACTGTTCCGATTCAGAAAATAGGTTACAATTGGGTTACTAGTCTAACCCAAACTGTCCTTAAAGTCCACACATTTACTTCTGCAATTTTTTCTGCAATTTCTGTTAGCCTAGATTTAGTGGGGTAATTTTTTGTTTATTTCTGTTCTTTTTATTTGTGATGACCTGATGTGAGAAAATAATTTTCTGTAATATTTCTTACATTTTAGATTTCTTTTTCTATTCCTTTTTCTAGATTGCCATACCTTAACTACTTAAAAAATTTTCCCTTCATAGATTTTTATCTACCTTGCCTCTTTTTCAGGTGCATTTAAGGGTCCCAGATCTGGATTTAAATATGTTAGCAATGGCATCATAATTAACTAGGCTATTTTGGACTGTTATGGATTTTAACCTTGCACAAAAGTGATTTTAGGATAGGGTTGTTATCGGTTCATAAAATATCTTTTGGCAAAAGGTCCATATATTTGTTTATTTCTACGGTCTTGATAGGGATTGATGGCACAATTCTGAAAATTTGAACTCATACAAAGGGTGTTAGAGTCATTTCATTTATCTTTTTATTTAATGCTACAAATTATAACCCTTATGGAACCGAAAAGAACATCAGGGTGCTATCAGGAAAAAATCAAGGTGGCTATCGGAAACCAAAGTGCAATAGGTGTAGGTGGATTTACCCAATAATAAAACATAAAAACCAGATTATGTTCAATAAATTTTTTCATAATTGTTCATTATGATAATAGAAAAATCTTATGCTACCTGTTACCACAATTTACAAGGCCACGTGGTTGTAATTCCACCTTGTTCCAACTATAAAGCTTGACAAATGATTCATAAGGAAAAATTCCCTGCAAAAACAAAACAAAATTCTAACAAAAAGCTGATATGTTGAAGGCAAAGTAAGGCAAAAGAAAATCAACTTTAAACTTATCATTATATTCTCCACCAACCTCATTACTAACTCCAAATGGATGGTGTTTCGGAAATTTAGATACTCTGAATTGATCAACAACTTTCCACATTGAGGTTTTCAATCCATTCTTACCGTTAGAAGAATAACTTGAAAACTGAGAAAATTTAGCGAAATTTGCATGAACATCATCAAATTTTCCAGATTTCACACTGGGAACAGCATGCACTCTGTCACTGGATGAATAAGAATCAGATGACTCTGACAAATGAGAAGCATTGCTAATGCTAGGTCCATTAGTGACAACAGTAGAGCCTGATTTTTCAAAATGGGAAGATGACAAGCTACCGTCTAGTAGAACATCAATATTGATAGCTACTCTGGGATTTATAACATGCTGAATATTGTTAGATTCACGCTCCCCCTGGTTGGTGCATTCAGAATTTGAGGACTTGGAGTTTCCTTCATTCGGAGAATCTAAACCACCATTTTCGAACAAAACTACTCCATCCGAAAGCTTGGAATGCCCCAAAGTAGTAGCACATTGAGTAGCATCATCCAATTTGGCATCTTTCACCTTGGAGACTTGCGGATACGAGGAAGAAGCATTTCCAGCCAAAGTAAATGAAAAATGTAAGGATGATCCAGAATCAAGTGACGCCCTTTTACTGCCTTCTTTATGATGAGAGTTAAATGACTCATTGTCATCAACACTTGTAGATGGAACTGATTCCAAAGGTCTGCCCCAAAAATCAGAAGGAAATCTAGAAGCCTCAGCATTTGAGCCCTCAGACATATCACTAACACCTAATCCTGAAGAACTAGTTGCTCTGCACTGGCTCTCTTCACTTTGATCAGGCTTGCCATGACTTAATTTAGAAATTTCATCTACAGAATCAACCAACCTGACAAATTTAGGGGATGATGGATTGGTTTGATCCACATTGTTGACAACAGAAGTCCAAAACTTGTCAAGATTAACATCAGCAGATGAGGAACCATCCAATTTATCAAGCTCATTTGAACTTACGCTCTCACACACAGAAACATCATCAGATGATTCACTACCAGCTGCAGACGAAAATCCTGAAAATGAAGCACTGGAAGATTCTGGAGCAGAGCTCAGTCCTTCCCTATCAGCATGAAACTCAACCTTTGCATCATCATCCTTCCCATCTAAAACCACAGAAGAGCTAGAGGAACTCAATAATGCAGGTCCTGTGATGGAACTAAACAATGCAGATTCAGTAGAGGATGTTTCAATTAACTTTGCATGCAACTTTTCTTCAATCTCATATCTATCTCCATATTGGTCTTGATTTATCGCCTTCTGACCATAATCGCTCCCCTCATCATGATTTTGGTGTATGGGAATGGCAGGTGGGTGGCATTCTTCCTTGTGACCTTGCCGCCAGTGAATAATTTGACACTTCGCAGAACTAAAACATCCAAATTTTGGAATAAAAAAAAAACTGTTAAAAAACCTTCTACAACATCAATTGTATCATTAGAAAATAATGCTAAACACAGACATAATTTACTATTGTTGTCCCTTCAAATCAGTAAAAGAAATCCTTAGAATTACAGCAAAGTGATTGGGGGAAAGCAAAAATATTTTCTCTATTCATTAGGTGGATTTTCTTTTTGTTACTTTTCCATCAAATGAACCACATTTTTAATGATTCGCAAATGTAGTTAGTGAACATACACAACCTCAACCCTTACATTAAAAAGAACTCATAAACTGCAGACAAAAAAGGCACAAAGGAAAAGGTCATTTTCAAGAGGAATTGTTTTACTAATATCCTGTCTTTGTAACATAGAGATAGGAGGCTCAAACATGTAATTTACAAACCAAAACATTTTCAGAAAATCAGTACAAACATCCACCAAAAATTGCAGCTTTTAAGACCAACTCCAAACTTCCCATCAATGATAGATTGTGGATGTTGGGTTTAAAATTAATTTTCACAAAGTCTTCTAAATTGCTTCGTTGCTCACTACATAAACACTTAAACGACTACCGTACATTCACACATGTTAAAGCGTATTTAAACTAGACCCACACTCGCCCTGCGCTAATTGAAGCACTTATTTAATCAAATATTTTTTTCGATTACATAGTCTTTAAGACAGTATTGTCAGATAAAAGAATCAGATTTATCTCAAATACATTTGAAACAAAATCGCTTAAACAAAAAAAAAATCTCAATAATTATAAATAAATTAGAACAATAACACGAAATTAACAAGCTAACGTACCAATATCGAACCCCTTTACAGCGAGCGCACCGCGTGGTAGTAGGACAATAACAAACAGCACACTCGTGATAGTTCTGCGAAATAGAAACCGTACCGTATTCAATAGTCGCTTCAAGCTCGACTCTAGCCACCTCCTCAGAGGCCAAAATCAAGAGCTTCTTTATCTCCGCTTGCCTTTCTACAGATAACTGCCATTTCCGCCTTACAAAAAGGCCGATCAAAGGAAGGAGGAGGGAGAGCACGAGCACCAGGCTCGGAAACCCTAAATCCCAAATAAAAAGCATTTATCCTGCAGCCAATACCAATAGGCATCCAAAGTAGTCGGCAAATCCTACTCTCCAAATCTCAGCAATATACATAGATTCCAACGAAGTACCCGTCTTGATCGCTTTCGCGATGGAACAAACTCCGGCCGTCGAACATGCAACCGTAGCCGTTGGTGTGGACTGAAACAAGACGGTTGAACTGCACCGTGATCTCGAAAAATAGAATAATTTTATAATTTTATAAAAAAATAAAAATAAAATAAACAAATCTAAAAGGGAGTGGCAGTGGGAGAAGAATGTCGATATTGCTTGGGTTAGCGAAAAGGTGAAAGTTTAAGCTTCTTCTTGAGCTCGGAGGATTTCAGACTAATTTTTTTCCCTTTTTTAGATCGAGATTTTTACAGGGAAAAAGGGAAATAAAAGGAAAATAATATTAAAAAGGGACATTAACTTAGCAAAATAAATATTAAAATATGTTACTAAAAAGGGAAAATTGATGGTCGAGGGGGAAAGGAATTTTGTCTTCAGGTATCGAGAAGCGTGAATTCTTTGGCCATCAAATATTCGAACCAGGGTGGGGACCACGGTTGAACCGGCTAACTTCCGGTCTTTTTCATTTTTATTAGCTGGGGTTGTTTTTGATTTGGTGATGGATACTGCGCTTGGACGGTCACAGTAATACGAGGAATCGGACGGTGGAGATTTGTTTTTGATTTGGTGGAGGCCGGAATTTGATGATAATGGTTCACTTACCATAATAATTATTCCTTTTCCAGTCTTTGAGTTTTCCCTCCGCTGGAAATAAACCATTACACAAGCAATTGCTTTATTTAAACTATTATTATTTTATTTAAATATAATTATAAATTTTTTAATGAATATGCCCGAATTAACCTTGGGAGTTGAATTTCTTCGACTAGAAAATGTTTCCCATGTCTACCATCACATCATAAATTCATGATCAATTTTCTTTGTTTACATTAATTGAATAGCAAATAAAATGGTGAAAAGGTCATTTATTTGATTTTTAATTTTTTAAAAATTATTTTATTTATTTATTTATTTTAAATTTATGTCAATTGTGAAATTATTTTAAAATAAATAAAAAGTTAATAAATAAAAAGTTAAATTTTGTTAACTTTATCGATATGGCATACATATAGATTACCCTATAAATATCCTGTCATCAATTAATTAATTTTTAAAATTTAAAAATATTATAAAAGTTATTAAAATTATTAAAAGTAAAAATATTTAATTTTAAAAAATTAATTAATTTTTAATGTGATATACATGTGGACTATCATATCAATAAAGTTAATGAATATTATTTTTTATTCATTTTGATTTGATAAATAATACAAGTTCAAAACTTAAAAGAAATAATGATTAAATAAAAAATAAAATAATTTTTTATAAATTTGAAACTCAAAAATCATTATATCTAAAATTTTGTTCTTTAAACTAGTTTTACGTTTACATTTTATTAGGAAAATGATACTTTTAAATCAATAATTTTAAATAGTGTAACGATAAAAAAATATTTTTAAATAGTGTAATATATTGATATAAAAATATACATAGCAATTTTAAATTTTATATAATATAAACTATTAATTGATATTCCAAATTTTATTGTGACTTTTATATGTATGAAGTTATGATTTTCCCGAATTGGATTACGTTTTCCATAATTATGATAAATAAATACCAAAATTTGATATATTTTATTATTTAAGTCATTTTTGTAAGACATGGGGTCATAATACATTTGCAAATTTGGTGGTTAGTTTGTTGGAAAATGACATTGTTGTAAAATAGACTGAAATGGAAATCAAATTTATGACAAAAATGACCCATTTTTCTCTAATCACCTTTTTGACTCTACTCAGTATTGAAGGGGTCTAATTTTGTGCACCTTGTTTTAGTCAGCGAATTAGAATAGTCGGTTTCAAATCCCTACGTATTTACCACAAAATTTATATTAATATATATTATTTTGATATGGTTAAAATATGCCGCTATTCGTAGATTTGAATTTAAATTTTTATATTTTCAAAATTTTAATCTTTTTATTTTTGAATTTTAAAATTTACATCTAATTTAATATTATTAAAATTCTTCAATGAAATTTATTAGTGTGTCATTTTAAAATAATATATAAACTCATTTGGTAATCATGTTACAAAAAAAAAATTAGTTTTGCAATCGATCGAATTCAATATAAATATTTTAACCGTCTTATCAATTAGAATTTTATTTTTAAATCTAAAAAGTAGAGGAATTAAATTATTTAAAATAAAAGTATGAAGATTAAATTCTAAATATATAAAAGTATAGAAACTTGGTATGTATGTCTATATTTATATTTGCATAAACTTTTTGACAAGCTGATGTTACGAATTGTATATATCTTATATATTATAAAAGAATAAATACAAATATTTTGGAAACATTTTGGTAACATTTAGTACTTTTCCATGTTATGATTTCAGTGGAATGTGATTGTTGAGAAAGTTACTTTATAGCATTTGGTATACATTGAAAGGTATTGATCAAAATCTTAATAAAGTTACATTATCACATTTGGTTTACTAAGTAGTTTCTTAGTAATGTGATGATAATTTATGAATTTACCTTCTCAAATAAAAATAATATTTATATATTTAATTTTATAATAAACTTTATTCTTAACAAATATTTGGATTAAATATTTAATAATAAATTTTAATTGATATTTTTATTTTTTTAATTTGTAATGTTAATTGAAAGCAAAATTATTTTATATTTATCCTACTAATAATTTGTGAATATAATAATACACATATAAAATCAAGTATATATAAAACTTGTTTTGAATAAATTAAAAAGAAATATGTATATATAATAATTGTGAAGAATTCATTAAAATAATAAAGAAAATCAAGTTATAGGATAAAGGAAGAAGGCAATAACTTCTTTTTTTTATATTTATTAATAGACTAATATTCTAAATTAATATAAAATAGGGTTACTTTTGTCTTAATATTTTTTAACTTTCTAATTTATATAAAAATAACTTTTTCATATTTTATCATGGGAATCACATTTCCATGTTCATGAAAAAATAATTTTAAAGAAAGTAAATAAAATTTGATATACCAAAATTAAAATTACTTTTTAAATGATTAAATTATGATTCCCTTAAACCAAACGTCACCTTAATTCTAGACCAATTCTATTAGTTCCGCTCGTTACCATTTATATTTTTACAACATTCTAATTATTTGAAATAGAAGAATGGAATACAAATATTTTTGAAAACATTCAGTTCTAGTTGTTTGAAATTTCAATGCTTTGCAATGATTCAATTCACAGCCCTTTTATTTATAGTAACTATAATATCCTCATTATTCAAAACATTTTATATCTTAGGCTTCATACAAATTTTTACAAAAAATATTTTCAGCTCTTTTCAATGTTTGTTTCATGTAAAGTAGGATGGTCAACGTAAAAGATTTTTCAGTCAATATAAAATTATCCTCTTATTCCCATAAAATGTTTTACTAATTTTTTTTTCCGTAAGATATTTTCAAAACTGATAAGGCTTTATTCACTGTAACACCTTCATACTCGACCCGAACGTCGAGTTAAAACACCGGGATGTTATATTCTCTATTACATTCTTCACTTATAAAATATTTTCTTATAATCTTTCATAATTTTTCAATTTAGTCATTTTTTTGTCATAAAAGTTCAATACTCCCTATTTAATCATATTAAATCAATTCTCTTTCTTGTTACACTTTAATCGCATAATTTATCTCAATATCAAATTTCTATGTATTTCACTTCTATTATTTCATCCACATATCTTTTCAAGTTTAACAATTTAATCCTTGTCATCATAAAATTCCATATTTTCCCACAATTTCAATTTTACAATACTTTATAAATATTTCATCATTTCATAACACATTCATTAAACTTTTATCATAATTTCCTTATTCACATATTAAATTGTTTCACACTTAAACTTTTGTACATTTTTAATTTAGTCCTGTTGCCATATAATTTATTTTTCACCATATAAACACTTTAATCAAATAATTCATTATAATATCTTATTTCACATAACAAATTTTCAGGCATATCGCTTCTCTTGATTCAGCTATAAATTTCACAAATTTTACAATTTATTCCTTATTTATTATTTACTATAATTTCGCCTTAACATCACTTTGTAATCAATTCACTACTTCATTTAAACTTTTTATCATAAAATCACAAATATATGCTTGTTTCATTGGAAACAATTTTATGAAATATTTTAGGAATTTGTCAAACAACAGAAAATATTTTACATAAATTCATCCAAACACAAAAAATATATTAATTTTTCAAAAAAAAATAAATTTTCAAAAATAATTTCCAATAAAACAAATGCTTAATTTCTAGGTAAACACAATATATTCATAATCGGGAAACTAATTGAATAGACTATAATAATGTTATAGTGACTTAAAATATATATTCAATTTTTAAGGTAATTAAATTCATTTTATGTCTCTATATTGATGAAGTAATTTACAAAATTATTCGGAATATATTACGTACGTTAATGGAAAATTACTGGTATTACCTTTTACATTATCAAATATATCTTAAATTTTTCAAAGTTGAACCTCAAAACACCAATATTTTAACCCATAGACCACACTTTTATATTATCAATTATGTCATATAAAAAAACCATGTATATCAATTATGGAAAATGAATAAATTCTATCAACTAAAATAGAAAAACAAGTCGTCAATTAAGTAAAAAAAAAGGAATAAATTAATGAGAAATATGAAAACAAATTAGAAATGCATAAAGGAAAGAAGATTTAATTGTAGACATGTTTTCACCCTATAAATATATCTATTCACTCACTTCAAAATTTCCTATTAAACTTGATTTAGGATATTTAAGGTATTTCCGAAAACAGACACCCAAACTTTCTTTATTCAAAATGTTATTTTTGATAAATTTTCTTTTCATGTATTTATTTTTTGAAAAAAAAAAGATATGTTTTTATTTGTGATTTTTTCTTTTAAAATCCATATGAGAATAGAAAGAACTTTCAATGATTTTTATGGCATCATTAGGTGTTCAATCCCCTAGCCATGGAAAAAACGAATTACCTAGAAAGACTTTTCATGGTATCATCTAGCACCATTTGGCCTCATTGACTTCGCCCTAACCATTGATAAAGTTTCATCTTTAGAAGAAATGATAGGGAGAAAGCCTAATAAAATTTCAAAGAGGAAGAAGATAAAAGAAAATAGTTGGAAGTTTTTTTGTGAGGATGTCTGTGGCTAATAAATGAATAGGGAGAAAAGCCTAATTAATAAACTTCCAAATAGGGAGAAAAACCTAATAAAGTTTCATCTTCAGCAACGATAGGGAGAAAAGCCTAATAAAAAATATTTTCAAAGAGGAAGAAGATAAAGTTTTTTTTTTGGGTAAGGAAGAAGATAAATCTTCAACTACACCATTGACCTGATCCATGAAAACAAAACCATTTATATTAGATGTTTTTCTTATGCATAGTATAATCTTTTTTAACTTACACAGTAAGTAATACACACAAAAAACTTAGACGCTAATTGTTGTAATAGACTGCATTAAACATTTGTACTTTCTTTTATTTTCTTTTTTTAGCTTATATTTACAATATTAATCCCTTAACATTTAAAGACTTTAAATATATGCTTGAATAGACTACACTGAACAGGCAGGCAACAGTATTTCAATAATAGATACATTGAAATTTACGAGAAATATGGAAAAATTATCAAATAAAGGATTTTTCTGGAAATACAATTGATTTTAGATATGAAAATTTATGAAAAAAAAATTTAGAAGTGAGAATGTGGAAAAAAGATCAAATCACAAATTTTTAAAAGTTTAAGGACTAAAGTGCAATTTGGCCAAATTGAGAAATGTGAGTTATTGATGTGAAGGTGTGATGAAAATCACTTTTGGGACCCAATTGGAAAGTATTTGAAAGTTCAAAGACTAAATTGAAAATTTCCCCTTTTTATGGGGAAAGGGTAAAAATGTAATTTTCACCTTTCATGGATTTGTATTAAGGTTTATATGAGAATTATGAAATTTGGATTGGATAAATAACCATGGAGTTAAGAAATTATGCAAAGTGTGAAAAAGGGTAAAATGATAATTTTGCCATAAAAGGGTATTCTGATCATTTTTCAAGTATTTTGTATTGGAAATTATAACATCCCTCACCCGGCACGATTGTCGAACCTGAGTTTCGAGATGCTACTTCTATTATCGGAGCAAATCGCATGTAAATCACAATAACAATTTATTCAATTATCGATTCTGATCATAAACGCATGCATATTACAGTATACGATCAAAACAAAAACTTAATCGAGCTTACGAAAGCTCTTAAGCTGACTAGATGTAACACCCCTAACCCACATCCATCGCCAGAATAATGTTTCGGAGCATTACCAAAGCTTATCGATCAAACAGACATAAATTACAAACATTTCTTATCATAATATATTCAGATAAAAAACCAATTAAACTCATACATACTGTCCTTTATTTGAGCTCTCGAGGTCCAAAATACGCGTTAGAAATAAATCGGGACTAATTCGGAAACTCAGAGAGTTTTTTGAAAAATATTAAAAATTTTCAAAGCTGCAGGGTTCACACGGCCGTGTGGTTAGGCCGCGTGACTCACACGGCCAAGAGACACGCCCATGTCTTAAACCGTGTGGGCATTTGAAATAGGGACACACGGCCGTGTCCCAGCCTGTAACATCCTAGATTAGGGGTTATGCGTTTGTGCATAATTCATGAGTATTAGGTTTTGGCAGTGTTTGGAAGTGAGTTAAGGGTTTTTAAAATCCTAGGATGAAAGAGAAAGCTTTGGACAATTATTGGTTTTTAAGTTAAAAACAAGAAGTGATGTGGAAAAGTGGCAAGGGACGCCACCTAAGGTGCAAGGGTTATGGCACCAAGTGAAGTACTTTGAGGGAAGAGGTTCGAATCCCATTTTGTGCATTTTTAGAACCTTGGAAATGTATGGAAATGTATGGAAATTTAAGGAAATGTATGGAAATGTATGGAAATGTAAGGAAATGTAAGGAAATGTATGGAAATGTATGGAAATGTATGGAAATGTAAGGAAATAAAAGGAAATGTAAGGAAATGTAAGGAAATGAAAGGAAATGAAAGGAAATGTAAGGAAATGAAATGAAATGAAAGGAAAGGAAAGGAAATGTAAGGAAATGTAAGGAAATATAAGGAAATGATTTGGAAATGATTCAAAAGAGGAAAGTAAACATTTCGGGAAACTTGGAAATGTATGGAAATGTTACATTAAAAATAGGAAAGTGAACATTTTGGAAACCTAAGCTAAAAGAGGAAAGTAAACATTTTGGAAACTAAGCCAAAATAGGAAAGTAAACATTTTGGAAACCTAGGAAATGTCAAGTTTACAGAGCCACATGAAAAATTTTGGAAACTTAAAATGACCCCGAAATATCAATTTTAAAGTTCAAAGGGAACTTAGGGCGGTGACCCTAAAATATAAAACGTGAAATTTGACCCATTAACGGACTTGGAAAAGTGGCCTGAAGATGCCACTTAAGGCCTTAGGAAATGGCCCACATGCAAGGGTGTTGGGCTTGAGTTCGAGTCACATAAGAAGCAAATAAAATAAGTTTTATTTTGCTTCAGAAGCCAAGAGGTGGACGGCACAAGGCTTGCAAAGAGGAGTTTCACTCTCTTTAAAACTCGGCTAATTAGAATATCATAAGGACTCTTAAGGGAAGAGTTTAATTCTCTTTAAAATTCGGCTAAATAGGTGGATAAATGAAGAATTATTCTTTAATTAGGAAAATAAGGAAGAGTGGTGGCCAAGTTAAGGATTCTTGGCCTAGTAATTTCGGCTATAAAAGGATGAGACTAGGGCCATTCATTATTCATTCTCCCTCTCTTTTCCTCTGCCGAATATTCTTCTTGAGCATCCATTCTTTTTCTTCTTTTCTTTTAGCCTCCTAGCCGATTCCTTCTAAGCCTATTATTCCTCTCTTCTTTCATCTTTGAAACCGAATACATAAGGGAATCATAGCCGATTGTTCATCAAGTCTCTAAGCTGAATCTCTGAAGGTTGAAGTGAAGGTGCAATCGATTCCTTCAAATAAGGGTAAGATCCAAGTTTGGTTTCCATTCTTTTATATTTTAGACTTATCGAAATCTAGGGCTAATCCCATTTATGTTCATGGTTGCGAAACTTTGAAGAGATCTTTGGGATTTACTAAGTGTAGGCTACAAGGAAGGAGAAGTTCTTTTCAGGAGGTACACCATAGTCGCGTGTTCCCTAGTTATTCGGTGAGTTTGAGATTTAAAACCCACAAGGTAAGTGTCTATAGCATTCGGCTAAGGCCTATTTTGATTGTTAGATCTAATTCTTGTTTGTTTAAAAGCGAAACTAACCTCGATGAGATTTAGTGCTTGGCCAAATACAAGGAGGAGCATAGCATAGATTTCGGATTTGATTAGTATTGAAATCGGCAACAAGGTAAGTCTTTTACAAATCCTACTAGGATTTGGATATCATAACCAAATAAATTTATGCTAAGTAATAAATGATGAATCAAATGTAGGGACTAAGGATCTAAACTTTAGATCTAGCTTTTGAATCTCAAGGAATCGCTAAACAAATCGGTGTGTACCCTACACTAAATCTTGATAGATTTACGGCTTTAATTCATTATATGTGTTAATAAGAAAGTGTAAGAATATGGCTAAGGTACCGTGTGTACCCCACACTAATCTTAATAGATTTATGGCTTAATTATGTTATATATGTTAATATGAAAGTGTAAGAATGTGGCTAAAGTACCATATTATGGTACAAAGTACTCAGGTACGTTTTCCTACTTCTACTAGGATTACGAAATATGTTATAATTAACATGTGAAAAGTGATGTGAAAGTGAAATTAAATATGATATGCATGATATGTATAATTTTGGGCATTCGGGATATTTGAGAAAGGGGAAATGAATGTGATGACTTCGGTCTCACTAAGTGAATATGTGATGACTTCGGTCTCACTAAGAATATGTGATGACTTCAGTCTCACTAAGTGAATATGTGATGACTTCGTCTCACTAAGAATATGTGATGACTTCGGTCTCACTAAGTGAATGTGGTGTCTCATGACACAAATATCTCGTGGCTATGCCACAATATTTTAAGTGGGCGATGAGCACGTCGATTGCAATGCGCCTTCGATGGTGTGTAGCGGATGGAGGTTGACTTAGTAGTCCCCACGGTGTGCGAGGTTGGTGCAGGTGGAGTGTAGCGGATGGCATATAGGTTTGGGTTGGGTTTGCATCATTACCTTGAATTTTTATATGAATATGATATGTATGGTGTGCCTATTTCTATTATGTTTTGGTGTTGGTTACACATTGAGTCTATCGACTCACCCGTTGTGGGAACATGTTTGGTGATGAGCGGTAATGGATCGGGACGGCGAGAACTTGTGGTGGCCATGTTCACTTGAAGTTTAATTTTATTTGAATCTTTATTTTATTTTAAGTCTTGTACAATTTTATTTTAGGTTTCATTTTATGTAATAAGGCCATCGTGGCGGTTTTATTTCTACTTTAATTACTATGTTATGAATTTAGGGCTTTATAAAGAATAAGCCCATTTAATTTAAAATAAGTTTAAACATTTTGTTACCAGAAACAAATGGGTTTTGTTATAAAATAAATTTGTTTTCAACTCGAGCCCAACCCACAACAAACTATCTTTCAAAACACACAGCCAAGTATTGAATGAATTTGAACAAGGTTACTTGAGAACATACCAGATCCATCCATTCTCGTGGGCGGGTGTGGGGTGTTTGATTTAGTATCGAGCCGTTTTAAACTCTCGGCAGTGGTTTAAGGCCCAAAACATTTTCAAAACAAGCCCAAATGAGTTTTATGAAAATATTTCTGAAAGTAGATAGGTTTGATGGCATGGCACCCAAGTCTCCGACCTGCAGTCCCACCGGGTAAGTACCTCTATCTATCGTGTGATTATGTGAATTATAGAAGGGTAGAAATGGAATGGAACGTAGAATAGAGATTAAGTACTTGAATCCTAGGACTAGTGTACCCCAACAATTACATAAGACTTTAATACACAATTAAACAAACTTGTGTCTAAGTCGCCGAGTTAGGGTGTGGCAACCAAGGTGCGCATGTCTAGGATTGGTTTCAGTGGGAGCTTGGTATTTAAGCAGTCCGTGTGACTCACCTCCTCTCCACTCGAATCCTACCTGGTGCGTAGCCTCGGTTCATCCTAACCAAGAGGACTTAATCACGGGCTAAACCTCTAACTAAAACCCGAAAGGGACTAGTCGTATTTTATGGAAACCCTAGTTTTAAAAAGTCAACAAACTACCCTTTTGAAATTATGAAAATTATTATTTTGGAAAAACTTTCTAAGAATTTTTAATTTGCAAATTACCTAAGTACCCCTAGTGGTAAAATTACTAAAATGCCATTAGTTTCAAAATTTCCATATTACCCTTGATTTCAATAAAATTTCTCCACTTTGCAAAAGTATCCATGAGACCCTAAATTGTGAAAATTCAAGACACCTGATTTAGAAAATTTACGAAATTACCCTAACCAAGAAATTACCAAAATACCCCAAGTTACAAAATTACCTAAACGACCCGATTTTTAAAATTTTTGCAACAACACCAATTTGGAAAACAAATTCTCAAAACAACCCTCAAGTTTTGTAAATTCCAAAATATCCGTGATTTATTAAGATTTACAAATTCACCCAAGTTAATTACCAAAATACCTCAATTTCAAAATTTTCCAAAATACCCCGGAATGCAAAATTTCCAAGATACCTCATTGACAAAAACACCAAGAAACCTTGTTTCGATAAATTGCGAAAAATACCCAGAGGACAAATTACGAAAATACCCTTGGGTAGTGGAAAAACAACAACAATGAAAACTACAACATTTCTGAATGAACGAAAGTTCATAATTGATTGATGGATGTATGAATGTAAAAGGCTGTGTGCATGTATGAATCTGAAAGAACCACTTCTAAAAATTTTTCCATAAAACTTCTTCGCGGTTAATCGGTGAAACAAAATTTTTTATACATAAAACTTCTTAATCAGTTTAATCGTGACGTTAGAAATGAGTTCTAAGGGACGTGAACTTAGAGATTGTGCCTAGAAAGTATGATGGTTCTATTAAGATCGAGTCTTGCAGCGTAAGCATAGTGCGGTGAGAAGGATTGTACGACTGTTAGTAAGTAATTTCGAGGACGAAATTATTTTTAAGGAGGGTATGCGTTTGTGCATAATTCATGAGTAGTAGGTTTTGGCGGTGTTTGGAAGTGAATTAAGGGTTTTAAAATCCTAGGATGAAAGAAAGCTTTGGACAATTATTGGTTTTAAGTTAAAAACAAGAAGTGATGTGGAAAAGTGGCAAGGACGCCACCTAAGGTGCAAGGGTTATGGCACCAAGTGAAGTACTTTGAGGAAGAGGTTCGAATCCCATTTTGTGCATTTTAGAACCTTGAAATGTATGGAAATGTATGGAAATTTAAGGAAATGTATGGAAATGTATGGAAATGTAAGGAAATGTAAGGAAATGTATGGAAATGTATGGAAATGTAAGGAAATAAAAGGAAATGTAAGGAAATGTAAGGAAATGAAAGGAAATGAAAGGAAATGTAAGGAAATGAAATGAAATGAAAGGAAAGGAAAGGAAATGTAAGGAAATGTAAGGAAATATAAGGAAATGATTTGGAAATGATTCAAAGAGGAAAGTAAACATTTCGGAAACTTGAAATGTATGGAAATGTTACATTAAAAATAGGAAGTGAACATTTTGGAAACCTAAGCTAAAAGAGGAAAGTAAACATTTTGGAAACTAAGCCAAAATAGGAAAGTAAACATTTTGGAAACCTAGGAAATGTCAAGTTTACGAGTAGCATAAAATTTTTGGAAACTTAAAATGACCCCGAAATGTCGAATTTTAAAGTTCAAAGGGAACTTAGGGCGGGTGACCCTAAAATATAAAAGTACGTGAAATTTGACCCATTAACGGACTTGGAAAAGTGGCTGAAGATGCCACTTAAGGCCTCGTGAAATGGCCCACATGCAAGGGTGTTGGGCTTGAGTTCGAGTCACATAAGAAGCAAATAAAATAAGTTTTATTTTGCTTCTAGAAGCCCAAGAGGTGGACGGAACAAGGCTTGCAAAGAGGAGTTTCACTCTCTTTAAAACTCGCTAATTAGAAGATCATAAGGACTCTTAAGGGAAGAGTTTAATTCTCTTTAAAATTTGGCTAAATAGGTGGATAAATGAAGAATTATTCTTTAATTAGGAAAATAAGGAAGAGTGGTGGCCAAGTTAAGGATTCTTGGCCTAGTAATTTCGGCTATAAAAGGATGAGACTAGGGCCATTCATTATTCATTCTCCTCTCTTTTCCTCTGTCGAATATTCTTCTTGAGCATCCATTCTTTTCTTCTTTTCTTTTAGCCTCCTAGCGATTCCTTCTAAGCCTATTATTCCTCTCTTCTTTCATCTTTGAAACCGAATACATAAGGGAATCATAGCCGATTGTTCATCAAGTCTCTAAGCCGAATCTCTGAAGGTTGAAGTGAAGGTGCAATCGATTCCTTCAAATAAGGGTAAGATCCAAGTTTGGTTTCCATTCTTTTATATTTTAGACTTATCGAAATCTAGGGCTAATCCCATTAATGTTCATGGTTGCGAAACTTTGAAGAGATCTTTGGGATTTACTAAGTGTAGGCTACAAGGAAGGAGAAGTTCTTTTCCTGAAGGTACACCATAGGTCACGTGTTCCCTAGTTATTCGGTGAGTTTCGGGATTTAAAACCCACAAGGTAAGTGTCTATAGCATTCGGCTAAGGCCTATTTTGATAGTTAGATCTAATTCTTGTTTGTTTAAAAAGCCGAAACTAACCCCTGATGAGATTTAGTGCTTGGCCGAATACAAGGAGGAGCATAGCATAGATTTCGGGATTTGATTAGTATTGAAATCGGCAACAAGGTAAGTCTCTTTACAAATCCTACTAGGATTTGGATATCATAACCAAATAGAATTTATGCTAAGTAATAAATGATGAATCAAATATAGGGACTAAGGATCTAAACTTTAGATCTAGCTTTTCGGAATCTCAAGGAATCGCTAAACAAATCGGTGTGTACCCTACACTAAATCTTGATAGATTTGACTTTAATTCATTATATGTGTTAATATGAAAGTGTAAGAATATGGCTAAGGTACCGTGTGTACCCACACTAATCTTAATAGATTTATGGCTTAATTATGTTATATATGTTAATATGAAAGTGTAAGAATGTGGCTAAAGTACCATATTATGGTACAAAGTACTCAGGTACGTTTTCCTACTTCTACTAGGATCATGTGAAAAGTGATGTGAAAGTGAAATTAAATATGATATGCATGATATGTATAATTTTGGGCATTCGGGATATTTGAGAAAGGGAAGTGAATGTGATGACTTGGTCTCACTAAGTGAATATGTGATGACTTGGTCTCACTAAGAATATGTTATGACTTGGTCTCACTAAGTGAATATGTGATGACTTGGTCTCACTAAGAATATGTGATGACTTCGGTCTCACTAAGTCAATGTGGTGACTTGATCACATTAAGTGAATGTGGTGTCTCATGACACAAATATCTGGTGGCTATGCCACAATATTTTAAGTGGGCGATGAGCACGTCATTGCAATGACGCCTTGATGGTGTGTAGCGGATGGAGGTTGACTTAGTAGTCCCACGTGTGTGCGGGTTGGTACTGGTGGAGTGTAGCAGATGGCATATAGGTTTGGGTTCGGGTTTGCATCATTACCTTGAATTTTATATGAATATGATATGTATGGTGTGCCTATTTCTATTATGTTTTGGTGTTGGTTACACATTGAGTCTATCGACTCACCCCGTTGTGGGAACATGTTTCAGGTGATGAGCAGTAATGGACCGGGACGACAGAACTTGTGGTGGCCATGTTCAGCTTGAAGTTTAATTTAATTTGAATCTTTATTTTATTTTAAATCTTGTACAATTTTATTTTGGGTATTATTTTATGTAATAAGGCCATCGTGGCGATTTTTATTTACGCTTTAATTACTATGTTATGAATTTAGGGCTTTATAAAGAATAAGCCCATTTAATTTAAAATAAGTTAAAACAATTTGTCACTTGAAACAAATAGGTTTTTGATATAAAATAAATTTGTTTTCAACTCGAGCCCAACCCACAACAAACTATCTTCCAAAACACAGTTTTCAAAGTATTGAATGAATTTGAATCGGGTTACTTCGAGGAACATACCAGATCCGGTCCATTCTCGTGGGCCGGGTGTGGGGTGTTTCACAGCCTGTGTCTATAGTCGTGTAACTCTCTGACTTGGGTCACACGGCCAAGCCACACGCTCGTGTGCCAGGCCATGTACCTTTTTGAAATGGCCTCGCACGCCCGTATGCTAGCCGTGTGTCTCACACGACCCAATCACACGCCCGTGTGTCTGGCCGTGGAGACTCAAAATGTATCTTAAGCAACAAGTTTACCATTCCCTGCAAGCTTGGTCAATAAGCAACTCAAAAAGCATTTGTTTAACCAATTCAAAACACAATCAAACACATCCAAATCATATCAAACAAACATCCTAGGTGCCTAACCAATGAACCTTCATAGGTACTACAATTATATTATCATTTCATATCATTAAAACATCATTCAAATAATCATTTTAAATCATGCCTAATTCAATTTATTTTGTGTAATTCAATCTATTTTGCCTAATTCATGAACACTTAAACATTAACTTAATTTCACATGTTTATATATATACCAAACTAACATTATATTTATAACCTCATTTACAAATAATTCACAAAATAACTATTATTTAGACACCCTAGGTACAAGCAGACACATATCAAAAGGATAAACATCACCATGTTTGAGTTCAAGTTCATTGTTGGATGCTGAATCGGCGATCAAAATTAAGTAACTAACCTGCGCGCGAAAAACAAAATCGTACACTGAGTAAAACTCAGTGGTATTTCAATAATCTGAATATTTAAAGACAAGATAATATAATATGCACATTTTAATTATAAGCACAACTAAATATTAAAAACCACATTTATTCATACAATGATATTAGTCATTAAATATTCAATTCATAAATACATCATTTATACCATACTCAATTCTCATCATTTGCTATATAATAGCTTTTCACAATATGATAAACATATCATTTAAACAACAATATTGTTCATTCCATGTCCAATTCATGAATACACAATTCATGTGTCTTAATTCATATTTCAATTCACTGTCCTATTTTCATTTCACATACAATATCATCTAATATCAATCATAGTGCCATTTTAGTTAATTACTCCTATTAACATGACTCGGACTCGGACTGATACATGGATCCAATCAAACACACCAGTTTGGTACCCATTGCCTCATCGGATAATTCGAAGTAGTCAATTGACACCTAGTGTCTCATCGGTTAAACCGAAATAAATTGGCACCCAGTGCCTCATCGAATAAATCTTCAGTAATAAATTGACATCCAGTGTCTCATCGACTCGAAGTCGAAGAAATACATGAACTCTTCCAATCTTATGACATGCCAACTATATCCGACTCAGCCCGATACAGTTAATAGGGTTCCAATTCACTTTCAAATACAACCAATATTCATTTCAATTCAAATAATCAATATATATATATATATACCAATTCAATCCATTCAATCAACTTAAATTCAATTCAATGATAAAGTGTCAAATACTCACCTCAACACTTACCATATGCATTAAACAAAAAAGACAACAATTAATAACTAAGTTCAGATTATAGAAATACAAACTAGAAATTCCGAGCTATTCCTCTTCAACTTTATTTTTCCCTTTTTTAGTCGAGGATTTCGGTACGACGTTAACTACGAAATTGAAACAATTAAAATTCATCAATACAACACAATTTAATTTCATATTGAAATTTTTAATTTTACTCAATATTTGCCTAAATTCCAATTTACTCCGTAAACCGAGACTAATTTTATTTCTTCACAATTAATCTTATTTTTTCATACAAATTCCACTTTAAACTAAATTTAACTCCCTATTTTCACTTAAATTCCTAAATTTAAAAATTTTCGAATTGAGTCCCTATTACTCAAAATTTACAATTTATTCTACAATTCAATCCTTTTTAATTTCTAACTTAAAATCTATCAATTTAATCCCTAATACTAAAATTATTCAACATTAACAACACTTAAAAATTCAATAATTTCTAAAATTTTGGCAAGGGTCGGGTAGTATTTAACACCGAGATTCCAAAAACATAAAAATTACAAGAAAAATGGACTAAATTGACTAACTAATTGAACTTGGAAACTTTGAACCCTAGCCTTATCTTTCTTCTTTCTTTCTTTCCCTTTTTCTTTTCTTTCCTTTCTGTTTCGTTTTAGCTTCTTTCTTTCTCCTTTTCTTATTTTGTTTTATTATAATTTTGTATATATATATATATATATATATATATATATATATATACTTAATTCTTAAGGTTTTATATTATAATATATATTTTAACTTAAATTTTATAATAATATTACACCTTATGCAGCCTCATTTACAGGACAATGGTATAATTGCTTCTTTAGTCCCTTTTAATTTATTTCTTTAATCTATAATTCAACTTTTACCCTTTATGCAATTTAGTCTTTATACCTAATTACTCTTAATTCATGCAAATTCACCTAACCAAAACCTAATTAACTCCACAACTGACTTCGTGAATATTTTTAATAAATATTTAAGAGTCCGATTTACGAAAATGGAGTCCGTAAATGCATTTTTGACACCCGCGACTATCGGGTTGTTACACTCGAGCATGAATAAGGACCAAACTGCAAAATTTTCAAAATATAAGCATAAGTATCGATACCCAAGTCAAGTATCGATACCATTATTAGCTTCGATGTTTCTAAAATAAAGTTAAAATACACAAGTATCGATACTTGGAATTAGGTATCGGTACCACTATTAAGAAGTATCGATACTCGTTTTGGCATTTTGTCATTTTCAAAATTATGGACACAAGTTAATTTATATCGATACCTTTATAAAGTATCTATCTTTGGGATTAAGTATCGATACTTTATATCGATATTGATACCAAATTGGCATTCTGTCGTTTTGAAATATTGTTCATTTGGTAAAGTATCGATACTTCAACCCATAGTATCGATACTATTTGTCAGGAGGTAAAAAATATCACATTTTGGTCCATTTTCATGCCTAAACCATAATGTATACAATATTTGCCTAAAAGCACACATCACACCTACATAAAACACCTCAAAATACATGTTATTCCATCACTTAGTCCATACCAAAATCAACCAATTCATTTGGCCTTAAATTGGCACCAACACACTTCATATCATCTAACAAAATACTAACTTATCTATCATGCTTCAACCATTCAATAACAATCCAAAACATAACAATAACCATCTTTCTAAACATCTAACTAATATGCCACAATTGACACCAATTTAAAACACATCTAATTATACCATTCCATGCACTTAACTGTAACACCCCAATCCCCAATGGTCGACTAAGATATTACATGGAAAGTAGACTTAAAATTAGTTCCAAAGCTTAACAATTTAACTGGGTGATAAATCGAAAAATAATTTCCAAAACACAAGTAACCAAACTGGTATACACAATTGAGTTTTAAACTTTCAGTTGAAAATCTTTCTTTTGAAAATACAATATTTTCAACTATGGTCATAACATATAAAACAATTTAGCTTATACAAGCATAAAACACTTTACATAACATAATTCAGAAATTCATTCAATCCTTCGAAGGGTAACATTTAAATAAAATTGTAGTTAGATAAAAGGTACTTTACTACAGATTTAGATTCAAAGTAAAAATAAACACCACCCTCAAAGATCAAATGCATGTTACGAAACAAACACAAGCGAAGCTTGGTCCAGAGGTTTCTCTTTTTGACAAAATCTGCTCCACAACCTATGAAAGAGTACCACTTGATAGAGGGGAAAAGAAAAGAGGGGCAAGTTCATAAGAAGTTAGTGAGTTCCAAAAAAGAAAAGACCCAACCCTTTAGATGAAATAGAAAAGCAAGAATGATATTACAACTATAAACTCATGCACATAGACTCATACAGCAAATCTACAGGCTGAGACATTCGGGCGGACACTCCCATACAAAGTCATACTAACTTACTCTATCCAAATTCTTCCTTAGGTTAAACCTCAGATCCCCCAATCACATATCAGAACATATATCACATCTTTTGACATCTCACGCATGAGTGTTCTCGTGAGTTCAGGTCTCTTTGCCATGGTTAACAACTAACATGTCCTACCATAGGAAGCACCCATATTGCTAGGCTAGTTAGCAACTATCATGCCCTACCAAACCTAGAACTCATGCTAACTATTTAGTAACTAACATACACTACCAATTTCTGCCAACCTGGTTAACAACTAACATGTCCTGCTAGTGGCCTAACATACATGTGACCTGTTGTAATTTGGTGTAGCAGATTAAACTAAATTTTGCACTTTAGGAGCTTGAAAGCAAGCATTTCTATTAGATTTTAATTATGTTTTCGTAAGTTTTCATTAAGTTAATGACATGTGCAAATTGAGTCTTTTATTGACCTTAGGGACCGAATGACGCCTAAAGGTGAGCTAATGAACTTTGTAAGTGTGCAGGAGACCATTAAAAGGCGTAATAAATAGATACTAGTCTCTATGTCACAATATAGAATGATCAATGTCGCAACATAGGGAGTAGGATGGAGAAATCACGAGACTAGCTTCGCTGTCACAACACAGCCTAAGGGTGTCGTGGCATACCCTTGAAGATATCACAGGAGGAGTATACTAACTCCTATGTCACGTCACATGTCCTGGTGTGCTTGACATCAACTCTGGACTAGAATTAAACACGAGCTAGAGGGCGTTTTGGTCTACACAATCAAACTTATAACTCATAAATGTCAGCTAACTTAAGGTTAACGGCGATGACCACCTAAAATCTATAAATAGACTCCATTTTCAAATGTTATAGGGACCAATTCCTTAGTTTAGTTTTCTACTTGTAATTCTAGTTTAGATTTTCCTTTTTTTTAGGTTTTTAGATTTATTTTCCAGTTGTTCTTGTTTCATTGAGAAATCTAATTTGTGAAGATAATCAAACTTTGTGGATTCAAATTCATCTTTAATATAAATCAGGTGTTTTCCTAAACTCTACACTTTAATTCATTTATCATGTTCTCTTTACATCAATTCCATATTGTTTATGAAAATTATAAGGAACTAATCCCTCTGTGGGGATTAGTGAGTTGAGGTACAATTTGTTAACTATTTATAGGGTTACTTAACGGATTAGTTGTTTGGGAAAGGAAGAACCTAAACCCTAGGCTTGACAACCCTAAGAAGTCATCAAGGTAGGAATTAACCAAAAATTGGTATGGCCTATCTGTGAACACCTTCATCTCAAACCAGTCTGGATTGTGAGGTCCGAAGATAAGTAGTCCTTGTTGACTCATTATTTGAGTGGAAGATCGGATGATCATGCTGGGATAATGGCTAGTTGATTGACAAGGAACTCAAAGCGACAGTTGATAAGGATTACCCAAGCGAGCTAATCACCCATAATCAGATTTAATTTATTCTGTTATTTGATCTCTTGAATTTTATTTTATTTTATTATTATAAAAATCTTAAAAACCCTTTTATTTTACTTTCACACTATATCTAAATTAAAATACTAATTAGAACTTTCAATGTTTAGGTTAAAATTAATCTAGCACTCGCCTTCCTTGGGTATAACCCTTGGAGTACTCACCTACTCGTTGTAACTATATTAAAACTAGACCCTTATACTTGCGGATATTGATCTATCATAAATTGTTGTAGCAGGTTAAACTACTTTTCGCACTTAAGGAGTTTAAATACAAGCATTTTCGTTATATTTTAGTTAACTTTCTTTAGCTTTACTTACTATCAATAAAATGTGCAAATTGAGTCTTTTATTGACCTTAAGGGCCGAATGAGGCCTAAGGGAGAGTTAACTTACCTTGTGAGTGTGCAGGAGATGATTAAAAGTCTTTTTAGATCGACACTGGATGCTATGTCGCAACATGGGATGCCCGATGTCACAACATAGAGAGCTTAATGGAGAAAGTACGAAACTGCTTTTAATGTTGTGACACAGATTGAAGGTGACGCGACATACCCTTAAAGACATCTCAATGAAGAGTATACTGCCATCTCTATCATGACAAAGGTCCTAGTGTGTCACGACATCGACTCTAGGATGGAAAATAAACACGAAACAGGGATGTTTTGGTTTGCACAATCAAACTTAAAGCTTGGGAATGTCAGTTGGCTTAAGGTTAAGGACAATGGCCACCTGAAGACTAAAATAAGCTCTTTTGGGACATATTATGGACACCATTCGATTAGCTTAGATTTTTTCGTTAGATTTAGTTTTATTTTCTTGCTTTCTTAGGTTTTCTAGAGTTTAGTTTATTTGTCTTTGTTTTATTTCAAGAGATCTGAATTGTGAAGGAGATTAACTTCTGTTGATTTGCGTTTATTATCAATATCAATTAGGCTTTTCTTAAACTCTTTACTTCAATTCATTCATTATGATTAATTCTTCAATCTATTTCATGTTATTTATGAAAGCCATGAGGAACTAATCCCTTTATGCGGGATTAGTGAGTGGAGGTATGATATGTTAACTATGTTGTAGGGTCACTCAACGGATCACCTATTTGGGAAAGGAAGAATGTGAAACAAACCCTAGGCCTGATAACCCCGGGAAGTCATCAAGGTGAGAATTAACTCAAATTTGGTATTGCCCATTCGTGAATACCTTCACCCCAAGCCAGTCTGGACTGTGAGGTCGGAAGATAAGTAGTTCTTGCTGACTTGTTATATTAGTAGAAGATCGAAAGATCCTGCTAGGGTAGCAACTAGTTGATTGACAAGAAACCCGAAGCAACAGTTGATGGGGATTACCGAAGCGAGATAATCACCCATAATCGAGATTTGATTTACTCTACTCTTCTATCTCTTGTGTTTTATTTTTTATGTTATTTTAGTATTATTATTATAAAATCCATAAACCCCCTCTTTTTTATCTCGTACTATATTTTATTTAAAAGTACTAATTAGATTTTTTAGTGTTTAGGTTAAAATAAATCTAGCACTAGCCTCCTTTAGGTATGATCCTTGGAGCATTCACCTACTTCGTTGTAACACTATATTACAACTCGACCCGTATACTTGCGGATACCACCTTGTCATTCTATATTTTATTGCAGTATTCACACTCTAGACGTTAGTACGTCCGGAGGCGGTCAAGTTGTTGACGTCGTTGCTTTGGAGGTAACGTTACTAGTTTAATTTTAATTTTTACATGTAAAAGAATAATTAGGAAATTTGTAAGGTTGTAGGTACAGTTTTATTTATTTTTACTAATCTCCTCTTTTTGGGTTTAGTGCATGACTCGCAATAGGGGCATACCTATTATTGCAGCCACTGATCCATAAAAAATAATCCAAAAAGAAATCACCATCAGCAACAACAGCAGTAGGTGCAAGATCCACCACCTGCTGCAGGTAACATACCACATGAAAATCCACTATTTGATGACGTTAATGATAACGCCCTAGGAAACCCACCAATACCACAGCTTCCCGCAAACATACAGATGGCTCGAAATGAGAGAACTTTAAGGGGTTATGCATTACCAAGTCTAGATATGGTTTAAAAAAGTATAACAAGGCTGGAAATTACAACAAATACTTTCGAGATAAAGCCGACTATGATTCAAATAATCCAAAAAATTTGCATTGCAAGGGCACTATGACAGAGGACCCTAATCAACATTAAAACAGTTTCTCCAACTCTGTGATACTTTTAAATATAACGGGGTCATTGATGACGCTATTCGTCTTTAGCTATTCCCCTTCTCATTGATTGATAACGCTTTTTCTTGGATAGACTCGCAGGCACCAGGATCTATCACAACATGGGATGGACTCGTTGGAAAATTCTTACAAAAGTTCTTCCCGATTAGCAAAGTAGTTCAGGTTAGACAAGAATTGCTGTCTTTAGAGAGATGGAAGGAAAAAGTTTCTATGAGGCATGGGAACATTTCAAAGTGTCGATTCAAAAATGCCCTCACCACGGATTTCCTAAGTGGATGAAACTGTAGGTATTTTATAATAGGTTGGATGCAAATACACGATTTGGATTAGATAGAGCAGGAGGAGGAGCCCTTATGAACATAACACAAAAGGATGCGTACGAAATCATTGAGAACATAACACTAAACTCCTATCAATGGCCAATTGAACGATTCACATATGGTCAGAAACCCATTAGGGTAAAAGCTATCCAAGAGGATGACAAGTGTCAACAGTTAGTGGATAGACTTAACCGTATCAAATCTACTTTTACATCGTCTATGCATAGGGGAGACAAACTGCTCTTCCATTATATCAACAATTCGTCTGAAGATGTAAAATAACGTCAGGAATAGGGGTGGAAACCCTTATTTGAATACATATAATCTCGGTTGGAGAAATCACCTGAATCTAAGATGGGGGAACCAATGAGTAGGTAGTAATTTAATCAAGTTAAAAACAATAATTACCAACCTTCTTATTCGCAGAAACCCCTGGATAGGGTCAACCCAAATGACTATACTATATGTGGTTAGTGTCTGAATAGAATTGGGGGAGTTATGCAGTCAATAAGAATATATGTCAAGCAGGTGCAATTTGACTATACCAACTCCACAAGAACATTAACTAAAGTTGAGGATCAAATAAGTCAATTGATGAGCATGATGGCGACATCAAAAGACAAATTGGCACAAGTATTCCTAGCAATACAAAAGACAATCCGTGGAGGGAAGGTAAGAACCATGTAAAGGCAATAGCACTTTGATCGGGCAAAGTACTAAGTAGCCCAAAAAACCTAACTCCGGAGGTAGTTATGGAGAATACTAATGGTTCTTAAGAGGAATTCCCAAAAATTAAAGAAGAACCAAGGCCAGAAGAGATAAAGGCACCATCAACTGAATTAGAAAAAGAAACACCTAAAGATGCCGAAATCACAAAAATCCCTTTCCCTATGAGACTTGAAGAAAAACAAAAGAGGGATGAGACGAATTTGTAAGTTTATTGAACCTATTTAAAAAATTAAATGTTAATCTATCTTTAATCGAGTTAATTGAGAAGGTTACCAAGTATGCCAAGTTTTTAAAGGAAATGATGGCGAGGCGTAAGAAAATTAAGGTAGGAGAACAAGTTAACTTAAGTGCTTCTTATAGGGTAATTATTTCAAGACAGGTGCCTCAAAAATTGAAAGACGGGAAGTTTTACTATTCCCATAGAGATAGGAAGGATTCATTTTAATAGAGCTCTATGCAATCTTGGAGCTAGTATTAATTTAATGACTCTATCGATTTTTGAAAAACTCAGGCTAGGGGATCTAAAAACTACTTAGATAACAGGTAATGTAACACCCTCACCAGTATTCAACGCCGGACTAGGGTTAAGGAGTATTACCAGACTTATTACACAATCAAACATACATTTCTTAAACATTTTTCCATTCCAAATATAAATTATTCATAAACATCCGTATCATCCCTAATACGAGCCTACGAGGCCCAAAACATGCATTAGGAGTGGTTCGGGACTAACCTGATAACATAGGAAAATTTTGAAACACTTAGAGAAAATTTTTGCAAACTACAGGGGAGACACGCCCATGTGGCTTGGCCGTGTGTCTCACATGGCCAAAGACACGCTGTGTCACATGCCGTGTGGACATTCTAAATGGGATTAAATGGCCGTGTCCCAACCCATGTCCGACCCCGTATAACTCTCTTACTTGGGTCACACGGCCAACCACACACCGGTGTGACCAGCCTGTGTGCCCTTTCGAAATGGCCTCACATGCCCATGTGCCAGGCCGTGTGCTAGGCTGTGCAAAACTTGTAGGTATACTGACTTATGCCACACGGCCAAGTCACATGCCCGTGTGCTAGGTCGTATGAAGCATAATGACTTGATTTTTAATTCAACACCAAGGGACACACGGTCGTGTAATTTGACCATGTGTCATACACGGCTGAGACACACGCCCGTGTCTCTGCCGGTGTAGACAAAAATAGGCTATTTACCAAGCCATCTTCCCACCCAAGTTTTCATACACCTACATCAAACCAAATGGCACCAAAACATGACATAATAGGCATTCAAACCAACTAAATCAAGCCTAGTTCATGCTAGTTCTATACCATCATCCACAATACAAACAAGTAACAAAATAGGCCATTCCATTTACACCAAATTCACATTCACAATTCAACCAAACGAACAGTTTCAAACATGCATCATTTTAACCCAAACTCACAAGCAGATAACTTCTCAAATCTCAACCATTCACCACAAGAATTAATATAGCAATTATCAATACAAGGCAAATGCCATTTGCATATATAATTACACAACCAAATCAAACAAATCAAGCCAACTCTCATGGCTATACACAAAACCAAATACTTAACATTTACAAGCCATTTCAAATGACCAAATTCACTACCAAACTATATATTAAAATGACCATAACCCTATACATGTCATATACCATAAATATAGATTCAAAAGATCCAAAGTGATAGTTGGATAGTGTGATGCGATCTTTGACGATCCCCAAATTCGAGCTAGCTTTGATTTCACTATAAACATGGAAAAATAAACAATGTAAGATATAAAGCTTAGAAAGTTCATATAACATTAAAATCAACTTACTATATATGCACAATTTAAGCAATTTAAACATAACATAACATATTCACAAACCTTCCACATTTTTAGTTAGTTATGAAATTCATAAATCTTATCATTTCAAAGCTTGTATGGTTCATGTACATGCCTGTACTATCTCGTACCAAATTCATACTCAACCACATATCTAATATACCCATTGAACCATTCGAAATACCATCTAGATACCCGAGCATCTTGCACCCTAAGTGCCACATATATAGCCGAAGTTATCTCAATCTCGTATAACATATAATGATCACTCTCGAGCTACCAACGAGTCTGCTCACACAAGCTGACGGTCATGACAAAGCTACACGGTGCTACTCACACAAGTTGACGAGTATCCGCAACACATGCCGGATAACTCAGCCACCGGTAGGACGTACGGACAATCACCCAAATCACATAACCCCTAATGACATGTCATTTGTATCCTAATCTATTCCTAAGGTTCAACCAGGGTTTCACATTTGCCGAATCATCGTCTATTATGTCCGCAAGGTTGTATTCACAATTTATGCAATATCAAATCATTTAAAACACATATATAATAATGCTTATTACATACGAACTTACCTCGAATGTAAAAAACGGTGAAATAAGTCGATTAATCCGATACTTTATTTTTCCCCAGATCTAAATCCAAATTTCACTTTTCTTGATCTATATGTAATCAAAATTAACTTATTTAATTATCACTCTATTCAATTTAGTCCAAAATACATATTAACGTAACTTTACCTTTTTGCCCCTAATATTTCACATTTTTATAATTTAGTCCTTATTTCATAAAATTACAAATTCATGCAATTCAACCTAAACCCATGTTAGTTAAATTTCAATTAGGTCCCTAGCAGCCATATTTTTCATTTATTTCACAATTTAACCACAAAATTTCTACATTTCTCAATTAAATCCCTAAAAGACAATTTTGTCAAAAATCACTTTACAAATGTTGTTTATCTAACAACAAGCATGCATTTTCTATCATCAAACATCAAAAATACATATATTCATCAATGGCAAAACCCTAAAACTTTAACAATTTTGCAAGATAGTCCCTGGGCTAGCTAGATTAAGTTACAACAATTCCAAAAATATAGAAATCATTAAAAAACGGGACAAAATACATACCTAATTACAATTTTGAAGTTGCTGAACTTGAAAGCATAAAAATGGCTTCTCTAGCCCTAAAATTCGATTGTAGAAGATGATATGAAAGCATAATTTTTTTTGTTTTATTTAATTAACTTTTAATTACTAAATACCAAAATTAACCTTTTAAATTATTACAAATTTCAAAAATACCAAACCAATATCATCCACTATCATGTTATTGGGTTGTTTACCACATAAGGACCTTCACTTTAATATTCCATAGAAATTAGACACCATTAACTAATAGAACTCCACTTTTACACTTTTACGATTTAGTCCTATTTATCAAATTAAGCACTCAAACGATAAAATTTCTTAACGAAACTTCCACACAATTATACTATCATGTTGTCAACATTAAAATAATAATAAAATAATTATTTTGACTTCATATTTGTGGTCCCAAAAGTACTATTTTGATTTGATTAAAAACAGGCTGTTATAACTCTCCCCCCTTAAGAATTTTCGTCCCAAAAATCTTACTAGAAAAGAGGGTACAGTTTTCTCATAGCTTCCTTGGGTTCCCACGTAGCTTCTTTGACCTCGTGACGTTGCCACAAAATTTTTACTAAAGCTATTATTTTGTTTCTCAATTCTTTAACCTCTCGAGCTAAAATTTTGATCGGTTCTTCATTATAAGTCATATCAGGTTAAATTTCAATCTCTGTCGGAGAATTGATATGTTGTAACATCCTGATTTAGGGCTTAGTCAGAATAGTGGTGCGAGACCACGAAACTGAGATGAATTTATGAGTTTACAAAGTTTATGTTATGTTTGCATGCTAGTATGAAAGTTTCATGAAGCAATTTTGTTAAATTGTTGTTGAATGGTCCAAAAGGACTAAATTGTAAAAGTTACAAAATATGAGTTTCTAGAAGCTTTTTGTATGAAATAGCTTTAGAATAGTAATTAGGAGCCCTTAAATAGGAATTTTCCCAAAATTTAATTTTTGGACAAAAATTGGCCTTGAGATGGTGTTATAGAAATTTTTATTAATAAGGGCATTTTGGTCATTTATGAATTAAATGATTAAAATACGAAAAAGTTGAGAAAAATCTACTCATCTTCTTCCCCCATTGCCGAAAATTTGAAGGAAGCCATAGCTAGGATTCTTCAATTTTTCAAGCTTGCTAGTAAGTGTTCCTAAGCCCGGTTTTTGATATTCTTCGTATTTTCGAAGTTCTCGTATTATGAATTAGCCATTTTTAGCTATTAAATGAGCTAAGATGAATGTCAAAAAAAATTTACCCATGAATGACATGCATGCTAAATGATGTTTTATGGAAGTTTAAGAGAGGTTGATGTTAGATAAACATCTTTTCCTTAATGAATTTCATGAAAAATGATAGTATGGACTATTTTGTAATAGTTATAAAATTTGGTCATACCTACTAGAAAGAGAGAGAATTGATGATTGTTATAGTAGAGAAAATGATTCAGCTAAGCATGAAGTTTAAGAAAGTTGCATGAAAATCATATTACGAGCCTAGGGGCAAAAGTGCAAATATTAGAAAGTATAGGGGCAAAATAGTAATTTTTTCAAAGTATGAGTTATGAGTCAATTTGGTCAATATGATTATTAAATGATCTATTTATGGTTATAGATCACGAAAAACAAAGCCCGAATCGAAATCGAGGCAAGAACAAAGTCGATGACTAAATTGCACAACTACATACATTTTGTATATTGAGGTAAGTTTGTATGATTTCTAAGCTTTATGATTTCTATCATTGAATTGCTCAGTATAATGTACATTGTTATCAGGAAATGCTTAATGTTTTGCTAAATAAAGAAATCAATGAGATTAATTACGAGCAAGTCCCGATGGAATAAGAATTGCCCAGGATACTCGATCCATCACATGAGACAAATAAGTCCGTATAAG
This sequence comes from Gossypium rotundifolium, assembly GCA_025506655.1. NCBI lineage: Eukaryota > Viridiplantae > Streptophyta > Magnoliopsida > Malvales > Malvaceae > Gossypium > Gossypium rotundifolium. Next base: position 174,529,602 of record CP106724.1, read on the forward strand.
ACCATGCCAAGGCATGGCATCGGCAATCAAGAGAGATATCATGTAAGTCCAAGGCAAGCTTGGCATTGAACAGAGATATCATGTAAGTCCAAGGCAAGCTTGGCATTGAACAGAGATATCATGTAAGTCCAAGGCAAGCTTGGCATTGATGCAAGAAGAGATATTCCATGTAAGTCCATATTTAGAATATGGCTTTGGTATCAAGATCATGGCAAGAGATTTAGTATCCTCGGTTAATCGCAGAAATTCATTGGGCAAATGAGTAAAGTTAATGTGCTAACAAGAAAGCTAAGAAAGCAAAGTTATCATCTAGTTGAAATTGAATATTAATTATGTTATGAATGATGAGTTAGAGATCATAATTATTATGTTTAAAAATGATGATCAATGTGATCAAGTGGTACAGGTACCTTGCTTACCTTACAAGTATGAGAATAATAAATATCATGGGACAAGTAAGAATCATGTATGAGTAAGTAAGCTTTATAGCTGAAAATTATGATACCATTGTTATGTTAAATGGATTATATTAATCAAGTTATTCTTTTATGAATTATACATGCAAACTTACTAAGCTAAATGCTTACGTCTTTAATTCTTTCTTTCTATGTAGTCCTGCCAAGCTAATTTGTGGATAATCGGAGTCGGAGCTCGTAGCACACTATCAACCCTTATTTTGCTATAGCCAAATTATTTTACTAAGTCTGGCATGTATAGAAGCATTCATTTTGAAAACATGTTTTGAGAAAAGCCATTGTATAGACTATCAAGTTTATTATTCTTTTGTTTATGGCTAAGTGATTGGCCAAATGGTTTAAGTTGGTTTGTATATAGAAATCAATTAAATCCGTAGTATTATTCATGGAAGATGTGTTATTGTTGATTGAGTATGATCTTTATTTTAGGGAGGTAAATGGCTTGGTAAATAGCCTTTAAGCGCCCACATGGTTAGACACACGGGTGTGTGTCTAGGCCGTGTAAACCCTGCACTTTAATGTTTTAATTCAGGATATGCCACGATTATCTTACACGGCCGTGTGTATGAACCGTGTAAGACACACGATCAAAGCATGGGCATGTGCCCAGGCCGTGTGATTGAAGTCAGTAGCCTCCCACGGTTGTGGACACGAGCGCCTTAAGGTCGTGTGATTGAGGTCAGTAACTCCCCACGGTTGTAGGCATGAGTGCGTCTAAGGGTACACAGGCGTGTCCCAAGTAACATGTGAAACACCCTAAACCCGGCCCACAAGCCCTGACCGGATCTGGCATGCTTCTAAAGAAAATCCATTCGAATCCTGTTTGAAACTTTACTAAAAACTTGTGTATTTTTGAAAACACTCGATTTGGGTTGAGCTTGAATTAAGAACCCGTGTCGATAAGGTGTTAAAATCAATTTGATATTTATACTTAAGAAAAATTTTACTTATAACTTTAATATGACAATAATTATATCATACTAAGTACTTTAATAGCATGCATAAACAATTTAGTACTGATGGCCTTATTACATCAAATGAAAACCCGAAATAATTCAAAACTTGGAAATTTTAAAACTATAAAAACAAAATATAACGATCGTCGAATTGAGCATGGCCACCCCTGAGCTTCTCCCGACCCGGTCCATTACTGATCAGCACCTGAAAAGTAGTCCCACAAGGGGTGAGTCAAACAGACTCAATGTGTACAATCAACGCTAAGTCTCAATCAGATTTAGGCATGTCAAATCATACATATTCATATAGCATTTAAATAAAATGATGCAATCCCGGACCCAAACCTAGATAACCATCCGCTACACATCACCCGTACCAACCATCACACCGTGGGGACTACTAAGTCAACCCTCCATCCGCTACACACCATCGAAGGCAGTCGCTGCAGTCGACGTGCTCATCGCCCTTATAAAATTCGTGGCATAGCCACCATATATATATATATATAATTGTGACATAAGTCACCACATTCTTATTTTGTGACATAAGTCACCACATTATTATATTGTGACATAAGTCACCACATTCTTATATTGGGGTTTAGAACCACCAATTCACTTCCCCTTCACATATCACCCATATGCCCCATGTCATGCAAAAACATGCAAAAATTATGCCTTATGCTTTATTCACATTCTTATAGTTGCACTTATGTGCCATAATAGATCGTATTATATTCCTAGTAGGAGTAGGAAAACGTACCTGAGTACTTTGTACCATTACATGGTACCTTAACCATAATCTTACACTTTTATATTAGCACATATAATAAATTAAAGTCAGTAAATCTATCAAGATTTAGTGTGGGTACACACGATATACTTTGCAAATTCACTCCAAATCCAGAAAATCCAATTGCTACTTTAGATCTTTACTGCCTATATTCGGCCAACCCTAATCTTATTAGTAAAAAGCCATTCGGCTATAAATCCAAATCCTAATAGGATTATTATAATCAAATTTTTACCTTGGTGCAAATTTCACTGCTAATCAAATCTCGAATCGTTGAAATCCTTCTACCTTGTATTCGGCTAACATCAAATCACTTAAAGGGTTAGTTTTCGGCTTTTGAATAATTAAGAAATAGATCTCTATCATTGTTTATAGCCTTGGCCGAATGTACCTAAGTGTTTACCTTGTGATTTGAAATCCCGAAAACTTGTCACTTGTCTTGAGGAGATGTCGAGATACCTTTAGGCATTGGTTAAATTTAATTCTAACTTTAAATCACATAAAAGTAGCCTATGGCTGAATGCCTTACCTTAGATCTTAGAAATCCCAAAACTTCGTTGTGCTTCTCTTTGTGGTCGATAACTACTAAATCCAAAATCCTCCTTAAGATTTCGGTCAAAGAATAGTAATAGGAATTAGTCTTTAAATTTTGACAAGTCCTAAAAGAAAGAATAGAAATCAAACTTGATCTCACCTCTCTTGAAAAAATCAATAGCACCTTTACTTGAATCCACGGGGCTATTCGGCTATGGCCTAAATGTCATCCACTTGATTTGACTTTTGATGAACACTATAGGATTTCGGCTTCAACAAGGAGAGAAAGGAAAAGGTGTAGGACTTAGGAAAAATCGGCAAGACTAGAGGGTCCTATATTCGGTTTTTAAAGAGAAAAAAGAAAAGAGAAAGAGTTGCAGAGAGAATTCGGCAGAGACTCAAAGGGAAGGAAAAGAATGAAGAAAAGCCTTAATCTCCTTCCTTGGCCGAAATTACTACCAAGAGAGTCCCTTGGCCGGCCACCTCTTCCTCTCACTATCAAATTCCTTAATTCACTCTTCCTTACCCCTTTTCCTACCTTAGCTGAAATTTCTAGGAGAACTAGACCTCATTTCAAACTCCTCCCATAGACTCCTTTTGCCGTCCACCTCTCTTTTCCTTGTAGCAAAATAAAAATTCTTTTTTTTGCTTCCCTAGCGACTCGAACCTTAGCCCATTTACCCTGCTGGTGGCGTCATTCCTAGAGGTTTTAAGTGGTGTCTCCGGGCCACTTTTCCAAGCCCAATTATATGTCATATTTCCCTTATTTATTTTCTTAAGGCCACCTTGTTTCAGTTCCCTCTTTTAGACTTAAAACTCGATATTTTTCTAAGGCATTTTCCTTATGTTTCAAGATTCTAAAATTCACATAGCACATCTAAAATTCACATAGCACATTCATAACACATAAGACATGCTATTTCATATAATTTAGCAATAGTGCATAAGCCCTAATCGGATATTACAACATGGGCGTGTGAACCCTGCTTCAAAATTTAGTTTTGATTAAGTGTCTGAAAGTTTTCGGATAAGTGTTTAAGGCCTCATAAGCCTATAATACGTATGATTTGACCAAGAAAGTAAAGTTTTAAGTCGGATAAAAAATTATAACCTGTAAAAGTATGTTCTAGTAGCTCAAGCATAGTAATTTCTCGTATCTAGTCCTAGTATCAGACTAAGGTATGGGCTGTTACATTTAATGGTATCAGAGCTACGGTTTAGTCGGTTCTAGGACTAACGTAGCACGAGCACGAGTCTAGCTATACATGCCATATGTAAGAATATTTTTATAATGATAGTGTGACGACTCCTGATGATTTTAAATTATGTTTATATATATATAGTAAATGGATCCAGAAGGAAATATGGCGGATGACGTAGAAAGTAATGCGTCGGCTCCCACTGAGGGGACAGTGCTGAGCGAGAATGAGAATAGGCCCTCTACAATGAGTCAAAAAGGAGGAGAAGAAGCTAGAGAAGCCTTCCTCCACATGATGAATACATGGTATACGGAGTTCGTACGTGCGAACCCGAATGCTTAGCCTCCTCCACCCCCGCCTGTTCCACAACCTGCTCCAGTAGCCCTTCCAGTGGTAAAGGTGGTAAGAGGAGATAAACCTCCAATCGATAGGATTAGGAAACATGGGGCAGAAGAATTTCGGGCTAAAAGAGATGATGATCCAGAAAAAGTTGAGTTCTGGTTGGAAAATACCACCAGGGTATTTAATGAGCTGTCATGCACCTTTGAGGAATGCATGAAGTGTGTAGTCTCCCTCTTAAGAGACTCTGCTTACCAATGGTGGAACACCCTTGTGTCTGTTGTATCGAGGGAAATAGTCACATGGGAATTCTTCCAAGAAGAATTCAAGAAAAAGTATATCAACCAAAGGTTTGTAGACCAAAAAAGGAAAGAATTCCTAGAACTAATGCAAGGCAAAATGTTAGTGACCGATTATGAGCGTGAGTTTGTACGACTCAGCAAGTATGCTCGCGAATGTGTTTCCACTGAAGCCATCATGAGTAAAAGGTTTGAAGATGGGTTAAATGAGGACATCAAATTGGTTGTTGTTGTCCTAGAGCTAAAGGAATTCATTGTGTTAGTAGAGAGGGCTTGTAAAGCCGAGGAATTGATAAAGGAGAAGAGAAAGTCTGAAATGGAATCTCGTGACTCTAGAAAGAGACAGTGGAATAAGTTATTCCAATCTTCATCCAATAAGTCAATAGATTTTCCTGCTCGATCAGCTACTTCCACTGGGTTTTTAAGAAAGGATAAGAGTAAGCAGTATCCGGGAAATAAAGCACAAATGACTTTAGTTGCAAGTGTTGGAAGTTTTAGATCTGAAAGACCTAAATGCCCACAGTGTGGTAGATGACATCTCGGAGAATGTCGAGCACATGAAAATGCATGCTTTAGATATGGATCTCAAGACCATTTCATAAAAGATTGCCCGGAGATGACTAAAGAAGAGAGAATTCAGAACCTAAAATCCGGGAGTATGACACGAGGAAGACCGCAAAAAAACCCAAGAAGTGGAGGAATTGAAAGAGGTAACCCCAGAGAGCAGGCTGTGAAACCCGAGGGTAGAGCACTGCAAGAACTTATGCTATTCGCGCTCGCGAAGAGGCATCTTCCCATGATGTTATTACGGGTACCTTTTCTCTTTACAATATCAAAGTTATTGCTTTAATAGATCCTTGATCCACACACTCTTACATTTGTATGAAATTAGTATCCAAATTGAGTATGCCTATAGATTTTACAGAATTTATGATTAAAGTGTCAAATTCTTTAGGCAAAAGTGTGTTAGTTGATAAAGTTTGCAAAGATTGTCCATTAATGATTAGAGATCATTGCTTTAAAACAAATCTTATGTTGGTACCATTTGATAAGTTTGACCTCATTCTTGGTATGGACTGGTTGACCACTCATAATATGATTGTTAATTGTGGGAAAAATACATTGAGATGAAATGTGAAAATGGGGATATTTTTCATGTAGAATCAGATGAACTTGATAGATTGTTGGTAATGATTTCTAATATGATAGTACAGAGATGTTTAAGAAAAGGGTATGAAGCATATCTAGCCTTTGTGATGAATGATAAAGAAACATAGCTGAAGATTGAGTCAGTGCCAATAGCATGTGAGTACGTGGATATTTTTCTTAAACAATTACTGGGACTTCCGCCAGTTAGAGATGTAGAGTTCAGCATTTAGCTAGCTCCGATGCGATCTCGATATCTATTACTCCTTACGAATGGCTCCAACGAGTTGAAAGAATTGAAGTTCTGATTGCAAGAATTGGTGACAAGGGTTTTGCAAGGTCAAGTATTCACCATGGGGTGCTCCGATTTTATTTGTGAAAAGAAAGATGGCACCATGAGATTATGCATCGATTACGTCGACAATAAAGTAATGTGATAAAGAACAAGTACCTATTGCCTAGGATCGATGATTTGTTTGATCAATTGAAAGGAGCGACTATGTTCTCCAAAATAGACTTGAGATCAGGGTACTACCAGTTAAGAGTAAAAGATTCGGATGTGTCTAAGACTGCCTTTCGAACTTCATATGGGCATTATGAATTTTTAATCATGCCCTTTGGGTTGACCAACACTCCTGTGATATTCATGAACTTAATGAATCACATTTTTAGGCTGTACCTCGACAAGTTTGTAGTCGTATTCATTGACGATATATTAATTTATTCCCGAGATGAGAATGAGCACGCTAAGCACTTACGGATAGTCTTACAAATTCTACGAGAAAGTCAGTTGTATGCCAAGTTCAGTAAAAGTGAATTTTGGCTCAAAGAAGTGTGATTTTTTTGACATATTGTCTCTAAAGATGGAGTTCGAGTAGATCCAAGTAAGATTTTAGCCATAATGGACTGGAAGCCACCTAAGAACATCTCTGAGATTAGAAGTTTTATAGGCCTAGCCGGCTATTATAGGTGATTTGTCCAAGGGTTTTCTATGATTGCAACCCCGATGACTAAATTATTACAGAATAATGTGAAGTTTGGGTGGTCGAAAATATGCCAACAAAGTTTTGAGGAGTTGAAAGCAATGTTGACAGAAGCTCCAGTTTTAGTACAACCCGAGTCATGGAAAGAATTCATAATTTACAGCGATGCATCCTTAAATGGGTTAGGCTGTGTACTCATGCAAGAAGGCAAAGTGATTGCTTATGGCTCCAAACAGTTGAAGCCTCATGAGAAGAATTATACGACGCATGATCTAGAATTAGCTGCAATAGTCTTCGCTGAAGATTTGGAGACACCATTTATATGGTGAAAGATGTCAAATTTTTAATGACCACAAAAGTCTGAAGTACTTGATGACGCAGAAAAAGTTGAACTTAAGGAAACGGAGATGGTTAGAGTTAATAAAAGACTATGAGTTGGTCATTGACTACCATCCAGGAAAGGCGAATGTGGTCGCTGATGCTTTGAGCAGGAAGTCCCTTTTTGCGTTAAGGGCAATGAATTTGTGGATGACTTTATCTGATGATAATTCTATTCTAGCTGAGTTGAGAGCTAGACCAATGTTTCTTCAAGAGATCTTTGAGGCTCAAAAAGAAGATGATGAATTGCAAATTAAGAGAACTCAGTGCGAGTCAGATATTGAATCCGACTTTTAGATTAATTCTGATGGATACTTGATGTTTAGAAATAGAGTTTGTGTACCGAGAAAAGAGGAGCTTATTTAGAAAATTTTGCATGAGGCACATAACGGATGTTTGTCTGTGCATCCGGGAAGTACTAAGATGTATAATGACTTGAAACAACTCTATTGGTGGCCAAAAATGAAGAAAGACATTTCAGAGTTTATTTCAAGTGCATGATTTGTCAGCAAGTAAAGGTTGAACACCAAGTACCTTCTGGTTTACTTCAACCCATTTTGGTTCCCGAGTGGAAATGGGACTATATCACTATGGATTTCGTAATGGGTTTACCGTTGTCACCAAGAAAGAAGGATGCTATATGGGTGGTAGTTGATAGACTCACAAAGTCAGCCCATTTTATACCCGTATAAGTTGATTACTCACTAGACAAGTTGGCAAACTTGTATGTTTTAGAAATAGTAAGGCTTCATGGTGTTTCTCTGTCGATAATATCGGATAGAGATCTGAGATTTACATCCAGATTTTGGAAGAAGCTGTAAGAAGCCTTGGGTACAAGATTGAGCTTTAGTATAGCTTTTCACCCTCAAACTGACGGTCAATCAGAGAGAGTAATTCAAGTGCTAGAGGATATGCTTCGATGTTGTGTTCTCGAATTTCGAAGCAGTTGGGAAATGTTTCTCCCATTGATAGAATTTGCTTACAATAATAGTTTTCAATCGAGCTTAAAGATGGCGCCTTATGAGGCTCTATATGGGCGCAAGTGCAGGACGCCTTTGTTTTGGACTGAACTCAAAGAGAACCAAATTCACGGGGTTGATTTGGTTAAAGAGGTTGAAGAGAAGGTAAAAGTGATTCGAGAATGTTTAAAGGCTGCATCAGATAGACAAAAATCCTATTCGGATTTAAAAAGAAAAGAAATAGAGTATCAAGTCGGGGATAAAGTTTTCTTGAAAGTGTCACCATGGAGAAAGGTTCTCAGATTTGGCCGAAAGGCAAGTTAAGCCCACGTTTCATTAGACATTATGAGATTATGGAGAGAGTTGGGCCAGTAGCTTATCGTTTAGCTTTGCCATCAGAATTAGAAAAAAATACATAATGTGTTTCACATGTCAATGTTACGACGCTACAGATCAGACCCTTCACATGTAATTACCCCGTCAGAAATCGAGATTCATCCTGACATGACTTATGGTGAAGAACCCATCAAGATTTTGGCTCAGGAAGTCAATCAGTTGAGAAATAAAAGTATTGCTTTAGTGAAGGTATTATGGTAAAGACATGGGATAGAGGAAGCTACGTGGGAAACAGAAGAGAATATGAGAAACAAGTATCCAAACCTTTTTTCTGGTAAGATTTTCGAGGACGAAAATCCTTAAAGGGAGAATTATAATAGCCCGATTTAGGGCTTAGTCAGAATAGTGGTGCGAGACCACGAAACCGAGATGAATTTATGAGTTTACAAAGTTTATGTTATGTTTGCATGCTAGTATGAAAGTTTCATGAAGCAATTTTGTTAAATTGTTGTTGAATAGTCCAAAAGGACTAAATTACAAAAGTTGCAAAATATGAGTTTTTAGAAGCTTTTTGTATGAAATAGCTTTAGAATAGTAACTAGGATCCCTTAAATAGCAATTTTCCCAAAATTTAATTTTTGGACAAAAATTGGCCTTGAGATGGTGTTATAGAAATTTTTAGTGATAAGGGCATTTTGGTCATTTATGAATTAAATGATTAAAATAGGAAAAAGATGAGAAAAATCTACTCATCTTCTTCCCCCATTGCCAAAAATTTGAAAGAAGCCATAGCTAGGGTTCTTCAATTTTTCAAGCTTGCTAGTAGGTGCTCCTAAGCCCGATTTTTGATATTCTTCGTATTTTTGAAGTTCTCGTATTATGAATTAGCCATTTTTAGGTATTAAATGAGCTAAGATGCATGTCCAAAAAAATTTACTCATGAATAACATGCATGCTAAATGATGTTTTATGGAAGTTTAAGAGAGGTTGATGTTAGATAAACATCTTTTCCTTAATGAATTTCATGAAAAATGATAGTATGGACCATTTTGTAATAGTTATAAAATTTGGTCATACCTACTAGAAAGAGAGAGAATTGATGATTTTTATAGTAGAGAAAATGATTCAGCTAAGCATGAAGTTTAAGAAAGTTGCATGAAAATCATATTACAAGCCTAGGGAAAAAGTGCAAATATTAGAAAGTATAGGGGCAAAATAGTAAATTTTCCAAAGTATGAGTTATGAGTCAATTTGGTCAATATGATTATTAAATGATCTATTTATGATTATAGATCAAGAAAAATGAAGCTCGGATCGAAACTGAGGCAAGAACAAAGTCGAGGACTAAATTACTCAAGTACATACATTTTGTATATTGAGGTAAGTTTGTATGATTTCTAAGCTAAATGATTTCTATCATTGAATTGATTAGTATAATGTGCATTGTTATCAGGAAATGCTTAATGTTTGCTAAATAAAGAAATCAATGAGATTAATTACAAGCAAGTCCCGATGGAATAAGAATTGCCCAGGATACTCGATCCATCACATGAGACAAGTAGTCCGTATAAGACCATGCCAAGGCATGGCATCATCAATCAAGAGAGATATCATGTAAGTCCAAGGCAAGCTTGGCATTGAACAGAGATATCATATAGGTCCAAGGCAAGCTTGGCATTGAACAGAGATATCATGTAAGTTCAAGGCAAGCTTGGCATTGAACAGAGATATCATGTAAGTCCAAGGCAAGCTTGGCATTGATGCAAGAAGAGATATTCCATGTAAGTCCATATTTAGAAAATGGCTTTGGTATCAAGATCATGGCAAGAGATTTAGTATCCTCGGTTAAGCACAGAAATTCATTGGGCAAATGAGTAAAGTTAAAATTTGATAACAAGGAAGCTAAGAAAGCAAAGTTATCATCTAGTTGTAATTGAATATTAATTATGTTATGAATGATGAGTTAGAGATCATAATTATTATGTTTGAAAATGTTGATCAATGTGATCAAGTGGTACAGGTACCTTACTTACCTTACAAGTATGAGAATAGTAAATATTATGGGACAAGTAAGAATCATGTATGAGTAAGTAAGCTTTATAACTGAAAATTATGATACCATTGTTATGTTAAATGGATTATATTAATCAAGTTATTCTTTTATGAATTATACATGCAAACTTACTAATCTAAATGCTTAAGTCTTTAATTCTTTCTTTCTATGTAGTCCCACCAAGCTAATTTGTGGATCATCAGAGTTGGAGCTCGTAGCACACTATCAACCCTTATTTTGGTATAGCGAAATTATTTTACTAAGTATGGCATGTATAGGAAGCATTCATTTTGAAAACATGTTTTGAGAAAAGCCATTGTATAGATTATCAAGTTTATTATTCTTTTGTATATGGCTAAGTGGTTGGCCAAATGGTTTAAGTTGGTTTGTATATAGAAATCAATGAAATACGTAGTATTATTCATGGAAGATGTGTTATTGTTGATTGAGTATGATCTTTATTTCAGGGAGGTAAATGGCTTGGTAAATAGCCTTTAAGCACCCACATGGTTAGACACACGGGCGTGTGTCTAGGCCATGTAAATCCTGCACTTTAATGTTTTAATTCAGGATATGCCACAGTTATCTTACACAGTCATGTGTATGAACCGTGTAAAACACACGGTCAAAGCATGGGTGTGGACACGGGCGTGTTAAGACCATGTGATTGAAGTCAGTAACTCCCCACGGTTGTAGGCATGGGTGTGTCTCAGAGTACACGGGCATGTCCCATGTAACATGGGCGTGTGAACCCTGCTTCAAAATTTAGTCTTCAATTAAGTGTCTGAAAGTTTTCAGATAAGTGTTTAAGGACTCGTAGGCCCATAATATGTTTGATTTAACCAAGAAAGAAAAGTTTTAAGTCGGATCAAAAATTATAACCCGTAAAAGTATGTTCTAGTATGTCAAGCATAGTAATGTCTCGTATGTAGTCCTAGCATCGGACTCGGGTATGAGGTGTTACAGATGTTATGGATCTGATCGATACCGTCGTAACATCGACACTTGAAATATGTTGTGGATCTTCTCTAACTTTGGCGGTAAAGCTAGCCGATATGCTACTGGTCTTATTCTTTCGATAATCTCATATGGCCCGATGAATCATGGACTGAATTTTTCTTTGTGACCAAAAAGAAGAATTTTCTTCCACGGAGATACTTTAAAAAATACTCTATCACCGATTTGAAATTCAATGTCTTTACGTTTCAAATCCACATACGATTTCTGTTGATTTGAAGCTGCTTTCAAATTGTCATGAATTACTTTCACTTTATCTTTAGTCTCTCTAATCAAATCAACCCCATGAATCTTTTTCTCACTAAGCTCGGTCCAGTATAATGGAGTTCGGCATTTGCAACCATACAATGCTTCGTACGGTGCCATCTTTATGCTTGATTGAAAACTATTATTATACGTGAATTCAACCAATGGCAAATATTTCTCCCAGTTGCCCTCAAACTCTAAAACACAACAACGAAGCATATCTTTAAGAATCTGAATTACTCTCTCAGACTGACCGTCGGTTTGTAGATGAAAAGTGGTACTAAAATGCAATCACATACCTAAAGCTTCTTGCAATTTCTTCCAGAATAGTGACATAAATCTTGGATCTCTATCTGAAATAATAGAAATTGACACCCCGTGCAATCTAATGGTTTTAGAGATGTACAATTTAGCTAATCTATCAAGTGAATAATCTGTATGTACCGGAACAAAATGTGTCGATTTTGTTAGTCGATCAACGGTAACCCAAATAGCATCTTTCTTTTTCGGAGACAAGGGCAAACCCGATACTAAATCTATTGTAACTCTATCCCATTTCCATTCTTGTATCATCATATGTTGTAGTCATCCCGAAGGCACTTGATGTTCGGCTTTAACTTGTTGACAAACCAAGCATCTCGACACAAACTCTTCAATGTCTCATTTCATGCCTAACCACCAATACAATAGTTTCAAATCATTATACATTTTTGTACTACCCGGATGTACAAATAAACAACCACTGTGTGCTTCTTGTAAAATTTTTGAATGAGCTCAGAATTCTTTGGTACGCAAATTCTATCTCAAAACATTAAACAATCATTGGATCCAATCTGATAGTTTGAATTATTAGTCGACTCGCATTGCACTCATCTAGCTTGCAATTCATTATCACATTTCTAAGCTTTACAAATTTGCTGAAGGAATAACGGTTTAGCTTTTAACTCAGCTAAAATCGAACCATCATCAGACAAAGTTAGCTGTGTATTTATCGCTCGCAAAGTAAATAAAGATTTTCCACTCAGAGCATCTGCAACTACATTCAGTTTTCCCGGATGATAATAATTACTAACTCATAGTCTTTCAGCAACTCTAGCCATATTCGTTGTCAAAATTAAAATCTTTCTGAGTCATTATATACTTGAAGCTCTTGTGATCAGTAAAGATATGAAACTTTTCACCATATAAATGATATCGCCAAATTTTCAATGTAAATACAATAGAGGCAACTCTAAATCATGCATCGAATAATTCTTTTCGTGTAGCTTTAACTATCTAGAGGCATACGCTATCACTTTACCCTCTTGCATCAAAACACAACCCAAACCGTTCAATGATGCGTCGCTAAAAATAAAAAATTCTTTACCCGATTCAGGTTGAACTGAAATTGGTGTTTCAGTTAACAATGCTTTCAACTATTCAAAACTCTGTTAGCACTTCTTGGACCAATCAAACTTTATATCTTTCTGTAACAAATGAGTCATTGGTATAGCAATCATCGAGAATCCTTTTACAAAACGTCGATAGTAGCCAGCTAATCCTAGAAAGCTTCTAACTTCGGATACATTTCTTGGTGGTTTCCAGTCAACAATTGCTGAAATCTTGCTCGAATCAACTCGTATGCCTTCCGCAAAAACAATATGTCCCAAAAATCCAACCTCTTGAAGCCAAAACTCACATTTGCTAAATTTAGCAAACAATTGCTTGTCTCTTAATGTTTATAGCACAATTCTCAAATGTTCAGCATGCTCAGACTCATTTCTGAAATAGATCAGAACGTCATCAATGAATACCACAACAAATCTGTCTAAATACAATCTAATGATCCGATTCATCAAATCCATAAAAACTGCAGGAGCGTTAGTTAATCCAAAAGGCATAATAAGAAATTCATAATGCCTGTACCTTGTTCTAAACGCAAATTTTGGCACATCTAAATCTTTTACTCTCAGCTGATAATAACTAGACCGCAGATCAATCTTCAAAAATATTGTTGCTCCTTTCAAGTGATAAAATAAATCACCAATTCTCGGCAGAGGATACTTATTCTTAATTGTAATGTAACATCCCAATTTAGGGCCTAGTCAGAATAGTGGTGTGAGACCACAAATTTGAGTTATATGTGTGAGTTTTTGAGGTTTATGCCATGTTTGCATGTTAGTGTGAAAGTTTCGTGAAGTAATTTTGTGAAATTTCGGTGGAATTGTCCAAAAGGACTAAATTGAAAAAGTTGCAAAATTTGATATTCTAGAAGTTATTTGTATGAAATAGCTTTAGAATATCAATTAGAGATCCTTAAAGAGCAATTTTCCCAATTTTTAATTTTTGGACAAAATTGGGCATGTATGAGTTAAAATGGGAAGTTTGTTAAAAATGGCATTTTAGTCATTTGACAATTAAATGATTAAAATAGGAAAAGATGATAGAATTTTCATTCATCTTCTTCTCCAAGGTTGCCAAAATTCTCAAGAAGCCATTGTTAGGGCTCTTCAACTTTTCAAGCTAGCTAGAAAGTGTATTCTAGTTCCATTTTGATATTCTTCGTATTTTTGAAGTCCTAGTAGCATGAGCAAGCTATTTTAGCTATATGTTGAGCTAAGATGGATGTTCAAAAATGTACCCATGTATGACTTGCATGTATTTTGATGTTTTATGGAAGAATATGAAGGCTTGATGTAGTGGAAACATCTTTTGCTAAGTGGTTTCCATGAAAAATGCATGTAGGGACTTGTTTGTGAAAGTCTTGAGTTTGGTCATACATGTGTGATTTAGTGAGAATTGATGATTGCTTTAGTTGAATAAATGGTTCGGCTAAGCATGAAAGACTAGAAAGTTGAATGAAAATCACTTTACGAGCATTGGGGAAAATAAGTAAATATAAGAAAGTTTAGGGGCAAAATTGTAATTTTGTTAAAGTATGAGATAATAGTCAATTTAGTCTGTAACACCCCAAACCCAGCCTAGACGTTACTACCAGATCTGGTGTGTCACAGGGAAAGAATTGTAAAGAGACTTTGAAATTTTGAAGAAAACCCGTAAGTTTGCAGCTCTTTTTTTTGTTTGTTTTAGGTGATGTTTTGAAACCAGTGGTTTGTAGCTTAAGAAAAATTCCCGAGTTTAATTAATCGTTAATTTGTTATCTTTGTTAGCACTTGTGGAAAATGATCATTTAATGTTACTGCTATTTAGAAAACTTTAGTTTACTTTCGGCTTAAAAGAAAACATGTTAATGTCGTAGAAAAAGTAAATGCTAACTATTGAAACCCAAATATCAGTTTAAGAAGGCCTTATTACAACAACTAAAATCCCCAAATTAAAGCATTTTTAAGAAAGAAACTGATTTTACGGAAAATGACATGCTATGGCCTCCACGAGTCCGTCTCGGCTCCCAAGTCCACATCCTACCGATCACCTACAAGGTTAAGCAGAGGGGGTGAGTCACCAAGACTCAGTGTGTAAATCCCCCTTAAGTTACATAAATGGCTTCAGGCCCACAATCACATATTGGACCTTAGCCCAGTTAAAATAACATACACAAATATGAATGCAGTATACCCAGCCCAACCTAGATTTTCATCCTCTACACACCACCCGTACCAGCCCATCACACCGTGGGGATTTCTACAATCAACCTTCAATCCGCTACACACCTTATGTGGCACCTAGCCACTGGAGACAGAGTCACAAAATATCCTATGTGGGGCCAACCCATTTGTGGTACCAAACCACTAGTGACAATCCCTAATAATCATGTATGTGGGGCCAACCCACTGGGAAAGTCATGAAATCATATGCATGTGGTACCAAACCACTGGTGGTTCCAAACCACTGAGACTTAGTCACGTAATCAAGAATGTGGGGCCAACCCACTTGTGGTACCAAACCACTAGTGACAGTCTTAAGCACTTTCCCTCCTTACATCATATCCAACCCATGCGTAACATATGTAAACCAAATGAAAGTATCATGCTATTTAAATGAACAGTATCATTATGGCATACATTTATTACCTCATACATAACAACAAGGTACTTACCTGGTATTTCAACCATACCCATAGAGACGTAACGACTATCCATGTAGTCACTTCGGTTATTCAGCCCCAAACGATTAGTATCACATATTAATATTAAAGTGTGAAGTTTTACACACCTGATTACACAAAGCAGTATGCTATCTATGTCGACACTATCACTAGCAGGAACCACTACTATCTGCCTACTATTCTGCTCAGAAGCTGGCCCACAACCTGGTGGCCAATCTCGAACAGCAAACACCATGCACTTCTTGAACTTAGAGGCTGGGATGAAGGGTCCAACCCCTCCCTTCGCTTGGCTAACATTTGAGTCCATGAAAAAGACCTTGGTCAATAGACCGGATTAATGTATTGAAAAAAATGAATGAGAATAGACGCTCAAAGGGCTAAGGTTCCTTACCTAGATCGACAAATCCCGGAGATTAAAAAAACTTGGATCCTGCACCAATTGAATACCTAAGTCAACTAGAACCGAATGTCCCTTAACACACTTCAAACGCAGACCGGAAGCCGGAAGAACGCGAAAATAAAGCCCCCTTCAATTGGCCAAAAATCATAGGATAAGATTAATGTCTTCGACATTCAAATAGAAAAGAGGAAAAGCTAATTGAAACGAAAAAGGGAAATACTTACCACGGTCAGTAAAGAATCCAATTGGGGGTGGAGGAAGATGAGTAACGTCGATCCACCAAAACAATGATCAAATGAAGGGATATGAATACCAGAGAGATTCGGCTAACAGAACTATCTAGAAAAGATGATAAGTTTCAGCTTTTCTTTTTAAAGAAATCAAGAGAAGAATGAAGAAGAGAGGTGCTATCTACCAGGAAAGGTTCGGCTAAGGTGTTAAAGAGAAGGATAGAAAAGATGACAGAGTTTCGGCAGGAGGGGTAGCTTCAGAGGATTTCGGCTTGAAGATAATGGCAAAAGAGAATGAAAACAAATATGAAGGGTGGATGGTAAGGTAAGATTTGGCTAAGTAAGAAAACAATAGAGTTCCAATTTCGGTCTCTTGAATAAATGCCAAAAGTGATAGCCAAGATGATGGTTTCAGTTTTGGTAACTGAGAGAAAAGAAAAAGTAAACAAAATGGTGTGAGGGTGTTTTGGTTTTGATCACTAAGAAATGAGGCAAAAGAATGCTTTAAGTGCTTTCTAGCTAGCCGAAATGCTCACCACACCCCAGGTGCTACCATCTAAAGTTCGGCCACCCCCTAAACCAATTAAACTGCACACACACACACACTTACACACCTCACTTCCCACATTCGGCCAAACTGTCCTCCTCTCTCCCAATCCCATAATTCTCTCCACCGTTCACTCTCCACTCCCCATTCAAAAATGTTGATCGATTCCCCCTCCTTGAATCCCTCTCCTCCCTTCATTCAAATGTGTTGACCCATTTAACACTCATCCACCAGAGTCCAAGCCGAAACCACCTCTCCCTCACCTTGACGTCAAAAAGAAATCCTCAAAAGGGAAACCTCGCAACTCAAACCTGCTCTCTGCCAGCTCTCCTGAGGCGTCACCTGCCTGAACCTTAAGTGGCGCCTCCTTACCTCTTTACCACTGTATTACTTGTGTCAAAACATACAAGTAACAACCCTTAAGTCTTATCCCATCCAGTTCTCCTCTAAAGTGCCCTAAAAAGGGAAATTTAGCCAAGGCTTCGGCTTAACCCTGAGCCATTCTTGGACCCCAAACACCCTAAACTAGCATATAAAGCATAGGATATACACAAAACACATCAATGCAAAGCCCCAATTTAGGATGTTACATAGTCAATGTGTGTATTGAATGAGTTGATTTATCATTATAGATCAAGAAAGATAAAGCCGAATTGAAACTGAGGCAAGAGCAAGGTGGTGGACTAAATTATACGTTTTAATATTTTTGAGTACCGAGGTAAGTTTATGTATAAACGATGCATATATGCATTTACATTCTTAATGCTAGCTAGTGTGCAGCATGATTGAGGACCTATACGGTTCTAAAGGAATGAATGGATTACAAGCAGATATGTGAATGTGTAGTTATAATGCTTGATGGTGGGCTAAGTGCGATACCATCTTAATACTTAACAACTATTGGATATGTGCGATACTATAGTTAAGTATATTATTTAGTGGGCTATGTACGAAACCACTATGAATACCTTTGTTGGTAGGCTAAGTGCGATACTACCCTATAAATGGATTGTAGTGGGCTAAGTGCGAAATCACCGAGAAATTAGCTGTGTGGATGAATTATTAAGAATAATGATGTGTTGTATATTGAGTAAATGTGATATTGAATGTAGGGGTGCATGTCAATCATTATGAGTATGTGACTCATGATGTATTCTAAATGTGGTAAGGGATAGAAAGAGTAAGCATAATTATGGATGTGAATTTATTTGGTAGTATAATGCTAATTGTTGTTTAGTTTATACTAGAATGCTTAAATTGTTTATGTGTAAACTTACTAAGCTCAAGGCTTACTCATTTTCTTTTCCCTTGTCTTATAGAGAAAGAGGGTTGAATCAAGATACGTGGATTAATCGGAAGATCACCCATACTATCAGCTTACTCTGGTATAGTAGACTTGGTGTTTTGTATATGGCATGTATAGAGGCTAGACAAGTTAGTAAATTTTTGTTGTAAATGGCTAAGATGTGTTGGCCTTTAGATTGAGAATCTATTTTGTATAATGCCATAGTTGTTGGCTATTTTATTATATGAAAAGATGTAGTTATCCTTGTGAGTTTGTGCTTCAATATGAGTTGATTATAGATGAATTGGATGAGTGCATGTTGTGTATGATTGAGGAGTGAAAAGAACTTGGCAAATAGCTTTGTTCTTGTAACA
This sequence comes from Gossypium rotundifolium, assembly GCA_025506655.1. Taxonomy (NCBI): domain Eukaryota; kingdom Viridiplantae; phylum Streptophyta; class Magnoliopsida; order Malvales; family Malvaceae; genus Gossypium; species Gossypium rotundifolium. The sequence continues at coordinate 174,548,197 of CP106724.1, forward strand.
ACCCGAATGTGACTCTCGTCGAAATGGTGGTTTGGAACCACAATTTCGAGATAAAAATATCTTTAAATATTTTAATCGATATCTTTAAATATATTTTGGTGTTAATTTGAAGTTTGAGGGGCTAATTTACTAAAAAGGATTAAAAAGGAGTAAATGAGAAAGTAGCTATTGTGGAAATTGGGGTTAAATTAATTTGGTTTTAATTCACAGGGGAGTTAAGTTACAAATTTACCATATTTTCTCTCCTTGTGGACGGCATTAGCCATGAGTAGTGCTTATAGTATGTGTTATATTATTATTATTTTAGTTAGTGGAATGATGATTAAAAAAAAGCACTATTAGTTAGTGTAATAATAAGAAAACATTTGATTTCTTTCTCCTCCCACTCACTTCATCTTCCCACGAAATCAAAGAGAGAAGAAGAAAACTTTAAACCCCATAGCTGGTTCTTGCATGTCTCCTTAAGGTAAGTAATCAAGCTCCATTTTGAAATTTCTTGCATGGATGTGTTGGTTTTCATGGATACTTTAAAATACATGTGGAAATTTGACTACTTGAAACTTATTTTGGATTCGGCCATGGGTGAGCACATCTGTTAGTTTTGGTTAATAGAAGAATTGTTTTAGTATGAGCTAGATATAGACGCATTGAAGTAGGAATGGGGATATGATGCATGAGTGAAAGCTTGAATCATAGAATTAAATCATTGAGGGTATAAATGAAAAATAAATGATTTATATAGACTTGTATGGGAATAAAGAAAATGCGGTTCTCAAAGAACCAGTCCAAATTTCTTGTAATTCTTGTGTTTTATATTAGAGGAATAAAGTGTGAGAAAATTGAAGCTAGAGGGGAAATTTGTAAATTGATGAAATTTCATGTAATGAGTTATTTTAGAGTGAAAAGAGAATTAATTAATTCTTGTGTAGTATTCGCATTAGTTTAAAAAATGTATGAATCTTTTATATATATATATATATATATATTTGAATGAAAGGAAAGAATTGGTATAAAATTTTAAAGGTTTCGAAACTATGAATGATTAATTTAGAGAATGGTAAGATGAGGTGTCTTGAATCAAGATGAATGAAATTGGTATTGAATAAGCTCTTTTCGAACTTGTTTAGATCAAGGGAAGAAAAAGTTGGAAAAAGATCGAGGAAAGCTAAACTAGGCGAGTAGTCGGGACTTCCTTACCTTTCAATTATCAAGTAAGTTTTAAGCAATGGGAGTAAATTTGAATTAGTACTTATTTACAAGTCAAATTAAATGTAATGTCGAATATGTGTTTATATATGTAATTGATGGAAGATAGTCGATAGTATTGGTACTTGGTTGTCGAAATTAAATGCATGGTATTATAGTGAGAGTTTGGCATATCAAATGGAAAACGGTAATGGCTTGAGGTGGTATAGGCCGATTGATATGTAGTACTTGGAATATTGAATGCTCGATATATATTTATATATATAGAGAGAGATAAGTGTATGTGCTTGTGTGTGTTATAAATAGTTGGATGATCGAGGTAAGTTTATTGACATATTGCCGTGAGTATGAGAATGAATGTATTAGATTTGAATAAATATCATGGGTTGATTTGTGGATAATTAGAATATAGAAAATTTAAGGTAAAAAGTGATCGAATATGCATTATTATGTATGTTCAATTATATAATATGTAAATTCATATGTCATGATTAAGTGGGATTGTTAATTAGCTTGTGTGTGCGTAAATAAAAGTAATGGCTCTATGTGAGCGATCGTGATGTAAAGTTGGCCTTGTGTGTGCGAATTATAAAGTAACGGCTATGTGAGTGATACGTTATGGAAAGTTGGCCTTGTGTGTGTGAAATTATAAAGTAATGGCTCTATGTGAGCGATACGTTACGGAAAGTTGGCCTGTGTGTGCGGAATTATAAAGTAATTACTCTATGTAAGCGATACGCTACTGAAAGTTGGCTTGTGTGTGCGAGAATTATAAAAGCTTGGCTCTATGTGAGCGATACATTACTGAAAGTTGGCCTTGTGTGTGCGAATTGTAAAGTAATGACTCTATGTGAGCGATATGTTACAGAAAGTGGGCACTGCGTGTGCGAAAATGTAAAGTAACGTCTCTAGGTGAGCGATACGTTACGGGAATTGTATTATATGAGCGAATTATCCGAATTTGTAAAGAATGGAAATTTTTGACGAAGGTAAATAAGAGTGTCAGGTATGTATGCATGTTATGTTAGATGATTAAAATTGAAATTTTAGGTAAGTCATCAAAATTTATATGAAGAGTATAATTTTGGATATTGGTTTTGTTTTGGCGACCTAATGAATATGATATGAGTGATTTGTGATTTGAGTTGTGTATTGATGTTATAAGTTAATTATTGATTAAGTTGAGTTAAATAGAACTTCTAAAGTGCTTGATTCATTTATTTCCTTTGATTATGACTTACTAAGCCACTATAGCTTCTAGGATGTGTTTTGGTTGTCTTTGATATAGATTTAAAAGATTGAAGCTCGAATCCGGGGAATCCTGTCATAGTCAATCACATTATCGTCCTCTTTTGGTACCTTGTTACTCAAAATCCTTTGAATCTATGGCATGTATAAGCTTGGTCTTCCTTTTGACTTTGTTTTGGAATGATGTACATAAAAGACATGCGAAGATGGCTAAGATTAGGCTATTTTGAAATCATATGAATTTAGTCATGGTTAAAGTATTATGGAATTATAAGTCATGATGAATGGAAGTAGATGTTTGTTATGTGGTATGACTTACTTGGCTATGTGAATTGATTTTTCTTTTAGTGATTAGGGAAAATTGATAAGGGTTGAGTATGGTACAAGTGTGTACTAGTGATGATATATATATTCGGTTGGTATACATGACCGTTAATGGCATAAAGCATAATTACATAATGAAATGAATTGACATAATAGGAGACATGGAATGTTCGAATACATATGTGTATAAGGGCATGGCCAAGTATGGAAAGGAATTAATACCAAGGATTTCGTGGGTTAAAAATTAAAGACATGGGTAAGTAAATATTTATAATAATATGTCTTGTATAAAATAAAGCCTTTGTATACAAATGGTATGTGTTTGAAAGTATTGATGTTTTTAGAAGGTGAAGAGAAAGAATAAGCATTATTTGTATAATTGATGTTTAAATTCAAATGACCTATTAAATGGTGAATTGCTAGTTTGTTGTAGTTAGTCCTTAGATAATGGTCTACGTTATAATTTCAGTTATAAGATTTTGATGATATTAGAATCTAGTTTGCCTCTATTTCGATAATTGTTTTTAAATAGTACTTTGAACTTAAATAAGACTTTGTACTGCCTGTAACCCTAATCTGGAAATAGATAAGGGTTAGGAGTGTTACATTTGGTTGGTATCAGAGCTACGGTTTAGTTGGTTCTTGGACTAACGAAGCGCGTAAAGGTCTAGCTATGCATGCCATGTTTTGTGATAAGATAATGTAATGACTTCTGACAGTGAAACTTAATTGTTTCTTTCATTTAGTAATGGAATCGGATCCCAAGCAAGCATTGTCGAATGATGTCGAGAGTGTGGCGCATGCTCCCGCGCAAGGGACAGCATCGGAAGAACCTCGACCCACCGCGAGTGGCCCTGATGAGAGGGTAAAGCAGGCTTTTCAAAATATGATGAACGATTGGTTTAGCCACTACTTACGAACCACCCCGAATGGACCCCCAATAACACCAGTGGTACCTCCAACGACTAGTCTTGATCGAGCAACTAAACCCCCGATTGATTGTATTAGGAAGGATGGGGCTCAAGAATTTAGAGCCGAGGATGATGATGACGCGGAGTGAGCCAAATTTTGGCTCGATAACACTATTCGAGTATTCGATGAGCTGTCTTGTACCTCCAACGAGTGTTTAAAGTGTGTTATATCACTACTGCGAGATTTTGCATACTACTAGTGGAACACGCTCGTGTCAATTGTCCCTAAAGAGAAAGTTACTTGGGAGTTCTTTCAAGTAGAATTCCGTAAGAAATATATAAGCCAGCGCTTTATCGATACTAGGCGTAAAGAGTTTCTCGAGCTCAAACAGGGCCGCATGACGATATCGGAGTACGAGCACAAATTTGTGTGACTCAGTTGCTATGCTCGAGAGTGTGTTTCATCGGAAGCTGCTATGTGCCGGAGATTTGAAGATGGCTTAAATGAGAATATAAAACTTCTGGTCAGTATTTTGGGAATTGATGAGTTCGTAGTGCTAGTTGAACAAGCTTGTAAAGCTGAAGAATTGGGAAAGGAAAAGCAGAAAGCTGAGTTCGAATCCAAGGACATTCGAAAGAGGACGACAAGCAAATTTTCACAGATGTCTAGCAAAAAGTTTAAGAATGATGGTGGACGATTCAAGCCTAACGCTGGGATTTCTATTAGAGAACGGCCGCTAGTGAGTTCTCGGGCTACATCGATTACAAGCGTGGGTAATGAGAAATCGGGTAAACCAGAGTGCCAGCAATGCGGCAGATGACATCATGAGGAGTGTTGGGGTAAATCTATCTCCCGTATTTGTTATAAGTGCGGCTCCCAGGACCATTTTATACGAGATTGCTCGGAGAATACTGAGAGGTGTGCAGTGCAGAGTGCGAGACTAAGTGGCAACACCGCTCGAGGTAGATCATCTCATTTTGGAGATGGTAGAGGCGGTGCTCAGAGGGGAGCTTCAGACGCGATTGTTTGATCGATGCGAGTACCGGCTAGGGCTTACGCAATCCGTGCTAGAGAGGAGGCCTCATCCCCAGATGTCATTACTAGTACTTTCCTTCTCTTTGATACTAATGTGACTGCTTTGATTGACCCTACTCAACTCATTCGTATGTGTGTGAAACATTGGTATCTAGTAAAACTTTACCTATCGAGTCTCGATGTTGTAATTGGGTTTCAAACCCTCCGGTAGATGTGTGTTAGTCGATAAAGTGTGTAAAAAAACACTGTCTATTGATGATTCGAGATATGTGTTTCCCGGCTGATCTGATGTTATTACCATTTGACGAGTTTGACATTATTCTCGGTATGGATTGGCTAACAATGTATGAAGCAGTAGTAAATTGTGGACGAAAGACTACTGAGTTGAGATGCCAAAATGACGATATAATCCGGATTGAGTCTGCAGATTTAATTGGACTACCTAATGTGATATCCTCGATGTTGGCTCAGAAGTATTTGAGAAAAGGTTGTGAAGCTTATCTTGCTTATGGGATTGATAGCAAGATAACCGAAAAGAATATCGAATCTGTGCGCTTGTTAGTGAATATTCGATGTGTTTCGGAGGAATTACCGGATTGCCACCTATCCGGAGGTAGAGTTTGGCATTGAGTTAGTGCCGTGGACCACTCCGATCTCGATAGCTCCATATAGAATGGCACCTATGAATTAAAAGAATTGAAGGCTCGATTGCAAGAATTGACGAATAGAGGTTTTTCCCGACCGAAGTTTCTCTCCTTGGGTGCGCCTGCTCTATTTGTGAAAAGAAAGACGGAACATTAAGAATGTGCATCGATTATCGACAACTCAATAAGGTGATGATTAAGAATAAATATCCATTGCCTCGTATAGATAATTTATTTGATCGGTGAAAGGAGCCTCGGTGTTTTGAAAATTGACTTGAGGTCGGGGTATTATCGATTCACGTGTTGAGAAGCGAGACGTGTCAAGGTCGCCTTTCGGATGAGATACGGTCATTATGAATTTTTGGTGATTCCGTTTGGGCTCACTAATGCCCCTACAGTATTCATGGATTTGATGAATCGTGTCTTCAAATCGTATCTACATCAGTTTGTGGTTGTATTTATAGATGATATATTGATCTATTCGCGCGATGAAACTGAGCACGTTGAACATTTGAGGCTAGTGTTACAGATTTTGCGAGAAAAGCAATTGTACGTAAAATTTAGTAAATGTGAGTTTTGGTTGAAAGAAGTTAGCTTTTTGGGGCATGTCATTTCAGCATCCGGTATTCGGGTTGACCTGAGTAAAAAAAATTTGTAGCTATACTTGATTGGAAACCTCCGCGGAATGTTTCTGAAGTTCGTAGCTTTCTGGGACTTGCTGGATATTACAGATGTTTCGTGAAAGGCTTCTCGATGATAGTAACCCCGATGACAAAACTTTTATAGAAGGATGTAAAGTTCGAATGGGCTGAAAGGTGTCAGAAGAGTTTTGACCAATTGAAAGCCCTATTAAAGGAAGCTCCGGTACTCGTTCAGCCAGAGTCGGGAAAGGAATTCGTTGTTTTTAGTGATGCCTCACTTAAAGGGCTCGGATGTGTATTGATGCAGGAGGGCAAAGTGGTAGCTTATGCCTCGAGACAGTTAAAACCGCATGAGAGGAACCAATTCGCATTTTAGCTCGTGAAGTGAAGGAGCTACGGAATAAGAGAGTGAAGCTAGTTAAAGTGCTGTGGCTTAAACACGGGGTTGAGGAAGCGACACAGAGATCAAGAATTAATGAAAGAACGTTATCCGCACCTATTCGTTGGTAAGATTTTTGAGGACGAAAATTCTTTAAGGGAGGGGGAGTTGTAACAACCCGAATGTGACTCTAGTCGAAATGGTGGTTTCAAAACCACAATTTCGAGATAAAAATATCTTTAAATATTTTAATCGATATCTTTAAATATATTTTGGTGTTAATTTTAAGTTTGAGGGCTAATTTACTAAAAAGGATTAAAAAGGATTAAATGAGAAAGTAGCTATTGTGGAAATTGGGACTAAATTAATTTGGTTTTAATTCACGGGGAGTTAAGTTGCAAATTTACCATATTTTCTCTCCATGTGGATGACATTAGCAATGAGTAGTGCTTATAGTATGTGTTATATTATTATTATTTTTAGTTAGTGGAATGATGATTAAAAAAAAAGCACTATTAGTTAGTGTAATAATAAGAAAACATTTTATTTCTTTCTCCTCCCACTCACTTCATCTTCCCACTAAATCAAAGAGAAGAAGAGAAAACTTTAAACCCCATAGCGGTTCTTGCATGTCTTCTTAAGGCAAGTAATCAAGCTCCATTTTGAAATTTCTTGCATGGATGTGTTGGTTTTCATGGATACTTTAAAATACATGTGGAAATTTGACTACTTGAAACTTATTTTGGATTGACCATGGGTGAGCACATCTGTTAGTTTTGGTTAATAGAAGAATTGTTTTAGTATGAGCTAGATATAGACACATTGAAGTAGGAATGGGGATATGATGCATGAGTGAAAGCTTGAATCATAGAATTAAATCATTGAGGGTATAAATGAAAAATAAATGATTTATATAGACTTGTATGGGAATAAAGAAAATGCGTTCTCAAAGAACCGGTCCAAATTTCTTGTAATTCTTGAGTTTTATATTAGAGGAATAAAGTGTGAAAAATTGAAGCTAGAGGGAAATTTGTAAATTGATGAAATTTCATGTAATGAGTTATTTTAGAGTGAAAAGAGAATTAATTAATTCTTGTGTAGTATTCGCATTAGTTTAAAAAATGTATGAATCTTTATATATATATATATTTGAATGAAAGGAAAGAATTGGTATAAAATTTTAAATGTTTGAAACTATGAATGATTAATTAGAGAATGGTAAGATGAGGTGTCTTGAATCGAGATGAATGAAATTGGTATTGAATAAGCTCTTTTCGAACTTGTTTAGATCAAGGAAGAAAGAGTTGGAAAAGATCGAGGAAAGCTAAACTAGACGAGTAACCGGACTTCCTTACCTTTCAATTATCAAGTAAGTTTTAAGCAATGGGAGTAAATTTGAATTAGTACTTATTTACAAGTCAAATTAAATGTAATGCTTAGAATATGTGTTTATATATGTAATTGATGGAAGATACTCGACAAGATTGGTACTTGGTTGTAAATTAAATGCATGGTATTATAGTGAGAGTTTGGCATATCAAATGGAAAACAGTAATGGCTTGAGGTGGTATAGGCCGATTGAAATGTAGTACTTGGAATATTGAATACTCGATATATATTTATATATAGAGAGAGATAAGTGTATGTGCTTGTGTGTGTTGTAAATAGTTGGATGATCGAGGTAAGTTTATTGACATATTGCCGTGAGTATGAGAATGAATGTATTAGATTTGAGTAAATATCATGGGTTGATTTGTGGATAATTAGAATATAGAAAATTTAAGGTAAAAAGTGATCGAATATGCATTATTATGTATGTTCAATTATATAATATGTAAATTCATATGTCATGATTAAGTGGGATTGTTAATTAGCACTGTGTGTGCAGAAATAAAAAGTAATGGCTCTATGTGAGCGATACGTTACGGAAAGTTGGCACTGTGTGTGCGGAATTATAAAGTAACGGCTCTATGTGAGCGATATGTTACGAAAAGTTGGCACTGCGGGTGCGAAATTATAAAGTAACGGCTCTATGTGAGCGATACGTTACGAAAAGTTGGCACTGTGTGTGCGGAATTATAAAGTAACGGCTCTATGTGAGCGATACGTTATGGAAAGTTGGCACTGTGTGTGCGGAATTATAAAGTAACGGCACTATGTGAGCGATACGTTACGGAAAGTTGGCACTGTGTGTGCGGGATTGTAAAGTAACGGCTCTATGTGAGCGATACGTTACAGAAAGTGGGCACTGCGTGTGCGAAAATGTAAAGTAACGGCTCTAGGTGAGTGAAACGTTACGGGAATCATATTATGTGAGCAAATTATCCGAATTTGTAAAGAATGGAAATTTTTGATGAAGGTAAATAAGAGTGTCAGGTATGTATGCATGTTATGTTAGATGATTAAAATTGAAATTTTAGGTAAGTCATCAAAATTTATATAAAGAGTAAAATTTTGGATATTGGTTTTGTTTTGGTGACCTAATGAATATGATATGAGTGATTTGTGATTTGAGTTGTGTATTGATGTTATAAGTTAATTATTGGTTAAGTTGAGTTAAATAGAACTTCTAAAGTGCTTGATTCATTTATTTCCTTTGCTTATGACTTACTAAGCCACTATAGCTTACCGGATGTGTTTTTGGTTGTCTTTGATATAGATTTAAAAGATTGAAGCTTGAATCCGGGGAATCCTGTCATAGTCAATCACATTATCGTCCTCTTTTGGTACCTTGTTACTCAAAATCCTTTGAATTTATGGCATGTATAAGGTTGGTCTTCCTTTTGACTTTGTTTTGGAATGATGTACATAAAAGCCATGCGAAGATGGCTAAGATTAGGCTATTTTGAAATCATATGAATTTAGTCATGGTTAAAGTATTATGGAATTATAAGTCATGATGAATGGAAGTAGATGTTTGTTATGTGGTATGACTTACTTGGCTATGTGAATTGATTTTTCTTTTAGTGATTAGGGAAAATTGATAAGGGTTGAGTATGGTACAAGTGTGTACTAGTGATGATATATATATTTGGTTGGTATGCATGATCGGTTAATGGCATAAAGCATAATTACATAATGAAATGAATTGACATAATAGGAGACATGGAATGTTCGAATACATATGTGTATAAGGGCATGGCCAAGTATGGAAAGGAATTAATACCAAGGGATTTCGTGGGTTAGAAATTAAAGACATGGGTAAGTAAATATTTATAATAATATGTCTTGAATAAAATGAAGCCTATGTATACAAATGGTATGTGTTTGAAAGTATTGATGTTTTAAGAAGGTGAAGAGAAAGAATAAGCATTATTTGTATAATTGATGTTTAAATTCAAATGACCTATTAAATGGTGAATTACTAGTTGGTTGTAATTAGTCCTTAGATAATAGTCTACGTTATAATTTCAGTTATGAGATTTTGATGATATTAGAATCTGGTCTGCCTCTATTTCGATAGTTGTTTTTAAATAGTACTTTGAACTTACATAAGACTTTGTACTACCTGTAACCCTAACCTGGAAATAGATACGGGTTAGGGGTGTTACAGTTCTTGTCCATGTGGATAGGCACACGAGCATGAGTCTAGGCCATGTGTGACACACAGCCAGCCCACTGGCATGTGCATTAGCCGTGTCACTTTGGCAAAATCAAGTAGTGTAGGCCACGGGCTAGCCACATGGGCATGTGCCTAGAATCAAGGCGTGTGAGGTGGTTAGTGTGCACCATGGGTGGTGAGCACGGGCGTGTGCTCTAACCATGGGCTATTGGCAGAATGCTTGAATTTTCATGCACGGTTTGTGAACATGGGCATCTGTGACTACCCATGGGCGTGTGTCATCTAGCACGGGCGTGTAGTCCCTATTTAGATGAAGAAAATTTTAAGAATTGAAAAAGTTTCGATATAGTCTCGAGAGCCTCGTGTGTATGAGTGAGGTCTTGTAAGTTAAGAATGAGGTTGATGAGGTGACTTAAGAGAGTAGTCAAGACGAGCCTAAGTGGTGATCATGTGGTCTTTATTCAGTAATGCCTCAAGCTCGATTTTAGTGGGAATTACGGGTAAGGGGTGTTACATGTAATCTTGTTGAGCTAATGATAATCAATACACATTCTCATTGATCCATCTTTCTTCTTTACAAACAGAACTGGTGCACCCTAGAGCGAAAAACTAGGTTGTGCAAAACCTTTATCTGTTAAATCTTGCAACTGAGCTTTCAATTCTTTCAATTCTGTTAGGGCCATTCTATACGGAGCTATCGATATCGGTGATGTTCCCGGTACTAATTCAATAGTAAACTCAACTCTCTAATCGGTGGCAATCCGGTAACTCTTCTGGAAAGACATCCAGATACTCACAAACCACTGGTACTGATTCAATCTTCGATTCAGACACTTTTGTATCCAGTACATATGCAAGATAAGCATCACAACCTTTTCTCACATATCTCTGAGCTGACATTGGCGATATCACAACAGGTAATCCACTCGGCTCATCAGATTCAATTCAAAGAATTTCACTATTCTGACATTTCAATTAAATAGTCTTTCATCTACAATTCACAACAGCGTCATGCAACATCAACCAATCCATACCCAAAATTACATCGAATTCATCAAATGGTAATAGCATCAAATTTGCCGAAAAATAGTAACCCCTAGTCATCAAAGGAAAATTCTTGCAAACTTAGTCAACTAGGACATACTTGCCTAAGGGGTTCGATACTTTAATCACAAATTCAGTAGACTTAACAGACAAACTCTTACTAGACACTAAATTCTCACAAACATATGAATGATTCGATCCAGGATCAATCAATGCAATTACATTAGTATCATAGGGAGAAAATGTACCGGTGATAACATCTGGTGATGACGCATTTTCATGAGTGTGAATAGCATAAGCTCTAGCTAGTGCTTTAGCTTCAGATCTCATAGCAGAGTCCTTTGTCATTCATTTGCTACTGGACACATTTCCCACATTTCTAGGTGGTCTTACTCTACCAGCTGTATTACTTGATCTTGCATTCAGATATCTATCTTTCTTTGGTAACTCAGGACAATCTCGAATGAAATGATCTTGCGAGCCACATTTAAAACAACATTTATTATTCATCCAGCAGTTTCTAAAATGTCACCTTCCACATTGTTGACACTCGGGTTTATTGTTTCTCACACTACCCACACTCGATACTGAAGTAGCCTGAGCTTTAGGACTCGTGTATTGCTTTCCACGATCTCTATTATAATACCCTGCTAAAGCTGTTGAACGATTATATGAATCCCGTGATTTCTTTGAAAAAGATTAATATGGTCTACTCATCGATCTCTAGCCTCGAAATTAGCTTTTCTCTTTTATTTACCAAGTTCTTCGGCTTTACAAGCTCTATCGACTAGCACCACAAATTCTTTCAACTCTAGAATCCCGACTAACAATTTGATATCTTTGTTTAACCCGTCTTCGAATCTGTTACACATTATTGCCTCTATGGAAACATATTCTCGAGCATATTTACTGAGTCTCACAAACTCTCTCTCGTACTCAGTTACAAACATATGACCCTATTTCAACTCTAGAAACTCTTTGTGCTTCTGATCAATAAACCTTTGACTGATGTATTTATTTTGAATTCAGCTTTAAAGAATTCCTAAGTGACTCTTGCTCTTGGTACCACTGATATTAAAGTATTCCACTATTGATACGCTGTGTCTCTCAGAAGTGAAACGACACATTTTACACATTCAGCTGGTGTGCACGATAATTCATCAAATACTCTGATCATATTCTCAAGCCAAAACTAAGCTCTCTCATGATCGTCATCAATAGTAGCTTTGAATTCTTCAACCTCGTATTTTCAAATTTTATCAACAGGTAGCTTATTCAATCGTAGAGGTTTCGAACCTTGAGGAGCTATGGGAATTGGTTAGGGAATTGGGGGTGGAGGTTGTTGAGTAGCCGGATTTGTTCGAATAAACTCTGTAAACCACTCATTCATCATCTGGAAGAAGGCTTCTTTAGCCTCTCCTCTCTGACTACCCGATACGGGTCTCGATTTAGATTATTCACTACTTCATGAACGGAGGTTGACGCATTACTTTCAACATCATTAGCTATAGCTCGATTAGGATCCATTTGTTCTATGAAAACATGATTTAAAATTATCAGGAAATGTCACACTATCACAGGTTATATATGACATGTATAGCTAGTCATAGGCTACATTAGTCCTAGAATCGACTAAATCGTAGCTCTGATACCTATAAATGTAACACCCCTCACCGTATTCAATGCTGGAATAGGGTTAAGGAATATTTCAGACTTATTACACAATTAAACATACATTTCTCAAACATTTTTCCATTCCAAATATAAATAATTCATAAACATCCATATCACCCCTAATATGAGCCTATGAGGCCCAAAACATGCATTAGGGTGGTTTGGGACTAAACCGATAACTTAGGAAACTTTTGGAACACTTAGAAAATTTTTACAAAATACAGGGGACACATACGCCCGTGTGGCCCGACTGTGGACATTCGAAATGGGATTACATGGCCGTGTCCCTACCGTGTCTGACCCCATGTAACTCTTTGACTTGGGTCACACTAACCACATGCCCGTGTGACCAGCCCATGTGCCCTTTCGAAATGGCCTCACACATCCGTGCGCTAGGCCATGTGCTAGGCCGTGCCAAACCTGTAGGGTATACTGGCTTATGCCACATGGCCAAGTTACACGCCCGTGTGCTAAGCCGTGTGGAGCATACTGACTTGATTTTTAATTCAACACTAAGGGACACACGGTCGTGTAATATGATAGTGTGTCATACATGGCTGAGATACATGCCTGTGTCTCTACCCACGTGAACAAAAAAAAAGGCTATTTACTAAGCCATCTTACCACCCAAATTTGCATACACCTACACTAGACCAAATGACACCAAAACATGACATAATAGGCATTCAAACCAACTAAATCAAGCCTAATTCATGCTAGTTCTATACCATCATCCACAATACACACAAGTAACAAAATAGGCCATTCCATTTAAACCAAATTCACATTCATAATTCAACTAAATGAACACTTTTAAACATGCATCATTTTACCCAAACTCACATGCATATAACTTCTTAAATTCCAACCATTCACCACATGTAACACTCAAACCCGGCCTAAAAGTAAGGTCCGAATCTGGCATGTCACATTGAAGTGTTTTTCGAAAACCATGTTTTCATTGAAAACCCTCTTTAATATTTAAAAACTAAAGTCTCAGTTTGTGTTCACCCAATTTCAAAACGTGGTTCATTGAAAAGTTAATCACTTTTAAAAACATTATTAACTTCGTTAAAAATCTCTTTTAGTTGTGGAAGCTAATTTAAGGTAAAGAAGTTTAAAACATATGTTTTTAAAATAGTAATTGGGTTGAAAACTCATCTACGTCTAATAAATATAAAACGTAACAAAATCGCAAATTCAGAATTAAATCTAGAGAGGCCTTATTATAGAAAATAAAGCCCAAAACAAGATTTGAAACATATATAAAGTCCAAAGCATAACAGCCGCAGTCGTGTGGTCACCTTCTAGTCCCTCACTAGCATCGATCCTCCTAACATTGGGGATTACCTACACAGTTAAAAAAGGATGAGTTTACGAAAACTCAGTGTATAATCCCCTTACTGGAGTAACAGTCGTTATATAGAAATAGAAACCGAAATAATCTGGGCCAAAGCCCTTTAACCGTAACAGTACAATCCAGTTTAGAGCATACGTGGGCCAAGGCCCACTACAATATCATTTGGGTCACAGCCTATAACAGAATCAATTGGGCCCAATCCAAACCAATAAGAGAACAAGTGGCCCTAAGCCCAGTACAATGACAAATCTCATAAATAGATATGCAACAGTATGAGGATGCATCCCACCCCGATCCAGCCAACACACCACCTGTACTAGCCCTACACTCTTGTGGGGATTAAATCGACCCACCCAGCCAACACATCAAGCTAAGCACCGGTTGCGGCACTAAGTCAACAGAATGACTCGATGCTGTAGACACAATGGTTATAAACCATAATCAGGATGGCATGGAGCCATAATCAGGATGGCACAAAGCTATCGATAACTGTAATAAGTTTGGCACATAGCTATCAGCGACTGTAATATAATCGGCACACAACCACGAATAATTATGATCGACACAGAGTCATCAATATATATGTTAGGCACATAGCCATGGGTAAATACGATTGGCACAAAGCCATAATCAAGATGGCACAGAGCCATACTTAGGTTGGCATAGAGCCAAAATCAGATTATACGGCTATAAGTTGTCCGTCGGTCCACAGTCGTCTCATGCGACCCTTGCAACCTTAACAGATCAATACTGGATCCATAGTCGTCTCATGAGACCCGTGCGACCCTATCAGAACTTCCTTCGTATCAATATCCCAACCCCATGCAATATGTCATGTATGTCATGCTTAATCATTACACGTGTATGGAAAATGGCCATGCCCAGTAACGGTCATTTAGACATATATTAAAAGCATATCAGTCATATAACCACTATCAAGTAAGTTAAAACACAGTCATACAATCCTAGTCAAATCAGTCAAATCATAGCACAAGTCAGTCATTTAACCGCAAGGACAAAACAGTCATTTTACCCAATAAGGGTATTTCAGTAATCCTACCCTTTAGGGGTATTTCGATAATTTTACCCTACATGGGTATTTTGGTAATTTTTCAAATTGAGGGTCGGTAATTTTACAAATCGGAGGTATTTTGATAATTTTACAAATCGGGTGTATTTCGATAATTTCACAAATTGGGGTATTTCGGTAATTTTGCAAACTAGGGGTATTTCAATAATTTTACAAATCGAGGGTGTTTTGGTAATTTCACAAATTAAGGGTATTTCAATAATTTCACAAATCAAGGGTATTTCTATAATTTCACAAATCGAGGGTATTTTAATAATTTTACAAATCGAGGGTATTTTGGTAATTTTACAAATTGGGGGTATTTCGGTAATTTCACAAATTGGGGGTTTCAGTGACCCAACAGAAGGTCCACCGTCACCTCGAGCGACTTAAGTAACCTAAATAGTCACAATGGTGTAAATGGGCCTAAGGCCCATTATTCTACCTAAGTGGGCCCACACGCTTGTGTGGCCCATTTAGCCCAGAAACAGCCACAATTGTGCAGATGTCACAGTCCAAACAACACTTACCACATCACATACATTTTATCCGTGTGAGCCCACACAGCCCATTTTGGCCCAGCGAGGCCCAGAGCAGCCCAAGACTACGGGAGCGCTCGTGGTGGCCTCTACAGACTAACGCCCATGTTCGTGGGCTCGGTTCACCTCACGCATGATCGCATGCTTGTGTGGCATCATACGCCATATTTTCAGCTTTTCAAAATTTTTTCGATCTATAGTCATAGCAGTGTAAACAACACATACTTTCGACTTTTCAGCCGATCATCGAATACCGCATACAAATACACACTCTATCGGCTTTCTCGCCGACTATCGAAATACAGGTACTGTTACACACCTGATCACGTTGAGTACTGAAATTTCAAGATCGCCAGAACCTATATTCAAACATAACATTCAATTAATCACTTATCAAATAGTGTTAGAAAAACTCTTAACAACCGCTTAACCTAGAGGTCGACTACCACTTGCCTTGACTAGATCGGTCGACTGTGATTAGCCGACTCGAACTAGAGTTTGGTGCAGCCACCATTCTACATCCTGGCTGAAAGTTTTGAATAGCCGACACTTTACGCTGCTTAAACTTCAGAGTAGAGGCTACGCGCTCAATCTCAGCCAGCACCTTTGCCATCACTTTACTACTAGAATCCTCTTTACCCATCGAGAGTTCTTGATTGAATAACAAAATAGGTTCAATCGCTTCTGAAATGCTTGCACCCCATCACTTCTTGTAGAAATCTAAAAATCCAAAGATCAACTCAGGAAACTAACATTCAGTAATCAAAGAATAAGATGGAGGAGTATTCGGCTTTTAGAAAAAGTAGAAGAAATGGATTTGAACGCATATTGCAATAACAGAGAAACAACAGAGAGAACTTATGAGTACCTATCAATTCCTCAAAACCCTTGCAAGATCAAAACAAAACTAGTGGCAGAGCACTGAAATAGTCGGCCAATAATAGGTAGAGAAACAAAATATTCGCCAAAAGAGCATTAAGCAGAGGGGAATATTGAAAGAGAAAAGAGAAAAGATGGAGAAGAGGCAATCGGCTAGAGAAGAATAACCAAAAGAAAGAATGAAACTGAGGGGAAAAGAGAAAATATATTTGGCTAGAAAAAAATGTAAAACATAAGAGGTGAAAGAGAAAGAACAATTCGGTAACACAATCCAGTTTTTCCTAAGGCAAAAGTGACTGGAACCAAACCAAAAATGAGAGAAACCTATCCTAGCCGAATTTCCTATGCTTCCCATTACCAATTTGACAAAACACTCCCACTCTTCAAACTCCTTTTTATCCATAAATCACTTGCTTAATCCCTCCACGAAATCCTCCTTGATTCACTCAATAACCAATTCAAACCTTACCTTGTAGAGTTCCAGTCCACCTCTATTTCTCTACTGGCCATAGTAGCAAAATAAATACCTCTTTGCTCTAGGCGTGACTCGAACACCAGCCCCCTTTTGAAGCTTTATCACGCCACTTATGAATAAGCCACTAGCTCAATCGTGTCCTAACTTATCCTCAATATTTTATAAAGCCTTCATGCTAATATCCAGGTTTATTCAAGGAACAACCAAAAATTCTGCGCACACCATGACTTGAACCTCAAACCACAGGCATACTCCTAACGCCTCCTTGCCACTAGACCATAAGCTTCCTTGTGTCATATTTTATCCTCAAATATTAATAAGTCCTTCCAACCCACGCCAAGTTCAATTTTAGGGAAAATTAAAATTTTTGTTATAGCGTAGATTTGAACTCAAGACCTCCCAAAACACTCCCAATCACTCCTAAAACACATAGCCAGTAAAGCAAACATGCAATTTGTGAAATTTTTCTCACAAAACTAAAATCCAATTGCTCCGATGCTCAAAGCCTATTTCTTCTAGGCCCAAAATTTGGGGGAATATAGCAATTTTCAACACAAGACAAAGGCCATTTGCATATATAATTACACAACCAAATCAAGCAAATTAAGCCAACTCTCATGGCTATACACAAAACCAAATACTTAACATTTACAAGACATTTCAAATGACCAAATTCATTACCAAACTATATATTAAAATGACCATAATCCTATACATGCCATATACCTTAAATATAGATTCAAAAGTACCAAAGTGATAGTTGGATAGTGTAATGCGATCTCCAACGATCCCCAAATCGAGCTAGCTTCGATTTGACTATAAACACGGAAAAATAAACAATGTAAGCTATAAAGCTTAGTAAGTTTGTATAGCATTAAAATCAACTTACCATATATGCACAATATAAGAATTTTAAACATAACATAACATATCTCAATGATTCACCAACCTTCCACATTTTTATTCATCAAGTTAGTTATGAAATTCATAAATCTTCTCATTTCAAAGCTTGTATAGTTCATGTACATACCTGTACTATCTCATACAAAATTCATACTCAACCACATCTCTGATATACTTGTTGAACCATTCGAAATACCATTGGATACCTAAGAATCTCACACCCCAAGTGCCACATATATAGCCAAAGCTATCTCAATCTCGTATCACATATAATGCTCACTCTCGAGCTATTAATGGGTCTGTTCACACAAGCTAACGATCATGACAAAGCTACACGGTGCTGCTCACACAAGCTGATGAGTATTCGCAACACATACCGGATAACTCAGCCACTGGTAGGATGTACGGACTAGCACCCAAATCACATAACCCCTAATAACATGTCATTTGTATCTTAATCTATTCCTAAAGTTCAACTAGGACTTCACATTTGCCGAATCATCGTCGATTATGTCCACAAGGTCGTATTCACAATTTGTGAAATATCAAATCATTTAAAACACAGATATAATAATGCTTATTACATACGAACTTACCTCGAATGCAAAAATGGTGAAATAAGTCGATTAATCCGATACTTTATTTTTCTCGATCTAAATCTGAATTTCCTTTTCTTCATCTATATGTACCAAAAATAACATTTAATTATCACTCTATTCAATTTAGTCCAAAATACACATTAAGGTAACTTTACCCTTTTGCCCCTTATATTTCACATTTTTACAATTTAGTCCTTATTTCATAAAATTACAAATTCATGCAATTCAACCTAAACCCATGTTAGTCAAATTTCAATTAGGTCCCTATAAGCCCATATTTTTCATTTATTTTACAATTTAACCATAAATTTTCAACATTTCTCAATTAAATCCCAAAATGACAATTTTGTCAAAAATCACTTTACAAATGTTATTTATCTAACAACAAGCATGCATTTTCTATCATAAAACATCAAAAATACATAGATTCATTAATCAAAAACCTAAACCTTCAAAAATTTTGCAAAATAGTCCCTGGGCTAGCTAGATTAAGTTACAACGATTTCGAAAACATAGAAATCATCAAAAACGGGACAAAATACATACCTAATTGCAATATTTGAAGTTGCCAAACTTGAAAGCATAAAAATGGCTTCTCTAGCCCTAAAATTCGGTTGTAGAAGATGATATAAAGCATAATTTTGTTTTATTTTATTTAATTAACTTTTAATTACTAAATACTAAAATTAACCTTTAAAATTATTACAAATTTCAAAAAGACCAAACCAATATCATCCACTATCATGTTATTGGGTTATTTACCACATAAAGACCTTCAATTTAATATTCCATAGAAATTAGACACCATTAACTAATAGAACTCCACTTTTACACTTTATGTGATTTAGTCCTTTTTATCAAATTAAGCACTCAAACGATAAAATTTCTTAATGAAACTTTCACACAATCATACCATCATGTTGTAAACATTAAAATAATTATTTTGACTTTGAATTTGTGGTTCCAAAACCACTGTTTTGATTTGACTAAAAACGGGCTATTATAGGTAATGGAAGATGTGTTAGTCAAAGTGTGAAGTTTTATTATCCCCACAAATTTTGTGGTACTTGATTTTGAAGAGGATCGTGAGATACCAATCTTATTAGGTTGACCTTTCTTGGTCACTAGGTTCACCATTGATCTATAGAAAAATAAATTAACTATGAAAATCAATGGTGAGATAGAAACATTTAAATGCGATCATCAATCAAACTAGGAGAGAAAGTTAGGGGAACAATGCAAATAGTTATATGTTGATAAGCAGGTAAGAGTGGAATGGCACGAAGGATGGACTAATATTGATAGAATGAAAGAGTTGCCCATACACGAATTGATGATACTGTCGGATGGATCCATCAGTAAAAATTAAAAATTATTTGAATTGTTCCTTAATTTCTATAAATTTTTGTATATTTAACTAACCATATAGTTTAGATGTTGACTTTTATTTGATATATGTTTGTTTTGACATCAAGGCATCTTCAATAAGGAATGTTAGGCTGACCATTTGTGCACAATGCAGGAATTGAAGAAACCAACTTGACGTCGCGACATAAAGAACAAACTTCCCAAATTTAAAAACTAGAAGATGTGTCGCGACACGGAACCCCTATGTCACGACAACGTTAAGCTATCAAGGATGTAGCAATATTGAAACCTTGTGTCGATACATCGCTGCAATTTTTTGCAAGGTTAACTCAGCCCATTTGTGTAACCCGACAAACTACCCTTTATTTAACCGAATTTTTAGCCTTTTAAAACTCTATTTTATAACCTAAAACCATATTCACTTCTAATTAAAAATATCTTAACCCCTAATCCCTCAAAATCTCTTAAATCTCTTAAACATTCTATTTTCTTTACTCTTCAATCATATTAGTGCAACAAGGAACGAGAACATCAAGGGAGCAAGGAATTCAAATAAACTTCAACTATATATTTAAGGTTAAGGATTCCTAAATTCAACTTTTTACTATTCCATTTAATTGTTTGCTTAGTATTAAGATTGAAATATCATACCTCCTAGAAAAATTAGAAGAACCAATGAAGCCGAACCATCAACGGATCCATAACCCTTTAATTTCACAAACCCGGATATTGGAAAATATTTTACTAAACTTTAAGGAAAAAGCTTTATTTAAGAGAGGGGATTCAATCCGTTAATGGTTTTGTGTAAGGAAATATGGCCTTTAGTCAAATATCATAAGTGGGAACATATTTGGATGATCCTTAAAACAATGCCGTGGTCCCTATTATTCAGGAGCTTTATGCAACTTTATGGGACCAAGAATCTAGAAATACTGAAGGCTGTATGTTGGATATGGTACTTGTGCGGGGGAAAAAAGTATGAGTAACCCCTCGAATTATTTATGACTTTTAGAATGCTCCATACTATGAGAATGATTTCATTGATGAAACTAATCTAGAATATTTTCGAGGCATAGATATGGATAGTATTATAAACTTTTGACTGAAGGGAGGGGTGAATGGTAATATCGCACAGGTGCCAATATCCCAGTATCTTTTCATCAAACGATTATGTTTCCTAAGGCTAAGATGTGGATTCAATTTGTATGTACATGAATAGTACCTACTTTAAATGTTTTTAACGTTAATACTTTTAGAGTGGTTTTACTCTATGTTATTTTGTAGAAAAAGTAGATCTGCATTGGCAAATGGATCCACCAAAATATGAAGAGGTGCATCAGTAGTCAGAAGGTGTGAATTTTCTTCCCCCATCTAGTGACGACCTTATGTAAAGAGGCAGGTGTATCTATGACATCCACTCAGCAGTCACTAAAACATTCTAGAAGTATCATCGGGGATACCTTGTTCTAACAATACATTGAGCTGTGAGTCAAATAGATAAAAGATTGGAACAAGCGACAGCTAGAAGCAACGGCTACACCAGCTTCATATCAGAGGTTGACATAAGCTCAACAAGAAGTTGGTAAGAGTAGTCATCCAAAGCTCGATTGGATGATTTAGTGGATGTAGGAATCGAGACCAATTTTTCAAGAATTTGCTAAGCAAAACAACATTCGGGTCCCCAATTATACACCTGACATGTTTGGGCCAATGGATATGGAAAAAGAAGAAGAGGGGTAAGATAGCGGGGAGGATGATGAGAATGACGAAAGTGAGGAGATGGAATTTGAAGGGGATGATTGAACATTTTTTTGAAAACTTGTATTAAGTGTTGGATACTTGTTTAATTTTAACTTTGTAGGTGTAGGACTAGTAGTAGTTTTATTATTATTATTGCATTTTGTTTAAGTTTTCTATGAAGGAACCCAACACGAAGGAGACACAAACTGTAACACCCCTTACCCGTACCTTACACCGGAACTGGTTATGAGGCATTACCGTACTTAACTTCCTCAAACATACAACACCGAATCATAAAATTTCATCTCAACTCGAAACTTTTCATCCGAGATCATAACGTCCCTATTATAGGTCTACAAGAACCTAAACATACATACGGAATGGTTCAGGACTAAACTGGAAACTTTTTAACACTTAGAAAATTTTTGCTTAAAATAGGGCCACATGCCCGTGTGATGAAGGACACGTCCGTGTGGGTAGGCTGTGTGGTCACACATGCCCATGTCCCTAGTCAGTGTGGATTTTATTTTTCATTTTGAACCTACAGGGGTTTTCACACAGCCGAACACATGCCGTGTCCCTCACACGGCATAGACACGCCCGTGTCTTAGCCCGTGTGTAAAAACCTTGACATTTTGTTTCTAACATCATCATTTCCATAGGGTCACACAGCCAAGGCACACGCCCGTGTCTTTAGAATGTGTGGTGAATTAAATTCCTAATTTCAAGTGTAGGCTTCACATGGCTTGGGCACACACCCATATCCTATGACCGTGTCTTCCACACGGTTGAGACACATGGCCGTGTCTCAGCCCATGTGGTTACTAATGGGAATTCTGACTTGCCAACTTAGCATGCAGGAGGACAAATGGCCAAACCACACGCCCATGGGGTAGAGCGTGTGTCACACACGGCCTAGACACATGCCTGTGTGCCTATCCGTGTGGACAAGAACAAGGCACTTCTAATACCCAAAATCAAGATAACCACATATAGGTTTACACTACATTCCTCATGTGTATACTTTACTCATTACTCATCCCATCACACAAGCATGCACTTCATAAACTTCATCATCATTGAATATATAAACTTGTGAAGTATTGGCCAATTTCCAATGGCCATTTACAAAATGAATTTAATGACATTAATAGCCACACATTGGCTAACAAATATGACATAACACAGAATAACCAAGTTCGTATACATGCCATACCCAAAATAAATCAAACTTTGCTATACCAAGGAGAAGTTGATAGTGTGATTACAAAATCTGACATCCTACGATCCCCGAGTTAGCTTGGTGATACTACAAGGAAAAGGGAAATTAGAGGGGTAACCTTAAAGCTTTGTAAATTTGCATGAAATAAATAGCAATATATAGGCTTATGATAACATTCATACATTACATCGAGTAACAACTCAAATTCTCAAGCACATTGCCATAACTTACTAATGCTCATTCTTACCAATTACATATATCATATCGATCATATTTCTCACAAGATACTCACATGTACTTGTATCACTTCATCACATAACTTTAGCACTTTTATTCTCTTGAGCATATACTTAGCTCTTTGCTATCTCTAACACAAAATTAGTTCTTTACCCATTGAACTACTTAGATATCGAGGGATACTCAATCTCATCATACATGTAACACGATGCCAATGCCATATCCCAGATATGGTCTTATATGGGATCACATCTCAATGCCGATGCTATATCCTAGATATGGTATTACATGGGATCTCATATCTCGATGTCGATGCCATATCCTGGATATGGTCTTATACGAGATCGTATATCGATGTTTATGCCATATCCCAAACATGGTATTACACAAGATCTCTCTTCGGTGCTGATGCCATGTCCCAGACATGGTCTTATACAGGACCTTCTTTATCTCATGTTGTGACAATGGTATCCTTACTATTCCTAATGTTCAACCGAGGCTTCAACTCAACATAATAGCATTATACTTTCATCGAGGTGTCATTAATCAATTTCATAGAATTACTAAAAATTTCTCATGATATCAAGCAATTAATAATATAATAGCATTATGTAGCTTTAATTTCACACAAACTTACCTCGGTACCAGAATATGCCAATTTGCAAATCTAGTCCAAACCTTGCCTTTTCCTAGGTCAAGGTTAATTCCACGTTCTTCTTAATCTATAATAACAAATTCACTCATTTTAATTACCACACTAATCAAGACATTTCAAAAATCATACTTTGGCAAAATTACCATTTTGCCCCTAATCTTTTATAAAATTACGATTTTATCACTAGGCTCGTAAATCGATTCCAATCAAATTTCTTCCTTTAACAAGCCTAGCTGAACATTTATTACTCTTATAGGAACTCCTAATACTCATTATTTCACACATTTACCACCTATTTTACAACCTTTACAAAAAGGTCCTTTTAGGTGTTTTCATGGAAACACATTTCACAAAAGTTGTTCATGTAACAACTAAGACTCATTTTCTTCCATAAAATTTCAGAAATCAACACTAATACTCTCATGGAAAAACCCTAAGTTTTCAACCATTTTGCAAAATAGTCCCCTCATTAGCTAGCTTAAGCTACAAGGGTTTTAAAAGTACAAAAATTATCAAAGTACAAAAATTATCAAAGAATGACCTTTAAAACATTTACTTGCAAGGAGAAAAGCTTGGCTGAAATTTTTGAGTTCTCAAACCCCTTATTTTGCTGAAAATTTTGGTGAAGATGGAGAGAAAAGATGATTTCTTTTCTTTATTTTATTATTACAAGTTAATTTAGTCACCAAATCTCCACCTACCATTGAAAAATCTCATTTTATTGTCCCCTATAGCAGCCACTCTATTTCAAAAGGTCTAATTGCACATTAAGGGCCTCTAATTAATATTCTATAGCTTTTAGACACCTCTAACTTGTAAAATAAAACTTTTACACTTTATGCGATTTAGTCCTTTTTTACAATTGAGCATGAAATCACTAAAATTAATACACCAAAATTTTCATGTACTCATATAATTATGATATAACTCATAAAATAATATAAAAATAATTTTCTCCAACCTCGGATTAGTGGTTTCAAAATTGCTATTTTGACTAGCCTCTAAATCGGGCTGTTACAATTCTCCCTCTTAAGGATTTTAGTCTTCAAAATCTTACCGGTAAAAAGAGTGGGATATTGGTTTCTTATAGCCTCCTCGGGCTCCCATGTAGCCTCTTCTACCCCATGTCTTTGCCATAGCACTTTCAAAAGGGCTATACTTTTGTTTCTCAACTGCTTGACTTCTCGTGCCAAAATCTTAACCGGCTCTTTGCCATAAGTCATGTCCGGTTGAATTTCTACCTCTGATGGTACAATCACATGTGAAGGGTCAGAACGGTATCGATGTAACATAGACACGTGGAAAACATCATGAATCTTTTCTAACTTAGATGGCAAAGCCAAATTGTAAGCTATCGACCCTATCCTTTCAGTAATCTCATACGGTCCGATAAAGCGCGGACTCAATTTGTCTTTTCGGCCAAATCTGAGAACTTTTTTCCATGGTGACACTTTTAAAAATACCCTATCACCAACTTGAAACTCAATATCTTTCCTTTTCAAATTCTCCTAGGACTTTTGTCTATCTGAGGCATCTTTTAAACATTCACGTATCACTTTTACCTTCTCTTTGGTTTCTCTAACCAAATCAACCCCGTGAATCTGATTCTCTCTGAGTTTAGTCCAATATAAAGGCGTTTGACATTTACGCCCATACAAGGCCTCATAAGACGCTATTTTCAAACTCGACAGAAAACTGTTATTGTAGGCAAATTCTACTAATGGTAAGTACTTTTCCCAGCTGCCTTGAAATTCTCAAACATAGCATCGAAGCATTCTTCTAATTTCTGTATTACTCTTTCCGATGACTGTCAGTTTGCGGATGAAAAGCTGTACTAAAACTCAACTTTGTGCCCAAGGCTTCTTGCAACTTTTTCCAAAATCGTGATGTAAATCTTGTATCTCTATCCAATATGATCATCACACTTCGTGTAATCTCACAATCTCAGAAATATACAATTCACCAATTTATCAAGTGAATAATCAACCCGTATCGGTATGAAATGGGCTAACTTCGTAAGTCTATCAACCACGACCCATATGGCATCCTTGTTTTTCAATGTCAACGGTAAACCCGTCACAAAATCCATAGTAATATGGTCCCATTTCCACTCGGGAACCATAATAGGCTGAAGTAGACCCAAGGGTACTTGATGTTCAGCCTTCACTTGTTGACAAATTAGGCATCTCGATACAAACTCAGAAATGTCTTTCTTCATTTTCACCACCAATACCATTTCTTCAAGTCATTATACATCTTCGTGCTGCCTGGATGTATAGACAAACATCCACTATGCGCTTTGTGCAAAATTTTTCGAACAAGCTTATCATCTCTTGGTACATAGACCCTATCTCAGAACATCAAACATCCATCGAGATTAGTCCAAAAGTTTGACTCAACACCCACACTGAACTCTCTTGGCTTGCAAATCTCTGTCACCTTTTTGAGATTCACAAATTTCTTAGAGAAACATTGGTCTAGCTCTCAACTCAGCTAGGATAGAACCATCATCTGACAAAATCATCCATGTATTCATGGCTCTTAGTGCAAACAAGGATTTCCTACTCAAGGCATTAGCGACCACGTTCGCCTTTCCGGATGGTTCTCAATCACTAACTTGTAATCCTTTATCAACTCTAGCCATCTCCGTTGCCTTAGGTTCAACTCCTTTTTAGTCATCAAGTACTTTAGACTTTTGTGATCAGTGAATACTCGACATTTTTCACCATACAAATGGTGTCTCTATATCTTTAGTGCAAATACAATTGCAGCTAACTCCAAATCATGGGTTGGGTAATTGTTCTTGTGCAGCTTTAACTGTCTAGAGGCATATGCTATCACCTTGCCTTCTTGCATGAGTATGCAACCCAAACCATTCAAGGATGCATCGCTGTAGACCATAAATCTTTTTCTTGGTTCAGGTTATAGTAGAACTGGAGCCTCATTCCATAATGCCTTTAGTTTCTCAAAACTATGCTAGCACCTTTCTGTCCACTCAAACTTCACATCTTTTTGTAGTAACCTCGTCATCGGGGTAGCTATCGTGGAAAATCCCTTGACAAAACGTCTGTAATAGCCAGCTAGGCCCAGAAAACTTCTAACCTCGAATACATTTCTTGGCGGTTTCCAATCAACAATAGTTGAAATCTTGTTCGGGTCAACTTGGATTCCATCTCCCGAGAAAATGTGCCTCAAAATCTAACTTCTCTAAGCCAAAATTCACCCTTACTAAACTTGGCATATAACTGTTTATCCCATAAAACTTATAGAACTGTCCTCAAGTGTTCGGCATGCTCATTCTCATCACGAGAGTAAATTAGTATATCATCAATAAAGACTACAAAAAATTTATCCAAATATGGCCGAAAGATGCGGTTCATCAAATCTATGAACAAGGCAGGGGCATTTGTTAAACCAAAAAGTATGACTAAAAATTCATAGCGTGTCCGAAATGTGGTTTTCGGTACATCCGAGTCTTTGACTCTTAACTGATAATATCCAAACCTCAAGTCTATCTTGGAAAACACCGTGGCTTTCTTCAATTGATCAAACAAATAATCAATTCTTGGCAATAGTTACTTGTTCTTCATGGTTACCTTATTAAGATGCCGATAATCTATACATAGCCTCATGGAACCATCTTTCTTTTTCACAAATAATACGGGAGCACCCCACGGAGAATAGCTCGGTCTTGCGAAGCCTTTATCCATTAACTCTTGTAACTATGCCTTCAGTTCTTTCAACTCAGTTGGAGCCATTCTGTATGGAGCAATCGATATAGGCGTAGTACCAAGGGCTAACTCAATGCCAAATTCAATCTCTCTAACCGGAGGCAACCCTAGCAGTTCTTCTGGGAAAACATCTAGATACTCGCATACTATGGGTACCGATTCAATTCTTATATCAGTCTCTTTAGCATTCATCATAAAGGTAAGGTAAGTGTTGTACCCTTTTCTCAGGTATTTCTGAGTTAACATGGAAGATATCACTACAGGCAATCTATTTTGCTTATCTGATTCAACACAAAGAATATTCCCATTTTCACATTTTAACTTAATAAATTTCCTTCCACAATTCATTATCACATCATGAGTAGTTAACCATCCATCCCAAGGATTACATCAAATTCATCAAACGGAAATAACATGAGATTAGCCGGAAAATAATGACCTCTAATCATTAAAGGCAACCTTTGCATACTTTATCAACTAATACACATTTTCCTAGAGGATTTGACACTTTTATCACAAATTCTGTAGTCTCTACAAACATGTTCATACTAGAGACTAATTTCATGCAAACATATGAGTGGGTAGATATCGGGTCAATTAAAGCAACAACATGAGTATCATATAGAGAAAAAATACCCATGGTCACGTCAGGGGATGACTCCTCTTTGCGAGCGCGAATAGCATAAGTCCTCGTGGAGTTCTACCCTCCGATCTTGCAGTCTACTCTCTAGATGTATTCTTGCTACTCGTTCCATTCCCCGGGTTTCTTTATGGCTTCCCTTGAGCAGTACTTCCCGGTCTTGCACTTTGAAATTTCTCTTTCTCACCCAGCTCCGAGAAATCTCAAATAAAATAATTTAGGGATTCACACTTAAAAAAAGCTCTCTCATTTGCTCGACACTCCCGGGATGACGTCTGCCACACTGTTAACATTCCAGTCTACTTGGTCGAGCGTTGTCAACACTAGCACCCGAAGTGGTTTGAGCTTTAGACCTTGAGTACTATTTACCCTTACTTCTATTTGAAAACCCAGCTGAAGTGGTTGATTAAGTAGTAAACTCTCTTGATTTCTCAGATGAGGATTGGAATGGCTTACTCAGTTGTCTCTTCCTCGAGTCACGGGACTTAATTTTAGCATTTCTTTTCTCTTTGATTAGTTCCTCGGCCTTACAGGCTCTACCTACTAGCACAACAAATTTTTTTAGTTCTAAGACACCGAAAAATAAATGGAAATCCTCATTTAACCCGTCCTCAAACCTTTTACACATAATGGCTTCTGTAGATATGCACTCCCGAGCGTATTTACTAAGTGTTATGAACTCACGCTCATATTCGGTCACCGTCTATTCGACCTTGTTTTAGCTTTGAGAATTCCTTTCTTTTCCGGTCGATGAACCTTTGACTAATATACTTCTTCTGGAACTCTTCTTGGAAGAATTCCTAGTTAACTTTGTCCCTTGGTACAACCGACACAATGGTGTTCCACCACTGATAAGCCGAATCTCTTAAGAGAGACACGACATACTTTATACACTCTTTGGGTGTGCAAGATAATTCATCATATACCCTAATGGTATTTTCAAGCCAAAATTCTACTTTTTCGGATCATTATATTTATTAGCTCAAAATTCCTCAACTCCTTGCTTTCGGATTCTATCAACAAGGGGCTTCTCCCTCCTTACTACCTCTACAACTTAGGGAGTTACAAGAGTAGGCTGAGGAATAGGTGGGGGTGGAGGAGGTTGAGCATTAGGATTTGCTCGAACAAATTTAGTATACCAGTTGCTCATCATATGGAGAAAGGCTTCTCGAGCCTCTTCTCCCTAACCCAAAGTCTTGGGTCTACTTTCTACTGGCGCGATCCCTTGCGCAGGAGCTGGTGCATTACTTGTAGCATTATCGGTCGCAGCTCGACGGATCTATTTACTATATAAAAACACAATTTAAATCGTCAGGATTCGTCACACTATCATTATGTAAATACTCATACGTATGGCATGTATAGCTAGACTCATACTTACTCTACATTAGTCTGAGAATTGACTAAACGTAGCTCTGATACCACTAAATGTATCACCCCTTACTTGTACCCTACGCTGGAACTGGGTATGAGGCATTACCATACTTAACTTGCTCAAACATACAACATCGAATCATAAAATTTTATCTCAACTCTAAACTTTTCATTCGAGATCATAACATCCCTATTACAAGTCTACGGGACCCTAAACATACATACTAAATGGTTCGCGACTAAAACGAAAACTTTTGAACACTTAGAAAATTTTTGCTTAAAACAGGGCCACACGCCCGTGTAATGAGGGACACGCCCGTGTAGGCAGGCCGTGTGGTCACACACGACCATGTCCCTAGTCCGTGTGGATTTTATTTTTCATTTAGAAACTACAGGGGTTTTAACATGGCCGGACACACGCCCGTGTCTATGCCATGTGAGTGTGTCTATGGCCCATGTCCCTCACATGGCATAGACACACCGTGTCTTAGCCCGTGTGTAAAAACCTTGACATTCTATTTCTGACGTCATCATTTCCATAGGGCCACACGGTTGAGGCACACACCCGTGTCCTTAGACTGTGTGGTGAATCAAATTTCTAATTTCAGGTGCAGACTTCACACGGCCTGGGCACACACCCATAGCCTATGACTGTTTCTTCCACACGGTCGAGACACACGATCGTGTCTCAACTTGTGTGGTTACTACTGGGCATTCTGACTTGCCAACTTAGCATTCAGGGGGACACACGGCCAAACGACACGCCTATGGGGTAGACCGTGTGTCACACACGGCCTAGACACACGCCCGTGTGCCTACCTGTGTGGACAAGAACAAGGCTATTTGCCAAGCACTTTCTGCCACCCTACAAAACAACCACACTTATACTATTTCAGTGAAACATACATCATGACCATAAGGCACTTCTAATACCCAAAATCAAGGCATCCACACATAGGTTTACACTACATTCCTCATGTGTATATTTTATTCATTACTCTTTCCATCACACAAGCATGGACTTCATAAACTTCATCATCATTGAATATATAAACTTGTCAAGTATTGGCCAATTTCCAATGACCATGTACAAAATGAATTTAATGACATTAATAGCCACATATTGACTAACAAATATGACATAACAAAAAATAACCAAGTTCATATACATGCCACACTCAAAATAAATCAAACTTTGCTATACCAAAGAGAAGTTGATAGTGTGATTCCGAACTCCAACATCCTACGATCCCCGAGTTAGCTTGGTGATACTACAAGGAAAAGGGAAATGAGACGGGTAAGCTTAAAACTTTGTAAGTTTGCATGAAATAAATAACAATATATAGGCTTATGATAACATTTATACATTACATCGAGTAACAACTCAAATTCTCAAGCACATTGCAATAACTTACTCATGCTCATTCTTACCAATTACATATATCATATCGATCATATTTATCGCAAGATACTCATACACCTGTATCACTTCATCACATAACTTTAGCACTTTTATTCTCTTGAGCATATACCTAGCTCTTTGATATCTCTAACATAAACTTAGTTCTTTACCCGTTGAACTACTTGGAATATCGAGGGATACCTAATCTCATCATACATGTAACACATATCCAATTCCATATCCCAGATATGGTCTTATATGGGATCACATCTCAATGCCGATGCCATATCCCAGATATGGTCTTACACGGGATCTCATATCTCGATGTCGATGCCATATCCCAGATATGGTCTTATATGAGATCATATATCGATTTCGATGCCATGTCCTAGACATGGTATTACACGAGATCTCTCTTCGATGTCGATGCCATGTCCCAAACATGGTCTTATATGTGACCTTCTTTATCTCATGTTGTGACAATGGTATCATTACTATTCCTAATGTTCAACTTGGGCTTCAACTCAACATAATAGCATTATACTTTCATCGAGGTATCATTAATCAATTTTATAGAATTACTAAACATTTCTCATGATATCAAGCAATTAAGAATATAATAGCATTATGTAGCTTTAATTTCACACAAACTTACCTCGGTACCTAAATATGCCAATTTGCAAATCTAGTCCGAAACCTCACCTTTTCGTCGGTCAAGGTTAATTCCACGTTCTTCTTGATCTATAATAAAAAATTCACTCATTTGAATTACCACATTAATCAAGACATTTCAAAAATCATACTTTGGTAAAATTACCATTTTGCCCCTAATCTTTTACAAAATTATGATTTTATCGCTGGGCTCGTAAATCGATTCTAATCAAATTTCTTCCTTTAACAAGCCTGGCTAAACATTTATTACTCTTATAGCAACTCCCAATACTCATTATTTCACACATTTACCACCTATTTTACAACCTTTACAAAAAGGTCCTTTTAGGTGTTTTCATGGAAACACCTTTCACAAAAGTTGTTCATTTAACAACTAAGACTCATTTTCTTCCATAAAATTTCAGAAATCAACACTAATTCTCTCATGGAAAAACCCTAGGTTTTCAACCATTTTGCAAAATAGTCACCTCATTAGCTAGCTCAAGCTACAAGGGTCTCAAAAGTACAAAATTATCAAAGAATGACCATTAAAACACTTACTTGCAAGGAAAAAAACTTGGCTGAAATTTTTGAGTTATCAAACCCCTTATTTTGCTAAAAATTTCGGTGGAGAAGATGGAAATTTTATTATTACAAGTCAATTTAGTCACCAAATCTCCACCTGCCCTTGAAAAATCTCATTTTCTTGCCCTCTATGGCCGGCCACTCTATTTTAAAAGGTCTAATTGCACATTAAGGGCCTCCAATTAATATTCTATAGCTTTTAGACACCTTTAACTTGTAAAATAAAACTTTCACACTTTATGCGATTTAGTCATTTTTCACAATTGAGCATGAAATAACTAAAATTAATGCACCAAAATTTTCATGTACTCATATAATTATGATATAACTCATAAAATAATATAAAAATAATTTTCTCCAAACTAGGATTAGTGGTTCCGAAATTGCTATTCAACTAGCCCTTAAATCGGGCTATTACACAAACAATTCAAACTTTTGCGAGCAAAGGAGGAGGCACTCACCAATAGGAGCTAGAGTAATCACCATCAATCGGGTAACTTCTATCCTTATCTTTTTATTTGAGTGCTTGAGCTAGTAGAAATACAAGTGATTGGTTAGGAGCATGTACATTGGTTGCTTGTGTTTATGAATAAATTTGGCATGATGATAGGTGACTTTAAAATTTTTATTATTAGATTGCTAAGTTCTATGTTACACTGCAAAATAGGCATTAAGCAATCAATTGTACCAAGTGATATAGAAAATACAAGGAAACAAGCATACTAGTACTAATGATAAATGGTTGAATTTGTATTTATTTTGCTAAGTAAATTTGTGCATGTTGAGATATTTAGGGATGACCTAAGGCATTGTTTGGAACACATCTAGAGCCAAAAAGCTATCCTATTTATATTTTACCATTAGTACCATTTTTTGAGCTTGTTGACATCTATTGACGAACCTCATTAAAAGCCCTAAGCCTAAAAACATTAATTTGTATTTGTAACATCCCTTACCCGTATTTGACGCTGAAACTGGGTATGAGGCATTACTAGACTCACATCACAATCAATTACACAATTCCGAGTCATAAAATTTGTGTCCAAATTAAAACGATTCATATTCGATCATGAAGCCCCTATTACGAGCCTACGAGGCCCAAAACGTGTATTGAAAGTGGTTTGGGACTAAACCGAGAATTTAGGGAATTTTTATAAAACTTAGAAAATTTTTTCATGTTACAAGGCTCACACGCCCGTGTGGTCCAAGGGACATGCCCGTGTGACCCTGGAACTTGCCCGTGCTTTAGAGCGTGTTTGATTTAGGGGTGCTCTCTCACTTGTGCCACATGGTCGTGTCACATGCCCGTGTGCTAGGCTGTGTAGTACACACGATTGAGACACATGCCTATGTGCTCAATTCTGGACATTTTGTTTTGCAACAATTAAGGTGCAGGGGATACACGACAAATCACATGCCTGTGGGACAGACTGTGTGTCACACACGGCCTAGACACACACCCATCTGTCTACTCGTGTGGACAAAAATAAGGTTATTTACCAAGCCATTTTGCCACCCTCACTTGCACTCATCTACACAACATCACATGGCACAGATTCAAGCATATAAGAGCAACTAAACCACCACAACCAAGACAATAACATGTCATTCTAATGCCATTATTTATCATGCTTAGAATATCAACCTTTCTACACCAATTCATGCAAGACTCCACATTCATGGTTAAAACATATCAACTTTATATCTTTGTCTAACATATTCACTATATTTATTAAGCCCTAAATCAAACATACAAATTTCACATTCATTAGGCATACCATGATCTTATCACCATAGACATTGACATATATATGAATATACTTAGGCTTACAACCATGTTAGCCAATATGAGCCAACTTACATGGTCGAATAGCAAGCTTTGACAATCACAAGCCAACATATTGGCTACAATTACAATGACACATTTAAAAAAATGACTAAGTCCCTATACATGCCATAGACTTAAAATACTTGAATTCATTTATACCCAAAATGATAGCTTGATAGTGTGATAAGATCTCCGATGATCTCTAACTCGAGCTAGCTTAATAACTCTATAAGACATTGGAAAGGATGGGGGTAAGCTATATATATAGTTTAGTAAGTCCGTATGAAAGTAATAAGTAAATTTTACCAATCATTTACCAAGTCCGATAATATAAACACAAGATAATATAAATTGCTACAAAACTCACAATTATAATTTATTAAGACATATTGTTTGCTCAATCAATTTGCAAGCATATTTTAACATGTTTTGACATTAGCCTAATAACCGTAATCTCTCCATTATAACAAATTACCACAATCAACCAGTCATTTCATACCTCATAATAAACATGCACATTAATTACTAGTATTCACCTCTCAAGCATATACTTTAACGTCTTTCAATTGTTTAAAGCTCATATCTTTTCATACTTCCATAATCATTTTAATAGGCAATTATGCCAATTTTTCCTTTTTCTCATATCCGATAAATCATAATTTGCATGAATAAAACATGCTATATCATAACTCAATTTTGCCCGAAAGCCAATCACATAATCGTTAACCAAATTTATCATGAATTTTGTACATCACAAGTATTGACCAATAATCACAAGGTTCTCACAAATCATTCTCGTGGGAATCATGAACTCACAATTTCATGAAGTCAATACTTATAAAATTTACGTACATATCTATATCAATTCGTAGTACTTACATACTCTTACTCTTTTTTGACATACACATTGAATTTCCCGTTGAACCATTTGGAATACTAAAGGATACTCAGGGATCTCGTACACACAGTACCATACAAATGCTATATCCCAGATATGGTCTTACATGTAATCTCGTATCGATGCCAATAGCCCAGCTATAATCTTACACGAAGTCTCGTATCGATGCCATATCCCAGATATGGTATTACATGAAGTCTCATGTTTATGCCATATCCCAAATATGGTCTTACACGTAATCACAGTAACCCTAATGTCATGACATTTGTATCCTATCTATTCCTAAGGTTCAACCGAGACTTTCACTGTATCAAATCTCTGTCGATCATTTCTATAGTATCGTACTCAATAGCATTCACATTTTATTTCAAAAATGTAGCATTTACCACAATTATATCAATCAATCATTTATACACTTATAATTTAATGCTTATCAAACATACAAACTTACCTCGGCATAAAAATGACAAAAAGGACTAAATCATCAAATACTTGTTTTTCCCCCGTTCTAGGTCCGAACCTTGTTTTTCTTGATCTATAATATCACATTTAAATTATTTAATCATTATACTCTTCAAATCAGTCCACATTTCTCATTTATTCACATTTTTGTACTCATTTTATAACTTTTACAAATAAGTCCTTTTAGGCATTTTCACCGAAAATCACTTAGCAAAAGTCATTTATCATACACCAAACATGCATTTTCTACCATTAGACATCAAAATACACAAACATTTATCATGGGTAAAATTTTAGACCTTGACATCTCTTCAAATTGATGGTAGAAATAGAAAGATCGAGTTACAACGACTTCAAAAATGTAAAGAGCATTAAAAATGGGGCTAGAACAAACTTACAAACGAGCTTGGAAGCTTGAAAAACCCTAGCCATGGTTTCCCCTTGTGAATTTCAGCCATGGTAGGAAGATGGACAAAAATTAGCTTTATTTTGGCTTTTTAATTCATTTTAGTTACCAAATTACCAAAATGGCCTTAATGAAAAACTTTAGAAACATGCCAAACCATGTCCATTTTTGTGCACGAAATTAACCAACAGTCTAATTACCATTTAAGGACATCTAATTTAAAATCTCATAGTAATTGGACACCTCTAACATATAGAATTCAAGTTTTTCACTTTTTGTAATTTAGTCCTTTTGACTCAATTGAGTGCCCAAATGTCAAAATTTTTGAACAAAATTTTCATGAAATCGTTCCATAAAACTATAGACCAAAATAAATTTTTCTTCATCAGATTTATGGTCCTGAAACCACTGTTTCGACTAGACCCAAAATTGGGCTGTTAAAGTATTTACCTTTTTTCTTTGGTCCTTCATTGCACGATTATAGACATCTGGCCATATGTATTGAGGGTTAAGCATATATATCATGACGGAGTTTGTAAAAATAGAGTGAAATAGGACAAATTGGTGTGATATAGGAACTACAAGTTAGCCAAATGTGAGAAATAAAAAATGACATCCAAAAAGGAAATTAATATGAGTAGAAAAAGTTTTAAATAGTGAAAAAGCATTCATGAGAGAGATGTATTGAAAAAGAAGGAAAAGTCACAAAGTACACACAAAAAAAACTCGTTCATTAGTGCACAAAAACTTGTAAGGCTAGCTGTAGTTACTATGTCATGCTATGACTTCCTATATATGGAGAGACAAGGATGGTGAGAGAAGGAGAAATAAGATTGTGAGCGGGTGAGGTCACTAAGCGGGGGGAATAGGGGTCAAGACAATGTGCCAAACTATTTTTGTGTTTGTAACCCTTTTTGATGCTTACAATTTTTAAATTTCATACCTATCATAAGCCCCAGAATGTTACAAGATGAAAAGTCCTATGTGACCTAAACATCCTTATGCATGAATAGACATCATACTAAACATATGCATAAATGACTATTTGTATTCTACTCAGAGAAATTAAAGTCCTAAGCCTTAGAATGTTACAAGCTGAAGAGTCCTTTGTGACCTAAACATCCTTATGCATGAATGGACATCATATTAAACATACGCATAAATGACTATTTGTATTCTACTCAGAGAATCAAAGTGTAACACCCCTAACCCATATCTGTCGTCAAAACAGGGTTTCAGAGTAGTAACAAAGTTTATAGAACCTTTACTGTTAATCTATGTCAATCATTATTCATTTTCTAAGATTATTCAGAACGTCCCTTAAATGGACCCTCGAGACCCAATGCGAGCATTAGAATCTAGTCGGGACTTAATCGAAAACTCTAAGAATTTTTTACGAAATTTCAAAATGTTTTTAAGTTACAGGGCTCACATGCTCGTGTGGTCTATAGGACAAGCCCATGCTATAGGCCGTGTTCGACCCCGTGTAACTCCCTGACTTGTGCACACGGCCATGCCACACGCCCGTGTGCTAGGCCGTGTGGTTAATTAAATTCTTTCAAAATTGGGTGCAGGTTTCACACGGCCAAGACACACGCCCGTGTTCTAGGCCATGTAGAACACACGAATGAGACACACGTCCGTGTCTCTGCCCGAATGCTCAATTCTAAGCATTCTATTTCTCAAATTTAAGGTATAGAGGACACACAGCCTAACCACACGCCCATGTACCAGGGCGTGTGCCACACACAGCCAAGACACACACCCGTGTAGACAAAATAAAGCCATTTCTAGCTTCATTTCTCACCGAAAATCACACCAATGTCCTGCACTAAAACTCACATCCATAAACCAACCAATTCAAGCATTCTAATTAAGAAATTTCCATCATTCACATGGCACCTCATTACATGCATACATGTTTATAATCTTACCTTGGTTTAATCTATATATTAGACATAATTTGATGAACTACTTAACATGTATGAAACTACCATGGTATGACATTGCAAGTATATCAAAACAACCAATACTAGCCATTCCAATGGCTAGATTACAAGCATCATTTTCAAGCCAACAATGGCCAAGTTATCCTATTCATGCCATTATACCAAAATGATTTTACTATATATGCCCAAATAAGCTAGTAGATAGTGTGACGATGCTCCAATGATCTCCAACCTTCGCGAGCCTCCGAGCACTATAAATCAGGGGAAAATAAAATGGAGTAAGCATTACATGCTTAGTAAGTTCGTATAATGGAAACTGAAATTGCCAATCCCGTTTATTAAATCTACACATACAACATCATGTTTTCCATCCATTTGGCAAAATTGCCTAAACACAAACATTCAATCAAACATGTTAATCCAAATTTGTCATGTACATTAAATAACACAGATGAGCTCATCATGCAATATTCTCTCAAGCCGTTATTCATTTCATCTAATAATTCTCTTATCATGCCAAGAGTTTTGTGTCTGTTGAATCATTTGAATTTTGATGGATGCTCAAGTAGTTTACTCGAGGTGTATGATTCAATAACCCATCAATTCTTATTCAAGAGTACCCATTAGGGCACTTAATCAAAAAATATACTCTAGAGTCACATATCATAGAACAAGATTACTAGTCTAGGCTAAATCCTAATTGTAACACATGCTCGAGAGGGATTATATCAGGATTACCCGTCCAGGCTAAATATTTCCTATAATGAGTTTAGTAGGATTACTCGTCCGAGCTAAATCTACCAATAACAAATGAAGGACCTCATTCATTTCGGGGAAAGCACATATATTCATTGAAATTTAATATTCAACAGAACTTAACCCTTTTCAACAATTTCAATCAAGCATTCATTTCTCATACATAAATAATAATCAATTTCATACAAAACAACATTTAATTTAACATAATTACATGCTCGATTAAGTTACACGAACTTACCTCGACACTTGTTCGCGTATATAATCTACTAATCCGAAACCTTTTCTTTCCTCGGTCTAACCTCAAATTTGTGTTGTTTGGATCTATATAAATAACTTTGATCATCAATTTCACACATTTCATATTCTTTTGGACTAAATTTAAGTCCTAGAAAAAATTACCATTTTACCCCTAACTTTTCCATAAATTCCAATTTCATCCCTAGGCACGAAAAATGAAATTTATACAATTTAATCCCTATTCCAAGCCTAACCAAAATTTCAATATAGAATTTACAGCACATATTTTCTATAAATTTCAAAATTTTTCATCAAATTTCACAACTTTACATTTTAGTCCCTAAATCGTGTTTTCATAAAAAATCACTTTGTAAAAGTTATTTATCTTTCAACAACCTTTTATTTTCTACCATAAATTTTTTATTTTTCAGCATATACATCCATGTCCTAATTTCCATACTTTGATAACTCTTCAAATTGATCCCTCAAATAGATAGATTAAGCTATCCCGATTTCAAAAATATCAAAATTACTAAAAACAGGACAAGAAAACTTACCCAATTAAGCCATGAAAGTTTCCTCTCTCTCTCTCCTAGGGTTTCCATTTATTTTAGGTTGAAGATGACATGAAAATAATATGATATCTTTTATCATCTTTTAATTAATTTAATTATTACAATTTCTAATTTAGTCCTTGCCCTTTTTCTAAAATTCCATGGATGAGTCACCAAAATATCTACATACTTTTCTTTAATGGTGTAATTACCATATAAGGACCTCAAGTTTTGAATTCCATTGCTATTTAATCCTCATAGCTACTAGAATTCAACTTTTGCTTTTTATGCGATTTAGTCCTTCTCGTAATTAAGCACATAATCAATAAAATTTTCTTATCGAAATTTTCACATGACATTTTTATCATAATACAGACCATATAATAAAATGAAAATAAATTTTATTTTGGATCGGATTTGTGGTCCTGAAACCACTGTATGGGCTGTTACACTAAGTACTTGTACGATTTATTGAATGTTCCTACAGGTGAGACCCTTAATACTTGTATATTTTGTAACATACTAAACTTTGAGGTTTTAGATCGAAAGTGGTAAGCCAAATATTCATCATGTTAAAGTTGTTAGTAAGCATGAAATGCCTAAGTCATATGCTTCGAAGTCAATCCTTGTATGATATTTGCTCAAGGGTCATCATTTTTGTTTGCCATTTTTATTTATGTTGCTTGAGGACAAGTAATGACTTAAGTGTGGGGGAGTTTGATCTGCCATAAATCGATGTAGCAAATTAAACTAGTTTTCACATTTTAGGAGTTTGAATACGAACATTTTTGTTATATTTTAGCTAACTTTCTTTAGCTTTACTTACATTTAATAAAATGTGTAAATTGTGTCTTTTATTGACCTTAAGGGCCGAATGAGGCCTAAGGGAGAATTAACGTACCATGTGAGTGTGCAAGAGACCATTAGAAGGAATTTTAGACCGACAATGGATGCTATGTCACAACACGGGAGGCCTGATGTCGCAACATAGAGAGCAGAATGGAAAAAGTACGAAACTGCCTTTGATGTCGCTACACCGATTGAGGTGTAATGACATACCCTTAAAGATGTATCAAGGAGAAGTATACTGCCACCTCTGTCGCATAGGTCCTGATGTGTCGTGACATCGACTAGAGAATGGAAACTAAACACGAAAGAGGGGAATTTTGGTCTGCACAATCAAATTTAAAGCTTGAGAACATCAGTTGTCCTAGGGTTAAGGACGACGACCACCTAAAAACTATAAACATGCTCCTTTGGCACATGTTATGGACACCATTCGATTAGGTTGGATTTAAGTTTCGTTTTCTTGCTTTCTTAGGTTTTTTAGAGTTTAGTTTATTTATCTTTGTTTTATTTCAAGATATCTGAATTGTGAAGGAGATCAAATTTTGTGGATTCACATTTATTATCAATATCATTAAGGATGCTCTTAAACTCTTTACTTCAATTCATTCATTACGGTTAATTCTTCCATCTATTCTGTAACACCCATAACTCGTATCCATCACCGGACTAGGGTTACAAGGTATTACCGGTCAAATCATAACATCATACCATCATGGCTCAAACATTAACACATTATAGTAATCGATAGCACAAAGTCCCATTAATAGGTCTTCAAGACCTTAAACATACATTAAAGAAGGTTCGGGACTAAACCGATCTCATTCAGAAACATTACAAAACTTAGAAAAATTTCATCTTAAACAAGGCATACACCTGTGTGGCTAAACCGTGTGCCCCAAACGGTCGTGCCTCAGACCATGTATTACCTCATGTGCAACACTGAATAGAATCACACGGCTTGTCACACACCCGTGTGTCTGGCCCATGTGCAACACTGACTCAAATCACATGGCCTGTCACATGCCCGTGTGTCTGGCCCGTGTGCAAGTCTGACTTGCATTGAATAAAGACAGTAACGGACACAGGCGAGACACAAGCTCGTGTGCTCACCCATGTGGACAATTATAGGCCATTTACAAGGCCAAATTGCCACCCGAATTGGGTCATCCCTACATGCTCAAATCCAACATCATTTAACATACAATCATTCATCATCTCAACTACCAAATCAAACATGAAACATGCCATTCGTATTTCATCAAAACATACCATATAAACCATTCTCACACTTCACAAACACCATTTATATATATCAAAACATATACCAAAATCATTCCCCAACCTTACTAGCCTATACATGCCATAAATACAACTTCCAAAAAGGTACCAAAAATAGATGTCCGATAGTGTGATTGAGTTGTTGAAGATCTCCGGATCTGAGCTAACTTTAATGACACTGTAAAACAGAGAAGGACTTCACACAATAAGCTTTAAAGCTTAGTAAGATCATAATATAGCAAAATTAACACAACAATTCAAATTAGCTATGCAAAATTAACTAACACTTAGTTCAATTCACATCACTATCTAATCTCATCCATGACTATTGTTCACTTTCACACCATATCTATAGTTTCTTGAACAAGTATTTAAAATGCTACTCAAACCAACCCTTTCCATCATTCATTTATCTCATACACAATATCATCAACCACATAGGTTCTGTACATACCTGTACCATCACGTATTTATTATATCACATTTACCACTCAATGCTTAATTCCATAATTCATTCGATACTCTTTAAACATTTGATGAATTCACACATTCAGTGCCATTTAATTAGCCAAAGCTACAATAGTATCACACACTTAGTGCCATCACTTTAAATCTAAGATATTTCAATATCGCACACACAGTGCCAACTATTATAACCAATGCATTTCTTTATCTCGCACACTTAGTGCAATTCATTGTAGTAGCCATTATATTTACGCACACATAGTGCTACATTTCTTTGAATTCACATTTCACATTTCTAGTTATTTCATAACAAATAAACATTGTTTAAGCAGTTTGTATTATACACGAACTTACCTCGGATGTTGAAACACGATACAAGTCGATCAATCGAGCACCTTGTTCTTGCCCCGATCTAAGTCTAAATTTCTCTTGTCTTGATCTATACATATTCAAGTTTAACTCTTTCATTCATCAAATCATTCAATTCAATCTAAATACACATATTTAGGGTATTTTACAAAATAGCCCTCAAATTTTCACATTTTGACATTTAAGTCCCTATTTTATAAAATCACCAAATACACATAATTTCATTATAAACATGCTTAGCCAAATTTTCCCCTAGCTCATATAAGCCCACATATTTCATTTATTTCACACTTTAGTACCTCAATTCCTCATTTTCACAATTTAGCCCAAAATAGTCAAATTCATCAAAAATTCAAAGACAAAATATGTTAATCTATCACATATCTTTCATATTTTTATTAACTATCATCACAAAGCTTACTAAATCATCAATGGCATAACTCAAAATTATCACCAAATTCTAAAATTAAGGTATGGCTTGATAGTATGCTAAGCAACGATCACAAAAACGTAAAAATTATCAAAACTAAAATAAAACATACCAAAATCAAGCCAAATTCTAATCGAACCCTAAAACTCTTTTTTTCCTTAGTAATTTTGGCAAGAACAAGATGAATGCATGGATTTTTTAACCTTTGTTTTATTTAATATTCATTAATACATAGTTTACCATTTTACCCTTAATTAATAAACCATTAAACCATCAAATATTAGACCATTTATGTCCATCCCCACTATCAATGGTCTATTATCAACATAAGGACCTTTCATTTAAGAAGCCATGCCAATTAAGTACTTTTAACAACTAGCACACAGCTTTTGCATTTTATGCGATTAAGTCATTTTTCACAATTCAACACACAAACGATAAAATTTTCACATAGAATTTTCACACATGTTTAATCACATATTGTAAACACCAAAAATAATATTTAAATATTTTTCTAATCTTAGATTTGTGGTCCCAAAACCACTATTCGACTAGGGTCTAAACCGAACTGTTACATATTCCATGCTGTTTATGAAAGCCATAAGGAACTAATCCCTCTATGGAGGATTAGCGAGTAGAGGTATGATTTGTTAAATATTTTGTAGGGTCACTCAATGGATTAGCTATTTGGGAAAGGAAGAATATCCAGATAAATTGAATGAAACTACAATAAGAGAAGATATAGAGCTAGTTGGGAAATTATCTAGTGAATAAATAAATCTAATAGGCATCAAACTTATTGTCCTAATAATCTTGAGTCATTCTGATAAGACAGAAGAAAAAGAGCAATATAACACAGACCCACCAATAGAGACAATTATGTTCACAGCTAGCTTAGTAGAAGAATGTCTGTCACTTTAGGAATTCATAGAGCAAAATAAAGAGAAACCAACAGCCCCTGTTGTCAAGCTTGAATCGACTATCTTTTGCATTCTTTAGTTTTATACCAGGCACCTCAGAAGTTTAATGTTCTAGGAATTTTCCAGATGTTGACAAGAATTGGTTAAATATATATATATATATATATAGGACTTATGATCATATAGTAAAATTCAATCAAACCGAAAACTGATGAACATAGGCATTGAGCTACGGGCGCCACGAAATATTCAATTCTCACAATAACCATTCAGTAGAATTATCTACAACCAAATGGATGAATTTAAAAGCTTGTAAAGTCAGTCTTAGATAAGCATAAATCTCTTTGCCAATCATTCAAAACACAGTCTTAAAAAGCTATTCCTAATTGATGAGATGGACAGAAACACAATGAGTGACAAGTATGAGCCGCAATTCTCAACTTTCTTATGAAGAAG
Source organism: Gossypium rotundifolium (assembly GCA_025506655.1). Classification (NCBI taxonomy): domain Eukaryota; kingdom Viridiplantae; phylum Streptophyta; class Magnoliopsida; order Malvales; family Malvaceae; genus Gossypium; species Gossypium rotundifolium. The sequence goes on from CP106724.1 coordinate 174,592,155, forward strand.
AGCATCAAGCAACAATTATAGTGGTTGCATGGTAATGTGGTCCTATAAACAATTAATAGTTATGATTTGCAAAAAGAATTGTCGATGGTTAAAGCAAGCCAAAAAGGCAAGTTCAGAGAGAGAGCTAATCGCAAAAGAATAGATTGGTACGATGGGTGTTGGACCAATACAAGCAAAGACAACTTACAAGGAGCATCTCGATGCATATTGACTGAGTTGTCGGACGAGTTTGGTAGCAAGGCCTAACATTTTTACATAATAACTTTTTCTAACTATAGAAAATTGTATATTTTTGCTAACCAATTAATAAAAATATTACAGGAACTGTAGAGACAAGCTTATTGAGCATTTGAAAGCACTTTGAAGATTGAAATTTTGGGAAAATAAGGTCAACATCGCTACATAGGTATTTCGTGTCACAACACCTTGGTCAACCACAAGAATTACAAAAATCATATCAATGTTGCAACACCACTGTACTATGTCATGACATGGCAAACAATTTTCTAAGATTTCAAAAATAGCAGGGTGTGTCGCGACGTCGAACCCCGGTGTCGCGACATCGTTGCAATTTTTGCAGGGTTGACCTGACCCATTTGCGCGACCGACAACTTATCCTTTAATTTAACTGGTTTTTAAATTTTAAAACCCTTGTTTTTAACTTAAAAATGCATTAAACTTCACATTCTAAATTCTTTTAAACCACTAAACTCTTCTATAAACCTCCAAACTTTAAAACCCTTTCTATTTTAAACCTTAAAAAAAACCAAATCTCCATTGCAATTTCTAAAGCTTTATTTGGAGTTTCATTAAGCACTTGGAGGAGCAACAAAAATATTCGTTAGGAAGTTGAGGTTATGGAAAAATATTTTCTTGAATTGCAAGGGAGACCATTAATTCAAGAATGAGGGTTCAAATCCTCCATGGTCCAACGCAAAGAAATTTGGATTCTGGTGTGATACCATCAATGGGAGCAGTTCTATGTCACTCCCACCAAAAACACCATCATACCTGTAGTGTAGGAATTTTACGCATCCCTCATGGATTAAATAATTAAGGGCATGTATGGTGAGGTTTTAAGTGAGGTAACAGTGCGAGGGGAGGAAGTTCCAATATCCCCTAGTGATATTTGGAAATTTTATAACATTCCATATTATGAGAAAGATTTTATTGATAGCGTAGATTTGGAAAATTTTCAAAATATTGATATGGGGGATGTTATAAAATATTTGACTCAGGGTAGTGTAATTGGAACTATAGGCTAGATACGGGGCTAATAACAAATTTTAATCAGGTGATGATGTTTCCTGTAACGCCCCAGAATTTGGGCCTAGAAGTATTGGGCCTTGAGAAAGGGAACGGTTAGGAAACTGTGCATAAAAGTTTATGTGAGCAAAAAAATGACACAAGGAGGCATGTGGTCTAGTGGTTGTGGTGTCATTAAGGTTGAAAGGGAGCCTGGGTTCAAGTCTTGACTTTAGAAAAATTTTAGTTTTTCCTCTTAAGTAAACCTTGACTCTGGACTGTAGGCTTTAAAAGAAATTGTGTTGTAATTTGACACAAGAGGAGCTTGTGGCTTAGTGGCAAGTGGCGTGTGACACAGCTGAGAGGTCTAAGGTTCAGGTCATGGCAAGGTAAAAAGAGTATTTATTTTGCTCTCTTGCCATGTGAGAAGCAGAAGTCGACTAGAACTTTGCAAAGTTAGAATTTTAATTGGTCAAGGAGAAGGTTGTGGAGAGGATTATGGAAGAATTTGAATGAAGTTCAAATTGGATGGTTGAGTGATTTGTGGAGAGATTTGTGGAGGGATGTTGGGAGAGATGAATGGAGGGAAAAGAGGAGTTTGAAAGGGAGAGGAGTTGTAGCCGAATAGGTACTCTGACCACAAGGAATTCGGCTGGGGAGTTTTGGGAGCTCCTCTTGCTATTTATTTTGGGTTTTGGAATTTTTGTTCTTTTTTCATCTTTGTTTCTAAAGCTGTGGAGTTCATTTTCTACTCTTCTCTCTAGCCTCTAGTCCACCGATTTTTGCCCTTCATTCCCCTTTTTTTTTAATTTGTATTCTCCTCTTTGGACGGGGAGCACTTGTCTTTCCTTTCATAAACCCTTTCAGTTGCCTAGCCATACTTGTGGATCAACTCATACCTTCTTCTCCTCTTCCTCTCTCAACTCTTATGCCCTTCTTGTTTTGGCCAAATCTTCTCTTCTCTTCTTTTTGATCCTTGGCCATTTCTTGCTGAAGATCTGAAAACCCCTTGATCTATTGGTAAGTGTTACAGTTTGTTCTCCCTAGCCGAACATTATGATGTTCTCCTAGCAAAGGTTTGGCTTATGTATCTCTTAGGCCAATCATTTGTGTCTCCTCTTTTCCACCATGAAGAAATATTCCTTTAACACTTCTTTTTGTATGAATGATGCTAGGGACTCAAGTTCATAACAAGGTGTTAGGCCAACTACTTATCCCCTACAAGGGGTATCTCTTTTATTGGTAAGTGTTTTAAGTATTAGATGTATTCATGTGGGATTTTAGATTCCCATGAATCGGTTTACGGTTTCATGTAAAGGGAAAGCATTGGAGAGAATACGTGGTTTTGGAATAAGAGGGGTACTGCGATTGGTGGTTTGGTAAGTAGTTATGATTTGATTAAACGTTCTAATATTATGATTATGGATTAACAATGGTTTTGGACTAATAAAGGGTTTTGTTTTAACCGTAGCCTCTCAACTTCAGAAGCATCTCAGCCACAACTCCTTAACAGGTGTGTAATTGTCCACACACATTGATTGAACCGTAAATCGGAAAAAGTCAAAAAGCCAGAGAATACGACACTTGATGCCACACGGGCGTGCGATCACATGTATGGTAGTCCAAGCCCACGAAACATGGGCATTTGATTGTAGAGGCCACCATGAGCGATCTCATAGGCTTAGGCTGTTTTGGGCCACGTTGGGCCGAAATGGGCAATGTGGGACCAATGGGCTCATGGTCCCCACACGGATAAAATCCACATTAAGTGGCAATTATTGGACTAGGCTATGTAGTTTGCATAGCTGTGACTGAATTTGGGCTAAATGGGCCACACGAGCATATAGGTCCATTTGGGCCTAATAGCGGGTTTTGGGCCCGTATACACTGTTCTGGTCGTGTAGGTTAGCTGAGTTACTCGAAGCGATGATAGAACCTCTAAGAGGTCGTAATAAGTACTGTGACCCCAATATTGTAAAATTACCGAAATACCTCTGTAGGACAAAATGACTGTTTTGGCCTTATGGGTAAATGACTAACTTAGACTATGAATTTAACTGATTTGACTGTGATCTTATGACTGTGTTTTAACTGACTTGACTATGGTCGTGTGACTGATATGCTTTTAATATATGTTTAAATGACCGTTACTGAGCATTGTCATTCTGCAAACATCTGTGATGATTGAGCATGACATACACGACATTTTGCATGGGGTTGGGACATTGTTACGGAGGAAGTGTACGGCCCATTGCCATTCTATACAAGGCTTTCAGCCTTTCTGCAATATTTATGGATTTTAGCCGTTCTATTAACCAGCAGCGATGCTCCAATATTTATGGCTTTTAGCTGTTCTATCTACTGCGCCGAGCTGTTCTATTGACTTAGTGCCGTAACCGGTGCTAAGCTTGGTGTGTTGGCTGGGTGGGTCGATTTTATCCCCACATGGTGTGTTGGTTGGGAAATGTGGTGTATTGGTTGATTGGGCTAGATTACCCGCATATCTCGCATCGATCTCGATTTTGTAATGGGCTTAGATCCATCTAGTTCTGTTAATGGGCTAAGGCCCTCCTAATACTGTGTCTGTGATGGGCTTAGGCCCAGTCTATTTCTGCATACCGCATATCTGATTGTTTGTATTATAAGGGATTATACACTGAGTTTTCAGAAACTCACCCTTCTATCTAACTATACAGGTAATCCCCAGCCTTAGGCGATTTGGAGCCGCGAGAGACTCGGAGGTGGCTACACGATCACGACGCCTCATTGAGACCTTTATTTGAATTTTATATTTTGGGTATTAATTACATTATAAGGCCTTTGAGGGATTAAATTTTTAAATGGGCTTTAGATTTCCTTATTTAAAGCGCTAAAGACAAAATTTCAAAATTAACAACTATTTTCAAAAACACTTAAAAAGATGTTTTATATTTCAAACTTTAGTAGCTTCCACGATTGGAATAACCTAAAGTATCAATGCAAGGCATTAAGTAAACGTTTTTGACGAGATGATTTGCTAAACTCGAGTAAAAGGATTTAAACATAGAAATTAACTTTGAAACGACAAACTCAATTTTTGAAGGACGCTTTGATGTGACACGCCAGATTCGGCCATAACGTTTGGGCCAGGTTTGGGGTGTTACATTTCCTATCACCAAAATGTGGATGCAATTCATTGGCACCAGAATTGCACCTGCATTAAATGTTTCTAACGTTAATGTCTTTCGAGTTAATTTTCTATATGGTAAACAGATCTGTGTAGGGTGTTAGATCTTTTAAGAAATGAAATGATGCATACAGAGCCAGAAAACTAGACTTTTATTTCCTTATCTAGTGACAGCACTATGCCGAAAGGCAAAAGTACCAATGAGCGAAAATGAGCAATTTGTGAAGCCAACGCGGAGCATAATCGGAGATACATTATATAGATAATACATTGAGCTTCACGAAAGTAAATCATTGATTGGAACCAAAGGAGGAAGGATAAAAAGGACGTTCCAACATCGATAAAATGGCGAGATTAGGAGAAGGTTAGAAAAGGAGCCAGTGGAAGCACATAAGCAAAGCTCGATAGGATGATTAGATGGGTGCAGGAGACAGGACCAGTGCTCTAAGAATTTACAAGAATGAATGGGTTACACACTCTAAATTACCCTAAGGATATGTTTAGCTTGACCCCAACTCATTATGATTAGGGGGCTAATCCCGAGGAGGAAGGTGTTACTCAAGAGTACCCTAGGACGGAAGAAGAATATAAAGCAGCATTCTAGGCAGAACATTCAAAACAAAAAGGGCCTGTCTTTCACAACCTGGAATGACAAACATGTTCCATAGGTGGGAGCTCCCATCAACAATACGGCTCTGGAAAGGGCAAGGCACTGATAGAGTAGAAGCGTGCTATTCCCCTAGATGATTCGGAAGAGGATTGAATTTTAATTCTTTTTGATGCATTTGACTGGATTGTACTAAATTTTATGGATGATAATTTATTTTTGAGTAAGTAGGAGTAAGAGTAATAGTAGATTGTTAGTTGCTTTGTATTTTGTTTAAATTTTCTATGTAGGAACCCAACACAAAGGAGACATATCAATTTAAGTTATTAACGAACAAAAGAGGAAACACCACCATTAATAGTTGGATCAACCACGATCAATTGAGTAACTTTCTTTTTTATCTTTTTATGAGTCACACATTGAGGACAATGTGTCAACTAAAATGTAGGGGAGTAATAGAGAAAATTTGTGTTAAATTTTTATACTTTGCTCTTGATTTTTCTTGTCATATGTGTGCTTGAGCTTGTAGAAAATAAATAATTGGTTAGGAGCATATAGATAGGTTGCTTGTGTTTACAAATAAATTTGGCATGATGATAGGTGATTTTAAATTGTTGATCATTAGGCTACTAAGTTCTATATGTTACACTGTAAATAGGCATTAAGTAGTCAACTGTACCAAATGATATAGAAAATACAAGGAAACAAGCATGCTAGTATGAATGATAAACGATTGAATTTGAGTTTGTTTGGTTGATTAAATTTGTGCATGTTGACATATTAAGGGATGGCCTAAGGAATTGTTTGGAACATATCTAGAGCCAAAAAAAGCTGACCTATATTTATCCACCTTTAGTACCAATTTTGAGCCTGTAACACTTCTTGATGAACCATATTACTAGACCCGAGCCTAAAACATTAATTTGTATTTGCCCTTTTCTTTGGTCCTGAACTGCACGACTATAGATGTCTAGCCATACATATAAGGGATTAAGTAGATACATCACGACGAATTTTGTAAAAAGAATGGAATAGGAAAGGTTGGTGTGATATGGGAACAATAGGTTAGCTTGAAAGTGAAAAACAGAAGAAATTTTCAAAAAGAAAAGTAATACGAGTAGAAAGAGTTCTTGAAAAGCAAAAAGCATTCATGAGTAAGGTAAATTGAAAAAGAAAAGTCAAAAAGTAACAAGAATAAGAAAAAAAACTCATTCATTAGTGCACAAAAACTCGTAGGCTAGCCGTAGTTACTATGTTATGCTATGATTTCCTATGTGGAGAAACAAGAAAGGTGAGAGAAGGAGAAATAAGGCGGTGAGAAGGTAAGGGTCAGTAAAGGGGAAGAATAGGGATCAGTATGATGTGCCAAACTATTTTCATGTTTATAACCCTTTTGATGCTTACTATTTTTGAGTTACATACCTATCTTAAAGTTCAGAATGTTACAAGCCGAAAAGTCCTATGTGACTTAAATAACTTTATGATTGAATGGACATCATATAAAATAATCGCCTAAATGACTATTTGCATTCTGCTCTGATAATCAAGCTACTTGTATGATTTATTGACGGATACCTATAGGTAAGACCCTTAAAGTTTGTATACTTTGTAATATACTGAACTTAGATGTTTGGTCAAAAGTGGTAAGTTAATTTTTCATCATGTTAATATTGTCTGTGAATATGAAATAACTAGTCATGTGATCCAAAGCCAATAATTGTATGATATTTTCTCAAGGGATTTATTTTATTTTTCTTGTTTTCATTTGTGTTGATTGAGGACAAGCAATGACTTAAGTGTGGGGGTCTTTGATCTACCGAAATTCGGTGTAGCGGATTAAACTAATTTCCAAACTTTAGGAGCTTGAAAGCAACCATTTCTATTAGGTTTTAGTTGTGTTTTCATAAGTTTTCATTCAATTAGTAAAATGTGCAAATTAAGTCTTTTATTGACCTTATGGGTCAAATAAGGCCTAAGGGTGAGCTAATGAACTTTGTAAGTGTGCAGGAGACCATTAGAAATTGGTCGCTATGTCACAACATGGAATGATCAATGTCGCAACATAGGGAGCAAAATGGAGAAATCATGAGACTGAATTTGATGTCGCGACATAGCTTAAGGGTGTTACAATATACCCCTAAGATATCTCAGGAGGACTATACTGACTCCTGTGTCACGACACAGGTCCTGGTGTGCCGCGACATTGTCTCTGGATGAGAATTAAACATGAGCCAAGGGGCATTTTGGTCTGCACAATAAAACTTAAAGCTCAAAAATGTTAGCTAACTTAGGGTTAAGGACGAGACCACCTAAAATCTATAAATAGGCTCATTTGTCACATGTTATGGGGACCAATTCCTTAGTTTAGTTTTCTACTTGAAATTCTAGTTTAGATTTTATTTCTTTTAGGGTTTTAGATTTATTTTCCAGTTGTTCTTGTTTTATCAGAGATCTAATTTATGAAGACAATCAAACTCGGTGGATTCATATTCATCTTTAATAAAAATCAGATGTTTTCCTAAACTCTATACTTCAATTCATTTATCATGTTCTCTCTTTACATCAATTCCATATTGTTTATGAAAACTATGAGAAACTAATCCCTCTATGGGGGATTAGCAAGTGGAGGTATAATTTGTTAACTATTTTATAAGGTTACTTAACGGATCAACTGTTTGGGAAAGAAAGAACCTAAACGCTAGGCTTGACAACCCTAAGAAGTCATCAAGGTGGGAATTAACCCAAATTTGGAATGGCCTATCCATGAACACCTTCATCTCAAACTGGTTTGGACTGTGAGGTCTGAAGATAAGTAGTCCTTGCTGACTCATTATTTGAGTGGAAGGTCGAAAAATCCTACTGGGATAGTGACTATTTTATTGACAAGGAACTCAAAGTGACAGTTGATGGGGATTACCCAAGCGAGCTAATCACCCATAATCAAATGTGATTTATTCTTTTTTTATCTCTTTATTTTATTTTATTTTATTATTATAAAAATCTTAAAAACTTTTTTATTTTACTTTCATACTATAACTAAATTAAAGTACTAATTATATATTTTAGTGTTTAGGCTAAAATTAATCTAACACTCGCCTCCCTTAGGTATGATCCTCGAGTACTCACCTACTGTTGTAACTATATTACAACTGGACTGCTTACTTGCAGATACTACCTCATATATCTGTATCTTTTACAGCAGTATTCACCCTCTAGACGTTAGTACATCCAGAGGCGATCAACATGCCAATTTGGTTAGCAACTAACATACCCTACCAATGGCTCTTCATCTCTGAATACCGAGTTTATATCTATAATAACCCGTTTTTTAGTGGTGTCAGAAACAGTGGTTTCGGGGCCACCAAATCTGACAAGTAAGTTCGTAAATATTATTATTTAATATATACGAGTCAAATGTGATTTTAAAAAGGTTTTTGATTTGACAATTTATGTTATATAAGCGATTTATTAAGTTCAAGTGGTAAGACCCTAAAGTCAAGTGGTTTTAGAAAATGAGGTATCGGGACATTGTTTCTATAAACAGAGCCATAAATATTTTTATAAATATTTACGGAGTGTCATTAAGGTGGTATTGAAGTTTCGTTGGAAAATTTCAACGTTTCGATAGTTAATTAATTAAAAAGGACTAAATCGTAAAAGATGTAAAATTTTATCACTATTTGATTTGAGTGATTAAATGGTTAATTGAATAAAACAAAAGGGACTTAAATGTTAATTAGACCATTCAAGGTGTTAGTGGACAATAATGGACATGAATTTGATGTTTTATTTAATTATTAACCATGGTTAAAATGGTAATTTGATAGTTAAATTAAAATAAATAAAACCAAATTGTTTATTCATCTTCTACATTGTCTTCTTCACCGATTATTATGGGAGAAATAAGCCATTTTTAACCTTGGAGTTTTGGCAATTTGAAAAGCCAAATTGGTAAAATAATTTTTCACTCGTTTTTTAAATTTTTATGTTTTGAGATCGTTGTAACTAGGTCTAGCTAGCCCGTACCTTCGATTTTGAAACTGTTAAAGATTTTGAATGTTTCCATTGATGAACCTTGTGATTTTAGATGTTAAATGATGAATTTGAGATATTAATTGTTATTTAAAATATTTTATTAAGTGATTTTTGATAAATTTTTGATTAGGGATTAAATTGTTAAAATAGTAAAAGTACAAGGATTTGATGTGAAATTTTTGTATGAATGGGATGTTTTGGATGCCATAAGTATTCTTCTAGGCTCAATTTTGGGTAAAAATGGTTAACTTGCATATTTTAGGCTGAGGGACTAAATTGAATAAAAGTAAAACTTTAAGGGTAAGTTTGTAAAAATGTCAAAAATGACCAAATTGAATGAAATGCATTGTTTTACTATATAAAATAATAATTGAATGAAATTATTAATTTAGATTAAGATCGGGTAGAAAATCGAGGAGAATAGAAAATTACCAAAATGCCCCTGTACTTTAACATTTCTGCAATTTAGCTAGGTAAGTTTGTGTGAACTATAAATACTTAAACGTGAGTTAAATTGACTATTTAATGTGCTATTATATTGTACATGAATTAATATATAGATATTGTTATGCATTTTTTTATGTCATGAAACGATAGAAATTTAACTACGTACGACGACTTCCAAGCCCCATTTGAACCTTAGAAATTCGTAGGATACAAATGACATGTCATTAGGGTTTACATGATTCAGGTGCTGGTCTTGAACGTCCTACCGATGGCTAAGGTCTGGCATGTGTTGCAAATACTCCACAGCACGTGTGAGCAGCATCATGTAGCTACGTTTCAACCCACAGCTCGTGTGAGCAGGCCTATTTTCATAGCTTGTATGAGCATATATGTACAGAAATTGACGAATTAAAGTTATATGAGTTAGCACACTTTGTGTGAGCTATCGGGTATCCAACGGTATTCTAAACGGCTCAACAGGCATGATTTGAAAGGAAATAGTAAGAGTTCGATATGAACTAAGACATGTTCACATATGAATTGCATTGAATTTGTGATACATGGATAAAATTAAGTTGAGATGGATGATATATTCATATGTTACATGTTTAAATGTTGTGATCATCCATGAGTAAATTGCCTATGTCTTATGCTTATATTACTAACATGTTTGGTGTGAATGCTTAGGCTTTGGCCAAGCTATTGGTTGGATTGTATTATGCTTACTTATAATTTATGCATTGGAATGGTATGTGTAGCAACCCGTTTTTCAGTGGTGTTGGACACAGTATTTTTGGGGCCACCAAATTCGACAAGTAAGTTAGTAAATATTATTATTTAATATTTACGGGTCAAACATGGTTTTAAAAAGGTTTTTGATATAGTGATTTTTGTTATATAAGCGATTTATTAAGTTCAAGTGGTATGATCCTAATGTCAAGTGGTTTTAGAAAATGAGGTATCAGGACCTCGTTTCTATAAATCGAGTCGTATATATTTACAGAGTGTCATTAAGGTGGTATTAAAGTTTCGCTGAAAATTTTTAACATTTCGATAGTTAATTAAGCAAAAATAACTAAATTGTAAAAGTTGAAAAAGTCAATCGCTATTAGTTTAAAGGTGTTAAATCGATTAAAGAATTATAATTGGATGTCTTTAATGGGTAAATTATCCATTCTTAAGTTGGTGGACGGTGGTGGGGTTGTTTAGTTAAAAAAATGATGTTTATTAATTTATAAAAACATTATATTATGTTATAATGTTATTATTATATGAAAAAGAAATTAAAATATGATTCATTCATCTTTTTCACCATTTTAATCGAAACAAAAAGGGGGTGAAGCTTCAAGTTTCGGGCAATCTTCAACGGATGCATTTGAGTCCATTTTTCACCTGTTTCTTTTAATTTTTATGTTTTTGAAATCGTTACAACTAGGTCCAGCTAGCCTGTACCTTCGATTTTGAAACTATTAAAGATTTTGAATGTTTCCATTGATGAACCTAGTGACTTTAGATGTCAAATTATGAATTTGAGATATTAGTTGTTATTTAAAAGTATTTTATTAAGTGATTTTTGATGAATTTATCGATTAGGGACTAAATTGTTAAAATAATAAAAATATAAGGATATTTTCTTAAATTGTTGCATAAATGGGCTGTATTGGATGCAACAAGTATTTGGCTAGGCTAAATTTTTGGTAAAAAAGGTTAATTTGCATGTTTTGAGCTTAGGGACTAAATTGAATAAAAGTAAAACTTTAGGGGCAATTTTGTAAAAAATCAAAAATGACTAAAATGCATAAAATGAATTTTATGTTTAAATTAATTAATTGAATGAAATTATTAATTTAGATCAAGATCGGGTGGAAAATCGAGGAAAATAGAAAATTACCAAAATGCCCTAAAACTTTTATATTTCTGTAATTTAGCCAGGTAAGTTCGTATGAACTGTATGATGTATAATTTTGATTAAATTGAATGTTAATATATGATTTTATTAAAATGAATCAATATATATATATATATATATGTTATTATACAAGTTATCATGTTGTGAGACGACGTAAATTCAATGATGTATGACGATTAATGAGCCCCTTTTGAACCTTAGGAATATATAAGATACAAATGACATGTCATTAGGGCTACAGTGTTTTGGGTGTTGGTCCTGAATGTCCTACTGGTGGCTGAGTTTCTGGCATGTGTTGCAGTTACTTGACAGCTTGTGTGAGCAACACCTTGTAGCTATGTTTTGACCGATAGCTTGTGTTAGGAGACCCAAGTTACCATGTTTTGGGTGTTGGTCTTGAATGTCCTACCGCTGGTTGAGGTCCAGCATTAGTTGAGAATACACGACAATTTGTGTGAGCAACATCATGTAGCTTACACTTCGGCCGACAGGTTGTGTGAGCAAACCCATTTTATAGCTCGTGAGAGGTACGACTATATGTTTACCACACTTTTTGTGAGCTTTCCTACATATCCGGTATTATTCTAAGTGGTTTAACGGGCATAAAAATGGATGAACTGGTAAGGGTTCCGATTGATTTCACTACGACAATTATAGAAAGGTATGATGTATCGATGATTCAAGTAAGAACATTCATGATTATGAAAAGTATGATTTAAGTGATGCTATGTTTATGTCTTATGTGTTATGCAAATGAAATGGTAAAGAAAACGATATGAATTAAGACAAGAAACTATATGAATATCCTTGATATGTTGTTACATGGAAATTATGCAAGTTGAGATAGCTAACAATTTCTAATGGTTCATGTCGAGATCAATGGCTATATATGTTATTGTTTCCTATGATTTATACCATGTAAGCTAACATGTTTAGAGTGGATGCTTAGGATTATGCCAAGCTTGTGGATATAATTGATATTTGTGATTATGCTTATACTATGCATATGAAATAGGTAAGGAAAGGGAATGATACGGTAAGTACATAATTGGGATGTATCATGATGTTATAAAAAAGTTTAATGAGATAAATGATGTATTCATATTATAGTAAATTGCTTATGCCTTGACTGAATCTATCGATGTCATGAATAAATACACTGAATTGAGAATTAATAATGTTGTTGAGGCTTATGAAAAGCATTGGAAGCGGAAAGGAAAGTAAGTAAATTGAGAGGTGTATAATTTTATAGAAAGGTTGATGGGTTATACATTACGTCTCTTAAAATCCTTTCATGTTATGGTTTATAAATATTTGTGACATAAATGAATTTACTCACTTACGAGTTGATAATTATGGTTTGGTAAATCTTGAGGCATTGGCATAGGTTTAGATTTAACCTATAATGTTCATTATTGAAATGTAATATTATACTTATGGTTTATACTGAGCTTACTAAGCATTCATTGCTTATATGGTTTTATTTCCTTCACTCTTCATATTATCTATAACACCCCAAGCCCAGTTTATACTTACGACTGAATTTGGTGTGTTACATGGAAAGATAGTTTAGAAATTTTAAAGAAACATCACAATTTAGAAAACTTTTCGTTTAGTGTACCCATCTTAAAAATTAAATTCTGTTTAAAGGTTTCTTACCAACTTCTTACTAAAATGAATTAAGAGTCGTAATCTATTTTGTTTTTACAAAAATCAAATTTAGGGCATAAACAAAATTTTGAAAACAACGTTTATGGTTTTAAGAAAATTTCGAGTTTAATAATTTGTTCGCTTGTCATCTTCTTGTTAACACTTTGGAAAATGATCGTTTATAATTTTAAAAAAACTCAATATTTAACATTTCATAAAATGCGTAGTAGCAACATTAAATCAAAACCCAAATTAAAGTTATGGAGACCTTATTACATAGCAAAATCCAAAATTAAAAGTAAGTTTAAATAATGAAATGAAAATTTACGTAAGTAATAATGCTTGGCCACCTCAAAAGTCTACCTCGGCTCCAAATCCAACTAGGGTTACCCGCAAAATTAAGCAGAGGGGTGAGTCACCAAGACTCAGTGTATAATTCCCCTTACGAACGTGATTTGGCCTTAAGCCCACAGATGCACATTGGGCCTTAGCCCTCACAATATGGCATATAAGAAAGTGGATGCAATGCAACCCAACCCAACCTAGTTTTCCATCCTCTACATCACCTGAATCAGCCAAACACCTGTGGAACCAAGCCACTGTGGTACCAAACCACTGTGACAGAGTCACGAAGCATATAAATGTATATGTGGTGCCAAACCAACGTGGTACCAAACCACTATGACAAAAGTCACCGATATATGTATATATAGTGCCAAACCACTGTGACAAAAGTCATTGAATCACACTTCCCCTTTCAATCATATCCCAAAGCCCATGCAAACATATTAAAAAAGTGTGACGAATGCAATCATATTTCCAATCTACAGCAGATAATCAAATCATACATATTCTTAGGCTAAGTTATTGAAAGACGTAATCATAAAGGTACTTACCGGTGTTTCCAACCCTACCCACAAGGGTATCTCAACTGTCAGATAGTCGCTTTGGCTTTCAAAGAAACACGCTTATTAATGCAAAATAATAAAGGAATGTGTGAGCATTACACACCGATTACGCGTAAAACTAAACACTCTAGATCGTCGACACTTTCACTAGTAGGAATAACCGCGATTTGTCTATCCCAAGCGTAAGTCGGCTCCTACAACAACTCGGTAGAAAGTCTCGAATCTACGACACAAAGACATCGTTTAAACTTAGGAGCAAAGATTACGGGTTCACTCTCCTCGGGCTCCTTTAACGATCCCCTTTGGAATGACTATCACTCGCATCCATGAAGAGAGCCTTGATCAATACTCAAAGAGAAACGTAGGTTGTCTAACAAAGAGATTGGGTTAAGGCAACGAAAGAGAAAAGGGGATAGATAAACCGAAATCAAGAGAACCTCTTTACCTTGGTCAAAGAATGAATCGCACTCAGATCGACTTGGCTATAGATTCTAATTCGATGCAAACATGCCACATTGAGAGAAGAATAGAAAAGATTAGTCGCAAACTAACGTTAAGAACGAAATAGCCATTTCGGCCATGCCCATCTAAGACCGAAAGATAGAGAAAGAACTGAAAAAGTTTCCCTTACCTTGTATAAACAGAAACCGATTGAAGAGAAGACCTTTGGCAACCAACTAGCCCTTTGATTCTTGGGGTTTGGCTAAATAAAAATGATAAAAGAAATGGGTTACAAAAGATGGAGTGACCAACTTCGAAAGGGAAACCAATTTCGGTTTGTGATCAACGAATGAGTGGCCGGTTTCTTTAGAAGAAGTAAGGAGATAATAAGAATATAGAAAAGTTCTTTACCTTTAACCAAGAGAGACCGAATGAAGACCAAGAAGCTTCGGCACAAGCAGCAAATATCCACAAAGTTTCGACTCAAGAGAAAACAAAAGAGAAACAAAAAGGAAAGTGAAGAAAAGGCAATCTGGATTCAAATAATAAGAACACACAATGGAGAAGTCGATTTAGAATGGGGTGACAAGGGAGGTTCAATTGTAGAGATAGCACTAATAGTAGGGAATGAACTAAGGAGGTTCAGCCTAAGGAAGAAATGGGCAACAGGTTTCAGCTAATGTCAGAGAAGCAAGAAGAGATGAAAAGAAGAGAGCTGGAAAATTTCAGCACAAAGAGGAGTAAGAAACCCGGAAAAGAAAAATAAAGAAAGAACTCCCAAGACTTTTGCATAAATTCAACACTCTCCCTATATGACCGAAAATGCCTAGATGGAAATGCCTAAGACTAAAGAGAATTTTGGCACACCCCTCTACAAGCTACAACCGAAAATGCTCCCTTCCAAGACCCCCACATTCGGTCAACACCTCCACCACACACCAAATGCCCTGATTTGCTCCACCAAAATCTCCCCATCACCCTTTCAAATTGGTTTGACCAATTCAAACTCCTCCAAGCTCTCTTGTCCATCTATTTGAATGCATTTGACCTATTCAACAACCACCTTTGAAGAGTCCTAGCCGAAACCACCACTCCTCCACCTTGGCACAAAAATAAAGCTCTTGTTGTAGCAGATGGGATTCGAACTCTTTCCCCCTTGCTCTGTCAACGACGCCACCACCACTTAGACACAAGCTCCTTTTGTGTCAACAAGCACATGCAAATAATCTTAAAGTCTGCTTCCACCAACTCTCCCCCCTAAATTTCCCTAAAGAGAAAAATTTACCAAAGCTCTGGCTCGAGCCCAAGCCTCCCTAGGACCCCCAAACACACTAAAATAACATGCGAAACTAGCCAAACACATAGAATAGCATAAAATGCATAACCCCTAATTCTAGGATGTTACATTATCAAAAGCTCGACTGGGTTAGAAGCTCGTCAGAGATCTATCACACTATCCATCGATTATATCGGTAGATTTTGATGTCTTGGTTAAGGTTATAATGACATATATAGGTGAACTTATGGTTGATGGTAAGCTGAATGTTAGTTGACGTGTTTGGAATGTATACGAAATTTCTAGTGATGTAACCTTGGTACATTTAGTGTCTTATTGATTTGTGTTAATTTGATATTGTTTTAAAACATGGTTGAATGGCCAAAGTGATATATGATGAATTGACCTCAACATGGTCAAGATATTGTATGTTTTGGAAATGTTTTGAACTAGATATGGCATGAATCTAATATAGTGTGGTGATTATGTACTAATTATGTTATGTTTTGGCATGAAAACAAGTTAATTGATAATTGGATAAATATGCACACGTATAGGTTTTTTGGTTGATGTTTTGACTTTCGAATTTGGTATTTTGAATGATTGAAATGGTGGATATGTGGATATATATATGTGGCCTTTTAGATGGCCTTGATGGTTGGAGTTGAAATGGTCATTTGAAGTTGTGTTTTGAATAACCAAATTGGTATGTTTGAATATGATTTTGGCATGTGGTCAATTATGGTATAACTTGGTATGGAATTAAACGACATATATATGGCTAAGTTATGGTCAAATATGTATGAGTTAGATATATGTATATTTGGGATGCATGAAAACTATAGTTCAAAAGATAAGTCCTAATGACAAGGTATATGCAATGCCCAAAAAATTTAGGGACTTTAATTTTTCATGTTCAGACACAAATTGCTTGTTTGCTTTAATAGCTAAGTGATTTGGGTGTGTATGGGGGTGTGTGAGAGGCCTGGGTTCAAGTCTTGGCTTTTGCATAATTTTTTAATTTTGCTATTAAATGGATTTGGACGCTAGCACCTAGGTCTTATTAATTATTGCGCTTACCTTAAGTCACAAAAAGTCTATTGGTGCAGTGGTGGTGGCATTACAAGTGTGGCAAGGGGGTGTGAGGTTCGAGTGTTGGCGTAACATAGGGGGTATTTATTTTGTAGCTAGGACGGCTAGAGTTTGTGTTGCAGTGGAAGTCTGATGGATGAGAAGAGTTTGAATTGGTCATAGAGGGATTTTAGGAACAGATCATGGAGAGGATTATGGAGAGATTGGTGGAGTGAATCAAGGAAGTTGGAGTGTGTGGGAGTGTTTGTGCTGAATGGGTATAGAGAAGCCTAGGAATTTTGGTTGAGGGGTTTTTCCCTAATTTTGGTCAGTTTTGTCATTGGTCTTTGGACTTCTAATTCCTATTTCTTCCTTTTCTCTCTAGTGCTAAAATTGTAACTTACCACTCGTGCATCTTTGTTGCTCGGTTCCTGCTGTTCTTTCTCTTGCAATTGACCATTCCTTTCTTTCTCTTGTATCAACCTTTGCCGAAACTCCCTTCTTTGTTCTTTTCAAGTTTCGGTCTATAGCCTTTTCATTTTTTTGGCTTATTAACTATTGTTTCAGTCGAACCCCATCTTTGCCTCTCCCTTGTGTTTCTTTTTCATTTTCGACATTTGGTAGGTTGTGACCGAAAGTCCCTCTCTTTCCTTCTTGATTTGGCTTCTCTTCTTACTTGGGCTAAAACCTAAGTGTTGTCCTCTCTGCTTTTGGTTCAAGAACGGCTCGAAAATTGATAAGTGTTCAAAATCCATCCACCGCTTTACTTTTAAAATCGAATTCATCGATGCTCTTCCTTTCTTTTCCAAACCGAATAACCCCATTAACCGATTATTATTTCATTCTTCACGCATCGCACTCATTGCGATTCTAGGTCTTCCTCAAGGAGTGGTGAAGTGTGAATGGTTTGGAGGAGTCACACTTTCGTTCTCAGACGTCTAGTAAGGTAATAAGGTTACCACATATTTTTGGGGTTGGCCGAATATGCCCTACCACTTACTAATCGGTTCTTAACTATAATTTAGGAAAGCAGCGAAGGCGTGTGATCGTTTCTGAACAGCGATCATTAAGGGATTAAGGTCACCCTCATTCAAGGAAGGTAATAAAGGTATTTCAGATTAAGTGTTATTAAAAGGGTGTTACCCTAACAATTAAGGACTAACATTGGATCTTGATGAATATAGGTTGGGTGCTCGTAGATCTTAGAAAAACTCTGTAAAAAGGTGTGTAATCACACTATCTCCACTGTGAATCGGCAAAAGCCGAAAAGCTAAAACTTTTCATTTGAGGCTTCACGAGCGTGCAATCGCTCGTGTGGTAAAATCGAGCCCACAATCGTGGGCGGTAGACTGAAGAGGCCACTATGAGTGTTCTCGTACACTTGGGCTGTTATGGGCCTCGTTTGGCTGTGTGGGCCCAATAGGCTCGTGGGCCCTACACGGATAAAATTTATGAAAAGTGGCAGAAACCGGATTGGGCTATGTAGTTCGATAGGTGTGATTGAATTTGGGCCAAATGGGCTACACGAGCGTGGGCCAATTTGGGCTAATATCGGGCTTTGAGCCCATTTACTTTATTTTGACCAAATGGATTATCTGTCGCTTGAGGTGATTGTAGGCCTTCAAAAGGTCATTAATTGTACCGAGACCCCAAGGTAGGTAAAATGACCAAAATACCCCTAAAGGGCAAAATTCTTGCTTTTACCCCTAATGCATGAAAATGACCATTTTATTTCTAAATGGGCCTGACGGCCCTAAGGCTAAGTTTGATGAAATGGTTTGGTTTGTTATATGAATTGAGTTAGTCACGCATGATACACAATTTGATTTAACATCCTAAAATAGGGGTTATTTGTGATTAAATTGTTTTGCTTGTGATTGAATTGTCGTGGTGTTATTCGTGGAGTAATAGGACTTAGTCATGGATCTTGAGTAGGCTCGGAATGGTAGAAAAATTCATTTGTAAGCTTTAAAGATAGGGAGCCTTAGTAGGTAGGGGTTACAAGTTTAAATGAGGGAATATTTGACACTAATAAGGCCTTGGAAAAGTGGCAAGGAGATGCCACTTAAAATGTCTGGAATTGACGCCACAAGGGAGCAAGGGAGCCTATGTTCGAGTCATGAAATTCTCCTTTTGCTCTTTATTTTGGACGGCAAGAGAGAGAGAAGTGCTCAATTTAAACTTCAGGATAATAAGGATATTATTAGGATTTAATTAGATTTTATGTGAATAATCTTTAATAGTTGGAAGAGAGAAAATATAGGCTTTTGACTAATTCAAATTTGTTTAAATTAGTGGCCAAGAGTGATTCAAGAAAGTGGCGAATTTTGAACTCCTTATTCAAGGGAGTGGACGGCAAGGAGACTAGGTGAAGGGGGGTGCCGAATTTTCTTAAGGCACCTATTTATCTTTTATTTTTTTCTTTTTCCCTTTGCAATAACCGAATGTCCCTACTCTCTCATCTTCCATCTCTTTTTCCTCTAATTCTTCTTCTCTAGAGATACCGAAATCACCATTGTTATTTCTTCTTTTCTTTTTTGTGCCTAAAATCGAAACTCTCTCTACTCTTCTTTGCCGAAAGCCCATCTTCTTCATCGTTATTTCTTTCTCTCTAGCCAAATCTACTCTCTACCTTTGTGCCGAAATTTCCTTTCTTCTATTTAGATCCATTTGGCCGAATATCAGGAAGGCATAGGTGCTTCCGAGATTTCTTTGTCCAATCGATTGTGAAGGTAAGTAATAGCTGAAACTCTCCTTTCTTCTTTCTCTCGTCGACTTGGATGAATGGGAAAAGCCAAAATATATTGGTGGCTAATCGTGTTGAAACCGATTTTATCTAGGTACTCTAGGATTTTGAAGTATTCATCAAGCCTCCATTCGTTAGCAATCGGTCTTGGAAAGTGAAGCGATTTACGTATCGTGAGGTGGTTAGTGTTCAAGAGGCGTTTAGGAGCAAGGATATCTTGTGTGGTCGATTGTCTCTTTGGGATTTAGGGCTATCGTGGGTAACAGGTGTGTACATACACACTTTATAACTAACAACTGTGCTAAATACATTATGTATGCTAAACTGGATTGATGTAGATTTGGACCTAATACCATAAAGGTATAAGCAAGGATTCTGTAAGTCCTTGTCAATTTGAGATAACTATATGATGCATGATTGATGCAAGGCATATTTGGTATATGTGGCATATAAAGTTATGGTTATTGATAAATCCAGTGTATGTTGCTATATAAACATGTTGGCATGATTTACATTAAATGCATATCATTGATTGATGTGGGTTAAATGAGTGGAGGGGAAGTGATATCCGTGTTCACGGACACCGTGGTTTGGTACCACATTTCGTGACTAAGGTCACCGGAGGTTTGGCACCTCATAGCGTCTTGTCCCGGTGGCTTAGCACCACAAATGGGTTGGCCCCACAGTTGATATTATGGGATCGTCGCCAGTGATTTGGTATCACACGTGGGTTGGCCCCATAACTTGTTATATGTGACTTCGGGTCACCAGTGGTTTGGCACCACAATATTGATGGATATCGTGACTTTGAGTCACCAGTGGTTTGGCACCACCAGTGGTTTGGTACCACACGGGGTAGAGAAAGGTGTTTTGGATGGCTAGGTTGGGTGCATGTTAAACTTAGTGCATGTTAACTTAGTTATAATTTGTGTATGATGTTGCATTAAACCGGGGGAAGGGTTACACATTGAGTCTTGGTGACTCACCTTCTCCTTTAACTTTTTCAGGTGACTCGTAGATCGCGGATGAGGAGCCGGATGGACTCAAGGTGGCCATGCAGTGAAAATGTGGATTAAATGAATTTTGAGCTATTTTTATTTTATTGTCGGCTTTATTTGTTCAAGTTGTAATAAGGCCACCTAAGATTTTACTTTGATTAGTTTACATGTTCTGGATAATCTGTTTAAACTACTTAGTGACTTTAAAATGGGTACACACGTTTTCTTAAATTCAAACGTAAATGTTTTATTGTGCCATCGGGTACATTTGATATCAGTAACAACCTGACTTAATAGATCTTTAACAAAACTAAGTGTGGTTTTCTTCATACACCTCAATGGTTTTAAAACAAGACGGTATCTTTTACTTTAAATTAAATCGGATAAAGGGATTTTTTCAAAATGTTTTCTCTGTAACATACCAAATTCGGTCATAATGTTTGGGCCGGGTTTGGGGTGTTACAAAATTGGTATCAGAGCCCAGTTCAAAGCTCGACTGTGGGGGGGCCCAAGGCCCAAAATGTTTTGTGAGGCCTTTGTGAAATATTTTTGGTTGTGGAACAGCATGGCACCTAGTTTCCGGCACCAATCCGCCCAGGTAAATACTTCTAACTGTTGTATGAATTATTATCTGTAGAAGGGTAGGTATGGAACGTAGATAATATGATAGGTGTTTGAACCATAGGACTAGTTTACCCCAACAAAATACATAAGACTTTAAATGCCTAATTAAACAAACCTATGATTAAGTCACGAGTTAGGTGTGGTAACCCCTGTGTGCATGTCTAGGATTGGATCCCAAGAGCTTGGTACTTGCAGGTCCTCGTGACTCACCTCCTCTTCGCAGAATCCTACAGTGCGTAGCTTCGATTCACCCTAACCAAGAGGACTCGGTCATAGGCTAAACACAATAAATAAAACCCGAAGGGGATTAGCCATGTTTTATGAAAACTCTAAGTTTTAAAAATCATTACAATACTCCTTTAAATAGTAACAAAAATTTATTTCTGGAAAATTTTCAAAATATTTTCAATTTACCAAAATTACCAAAATGCCTCTAGTGGCAAAATTATGAAAATACCCTTGGTTTCTAAAATTATCGTACTACCCCGATTTCAATAAAATTCTCTTACTTTGCAAAAGTATCCAAAATTTTGTATTTCAAAATAATACCCTGACTTTGGAAATTTACAAAATTACCCCTGATTGACAAAATTACCAAAATACCCCTAGATTCCAAAATTCTGCCGTACCTTTAATTTGACAAATTTTTAGAAATACCCTTCAATTTTGGAAATTTCAAATTTCAAAGCATCCTGATTTATTAAAGTTTTAAAATTTCTCTGGTTATTACGAAAATACCCCTGTAAGAAAATGACAAAAATACCCCTGGGATAGAAACGGACAGAAATGCCCGAAAGAGTGAGTGTGTATGAAAGGTATTAGGGAATGGATGTGCTTTCCTGTGTGAACTAGGATAGAGGACTTAAAACTTTGATTGATCGAAAGAATCTCTATTAAACTCTCTTCATAAAATTTCTTCGCGGATAACCAAGTGAAACAAGTACTAATCCATAAAAATTTCTTAATCAGATTAAAGCGCAATAGTTAGAATGAGCTCTAGAGGATGTGGCCGTCATGGACGCGGTAGGGGCAGGATGACCGTGTCAGAACCCGTTAGGTCAGGTCAGGGATCTGAGAATGAGGTACCACCGCCACCACCACCCCCAACTTTTGAAACTGAGGAGCAGGATCAGACGGGAGGTGAGGCAGTATCGCAAGCTGTGTTGCGAGTCCTTGAGATGGTGGCTGGGGTAAGTGGAGGTATGGAAGCTTAAAAATCAGACCGAGCGACTCCGATCCAACGGGCCGAGGTATTCGGGTGTATCGAGTGGCACCAGTCTGATAGAATATTGGTTAGAATCGACTGAGAGGATCATGGATGATCTCGATCTGATAAGTGAGGAGAAGTTGAAAGGAGCGGTGTCACTTCTAAAGGATGAGTTATATCAGTGGTGGCTTACGGTTCGGGATGGTGCCACGGTAGATGACCTTACTTGGGAGTATTTCAAAGCTACTTATCAGAAGAAGTATGTGGGCACCAGCTACATTGATGCACAGAGGAAAGCTTTTCTGGGGTTGGTACAAGGAAATAAGTCTGTATCGGAGTATGAAATAGAATTCTTGAGGCTGAGCCGCTATGCTCGGGGAATTGTGTCAACAGAGCATAATCGTTGTGTCAGCTTTGAAGACGGACTAAGGGATGATTTAAGGTTGCTAATTACTCCACAGTAGGAGCGTGAGTTTTCTGTCTTAGTGGAAAAGGCTAAAGTAGCCGAAGGGGTCAAGGAGTCCGTGAGACAGAACTACGATAGGAACAAGCAGAAAAGAGGATTTGGGTCGTCTGGATCAGGTAATAATGCACAGAAGAAGGCTAGGCAAAGTGGGCCGAATCAGGCAGGAAGGCCCATGGCTACTAATCAGAGACCAGCTCAGTGCAATCGCTGTGGGAAATCACATTGGAGAGGATGTTGGACTGGTGAAAGAGGATGCTTTGAATGTGGATCGTTGGATCACCGTGTAAGGGATTGTCCTCGAAAGTTAGCTAAGAACCAGCCAGAGGGTCAGAACCGTGCTCAGGCTAGAAATGTAGGACCACCACAGAGGGGTCGTGGTAATGGTAGAGGAGGCAATGGTTCTAGTCGAGGTCACAGAATTTTGGGTAGAGGTGCAAGCAACACAGAGGCAAGGCAGCCTGGTTTAGTCTATGCGACAAAGGCGTCGAGAGGAGGGTGATGACGGACGTCATAACCGATACGTTCCTAATTTTTGGTCTTCCATATGTTGCATTAATTGATGTGGGTTCGACGCATTCATATGTTGCTAGTAGCGTGGTAGAGACTATAAATCTAGACTTTGAGACTACTTCTAGGGAGATGACAGTAATTAGCCCTCTAGGTCACTCTGTAATTGTAAACAAGTTATATAGAGATGTACCCCTAGAACTCCAAGGGGTAGTGTTGTTGGCCGATCTAATGGAACTGCCATTTGGGGAGTTCGATTTGATTCTTGGAATGGACTAGTTGGTTAAGTATCAGGCAAAGCTGGATTGCGCTGCTAAGCATATGGTTCTAAAGATGGCTGAGGGTGATGAAGTGGTCATGATAGGTAATAGAAGAGATTACCTATCCAACGTGGTGTCTGCATTGAAGGCGGAGAAGATGGTCAGGAAAGGGTGTGAGGCATTTTTGGTTCGAATATGTGCCTTGGAGGCTAAGGAGTCAGCAGTTGAGAAGGTCCGAACGGTAGGGGAATTCACTGATGTGTTTTCAGAAGAACTTCCGGGTCTGCCTCCAGATCGGAAAGTTGAATTCGGTATAGACTTATTACCCGGAACGGCGCCTGTGTCTATAGCACCATACCGAATGGCACCGAAGGAATTGGTGGAGCTGAAGGCTCAAATTCAGGAGCTCTTGGACCGAGGGTTTATCCGACCAAGTATATCTCTGTGGGGAGCACCTGTGCTGTTTGTCAAGAAGAAAGACGGGTCAATGCGGATGTGTATCGACTACCATCAGCTAAACAAGTTAACGATCAAAAACAAGTATCCGTTGCCCCGGATTGATGACTTGTTTGACCAACTGAAGGGTGCATCGGTTTTCTCGAAGATAGACCTTAGGTCGGGTTATCATCAACTTAAGGTGAAGGAGGGTGATGTTCACAAGACGGCATTCCGTACTCGGTATAGGCATTACGAGTTTCTAGTGATGCCATTTGGGTTGACCAACGCACCTGCAGCGTTCATGGACTTAATGAATAGGGTGTTTCAGCAGTACTTGGATCAATTTGTCATGGTGTTTATAGACGACATATTGGTTTATTCAAAGACGGAGGAGGAGCATAACATGCATTTGCGTATAGTTCTACAAGTACTGAGGGAGAAACAGTTATATGCCAAATTTAGTAAATGTGAATTTTGGCTTAGGGAGGCGGCTTTCTTAGGTCACGTAGTGTCAGGGGAAGGGATTAGAGTGGACCCTCGCAAGGTTAAAGCGGTGTTGGATTGGAAACCGCCTAAGTCAGTGGCAGAAATTCAAAGTTTTCTGGGTCTGGCAGGGTACTATCGAAGATTTGTGGAAGGGTTCTCTTTAATGCAGCACCACTAACTAAGTTATTAAGAAAAGGAGTTCCATTTGTATGGTCGGAGAAACAGCAGGAAAGTTTTGATAAGCTAAGGAAGATTCTGACGGAAGCTCCGATTTGCATGTACTGAGGCAGGGAAGTTATTTACAGTTTACTGTGATGCGTCCCATACGGGGTTGGGAAGTGTATTGATGCAGGAAGGGAAGGTAGTGGCCTATGCATCCCGTCAGCTAAGACCGTATGAGGTTAACTATCTGACTCACGACTTGGAATTAGCAGCAGTAGTCTTCGCTTTGAAAATATGGAGGCATTACTTGTATGGGGAAAAGTCGATAGTCTACACGGATCACAAAAGTTTGAGGTATCTCTTGACTCAGAAGGATTTGAACTTGAGACAGTGTTGATGGATTGAACTATTGAAGGATTACGACTGTTCAATTGAGTACCATCCAGGCAAGGTTAACGTGGTGACTGATGCGTTGAGTTGGAAGGTCGTAACGGACTTAAGGGCGATGTTTGCTCACCTCAGTCTATACGACGATGGAAGTCTTTTGGCAAAACTACAAGTTAAGCCGACTTGGATCGAGGAGATTAAGGAAAAATAATTAGTAGATGAAAGTTTGAATGCACGGAGATTACAAGTTCAAGATGGTGGTTTGGAAGGGTATATTTTGTTTGGTGATGGAGTATTATGTTTTCAAGGGCGTGCTTGTATGCCGAAGGATGTTGAATTGAGGCAAAGAATTCTTCAAGATGCACATAGCAGCCCATACGCTATGCATCCTGGAGGTAGCAAGATGTATGGAGATTTGCGAAAACAGATTCAGTTGCTGTGGTTGAAGCGAGGTAACTGAATTTGTGGGAAGGTGTCTGACGTGTCAGCAGGTTAAGGCTGAACACCAGTTGCCATCAGGGTTACTTCAACCAGTGAAGATCCCTCAGTGGAAATGGGAGAGGATCACTATGGATTTTGTCAGTGGGCTACCCCTCACGCCCAGCAAGAAGGATGCAGTTTGGGTGATTGTGGACCGTCTGACTAAATCAGCTCACTTCATATCGGTAAGGGTGGATTACTCACTTCAGAAGCTAGCTAAGCTGTATGTGTCGAAAATAGTGAGGTTGCATGGTGTGCCAGTATCGATCATCTCAGATAGGGATCCCAGATTTACGTCAAGGTTCTGGAAAGCGTTGCATCAGGCTTTGGGTACACGATTGGATTTCAGTACAGCATTCCATCCACAGTCTGACGGGCAGTCGGAAAGGGTCATACAGATTTTAGAGGACATGCTGAGAGGTTGTGTTCTGGATTTCAGTGGTAGTTGGGAAGAGTATCTACCGTTGGCAGAATTCGCTTATAACAATAGTTATCAAGCGAGTATCCAGATGGCACCATATGAAGCACTGTATGGACGAAAATGCCATACTCCTATGTGTTGGACGGAATTAGGTGAACGACAAGTTTTGGGTCCAGAGTTGGTGATGGAAACTGAAGATAAAGTTAAGGTGATTCGGGCTCGTCTCATGGAAGCATCGGATAGGTAGAAATCTTATGCTGATCTTAACCATAAGGAAATGGAATATGCAGTAGGAGATAAAGTTTTTCTGAAAGTGTCACCTTGGAAGAAGGTATTAAGGTTTTGGCGAAAAGGAAGCTAAGCCCTAGGTTCATCGGGCCATATCTGAGTTGTTAAAGCGAGTGGGTCCGTAGCTTACCATTTCGAGCCATTGGTAGAGTTGAGTCGATTCATGACGTCTTTCATGTATCAATGCTTAGGTGATATCGGTTGAATCCATCACACGTTGTGCCAATGGCGTAGATTGAGGTAAACTTGGACTTATCTTTCAAGGAAGAACCGTTCGGATCTTAGATCGGGATGTCAAAGTTCTACGAGGAAGTCAAGACTTTGGTGAAAGTGCTATGGCAAAACCATGGTGCGGAGGAAGCTACGTGAGAACCGAGGATGTGATGCGACAAAGCAATACCCCCACCTCTTCGATCGTGTAATTTCGAGGCCAAAATTATTTTAAGGGGGTAGAAGCGTAACATCCTAAAATAGGGGTTATTAGTGATTAAATTGTTTTGCTTGTGATTGAATTGTTGTGGTGTTATTCGTGGAGTAATAGGACTTAGTCATGGATCTTGAGTAGGCTCGGAATGGTAAAAATTCATTTGTAAGCTTTAAAGATAGGGAGCCTTAGTAGGTAGGGGTTACAAGTTTAAATGAGGAATATTTGACACTAATAAGGCCTTGGAAAAGTGGCAAGGAGATGCCACTTAAAATCTTGGAATTGACGCCACAAGGGGAGCAAGGGAGCCTATGTTTGAGTCGCAGAATTCTCCTTTTGCTCTTTATTTTGGACTGACAGAGAGAGAGAGAAGTACTCAATTTAAACTTCAGGATAATAAGGATATTATTAGGATTTAATTAGATTTTATGTGAATAATCTTTAATAGTTGGCAGAGAGAAAATATAGGCTTTTGACTAATTCAAATTTGTTTGAATTAGTGGCCAAGAGTGATTCAAGGAAGTGGTGAATTTTGAACTCCTTGACAAGGGAGTGGACGGCAAGGAGACTAGGTGAAGGGGTGCGAATTTTCTTAAGGCACCTATTCATCTTTTATTTTTCTTTTCCCTTTGCAATAGCCGAATGTCCCTACTCTTTCATCTTCCATCTCTTTTCCTCTAATTCTTCTTTTCTAGAGATACCAAATCACCATTGTTATTTCTTCTTTTCTTCTTTATGCCTAAAACCTGAAACTCTCTCTATTCTTCTTTGCCGAAAGCCCATCTTCTTCATCATTATTTCTTTCTCTCTAGCCGAATCTACTCCCTACCTTTGTGCCGAAATTTCCTTTCTTCTATTTAGATCCATTTGGCCGAATATTAGGAAGGCATAGGTGCTTTCGGGATTTCTTTGTCAAATCGATTGTGAAGGTAAGTAATAGCCGAAACTCTCCTTTCTTCTTTCTCTCTGTCTACTTGGATGAATGGGAAAAGCCGAAATATATTGGTGGCTAATCAGTGTTGAAACCGATTTTATCTAGGTACTCCGGGATTTATGAAGTATTCAGTCAAGCCTCCATTCGTTAGCAATCAGTCTTGGAAAGTGAAGCAGATTTGCGTATCGTGAGGTGGTTAGTGTTCAAGAGGCGTTTAGGAGTAAGGATATCTTGTGTGGCCAATTGTCTCTTTGGGATTTAGGGCTATCATGGGTAACAGGTGTGTATATACACACTTTATAACTAACAACTGTGCTAAATACATTATGTATGCTAAATTGGATTGATGTAGATTTGGACCTAATACCATAAAGGTATAAGCAAGGATTCAGGTAAGTCCTTGTCAATTTGAGATAACTATATGATGCATGATTGATGCAAGGCATATTTGGTATATGTGGCATATAAAGTTATGGTTATTGATAAATCCAGTGTATGTTGCTAAATAAACATGTTGGCATGATTTCTGTTAAATGCATATCATTGATTGATGTGGGTTAAATGAGTGGAGGGGGAAGTGATATCCATGTCTACGGACACCAGTGGTTTGGTACCACATTTCGTGACTAAGGTCACCAGAGGTTTGGCACCTTATAGCATCTTGTCCCAGTGGCTTAGCACCACACCGGGTTGGCCCCACGCTTGATATTATGGGATCGTCGCTAGTGATTTGGTATCACACGTGGGTTGGCCCCACAACTTGTTATATGTGACTTCGGGTCACCAGTGGTTTGGCACCACAATATTGATGGATATCGTGACTTTGAGTCACCAGTGGTTTGGCACCACCAGTGGTTTGGTACCACACGAGGTAGAGAAAGGTATTTTGGATGGCTAGGTTGGGTGCATGTTAAACTTAGTGCATGTTAACTTAGTTATAATTTGTGTATGATGTTGCATTAAATTGGGGGAAGGGTTACACATTGAGTCTTGGTGACTCACATTCTCCTTTAACTTTTTCAGGTGACTCGTAGATCGCGGATGTGGAGCCGGATGGACTCGAGGTGGCCATGTAGTGAAAATGTGGATTAAATGAATTTTGAGCTATTTTTATTTTATTGTCGATTTTATTTGTTCAAGTTGTAATAAGGCCTCCTAAGATTTTACTTTGATTATTTTACATGTTTTGGATAATTTGTTTAAACTACTTAGTGACTTTAAAATGGGTACACACATTTTCTTAAATTCAAACGTAAATGTTTTATTGTACCATCGAGTACATTTGATATCGGTAACAACCCGACTTAATAGATATTTAACAAAACTAAGTGTGGTTTTCTTCATACACCTCAATGGTTTTAAAACAAGACGGTATCTTTTACTTTAAATTAAATCGGATAAAGGATTTTTCAAAATGTTTTCTCGTAACATACCAAATTCGATTCGTAATGTTTGGTAGAGTTTGGGGTGTTACAAAACATAAGCTTATAGATGTTACTTGTGTGTTTGATGCATTCATATGATATTCTTCTTAGGATGCATATGGGTGGGAATTATGGTAGGGAGGAAGATTTGAGGATCGCATGGTCGTATAGTATGGATCCACTGGAGGCTTTTAGCCCAATATATGATTAAAGATCGCATGGCCGTATGGGATGGATCCATCGGAGGCTTTAAGCCTAATATATGATTAAGGATCGCATGGTCGTATGGTATGGATCCACCGGAGGCTTTAAGCCCAATATATGATTAAGGATCGCATGGCCGTATAATATGGATCCACCGGAGGCTTTAAGCCCAATATATGATTAAGGATCGCATGGCCGTATGGTATGGATCCACCGAAGGCTTAAAGCCCAATATATGATTAACAGCTTTGCTGCAACGTTCAGTAGTACCACAACCAGGCTACCCTTGGTGTGTAGCAGAGGGGTTGGTCGAGCTAGAATTCCCCACAGGAGTCATAAGGTTGGAAGGGAAACACTGTGTGTAGCGGATGGACTTTTGGGGTGGGTTTTTGCATTATCTTATTTGTATATGATGCGATATGATATGATATAAGGTCATGGTGGGCTAAGCCCCAAGACCACTGATATTGATAGGGCTTAGGCCCAATGTGAATATTTGTATGTGATTTGTTTGCCAAGGGTTGTACACACTGAGTTTCGAAACTCACAACCTTAATTTTAATGTTTTAGGTAATCCTGAATAGACGGCTCGATGTGGGAGAGGACTCGGAGATGGCCACACTACAAGTTGTTCAAATGTTTTAATTTATTCGAATGATTTTGTTTTAAATACTTTGTTTTTTTTGGATTGCAATAAGGCCATGTAATCTCCTAATTAACTTTGAACTTTGGGTTTATTATTATTATCGTTTCAACTTCCCGCTTAACGAATTTCATAAAATTATTAAAGTGTTAATGTGGTTTTCGAAATAAACTTAACCAGATACAATGCTTGGGCTTTTGGGCCTTAAATGGTTAATTAGTAAATTATTTTGAAGTGCGCCTTTAATGTGACATTCCAGATTCGGGCCTAACTTCTAGGCCGAGTTTGGGGTGTTACACTTGATAAGGAAAACTCTAAAATAGTTAGTTCTGATTATCTAACACCCTTGTCGGATGCAAAAAAATTTCCACAGAAGAGTTGTCCGGTTAAAGCAAGATTCTACCACTGCCATGTCCTCAACGATTCCAAAAGCAGGAAAAGGATATCAGTTGAAAGAAATCTTTGATGATGAGGTGACTTTTAATTACTTCAATGCTACTAAATCCCCAAATAGAGCTAAAGACTGCGCTACTATTTCCAAGAAAGAATCATCGGCTTCTACAGAATTGGAGC
This sequence comes from Gossypium rotundifolium, assembly GCA_025506655.1. Classification (NCBI taxonomy): domain Eukaryota; kingdom Viridiplantae; phylum Streptophyta; class Magnoliopsida; order Malvales; family Malvaceae; genus Gossypium; species Gossypium rotundifolium. The sequence goes on from CP106724.1 coordinate 174,622,582, forward strand.
TCAATTCTTTGGATTATCCGTTAGAACAAATTCTACTAGAAGATTCACCAAGTGATGATGAAGGCAAGGAATGCTTGGCTTGGTTAGAAGTTAATTTGAAGGAATTCACTCAAAAAGTTCCACTCGAATCATTAAAGTTATCATCTCAGGAGTATATGCAAACAAAGTCGTTGATTGAAGAGGCAGCTGAATTGGAACTGAAGATTTTGTCTCCTCATTTGAAATATGACTATTTGGGTCTATGTTTGACTTTATCTGACATTATTTCAATTGATTTCACCAAAGATCAAGAAAAAGAGGCACTTGTGATTTTGGAAAGGCACAAGAAGGGTACTGGATGGATTATTTCATATATTCGAGTCATTGGTTAGAGGATTTGTAGGAATTACAGGAAGTTAAACAAGGCCACCAGGGAAGATCATTTTGGGTTTTTTTTCCCTAATAAGATGTTGTATAATTTTTTTGGGAAAGAATATGATTACTTCCTAGTTATGATTGGTATGAAAAATGGTCATTTGACACCACCATGGTCAATGACGATCTTGAATAAAATGGAGGGAGTTCTCTTCACTTTCTCTATCGTTATTTTATATTTTTAGTTTTTTTATTCTCATTTGAATAAAATGCTAAACTTAGATAAAATTTTATTTGGGTCATTACATTAATTAAAATTATGTCTAGGAGATTGGAACTTAAGCGGGACCATCTATGACCCCTCCAGTCTTTCTTGGGAGTTTAATCTAATGTAATCTTTCGAAAAATATTTTTCTAAGTAGCCCGAAGAATTTAAGTATTTGTTTTGTTAAATAAATGGTCAACTTTTAACCCAAGCACTAATTTCTTTGAGGTTTTTTTTAGTTTACTTTCAATACAAGAGCTTAAGATCAAAAAAAGGAGCTGCCATTAGGCTTAAGACACTACTAGGAAAGAAATATTCAACCATTTTTTGCAAACCCTGTAGCCCTTAGCTTACTCCACCACCACTCCCAAGTAGCTCTATAGTGCATCTCCCTTACCCCTTAATGTCACAACCCTTAACTCCTTAAATCACCACCCTAAACACTTTTATTTGAAGCCACTAACCATTACACCTAAACTATCCCTAAAATTGCCATCCCCTTCAACTCTAAACCTTACTCTCAGCTACTCACCCACCTACCCAAAACTGAAACCACCCTTAATAGATTTTCTAAGTTCGATGTCAAGAGTCCCTTCATCTAGCACCATTCCATGAAGTGAACAGTTTGATATGATGGCTATGCTACAACACATGTAGTTGCAGTAACAAGATTACTGGAGATACTCAATAATATAGGATGACTCAATTAGAGATGCATTTAAAATATATATTTCATAACCCGTTTGTTTTTGTGCTTGAATTTCTAGACTTTATACTAGAACGATGGACTCCAATGTTGATGAAGGAAAAATATGAATCGGATTATGAGACATCTGCAAATAAATAAAAAGGGGGGTTTTTACTTCATTTTTATTTTCTCTCTTAGGACAATTGAAGTTTTTTAGGATTAAGATTTTTATTTCTCGCATAATAAAATAAGAGTTGGAAATCATAAATAAAATTGAACAAATTGCAAAATAAGAAGTGTGGCAATGGATATGTACATGTCTAGGACTGGATTTGCCTCGAAAAAGCTTGGTATTTAAGCAATCAAACTTGACTCACCTCCTTTTCCTATGTTCCTACCTGGTGTACGGTATCTATTCACTTCTATATTTTCATTCTCTCTATTGTTTTTAACAATGGGGACATTGTTCATCTTAAGTAGGGGGACCAAAAATTGAACTTGTTTTTCAAGATACATTATTCTTATAATTATGATTAAGATATATTATGTTCAAAATTTTGAATTTTGTTAATTATGCTAACTTCTAGTATAAATAAAGTTCTATTATCTCAATAATTGTTATGCTAGCTGAACTATGACATAATGCTACACTTAATAAAGTTTGCAAATCATACCATAAATTTTAATTCTTTAGGAGAGTTGGACATGCATGAAAGTTTAAGTCTCTAGAATTAACTTAGTAATTTCTTGAGGCGAAATCCTAAGAAGCATGGAATTTTGAAAATGACTTAGGTGAACTTTTGTTTGGACTGTTTGAGACTTTCAAGCCAACCTTAACAAATATTTATCCCTTGAAACCCAACTTTGAAACTATATAGCTTGATTTTATTTGAACCATTGCAATATTAAGCCATTACTTCTCTCATAATTATCTCTAAATTGTGTCAAACACTAGACTCAGTTTATCTAGAATATTCTCTGAAAATAAGTTCGGGGGAGTTGAAAAGAAGTATCAAATGCTCAAAAAAATCGTAATACATATAATAATATGCTCGAAAAGAAGAAGAAAAGAAAAGCATATGTACTCGAAAGAAATAGATATACAAAAGAGCATGTAAAAGCAAAATGAGTTGGTGTATTGAAGGTACTTATTTCGACGGTCCGATACAAGTTGAGTCTAGGGTTTTTAACTTAAAATTATCTATCCTTTACCTACCCCTAGCCTAGCCACGTTGCAACCTATTTAAAAGACTTTTCGATCCAGATTTCTATGCTGCCTACATTAGTGGAGAGAAATTGCTAAATTTAACATATGAAAATATAAGTTAAACTTAGTGATTGCAGTTTAGTCTCAAATAAGGGAATAAAAAAGTGGTAAACATTAGCATGTCTTTATTAAGAAAACATTTAGTCTATTCTTGCTAGCATTATAACAATTGAGAATAATTCGAACGATATGTATACTTTAGTTGCATAATTTCAAAATTCATGTTCTTGAGTATAATTATACTAGACTCATAATTGTAGGGGAAATGTATTCTAAAGACATTTTTCAATGGTAATTTCAAGCACTTCCTCTTTTCAATTTGTGCATTACTCAAGACGAGCAATGAATTAAGCTTGGGGGTGTGGAAACACAAAAATATATAGACTTTTCAGTACCTTTTGAGCTCTAATTCATGCAGTTTCATAGTAAATTTTGTCAAAATTCACACTTTAATTATAAAATAATTAATTTTCACTTAAATTATTTATATATTTAATTTTAATTATTTTTATAATAAATTTTCACAATTTTGGTTTATTCTCGACAGTTTTGCACAAAAGGTAAAAATTTGCTCGGTAGATACCTTGAAAGGCTTGAAACGTTGGGGAATTCAACTGCACCAACGGCAAGATTAAATATTTTTCTAGCCAAGGTCGGTCCAAATGATGATCATTTTATATAATTTATATTTAATTTTTATCCAAGTTAAATTGGGTTAAAAATTAATATAAAGCCTGAAGGAGAAAGTGGCCCAGTGTGATAAGCATTGAATACTGATCCAATAAGAAAATTTGCAGCCCAAAACCAACGTAATAAGCTGACCCAATCATATTATTTATTTGATTAAATTAATTGCAAAACAGCACTCAAGTTTCCTTAAAATCCTATTCAAACCCCTCTACTTTTTATGCCTTTGAAGATTTGCCTCAAGCTAAATTTAGCAAAGTTTGAAACATTCAAACTTTGCTCCATGTGTGGATAGCCAAGGGAAGTGTGTGGCTGCTAATTATTTGCTATTTTTAACAGCCACTCCCACCTATAAATACCCCCTTCACCTATTAACTCAACACACCTTCATTCCTAGGCATCTCTCTCTTTCACTCACTTTCTCTCCTTAGTTTTTCCCTTTTTCTTGTTCATTTCCCTTGTCGATTTCCCTCTTGAAAAAGAGTCATCTTCCACCTTGGAATAGCATCATTCAATTTTTCATGGGGCATCGTTAAATGTAACAAGCAGAGAAGAAAGGAGCGCACTAGTCCGGCTTTAGAGAAATACAAGATTTGCTTCCTAGTTCCCTTCTCTTTAATTTTCTTGTTTCATTGTGATCATGAATATGAATAATTATTTTGTGTTGTTCTTGTTCTAATTAAAATGACTTCAATTAATTCGTGTTAGATTGATTTCATTTTGTCCACTTGAATATTTAAAATCATGTTTGTGTTGTTATAGGCATTGGTAAGTTGTTCAATTAAATAAAATCATGCTTATGTTATACTTGCATTATAAAATGTAAGGTAACGAAAGAATTAATTATTAAACATATTGAAATTATAATTAATTGACACGATATTTAATTGGTGCATGTTTAATCTTCTAAGGTAGTGAAGGTTAAATTAGCTTACGGTGATAAATAAAGACATTAGCCTTGCATAACTTACAAGATTATTGTGATTAAATTGTTTCAATATAGAAATATAATGTTACCTCACTTAATCTTATATGTGCTTGTGAAGATTTATTAATTGTTTGAATTGACATTGAAAAAATTTCAAGAGATTGGTTAATTTAGTATGTATGTATTTGCAATAGTTAACAAATTACCAAGTTGCCATGAAAATATTCATAACAACATGAACATGGGTTTAGTAATTCTAAGTTAAGGAATGTAATTAATCTAGCACAATTATGTCATATTGATTAAAACTCACTTCCATGAACATGAACATGTGCAAGTGTAAACAATCGCAACAAGTAATAAAGTGACAAGTAAATGTCGAGTTATCGTACCCACAAGGATCGTGAAAGAAAAATATTTTATGAAATGTAAATCAAACACTTTGGTGATGAGAAAATATTTTGTTTTGAAGAAGTGATGTAAAACTAAAAATTAGCTAAGTAATAAAAATAAAAAGTAAAAATTTGATGTTCCAAATGTTGCAAAATATGGGTCAATTTTGTTTTGAAGAAGTGGTGTAATCAATCTATCGTTCCATTAGGAAAATGAATTGAGTCATTAGAGGTGTAAAAACCAGAGCATTAATGACTCCTACAACAAAAGGTATCGATACATTTGAAGGGGTATCGATACTTTGGGCATTTATTGCCTAAATTGACCATTCAAACTTGTAGTATCGATACAATAGGGAATGTATCTCGTAACATCCCTATCTCGTGTCCGTCACGGATTAGAGTTAAGGGCGTTACTGACGATCGAAAACTTTATTAAACAATTCATAAAGTAAATTATCATTTACAACCATAGTGTCCCCTCTGTAGGTCATCAAGATCTAAAACATACTTAGAAGGTGGTCGACTAAACCGGAACACATATAGAAATTCTCAGAAATTTAAAACTTTTCTAAGTTCCAGGGGTTACATGCCCGTGTGGGCAGGCCGTGTGCCTCCCACTACTGATAGACACCCCCCTGTGTTTTCCTTGTGGTCGAACCTGACTTTACTCAAAGGCCACCAAGCACGCCCGTGTACCTTGGCCGTGGTCAATTCTTACTTGGGTCCACGGCCACCAAGCACGCCCTTGCACTTTGGCCGTGGTCGATCCTGTTGAAACCACACGGCTACCAAGCACATCCGTGTGCCAAGGCCATGTACTCTTAGCTAGCTACTAACTTAACTCCACGGTCACTAGGCACACTCGTATGCCACAACCGTGTGGCAAAATAGGCCATTTGCAAGGCCAAAAATGCCACCCACCATAGGGTCAAACCTACAAGAAAATACCAATACAATCCATGCACATTTAACAACAATGAACATGCCAAAATATTCATTCAATCTTTACATTCAAAACAAATTTCAACCATGCCAACTTACAAGACTAAAACTTATGTATGTCCAAGCATAATTCATCCATACCTTAAACTTAACCATTTCTTATGCTTTCAAACCATACCAAAACATACATCATAATCACATTCATTAAAGCATATTACCACCACATAACTAGCCAAATCACATGGCTAAGTTCAAATCTCACTCTTACACAAATAACAAGCCTATACATGCCATATCTAGCTTTATACACTTCCAAAATGTACCAAAACAAGTTGAGTAGTGTGGTGACGATCCTCGACGGTCCCTGAGCCTTCAGTAGCTTTGACGATCTATAAAACAGAGAAAACACACACAGAGTAAGCTTTCCAAAAGCTTAGTAAGTCATATACAAATAAACTTAACATGAAAAGTATATAGGCATATAGGAACATTGGCACAATTAATCTTCATAGCAAATTTCTCACATGTATGCTTTGGTTCATGTACTTGGCCATATTTTTGCCACAAGCCTCAATTCAAAGATCTTATACATACATAACTCTTTCATGCATACTTTCACATATCATATTATTATTCCAATATACATAATCATCATAGTAAGATCATATAGATACTTACCTTGTATACACACTTAGTGTATAAATCAACGTACCTGAAACGGATTTACAATTCACATAGCCATTTGTATCATAGACTTGCCCGTTGAACCGTTAGGAACCTAATAGGATACTCATAAAACTCAGAATATTTGTACAATGCCAACGTCCCAGACGAGGTCTTACATGCACTCAGATATCGATGCCACTGTCCCAGACAGGGTCTTACACGAATCAATACGATGCCAATGTCCCAGACATGGTCTTACACATAAATCTCGATCGATGCCAACGTCCTAGACGTGGTCCTACACGAATCTCAAATCAACGTCAATGTCCCATACGTGGTCTTACATGATATCTCAGAACTGACACCTATACCATGACATAGCTAATCCTATCTATTCTTAGGTTCGTACGGGACTTCTCGGACATTGTCACTATGTCAATCTTATGTCAGTATTCATGTACATGGAATCTCATAAGCATTCATTGTTATCAATAGTCATATGAACATACATAATTCAATACGAATATGTTTATTTGCATAATGACTTACCTCAGATTTGATTTAACTGAAACGGAAACGACTACTCAGTTACTTTAGCTTTCCCACATCTAAGTTTGATTTCTTCAGTTCTTGATCAATACATATTCAAATTTAACCTTGTTATTACTAAATCATTCAATTCAATTCAAGAACACACATTTAGGGCTATTTGCAACTTAACCCTCACATTTGCACATTTTATCAATTTAATCCATTTTTCTCAAAACATCAAATTTACAAAAATCATCATTTAACCATGTTTAGTTGAATGCTTATGAACATCATACAAGCCCATAATTTCCATCAAATTGTAATTTAGTCCCTCAAATTGCAATTATCTTAATTTAGCCCTAATCGGCTAAATTCATCAAAAATTCAAGAACAAAACATGTTTATCAATTACATTTCTTTCATTTAACAACTAAACTCATCATAAAGCTTACTAATTCATCCATGGCACAACTCACAAATATCATCAATTCTTCAAATTACAACATGGGCTTGATAGTAGACTAAGCAACAATCTCAAAAACATAAAAATCATCAAAATCTAAAGCCAAAACATACCTAATTTTAAGCTTGAAATGGCTGAATGCCCTAGCTCCTTCTTTCTTTTTCTTTTGTTTGATTTTTCGGTGGAAGAACATATGAATTGCCACCATCCTTTAATCTTTTGTTTTATTAATATTATGATATTAACTCATTCACCAAAATAACCTTCATAAATATATATATAACATATAATTACAAGGTCATTTATGACCTTAGCCGTCCACTAACCATGGCAGTGGCTTAATTGCCACATAAGTCCTCACACTTATAAAGACATAACAAATAGGCATCTTTTCATAAAATATTCAAATTTTTCATTTCAATGCAATTCAATCATTTTCATCAAATTTAGCACACAGACGGACAAATTAACTTACGAAACTTTAGTACATGCATAATCACTTATTAGAGGCACAAAAAATAATATTAAAATATTATTCAGACTCGAATTTGTGATCCCTAAACCACTATTCCGACTAGGGTATAAACCAGACTGTTACAGTATCGATACTTGCTGTGAGGTTGACCTGACGTCAAATGTGGTAGGAATTTTGTTCTATTTTCGTACTTAAGGAGCTTATTTTCTAGCAAATTTAGGATTTATTATTGCATTTTCTATATTTAGTAGTTAGGATTATAAGTTAGTAAAATAAGTGTTTTTTAACACATTTTGGGAGTGTTATGACCTATTAGGCTGACACGGGCCTTAAGTAGTGCTAATGTGTGTAATTGAGTATGTAAGATGATGAATTATAGGCCCAATGGACATATGAGCAAGGGTCGAGTGATACACAAGCTTCTTGAGCCGTCAAATCATGACATGAACCAAGGAAGCCACAAACTACTTATTGTGTCGACCTTGTATGGCACAACATAGGTTGACATGATGCCCAAGTATATCAAGGCTATTTTTGTCCGTACGATAAAATTTATGTGAAGACCTAGGACATGTTGAATACCTAATTCAGGCCGCCAACACTCTTATAAATAAGACCTTAGGGGTTTGATGTAACTAAATCATCTTGGACACCTTCAAAAACCCTCATAGTATAGGAGTAGGATTAGATTTAGTTTTCTTCCAGTTTTCATAAACTTTTTGTTTTTCTTGTTGGAATCAGTTTGGAGCCAAGAGATCTTTTAGTTAAGCAAAGTATTTTAGTTTATTTCTCTCTTGTTTAATTATATTTGATTATTCCAATCAAGACATTCGTTACATCGTGCTCTAATAGAAATCAAATCTAGGGTTATTCTAATTTTTTTCTCTTTCGATTCAATCGTGTTGATTACATGTTTATTTCAATTTAGATTAAGATTATTAATAACATGAGTAGCTATCCCTTAGAGGAGATTAACGAGGGATGGGGACGTGATTAACGGACGATTGAAGGTTTCCCGAGAGGATTAGTTGGTATAGATTACGCACTCTTAAACTTTAGGCTTGACAATCCTAGGATGTAATCATAGGTTAAACAAGATCGGGAGATAAGTTTCACCGAGAAAATCGTAGTTTATCTTGGTTGAGAAAGTGAGGTCGAGAGATAAGCAAGTATCAACCAATTGATTAATCAGTTAAAAGTCGGGAGGTAATAATTGGTTAATTGATAACTAATCCACCCTAAAACCCTAATCCGAAGTTAATTACAAACCCTGAAACGAGTTAATCTTCCTGATTGGTTAATATGTTTAGTCGTTTGTCTATTTTATTGTTTATGTATTTTAGTTATTTAATTTCTATTATTAATCCCTTTTATGATCTGTCGTAATATAGGAGTTAATTATTACTATTTAGACTTATTATTGTAAAAAGATTTTCCATAGATTTATTCCATCCTCCCATGGGTACGATCCTCGGAATACTTATTGTGTTCCGTTGTACACAAATACTATATTACAATTTGACCCATATACTTGTGGACACTGCTGATTCAATTTCTTATATTTTTTGTGTGATATTTTTACTATAAATGATAACATGTTTATAGGCGGTCAGAGGTACCGGTACCTTAGGGAGGGTATCGATACTAGGACAATTGTTCTTTAATTTTCAAAACATCAAATTGTAAAATGACATAGATACTTTGTGAAAGGTATCAATATTTTGAATTTTGCTCAATTTTTCTTAACTTCAAAGGTCAAATTGGTATCGATACCAAGCAGGGGTATCGATGCTGGGTCAAGGTATCGATACTTTAATCCCTAAAAATAGTGTTACACTTGATAAAAATGTTTGAAAAAATTGTTCATCATTTTGAACAAGTTGAAATATTTTCTAAGTGTTTGAAAGATAGATTTAAAGTTTATCTCTTATAAATATTTTGAAACAAAGTGCCATTTGAAATTTATCAAGTATTATTCAAAAATATTATATTTGTTATCAAAACATTTATCAAATAAAGCTTAGCTTAACATTACTCCTTTTTTTGTCCAATTATTTCCACTCTATACATTTCAAATATTAAAAATTAATCCCTACTATTACTTCCAAGAATTTAGTCTCGTTAGATTTAAAAATTAAAATTCATTTGAGACCACTACCTAAGGATTTTTGTTAAATTGGATTGTGTACACTATTTGAAATAAAAAGTTACCCACGTGACCAATGTTACAAATGTTAAAAATCAAATAAACTAATAAAAATGGTGAACCTGGGGTGGTAAGAATTTCGATTCTAATTCAGGAAGTTATAACGTACGTTCTTTTGCACTGATCAAAGAAAAAGAGCGAGACATTTTTTTTCTTGCATGGCTATAAATGGGCATATGAGCAAATTTTTTTCAATATCATATAATTCAATTTAATGGAAATCATATTATAGAATTATCAATTGGATTTCATTATTAAACCAAATCACTACAACAAAATAGTCCTATAGCGACACTTTTTTTGACATAAGACGACGCAAAAAAGGTTGGCATAGGTTTCGCGACGCTTCGTCCGACGCTTCCAAAATAGTTGTATATAGTGCAATTGGTATATGCATGGCGACGATTTTGAAAAAGTGTCACCATAAGTCAACATAAGTCGACCCTCATTGAAGGGTTGTTAAAAGTTTAGTCAATGCCGACCTTTAAAAAGGTTGGGAAAGACCTAGTCAAGTCCAACCTTTTAAAAAGGTTGTTATAGGCATGTTTAAGGCAACCTAAAAGGGTTGGGATATACTAGTCTAAGATAACCTTTTAAAAAAAGTTGGGATAAAATTTATCTAAGGCAACATTTAAAAATAGTTGCGATAAACCTTGTCTAAGGTAACCTTTAAAAAAGATTGGGATAGAATCGTCTAAGGCAACTTTAAATAGGTTGGTATAGACCATGTCTAAGGCAACCTTTTTAAAAATTTGGAATTGACCTTCTCTAAGATAATCTTTAAAAAGTTGGGATAGACATGTCTAAGGCAACCTTTTAAAATGTTAGGTAGACCTTGTCTACAAAGAACCTTAAAAAAGGTTGGTATAGATTCATCTAAGGTAACCTTAAAAGGTTGGGAAAGATATTGTCTAATGCGACTTTTAGAAAACGTTGGGATTGACGTGTCTAAGACAACGTTAAAAATGTCGGATAGACCCGCTTACAAACAACCCTAAAAAGGTTAGGATAGACATTTTTCAAGGCAATGAAAAAAGTTGGAAGAAACCCGTCTAAGGCATCCTTAAAATGTTAGGCAAACCTATCTAAAGCAAACTTAAAAGGTTGGGATAGATCCATCTCATGTCCAATGTTTTTTACGATATTTTACCGATTTTTAAGAGCCTATTTTAGTGAAATATGAGCAAATTTGTATGAATTGAGTTTGAAAAGTTTGAGTTAATATTAATTAAAAATTAATTAACATAAAAATGATCATATAAATACAAAATTATCATTAAATAATGCGTTAGTAATTTATATACAAAATCCTAATAGAAGTAGCCAACAAGTTGCGTAACATGTTGTCAACCTATTTCACATGACATCAAAAAATTATACAAAATCCTACTAGAAGGGCCAAAACGTTGCAAACATGTTGTCAACTTGATTCCCATGATATCAAAAAATTATACAAAATCCTAACAGAAACAGTCAACACATTGCAAATATGTTGTGACCTTGATTCCCATGACACCAAAAAATTATGGGACAATTTCATTCATCAACCACTATAACATATATATATATAATATATAATATGCAGTAATCGTCATTCATCATCATCCGAACTGAAGTCTTTATCATCAAGTCCGCTACTCTGAAATTCAACTGCAAAAATAGCAACGTACATTTTCTATTTATACGAGTTAAATAAGAAACAACATGAACAAATGGGAAGACTATTAATATTAACCAAAGAACCATAAATTGAAGCTAAATAAAGAATTTTCATCAATACATCCAAGAATTATTAGTTGAGTCAGAACATCCTCGAATTAATGGGCCTTTGCATTTGATGTGTGTTATGTTCAATATGATAGTTAGAGTGTTTAAGGGGCTCAGATTGGGCTCAGTTCAATGAGGCCTTAATCAAATTTTCTATTTGGGCACTTTAGTGGAAAGCTAGATAGGTCCGGCCTTAAAAGATATTGTTCGCGAATTAAAACACAAAAATGGGCTAGTGGCCTAATGGACAGTGGTGTGAAAAACAGTAAGGGGATCCAAGGTTCGAGTCGCATTCCCACTTATTTATTTTAATTGTTTTTGGCGTTAAAAGGAGGGGAGAGTGGGGGCGGCTTGGATGCTTTAGAACAGGACGATTTATCTTTTGGATAATGTGGATATCGTGCTGATAATAGTAGGGAGAGGTGGTGTTATTTAGGCCTCTCCTAAAGGTGAATAGATCAAGATAAAGGAGAAAAGATAGGAGCTATCTGCTGAGAGCAGAGTTGGTCGAAATTCCATCTCCTAGAGGGCGGGAAAGAATCAGTTTCTTCATGTTAAAGGGTGCCAAAATGTAATATCCGGGATTTAGGGGTCACGCAATTTAATTAATATCTGCGTGTTAATATGCTCTGTATGCTCTGTATGCTAGTAGCATCAGGCCTTAAGAGATTTAAGTGGGGTTTATGACACAAGAAAGGAAGTGGTGGAGTGGCGAGGTAACGACTAGGTGTTAGGGGAGGTTGCGCCACAAGGGGTGCCAAGGGGGAGAGGTTGAATCACGCCAAGAGCAAAGGGAGCTTTGTTTTTGGTGTTTTTCGCCAAGGAGGGGGAGTGTTGGACTGACAAGCAAACTCCGGGGAAGACTTGGTCAAGGTTTTTGAATGTGTGGTGGAGAGTGGAGTGGAAGGTTTGAATGAGTCAAACTTATTTGAACGGGTGAAGGAGAGGGAATTGAGGAGAGAAAGAGTGGATTTGAAGGGAGGAGGAGAGTTGGCAGATTTTGGGGTACTAGGAGGTGGTATTTTCGGTTTTGGGTGTTTAATGTTGGGAGTGCCGAATTTTAGTAGTCATTTTAGGAGCATTCTTTCTTTTCTCTTCATATGACCAAAAGCCGAAACTTAAGATACGATAAGTGCAATTGCCGTCCCATTTTCTTTTCTCACCTTTGCTATTCACTTTCAAAAGCCGAACCATATTTTCTTCTCCTTTCTTTTTTATTTCAACAACTTTGAACCTCAACTACTTTTTGCAAAAGCCGAATAGCTCCTCATATTTTTTTTCATCTATTACCTCTCTTCTAAAAAGCTGAATGAACTTTTCCCATTTAGGATTTGTAGTCGAACCTTCTAAGCTATCCCAGTTACCTCTTTTTCTTTCATTGTGGTTATTCTCATAAGCCGAATATCGCTTGAAGTGGTGACTGCCATTCATCTCTTTTCTCTCAAACAGTTTCTAGTTATCGTGGTAAGGAGTTCTCTTTTATTTTAGATCTGTCTCTTTTCCTTCTTTAATTGCCGAAACAAAAATCTAACCTTGTTCTCATGTGTGGCCGAATCCATGGAGGGTTGGTTTCGGGATCTCAGTTGGGTTAACGTTAAAGGAATAGAAATCTTTCGGGATTTGAACGATCGAGGTAAGCAGGGTATATCATTAGGCCGAAGGCCATTCCATTTGTTCATATGTGTTAGAGCCGATTCTAACATAACATATGTAGGGGTTTCGTCAATCTTCAAGATCAAGTAGGAATTCCCAGGATTTGGGGTCGACTTTGGTAAGGTTACTCGATTAAGATATTATTTGGGTTCCATTTAGATTTGATTTAACGTGTTAACCGGGTCTTCTGACCAAGACATTATTTCATGGAATCAAATACCAGCCAAGGGGAGAAAGGGGTCAGACACGTAGTCCCTACCCCTAAATACAAGAAGCAATAGGTTTTTACGGTCCGGGATTAGCCTTTGGGGTGTGGGACAGCGTCGAAATAAGATCGTAGGTAGATAGCGGTAGTGTCAGTTAGGGATAGCGTCGACGTAGAGGGCATGATTTTATGGGTTATCAGGTGTGTAGTTATTACACTGTTTCTCTATTTATAATTAATTAAATGTATGCGATATGTGTGGTAGCCAGAAATAACGGCTGCGGTGGTGAGGCTACCCATATTGGGTGATTTGGTAACCAGGTTAGTAATTTTCTCGTATTAAAATTTTGGATGGATATTTGTGTAACTTGGTAAGCATGTTATGTATGCATGACTGATATGTTCATAATAATTATATTGTCATTTCATCATATATATTTTATGTGCATGGGGATCGGGATATATATGTTTAATGAAGGAAAGGGTGTACATTTATGTACGTGGATTGATGTTAGCCTTGAGCTACATCGTGGTTCGATGTTGGCTATGTGCCTCATTGTGGATTGGTGTTGGCTATGTGCCTCATCGTGGATTGATGTTAGCTTCGTGCTTCATCGTGGATTGGTGATGACCTCGAGTCACACTGTGGATATTGTGATTTAATCACGTGGACCAGTGGTTAGCCCACTAAATGGACTTTGCACAGCATGACTGCCAAAGAGGTGTGTAGCGGATGAAGGGTCGATTTAGTAATCCCCGTGTGTGGGTGGGGGATATACGGGGGTGTGTAGCGGTTGGATACTAGGTTGGGTTGGGTTACCATTTTGCATAATCATGTGTGGTATGTGGATTGGTGTGGTTATGGGCCAAGCCCATTTATGGAAACATGTGGAATAATTGCACACTGAGTTAAAATGACTCACCCTATTTTTCAACCAATGCAAGTAGTATGTGATACTTTGGACCGGCCGGGAGGAGTCGTGGTGGCCATGCACAAGCCATTTTTGCTTTTAAAGTACTTTATAAATTTCAATTACTTTTGGGGTATTTTGCTTTAATAAGGCCACTTTAAATACTTTGGTTTGATTTAAGTTTTAAGTTGGATTTGCTATCGATGATTAAGTATAAAGAAACTCAAAATATCGCAACACTCAAATTTAAATGGGTCTTCAAAGTATAGATTACTTGTGAACCTCCCGAGTTTCCAAAAATTTTCGTATAAATGGATAGTGAATTTAACTCATGCAACTCAAAGCTTTGTTGCTAAATTTGAACGGAAACCTTCTTTAAACAAATTTCATTTTAGATTTTAAAGCCCATTTTCACTTATAAAACCAAACCATTATCAACCTTTTTCCCGTAACGCTTCAATTTCGCCGTGGTGTTTTGGGTGGGTTTGGGGTGTTACACGAAATCTCCCTATTATTTGATTAATTATTAGTTATCGAAGGGCACTTTTGGGTTTTGATAAGCAAGTCGAAATTCTCTATGAATAGGATGGTATCTCTTCAATCTAAGATTTGAACCCTATTCTTTCCTCATTCTCTGTGCCAAAATTCTCGTCTTTCTCTGTAATTTATGTCTCTCTTCTTTTCCAAAAGCCGAAACCTCTCAATTCTTTCTCTCATCTTCACTTTCTTCAAAAGATGAAACCTCTCACTTCATTTTCTTTTTCCATTATTTTCTCTTGTGCCGATTTCTCCATAAAGCCTAAATCTCCTGGAAGTTGCCGAATTCCCTGTAAAGGTAGGTGTCGATTTTCTTCTGTTCTTTTTCCCTTCTCTTTTGGTTTTGAGACTATAGCCGAATGGCTAGTTGATTGATAGGTCATCTTTAGTTTAATTTTTTCTCTAATCACATGTCCTTTTGGGTGGCACTTCGAGAAATCATAATAGATCGAATCATCCAGATCTCAAAAAGCCAGAAGCCGTTACTCTCTAAGTATCCTATCAATTTTGGGATTTCAAGGTAAGGGGTTTCCTTTAGATTCCTATTAGATTCGCTATCATATTTGAGATCTTAACTCATATATGGTTTAACAACCCTATTTCGCTATAGTAATTCGACAAGGACCTTTTGGATGGAATCAAATATGGATCAAAGAAGGAGAGGATTGGGTTCAGTAAACCCAATCTCTAAGTTTAAGAAACAAGCGTGTCCGCTATTCGAGATTGGTCACGGGTTGTGGACCAGCTTCTGAATAGCATCTTAGGCAGATAGTAGTCGTATCGGCTCTCGACAAATGTTTACATAGAGGGTGTCGTCTTAACCGTAATAAAGTGTGTAGATTCTTGACACATAAGCTTTGTTATGTTATATGTATGCTATGGGCTAAAATCCGAAAGAGAGGTCAGATGAATGACGTGTTACCCGTAAAGGTTAGGCAAGGGATGCCAGGTACGTAATCATAGAAACTTTTCTATGTGTATCGAAGCATGTGAAAGTATGAGATCTGTTAGATGGCTTGATGTTTTGATTCTTGTATGTGTTTATGCATGGGATGGGATTGATTGATCGATTTATGGAAGGGGAGCAGGTCGCAGGGCGATCGGTGGCTTTGCTACAAAGGTTCGTATTAGCGATCGGTCTTTATGACAGGCAGCATAGCTGTCGAAATACTAAATGTATTTTCTAAAGTTCGCATTAGCGATCGGTCTTTATGATAGGCAGCACAGTTGTCGACCTGGTGTGTAGCGGATGGAGGGTTGATTGTAGAAATCCCCACGGTGTGATGGTTGGTACGGAGGTGTGTAGAGGATAGACTCTTAGGTTTTGGGATGGGCCATGTTGCATGACATATTTTGTTAACATTGTATATGGGCCAAGGCCCATAATGTGCTTGTGGGCCCTAGTCTTTTATGTGTTTTCAAGTTTTACACACTGAGCCTTTGTGACTCACCCATTTATGTTTTTCCCACTCTACAGATAAGAAGTAGACCGTGGACATGCGAGCCGAGGCGGACTCAAGGGGCCATCAAGACTATTATTATTTTCATAGACTATCTTTGACTTTTCTTTTAAAATATAAATTTTTGGGAATATTTTTTTGTAATAAGGCCCCATAACTTAGGTTACCAATTTATGTGTTACTCGCTTTATTTTATTTTCACCCTTAATAAGTCGCATGCTTATAAACCTATATTTTTCCAAAGTTTTATTAATAAAATGAAATGATAAATGGGCTTTTCAAACTCAACCGATGCAAATGTTAAGTTCTTCAAACTTTTTCACAAATATCATGATTAATGAAAAAAAAACTAAGACTTTTCAAAACCCATAGAAAGCAAAGTTTTTAAGATTTAACTCAGTAGCATACCAAATCCAGAATGATGTATGGGCGGGTTTGGGGTGTTACATGAGCAAGCAATGAAGACATCAAATAAGAACCTAACATTCAATTACAAACACCAATGTCTATTAAACCATTAACAAACTTGTTGACAATCTAGTTATAAAATAGTGACATTAATATGCTTACTATGAAAAACCTTGAACTTACTTGACATTCCCTTTGCCATACACTCATTGATGAGAGCCTTATACTTTTTCTCATGAGCATCCATCATATCCATGAACTTTGCCTCTCTAATTTCAGTTAATTTCATAAATCTTTCTTCTGCCTCAGCTATCAAACTAGCTTCTCGCCCGTGGCCTCTGTATTTAAATCGAGATTCGCTTCCTCTAGTAGAGTTTTCTCGAACCGCTTGTTCGGCTTGAATTGTTTGTATTTGATCGACATGTTTAGCGCCATCGCTTCAATTAATGTAATCGATGGTGATGTAGATTGGCTTCCTCGGTGATGACCCATAGACAAACAACTGGATTTGGTCATCCCACATCCATATCCCAACATTATTCCATCCTTTTCGTGGTGAACAATTGTGTATAAACCTCGTTTTCTAATGCAATATTATCTTGAGGTACGAAAGAACTCTTAGGTGTTGGCATAGAATCTTTAACCATCTTGCATGCTTCATCCTACAGTTCTCTTTAATTAGAAAAATCTATTTTGAAAAAAAATTTGATGTCAAAATAAATAAAAATAAATAATACCCATTTGTTTCTTACATAAACTTGTTCTGCTGCCTCACTGCTCAATTTATCACTCCCATCTTTGCGCAAATGTTGAAATCTAAATTGCTCCAAACGCGAGGGTTCACGGCCTTCCTTCTCAACCTATTATACAACAAAAAAAAAATAGTTGTTAACAATATTCAGCAATGAGCACAGAATAATTAATATAAGTTACATATTGATTAATATGTAATACTTAAAAACTGTGCATTCAGGGTCGCATATCCTGTCCTACTAGCAGTGTGTGCATAAAACACCTTTGTTCGGGATTCTTTTGCCTTTTCTGATTGTGCCTATTTGTTCAAATTATTGAGAAAAAATATGAGAGTAATAGGAAAACTAAGTTCATTATGCCTCTTTCAACAAATCATGCATTTATGCACCCCCTACTTTAATGATACCGTAAGTGGAAGCAGGAAAAATGGGACATTTAGTCTAATAAAAGTGCATACCGCAGCTTGCGGTGTTTCCCATCACTCCACTAGCCACTTCCATTGATCATCATGCACACTAGGAGGATTCTTTTTGTTTATTTCTTCAATCGTTCGACCTTCTTGGACCATCTATTTGTAGTATCTTATTTTCAAAGTCGATTTAAACTCCTTCCGGGGTTTTCCAACATGTGAGAGGATGTCAAAGTCCTCCACCTTACCATGGAGATCAAACTTTTCCTACACATATAACAAAATAATGTAACAAGTACTCATTACATACGATTTCAAATAATGCAAAATTATTGCAATATATTAAATTAGAAAATGATTACGTACTACACACATGAACGATTCTCAATATGTTTTCCAACACATATTTAGAAAGATGTTTCCAATGTTTTGTATTCAAAGGACAGATAGAACTAGTCCTTGCAATTGTATCGAGAAATTCAGCCAATTTGGACGCTTCCTTCCCAATAGGCTGACAATTTTGGTTGGCGTCTACTACTATACGAGTTCTAGGTTGAAGATTCCATATATCTTTCATGTTTGTAGGCCCTCTCTTTCACTTAGTACCCTTAGTAGCCTCTGTCAAAAGTGACAATTATATTTTAGATATGAAAATTGAAAAAAAAAATGTATCAATTTGAAAAAAATAAATATGATGCATGAGCAAATTGTGAATATGGTAAAAAAGAACAAGAACCAATCTTAATTATATAAAATCATAATAAAAGATTTTATTTATCATAAAAAAATACATAAACAAGTTTCTTTTATGCTATTACTTGTAATGTGGAAGAAAAACCAACATCACAAAAACCAACATCACAAATCAAAGACAGGACTTAATAAGGTCCTGATACCCTTTATCGTTACACTTGCTACTCATGTTCATTTAGGGTACGTTTGGTTCACTGTAATGGAATAGGGCTGTAATTGAATAGAGCTGTAATGGAATAGAGGTGTAATGGAATAGAGCTATAATAAGTAATTCAACTGTTTGGTTGAATGGAATGGAATAGAGCTGTAATAGAATTCTTGTGTTTAGTTGAATGGAATGATGTTGTAATAGCATAAGGAAAAAAATAAAATGACCGTAATACCCTTAGCGTAATTTTTTTAGGTAGATGATTATTGTTATTGTTATTAAATTTTAATAAGATTATTATTGAAAATAATTTAATAAAAATAATAAATAATTTAATCATATTTTAACATAATTATTATTAAATATAATTTAATAAAAAATAATTTAATAACATTCTTAATATAATTATTTTATGAATTAAAAATCAAAATATATAATACTATAAAATATATATAATGTACTTTATTATTTTTAAACCGCAATACATATTTAATGTGCTAAAATATCATTATTGAAACAAATAATTTAATTATTCTACAATAAAAATAATTCAATATTAGAAGTAATAAATAACTTGAGAATAATATTTCACATCCAAGCATAATATTCATATATTAACAAAAGTTACATGATCTTCGCTTCTTGCTCCTCTCTTGCTTGTCTTAATCGCCCAACACATTCCTTGAGAGCTCCATCAAGATGAGTCACCCGGTCTTCCAATGCCGAGTTTTCTTTGAACTGCAGGTCTCTAGTTTTGCTTTAATATCACTACTTTATTTTCAGCTTTTTCCCAACCTGAAGTTCAATAAAAAAATATAACTAGATTATAGTAAGTAGACTATAATAAAAAACAAAGATGAACGAAAAGAAAAAGAACCATTTAGGACAAGTTCCAAACTTGTAAAGTAATACCTGCAAAAGCTTCTTCGGCAACTTTGGCATGTTGCTTTACCAAATCCTTTTTGGCACTAACATTTACTAGAGCAGCTAATAATTTTTCTGTCAAACTCCTAATGCTATCATTAACTTCTTCAGAACTACCAAGCTTTTGACGACACTTCAGGTGATTTTGTGCAATCATTAGGTGATGATGCCTTGAAAGCCTCCTGATTCAACAAATTAGAGAGATGAAAATCAATCTGAATTGGAGAAAACCTACTGGATCTGGTTCAAATTAGAAAATTAGCAAAGCAGCTTAGACCATCTCAAAATGGAAACATGGAAACTTTAGCCGGAGATGAGATCGTAACTACATCATCTATATCTGTCTTGTTATCATGCTTCACAAGATGATTTCAACCGACAGGCGACATGTAGCTTTAGAAAATTCCCACTTAATAATCATACAGGTTGCTTTATAACAACTTTTACCTTGTTCAACTAAAACTAGTAACTTTTCATTGTGGACAATATGCTTTAGGTATCGATTAAAAGATGCATTGCCCAAAAGATCATTTAATTTGTACCTCTAATCCTAATGGCAAGATCACTCATTGCACCAAAAGCGCTTTAAAACGCAGCCTTTAACCTCACAATATGCTTTCCTCTACTTGATATTACTTCTTTCGCCTAAGTAACGGCACAAGAACTTCAAGCAATTGATAGGTAACTAACATGATTATCGATGAACTAACCCCATTAGCCCCATTAATGTTTTACTATAGATATATCAACTTGACAAGAGAAATAGAAAACAACTATGTTGAAAAATATGAACAAGAATTCAAGGTCTATAAGGAAAAGGAGCATAAGTCAAAACTGTCATCAAGGAATTTCGGCGCTTGAAAAGAGAGATGGATTCATATGAATGATATAAACAAAGTTAACCATGAATGATACAAATGTAAACTTTCCGAATTCACATTAATGGGAGCATAGCTAAAGAATCTAGTAACTAAACCATGAGAAGAAGAAAGAAAAGTATATAAGCTAAAATTGATGATGATTAAGGATGAGATTATCTAACTACCGATAATCTAAGAATCTCTCGATCATGACGATATCGATCCGAACTTTCGGTTTCACCAGACTTCTTTCGAAGACTTCTCTTCCACATCCAACTCTTTTTTCCATATCAAACTCCAATAGTCCAACAGAATCAGCCATCGCTCATCTACAAACAAAGACACAAAAAAGGAAAAGAAGCAAATCATTGTTCAAATGTCACCACATAGTTACCAGAAAATCAATATTCTCAAATAAAGATAAGAAGGAACCGCCTAGGAAAAAATCATTGTTCAAATGTCACCACATAGATTAATTATGTTCCTTATAATACTATTGATATATGCAATCACTCTTAACATTCAACAGGTTTCTATACAAATACATTTCTGCATGGATATCTACTTGTTTGAATTGGAACAAATGAAGGCAATTCTAATATCCGCATCCACACATACTATCAGGTAGAATTCATGATTAAATCCTAAATATAGACTCTCAACCAACTAATCAATCTTCTCTAAAAAAAACATCAAATTAATGCAATATAGAAAACAAAACATAAACTCCATGTTAACATCCTCTTAATATTAAAATCCACAACTTTATCATTAAAAAAATTCAAGAAATGCAAATAAACAGAATTCAACTAGTCGAAATCACAAGCCATTCGGAAAACAGTCAAAGAACAAGAAGAGAACCACTTGAAAAACTTTTCATCTGTTCAATCGAACATACAATAGAATCAGTCAAAGAAAAGCCCAATGGAAATCATATATCTTGAACTAAAAATGAAGTACTTTAAAAAGAATCAAAATTAGGAAAACAAAAGATTCAGATCAAGACAAGGTAAGTGGACAATGTTTATTTTGGTGAATAATATAACAAATATTCCAGATTAGAGGTGAAGTAAAACTAACCTGTAAAATAAATAAGGAAAGAGTGCGACCTACTAAAGAGTGAAATCGGTAATGACCTGTCAGGCTGATGTGGAGTTAAGAGTAGAAAGAAAAGAAAAAATGATCTTCCCTGCCCTAACCCAAGAAATGGGTTTTAAGCAAAGAGTTAAAAAACATTTTTTCGTTCCTGATAAAATGAAGAAAAGAAACGTATGAGAAGATGAAGCTGAGGGCAGAAAAGCCTTTACTTCAGTTTCTAAGTACCCAAATGTAAGAAGGAAAAATCATAAAGAAGAAAAAAAACTACCTCTGCAATCAATGGTAAAAAAGGAAACATAGGAGAAGATGAAGCTAAGGGCAGAAAATGGAAAATAGGAAAAACAATGTTGGAAAACGCGAATGGAATCCCTAATCAGCGCTGAAGGCAACGAATGGCTATTACAGCCGATGGATGTAATAGGGCCTGAATGGATTCGGTCAGAATGCCATTACTGACCAACCAAACTAATGTTTGGTGGTGGGCCCATCAATTGGGGGAATGTATTCTATTCCCCAACCAAACATGTCGTTAATTCTCTTTGCTTCCTAGATTTTGTTAGGATGTATAAAATTAAAATTCAAAACATCAAAAAGAAAAAGAGAATATCGATACAAAACAACAAGAACACCTGGATATATTTAAATATATATATCGCTCAATGAAATTTAGAAAGATATTTTGCATCAAAGGAAAACGAAATTAAATTATAGTACGGATTTAGAAATCTGAAATCCAAATAAAAACAAAACAAAATCAGTTCAAAACAGAAAAGAAAAACAAATAACAAGAGGTGAGCAAATATATTAATAGGAGTCTTCAATTGGAAGCATAGGTGAGTGAAAAGAGTACCCTCTTCTCTTTTTATGTAACACCCCAAACCAGGCCTAGGCGTTAAGATGAGATTTGGTTTGTTACATAGATCGAACTATCTCAATAATTTAGGTGAATCGGTATATCAAAACCATTTTGAAAATAGAGTTTAATAAAAACCAAGAGAAATAATTTTAAGTTTGATGTATTTGAGAAACATTAGTTGAAAATCTCATCATTTAATATTTAATTATCAAAACCCTAAAGAAATTTTTATAAGAGTTCAAAATATTTAAAAATAAAAATAGATAAAGGATTTCATATGTTAAATAAAAAAACCCAAAGTATTTTAAGAAAACATTATAAGTTAAATATAAGCCCATATTAAATATCTAAAACATAATTTAAATCCATCCACACATAAAATCCATAAAATATTAATAGAGGCCTTATTACATCATACCCAAAATAGCAAATTAAAGAAAGTACTTATTAAAAGTTCAAAGTTTATTAAACCCATGTTTGTTGTATGGCCTCCACGAAGTCATCCTCGGCCCAAGTCCACGTCAATTTCCATTACCTGAGATGAAAAATTTGAGGGAGTGAGTTACTCAGAACTCAGTGTATAACTCACTTACCTTATCCACTGGGCCAGATCATCAAGTCATTATTTTGGGCTTGAGCCCATCAACAGGTTTAACAATATAAATAATGTGATGCATGCAAAAAAAAAAAAATGAAATTTCCCACCCAAACCTAATTTCCATCCGCTACACACCACCCGTACCAACCATCACACCTATGGGGATCAAGTCAACCCACCCCGCCAACACACCAATCGTGAGGCATAAAGCAATTTTATATTTGTGGCAGAGCCACGAACTAGATTGTGACAAAGTCACCGAACTAGAGGCATTGAGCCATTAAAATATTTGTGGCAGAGCCACCGAACTAGAGGCAATGAGCCATTTAATTATTTTGTGGCAAAGCCACCGAACTAGAGGCAATCAGCCGTTTAATTATTTTGTGGCAAAGCCACCGAACTAGATTTTGGCAACAGGCCTTTCTTCTCTTCATCCTTAATCCCAACCCATGCAACATGTATGCAAAATAATCTATATACATATGATGATTTTAGTAAAAAGGCCCAATTTACATATGAGCCAATATTTCAGGTTTTTATTAAGGCCCATAATACAAAATATCATTTATCCTATATAACAATTTAGCATCTTTGGCCCATTTAACGATCTAGCAAAATTTTCGGCCCATATAGCGATCTAGTACAGATTTCGGCCCATTTAACAATCTAACAGAGATTTCGGCCCATTTAACGATCTATCAGGGATTTCGGCCCATTTTCACGAGACATAAAATTTACATTTTACCAACTAACTCATCGAGGGCGTTTTTGTAATTTTTCACAATTTTAACCGTTTTCATGTAATTTCACCAAAAATACCAATTATTTCGTATTGTACCGATTTTATCATTTTTACAATTTTGCTCAATACTACGGTATGATATCTAACCCGAGATAAGTGTGAAGTTACACACCTTGATATCGTGAGTACTAAACCTTCCCGCTCGTCAACACCTAAACGTAATATGAACCATTAGAACACTTTCATTAATCAAAAATACACTATTGGTAAACAATCTAAATCTTTACCGTTTTGATTTTGAACCACTTCTATTTTTGGTTTTTCCTCGATTGTTGATTCGTTGCCCGATGAGAATCCACGAACGAACAAAGGCTCGGGAGTACGAATAACCTCAAACAATTGATTTTCCTCGGTTGAAGGTCCGCAACCCGGTGGAAAATCTCGGATTCCCGAAACAGCCCTTCGTTTATATTTAGGGGGATTAGCGGAACCGCCCCTCTTTCAAAAACTATGGACTGCCCTTTTCTGTCCTATCTTGAATGTCTCTAAAGACATAAGATCATTAGTCCGATTATAAATATCAAAATTTGGCTAACGATTTATAAGATTTAAGATTTGGCTTACCACGATTATCTTCATTCCTCGAGAAACGATCGAGCGATTATGTCCCTAAAACGAAATTGATTAATAACTAACTATACTAATATAATGAATAAGAATCCTTAAAAGAAAATCTCCTTACCTTATTTCTTGAAATTGATTCCAAAGTTCCAAAAAAAAATACTCAAGAACTCCTTGAGTTTCTACCCTCCAAAATCTCACTAATGCTCACGATTGGAAAGAAAATTGAGTGAGAAGAATTATGTATGATTATGGAAATCGGTTGTGATCAAAGAAAATAAAAGAAATATTTTTGGCACAAGAACAAGTTAACATTCGGCCATGGATAAAAGTATTGGAGAAATTTTAATGAAGAAGAAAATGAAGAATAAGGAAATAGAAATAATATAATTCGGTTTCAAGAGAGAAAGAGAAAAAGAAAAGAAAAGGGTACTTAGTTTAGAAGAAAATGCATTCGGCATAGGAGAGGAAAATGAGAAAATGAAAAGAAGAAAAATACTTGCTTGCCTTAGAGCTTTCAGTCACAATGAGAAAGAAAGATTTGGGAGAGAAAAAGTTTCAAAACCGAAATGGTCACAAAAGAATGGCTCAAAAATGAATTGTTTACCCAAGTGTGTTGGCAAATTTTGGCTAAAGAGAATATGGGTGGAGGGAAAAGATGTTTTGCTAAGAAAATGACGAAATGAAAGTGTTTTACCAATACCAATGCCTACCAAAGAAATCACAAAACCGGCCATCCCCCCTAGCCTCAATGCCGTCCAAATACAAGGTCAAAAGGCTATTAGGAAGTTTCCAAAACATCTCCCTAATCTCAAGCCCTATCCTCCTCCATTTTCCTTAAGTTGAAGAGACAAAATCCCCCATTCCAAGCCCTTATCCTTAACTTTCCAAATCTTTAGTCTTCTTACCAAAATAAAGACATTCCAACTCATCCTAACCTTATCTCCTTGCCGACACATGCTTAAGCTAAAGAAAAAATAAAAATTCTTAATTGCATGCTAGGTGATTCGAACTCCTTCCCTCATGTCCAACTTATGGTGCCTTCACCACTTTGCCACTTACTCATCTTATGCCATCTTTTAGTACTTAATTAACTTAAGTTTCAAGGTTACCTAATTTCTTTACTCTAAAGTACACTTAACTAATATTTTTACTCTAACTCCAAGTAAACCCGAACCAACATTTAGCAACATAATGATACTCAATTATTTAGGATGTTACATTTTAAGTCAACTTAATTTCGAAATCTTGCTTAAATTTTTTATAGGAAAACTGAAATTTTTTTGAACAATAACAAAAATTCTTTCTATTTGTTCAAATAACAAATAATTTCATAGCTAAAAAAAAGTGAACTCTAATTAATAAAATGTATTAATACGCTATATGTACAAATGCTCAGCCCGAATTTGGCTCAACCTACACCTGTAAATTTCAAAGAGCAGTGACAAAAGAAAAAAAAAAGAAGAGCAGTGACAAAAGAAAGAAAAGAAGAGCAGTGACAAAATGGTAACAAATAGAAAAAAAATGGTAACAAAATTGTAACGCCCCAAACTCAGCCCATAATGTATAACTGGATCTGGCATGTTACATGAAGAAAGTGTATAAAGAACTTGTGATTCTTACTAAAGTTGACGTTATTTGGTTATAGTTGAGTAAACAAGTTTGATTATAAATATTCGATAAAAATACTACTAATCACGAGAGGTTGATTGGTGAATCGAAAATCAAATTAGTGAACTTTAAACCGTGACTTTTGAAAATGATGTTGATAAATTCAAACGAAAATCTAAGTTAAATTATTTGTACATATTTGTTATGAAATCCGTTAGTTAATCGATTTAAAAAAAAAAAAACTATTGTTTATGATTTCAAAAAATCCCCGTTTAAAACCATTCGTGAAAGATAATAAGTACGTCAGAACATAAAGCAAATTAAAAATCCCAGAGGCCTTATTACAATTTTAAACCCAAAATGGTAAAAGTAACGAAATAAAGCAGAAAAGAAATTTACTAAAGTTTGAAAATATCATTACTAAAGTATGGCCTCCACTGAGTCATCCATGGCCCCAAGTCCTGATTACTGAGCATTACCTGCAAGGATTAAGAAAAAGGAGTGAGTTACAAGAACTCAGTGTATAATCCCCTTACCTTTATCCACTAGGCCTGAACCTGCATAGCAACATCTTGGGCCTAAGCCTATTTACATAACAGTATTTAAATGAAATGAATGCAACCCAACCCATCCATCCATCACACCCCCGACCAGCCAATCACACCTGGGGATCAAGTCAACCCACCCGCCGCCACACCAATTTGCAATGAACTACTAACGATAATATTTTGTGGCCAAGCCACCAAGTCACGATTATGTACATTATTAAACAATTGTGGCTATGCCACGAGCTACACTTCTCTTCATACAAATTTTTCCACCCATGTGGTATGTAAAGATACAACATACATAGTACATTATCCAAATATAAATCAACCATTAAACTAGTGAAATATTTCGTTGAATCGGCCCATTAAAGAACTTATGCAATTCGGCCCACTATGGGCAATTTAATAAAACGGCCCATCGAAGGCATTTTGGTAAATCAACCCTTTAAAGACGTTAAAGCAATTCGACCCGTTAAGGCATTTTGAATTCGGCCCGTTAAAGTATTTTGATAAATTGGCCCGTTGAGGGCATTTTAGTAATTTGACCCATAAGGGCATTTTCATAATTTGACAAGTTAATACCGATTTTGACAGATCTTAGAATTAATGTTGTTTAAGCAAGTTACTCGATTCAAGTCATATTACGCTTATTAAATTAAGTAAACAAACAACGATCTATTCTTTCCAACATGATGGTGAATCACGAATCTACGGATTTGATTGTGGGATTACACACCGATTACAGTAAGAACTAAACCTTCTTGATCGCTTCGGCACCTATGACACCATAACACTTGATTAACTAACAAAAGAGTTTCTTAATCCACATCTAAACAATCGGTTTATCACACTTACCCTCACCACCACGAACAACCACAATCTGTCTATTCTCACCGGATCCTGGCTCCCTTCCACAACCTTGTGGGAAACCCCGAACTACCGATACCGCCCTACGTTTGAACTTGGGAGTAGAGATTGAAAATCCACTCCCTAGACGTCCTCCTATCGATTTTCCTTTAGTATCGCTACACTTGCCTCCATTGGAAGAATCTCAATCAGAATAATATTACGATAAGAGAAAGTAGTTGCCTAAGGAGAGGGTTTCGGCTTACTACTATCTCCGAAGGATCAAGGAGTAGAGAAGAACGAGTGATTTAGTCCCTAGAATAATCGATTAGTCAAACCTATCGATCCGTTTAGCAAAATAACCAAGTAGCGATATCGAATAGACCAAGAAGAGACTCATTACCTTATTAATGATAAACTCAACTCCAACCGATTCGACTTATGACTAAGGATGAGTCGGCAAAGATGAGAGATTCGGCCAACCCCACAAGAACACTACAAAAAAGAGATGATCACGATATAAGGGAGTAGGAGGGAATGGTGTTTCGATTTAGAAATAAAGTGAAACAACCGAATGATGGTGGTCACACCTTCGGCTATGGAGAAAAGAAGACGAAAGGAAGAGAAAGAAGCCACTTACCCGATTCAGCCAAGGAAGAAAGTGACCAACACGCAAGATGGAGAAGAGAGAAGATGTTAAAGATTCGACTATTGAAGAGAAAGGAACAAGGAAGATTCGACCTCCAAATTTTGTTGACTTAAGAAAAGAGAAAAAAATAGAAGAAATGATGAGAAAAGAGAAGAAGAGATGGAAAAGAAATGTCAAAGAGTTTCGGTTAACACCAAAGAAAAGATTAACAAAATAGCTTGAGTATTTTAGCAAAACAAGGGAAAAAGGTTGGAAAAGAAGGCATAAAATGTTCAAAAAGAGAAAAAAAAACTTTGCATGCACAAAACTTGTAAAAAGACCTTTAGAAATTTGGCTCCTAATTTCCCCTTACCAAAACCGTATATCCCTTTCACCAAAAGATTTTAGTTGACCAAAATTCTTTCCCCCATACACTTCCTAAAATTCGGCCAACATATCCCCCCTTATCTCTTTCCTTTATTTCTTTCCTTATTTTTCCCTTGATCTTCTCCTTACTCTTTTCCTTAGTCTTCTTTCCATCATTTGAATGAGTCTTCCTTTCCTTATTTAGAGTCTTGGCCGACACATACCATCTTCCACCTGATTAGCATAAAAATTAATCTAAAATTTGCAATAGGTGGGATTCAAACTCCACCCCTTTAGCTCCTTCATGTGACGCCACACCACTCAGCTACTAGCTCCACTTGTGCTAGCAAAATACACACTTATTCTTTTAAGTCTTGACGTGACTTACCTTCTCCCCCCTTAAGTGCATAAACACAAAAGTTCTACCAAGGCCCAACTCAACCCCAAGCCTTCTTAGGGCCCCTAAACATACACAACTAACACTCTTAGCTAACCTAACGCATGGTATAATGTAAAATATAAAATCCCAAATTTCAGGATATTACAAAATGGTAACAAAATGGTAACGAAGAGGAATCTATGAAGCAAAAAAAGTCAAAATTTACCTGTTTCTCTGTATATTGTGAACAAAAAGAAAACTATACTATGAAGCCATTAGCCATTAGCCAACTTAATCAGAGAAATAATAAGTACCAGAGAAAGAATAAATAGTAGTAGATGGAAATAAACTAGTTTAAAATTAGAGAAATAATAATTGAGAAGGCAATGGAGGTACCAACTGGAATTGCAGGTATTGCTTCTGCTGACTGAGTTGGAGTTTCATCTCTTGTGCTTTGACTATCGGTAGCAGCACTCTCAAAGGTGTTTGAACCTGTCGAAGAACCCCTTGAAGAGAATCGTACACCTTTTAATGTATGCTCTTTGCCAATCATTTTCCTGCAAAACAAAGTGGTAATGGTTAACGATGAAGTACCCAGCAGAGCACCAAAAAAGTCATGGGTTTTGAGGAGGAAAAATCGGGAAAATATGAATTTTCAACCGGGAAAAATTTGGAGCAAGGGTTGCTTCTTTATTTACTTACCTGTTCTTTTACCTTTTATGGTTTGGACGAAAATTTCAAAGTCAATAGATGTCATTCCTTTGGCTTTTATAATTTTTCAAGATAAGTATTGCATTTTTTTTAAAAGCATGGCCAAAATAAACCCAATAACCCAAAAAACAAGCAAATAAACAAAAAGACCAAATCAAGCCCAAAAAACAAAACAAAAAAAAAACCAAATAAACAACCTAGTCTCTGCTGTCTATTACATAGTTGAGAAAAAGTTTATATGATGCATGTTGGAAGAATCCATTGCTTTTTTGATCAAAACAAGAAAAATAGCCCAATTAAACAACCTATTCTCTGTTCTTTTTTGAGTAAAATAACAGTAAAGAACCCACCGTTAATCATACCGAAGGTAGGAGCATCTTTGTTGGCAAATCACGTTGACTACATCGTTGAAGTTCTTTGATAAAGGATTGGAAAATTGCTACATCACAAACTGAACATACAATGTTGACAAAAGAGTTTTAATGTCTGCACAAAAGAACTAGTGGATGTCATATTTAAGCATGATTCTACTTTGCTGATAAATATATGTTACAAAAGACAAAGTTCGAGGGGCTTTGACCTATTAACTTTTGAATTCCAAGCATGTCGAAATTGTTCTAATACAATGATGTCATTAAATTTTCAAGGTGTCGTGCATATATATAAAGTAATTTCATTTAATCAAATAATTAAATTATATGGTATTTATTTTGGATAGTCATTCATAATTTCACAATTCCAGTGGATTGGGAACAATCAAAAACAGAAAGATATGGCAGTAAGAAACTATATAAATATCCCAGATAAAAACATCACTTATCATTTAAAAGTACTCGAAAATAACAAACAAAAACATAACAAAAGCACCAAACAAAATGTTAAACAAGCTAACATATGCTTCAAAAGTAAGATAAATCTACTGATTTGAGTCGACGATCACTCATTTGAGTGCCATACTAGTCAGTCATCAAGCAAAACAGTATTCAAGACTCTAGTCATCCAATCCAAAAATCAAATACTCCATAAATAACAAAGAAATTCTCACTATTAATGGAAGGAAAATGAAACTGCTAACTATTGGGCATTTGAAGAGAATGTCAAACTGTAAATTTCAGCTCTATCTGCACCGTTCCTTACCCATGTTCAAATATAAGAGAGCGTTCAGAACATCAAAACATTTTAGGAGTAATCTACAAAAGTGAGATATTATTATGTTTAATTCTTACATGAACTGCACATTAAAATTAATACAGTGCCAAATATCTTCAAACAACATATAATTTCATAATACCAATAACCCAAAATGTCTTCAAATATAAAAATCAACATACATAGATGTTAATATAATATGAATGTCATCTTCATGTAAGTGCTCTGTTTCTTTTGGGCAATTCTTACTGCATTAAAAATATCAAATACACTAAATATTTACACTTCAAAACATCGTTCTTGTTCAAATTAAAACTAAAATTATTAAGTTACAATATGATGATCACATTGCGGATATTCATCATCTTCATGGGTTTCAACTCTTAGATTGAAAAATCTCTTGGCTTTATTCGATAACATGAAGCCATCCTTCACTCTAGGGTGTTCATTCGGTTAATCGAGGTTAACCAACCAATTAGCATTAACCAAATTAACCGACCTCTCAAAATTTTTAACCGTTAACCGAACCGAAATTTTTTTCAAAAAAATTAACCGAACCAAAATTTTTCGGTTAATTCAGTCGGTTAACCAAATTAACCAAAAATTATATATTTTTAATTTTTGATTAAAAATTAACCGAATTACCCAAATTACCTAAATTATTCGAACTACCCGAATTATCCGAATTACCCGAATTACCCGAAATAAATCACTACATAATTAAAAAGATTAAAGAGCAATTACATCAGCATCAACTTGTTCAACTTCCATCTTTGGAATCTAGCCATATAGTAGGAAATCAATTAACTCTTATTCTATGATCAAATTTCTACAATATTCCTGCATTACATAAATAATACGATAAATTATTTTAATAGTGCCAATTTACCTGTTTCGCAAGCCATATTGGGTACTTTTCAACCAACCATTTGTCCTCGGTACGTTTACTGATTTGAATGCCACCATAAACAGCTCGCTTAGACTCCAAAAATTCTCTATATATAATATATTCAATATTTTGCGAAAAATGTTGTCAAAATGTATACAAATTATGTGATAACTTTATTTGTCTATTGGTTAATAAAAAGAAAAGAATAACAATTTTTCTCAGGAAACTCACTGACGGTATGGCGATAACTTATCGCTATGCAATAGAACATAGCGGTTTGCTTGTGCAAGAGATCACATGTCCAATATCTTCGTGTTCATGTTGCCAATTGGACGTCCTCCAGAAGAGAAAATGTACCGTTTTTGAATATTCCCATCATTCCTCGGAGGACAGAAAAATATAGCCTCAACATCAGAAAAATAACGGGATCAAAATGTAAGACATTCTGAAACTGTGTACCCTTAAGCAATGGAACCTTCGGGATAAGCTATATTTCGCACTGAAGCTTTCAATCCCATGAGATACCTACATCACATATATTTATTTTTACATACTTATTATATTCTATATTAAAATATAAAAAAATATTATTGTGAAATATTATTGGTATATTTTATATACCTTTCGACTGGGTACATCCACCAGTATTGAATAGGTCCACCAAGCTTAGCCTCCGTCGACAAATGAATCAAATGAATTATGATTGTGAAGAAACTTGGAGAAAATATTTTCTCCATTTCACAAAGTGTTAATACGACTTGGCTTTGAAGTTGATCAAGTTCTTGTGGATCAAGACTTTTTGCACATAATCTCTTGAAGAAATCTGATAAATTTGTAATAACACTTAGCACCTTCTTTTCTACAACTCCTCTTACGCATATAGTGTAACATCCTAAATTAGGGGTTGTTTGTAATTTAATTAATTTCCCATGTGTGTGCTTGAAGAAATGGACTTTATGTTTGCTAGACATGTTTTTGGGTCTAGTCATAACCTCGAATTAGGTCAGACTTGGAGCTAAAAATTTCTTTTTAAGTGTTTAAAGGAAGGAAGCTAGGTGAGATAGGGGTTAAGATAAATTTAGGGAGTAGTAGGACACAAAGAATTAAGTGGCAAGGTGCCTTTCATGCGCCACTTAAGTGTTGGAGGTGAAGATGGGCGCAGGTCATAGGTTCGAATGGCTGGAGCAGCGTTTTTGGCGTTTTATTTTTATATATGCAGTGATGGGCTTAAGTAGGAAGGCTTTAAAATTAAATGAAGGGGTTTTATGACATGAAAGTCAAATGAGAGGAATGGCATGGGGCGTTATAAGGAGGGGGCTGCGGCAGTGAGGTCTTGGTTTCGAACCCAAGAAGCTGCAATTGGCATTTTATTTTTTTTGAGGCCGGTGTGAATGGGAGAGTGAGTAATGGTTTGATTTTGGACTCTTATTTTGATAAGGTTGAGCTAAATTTTGCTCTAAAATTAATTTGGAGGAGTAGGTGTTAGTAGCTTATTTTCATTTAATTTGTTTGAGAAGAGGATAGGAGATAAGTGGAAGATAAGTGTTGTTTTTCTTGGGTGATAATTAAAAGTTGAATTATCACAAAGAGGGGGAGGTGATGGCTGACTTTAGGACTCCTTGGGGGGCTGTCCATAATCGGTTTTGTATAGCAAAGGAGTGCCAAAATTCATCAACTATTCTTTTCTTTTTCCCTCTTGTTGTTGGTCAATTCTCCTTAGCCATAGAAGGCAAAATTCTTCAAAATCCCTTGCTTCTTATTTCTTTCACTTGGTAGAACCTACCTCCTTCTACTAAAATTTCACTTCCCTTTTCTTAGCCGAATAGCTCTTCCATAAAGGGCTTAGGCGAATCTCCCTCCCCAACCAAGGTCTTGCCAATTTCAATAAGTGTGGTAAGGACACTCTCGGTGTTTAATCTTTATTCTTGTTATAGCCGAAACCATGAGGCTTAACCATGAATTTTTGTATGACTAAACCTATTCAGGATCTTGGATTTGTAACCCTTTTTAGAAGCCAGCATTAAGAAGAATTGAGAGGTCTTCCAGGATTTAAGGTAAGCTTGGTATGTAGGCTATGACTTTCGGCCAAAGGCCATGTTATGTAATATATGTGGTGATTGATCTTTTTGTGGGTTGTTAAAGGAATTTCGGCAGAGTCTTAATCAAGTGACGATTTCAGGATTTGTTTGGAAATCAAATCTGTTCAAGGTAAGTCAGCAAAAGAGCCTTTGGTATTAATTTGGTTTGGCCGAATAGGCCTAAGTCCCTAATCATGTTGTTGGCTGATTATAGGTTAAGAGATCTAGCGTCGTAGATCGGATCTTCGGGATCTAGGATTCGTGGTAGTATCAGGTGTGTAAAATTCACTACACACTTTATTAATAACATGACTATATTGTTGCCTTTATAAATCATTGTGGTAGATTTGCTTGTGGACATAAGCATGGATTTAGGGTAAGTTCCCTATCTCATGATCAATGATGTATGTGTATGCCATCATATGCTGTTAAATGCATGATATATGATATTTGTGATGTAAGCATGATGATGGTGGGATTGATGAGAGGAGGGGGATGATCTTATGGATCGTCATCGATGGTTTTGACCACAAGATGGGTTGGCCCCATCGGCTTTATTGTGACTTCGGTCACCAAAGTGGTTTTGACCACACTGATGATAACTGTGACTAAGTCCCGGTGGTTTGGTACCACCGTGGTTTTGACCACATTATGATATTTGTGACCTATGGTCATCGGTGGTTTTGACCACAAGATGGGTTGGCCCCATCGGCTTTATTGTGACTTCGGTCACCGGTGGTTTTGACCACACCGATGATAATTGTGACTAAATCCCGTGGTTTGGTACCACCAGTGGTTTTGACCACATTATGATATTTGTGACCTATGGTCATCGATGGTTTTGACCACACGATGGGTTGGCCCCATCATTTAAATTTGTGACACTAGTCACGGTGGTTTTGACCACCGGTGGTTTTGACCACACGGGGTAGTTAAGGAGTACGGATGGTTAGTGGGGTTGCATATTTGCATGTTAAATTAATAATATGTATATGAGTTGTATTTTTTGGGTGGGGGATTTACACACTGAGTCTTGGTGACTCACCCCTTCCCTTACCATTTTGCAGATGAGTAGATCGTGGAGATGGAGCCGGAGAGGACTCAAGGTGGCCATGCTTATCGTTGGATTTGAATTTATTTTATTATAGTTAATATGATTTATTTTCTAAGTCTTTTTATTTTGGGATTGTAATAAGGCCGCTATTTATTATTTGGATGTTATTTTATTTTACTTATGTTATGTTACAAATGAAGTTTTTAAATGTTAAGTGAACCGGTTAAAAGTAACTTTTCAAACTTAATAAACTTCTACGGGTTTTTTTAAAGATATTACCATCGGGTAACAAAAATAAACCAAGTCAACTATAACTTCGACGATTTTAAAATGCACATGATCAAATGTTTTCAAAAAGGTTTATCAACACAACCAAGGTTTTAAAAAAAAGCCCAACTGAGTTTTCAAACACCGCTTTAATACCTTAGCCACATTTTAACAAATTTTCACCAGACACTCAACACGTTTCAAATTATTTTACTCCGTGACATACCAGATCCGGTCAGGACTCATGGGCCGGGTTTGGGGTGTTACATTTTGGTATCAGAGCCGGTTCAAAACTCGGCTGTGGGGGGGCCCAAGGCCCAAAATGTTTGGTTTTGTTAGTAGGCCTTATTAGAATGTTTTGGGAAACTGTTTTTGGCTTGAATAGCATGGCACCGAGTCTCCGGCACCTATCCGCCCAGGTAAGTACTTCTATCTATTTTTTTTGTGAATATTTGATGAGGGGTAGAAGGGTAAATAGGGAACGTAGACTATTAGAATAGAAATTGTTGAACCCTAAGGTTAGTATACCCCAACAAACAATGCATAAGATTTAATAATTCCTAAACAACCCTATGAGTTGTCACCGAGCAAGGATGTAGCAATCGTTATCGCATGTCTAGGATTGGATTCGGTGGGAGCCTGGTATTTAAGCAATCCTAGTGACTCACCACCTACTCACTCGAATCCTACAGTGCGTAGTAGCAGTTCATCCTAATTGAGACGACACACTCACAAAGCTAAACTTGATAACTAAAACCGAAAGGGACTAGCCGTTTTGTTTTTGAAGTAATTAAAACCTTGTAAAAAAAACAGAAAAAAATGAAAATGACCAAAATACCCCTCAGTTTGAAAAATGACCAAAATACCCCTAGCTTGTAAATTACCAAAATACCCTCCGTAAGAAAATTTCCAAATAGAAAATTTTCAAAATATCCTTCTTTTGTGAAATCACTTAGAACTAAATTTTTGGAAATCTTTTTATGAAAAAGCCCAGAATAGGAAAAATTACTAAAATACCCCTCGTGGTGAAATTACAAAATTGCCCCTAACCAACAAAATTACCAAAATGACCTTGATTTCAAAATTTTGCAACATCACTATTTTGGAAAATGCAATTCTCAAAAAAGAGCCCTCAAAGTTTTGCAACTTTTGAAATATCCCTGATTTATTAACTTTTACAAATTCACTTTGATTTGTGAAAAATTACCGAAATACCCCTGAGGTCTAAAATTATCGAAATACCCCGAATTTTAAAATTTTTCAAAATACCCCGAATTTAAGAGTTCCAAAATGCTTTTGACAAAATCATCCAAAACTTTTATTTTGAAAATTACAAAAATACCCTCAGTAGGACAAATTACGAAAATACCCTTGGGTAGTGGAAAAATGATCACAATGAAAACTACAACATCTCTTTGAATGAATGAATAGAAAACTGTGCATGTTTGATTGCGAAAGAACCACTCCTAAAACTCCTATCATAAAATTTCTT
Source organism: Gossypium rotundifolium (assembly GCA_025506655.1). Lineage (NCBI taxonomy): Eukaryota > Viridiplantae > Streptophyta > Magnoliopsida > Malvales > Malvaceae > Gossypium > Gossypium rotundifolium. The sequence goes on from CP106724.1 coordinate 174,659,170, forward strand.
CGCGGATAATCAAGTGAAATAAGGTACTAATGCATAAAATTCTTAAACAGATAAACGCAATCGTTAGAAATGAGTACAAGAGGTCGTGGACGCCCGCCTGTGGTCGCATAGAGGTAGGATGACCTGTATACGAGCCAGCAGGTCCGATCATGGAGTGGAAATGAGATACCGGATCATCGGTGTGGCAAAACCGAATTTCAAGATCGACGGTGGTAATGATGTCGATCTCAAGTCAGACACGGGTATTGGAACGAGTTTGTCGAGGTCATGGCGGAGTGCGAGGAGCCCGTAAATTCGTGGTTGAACGACTCCGCTAATGGAGCGAAGTATTTAGGGAGTTTACGAGTGGCACCCAAAGTGTGGTAGATCTTGGTTGGAAGCAAGAAAGGATCATGGATGACCTAGATTTTACAGTTGAGGAGAAATTGAAGGTATCATCTCTCGCTTCAGATGAGTCATACGGTGGTGGCTCACCGTGAGAGTGGAACAAAGGCGTAAAATCTCACCAGGAATTCTTCGAGATGCCTATCAAAAGAAGTATATCGGAACTAGCTACGTGGATGCACAATGAAGGCTTTCTTGAACTCGGTTCAAGGCAATAAGACGAGGGCGTAGTATGAGGTCAATTCCTCCGGTTGAGTAGGTATGCTCGTGGTATTGTGGGTACCGAGCATGAACGCTGTGTTAGATTCGAAGATGGGCTGAGAGATGAGCTGAGGATGATGATAGCTCCACAAACAGAACGGAGTTATTTGTCCTAGTGAAGAAATAAAAGGTTGCTGAAGGAGTAAGACAGTCGGTTAGACGGAATCAAGATAAAAATTGGAATAAGAGGAGCTCCGGACCTTCAAAGTTTTCTGGTAATCAGCAGAAGAGGACAAGGTTTGGTGGGTCGGATCAAGCTGCTAGGCCTGCTGCTGCTAATCCTCAATGGCCGCCACGGTGTGCTCGGTGTGGCAAGTCTCACACGGAGGAGTGTTGGAATGGTAATCGGGGATGCTTTGAGTGTGGGTCTTTGGAGCATCGAGTTAGAGATTGTCCGAAGAAGGCAGCTAGATTGAGATCAGAGGGTCAGGATCGTGCACCGAATAGAAGGGATAATCAACAACTAGCAAGGGGTCGTGGTGCAAGAAGAGGAGGTAATGGTGCTGGCACAGGTCGTGGGGCACCGAGGGGAGGTACCGGTGGTACTGAGGCTAGGCAACCTAGTCTAGTCTATGCCACGAGGCGTCAAGAGGAGGGCGACGCACCAGACATTATAACCGGTATGTTCTTGATCTTTGGTGTACCCTATAATACTTTGATAGACATTGGCTCAACCTACTCATACATTGCTAGTAGCGTAGTGGAAACTCTGCATCTAGACTCGAACTTACTTCTAGGAAGATGACGTATTAAGCCCCCAGGTCACTCTATAGAAGTAAGTAAACTCTATAGGAACGCATACCCTAGAACTCCAAGGGTCGTGTTCTTGGTCGATTTGATGGAACTATCGTTCCGGAGTTTGACCTAATTCTCGGGATGGATTGGCTAGTGAAGTATCGGGCTAGCACGGATTCTGTGACTAAGCACATGGTATTAAAGGCGGTGGAAGGTGATGAGGTGGTGATGATAGGTAAAAAGAGATTGCCTATCTAATTTGGTTTCGCATTAAAGGCGGAAAGGATGGTTAGGAAAGGTTGTGAAGCTTACGTGGTACATGTCTATGCCTTGGAAGCTAAGGATGTTGCTGTGGGAGATGTTCGGACTGTAAGGGACTATGTTGATGTGTTTCCAGAGGAACTTTCGGGTCTACCTCCAGATCGTGAGGTTGAATTTGGTATCGACTTGTTACCCAAAATCGCGCCAAGATCTATAGCTCCGTGTCGAATGGCAACCAAAGAATTGGTAGAGTTGAAGCGCAGATTCGGGAATTGTTGGATGAGGGTTCATCCGACCAAATGTATCGCCTTAGGGAGCTCCAGGTCTGTTTGTCAAGAAGAAGGATGGGACAATGAGGATGTGTATAGACTATCGGCAGCTGAACAAGTTGATAATAAAAAACCGATATCCTTTGCCCAGGATTGACTATCTGTTCGATCAACTCAAAGGAGCATCGGTGTTCTCTAAGATTGACCTTAGGTCAGGGTGCCATCAGCTTAAGGTGAAGGAGGCTGATGTCCATAAGACGGCATTCCGTACTCGGTATGGTCACTACGAGTTTCTGGTAATGCCTTTTAGGTTGACAAATGCACCGGCTGCGTTTATGGACATGATGAACCGGGTTTTCCAACCCTATCTGAATCGGTTTATTGTGGTCTTCATAGATGACATTTTAGTGTACTCGAAGTCAGAAGAGGAGCATGACACACATCTTCATGTGGTTCTGCAAGTTCTAAGGGAGAAATAGTTGTACGCCAAATTCAGCAAGTGTGAGTTTTGGCTCAAGGAGGTAACCTTTCTAGGGCATGTTGTTTCAGCTGAGGGAATTAGGGTGGATCCCCGTAAGATTGAGGCGGTGTTGGAGTGGAAGCCACCAAAGTCTGTTACAGAAATTTGGAGTTTTCTGGGGTTGGCCGAATATTATAGGAGATTTGTCGAAATTTTCTCCTTAATCGCAGCACCGTTGACTAAGCTGTTGAGAAAAAGAGTTCCATTTGTGTGGTCTGAGAAGCAGCAAGAGAGTTTTGATAAGCTGAAGAGGATTCTGACAGAAGCACCGGTCTTGATTCAGCCAGAGGCAGGGAAGGAGCTCACTGTATATTGCGATGCATTACATACTGGTTTAGGGTGTGTGTTGATGCAAGAAGGGAAGGTGGTCGCTTATGCGTCACGGCAGTTGAGGCCTCACGAAGCTAACTACCCGACACATGATTTAGAATTGGCGACAGTAGTTTTTGCCTTGAAGATTTGGAGGCACTACCTGTACGGGGAGAAGTCGGTAGTGTACGCAGATCATAAAAGTCTGAAGTACCACCTGACTCAGAAAGATTTAAATCTGAGGCAGCGGAGGTGGATTGAGTTGTTGAAGGACTACGACTGCTCAATCGAATACCATCCGGGGAAGGCTAATGTGGTAGCTGATGCATTGAGCCGAAAGGTGATAACGGATTTGCGAGCAATGTTTGCTCATCTAAGTCTCTATGAGGATGGAAGCCTTTTGGCGGAATTGCAAGTGAAGTCGTCTTGGATTAATGAGGTCAAAGAAAGGTAGATGACTGATGAAGCTTTGAATACTCGAAGGTTGCAAGTACAGAATGGTGAGGCCGAAGGTTTCAGCTTGAGTAGTGATGGGATGTTGTACTTTCAGGGTAGAGTATGCATGCCTAAGGATGATGAGTTGAGGCAGCGAATCCTTAAAGAAGCTCATAGCAGTGCGTACGCTATGCACCCAGGAAGCAGCAAGATGTATCGGGATTTAAGAGAGCAGTTTTGGTGGCCGGGTCTAAAGCGAGAAGTAACCGAGTTAGTGGGCAAGTGTCTGACATGCCAGCAAGTCAAGGCTGAGCATCAATTGCCATCGAGTACATTACGGTAGGTAAAGATCCCACAAGTGGAAGTGGGAGGAGATTACTATGGATTTTGTGAGTGGGCTTCCCTTACGCCCAAAGAAGAAAGATGCGGTTTGGGTGGTAGTAGACCGGTTGACTAAGTCGGCCCATTTTATACCGGTAAGGGTTGACAACTCGCTTTAAAGATTAGCCAGGTTGTACATCGCAGAGATAGTACGGTTGCATGGAGTACCTATGTCCATTATCTCATATCGAGATCCCCGGTTTACGTCGAGATTCTGGAAGGCTTTACATCAGGAGTTAGGCACGAAGTTGAATTTCAGCACGACTTTTCATCCGCAGTCTGATGGACAATCTGAGAGGGTGATCCAAGTGTTGGAAGACATGTTGAGGGGCTGTGTTTTGGATTTCCGTGGCAGTTGGGAGGAGTATATACCTTTGGCAGAGTTCGCTTATAACAATAGTTATCAAGCGAGCATTCAGATGGCACCGTATGAGGCGCTGTATGGTTGGAAATGCCGTACTCCTACATGTTGGACGGAACTAGGAGAATGACAGATGTTGGGTCCAGAGTTAGTGGCAGAGACGGAGGATAAGGTTAGAGTAATTCAGGCTCGTCTGAAGGAGGCATCGGATAGGCAAAAATCCTACGCTGATCTTAAGAGCAGAGAGGTTGAATATGCAGTAGGTGATAAGGTTTTCTTGAAGGTATCACCTTGGAAGAAGGTGCTAAGGTTTGGCTGGAAGGGCAAGCTAAGCCCTAGATTCATCGGACCGTACACGGTGTTAAAACGGGTGGGATCGGTAGCTTACCAGCTTGAGTTGCCAGCAGAATTGAGCCAGATACATGACATCTTTCACGTTTCAATGCTGAGACGCTATCGATCGGATCCATCACATGTAGTACCAGTAGCAGAAATTGAGGTGAGCCCAGACTTATCTTTCGAAGAGGAGCCGGTACAGATCTTGGATCGAGATGTCAAGGTTTTGATGAGGAAGACAGTGCCTTTGGTAAAGGTGTTATAGCGAAACCATGGTACAGAGGAGGCCACATGGGAACCCGAGGATGTGATGGGGCACCAATACCCCCAACTCTTCTGATCCAGGTAATTTTGAGGCTGAAATTCTTTTTAAGGGGGTAGAACTGTAACATCCTAAATTAGGGGTTGTTTGTAATTTAATTAATTTCCCATGTGTGTGCTTGAAGAAATGGACTTTATGTTTGCTAGACATGTTTTTGGGTCTAGTCATAACCCGAATTAGGTCGGACTTGGAGCTAAAATTTCTTTTAAGTGTTTAAAGGAAGGAAGCTAGATGAGATAGGGGTTAAGATAAATTTAGGGAGTAGTAGGACACAAAGAATTAAGTGGCAAGGTGGCTTTCATTTGCCACTTAAGTGTTGGAGGTGAAGATGGGCGCTGGTCATAGGCTCGAATGGCCGGAGCAGCGTTTTTGGCGTTTTATTTTGATATATGCGGTGATGGCTTAAGTAGGAAGGCTTTAAAATTAAATGAAGAGGTTTTATGACATGAAAGTCAAATGGGAGGAATGGCATGGGGCGTTATAAGGAGGGGGCTGCGGCAGTGAGGTCTTGGTTTCGAACCCAAGAAGCTGCAATTGGCATTTTATTTTTTTTCGGCCGGCGTGAATGGGAGAGTGAGTAATGGTTTGATTTTGGACTCTTATTTTGATAAGGTTGAGCTAAATTTTTGCTCTAAAATTCGGTTGGAGGAGTAGGTGTTAGTAGCTTATTTTCATTTAATTTGTTTGAGAAGAGGATAGGAGATAAGTGGAAGATAAGTGTTGTTTTTCTTGGGTGATAATTAAAAGTTGAATTATCACAAAGAGGGGGAGGTGATGGCCGACTTTAGGACTCCTTGGGGGGCTGTCCATAATCGGTTTTGTATAGCAAAGGAGTGCCAAAATTCATCAACTATTCTTTTCTTTTTTCTCTCTTGTTGCTGGTCGAATTCTCCTTAGCCATAGAAGGCAAAATTCTTCAAAAATCCCTTGCTTCTTATTTCTTTCACTTGGCCAAACCTACCTCCCTTCTACTAAAATTTCACTTCCCTTTTTCTTAGCCAATAGCTTTTCCATAAAGGGCTTAGCCGAATCTCCCTCCCTAACCAAGGTGTCACGATTCCAATAAGTGTGGTAAGGACACTCTCTTGTTTAATCTTTATTCTTGTTATAGCGAAACCATGAGGCTTAACCATGAATTTTTGTATGACTAAACCTATTCAAGATCTTGGATTTGTAACCCTTTTAGAAGCCGCATTAAGAAGAATTGAGAGGTCTTAGGGATTTAAGGTAAGCTTCGGTATGTAGGCTATGACTTTCACCAAAGGCCATGTTATGTAATATATGTGGTGGTGATCTTTTTGTGGGTTGTTAAAGGAATTTGCAGAGTCTTAATCAAGCGACGATTTCGGATTTGTTTGGAAATCAAATCCATTCAAGGTAAGTCCGCAAAGAGCCTTTGGTATTAATTTGGTTTGGCCGAATAGGCCTAAGTCCCTAATCATGTTGTTGGTCGATTATAGGTCAAGAGATCTAGCGTCAGAGATCCGATCTTCGTGATCTAGGATTAGTGGTAGTATCGTGTGTAAAATTCACTACACACTTTATTAATAACATGACTATATTGTTGCCTTTATAAATCATTGCGGTAGATTTGCTTGTGGACATAAGCATGGATTTCGGGTAAGTTCCCTATCTCATGATCAATGATGTATGTGTATGCCATCATATGCTGTTAAATGCATGATATATGATATTTGTGATGTAAGCATGATAATGGTGGGATTGATGAGAGGAGGGGGATGATCTTATGGACTGTCATCAGTGGTTTTGACCACAAGATGGGTTGGCCCCATCAGTTTTATTGTAACTTCGGTCACCAGTGGTTTTGACCACACCGATGATAATTGTGACTAAGTCCTAATGGTTTGGTACCACTAGTGGTTTTGACCACATTATGATATTTGTGACCTATGGTCATCAGTGGTTTTGACCACAAGTTGGGTTGGCCCCATCAGTTTTATTGTGACTTCGATCACCAGTGGTTTTGACCACACCGATGATAATTGTGACTAAATCCCAGTGGTTTGGTACCACCAGTGGTTTTGACCACATTATGATATTTGTGACCTATGGCCATCAGTGGTTTTGACCACACGATGGGTTGGCCCCATCATTTAAATTTGTGACACTAGTCACCAGTGGTTTTGACCACCAGTGGTTTTGACCACACGGGGTAGTTAAGGAGTACGGATGGTTAGTGGGGTTGCATATTTGCATGTTAAATTAATAATCAGATATGAGTTGTATTTTTGGTGGGGATTTACACATCGAGTCTTGGTGACTCACCCTTCCCTTACCATTTTGCGATGAGTAGATCGTGGAGATGGAGTAGGAGAGGACTCAAGGTGGCCATGCTTATCGTTGGATTTGAATTTATTTTATTATAGTTAATATGATTTATTTTCTAAGTCTTTTATTTTGGGACCGTAATAAGGCCGCTATTTATTATTTGGATGTTATTTTATTTTACTTATGTTATGTTACAAATGAAGTTTTTAAATGTTAAGTGAACCGGTTAAAAGTAACTTTTCAAACTTAATAAACTTCTACGGGTTTTTAAAGATGTTACCATCGGGTAACAAAAATAAACCAAGTCAACTATAACTTCGACGATTTTAAAATGCACATGATCAAATGTTTTCAAAAGGGTTTATCAACACAACCAAGGTTTTAAAAAAAAGCCCAACTGAGTTTTCAAACACCGCTTTAATACCTTAGCCACATTTTAACAAATTTTCACCAGACACTCAACACGTTTCAAATTATTTTACTCCGTGACATACCAAATCCGGTCAGGACTCATGGGTCGGGTTTGGGGTGTTACATATAGGAAGCAAATCTTGCATGAGAATGTGACTGTCATGACATTTAAGGTTGCTCAACTTGTGCTCTTTCAAATTCATGCATCGAGATATGTTTGATGCATAACCATCGGGTACCTTCAAGTTCTTCACAATGGAAAGAAATATATCTCTTTACTTGGATGCAAGAGTGTAACATGCTTGCGGTAGGTACTCTTTCCCATTTCTCATTTTTGGATGAAGATAACTACGGATGCCCATATCTTGTAGGTCTTTGCGTGCCTTGATATTATCTTTACCACCACGTGAGAGATTAAGAAGGGTGCCAACGACATTGTCACATACGTTCTTCTCGATGTGCATGACATCCAAGTTATGTCAAAGTGGATTGTAACGCCAATAAGGCAAGTCAAAAAATATGCTCCTCTTCTTCCAGAATGTCGCGTCGTGATTTATGATATTTGCGTCATATCCTTCTACAACCAATTCTTTAAAGTTGTTAAACAGATCACACCCCTCGTCTACATCAAGTTCTACCGACCTTTCATCTATTTCTCTCTATCCTCTTCGAGCTTTTCCATAAATGAAATTGACACCTTCAACTTCCCTTAAGATATCTTCCCCGAATCATGGTATAGGAGCTACCCCATACTCTATAGTGCCATCGAATTCCTGACTCTGTTTTCGAAGTGGGTGTTCAGTTGATAACCATCGAAGATGACCTATATAACAGAACTTCCGACTGTACCGTAGCCATCGAGATTTAGTTTTTTCAGCACATACTAGGCAAGTAACTCGACCTTTTGTACTCCACCCTGAAAGATTAGTGTAAGCTGGGAAATCATTGATTGTCCAAAGAAGACAAGCCCGTAAAGTGAAAGTGTAACAGCCTGATTTAGGGCCTAGTCGAAAAAGTGGTGCGAGGCCATGAACCCGAGGTGAATTTATGAATTTTCCAGGTTTATGCCATGTTTTCATGTTAGTATGAAAGTTTTGTAAAGCAATTTTATTAAGTTAAGGTCAATTGGTCCAAAAAGGACTAAATTGTAAAAGTTGCAATATATGAGTTTCCAGAAGCTTTTTGCATGAAATAGCTTTAGAATAATAATTATGAGCCCTTAAATAGCAAATTGCCCAAAAATAAAATTTTGGACAAAATTGGCCTTAAGATGGTTAAATAGAAATTTTTAAGAGGAAGGGCATTTTGGTCATTTGGCCTAATTAGTGTTTTAAGTGGGAAAAAGATGAGAAAAATCCACTCATCTTCTTCCTTGGGCTGCTGAAAATTTGAAGACGCCATAGCTAGGGTTCTTCATTTTTTTTCAAGCTCATAGTAAGTTCATCTTAGCCCCGTTTTTAATATTCTTCGTATTTTTGAAGTTCCTGTAGTATGAATTAGCTAATGTTAGCTATTAAATGAGCTAAGATGCATGTTAAAAAATCTACTCTTAAATGGCATGCTTGTAAAATGATGTTTTATGGAAGTTTAAGAGAGTTTGATGTTAGATAAACATCTTTTCCTTACTGAATTTCATGAAAAATGGTAGTACGGATCATTTTGTAACAGTTATAAAATTGGTCATACCTACTAGAAATAGTGAGAATTGTTGACTGTTATAGAAGAGAAAATAATTTAGTTGAGCGTGAAGTTTAAGAAAGTTGCATGAAAATCATTTTACGAGAATTGGGGCAAAAGTGCAAATATTAGAAATTATAGGGGCAAAATAGTAATTTGGCCAAAGTATGAGTTATGAGTCAATTTAGTCAATATGGTTGTTAAATGATCTATTTATGATTATAGATCAAGAAAAACAAAGCCCGGCTCAAAACCGAGGCAAGAACAAAGTCGAGGACTAAATTGCACATCTACATACATTTTGTATATTGAGGTAAGTTTGCATGATTTCTAAGCCTTATGATTTTTATCATTAATTTGCTTAGTATAATGTACAATAATTGTATGAAATGATCCTGTTATGTTCAAGCAAGAAATCACGATAATAAGTACAAGCAAGTCCTGATTGAAGATGAATTTTCCAGGATACTCGATCTACCAAGCAAGTTATCATGTAAGTCCAAGGCAAGCTTGGCATTGATCAAGTTAGCAAGCAAGTTATCATGTAAGTCCAAGGACTCAAGCTTGGCATTGAGTATGTTATCAAGAGCAAGACTTCATATAAGTTCATGTCAAGACATGGCCTTGAAACCAAGATGAGATAACCCATGTAAGACCATGTCTAGGATATGGCTTTGGCAACATATTATATGGGAAGAGATTTAATATCCTCGATTATTCACAGAAATTCATCGGGCAAATGAGTAAGTTAAAAGAAGATAGCAAGAAAGCTAAGAAAGTAAAGTTAGTATCAAGATGAAGTTAGATGAAGTTGAGTATTATTCATGTTGTGAATGAGAAAGTAGATATCATGATTATTATTATTATAGTATACTGATCAATGTGATCAAGTGATACAGGTATCATGGTTACCTTACAAGTATGATAATAGTAAGTGTCATGAGATATGTAAGAATCTATATGAGTAAGTAAGCTCTTTAGCTGATGCTAATGTTTATGTGAAATGGTTTATATTAAGCAATGATGATGCTATGAGTTGTTACATGCAAACTTACTAAGCTATATGCTTACGTTATGATTTTCTCTTTCTATGCAGTCCCGCTAAGTTAACTCGCGGATCATTAAAGTCAGAGCTCGCAACACACTATCAACTCTTATTTTGGTATAGCCAAGTTACTTTACTAAGTATGGCATGTATAGGAAACATTCATTTAGTGGACATGTTTCAAAAAGGGCCTTTGTAAAGGCTATCAAGTTTATTATTCTTTTGTATATGGCTAAGTGATTGGCCAAATTTGACTAAGCATGTATGTTTATTGAGATCAATGAAGCATGTAGTATTATTCATGAAAGATGGGTTGTTAATGCATCGTTGAATTGTGTATGGATATAATATTCATTTCAGGGTGGCTAACGGCTTGGTAAATAGCATGTAAGTGCCCACACGGATGGACACACGGGCGTGTGTCAAGACCGTGCTAACCCTGCACCTTAGTATTATTAACCATAATAGGCCACAGGCAAATCCCACGGCCGTGCATGTGTGCCGTGTAAAACACACGGTTTGGACATGGGCGTGTGCCCAGACCGTGCTGATTTAGTCAGTATATCATGGATTAGCACATGGTCTAAGCCCACGGGCGTGCCATGGCCGTGTGAAATTAGTCAGTAGCCTCCCACGATTGGTAGACATGGGCGTGTCTAAGCTGTGTGGAAATAGTCAGTAGTCCTACACGGTTTGAGGGCATGGACGTGCTTAAGGGTACACAGGTGTGTGAACCCTGCTTCAGAAAAGAGTTATTTGATTTTAATTCTGAAAGTTTCCTGACATGAGTTAAAGGTGTCGTAGGCCCCTGTTATATGTGTTGACTAAGAAAGTGAAGTTTTTAAGTCGAATCAAAATTTTATAGCCCCTAAGTACATGTTTCACTGAGTTCAAGAATAGTAATGTCTCGTATCCGCACCCAGATGTCGGTCTTCAAAAGGGTGTTACATTTAGTGGTATCAAAGCTACGGTTTAGTCGGTTCTAGGACTAACGTAGCACGAGCATGAGTCTAGCTATACATGCCATACGTAAGAATGTTTTTATAATGATAGTGTGACGACTCCTGGCGACTTAAATTATGTTTATACATATAGTAAATGGATCCCGAAAGAGCTGAGGCGGATGATGTAGAAAGTAATACACCAGCTCCCGTAGAAGGGACGGTGCCGAATGAGAATGAGAATAGACCCACTACGGTGAGTCAAGAAGGGGGAGGAGAAAAGGCTAGAGAAGCCTTCCTCCATATGAATGCCTAGCACATGGAGTTCGTTTAAGCGAACCCGAATGCACAACCCCCTCTACCCCCGCCTATTCCACAACCTCCTCTAGTAACCCCTTAAATAGTAGAGGTGGTGAGAGGAGATAAACCTCCAATTGATAGGATCAGAAAGCATGGGCAGAAGAATTTCGAGCTAGAAAAGATGATGATCTAGAAAGAGCTGAGTTCTGGTTAGAAAATACCATCAGAGTATTTAACGAACTATCCTGCACACCTGATGAATGCATGAAGTGTGTAGTCTCTCTCTTAAGAGATTCTTCTTACCAATGGTGGAACACCCTTGTGTCGGTGGTACCAAGAGAAAGGATCTCATGGGAATTCTTCCAAGAAGAGTTTAAGAAAAAGTATATAAGCCAGAGGTTTGTAGACCAGAAGAGAAAGAATTTTTAGAGCTGAAGCAAGGCAAGATGTCAGTAGCTGATTATGAGCGAGAGTTCGTATGACTCAGCAAGTACGCTCGCGAATGTGTGTCCACTGAGGCCATTATGAGTAAAAGGTTTGAAGATGGTTTAAACGGGGACATTAAGCTGGTTGTTGCTATCCTCGAATTAAAAGAATTTGTTGTGCTAGTGGAAAGGGCTTGTAAAGCCGAAGAACTAGTAAGAGAGAAGAAGAAATTTGAAATGGAGTCTCTCGATTCTAGAAAGAGACAAGGAGCAAGTCGTTCCAATTGTCATCCAAGAAGTCAAGAGATTTTCTAGCTCGATTAGCTACTTCTTTGGATTTTCAAGAAAAGACAAGAGTAAGCAGATTTGGAAAATAAAGCACGAGCGACTTGATTTGCAAGTGTTAGGAATTTTAAACTGATGACTGAATGTCCACAATGTGGCAAACGCCATTTGGGAGAATGCTGAGCACATGAAAATATATGTTTTAGATGTGGTTCCCAAGACCATTTCATAAAGGATTGTCCAGAGATGACTAAAGAAGAGAGAACTCAGAACTCGAGTTCTGGGAGTATGGTCAGAGGGAGACCGCAGAGGAACCCGGGAAGAGGGGCAAGTGGAAGAGGTAACCCCAGAGAGCAGGCCGCGAGACCCGAGGGCAGAGCGCCTACAAGGACTTATGCCATTTGCACTCGCGAAGAGGCATCTTCCCCTGATGTTATTACGGGTACCTTTTCTCTTTACAATACCAAAGTTATTGCTTTAATAGATCCCGGATCCACACACTCTTACATTTGCATGAAATTATTACCCGGTTTGGGTGTGCCTATAGATACCACAAAATTTGTTATTAAGATGTCTAATCATTTAGGCAAAAGTATGATAGTTGATAAAGTTTGTAAAGATTTTCCATTAATGATTAGAGGTCATTGCTTTAAAGCAAATCTTATCTTGTTACCATTTGATGAATTCGACCTCATTCTTGGTATGGACTGGTTGACTACTTATAATGTAATTATAAATTGTGGGAAGAAATACATTGAGATGAGATGTGAGAATGGGGATACTCTTCATGTAGAATCAGATGAGCAAGGTAGATCGTCGGTAATAATTTCTCATATGATGGCACAGAGATATCTAAGAAAAGGGTATGAGGCATTTTTGGCCTTTGTATTGAATGATAAAGAGACAGAGTTAAAGATTGAATCAGTGTCGATAGTATGTGAGTATGTGGATGTTTTTCCTGAGGAATTACCAGGATTACCACCAGTTAGAGAAGTTGAGTTTGGCATTGAGCTAGCTCCGATCTTGCACAATATCCATTACTCCTTATAGAATGGCTCCAATGAGTTGAAAGAGTTGAAGTTCTGATTGCAAGAGTTGATGGACAAAGGCTTTGCAAGATCAAGTTGTTCACCATGGAGCGCTCGGTTTTGTTTGTGAAAAAGAAAGGCGGTACCATGAGATTATGCATTGATTACCATCAGCTTAATAAAGTGACAGTAAAGAACAAGTATCCATTGCCTAGGATCGATGATTTGTTTGATCAATTGAAAGGAGCGACTGTGTTCTCCAAAATAGACTTGAGATTAGGATACTACTAGTTGGGAGTGAAAGATTCAGATGTATCCAAGACTGCCTTTCGAACGAGGTATGGGCATTATGAATTTTTAGTCATGCCCTTTGGGTTGACCAATGCTCCTGCGGTATTCATGGACTTAATGAACTGTATTTTTAGACCATACTTTGACAAGTTTGTAGTCGTTTTTATTAATGACATACTGATTTATTCCCGAGATGAGAATGAACATGCTGATCATCTACGGATAGTTTTACAAACTCTTCGAGAAAATCAGTTGATGCCAAATTCAGTAAAAGTGAGTTTTGGCTCAAGGAAGTGGGATTCCTAGGACATATTGTCTCGAGAGATAGAGTCCGAGTAAATCCAAGTAAGATCTCAACTATAATAGACTGGAAACACCGAAGAACATCACGGAGATTAGAAGTTTTCTCGGCCTATCCGGCTACCACAGATGATTTGTGAAAGGGTTATCTATTATTGCAACCCCGATGACTAGATTGTTACAGAAGAATGTGAAGTTTGAATGGTCGAAAAAAAGCCAACAAAGTTTTGAGAAGTTGAAAGCAATCTTGTGAAGCTCAGCTTTAGTACAACCCGAGGCAGGGAAAGAATTCATAATTTATAGCGATGCATCCTTAAATGGATTAGGCTGTGTACTCATGCAAGAAGGCAAGGTAATTGCTTATGCCTCCAGACAGTTGAAGCCTCATGAGAAAAATTATCCGACGCATGATCTTAAATTGGCTGCCATAGTCTTCGCTTTGAAGATTTCGAGACACCATTTTTATGGTGAACGATGTCAGATTTTTACCGATCATAAAAGTTTGAAATACTTAATGACGCAGAAAGATTTGAACTTAAGACAACGAAGATGGTTAGAGTTGATAAAGGACTATGAGTTGGTCATTGATTACCATCCTGGAAATGTGAATGTGGTCGCCGATGCTTTAAGTAGAAAATCCCTATTTGCCTTGAGAAAATTGAATTCAAAATATCTTTATCCGATAATGGTTCTATTTTTAATGAGTTGAGAGCTAGACCAATGTTCCTTCAAGAGATCTATGAAGCTCGTAGAAAGAAGATAGTGAGTTGCAAGTCAAGAGAGCACAATGCGAGTCGGATCTTGAATCCGACTTTCGATTAATTCGATGGATACTTGATGTTCGGGGATAGAGTTTGTGTTACGAGAAAGAGGCTCTTATTCAGAAAATTTTGCACAAGGCACATAATGAGATGTTTATCGTACATCGAGGTAGCACCAAGATGTATAATAATCTAAAGCAACAGTATTGGTGGCCGAAAATGAAGAAAGACATTTTAGAATTTGTTACCAAGTGCATGATTTGTCAGCAAGTAAAGGCTGAGCACCAAGTACCTTCAGGTTTGCTTCAACATATCTTGATTCCCGAGTGGAAATGGGACCGTATCACCATGGATTTCGTAACGGGTTTACCGTTGTCTCTGAGCAAGAAGGATGCTGTTTGGGTTGTGGTTGATAGACTCACGAAGTCAGCCCACTTTATACTTGTACGAGTGGATTACTCCCTTGACAAGTTGGCAAACTTGTATGTTTCAGAAATAGTAAGACTTCAAGGAGTTCCCTTATCGATCATATCGGATAGAGATCCGAGATTCACATCCAAATTCTGGAAGAAGCTGCAAGAAGCTTTGGGTACAAAATTGAGTTTTAGCATAGCTTTTCACCCTCAAACTGACGGTCAGTCAGAAAGGTTAATTCAAGTACTCGACGACATGCTCAGATGTTGTGTTTTGGAATTCCAAGGCAGTTGGGAAAAGTTTCTCCAATTGGTAGAATTCGCCTATAATAATAGCTTTCAGTCGAGCTTAAAGATGGCGCCTTATGAGGCCCTATATGGGCGTAAGTGCAGAACTCCCTTATTTTGGACTGAACATAAAAAGAACCAAATTCACGGGGTTGATTTGGTTAAAGCTGGAGAGAATGTGAAAGTGATTCGAGAATGTTTAGACAGAAATCATATTCAGATTTAAAGACAAAAGAGATCGAGTACCAAGTTGGGGATAAAGTCTTTTTGAAAGTATCACCGTGGAGAAAAGTTCTCAGATTTGGCCGTAAAGGCAAGTTAAGTTCACGTTTCATTGGATCTTACGAGGTTACAGAGAGAATTGGACCGGTAGCTTATCGTTTGGCTTTGCCAATAGAATTAGAGAAGATACATGATGTGTTTCACGTGTCAATGTTACGACACTACAGATCAGACCCTTTGCATGTAATTACCCCTTTGGAAATAGAGATTCGATCCGACATGACTTATGGTGAAAAACCAGTCAAGATTTTGGCTCGAGAAGTTAAGCAACTAAGAAATAAGAGTATTGCCTTGTAAAGGTATAGTGGCAAAGGCACGGAATCGAAGAAGCTACATGGGAATCAGAAGAGAGTATGAGAAATCGTATCAAACCTTTTTGTTTGGTAAGATTTTCGAGACTAAAATCCCTAAGAGGGGAGAATTGTAATGACCGATTTAGGGCCTAGTCGGAATAGTGGTGTGAGGCCACGAACCCGAGGTGGATTTATGAATTTTCCAGGTTTATGCCATGTTTGCATGTTAGTATGAAAGTTTTGTAAAGCAATTTTATTAAGTTAAGGTCAATTGGTCCAAAAGGAACTAAATTGCAAAAGTTGCAATGTATGAGTTTCTAGAAGCTTTTTGTATGAAATAGCTTTAGAATAATAATTATGAGCCCTTAAATAGCAAATTGCCCAAAAATAAAATTTTGGACAAAATTGGCCTTAAGATGGTTAAATAGAAATTTTTAAGAGGAAGGGCATTTTGGTCATTTGGCCTAATTAGTGTTTTAAGTGGGAAAAGATGAGAAAAATCCACTCATCTTCTTCCTTGGCTGCCAAAAATTTGAAGACACCATAGCTAGGGTTCTTCATTTTTTCAAGCTCATAGTAAGTTCATATTAGCCCCATTTTTAATATTCTTCAGATTTTTGAAGTTCCGTAGTATGAACTAGCTAATTTTAGCTATTAAATAAGCTAAGATGCATGTTCAAAATCTACCCTTGAATGACATGCTTGTTAAATGATGTTTTATGGAAGTTTAAGAGAGTTTGACGTTAGATGAACATCTTTTCCTTAATGAATTTCATGAAAATGGTAGTAGGGACCATTTTGTATGCTTATAAAATTGGTCATACCTACTAGAAATAGTGAGAATTGATGATTGTTATAGGAGAGAAAATGATTCAGTTAAGCATGAAGTTTAAGAAAGTTACATGAAAATCATTTTACGAGAATTGGGGCAAAAGTGCAAATATTAGAAATTATAGGGGCAAAATAGTAAATTTGCAAAAGTATGAGTTATGAGTCAATTTAGTCAATATGGTTGTTAAATGATCTATTTATGATTATAGATCAAGAAAAATGAAGCCCGAATCGAAACCGAGGCAAGAACAAAGTGGAGGACTAAATTGCACATCTACATACATTTTGTATATTGAGGTAAGTTTGCATGATTTCTAAGCCTTATGATTTTTATCATTAATTTGCTTAGTATAATGTAAAATAATTGAATGAAATGATCCTGTTATGTTCAAGCAAGAAATCACGATAATAAGTACAAGCGAGTCCCGATTGAAGATAAATTTTCCAGGATACTCGATCTACCATACAAGTTATCATGTAAGTCCAAGGCAAGCTTGGCATTGATCAAGATATCATGTAAGTCCAAGGCAAGATTGGCATTGATCAAGTAAGCAAGCAAGTTATCATGTAAGTCCAAGGCAAGCTTAGCATTGATCAAGATATCATGTAAGTCCAAGGTAAGCTTGGCATTGATCAAGTAAGCAAGCAAGTTATCATGTAAGTCTGTAACATCCTAAAATTTGAGTATTGAATTGATGCATGTTTTAGTGCTTAACTTGTGTATAATAAAATTTTCATGATTAGTATAGTCTTGAGGAGACTTGAGAACTATTCGAATTAGAATAAATTTTAGTAAGGAGTATTTAATTAAAGTGGATCAAGTGACTTTGAGGTTTAAGTAAAATTAAGTGTTAAAACTAGCATAAGATGAGCTAGTAGCAAGGTGGTGTTGGCGCATGTATGTTTGCTTGAGGGAGAGGTTGAATCTCCTAGCATGCATTTTGAAAGCTTTTATTTTTTGCTTTCCTTAGCAAGTGCGGTCATGGATAAGATTAAAGGATGAGTTGGACAACATTTTTGGCAAGAAGACTAAAGGAAAAAGGTAAGTAAAGGTTTAAGGAAAAGAATCTCATGAATTAAGGTGATAAGGGGACATAAGGCATGGATCAAGGGCTTTGTTTTGGAAAGCTTTGAATGGCTAATTGGCTATGAACTTGGACGGTTTTTGGGGCTAGGGAGGTTGGCCAAATTTTGTTAGCAGCTTGATAGGGATTAGGAGCTAGTTTGGTCAATTTCTTTAGCAACGTGAGCATTATTTTCCATTCTCTCCAAAATCCTTTTTCCTAGCCGAATGTAGTTGAAGCAATAGGCAAATTTTTGGTTGTTTGGCCATTTCTTTTTGACCAAATTAGTATCATCTTCTTTTCTTTCTCTTTTGTGCCAAAAACATACAACTTTGAAGAAGCATAATTCTTTTTCTTTTCTTCTTTTTGGCCAAATATACACCAACCCCAAGACCCTATCTTTGTTCATCTTCCATCCTTGGAAAATCAACACATAAACGCTCTCTCTTTACTCTTTTTCTCCTTCCTTTCTTCTTGTAAAGAACACTCAAACATCTCATTTTCTCCCTTTTATTTTCACCATGGCCGAATGTTGCTAAGCACTATCTCCTTCAATTTTCCTTCATAACCGAATCTTCTACAACTCACATATTTCCTTCTCAATCATTCTTTTTCCTACTCACACTTTAATCAATCGGTAAGTGGCTAGTACAATATTTTGGAATTTATTATTTCCCTTTCTTTTGTGTCGAATCTATGTGGTGTGGGATGACCTTTTTGGATTGAGATTATCATCATACCATATCTCATTCTAATCTTTTCTCTATCATAGAAACATAGTGGAGGGCTGAAACTCAAGTGTTCGTAAACGTCATAGATCGTTGAAATCGGATTTAAAGTGTTAAAGGTAAGGGATTATCAAGGATTTTTATATTACTTGACATATGGTTATAAATAGTTTATTAATCGATTTCATTTTAGGGGACGTTCTCACTCGGTTGTCATATTGTGGAACGAGGATATTTGTGGTAAGTTAATCCCACTCTTTAAAACCTGTAGTCGAAATTTCGATAACATATTGGTCGGACTAATGATCTTTTGCCAATAGAGACAATCAAAATAGGGACGAAAAGGGCAGTAAATAGTGTTCGAAAGAGGGGTGGTTCTGCTATCCCCCCTAAGTTTAAGAGAAGGACTGTTTCGGGAATCCGAGACTTTCCACCGGGTTGTGGACCCTCATCCGACGAAAACCAATTATTCAAAGTCGTACGTACCCCTGAACCATTGTTTACTCGTGGTACTGAACCTTTGATCAGAGAGAAATTGCAAATAGTGGTTATTCGAGATTCCAAGGGTAAGATTTAGATCGCTCAATATTAGAATAGTTTAATATTAAATTTTAGTGTTTTAATCCTTCGTAATGTGTGTTTAGATATCGACGAGCGGGAGAGTGTAGTTCTCACCGTAATGAGGTGTGTATTCTCACACTATATCTCATGGGTTAGATGACTATACAATAGTTAAAGTTGGATTAAAAATCGCAAAGTTGGTGAAATCGAAAAATATGGTATTATCGACACTTTAGTGTTAAGATCATGAAATCGGTATTAAGATCGTGAAAATTTTGAAATTGCCCATAATGGCTAAAACGATAATAAGTGAGAATTTGGGCCATATGTGATATTTGATAAATTTGGGCCATATGTGATATTTGATAAATTTGGGCCATATATGTGATATTTGGCAAATTTGGGTCATATGTGATATTTGATAAATTTGGGCCATATATGTGATATTTGGCAAATTTGGGCCATATGTGATATTTGATAAATTTGGGCCATATGTGATATTTGATAAATTTGGGCCATATATGATATTTGGCAAATTTGGGCCATATGTGATAATTGAGAATTTGGGCCATATGTGATAATCGATAAATGGGCCATAAGTGAAATTTGATAATTGGGCTATTTATGATAATGGATAAATGGGCTATATGTGATATGTGTTTTAATGGGCCAAAATTCATAAATTATAATATGGTTTTCTTTTCAAATATTTTGTAATGCATAAACATGATTGCATGGGTTGGGATCAATGATGAAGAGAAGAAAGGCTTGATGCCGAATTCTAGATAGGTGACTCATCACGATGGTCGTGTTCGAAATCTAGATCTGTGGTTCTACCACAATTATTTAAATGGCCGTTACCACAAATATTATATTGGGCTTAAAGCCTACTTTGGTGTGTTGGCGAGGTGGGTGACTAAAGCTCCCAGGTGTCTGTGGTTGGAGTACGGGGTGTGTAGCGGATGGAAATCTAGGTTTGGTTTTGGGAATTGCATATCAATTGCATTATTTTTTTTATGCTAAATTATTATATTTTGAAATAGGCTTAGCCCAAATAAAAGTTTAAATGGTCTTGGCCGGTGGACTATGGTAAGTGAGTTACACACTGAGTTCTAAGTAACTCACCCCATTTTTTTACCCTCTCGTGTAATAACAATTGATGGAGACTTGGGTGGAGATGACTTCGTGGGAGGCTATACTACAAATGGTGGTTTATAAAACTTTAAGACTTCTTTTATAATTTTTATTAAGTGCTATTTTTAATGGCGATGTAATAAAGCCTTTTAATTATGGATTTTGTTATGTGGATGGATTTATTATGTTTTAGTTTTATTAAGTTGGATTGATTTAGTTTTCATAAATGAATTTGTAAAACTTTCGTATAAAATAAAGGTTTTCTTAAATATCTTTAAAACTCGGAAATTCTTTAACTCTTCGTTAGAATATTTTGATTAAATTAATTTTAAAATTTTTATCAAATACTACTCTATAGATCCGATGATAATCTCTTGTGTTTTTAATCAAGAATTTCAAATAAACCTCGATTTTTCGATAAAGTCATTCTCTTAATCATTTTGAATTTGATTTCTACTTGTTAAATGATTTGAATGTACGTTAAATTTGTGTGGCATGTCAAATCCGCTTAATGCAATTTGGGTTTAGGTGTTACATTTTATAGTATCGAGCCCGGTTTCAAAACTCGGCTGTGGTTTGGGTTCAATGATGATTTTGTTTAAAACCCACTTAAATTTCTAGACGTTATGTTTTAAAGGTAGTATGGCACCACGAGCATCCGACACCAAGTCAAGTAAGTATGTTCAGTAAGTATTTATTTATTAAATGTTTATTATTGTGATGAGACCTAAGGAACACTCTAGAACTTCTAGTTTTAGGTGTTGAAAACGATAGAGATCAAGACTATAGGATGTGATTACGAAAACAACCCTATCTCTTATATCTCATAAAATATCGTTAATAAACACTGAAATAATATTCTGATTCATAAAACTTGTAATCAGATTAAAAGTGAATTAGTCAATATGAGCACTAGAGGATGTGGTCGTGGACGCGATAGACATGGCCGTGGTAGAGGACGAGGTGTTGCGTCTAAAGCGCCGAGTCATATACCGGAAATGGATGCACCTACGTCATTTGAAAGCGGCGGATCTCATGATCATACGAATGAGGATAATGCTTTGACTCAAGCAATGTTGCGAGTCTTAGAAAGAGTAGTTGGAACTTAATCGGGGCAAGAATCATGGATCAATATCGAAACGACTCAAGTCTAGTGGTGCGAAGTTTTAGAGGTGTCTCGGTGTAGCTCGAATGTGGCGTAATATTGGCTTGAGGTCGAGAACGAATTATGGATGATTTGGAGTGCACCGTCAGCGAAATTAAGAGGAGCCGTGCCTTTGCTAAGATACGAGGCGTATCAATGGTGGCTTACTGTTTGAGAAGGCATCGAGGCTGCATTGGTTAATTAGGATTTCTTTAAAGTTGCTTTCCAAGTGAAGTACATCGGAACCAATTATGTAGATGCCCGAAGGAAAGAATTCCTGAATTTCGTTCAAGGAAGTAACTGTGGCGACCACGAGATGAAATTTCTTCGTTTGAGTCGTTATGCTTGCACTATAGTGCAGACTGATCATGAGCGCTGTGTACGCTTTGAGGATGGACTGAATGATGAGTTACGGGTACTGATAGCCCCACAACAAGTGCGGACTTTTACCTCACTTGTAGAGAAAGCTAAGATAGCCGAAAAGGCTAAGAATTCAGAACGCCAAAACCAGGAAAAAGTAAGAGGCAAGAGGGATTTTAAGTATTCTAGTTCTTCTAAAAGGTTTCAAAAGAGGCCACGGAATGATGAGCCAGTTCAAGTTAGGGCACCTGTGACTACCAATCAGATTCAAGAATGTGCCGACTGTGGTAGACAACATCCCGAAGAATGTTGGAGGAAAACTGAAACCTAAATATTAGATCCGAGATTACCGATAGAGATGACGGTAATTAGTCCTTTAGACGATCGATAATAGTGAATAAATTATTCGGAGATGTGCCTTAGAGATTCAAAGAGAGGTATTTCTAGCAGACTTGATGGAATTACCTTTCGGTGAGTTTGATCTTATTTTGGGCATGGATTGGTTGGTAAAGCATCGGGCGCAATTGAATTGTGCCGAAAAGTGGATGTCAATTAGGACTGTGGATGATAAGGAGATAATAATGATAGGTGAGCGAAGAAACTTTTTGGCAAATGTGGTATCTACTTTGAAGGCAGAAAAGTTGGTGCGAAAAGGGAATAGAGCATTCCTAGCATTCATCAGTGCTTTGGATGCCAAGGATTTATCAGTAGAAGGTGTGAGAACGGTGAAAGAATTTCTAGATGTCTTTCCCGAAGAACTTCTAGGTCTACCTCCAGATCGGGAAGTAGAATTTGGCATTGAGCTTTTACCCGGAACTGCTCCGGTGTCCATTGCTCCTTTTAGAATGGCACCGAAGGAGTTAGTGGAGCTTAAAGCTCAAATTCAAGAACTGCTAGGTCGGGGATTTATTCGACCAAGTGTGTCTCCATGGGGAGCACCAGTTTTGTTCGTCAAGAAGAAGGATGGGTCGATGCGTATGTGCATTGATTATAGGTAGTTGAATATATTGACGATCAAGAATAGGTATCCATTACCGAGAATCGATGACCTGTTTGATCAATTAAGAGGAGCTTCAGTCTTTTCCAAGATTGATTTGAGATCGGGTTATCATCAACTCAAGGTGAAAGAGGTAGATATTCATAAGACGGCATTTCGAACTCGCTACGAACATTATGAGTTTTTAGTGATGCCGTTTGGTTTGACTAATGCATCAGCTGCATTTATGGACATGATGAACCGAGTCTTTCAGCCTTATTTAGACCGGTTCGTAGTAGTGTTCATAGATGACATCTTGGTATATTCGAGGAATGAAGAAGAGCATGACTCTTATTTGCGCACTGTGTTGCAAATTTTGTGAGATAAGCAACTATATGCCAAATTCAGTAAGTGTGAATTTTGGTTGAAGGAAGTGACTTTCTTGGGTCATGTAGTGTCAGGTGAAGGAATAAGAGTTGATCCTCGAAAGGTAGAGGCTGTGTTGGATTGGAAACCGCCAAAGTCAGTAGTTGAGATCTAAAGTTTCTTGGGTTTGGCTGGTTATTATAGACGCTTTGTTGAGGGGTTTTCGTTGATTGCTGCACCCCTAACTAAGTTGTTGCGGAAGGAAGTACCGTATGTATGGACCGATAAACAACAAGAAAGTTTCGAGAAACTGAAGAAGATTCTAACGGAAGCGCCAGTACTGATTCAACCAGAGGCCGAAAAAGAGTTTACCGTTTACTGTGATGCATCACACACGGGTTTAGGATGTGTACTGATGCAAAGTGGAAAAGTGGTAGCTTATGCTTCTCGACAGTTGAGGCCGCATGAAGTCAATTATCCTACTCATGATTTGGAGTTGGCTGCGGTAGTGTTTGCATTCAAGATTTGGAGACATTATCTTTACGGTGAGAAGTCAATCATTTATATGGACCATAAGAGTCTTAAGTACCTCCTTACCCAAAAAGAGTTGAATTTAAGACAATGGAGATGGGTGGAGTTGTAAAGGATTATGATTTCTCAATCGAGTATCATCCTGGAAAGGCTAACGTTGTGGCAGACGCATTGAGTCGAAAGGTTGTATCAGAGTTAAGAGCAATGTTTGCTCATCTCAGTTTGTATGAGGATGGCAGTTTGTTAGCGAAACTTCAAGTGAAGCCTCTGTGGTTGGAACAAATCAAGGAAAAGCAATTATCCGATGAAAAGTTGGGTCCTTTAATACAACAAGCTGAAAGTGGTGTAATAGGAGATTTTGGTTTGAACAAAGATAGTGTACTGTGTTTTTGTGGAAGGGTTTGTATGTCCGAGGATTCGGATTTGAGGCAAATGATTCTTCTAGAGGTGCATAGTAGCCCTTATGCTATGCACCCCGGAGGAAATAAGATGCATCGGGATCTCCGTGAACAGTATTGGTGGCCAAAGTTAAAACGGGAAGTTACTAATTTAGTGGGAAAGTGTTTGACTTGTCAACAAGTAAAGGCGGAACATCAATTACCCTCGGGATTGTTGCAACTAGTAAAGATTCCATTATGGAAATGGGAGCGGATAACGATGGATTTTGTTAGTAGGTTACCCTTAACACCTACTAAGAAAGATTTCTCTGGTGGTAGTAGATCGATTAAAGAAGACTATTCATTTTCTACCAGTTCGTACGGATTACTCGTTCTGCGAAGTTGGCTAAACTGTATGTATCTGAAATCGTGAGGTTGCATGGGGTACCAGTGTCTATCTTATCAGACAGGGATCCTCGGTTTACATCACGATTTTGGAAAGCTTTGCATGAGGCTCTGGGTACAAAGTTAAACTTCAGTACAGCTTTTCACCCTCAGTCAGATGGTCAGTTAGAAAGTGTAACACCCCAAACCCGGTCAATGCACCACAACCGAATCTGGTATGTCACAGGGGAAAACATTTTGAAGAAAATCGAGTTGACGGTTTAGTTTTAAAACAAATTTTTTTTAGATGTTTAATGTTTCTAAAGATCGGTTGCATGATTAGTTAAAAAACTGATAGTATACTTTGAAATCCCCAAAAAAAATCAATCTCTAAAATTTAGTTGTCGATCCATAGGTTAGAAAAACATATATATATATATTTTAAGAAAAACCCGAATGATTGCTTTGAAAACCGTTTGCATTTGAGTGTGGAAACTTAAATTCAAAAAAATATTTAAGTTGTCGAAAACATTTGAGTTGTCATTTGTTATCAAATAATTTATATTACCCAATGGTAAAATTTTGTAAAAAACCATTGCGTTCATATTATTAAATTTTGTCAAATAATTTACTTAGCCATGTTTAAAATAAATCCAAAGCATATAATTAGTCCAAAAGCATAAACTTAAAAGTCCTTATTACAAACCCAAATAAATGAAACCAAATTTAAATGAAATAAAGTACCCAAAGCAAAGTCCATATAAAAACCGTCTTTATTTATTGAATGGCTACCTCGAGTCCTATCCGACTCCTTATCCGCGATCTACGAATCATCTGAAAAGATAAGGGAGAAGGTGAGTCACCAAGACTCAGTGCATAAATCCTTCCCCCGGTTAATGCAACATACTTACACAATTCATAACCAAGTAATATAGATAATGCACCCAACCTAGCCATCCATAACTCCTTTTCTACCCCGTGTGGTACCAAACCACTGGTGGTGCCAAACCACTGGTGACCCAAAGTCACGATATCCATTAATAATGTGGTGCCAAACCACTGGTGACCCAAAGTCACAAATAATACATCTGTGGGTCCAACCCACGTTGTGATACCAAATCACTGGCGACAATCTCATAATATCAAATGTGGGGCCAACCCACTGTGGTGCTAAGCCACTGGGACGAGTCGCTATGAGGTGCCAAACCTTTGGTGACCCAAAGTCACAAAATAATCTGTGGTACCAAACCCGGAGGTGCCAAACCTCCGTGTCCCAAAGACACGGATATCAAATCTTCCCTCCTCTCATATCACCCACATCAATACATCACATGTACAAATCATGCCATCATGCTCAAATATTATGCATATAACAAATATATCACAGATCATGATATTAAGCATCATATAGCAAATCATATCGAAATGGACTTACCCGTATCTTTGCTCATACCCATAAGGTATCATATCAGGATCTACACAGTTTTCAGTTTATCCCATATTAGGTTATTAATGTATATTTACTAAGTTATAAAGTGTGTAAGTTACACACCTGTTACTATCGCAAGTTTTAAATCCCAAAGACCCGATCTACTGCACTAGATCTCCTTGCCCTACATTCGGCCAACACTTAGATTAATAACATAGACCATTCACCAATAATAACCTTTAAATCTCAATAGCCTTCGACTTTTCCACCACTTAAAGAATGATGAACCAACATATATCCTTACCACTTGACTTACCAAAATCGATTGTCAGAGAATAGAGGCTTAGATCGACTGCTTCCAAAGTCCCGAAAATCTAGTAGATGATTAGAAATCTTGTTAACAAATACCGAAATTTGACTTTCGTCCTATGAGAGTCAATAGAGAGAAAAAGAAAGTAAGAATGGAGTTTTGGCCAAGAACACTTACCCTTCTTTAAAATCGAATAGAGAAGAACCCAAAGAAGATCCACCCTTGTTTGATATTCGGCCAAATTAAACTAGAAGAAAGAAAGAAGATTCGGCAATAGTATTAGATGATGGAGGAAGATTCGGTTAGAGTGGGGAAAAAGAAAGAAAAGAAAGTGAAATGGAAGAGAGGATTTGCAAAGGAAGGTGGAGAGGATTTTGGCACAAGAGTTTGAGAGAAGAAAAGGAAAAGATGAAAGGGAGGAGATGGGCACTTTCGGCTTTGAGCAAAAATAAAAAAGAAAAAGAGAGAGATGGGGGAAAAAAGATTCGGTCAAGGAAGAAAAAAAAACAAGATGAAAGAAAAAAAATGCCTCCTTTCAATGGTAGTATATTTTCGGCACAAAGAGAAAAAGAATTTGAGAGGAGAAGAAAACAATACCAATTGGTCAAAATAAAAGCCAAAACCAAAACAAAAGCTTACCTATTGCTCACTAACACATTCGGCTAGGGAGAGTGATTTTGAGAGAAAAGAAATGATGCACAATTGCTAAGGAATATGACCAAAAGCTACCAACCTACCAAGTCCTTCACAAAATTCGGTCACTCCCCCCCTAGGCCCCAAAATCGTCCAAATACATGGACTAGTTGTCCATTAAAAAGTTTCCAAAACCTCATCCTTAAACCAAGCCTTATGTCCCCTTATCATCCCTTAATTACAATGATTCCTTTCCCCAAGTTTAGACTTACCTAAACTATTAGCAATCTTGCCATAAAATTTAAGGTCCAACTTACCAAACATAGAGCTTAGCCGACACTTGATGTAAAGGTGCAAAAAAAATAAAGTCTCCCAAAATGTGCTCCATGCTATTCGAACCTTTCCCCTCAAGCAACTACTCATGCACCACTTCCACTATGCTACTAGCTCCTCTTGTGCTTAATTTTAAATTACACTTAACCCTAACTCCTTTAGCTCCCTCTAACTTAAAGCTTAAAACAAAAATTTTCCTACATTCGAGCCTACTCTTGGCTTAATCCTAAACCCTAGAACATCTCATTTAACAACACGACAAATTCGTACTCATGCAAAACAATACAATCACAAATAACCCCTATTTCGGGATATTACAGAAAGAGTAATCCAGATTTTGGAAGACATGTTAAGAGGTTGTGTGATTGATTTGAGGGTAGTTGGGAGGATTTCCTACCGCTTGGCGAGTTTATGATAACAATAGTTATCAATCCAGTATTCAGATGGCACCCTATGAAGCGTTATATGGTCGTAGGTGTCGCACTCCTACTTGTTGGACTGAATTAGGGGAACGACAACTTTTGGGTCCTGAATTGATATCAGAGACGGAAGAAAAAGTAAAGGTAATTCGAGCGCGGTTAAAGGAAGCTTTGGATAGACAAAATTCGTACGCGGATCTGAAGCGTAAAGATATTGAGTTTGCGGTGGGAGATCAGGTCTTTTTGAAAGTTTCACCGTGGAAAAAGATTTTCAGATTCGAAAGGAAAGGCAAGTTGAGCCCTAGGTTCATTGGGTCGTACAGTGTGTTGAAGGGTGTAGGACCAGTGGCTTATCAACTTGATTTACCTCCAGAGTTGAGTCAGATTCATAGTGTTTTCCATGTTTCTATACTGAGACGCTATAGATCGATCCATCGCACATAGTACCGGTAGAAGAAGTGGAATTAAGGCCGATTTGTCTTTCGAGGAGGAACCAGTGAGAATCTTAGACCGAGATGTTAAGGTGTTAAGAAAGAAGACTGTACCGTTGGTCAAGATTTTATGGCGTAATCACGGAGCGGAGGAAGCTACACGGGAACTTGAGGACGCAATTCGACAACAATATCCTTATCTCTTTTAGCCAGGTAAATTTCGAGGACGAAATTTTCTTTAAGGAGGGTAGAGTTGTAACATCCTAAAATTTGAGTATTGAATTGATGCATGTTTTAGTGCTTAACTTGTGTATAATAAAATTTTTCATGATTAGTATAGTCTTGAGGAGACTTGAGAACTATTCGGAATTAGAATAAATTTTAGTAAGGATTATTTAATTGAAGTGGATCAAGTGACTTTGAGGTTTAAGTAAAATTAAGTGTTAAAAACTAGCATAAGATGAGCTAGTAGCAAGGTGGTGTTGGCGCATGTATGTTTGCTTGAGGGGAGAGGTTCGAATCTCTTAGCATGCATTTTGAAAGCTTTTATTTTTTTGCTTTCCTTAGCAAGTGCCGGTCATGGATAAGATTAAAGGATGAGTTGGACAACATTTTTGGCAAGAAGACTAAAGGAAAAAGGTAAGTAAAGGTTTAAGGAAAAAAATCTCATGAATTAAGGTGATAAGGGGACATAAGGCATGGATCAAGGGCTTTGTTTTGGAAAGCTTTGAATGGCTAATTGGCTATGAACTTGGACGATTTTTGGGGCTAGGGAGGTTGGCCGAATTTTGTTAGTAGCTTGATAGGGATTAGGAGCTAGTTTGGTCAATTTCTTTAGCAACATGAGCATTATTTTCCATTCTCTCCAAAATCCTTTTTCCTAGCCGAATGTAGTTGAAGCAATAGGCAAATTTTTGGTTGTTTGGCCATTTCTTTTTGACCAAATTAGTATCATCTTCTTTTCTTTCTCTTTTGTGCCAAAAACATACAACTTTGAAGAAGCATAATTCTTTTTCTTTTCTTCTTTTTGGCCAAATATACACCAACCCCAAGACCCTATCTTTGTTCATCTTCCATCCTTGGAAAATCAACACATAAACACTCTCTCTTTACTCTTTTTCTCCTTTCTTTCTTCTTGTAAAAAACACTCAAACATCTCATTTTCTCCCTTTTATTTTCACCATGGCCGAATGTTGCTAAGCATTATCTCCTTCAATTTTCCTTCATAACCGAATCTTCTACAACTCACATATTTCCTTCTCAATAATTCTTCTTCCTACTCACATTTTAATCAATCGATAAGTGGCTAGTACAATATTTTGGAATTTATTATTTCTCTTTCTTTTGTGCCGAATCTATGTGGTGTGGGATGATCTTTTTGGATTGAGATCATCATCATGCCATATCTCATTCTAATCTTTTCTCTATCATAGAAACATAGTGGAGGGCCGAAACTCAAGTGTTCGTAAACGTCATAGATCGTTGAAATCGGATTTAAAGTGTTAAAGGTAAGGGATTATCAAGGATTTTTATATTACTCGACATATGGTTATAAATAGTTTATTAATCGATTTTATTTTAGGGGACGTTCTCACTCGGTTGTCATATTGTGGAACGAGGATATTTGTGGTAAGTTAATCCCACTCTTTAAAACCTGTAGTCGAAATTTCGATAACTTATTCGTCGGACTAATGATCTTTTGTCAATAGAGACAATCAAAATAGGGACGAGCAGTAAATAGTGTTCGGAAGAGGGGTGGTTCCGCTATCCCCCCTAAATTTAAAAGAAGGACTGTTTCGGGAATCCAAGACTTTCCATCGGGTTGTGGACCCTCGTCCGGCGAAAACCAATTATTCGAAGTCGTACGTACCCCCGAACCATTGTTTACTCATGGTACTGAACCTTTGATTAGAGAGAAATCGCAAGTAGTGGTTATTCGAGATTTCGAGGGTAAGATTTAGATCGCTCAATATTAGAATAGTTTAATATTAAATTTTAGTATTCTAATCCTTCGTAATGTGTGTTTAGATATCGACGAGCGGGAGAGTGTAGTTCTCACCGTAATGAGGTGTGTAATCTCACACTATATCTCATGGGTTAGATGACTATACAATAGTTAAAGTTGGATTAAAAATCGCAAAGTTGGTGAAATCAGAAAATATGGTATTATCGACACTTTAGTGTTAAGATCATGAAATCGGTATTAAGATTGTGAAAATTTTGAAATCGCCCATAATGGCTAAAATGATAATAAGTGAGAATTTGGGCCATATGTGATATTTGATAAATTTGGGCCATATGTGATATTTGATAAATTTGGGCCATATATGTGATATTTGGCAAATTTGGGCCATATGTGATATTTGATAAATTTGGGCCATATGTGATATTTGATAAATTTGGGCCATATATGATATTTGGCAAATTTGGGCCATATGTGATAATTGAGAATTTGGGCCATATGTGATAATCGATAAATGGGCCATAAGTGAAATTTGATAATTGGGCCATTTATGATAATGGATAAATGGGCTATATGTGATATGTGTTTTAATGGGCCAAAATTCATAAATTATAATATGGTTTTCTTTACAAATATTTTGTAATGCATAAACATGATTGCATGGGTTGGCATCAATGATGAAGAGAAGAAAGGCTTGATGCCGAATTCTAGATAGGTGACTCATCACGATGGTCATGTTCAAATCTAGATTGGTGGTTCTACCACAATTATTTAAATGGTAGTTACACAAATATTTTATTGGGCTTAAAGCCTACTTTGGTGTGTTGGTGGGGTGGGTGACTAAAGCTCCCCATGTGTGTGCTTGGTTGGGTACGGGGGTGTGTAGCGGATGGAAATCTAGGTTTGGTTTTGGGAATTGCATATCAATTGCATTATTTTTTTATGCTAAATTATTATATTTTGAAATGGGCTTAGCCCAAATAAAAGTTTAAATGGTCTTGGCTCGGTGGACTATGGTAAGTGAGTTACACATCGAGTTCTAAGTAACTCACCCCATTTTTACCCCTCTCGGTAATAACAATTGATGGAGACTTGGGTGGGAGATGACTTCGAGGGAGGCTATACTACAAATGGTGGTTTATAAAACTTTAAGACTTCTTTTATAATTTTTATTAAGTGCTATTTTTAATGGCGATGTAATAAAGCCTTTTAATTATGGATTTTATTATGTGGATGGATTTATTATGTTTTAGTTTTATTAAGTTGGATTGATTTAATTTTTCATAAATGAATTTGTAAAACTTTCAGTATAAAATAAAGGTTTTCTTAAATATCTTTAAAACTCAGAAATTCTTTAACTCTTCGTTAGAATATTTTGATTAAATTAATTTTAAAATTTTAATCAAATACTACTCTATAGATCCGATGATAATCTCTTGTGTTTTTAATCAAGGATTTCAAATAAACCTCGATTTTTCGATAAAGTCATTCTCTTAATCGTTTTGGAATTTGATTTCTACTTCGTTAAATGATTTGAATGTACGTTAAATTTGTGTGGCATGCCAAAATCCTGGCTTAATGCATAGGCCGGGTTTGGGGTGTTACAAAGTCCAAGGCAAGCTTGGCATTGATCAAGTAAGCAAGCAAGTTAACATGTATGTCCAAGGCAAGCTTGGAATTGATCAAATGGTAAGGTGCAAGTTATCATGTAAGTCCAAGGCAAGCTTGGCATTGATCAAGATATCATGTAAGTCCAAGGCAAGCTTGGCATTGATCAAGTTAGCAAGCAAGTTATCATGTAAGTCCAAGGCAAGCTTGGCCTTGATCAAGTTAGCAAGCAAGTTATCATGTAAGTCCAAGGCAAGCTTGGCATTTATCAAGTTAACAAGCAAGTTATCATGTAAGTCCAAGGACTTAAGCTTGGCATTGAGTATGTTATCAAGAGCAAAACTTCATATAAGTCCATGTCAAGACATGGCCTTGAAACCAAGATGAGATAACCCATGTAAAATCATGTCTAGGATATGGCTTTGGCAACATATTATGTGGGAAGAGATTTAGTATCCTCGGTTATTCACAGAAATTCATCGGGCAAATGAGTAAGTTAAAAGAAGATAGAAAGAAAGCTAAGAAAGTAAAGCTAGTATCAAGATGAAGTTAGATGAAGTTGAGTATTATTGATGTTGTGAATGAGAAAGTAGATATCATGATTATTGTTATTATAGTATACTGATCAATGTGATCAAGTGATACAGGTATCATGGTTACCTTACAAGTATGATAATAGTAAGTGTCATGAGACATGTAAGAATCTATATGAGTAAGTAAGCTCTTTAGCTGAAATTCATGATACTAATGTTTATGTGAAATGGTTTATATTAAGCAATGATGATGCTATGAGTTTTTACATGCAAACTTACTAAGCTATATGCTTACGTTATGATTTTTTCTTTCTATGCAGTCCCGCCAAGCTAACTCGTGGATCATTAAAGTCGAAGCTCGCAACACACTATCAACTCTTATTTTGGTATAGCCAAGTTACTTTACTAAGTATGGCATGTATAGGAAACATTCATTTAGTGGACATGTTTTAATAAGGGCCTTTGTAAAGGCTATCAAGTTTATTATTCTTTCGTATATGGCTAAGTGATTGCCAAATTTGACTAAGCATGTATGTTTATTGAGATCAATGAAGCATGTAGTATTATTCATGAAAAATGGGTTGTTAATGCATCGTTGAATTGTGTATGGATATGATATTCATTTCGGTGGCTAGCGACCTAGTAAATAGCCTGTAAGTGCCCACACGGTTGGACACACGGTGTGTGTCAAGACCGTGTTAACCCTGCACCTTAGTATTATTAACCATAATAGGCCACGGGCAAATCCCATAGCCGTGCGTGTGTGTCATGTAAGACACACGGTTTGGACATGGGCATGTGCCCAGACCGTGCTGATTTAGTCAGTATATCAAGGATTAGCACACGGTCTAATCCAATGGACGTGTCATGGCCGTGTGAAATTAGTCAGTAGCCTCACACGGTTGGTAGACATAGGCGTGTCTAAGCCGTGTGGAAATAGTTAGTAGTCCTACACGGTTTGAGGGAATGAGCGTGCTTAAGGGTACACGGGCGTGTGAACCCTGCTTCAGAAAGGAGTTATTTGATTTTAATTCTGAAATTTTTCTAACATGAGTTAAAGGTCTTGTAGGCCCCTTGTTATATGTGTTGACTGAGAAAGTGAAGTTTTTAAGTCGGATCGAAATTTTATAGCCCGTAAGTACATGTTTGATGAGTTCAAGCATAGTAATGTCTCGTATCCGCACCCGAAGATCGGTCTTGGGTGTGGGTGTTAGAGAAAGATTTAGAATCGATGAATCAAAAGCATCAACTTCATCCACAATTACTTTAACTCTTTAATTAAAGGTCGCATGTAGATATTAATGTTATTGCGTGTCCTTTTCACCATGGATAACCATTGAGAGTATCATTGATGATTGTTTCATGCATGCCCAAGGTTCCAAATTATAAGGAATAAGAAGTACGGGCCATGTATTGTGAGTTGTACTCATTGTTCGGAATGGATTGAATCCATCGCTAGCCAAACCTAGCCTAACATAGATGCAAAATCAGGAAACCTATTATCAAACGCATCCCAGGCAGAACCATCGGCTAGATGCCTTAATATACCATCTTTGGTTCGTTCTTCTTTATGCCATCTAATGGATTGTGATGTCTTGGAGGATTGAAATAATCTTTTAAGTCTAGGAATCAAAGAAAAGTACCGTAATACCTTGGCAGGCTTAGGACGGCGACAACTACCACCAACTTGTTCATCTACATCCAACTCATTAGAAGATTGCCACCTTGAGCTTTTACAGACATCACAACTGATCATTTTACTAGCATCGCCCCAGTATAACATATAATCATTCGGGCATGCATCAATCTTGACATACCCAAGATCTAGTGCAAAAATCTTTTTCTTCGCTTCATAGTATGTAGTCGGGATTGTGTTTCCATCTGGAAATGCCTCATTTAAAAACTCCAATAAGCATGTCAAATATTTTGCTGACCATCCAAAAAGTGCTTTGAAGTGGTAAAGACGAAGTAGGAATGAGATACGTGAGAACTTGACACAACCGGATAGAGCGGAATATCACAATCATCTAGAAGAGTAGTTGCTCTCTCCGCAGTCCTTTGGGCCACATTAACATCATACTCCCAACCATTATTCTGAAACTCGCTTGAAACTCCATCAAAACTAGCATTGAGAGTTGGGATGTTGATACCTAAAGCATCCGTTATGAGATCTCTTAAATCAGCTTCGTTGTCTTGTGACAACGTACAAATTGACGGAGAAGTTCTCACTGTTTGGTCGGTTTGCACCGATGTTCTTTCAATGGATTCTCCATGAAAAATCCAATGCTTGTATTCTTTTATTATACCATGAAGACGAAGATGCTCACCCACAATATGTGGTTCGTGCAATATCCTATTATTGCAACGATGGCACGGACAATATATTTTTCCGTTAGAAAGTGATTTTTCAATTGCAAATGATAGAAATCTTTCTAGTCCAGCTAGGTGATTGGAGCTAAATCTTGGAGCATCCATCCAACTTTTATCAACCATCTATTAAAGTAATTAATATTAAAATAGAGTATCTAATGCCTAATCCTAAGGTACATGTGTGAAAAGAGATGAGCTTTCTAGTGAACTAACACAACCAAAACTACCTAATTAATCCATAAATAAAATAACAAATTTAAATATTAAAATAAAAAAATTTATCTTTATGACAATTAAATAATATTAAAATTTATGATAAATAATATCTAAATTCCTAAATAAAATAGTCCAAACTACAAAGATAGAAAATTTTAAAGCTAAATTTAAAAGACGAAAAAAAGAAGGAAAAGAAAAGGTTAACTAACCTTCTGGTTATATCAAACTCGTAAATCCAGTGTCACATATATCTCACTTATAGTAAAAAGGTATATGCTTCGGGATCTTTAATTTAGCCTGACAAGTTCACAAAAATGATACCATCAACAATAGAACTCAAAAAAGCTTTATATGAGGCAAGCTCAATGCTAATTAAGAAGGGGAAATAGATTGTAAGTAATTAATTTATATATTTATATATTTGTTTAATTTATGTTTTCTACATGGCCTATTGAGAAATTGCCTTGTTACACCACCAGATTGGGCAAAACTATCACATCAACACAAACTAAGTTGATACAAATGGTCAAGTTAACCATAAATAAAATAAACCTATTACTAACACCACTAGATATTGAAACTCTTTACATAAGTACATATCAAAATGAAACATGAATAAGAGTCAAATGTTAAAGCAGACTATTCACTAGGAAAATGAAACATTAAAAGACGACTTTCCTATTAAATCTTCTGAAAAACTTCAAATAACCATATATCTAAGCACAAGCATCAAACACAACTTTCAAGTTTTTAGATCACCAGAAAACGTTTAGTTAATGAACAAAGTACTTACTGGATCTTCCCAGGTGATTCTGGCTTGACATTGGGGGTCCTTTGCATTGTCGGTGGACTCTAGCTTCTGATGAGTTATTACAAGACTATCGATGGACCCTCAATTCACACCATTGGTTCTGCATTATTCACAAACCTGCATTATTTTTTAAATTTTTCCATTTTGGAACCACAGAGCAAAGGCCAACTTCAGCTAGAAAACATAGGTAAAACACACGGTTTTGGAAAATGGCATATAAGCGACATTTTTGTACAAAATGACATGCTCTTCATGCATTGACAGCGCTAAAAATTTATCACTTCAAAATTAAAAAAAGAAGAAGAAAAAAGAATTATGCCGAGAAATAAAACAATCAAATGAAAAAAGCTATACTAGTTAAAAGGATCCAAAGATGCATTACACATCAAAGAAGCCTATCAGCAGCAATATAGGTTACTGCAATAATTTGGCTAGACAACCCAACCAGTTTCCCTCTAACTAAGTTGACTCATTCTTTAACCAAATGAGAAACTCTTCTTAGCTTCTTTCCTGATAAGAAAGGTGCAGTATATGAATGTAATTGAATAACAGATTGTACTTTCTTTTTTTCAGGGAGACTCGTTGAAAGAAATAGCATGGAATAATTAGAAAGTTACCAGAAATAGAGCTGCTGAATAGTGAATATACCTTTACAAAAAAAATACAAATAAAACATATAAGAAGCTATTTGGGTCTTATATGTCTCTAGGCAATTCCTGCTTTTACATTTATAAGGAAAGAACATATAAGAAGCTATTTGGGTCTTATATCTCCATCTGGAAGCAAAATAAACTAGAATCAAAATCATTTCTAAATAAAGCTATTAATGCCATTATTGTTTTAGAAGTGCAAAGCAAACACCGGAGGAAAAGAGATTAAAAAAAAGGAGTACTTACAAAGTAAAAACAACAATAAAACTGGATAGAAGCAGAATCATCATCAGAGACTAGCAACAGAAAATTTAAACAATAACTTTCAAACATATAAAAATGGTTAAACATTATTCACATAACTACAAATATATATAACATCCAAAATACATTTATGAGTGCATCAAAGTTTCGATGTTAAATTGATAAATAGATGGAGAAATGAAAGAAACAAGTAGAGAATGGAAGAGAAGCTACCTACAGAAGAAAGATTGCGTGTGGAAGCCCCAACAAAAGTGATTGCATCTCTTCGTGTAAACTGGGAAAAGAAACAATCCAACAATGTCAGAAGAAACATTTAGATACCTGACGGTCCATATATACAATAAATCACTAGAAAAAAAGATGAAAAACAATACTAGTTTAAAGAAAATCAGGATTAGAAGATTAAATTATAGATTACAGAGGATAAATCATTGAATAAGAAAGAAACAACCATGAGCATCACTTTCGAACAAAAATGACTCAATGAAGCAAGCATGTTAGAATTTTTTACGAAACCCACAATTTTCGTAGTCGCTTTCAATCAATACGTACAAATCACTAACCATTAAACATTCTAAACAAATTTCCATTCACCGAATGGGTCATTTCAAACGAAATATATACATAAAACATAAAATTAAAAAAGAAAGATAAAGATGAAACCTTAGGGAACAAGCGAGGAGACTTTGACACAGCATTAAGAACAATAGAATTGAAAGAGATTGCCATTATTTCGTCTTCCGCTAAATTTCTCTGTTAATTTTTGGGATTTAGTGTTTCAGCAGGTTTCTTTTTCTCTGTTAATTTCTCGATCTGTTGGAAACTTGAAGCCGGAGAGGGCTTGGGTCAGCTGCCGAAGAAGGAGAGGAATTGAGCCAACTAGATCAAATAAGGGGGAGAGAAAGACGATGTCGAGGGCAAACTGGTGGCGGGAGGATTGTTTGGCGGCAGGGATGTGTGAAGAGAGACGGGAGTAAGTCGGCCAATTTCTAAATAAAAACATTTTATACATATAATTTTATTTGGATAAAGAAACATTTAGAAATTGGAAATTTTAATACAAGATAAATTTATATATATATATATATATATATATTAAATATCATTATACATTAAAAATGAGTATTTTTTAATTTTATATTTATATTATTTTTCTATTAAATTAAATTTATGTGTAATTAAAATTGTTATTTG
Source organism: Gossypium rotundifolium (assembly GCA_025506655.1). NCBI lineage: Eukaryota > Viridiplantae > Streptophyta > Magnoliopsida > Malvales > Malvaceae > Gossypium > Gossypium rotundifolium. Next base: position 174,696,393 of record CP106724.1, read on the forward strand.
TTATAAAATATATATTTTAATTCATAACCCTTAAATTGGTGAGAAAATACACATAAACACACTAAAACTCACATTATTCTAATTCTTTACAACGTCAACTATAACATAGATAACGTCAACTATAAGAAAATGGTAAAAAGTTAAATTACATTTTATTCCTTCTATTAAGAAAATGGTAAATTAATTTTTATATATTAAATAGCTAAAATTCCACTCTATCCTTTCATGGAAGCAACAAAAAATCAAGCTAGAGTATCAGTTGTGGACGTTAAAACAAGAACCTATTTGCCAGAGATGATGAAATCAAAATAGCAGTTAATTAATATAAAATTTTGCATTTTACAGATCCAAGTTTGTCAACTTGTTGTATAGTAAATCAAATTACCAACTTAGCTTCAGATAAATGAATACTACTTTTTAACACCACAAAAGACAAAGAAAGCTTATTCAACTTAGCTTCAGATGTTCGATGTGGAATGATTTTAGTTTTTGTATTTCATTTTTATTTGTTATAATTTGGTCCTATCCAACATAGATGGTTATCTATCAATATCATCCTGTCTACTTTTTTTTTTATCAATTTTTTAAATATATAAAATAGTCTAAATTAAATATTTTGAATATAAAAGTATTAATTGATTGTATAAAATTTCATCATTTAACAAATCTCACGTAAACTTTAAATCCTAAACCATTTAGTATATATAAAGTTTATCTATTATCTCTTAAATAATTTAAACTATAATCGTAATTTTAATATATTAAAATAAAATTATCTCTTTTACAATTATATAATAAATTATTTGATATATAAATTAAAAGACACTAATTAATCTAAACCCTAAAGTCCTAACCCTAATTTTTAAACCCTAAATCATAAAACATTGACCCATAACCTCCCTTAATCCCTAAACCCATAAACCCTTAACCTTTAAATCATAAACCACAAACCTTAAACCATAAACCACAATCCCTAAACTTTAAAATAGTAACTCCTCAACCATGTACCCTAAACCATAAACCATAAACCCTAAACTATAATGATAATTAATTCAAAATTTTATATTTAATATTATCACTTTTACAATTATATAAGAAATTATTTAATATATAAATTAAAAAACAATCAGTCATATACTCAAAAAAACTTTAAATTTATTTTAAATAATAGTATTTTAATAACACTTAGGAAATTGTTGACCCAAAAATGTAGGCATAGTGTTGACAAAGCCGACTCTTATTTAAGCGTTGCCTTAAGCATGCATATCCCAACCCTTATACAAAAAGTTGACCAAAGTGTATGTCGGCAAGTCTATCCCAACACTTAGGAAAATATCGTCTTACTGGACTCTTATTTAAGCGGAGGCATGCATATCTCAACCTTTATACAAAGATCCAACTCTTATTTAAGCGTTGCGTTAGGCATGCATATCTCAACCTTTATACAAAGAGTTGGCCAAAGCATATGTTGGCAAGCCTATCCCAACACTTAGGAAAGTGTCGCCACAAAAGTGTCGTCTTAAGACTACACAAAAGCCAACTCTTATTCAAGCGTTGCCTTAGGCATACATATCCCAACCCTTATACAAAGAGTTGGCCAAAGCATAGTCTATCCCAACACTTAAGAAAGTGTCGCCACAAAAGTGTCATCTTAGGACTACACAAAAGCCAACTTTTATTCAAGTGTTGCCTTAGGCATACATATCCCAACTCTTATAAAAAGAGTTGGCAAAAGTGTAGTCTATCCCAACACTTAGGAAAGTGTCGCCCCAAAACTGTCGTCTTAGGACTACACAAAAGCTAACTCTTATTCAAGCGTTGCCTTAGGCATACATATCCCAACCCTTATAAAAAGAGTTGGCCAAAGCGTATGTTGGCAAGTCTATCCCAACACTTAGGAAAGTGTTACCACAAAAGTGTCGTCTTAGGACTATACAAAAGCCAACACTTATTCAAGCGCTGCCTTAGGCATACATATCACAACCCTTGTACAAAGAGTTGGCCAAAGCGTATGTTGGCAAGTTTATCCCAACACTTAGGAAAGTGTTGCCCCAAAAGTGTCGTCTTAGGATTAGACAAAGCCAACTCTTTATTTAAGCGTTGCCTTAGGCATGCATATCCCAACCCTTATAAAAGAGTTGGCCAAAGCGTATGTTGGCCAATCTATCCCAACACTTAGGAAAGTGTCGCCCCATAAATGTCGTCTTAGCACTGTTTTGTTGTAGTGAATGAAAAAAATTAAATTTTTAGAATTAAAATTAGAGAGACTAAAAACAAAGTTAAACCCTTTTCTCTCAATTTTTTTTTTTTCATTTTCTTCCTTCATTCTCATTTCCCCCCTATTTCTTCACTTATCTTACATTGTTTAAAAAGCCAAGTGCCATGATTTTGAGACCCAACATTTAGAGTTTAGCGTGGATCTTAACATTTATATATATATATATATATACACTCATAGACTTATAGATTATAAATTATAGATATTGGCACGTAATGGCAAATGCTGAAAATTTTTATTTATTAATTTATTTTATTTATTATATTTTATGTAAATAAATTGAATTTATTAAATTAAGCTATTGGATCCAATTAATAATAATTTTTATATTTTAATTTTTTATTTATTTTATTTATTTAATATTAATTTTAAAATATTAACATATAGATTAAATAAAATCAATTCTCTATAAAATTACACCAAATTAAAGTTTACCAATCAAATCTAAGATTTAACCCAAAAACAAACTATTACTTTGGAAAAAAAAATTAAATTTCTGTTTTGTTTTTGACAACTTTCTATTTTCGCTTTCAGCAAATAATTTTTTTATTTTTAAAAATTAAAAAGAATTGAAATAAATATATTTTATTTTTTCAATTATGAAAACATAAAAACATGTTTAATAACTATTTTTCTATAATAGGAATATAAGAAATAAAATAAAATAAATTATATTTATATGGATTGAACCGAGTACTAGATTTAATATTTGAAAAGATATTTAAAAATATATTTTTGAGTTTGTATAGGTTTAAATTAGAGCCAACCAATTTAGAATTAAAAATCTTATTTTTTCATTTTACTTTTAAAAAGTAGTTTTAATTAAATAATTTTTATTATTTTCTAATTTTAGATCTTTTCATTTTCATTTTCCAAACATTATTTTTAAAATTTTCAACTAAATATATTTTCTTTAATAATATCCATTTTTCAAAAAATTACTAAAAGAATTTCCTAATTCGCACCTAACTCTAGTGGAATTGCAATTTCACAAAAAGGAACATAAAAAAGGTAAATTGCACCAACAGTCACCCAACTTTGGGGTAACTGACAAAACAGTCACCTAGGTTTCAAACAGTCACTCAACTTTCAAAATGTAACAAAACAGTCACCAACGTTATGAAAAAGTTACAAAACAGTCACTGATTAACGGTAACCGTTAGGGTGTTAACGGGATTGCTGGCGTGGCAAGTTAACTAGCTGATGTGGCAAGTTAACTTGTCACATTGGTGACGGTTGATGGGTTTAGGGTTTGGGGCGGGTTAAGGGAAAAAAATTTGAAGGGTTAGAAACAGATTAGAGGTTTAAGGGGTTTGGGAAAAAAAAGGATAATCGATTTTTGGAAATTTTGGTATGGATTTGGGTTTTTTTAGGGTTGAAACTAATTTGGGAATCGATTAATAAAGGGTTTAGGGTTAGAAATTGATTCACTAATCTATTAACAGGGTATAAGGTTTTAGGGTGCGATTGTCTATTTTGTTTTGGGGAGAAAAGAAGACGAAACCAGAAACCATTAGTGTATTTGATTGTCTGCGACAATGGGCAATAGAAGGGAAGGTACCAGTGTTGTTACATCCACTATAACAGGTAAGTTTTTGCATTTTGTTTTAATTTTTTTGGATTTCAATGCGGTTATTTTGATTTAGGGTTATTTAAGGTTAGTTCAGTTCTAATTTTAATTTCGATTCTGATTTTGATTTCGATTTTAATTTTGATTTTTATTTCAATTTTGAAACACTCACTGTCATTATCAAATTGATGTTTATTGTGTATATCTGCCATTGTGTGTATATCTGCTATTGTATTAATTCCATTATCAAATTGATTTTAATTACGATTCTGATTTTGATTTCGATTTCTATTTCGATTTTGATTTCAATTTTGAAACACTCACTGCCATTATCAAATTGATGTTTATTGTGTATATCTACCATTGTAATGTCATTATCAAACTTATGTTTATTGTATGTATCTACCATTGTATGAATGCCATTATGAAACTGATGTTTGTTGTGTATATCCGATGGTTGTGTTTGTATTAAATTATTTTTGTTTTGGTTTTTGTCTGCCATGTGCATGATAGAAATGGTTGTGTTTGTATTAAATTATTGGGTATTTTGTATTGGTTATTGTTTGACAGAAATGGTTAAAGTGTCTGCCTATGTTGTCTATCTTTATTGATGAGTACTTTGTTTGGTAGGTTTAATTGATGACAATCTTAATGAGAATGACGAAGACATGTCTGGTAGTAATGTGTCTGGTAGTGATGTGTCTTGTAGTGATGTGTCTGGTAGTGATGCATCTGAAAGTGATAGTGATGATATAGGAGTTAGTCTAGATGATTTAAACATGGATGGTATAGGAGTAGATGAACTGTGATAGTGATGATTCTGGAAAGTTAGATAGTGGACATGAATCTGACTCAGATGGCCAAAATTGGCCTGAGTTTAACATAGAGACTGACATGAGTAATCCTAGACTTAAGGTTGGAATGTTATTTAAGTCTAAGGACGTCTAAAAGAAGTCGCAAGCAAAGATGGTAGGTTGAACAATTACTTTATTAAGTTTCTCAAAATGATTTAAAAGGTTAAAGGCGATCATAGTGAAAAATGTCCTTGGTTCATATGGGCTTCTAGACTAAACCCTAATGACCCTACTGACCAGTCTTGGCAAATTAGGAGTTCAAACCCTAACCATACTTGTTCTAAAGTATATAAAAATAAGAATGTAACCTCAGCTTGGATAGATTAACATTATAAGGAAAAATCCATTACTGATCCTGATTATTCTCTGAAATCATTACAACAAGATGTCAAAAGAGATTTGAGTTGCATAATCTCACTAACCAAATGTAGGAGGGCTAAACTTAGGGCACTGGAATTAGTTGAAGGAGCTTATAAGGCTCAATATGAGAAGATTTATGAGTATTTGTTGGAGGTTAGGACGTGGGAACAATAATAATCTATTATCTGGATAACAGGTTGTTTCAAAGGATGTATGTCTATCTGCAGGCATGCAAAGACGGCTGTCGTAACCATTTCTTGGATGAAATAAGAAGCAGCCTTGATCGACTCGATTTTTTGAAAAACAAAAGGAAGGGAGTCGCCACCGATCTTTATTTGGTGTGATCGGATCACCTTTGTTTTAATAAAATGTTTAATTTACTAAAACAATGCTTTTGGTCCACGAACTTTGAGAAAAGCGGGTTCGAAGTCGATTATGTGTGAGGAAGGATTAGCACCTCGACAAGCCCAAAATTGGTACCAAACCGATTGATTGATGTCCTATTTGTTAAGAATTTTAAAAGGGTTCGAAAATACAATCCTTTTTATTTTCAAAAATTTGATGGAATTGAAAGGACGTTAAGACTCTCTTATTATCGAAGAGATAAAGCATCATGTCCAGTAAGTTAGGGCGCAATACTTTAGACTCGAAATTAAGCTCGTCTTTTAAAACTTGATTTTCGTTTTGAAGAGGATCTTCCGTCATTTGTTGAATCGAGAAGTCGGAACCCAGGAAGTTAGAGCTCGTTTTCCCGAAAATCCAAATTAGGAATATTGCCTTTATTTTGGAAGAAAAAGAAATTTATCCCAAGTATCTAGGTGTCGAGTCCATGAAGTTAGAGTAGCGACATTTTGAGTTTCGAGAATAAGTATCTTATTCAAAACTCGTATCGCCGATTTTAAAAGGGTATCCCGTTGTTTAGTTTAAGCGAGAAAAAAATCGAAATCCAATACCTTAAGGCATGATCTTTCTAATTTTCAAACACGTAACATTATCTTTATTTTGAAAATTTATTTGATTAATATTAGACAAAGTAATGATAATAACAAATAAGCAAATATGTGAATAAATCTAATTCTTATAAATAAATGAATGAGCAAATAAATAATGAAATAAGAATGAGCGATAATAAAGCTATAGAAACAAAAGTAATAATAATAATAACGATAATAATAAAATAAAGAATATGATAAATAAATAAATTGCCTTAAAGTATTAAAAGAGTAAAGAACAATAAGCGAATAAATAATAAGTAAATGAAATGATAAATAAATAAATAAAATAATAAAAAAATCATAAATGGTGAAATTTTAAAGAACGAAGATCAAATTTAAATTAAATAATTATGATAATAAAAATAATGATACATTAATAAAAGAATGATACATTAATGAGCGAATAATAATAAAAAATAAATAAATAAATAAAATAATAAATAAACAAATAAGAGTAAAAATGAAAATAATAATAATAATAATAATAATAATAATAATAGTAATAATAATAGTAATAATAACAATAGTAATATTAATGATAACAGAGATAATAATAGAAATATTGAATAATAATGACACCAATAATATTAATAAATAAATAATAATACGTTGATAATGATAGATAATGTTACATTAATAAACGAATAATAATAAATAAATAAATAAGTAAGAATAAAAATGAAAATAATAATGATAATAGTAATGGCATTAGTAATGAAAAATGAAATAACAATGGTAATAATAATAAAATAATAATAATAGTAATAATAATATTAAAATAATAGTAAGAATAATAAGAATAAGAATAACAAATAACGAAAAGCAAGAAGTAAAGATATATATACATATTATTTTAGATATGCTAAAAAATATAAAAGAGCAAGAAATAAACAAATAGAAATGTAATAATAATATAATAATGAAAAATAGGGTAGTAAAAATAAAAATAATAAAAATAATAATAAGCAACAATATATAAGAATATAAAAAAATAAATAAATGGAGAATGCAAATAACAAGATCGGGGAATAAACGAATCGAATAAAATAATAAATAACTAACCATTAAATAAATAGATGAATAAATTAAAGAAATAATAAACAACTAAGCAATTAAATAAATAAATAAAGAGTTAAAATAAAAGGGACTTAATAGTCGTTAAAGTGAAATTAAAAGGTGTAATTTAAATAATAAAAAATGTCAAGAGGACGAGGTGTAGCATACGGCACTAACAAGGACCGTATGGGAAAATATCCTGTGCCTTGATGAGTCAAGCGTTTCAATTGGCCAAGGCACGGATCGAATTAAAATGAAATAGAAATAACAGGCATAATTGCAAAAAAAAAAAAAGCAAAATGGGGCTTGATCGAATGACACTACAAAGGGGGACCGGAAGAGTAAATCACCCTTTTAAGGTAGGAATGCATGATTCCTACCCCAACCGACAACTTTTTCATTTAATGCTTCAAAACCCCTTTTATTTCTTATTTCATTTCGATTTATTTTAAAAAACTTTAAAACTTCTCCCCCCCTTTTGTGCCCGACGGTTGGCTTCCCTGGCCGTTCGTCACTTCGAACCACCATGCCACCACCATCTTGGTGGCCGGCGATGCTCAAAGGTGGGCTTTAATGCCCTTCTGCACCTCAAGAAGGTTAAACCAAAGTGCCCCAAAACAAAGGGAAAGAAAGACCGTTCGGCACCCCTTTCTCGGCCAAGCTCCGACAACAAAAAAGGGGGGGCTCCGACGACGCCTCTGATGGTTCCGGTAAGGTTTCGTTCCTCCTTTCTCTTTTGGTATTTTTGTTTGTAAAAGATTTCAAAAAGAAATAAAAAAAATAAAAATAAAGATGAAAAAAATGACAGTAAATCGTGATAGAAAAATGGAAATGAAATCAACCTTTTGATTTTCTCTTTTTTTGATTTCTGATAGTTTGTAAGTTTTGTTTTGAATCCGAAAATTCCCCCCGGTACATTGCTTTTTGCTCGGCTTATATAGCCGAATGAAAGAAAGAAAAAAAAAAGGGATACAATATTGCTTTTTTTGCTTTTATTTTTGCTATTTTGTTGCTGTCCTCTTTTGTTGTTTTCTCCGTTTTTGCTCTACTTTGCAGGCTCTTTGGAAAGTCAACAAAGCAGGCTCTTCCATTTCGGTGTAAAAATCAGTGGAAGAGCTGTGGTGGTCAGGCCTCGAGCGCTAAACTCGCTTGCAAAGCAGGTGGAGGCAGCGGCGCTAGGAAGCTCAAGAACCCTAGGGTTCCTAAATTGGTTTTAGTGTTTGGGCCTATTGGGCCAATAGGAATCGGGCTAGTTTAAGGGAAGATTGGGCTTGTTGGGCTGGTTTGTAATTGGGTTTGTTTTGGGGGCAAAATGGGTTTGTACAGCTGCCCCTCTTTGCTCATTGTCGTGTAACGGCAATAGAGCAAAGACATAAGAAAGACCCATTTTGCCCGGTCTCAGTGGGCCTTAACTTCTTTTGGTGTTCTTTTCTTCAGGTAGCCCCATTCAGTCCACCGCATCTGGTTGTTTCGATTCTATTCCACCATTGCTTTGTTGAGATAGGACTTGTAGCTCCAATTTATTCTGTTGCGCCTTGTATCTTTGACCTGCTCCTGCAACCCGCTCCTGTAACATCAGGATCGCCAGACTTGTTATCTTCGATCTGCTCTTGCAAATTCAAGAATGTCGAAACTGCTATCTTCAATCTGATCCCAGCAAACTCGGGGATCACCAGACTGCATCTTCGACCTGCTTCTTACTCCATAGGAACTTTGGGGAAATAAGAATTCAGGGAGAAGAGATTTGTAGTCTCTATCTTCTCTACCGAAACTTCAAAGAAAATAAGGACTTATCCTCATTGTTAACTCAGGGAGACGGGATTTGTAATCTCAACCTACTCCACGGGAACTTCGAGGAAATAAGAATTCAGGGAGAAGAGATTTGTAATCTCCATCTTCTCTACTGAAACTTCAGAGAATTAAGGATGTAACCTCATTGTTAACTTAGGGAGACGGGATTTGTAATCTCAACCTACTCCACGGGAACTTTGAGGAAATAAGAATTCAGGGAGAAGAGATTTGTAATCTCCATCTTCTCTACTGAAACTTCAGAGAATTAAGGATGTAACCTCATTGTTAACTCAGGGAGACGGGATTTGTAATCTCAACCTACTCCACGGGAACTTTGAGGAAATAAGAATTCAGGGAGAAGAGATTTGTAATCTCCATCTTCTCTTACTGAAACTTCAAAGAATTAAGGATGTAACCTCATTGTTAATGCAGGGAGATGGGATTTGTAATCTCAACCTACTCCACGGGAACTTCAAGGAAATAAGAATTCAGGGAGAAGAGATTTGTAATCTCCATCTTCTCTTACTGAAACTTCAAAGAATTAAGGATGTAACCTCATTGTTAACTCAAGGAGACGGGATTTGTAATCTCAACCTACTCCACTGAGAATTCAGAACTTTTCAATTTACTTCCTTACTATCTTCAGGAAGACTTCAATCTTCAGCCTGCCCCACTACTATCTTGAGGGAACGAAATCTGGACTTTCCAATGTGCTTCCTTACTATTCAGGAAGACTTCAATCTTCAGTCTGCTCCACTACTATCTTGAGGGAATGAAATATGGACTTTCCAATGTGCTTCCTTACTATTCAGGAAGACTTCAATCTTTAGTCTGCTCCGCTATCATCTCTAGGGAACAAAATCTGAACTTTGATATTGCTACGCTGTTCTTTGAGAAACCTGTCCTGTAGAATTTATGCTTATGCAAATGGTGAGGATGCTATGATCAGAATGACTCAAAGCCTCCTACATGTGTTATGGATGACACTTTCGTGAATGCAGAATGTCATGAGAATGGTCTTTTTACAATGATTAAGGTGCAATGATCAGAATGAATCGAATGCTCCTAACTAAATGACAATGGATGACATTTGCATGAATGCAGAATGTTATGAGAATGGTCTTTTTACAATGATTAGGATGCAATGAGTCGAATGCTCCTAACTAAACGTGCTTTGAAATGATGCATGAATGCAGAATGAAATGATCCCTTTTTAAATGCTTGGAGTCGTCATTGCTCGTAGTTCATTAAGATTCTATCACTGATGCGTTGTCATGCTTCTTCGTTCTGCTGGTATCTTTGACAGAAAATCCAAAAACGATCATATTCTACCCAACAAGCTTGCCCCGCTGTGATTTCAGAGCCCCTCCACTATACCTTCTGTGATATAAAGATTGTACCTCTCACTGCAACTTCAGGAGAATAACATTTGCTTCCTCCTATCCATCCTGCTGTAACTCCGAGGTATAGGATCAATTTGATCTGTTACACCATTCACTGGTGTAATGACCAGATGTGTAGGCCTGATATGTGCATGAATGCAGAGTATCATTTTTCTTTTCTTGAGAATGATCCTTTGTCTTTGTTGGGTTGACATTACTCGTTATCTGTCAAGGTCGATCACCGCGAAATGTATTGTCTTTTGTTCGACCAATAAAAGGTCCAAAGAGATAATCATCTTTCTCCAATATTTCTAAACTTTGATTTGAGTGAGTTCTAAACAATAGTCCTATTTCGATCCTCAGATTATTCGAAGCTTCAGAGTAATATGCAAAACTCCTTTTATGAAAGTATTATTAGTCCACTAATCGTTATTTCAATGCAAAATGCAAAGCATTGTAACGATGGACAAAAAGGGAACTGATTGGGAGCATAGCTCGAAACAAACAAGTTAATCAAAGCTAAGAAAGGTAATTAAGAAGGAAATTTATCGGTGGTTTTTTTTTAAAGGAATAAGATAACCACAAGTAACAAAAATGGGTAAAATGGAAACTAAGTGCCCCAGATATCGCAGCTTGAACTTCTCTGTTCCAACTTCTTGAGGACCATTTTGAGCTTAATATGTGTTTAGGGGATCCAGAGTACTTTGTCGACGCCCCCAAGACGTAACATACTTCTTCGAGCGTAGCAAGACTACTGTATGCCCTACTTTCGATCAAAATTTTGAGTTGCCTTCTCGGGTTTTCAACTCAAATACCCTTTGGTCTCAAAGCGCCCTTTGCGGGTTTTCGCCTTGGCCTCTCCTTTTTTTCTTTTTTTCTTTTTTTCCTTTTTTATTTTTTTGTATTTTTTGTACTTTTTGTATTTCTTTTTTTTGTGAATCTGAACTCACCGGATTGGGTGTCCTTGCCATCCATCTTGGTTAACACTTATGTTCCCTAGAAGCAGGCATTCTTTCTTTGTATAAGGCATTTACTTTTTCTTTGGAGTTCTTTTGGATAAGAAGAATCTCTTAATGCTAGGTCCTCTTCCTGAAATTCTCTTGAGCGAACCTTTTGTCAAGCCCGTATCCATTTTTGTACATTTGGCCTTCTTGAATACTTTCAATCAAGCTTCTCGGAGGCATTCGCTTCATCTAATTCAATCCAAGCTTGGGGCAAAGGAATTTTATCTTCCAACAATTGTTTCCCTTTCATAAACCAATGGGAAAGATGCCCCGGCAAAAGTCCTGGCCAACGTTCAAGGAATCTAAAGGGTAAATGGTAACTTCTCTATGCCAACCTTTACAAGTCTCAGTCATTTTTGAAGAAAGATCTTGAATTTTTGATAACTGCCGACTTTGTAATTTTGACATATGAAGCGACCTTCACCCTCTTAGTGAGGTAACCAATGACCATGAATATGGATCGATGTTGGCTAAAGACTGGTTTGTTAACATCCATGTTCATATAGGAAAAATAGAGAAGGCACTGTCTTCCTCGATTTGGCATTTTATGGCATGACAGATGCAATTTCCCTTTCTTGGTGAACCAATAGCCCGAGCCTCTTGATTAGCTCGGCTGTTGTAAAACATGGGTTCTTTTAAACCCCAACCTTAACAGCATACCCATGTTTTTGTAGTTTGGCATGCCCTGATATGATCGTTCGGAAACATCTTGAATTCCTGAAAATAGCTCAACGATGCCTTGCCTTATTCCTACAAGGAGCTATGCTTCCGTCTTCATCTCTTTCGTTAGTTCATAGCGTCTGCTGACACTTCATAAGGTAGGATCTACATTGGGAAAGTAAGTCGCAATCTTTGTCATCGTCAAAGCCTTTAGATCCCTCTAGATACATATCTCACTAAAAGGGAGTCAGCAACAGCGTCGCTCATGTCATTGATATCTGGGGGCCCATTGTAGAAAATCCAAAGAATAAATGATCCTAAGGATGATTATTCGTATGATATGGTCATGAGTGAAAGAATATTCAAGATGAAATGTAAAGAATGAAAATATTTACTTAGAAAGATGCATTTTATTGAAATAAAATTACGAACACAAGCCTACTTCTCAAAGAAATCTTATTGCTTCGGGCTTGAAGCAACAAGTGTGTTTTACATTACTCTAGATTAGCTTTAAAATACATGTTTCTTCCACTGTCTTATTGTTCAAAAACACTCCCAAGTACATAGAGGTAGATTCTCGGAAAACTTTTATTCCTCGGTTCTCTTCGGGTAAACCATTGCTCCGTCATCGAACTTCACAATACCCATGTTGATTAGATTTTCCACCAATTTCTTGAAAGTGAGGCAATTTTCTATCGAGTGGCCCGTGATCCCTGCGTGGTACTCACACTGAGTGTTTGGGTCATACCATTTTGGGTACGGAGGTTGCATCGATTTTGGATATTGGGGGGACACAACGTGTGCATCAAATAAACTTTGATACAACTCCTTATACGTAATAGGGATTGACGTAAATTGGAGTTTCTCAATGTTTTTCCTTGTGCGAGATTCTTTCCTTGATGAATCTTGATACTCAGTAGTCACCATTTTTGGCTGATTAACGGTAATTAACTTTGAGTCCCCCATGTTTATAGTATTCACCTCGTCATCCTTTTTTCTAGGAGCAGGCCTTCTACTGGTTTCCCCTGCTTCAATCTTGCCGCATCTGATTGCATGTTCGATCATTTCCCCTGCCATTACCATGTCGGCAAAGCTCTTAGTGGTACTCCCTATCATATGGGTTATGAAAGGAACCTTCGTGGTGTTGATGAAGAGCATGGTAATTTCCTTTTCTAGAGGGGTGGTTGGACGCATGGCGACCTCCTCCACCTTTGCGTATTGTCCAAACTCTCATTTTGTCTTTTTTCCATGCTTTGCAAAGTAATTCTATCTGGTGCCATGTCCGTAACGTGACTAAAATGCTTTAAAAATGCTTGAGCCAGACTTCTCCAGGAACTAATGTTGGCCCGACTAAGCTGGTTATACCATCTAGCAGCTGCGCCCACTAAACTTTCTTGGAAACAGTGGATTAAGAGTTGGTCATTGTTCACGTACCCAGCCATTCGCCTGCAGAACATGGTGATATGGGCCTCCGGACAGCTAGTCCCACTGTACTTCTCGAATTCAGGCATTTTGAACTTATGAGGAAGCACCAGATCTGGAACCAGACTCAAGTCTTTTGCGTCAATACCATGGTGGTGATCAGTATCTTCCAAAGCCTTAAACTTTTCCTCCAACCATCTACAACGATCCTCTAACTGCCTTGAAGATTCTTCTCTCGACCCTATTTTCTCAGCTATATCTAAATCAGTTACAACAGGATTGGTCGGGTTATCTCCTGGATTAGATCCTGAGCGAACGTGAGAGTTCGTGGGTGGTCTAGCGTCCTCCTGCCCTTGTTGAGGCCTGGTCATAACTGGTGGCCTTAGGACATACTCCTCAGGCCTTGCTCTTGCATGTGGCGGGGTAAAACCCAGGGGAGCGCCTTCGCTATCCTCATCGACCGGAGGCATTAGACCTTTCCCTTTGTCTGATACTCCATTCAGCATCTGGGCCATCTATGCTATCATGCTTCTCTGAGCCTCTAACATTTGGTCCTTCATTTCTTGCTGGAGTTTCATCATTTGCTCATGCATCTGTTCTTGCATTTCCTTCTGAAATTGTTCAAATATTTGATCCATTTTCTTTGTCTTAGCACGAGTCCCGTAGTAATGTTCAGTTTTCAGGTTTCCTCTTCTCTTTCTCTTGTTTCTGATAATCTTAACCAATTAGGCTTCTTTTTATAAAATTTAATGCATATAATATGATGCAATGCAAATGCATGAATACAAGAAGAAAACATCGATTCTGATCAACTTCATTTTAAAAAACTTTATTAGAAGGCAAAACCCTTTACATAAAGCAGATTACAAATATGCTTTCGCCCTGAGGCCTAAGGTTTTGATTTTCCCAAGGAGATTAGCTCTTGATCATGACCCGGTGGTAGCTCATATCTCACGCTCCGTGTGTCAGCTTTTAACAGCCAAAGTCCGTAGGTGATCAGCTACCTCTTGATTCTGGATTGTCGCTTTACCTATGAGGTAGTTTCGACTTCTAACTTGCTCGCAAGAATGACGAAGCTCCTTCTCTCAGCGCCTTTCTCTCGTTTCCAGAAGCTCAATCTAGAGCTCACTACTGTGTAATGCCGATTCTAGCTTTTCAACCTTACCTTTCATTTCCTCGATTCTGTTCAGGCTTGACTTCAGTTGGCTTTCCAAGTCTTGACTTCGATAGTGGTGTAGAGACTGCCTTCAGGCTTGACTTCAGTTGGCTTTGACTTCGATAGTGGTATAGAGACCGCCCAAGCTTAGCTATTCTAGCTTTTAGTCCCTTATTTTCTAATTGGCTTGGCTCTAACCATGTGCGGGCGGCCGCATTGTCTTCTACTTTATCAAGGAATTCGCTTTCCATAACCAGCTTTCTAACTCAGAAACTGACCGTGAATCGATGCCTCTTAAAATATGAAATGATATGCACAAAAGAATGAAACACAACATGTTAGTATCGTGGAATATAAAGCAAGTAAAATAAGCAAACACCTACCTGGGTGACCACTAAGGTTTGACATAGCTCTACCTAAGGTGGGCTCTAGGTTTATTATATGCGGTTTGGTTCTAAAGTTCGAGGTACCCGAACCAGCAGATTCCTCGATCCTCACCCATTATAGGCTCATACGGATCGAGTTCATTCAGGGAATACATTTCCCTATGGCCATGCGAAGTGAAAACTTCACAAAGACATAGGCGGATGTATCCCGAAGCGATCCACTAGCCCATGCGGAGGTGAAAACCCCACGAAGGCATAGCTATCGCTCTCACTTAAAGGTGTGACCACAATGGTCATGCAATGCAATGCCAAAGTATTTATGAGACTAATATTAAAAGTGCATCAAAAGAAGCATGATTTTTTGAAACCATTTTAATCAAAAGGACAAAAATCAATCAATCTATGGCTTGACCCTCGAATTCCCCAGTGGAGTCGCCAAGCTGTCGTAACCATTTCTTGGATGAAACAGTAAACGACGCGGTCGACTCAATTTTTTTGAAAAAGAAAAGGAAGGGAGCCGCCACCGATTTTTATTTGGTGTGATCGAATCACCTTTGTTTTAATAAAACGTTTAATTTACTAAAACAATGCTTTTTGGTCCACGAACTTTAAGAAAACGGGTTCGAAAGTCGATTACGTGCGAGGAAGGATTAGCACCCTCGACACGCCCAAAATTGGTGCCAAACTGATTGATTGATGTCCTATTTGTTAAGAATTTTAAAAGGGTTCAAAATACAATCCTTTTATTTTCAAAATTTGATGGAATTGAAAGGGACGTTAAGACTCTCTTATTATCGAAGAGATAAAGCATCATGTCCAGAAGTTAGAAGCAATACTTTAGATTCCCAAATTAAGCTCGTCTTTTAAAACTTGATTTTCGCTTTTGAAGAGGATCTTGGTCATTTGTTGGATCGAGAAGTCGGAACCCGATAAGTTAGAGCTCGTTTTCCGAAAATCCAAATTAGAATATTGCCTTTATTTTGGAAGAAAAGAAATTTATCCCAAGTATCTAGGTGTCGAGTCCAAGAAGTTAGGGCGACATTTTGAGTTTTCGAGAACAAGTATCTTATTCAAAACTCGATTCTGCGATTTTAAAAGGGTATCCCGTTGTTTAGTTTAAGCGAGAAAAAAATCGAAATCCAATGCCTTAAGGCATGATCTTTCTAATTTTCAAACACGTAACATTATCTTTATTTTGAAAATTTATTTGATTAATATTAGACAAAGTAATGATAATAACAAATAAGCAAATATGTGAATAAATCTAATTCTTATAAATAAATGAATGAGCAAATAAATAATGAAATAAGAATGACGATAATAAAGCTATAGAAACAAAAGTAATAATAATAATAACGATAATAATAAAATAAAGAATATGATAAATAAATAAATTGCCTTAAAGTATTAAAAGAGTAAAGAACAATAAACGAATAAATAATAAGTAAATGAAATGATAAATAAATAAATAAAATAATAAATAAATAATGAATAAAATAATAAAAAATCATAAATGGTGAAAATTTAAAGAACGAAGATCAAATTTAAATTAAATAATTATGATAATAAAAATAATGATACATTAATAAAAGAATGATACATTAATGAGCGAATAATAATAAAAAATAAATAAATAAATAAAAATAATAAATAAACAAATAAGAGTAAAATGAAAATAATAATAATAATAATAATAATAATAATAATAATAATAACAATAGTAATATTAATGATAACGAGAGATAATAATAGAAATATTGAATAATAATGACACCAATAATATTAATAAATAAATAATAATACGTTGATAATGATAGATAATGTTACATTAATAAGCGAATAATAATAAATAAATAAATAAGTAAGAATAAAAATGAAAATAATAATGATAATAGTAATGGCATTAGTAATGAAAAATGAAATAACAATGTTAATAATAATAAAATAATAATAATAGTAATAATAATATTAAAATAATAGTAAGAATAATAAGAATAAGAATAACAAATAACTAAAAAAGAAGTAAAGATATATATACATATTATTTTAGATATGCTAAAAAATATAAAGAGCAAGAAATAAACAAATAGAAATGTAATAATAATATAATAATGAAAAATAGGGTAGTAAAAATAAAAATAATAAAAATAATAATAAGCAACAATATATAAGAATATAAAAAAATAAATAAATGGAGAATGCAAATAACAAGATCGTGGAATAAACGAACGAATAAAATAATAAATAACTAACCATTAAATAAATAGATGAATAAATTAAAGAAATAATAAACAACTAAGCAATTAAATAAATAAATAAAGAGTTAAAATAAAAGGACTTAATAGTCGTTAAAGTGAAATTAAAAGGTGTAATTTAAATAATAAAGAAATGTCAAGAGGACGAGGTGTAACGCACGGCACTAACAAGGACCGTATGGGAAAATATCCCAGCCTTGATGAGTGCGTTTCAATTGGCCAAGGCACGGATCGAATTAAAATGAAATAGAAATAACAGGCATAATTGCAAAAAAAAAGCAAAATGGGGCTTGATCGAATGACACTACAAAGGGGGACCAAAAGAGTAAATCACCCTTTTAAGGTAGGAATGCATGATTCCTACCCCATCGATGACTTTTTCATTTAATGCTTCAAAACCCTTTTATTTCTTATTTCATTTCGATTCATTTTAAAAAAACTTTAAAACTTCTCCCCTTTTGTGCCCGACGGTTGGCTTCCTGGCCGTTCGTCACTGAAACCACCATGCCACCACCATCTTGGTGGCGGCGATGCTCAAAGGTGGGCTTTAATGCCCTGTTACAGACCCCGAAGAAGGTTAAACCAAAGCGCCCGAAAACAAAGGGAAAGAAAGACCGTTCGGCACCCCTTTCTCGGCCAAGCTCCGACAACGAAAAAGGGGGGGCTCCGACGACGCCTCTGATGGTTCCGGTAAGGTTTCGTTCCTCCTTTCTCTTTTGGTATTTTTGTTTGTAAAAGATTTCAAAAAGAAATAAAAAAATAAAAATAAAGATGAAAAAAATGACAGTAAATCGTGATAGAAAAATGGAAATGAAATCAACCTTTTGATTTTCTCTTTTTTTGATTTCTGATAGTTTGTAAGTTTTTTTTTGAATCCAAAAATTCCCCCCAGTACATTGCTTTTTGCTCGGCTTATATAGCCGAATGAAAGAAAAAAAAAAAAAGGGATACAATATTGCTTTTTTGCTTTTATTTTTGCTATTTTGTTGTTTGTCCTCTTTTGTTGTTTTCTCCGTTTTTGCTCTACTTTGCAGGCTCTTTGGAAAGTCAACAAAGCGAGCTCTTCCATTCTTGTAAAAATCGGTGGAAGAGTGTGGTGGTCGCCTCGGCGCTAAACCCGCTTGCAAAGCGAGGTGGAGGGCGTGGCTAGGAAGCTCAAGAACCCTAGGGTTCTGAATTGGTTTTAGTGTTTGGGCCTATTGGGCCAATAGGAATTGGGCTAGTTTAAGGGAAGATTGGGCTTGTTGGGCTGGTTTGTAATTGGGTTTGTTTTGGGGGCAAAATGGGTTTGTACAACGGCTATAGGGCTGGTTGTAGGAGGATAGTAGGTTTAGATGAATGTTTCTTGAAGGGCTACTATGGTGGCTACTTGCTTGCAGCTGTTGGGATAGATGCAAATAATGGCTTCTATCCTCTTGCATATGCTGCTGTGGAAAGTGAAAACCAAGCATCATGGCTTTGGTTCTTAGAGTTGCTTGCAATAGACTTGGAAATTGTGAACTCGTACCAAATATCTTTCACGTTTGACAAACAAAAGGTAAAACTCCATTTATTCATTTTTTTATGTTGTTTCTATTTAGGGATTGTCAATGAATTAAATTATTTTTTTTTCTAATTGCAGAGACTTTTAGAAGCAATATGTATGTTGTTTTCTAATGCAGAAAAAAGATACTGTGTTAGACATCTACATGCCAATTTCAAGAAGGCTGGTTTCTGAACAAATGAATTGAAAGGTTTGCTTTGGAAAGCTGCCAGAGCAAGCACTATAAGGGATTTTGAGGATGCTATGGATGAATTGAGGAAAACGAATCAGCAAGCTTATGATTGGTTGAAGGAGAAGAACCCTACTCACTGGTCAAGGTCTCACTTCTCAATTAGGACCCATTCTGACATGTTGGTGAATAATATTTCTGAATCATTTAACAAGGTAAATCCCTATGTTTTATGTTTCTTACTAATCATTAGCAATTCACTAATCATTTATGTTTATTGACAGATGATATTGGAAGCAAGAGGGAAGCCTATTCTGACCATGATGGAGACAATAAGGACCAAGATTATGTTGCTTATTGTCAAGAAGAAAGAAGAAGCTGACAAATGGAAAGGAATGTTATGTCCAAAGATCAAGAAAAAGCTGGATGTAAACATAAAAGATTCCTTGAGCTAAAGTTACTATTTTTAATCTTTTTGATGCCTTTATTGCTGACTTCATGTTGCTTTTATTCTGACTTCATATTACTGGTCACATGCTGTTTTTTAATATGCATGCAGTAATTATTGGTGTGTTAACTATTTTTTAATATGCATGCAGTGAGTTTTTTTTATAATATGCATATAGTGACTTTTTTTAAGGGGTGTGTGTATCTTTATTGGTAGGGCTGCTCAAAAAGTAGTTTTAGTGATTATTTCAGTAAGCAATCATGCTTTACTATTTTTTAGGTGTGTTCCATCACATGCTGGTAGGGACAAGTATCAGGTTGAATGTAGTCCTGGCAACCAGCATGTGGTTGACTTAGTTGAGAGTTGCTGCTCCTACAGGAGTTAGGATCTCACTGGCATCCCTTGCATGCATGCATTGGCTGTCATTCATCTAAAAGATGAGTTCCCAGAGACCTATGTACAAACCTGGTACACAAAGCAAACCCAGATTCAAATTTACTCCAACTTTATAAGTCTAGTAAGGGGTCCTAAACAATGGGCCTCTTTGTCAAACATGCTGCCAATACTACCTCTTACTCTAAGAAGACCACCTTGTAAACCTACTAAGGTGAGAAGGAAAGAACCTAATGAAATACAAACAGTAAAAAGGTTGAGCAATAGAGTGGTGGACATGAGGTGCAGTAAATGCAAAAGAATAGGCCACAATAAGAGAAGTTACAAAGGAGAAGTTGGCCAAAACATTCCAGTAAGCAATTTGCCTTAAGTTTTAGTATACTTCTATTTATGAATTTGTTTAACAGATTTCTCTTGTTCCTGTAGGTCAAAAGACAAAAATTGGTGTCCCAACTCAGCAACAGGCTACCCCAAATCAGCAAGAGAGTACTCCAACTCAACAGGCTACTTCAATTCAGTTATCTACTGCCCTAACTCATCAACAAGCTGCCCTAAGAGAAAAGCTCCCATTTAGAGAAGACCAACCACCGTTAGATGGATGCCTTCTACTCAAGAGTCATCCATGATGGACCATTGATGATGATGTGAGCAGATCGTATTTTGTTAACTTTTGAAAATGTGTAAATTTGCACGCTCTTGATTTAACTTAGGCGGATAATTTTTTTGTAAATTTGCCTATGATTGCTATTGCTACTGTTGATAAACTTAGGCATATAGTCATTGAAATTTTTTGTAAATTTCCCTACAATTTACATCTGTTCACTTGTGTTGAATTGTAGGAAAATTTGGCAATATTTTGCCCCAATTCCTTTTGTAAATAGTTTGGCTTTTTGGCCTTAATATATGATAAATACATGTGTTTTTTCAGCTATTATCTCTTATCCATACTATTTTTGTTATCTTCTGCATTTTGAGTATTAAGAAATACATATGTGGTTTTGAACTTGTAACATTGTGTTTCTCATTCTTCCTTGTTTCTTTGCTCATAAAACTGAGGGAAAATGGGTATTGCAAGGTGTTGTATTGCTGTTCTGACTTTTAGTTACTGAAAAAACTTGCTCAACTAAGTTAAAGAGCATTTTTGTAAGCAGACAAGAGGATCTTTATCCAATGAATCTTTTTCCCCATCTGTTATCTTCTAACTATTATAAGCAAGAAAAACACAACAATATACCAGCAGCCATGTATAACATTTGTTAAGCAACAATATACAATTTGTAATCAACAAAAATATCCCATTTCAATTTTCAAGTGTTTGTAAAGAACAACATGAGTTGGTTAGCCATGTATACTAGCAGCTAGGTTTAACATATGTTAATCAACAATATACCAGCAGTCAGCAGCCATGTACACCAACATAACCAACAATATACCAGCAACAAAATTACAAAACATAAGCTGGTTTTCAATGCTAACAACAACAGAAGCTGACTTTTAAGGTTTAAAAAAAACAACAAAACAGTTACAAATACAAGCACCAAAAACTAGGTTCTTTTCTCCCTCCTCCTTGCATCCTCCAATGTCCTCACTTTTTTCAGAAGACACAACAACACAATTCGTGAATGGGGCGTCAATGGCGGATCAAACCAACTGAAAAATCGATATGGTTTTTGAAATCCAGAGCCAAACTTGTTACACCCAAAAAACCTCTTACCTGGGTTGTTTTGGACCAAGATGTGTTCAATTTGGCTGGGTTTCCACAATAGCGCATCGGAATCACTTGAAGCATCTCTATTTTTTCTTCTTCTTCTTCTTCTTCTTCTTCTTCTTCTTCTTCTTCTTCTTCTTCTTCTTCTTCTTCTTCTTCTTCTTCTTAACCCTAAAATGGTACTGCTACAATTGTTAAAGTGTGAGTAACCGGCTAGCTAGACTTAAGGTTGACAGCAAGGATGCCGTCACATGCCACGTCACTTTGCCGTGACGTCTATGATGGAAAACGGAAAAAAGGACTGTTTTGTTACTTTTTGAAAGTTGAGTGACTGTCTTGAAACCTAGGTGACTGTTTTGTTAATTACCCCAAAGTTGGGTGACTGTTGGTATAATTTACCCAAAAAAAAATAGAAGAAGGAAGATTCCTTTCCATTATTGATGAAAAAGAGTTTTTGTTTTGAAATTTTATTAAATGAAAAAAGTTTATTTACTTTGAGGATAATGGATACCCAATAGATGCCGCAATAAAATTTGAATATGCAGGATAATGCCATAATGGGTACCTAATAAATGCCTTAATAAAATTACATATCTATTAGTTTTCTTTTTTTTTTTTTTGACCATTACAATATCGAATGAAGAAGGGATAATGACAAAATTTAAATTCAAATCTTTTAAATTTAGATATTGTTTATTATGTAAATAATAATATATTAATTGGAATTCAATATAATATATATTTGAAAAAATCTTAAAATATTTTAACACTTTCATAGGTATCTAATGAAATTTGAAAAGTTTATAATCAATGTTAGATTTTTTTTAATTATTTCTGTTGTATGCTCGTAAAAAAAAAAAAAAGAGCAAATACCAAAATTTTAATATTTATCAAAAAAAGTTTTAACACAACCCCAATATCAATATTTTTGACGCTTTAGTTTAGAAGTTTTGGCAGACTTAGATTTTAAGAGTGCGGTAAAATTTTCCCTCAATTTACAATTTACATTATTTTTAAATTTATATCTAAATTCTAAAATTAAAGTTGTAAATTTAGGTATTATTTTTCATAATCACTCAATTATGAAAAGTTATAAAATAGTCATTAAATTATTTAATTTTATCTCCTTTTTTGTCACCAGTTGACTAATAATGACAACTTTAAAATGACATAATAATAATTTTAAAAAATAACATAAAAATAATTTTAACTCTTAATATTTATATATTGTGTTAATTAAATTTTAATTCTAAACCATCTATCAACTGAAAATTTATTTACTGAAGGTTTAATTCAATCGCAAGATTGGAAAAATCAATTTCTTTTAAATTTTCAAATTAATTTAATTAAGTTATACAACTTATTTGATTTTTCAAAGTTAATCAATTATTCAAATTATTTGATTTTTTGAAGTTAATGTAATTAGAATTTTAATTTTTCAAATTGAGTTGAGTGGAATTTTATAATTTAGGTTACTCAAATAATTCGGATAAGGTTCGAAAGCGCTTCAATATGTTTATCCTTCTATTTAAGAGTTGTGAGGATTATGAGTAATTTTAAGCTTTGTATAAAAAACTTGAATAACAAATTAGTGTAAATATTCCTAAGACTATATCAAATTTTAAAATTAAGCAAATTAATCCTTCTAAAAATTACAAAAATAAAAATAATTACAAAATTTCCAAATTTTTATAAAAATAAAATGAAATGAAATGTTTAAAATGATTAAACATTACATAAAATGTCAAATTATAAAAAGTGATAACTTTTGAGGACTTAAAAAAAATATCAGATCAAATTTATTGATTCATGTGAAAGACTCTACTTGAATTTTATTTCACTCAACTTAATTAAAAAAATCAAACCAAAAATAATAAAATATGACTAAATCAATTTTACTAAATAAAAAATTTCACATTATTTAATCAAATGCTTATACCTGCATAAAATGATAAAAAAAAACGATTCAATAATTGTTAAATTTGTTTGGTACAATGGAAAACTATTTTCTTTCTCCTATGAAAAGATGGAAGTCATGAAACCCACTTTGCAATGGGCTCATCTTAATACGTTGAGATAAAAACATCAAATTTATAAAAAAAAAAAATGAATTCAGGTCGCAGTACTAGTTTTTTTAAATGTTGGTTTGGATATTTATTGATTAAAAGCGATTTACATGTGAAAGTGAAATTTATTGGAGGATTGATGGTTAAGAGTGATTCACATTATAATAATATCAAAGGGTTATTAACATTCATAAAAGTGAAATTTATTAGAGGATTGATGGTTAAGAGTGATTCACATTATAATAATATCAAAGGGTTATTAGCATTCTTATGAATTAGGGAAACTCTAGGAGTGATTAAGTAAAACTTTGGTGTATGTTATTAAATCCCCTCCTTTTGGTGATGGAAAGGGCTTTGTATAGAGGAAGAGGAGCTTAACCTGAAATCATACCCTACTACATAGGGTGGCGATGGAAATATTGAGATTCTTTCATTAGGATGCGATAAATTAAATTTTTAAGTAAGTATTCTTGAAATTTAGAATAAAGGCGTAATAATATTAATTAAATATATTTGGATTAGTTTAACTATTGGAATGTAAATTAAAAATCATAATTATTTAAAATGATTAGAATAAGTTTTATTGATTATTATAACTTATTCTAATCATTTTAGAATTTGAAAATTTTGTGAAGGAAGGCATTTTGAATGAATGGAACTTAATTTGAGTTGGTTTGATTTATTTTGAAATAATGCTTAAATTGCCCATAATTTTAATCTCTAAAATAAAGAATATTTCTTGAAAAAAACCTTGAAGGATTTATATACTTAAACGAGTTATAATATTACACACAAATTATAAAATTTTCCAAAAACCAGCGAAATGAGCCGTTATTCCATTAGGATCGCAACAGCATAGATGATATAACTTTGATTTAATGTGTTTCTCTAATTAAGAAAAAACAAAGGCGGGGGTAGGGCGAGCAATTTTATGTTAAAAATTGATGAAAATGAACATATCTGTATACCTATATATTAGGCTTAAATTTCAAAAAAGCTTTTAAGAAAATGTAAATATTCAATCAAGTTTATGTATTAAATTCACATTTAATTAAGTTCCTATCGTTAATTAAAATACTTTTTGTTAATTGTTTTTGTCATTAAACATGTAGACTGTTAAAATAAATTGACGGACCACTATGGTGACACATGTTAGCTTATGGTTTAATTTAATTTTCCCCATAAAATATCAGAAAAATTATAAAATAAAATATTAAAAATTAAAAATATTAAAAATATTAAAATTGATATAGACTTATAAAGATATAAATAATCTAATAAATTATAAAAATATAACGTTAATAAAACTTATTTAAAATGTTTAAAATTAAAAAAAACATATTAGAATTTTTAAAATAATAAAAATTATAAAATAAATATAAAATTATAAAAAGTCATAAAAACTTGAGCTGATATGTTAGCCCAAAATCGACAAGGGTATCAGTCCAAGAAAAGTCATTAAATCAGTTGACTTAGGAATCGAGCAATTGAAATGATTATTTACTTTTTTTTATATTTTTATCAAACTAAAATTTTATTTTCCAAATATTAGCATATGTAGAATCAAACATTCTAACCAGAGTTTTTATAATCGGACTGGTGGTTGAACCAATTAGGCAACCAATTTGTTAATTCGACTGATCAGTCTTGTTCAATTAAATAAAACATTAAAAAAAACAAAAAATAGGTTCAACTATACTGTTCTCAAGTCAACTGGTGTAATGGCTTTCTCTGGATTGATACCCGCACCGATTTCAATTTAATCGGTCCAACCGACTAATCTGGTCCAATTCAAGTTTTTATGATTTTTTATAATTTTATATCAATTTTAATGCTTTTTAATATAATTTTAATACACTTTTATAAAATTTAAATATTTTATTGTTTTTTCTATTTTTTATAATTTATTAGATTTTTTGGGGTAATTTACCAGAAAATACCCATTGTAGACCCAATTTTACCCGGGTCCAAAAGACCCAATCCTGCCCAACTCGAACGACCCACTAAAGCCCAATTACAAAGCCCCTAACCCACTAAACAAATCAGCCCAAATTCACTAAAGCCTAATTACCCAAACACCAAAATCAAAAAAATCAGAACCTAACCCTAGCTACTTGCTACGAACCAACCCCCACCGCCTTGACACCATCTCGCTCCCTGCACCACCGGCCACCATCAGAATCACCCCACTTGCACCTGCGAGCATTAAACGGACAAGACAGAAAGCAATAGGAAGATGGCTATAAAGCCAAGCAAAAACAGTGTAACGGGACCTTTTTTTTTTTTTTTCGATTAATAAGAGAAGAATAGATGATTCAAACATTCAAAAGCAACAAAATAGAAAGCAAAAATCAATACAAACTCAAGAACAGAGATTAAACAAAAAAAAGAATCAAAAAGCAGAGGATGAGGTGATTCCATTTGCGAAGTTCTTTTTATTCTTTTCTTTTTCCTTTGTCTTATTTTGGTAATTTTATCTTTTATCGTTTATCTTTTTTAGATTAATATATATAAATATAATATTTTCTCTAAAATATAAAAAATAAAATTTTACCTTTCCGCCCACAGGTAGGTGAAGCGGTGGCACACGGCGCCGACGAAGGTGAAACAATGCCCACTCACGGGAGGCTCCCCTCAGAGAAAAAAGGAGAATAAAGGAATTTTTTAAAAACTCGGGTGAAATGATTTTTTGGGGTTATGGGGCCTTAAATAGCCCTCAAACGGCGTCGTTTTGGGGCTAGTTTTAACCCCAAAACGACGTCGTTTTGAACATACCCGGGCTCGTGACCCCACCCGACCCGAGGATCCGCGTTTTTGAGCAGACGGGCTAATTGCACTTTAGCCCTTCCGCATCTTTATTGTTTTTAATCGGATCTTTGTTATTTTAAAATCGGCCCGAACATTTAGTCCGATTTTATCTGGTCCTCTCTGCTCTGCTGCTTTTGGCGAAGGGTTTATTACCTCTTTGGTCCCTCCAGTCCTTTCGTGCGTGCAATTAGGTCCCCTAATCTTTTTTTATTTTTAATTTGCCCCGAAATTTTGTTTCTTAATTTAATTTAGTCCTCTATTATTACTTTTAACTTAGCTAAATCTTCCTATTATTGTTATTATTAATATTATTATTATTATATTTACTAGTAGTATTATATTTTTATATTACTAATATAATTGTTCCTATCATTTTTATTTTTAGCATCGTTATTATTATTTTATTATTGTTTTTCTTATCTTCATCATTTTATTTTCCATTATTTTACTATTGTTATTATTATTATTTTATTATTATTATTATTATTATTATTATTATTATTATTATTATTATTATTATTATTATTATTATTATGTATATTATTATTACTATTATTATATTTTGCATTTATACGTGATTTTTATTTATTTTATATATTACTATCATTATTATTATCATTATTTTTTATCATCGTCAACATATATATACACCATTGTCGCGATGCTTTTTCTGTCACCACTACTCATATTCTCATCGACATTTCACTGTTCTTCGACCTCTCGATTTTTATAACGATCGACATCCCGTATTAGCAATTCGAGTGAATCGAGCCCTAACTTCTTGGCTTCGATTTTCGTTTAAAGTTTTCTCTTTTGAAATTGCAATTTAAAGTTAAACAACGGGATATCCCTAACTTACTGGGCTCGACACCTAGATACTTCGAGATAAGCTTCTTTTTCTTCCAAAATAGAGGCAATATTCTTAATTTGGATTTTCGGGAAAACAAGCCCTAACTTACTGGGTTTCGATTTCTCGTTCAACAAATGACGGAAGATCCTCTTCAAAAACAAAAATCAAGTTTTAAAAAGGCAAGCTTAGTTTTGGGAGTTTTAAGTGACGCGACCTAACTTACTGGACGTGATGCGTTATCTCTTCGAAAGTAAGTGAGTCCTAGCATCCCTTCCAATTCCTTCAAATTTTGAAAATAAAAAGCATTGTATTTTCGAACCCTTTCAAAGTTTTCAACAAATAGGACATCAATCAATCGGTTTGTATCGATTTGGGCGTGTCGAGGGTGCTAATCCTTCCTCGCACGTAATCGACTTCAACCTGTTTTCTCAAAGTTCGTGGACTAAAAGCATTGTTTTAGTAAATTAAACGTTTTATTAAAACAAAGGTGATCCGATCACACCAAATAAAGATCGATGGCGACTCCCTTCCTTTTCTTTTTCAAAAATCAAGTCGACCGCGTCGTTTCCTATTTTATCCAAAAAATGGTTACGACACCCATTTTTTTTCAAAATTTACGGAAAAAGACCTATTCATTAATTATTTACCGGAAAGGGCCATTTCTCCTGAAAACACGTCCACGTCAGTGCATTTTCAGGGGATGCAGCAGGAAAACGCGTCCACGAGGGAGCGTTTTCTGCCACATCAGAAAAAAACGCTTCCTTGAGGGCTTGCTTTGCTGATGTGGCAAAAACGCTCCCCCAAATACGCGTTTTAGCCCGTGTTTTTTTCTTAAAAAAATTATTCTCGAATTAAATTTTTAAAAATGTCATTTTTAGATATTATAAAAATAGACCAATTTTTTAAAAATTTACGAGAATAAACCTTTATAAAGGCTCAAAGTGACAACACCATTTTTTTTAATGTGTCATCAATTAATATAGAAATATAACTTACAAAAGAAATCTTTATATAGACCCAAAGTCTCATTTCTCTTGTTTTCTTGAGCAATGTAGGATATGAGATATGTGTATATATAGACTCATGAATAATTTTGCAGTTTATTTCTAAACAATGTGAGATTCCTTCCTCTTTTAACTAACAACATGAGATTAAAGGCTACACTATATTTGATTTTTTTTACAAAACAATTTCTTTTTTTATATTTTGTTAATATTTTCTTATATTATAAAATTATCTTTTGAGATCTTTAATCTTGTTGCATTTTAGAATTGTTAACATATACAAAATAACTATTAAAAAAAGAGAACAATTTGCACATATGAAACTTGTACATGTAATAATTTTCTATTCAATTTTAAATGTTTGAAGTTAATATCAATGCAATTCTAATTTTTAAAATAATTTTTCATTATTTAAATTTAGAAGTTATACTTTTAATTTTTTATTATTTATTTTATTTTATATTATGAATGTTTGATTAATAAATAAATGGTGAGTATTTGGTACTCAAATAGTATTTTTTGTAATTTTAAAAATTGATATATCTTTTAAATATTTATTTATTTTAATAATTTACTTTACTAATTAATTTTTTAAATTCTAATTTAATTTAATTTTCATCACCTAATGAATGCCGATAAATTTATTTCAGATATATTTTGACTAGATAGATAATCTATTTAAACATAGTATATAATTATGTTAAATAAGTTTTTTATAGAAATATATAATATACATAAAATATAATAATTATTTTTCATATTTTATATCTAAATTAAATTACATTAGTAGTCACTTAACTATATTTTTTAGCTATCAATTATAAGAACTTACAAAATGATCACTCAACTATTAGTAATTTTTAAATATTTATTTTTAATATTTTACTATACTCATTTTATATTTTATATTTTTTTTACTTATAGAGTTTAGAAGTTTTATTTATAATGTAACAAATGTTAACTTTTGTAAAAAAATTTAAACTCTTAAGTAAAAAAATCAAATATAGTGTAGCATTTCATCTCATGTTATTAGTTAAAAGAGTAAGGAATTTCACATTATTTAGGAACAAGCTGTAAAACTATTCATAAGTCTATATATACACATATCTCATATCCCACACTGCTCAAGAAAATAAGGGAAATGAGACTTTGGGTCTATATAAAGGTTTCCTTTGGAAGTTATATTTCTATATTAATTGATGACACCTTTAAAAAAATAGTGTTATCACTTTGAGCCTTTATAAAGGTTTATTCTCGTAAATTTTTAAAAAAATTGGTCTATTTTTATAAGCTAAAAAATGACCTT
Source organism: Gossypium rotundifolium (assembly GCA_025506655.1). NCBI lineage: Eukaryota > Viridiplantae > Streptophyta > Magnoliopsida > Malvales > Malvaceae > Gossypium > Gossypium rotundifolium. The sequence continues at coordinate 174,725,857 of CP106724.1, forward strand.
TTTTGAAAATTTAATTCGAGAATAGTTTTTTTTAGAAAAAAACACAGGCTAAAACGTGTCCTTGGGGAAGCATTTTTGCCACATCAGCAAAGCGCGTCCTCAAGGAAGCGTTTTTTACTGATTTGGTAGAAAACGCTCCCTGTGGACCCGTTTTTGGTTGATGTGGCACAAAGCGCTCCCTCGTGGACGCGCTTTCCTGATTTATCCCTTGAAAATGCACTGACGTGGACGCGTTTTCGGGGAAATGACCCTTTCCGGTAAATAATTATTTTTTAGGTCCTTTTCCTTAAATTTTGTTCAAAATTAGTATTTTCTGGTAAATTGGCCATTTTTTTGGATATTTCTGTAATATTTATAATACTTATATTTTATAATATTTATAAGTTTATGTAAATTTTCATATTTTTAAATATCTAATCATTTTTATTTTTTATTTTTTATAATTTTTATGGGAAAAATATTAGATTAAACCAGAAGCTATCACATGTCATCATTTGATTGGTTTATCAATTTATTTTAACAGTCAATGTGGTTAATGATGAAAACTATTAACGGAAGGAATTAATTGATTATTTTAATTAACAATAAGAGCTTAATTAGGTGCAAATTTAATACAACGACTTAATTTATTTTTGGTTTTTACATTTAAAGGAATTTTTGGCATATAATCCTATTTGAACTTTCCTTCTTGATGACATGTAGCACATGCCCACCATTCTCTTCTTCTTTTTTCATTACTAATTTTGGTCTCTCTAATATGTTTAAATTTGATATTTAATCCTTATACTTTAATTTCTAACATAATTTGCTCTCTATATTTTTGTAATGTTATTAATTAATTCAAATAGTTAATATCGTTAACTTTTCAATTAAAATGTTACGTGGTTATATATAATTTGAAAGTAGATTTATCCAAAAAGTAGAGGGATTAAATTCATTAAAATAAAAGTAGAGTCATGGTTGTTTAAACCAGATCAGATAGGATGTTATTGATCCAGAGAGAGGCATCAAACCAGTTGATCGACAAATCGATATGGACCAGTTGAACCATGCTAAAAAATGATTGAAACGGTTTTTTTATTGTTTTTATAATTTTTTAATTATTTATTTAATCAAACTCTACAACCAATGATCTGATCGGTTTGACCATCGATCCAATTATGAAAACCTTGCTTCGAGTATTTTTTACTCTTCAAATTTTTACTCTATAATTGACACAAACAAATAATCAACCCAACACGAAGTGTAGGAGGACAATACCAGGTCCAAAGGCTTACCTATAGTCAATTTTTGAAGATTATTCATAAAGATAAAATTTCAATTTTAATCATTATATTATTCTCAAATTTATTATTTAATCTTTAATTTATATAATATATAAAAGGTTTAAGTGATTTCTCGTTACACACCTCAAATACAACTTTTTTGCCATTATAATATAATGGTAAAATTTTAGTTTTATCCTTTTATTATTTTCACATTTGAGATTAAATATTTATATTTTAATTTGATATAATTTAATTTTCTATTTTTATAATAATATTAGTTAGTCTAAATAGTTAATATTTTTAGCTATTCATTTGAAATTTTGACTTCAATTTTTTAAAATATTATTCTAATAAAATTTTGTATTTTGATGTAATTAGTTGGAATAAGTGTATGTTTTTAAAAATCACATCAACTATGGAAATTATTAGCAATGCTAATTTTTAGAGTAATTAATGACACAATTTTTTTTTATTCATTATAAGATAATGGTAAAATTGTAGTTTTGGACTCTTTATTATGTTTACATTTGAGATTTAGGGTCCCTTTGAATGGGTTGTGCACTTACTTATGGTTAGTATAAAAACAACAGCGGCGATAAGATCAAATACTATAACAATATTGTAGCATAAGATAAAAAAAAAATTAAATGCATTGCACTAGAGGTAAATGCTCATTCAAAGGGGCCCTTAATCATTATATTTTAGTTTGACATAATTTGATCCTTTACTTTATAATGGCATTATTTGGTCCAAATAATTAACATTCTTAATTATTCCAATTTAAATGACTATGTGAATTTCCCTTTAAAACACATTTCTACACACACACACATCCCTCAACATTTTGACCATAGTAATTAAGTGTATCAATTATTTTGATATTATGTAGAGGAACCAAATTATATCGCATTAAAGTATAAATATTTAATTTTAAATTTTAACATAGTAGAAGAACCATTGTTGGAAAATAATTATTGAGTGAAGAATGATAATTGTATATTGTTGGAAAATAATTATTGAGTGATGAATGATAATTGTATCTCTTGGTTTAATATTGCCATTTTTCCATACCATTGTATCTTTTGAAAAAATATATCTTTTGGTTTAATATTAAATTTTTTTGTTCATTGTCTCTATTCACTCATGTCTATTAGTTTTTCAACAAAACTCTTCATTCATTTCTTCTCCTCTATATAAAGCCAAGTTAAGAGATTTCAAAAACATATCATCAAAAACTATCAATATAAAAAATTCCTTCTAAATTCATTTCTCCTGGTAATAGAGAAAAGCAAGATTGTGTTTGATTGATCACTGTTGTTGTGCTATTATTGTGATCGTTTGTTGTTGTATCCTGAGAGACAGACGTCCAACGTTACTCAAAGCACCGAGGAGAGGATGAATCTGTCTTAAGGAAACTGTTTATATAGGCCTTAATAAAATTCTTCTTCTAATTTTTAACTTCATCCTATTACAGGTGTAATAGGCCCAATTTGCCTGGGCCCATACAAAAACAAATAATAATAATAAAACCCAAATATCCAGTACAATCCATTTACAAGGCCCAAATTTAATTTACCCGTAGCCCACTTACACCCCAAACAGATGACCCAGAACCATTATTCCCTTTGACCCAAACAGACCCAAATACATACGGCCCAAAAGGGCCCAAAGCCTAAAACAAAAACAGAGACCTAGGGTTTTTGGAAACCCTCGCGCTGCAAGCCCTAGCACCAGCCCCTCGGTCACGCCGCAATCAGCGCACGGACAGCGCTCCACCACCGTGCTTTTCGCCATTGACCTGCAAAACAAGGAAACAAAACGGACAGTAGCAGCAGATTGCGATTTTATATTTATTTTGATTTTATTTTTTGGGTTATAAATAACTCCCAGAGCAATCTATAAACACTCAGACAGATAGATACAAAAAAATGACACAATATACACGCAAATATACAGAGAATACACAAGAAAATCAAAGGTTTTTTATTTTCCTATTCATTCTAATTTGTTTTTTTTTTAGTTTCATTTTTTTTCTCTTTTTTTTACATATACTTAAGTCTATAATATATAAAAAAAACTCACATTTTGGAGTTCGTGCACGGTGGCCGGCGATGGCGACGGGTCCCGCCGGAGCTTCGCCAGAGCCCTGCCGGAAATTGGTCAAGCAGAGAAAAAGGGGATCCACCCTTTCTTTTTTTTAAAAAAACTGTCCTCAAATGATTTTTTTTTCAGACTTATTGGCCTTAAATACCAAGCCAAAACGGCGCCGTTTTGGAAACCCCTCTTAGGGCCAAAACGACATCATTTTACTCCCTACGACCTGCGCGTTGACCCGACCCAGGGAGGATCTGCGTGTTTTTGTAAAAGGGGTTATTTATGCAATTGGTCTTTCCGCTTTTAAGGCGTGTCTCAATTAAGTTCTTTTTATTTTTAATTTGGCCTTGTATCTTCACTTACTTGTTCATTTTAGTCCTACAACGCACAGCGCCTTTTAGGAGGGGGAATATTTCCCATTTGGTCCTCCCCTTTTTTTCGCGCACTTCTAGGGGACCCTAATTCACTTATTTCTTTTAAAATTTGCCCCAAAGTTTCATTTTTAAGTTTAATTTGGTCCTTTCTTTATTTTCTTTTATTATTTTTGTTATTTTGTCATGATTTTAACATTATTTTGTATGTATTATTTCTATATATATATTTATATATATATTATTTTATTATTACCATATTCATTACTTTTATATTTACTATTATTGTTATTATTATTTTTTATTATTACGTTCAATATTGCTAGTATTATTTTTTTACTACTATTATTTTAAATCACTATTAATTTCAATATTTACTATTATTTTATTATTAATATTATTTTTATTTCTTCTATTATTATTTTCATTTACCATTAATATTATTATTACTATTATTATCACTAATTTAGTATTATTATTATTATATTACCACTACCATTTTCTTATTATTATTTTATTTATAATTAACTTTATTATTATTATTATTATTATTATTATTATTATTATTATTATTATTATTACTACTACTCTTATTTTTGCTAATATTATTTGTTTATTAACACATTTTATTATTATTATTGTATTTTTTGTCACTATTATTATTATTTTTTATTATTTTATTATTGTACCTAGTATTTACTTGATTATTGATTTATTATTAATGATTTATTATTAACTTTTGTTTTGTTTTTATTTTGTCATCTGTTTACTTATTATTTATTATTCGTTTTAATTTTTATTTATTATTGTTTCCTCATTTCACTCTATTATGCATGTGTATTATAATTCATCATTTTATTATAAAATCACATCACATTTTATCCGATTTTGAAATAAGCAATTACTTCGTGTTCTAAGATTTGAAAGAAATTATACCCTAATTTACTGGATTCGATTTTTCTCGTCAAATCTAAAGAACTGATTATTTTTAATTAAAGTATAAACTTCAAATCAAAACTTATACTCGGGAATTTAAAATGTTGTATCCTAACTTATTAGATACGATATTTTGTATCTCGAGGTATAGATTTTCTACAAATAAAGGCAAGTTTAATTCCAAAGTCTTGAGACGTTACATCCTAACTTATTGGGTGTGACATTTTCCTTGAGATAAGTGAGTTCTAGCTTTCTTACAAATAAAAGGATCGTATTTTAATTTTTAAATTTTCGATATTAGGACATTAATTAATCAAATTGATACCAATTTTGGGCGTTTCGAGGGTGCAAATCCTTCCTCGTACGTAACCGATTCCCGAACCTATTTTCTTGAATTTTCGTAGGCCAAAACTAATGTTTTAAATAAAACATGTTTTATAAGGTGATCTGATCACACCTAAGCAAAAAAGGATCAGTGGCGACTCCCGTTTTCGTTTTTTAGTCGATCCCTATTTTTTCATAAACTCTTAAAAATGGTTTCAACAACAGGTATTCTGTTGTGTTACTGCTACTGTATTATGTTGCATTATCATTATTACTGACATATTAATACTACATACGATATCAAATTTTCTTACAACCATAACTATAATTTGATTTAAAAGCCTAATACAATCATAAAAAGTTTGATTTTTTTATGAAGAGATTGTTTTAAAATTAAATTAAATTAAATCAATTGATATAATTGATTATAAGTTTATAGAAAACGAATTAGGATAGTAAAATAATATTTACTAAAAGTAATACAAAATATATATGTATTTGTGCTATAAGTAATAAAATATATGTTTGAAAATTTTTTATTAAAGCTAACATCATTATCTTTTATAAAAATTAAGAAAAAATATAAAAAGATTTCCTAAAAGAAGCTGGGGAATTTATATTAGTTGAGTATAAACTTTATGTATATATTAAAATGTTAATTAATTTATTTCACATACTATATATTATATAAAAGAGAATAGGAGGCCCATATTGGAAGTAAACCAAATCGAGGAGTGGCGAACTTAATTTGGTTAGTAAAAAGAGCTTATCCTTAGCCAAAGAGTTAGGGGTGTTCATTCGATTAATCAACTCGAATTAGCATTAACCGAATTAACCGACCTCTCAAAATTTTTAACCGTTAACCGAACTGAAATTTTTTCGGTTAATTCGGTCGGTTAACCGAATTAACTGAAAATTATATGTTTTTTATTTTTGGTTAAAAATTAACCGAATTACCTGAATTACCCAAATTACCCGAATTACCCGAAATAAATCACTACATAATTAAAAAGATTATATATGTTTTAGATGTTATGTATGCTTAGCTTAGATGATTGTTATTAGAAAGAAGTTATGAAAGAGTAAAAATCTGCAGGGAACAGTTTTGGACAGCAACTGTAACGTGATTTTGAAAAATCACTAAAAATAATATAAATGGAATTAGTGCATGAATAAGATATAGAATTAAATCTTATTGAGTCTATTTTTATATGAAAGAAACGGTATAGGAAAAAGAATTTTATATTATGAGATAATTGATTTTTAGTGTAGAGAGGTCAGAACTGTCAGTTAGTGTAACAGGGGAGACTTTAATTAATAAACTGTACTAATTGGCCACACCAAAAATTCTGGAATAATTAAAGCAAGAAGATATATGAGTATATTTTCAAGAAAAATTTACGGATCTAAATTTCGAGTTTCATAACTCGAGTTATAGTTAATTTAGTGAACATGATGCAGATGGACAGTTTCAACCTTTTCTTTTATTTTTCTCTCTGCACTCTTTACTTTGCTCTCATTTGGTGGGTTTACAAGTTTACTGCAACTGAAATTTTTTTTTCTGTCGTGTGTTTAATAATTAGTTTTAGTTTTAGTTTTAGTTTTAAAAAGTTATTTTTATTTATTAAATTATTTGTAATTGTAATAGCCCATTTTCGCCCGGGCCCATTTAGAAACCAAAATATAAAAATATAAAAACAAAAATAAATCCAACAGTCCATTAAAAATCCATGTCCAATAACAGTCTATTTTACAAGCCCATTACAAATAAGCCCAAACCTAGATTACTAACCCAATGCACAACCCAATCCCAGAAGGCCCAAAACAGATTGAACTTTCAGAAAACCCTAGCAGAAGCATCTGGAATCCAGCGCCGCAACCCAGTCCTCCACGAGGGACGCTTCAGCCATCTCCACGCGCATCGCTTCAGCAAGCCACTCCCCACGCGCAACTCTTGGGCTACCGCGTGCCTTCACGCGCGCGACTATTCGCTTCAGCAACCCACGCGCGCGCGTCACCACTCTCAAGCCTCGCACAATCGAGCCTCCGTACCTCTACCAGCAAGCACACGGCCCTTGCACCTGCACAATACAACAAAACACACCGCAGCAAATATCTAGCGAGGATAATAGAAATGAAATAATTTCAATAATTTTCTTTTTCTTCATTTTTTTTATCTTTCTAAATCGGCTATAAAACCGAAGAAAGACGATTGTAAAGGGGTTCACAATTTTTTATGAAGAGACAGAGATAAAAAAAAGGAATACGGAATTAAAAAAAAAAAGAATTAGAAGGTGATTCTACCTTTTTCTCCTCGATTGAGAGTTTCTTCTGCATTTATCTTCTTTTGCTTTGAGTACATAAAAATATATATAAAAACGAAGGGATTTACCTTCGAGAACAGAAGCGACGGTCTCCTTTCTTCGCCGAAATCGAAGCAATAAAGGGGATCGTCAAGGCTAGGGTGAGGTCTGGTTTGAAAAAAGAGTAGTAGAGCGGTCTCAAGTCGGTCACTAATAGCCGATCGCCATGGCATTGCAGTGGTCGGACGTTGAGGTCTCTCTGCGGCTGGGAAGGAAATGAAAGGGGATTTAGGGTTTCATTTAGAAAGCAGGGGTCTGTTTTGTTTTAATCTGGTTTTAAGGCCATTAAGGAAACGGCGCCGTTTAGGCTTATGGTAATAGCCTCAAAACGACACCGTATGAGGCAAGCTCCGACCCGCCCGATTCGGTCTTCTGAAGATCCGCGTGTTTTCGCAATTAATGGGAATTTTCGCGTTTGGTCCCTTTTGTTCCTATACTGCTTTCAATTAGATTCTTTATATATTTTCTTCTATTTTTAATTGATCTCTGTAATTTGCATATTGTTTTAATTTAGTCCTAACCCGTATGCTGCGCTTTTTTTTAATATTTACTAGTTCAGTCCCCTTTAATTTACACACATTGCATTTCAGTCCTTCTTTGTTCTTTATTTTACTATTTTAGCTTTCTGATTTTGTGCTGATTTCAATACAGTCCTTTAAAAAATTTATTTAATTATTTGTTTATCGATTTTCCTTTTCAATTATTCTATTTGAAATTAATATCAAATGTTATTTATATTTTAAGGGTATTATTTATTTTTCCATATTATTTTCATTAAATGTATATATATATTCTTTTATACATATATGTAATTCAAATTAAGTCATTTCTATATACATGTATACATATTTTTTCATATATATAATCTATATTATTTTTTTATATATATATATATTCTCTTTATATATAACTTATACTATTTCCTCGTTTATATATATATACATTCTTGTCTTTGTATTATTTCTCTTAATTTTATTTGTATAAATTACTATACATATTAAAACTAATTTCTTATATCTATATATGTATATTTGTGGTATATACTTTAAATCTTTTATATACTCTTATGCATTCTTTTGTATATTATAAAGTTATTTTTATTCTTTAAATCATTAATATTTTACTACATATAAATGATTTGTTTTTATTTTTATATAGATTCTAAACATTTTGCATGCATTATTATGTACATAAGTTTTCATCTTGTTGTCGTGATTTATTTCAAATCGCTTTTGTTTATTTAGAATGTACCTTACCCATGTTATATTCGCTTGTGTGTTAATTAATTTTCCTCATTGTTGGCCTATTGTTTGATAATTATTGCTATCATGTATGTTTCAACTCTTATTTTATATTTGTTTATTGCTCGAGATTCAATAGTATGATATTCTATTCATAGATATTTACTCCATATCGCCTGTCAATATGCCATTGCATTTTTCATTTAAACACCACTTGAGTTTTAAAATCGTTTTACTCAAAAATTAAAAATGAGGCTACGCTTGTGTTATAGGTTTCGGGAAAATCGTGCTCTAACTTACTGAGTTCGATTTTCCTCATTTAAAACCTAGTGACCGAAAGTACCCTTTCTCTTTCAAATCAAAACACATAATATTTCAAACAAAAAAGAAACTTATTCTAGGGATTTTTGAGATATTACACCCTAACTTACTGAGTGTGATATTTTATCATCTCGAGGTAAGAATTTCAAAAGAACAAAGGCAATATTCCGTATTCGGGAATCTTGAGAAATAGTGCCCTAACTTACTGGGTTGCGATTTTTTGTTTGACCCGAATAATTGAATATCCTTCTTATTTTTTAAATGTACGAGTATTGAATGTCGAAGGATAAACCTAATTTCGAGAATATAAGATGTGGTGCCCTAACTTATTGAGTATGGCATTTTATTTCTTCGAAATAAGAAGCTTCGGCATCCAATGTGATTTTGTCCAAATATATATGAAGTAAATGGATCGTAATCTAGAATCTTTTCAAAATTTCAACATCAAGACATTAATTAATCAATTAGGTACCAATTTTGGGCGTATCGAGGGTGCTAGCCCTTCCTCGTACGTAACCGACTCCCGAACCCATTTTCTGGATTTCGTAGACCAAAATTATTGTTTTAATCAAAATATTTTATAATCCATCTCAAGGTGATCCGATCACATCTTAAATAAAAGATCGGTGGCGACTCCATTTCCATGTTTTTAAAGTTGATCCCTATTTTTCAAAACATCGTTTCAAAAATGGTTTCGACAACTTGGCGACTCCATTGGGGATTGGTTGATAGTCAGGCCATAAATTCATTAAAATCTATCCTTTCGTCGAAAATTGAAAATTTGATTCAAAAATTTACGATACCTTTTTATTGCATTTGCTTGCGCCATCTCATTGTTGTGGTTCAAGTCTCATAGAGTACTTTGCATCATATCGCATGACCGCTGGGTCACACCTCTAAGTGGGAGTGAGAAGCTACTCCTTCATGAGGTTTTCACCTCCGTGCAGGATAGTGAATCGCTTCCGGGATACATCCGTACCTATGTCTTCGTGAGATTTTCATCTCCGTGCAGCCATAGGGAAATGTGTCCCCCTGAACCGAACTCGGTCCGCATGAGCCTATAATGGGTGAGGATCGAGGAATCTGCGGGTTCGGGTACCTCAACCTTAGAACTCAAACTACATGTAAAAGACCCTAAGAGCTTACCCTAGATGAAGTTGTGATAAACCCTAGTGGTCACCCAATAGGAGTTTGAATGATTTTTTTTACATAATTTGAATTTCATTTCTATTGAACTGATTTTTATCTTTGTTACTTAGCATGCATCTTCATATTAGAGAAAGATATCGATTTGGGTTCGATTGCTAAATTACGGAGCTTGGCATGGAGAACGAATTTCTTGATGAAATGGAAGACAATACGGATGTTCGTATATTTATAGTCTGTTTCATGTAAAGAGCTTTGTCCTCTAGTAAAGTTTACTAAAAGAAATTAAGTTAGAATCGACATCTCTTTACATTCATTTCATGCATTCACATAGCATTACATCACATGCATTAGATTTCATGAGAGGACCCTAATTGATTGAAGTTATTTCAGCCTTAATCTAGAAGCCGACAAAAATCAACCAAGCACGCATCCTTACGGTACAAGGAGAAAAACCAAAATAATGGATAAAAGACTAGAAAAGTTGGAACAAATGCAAAATGAGATGCAAGAGAGGATGCAAGCACAAATGCAGGAGTAGTTTGCTAAGATCCAGCAGGACATGATGGACAAAATGATGGAATCACAAAAGAGCATGATGACTCAATTAACTCAACTATTGGCAGGAGGAGTAGACAAAGGGAAAACCTCTATGGTTAACACTGCTGAAGATAGTGAGGAATGACTATATCCCCCGGGTTTTACCCCAACAAATCCTGAGGTGCATCCACACAAGACATCCGTCATAATTAAACCTCAATAATTTCAAGAAGGTGTTTCGATGCCACCAAATTTCCAGGCTGGATCGGGTTCTAATTTAGGGGATCATCCAATTAATGCCGATATTCCTAACTTGGATGAGCAACACAGAGAGAAAGGGCAAGGGCTGAATTGCCAAAACAGTTAGAGGAGCGATGCAAATGGTTGGAAGACAAATTTAGGGCCATGGAAATCGCTGATAGGCAATATGGAGTCGTTGCTAAAGATCTAAGTTTGGTGTCAGATCTAATACTTCCCCACAAATTCAAGGTGCCAGAATTCGAAAAATACTATGGAACTACTTGCCTAGAGGTTCACATAACTATGTTTTGTCGAAGAATGATTGGGTACGTTAATAATGACCCACTGCTAATTCATTGCTTCCAAGATAGTCTGGCGGGAGCAGCATCTAAATGGTACAATCAGCTGAGCCATACCAAAATTGGTTATTGGAGGGATTTAGCACAGGCATTTATGAAGCAGTACGGTCATGTAACAGAAATAACCCCTGACAGAATTACCCTGCAAAATATGGAAAAGAAACCAAGCGATAGTTTTCGGCAATATGCATAAAGATGGAGAGAGGTCGCCATACAGGTTTAGCCACCTCTTTTGGAAAAAGAAACCACCATGCTCTTCATCAACACCTTGAAAGCCCCATTTATCAACCATATGTTGGGGAGTGCCACGAAGGGTTTCTCGGACATAGTAATGACCGACAAAATGATCAAAAATGCTGTGAGAAGTGGTAAAATAGATATGGAAGAAAGTGCCAAAAAGTCAACCCTGAGAAAGAAAGAAAATGAGGTAAACAATGTAGGAGCATACAGTAAGGGTTATTCAAAGCAAATTGCTGTGGGATCACCAAGGACGACAACTACAAACCTTTAGACTCCTGCAAAGAATGAATCTAGGCAAAGGACAAATATAGAAAAGCTTCAGTTCACTCCTATTCCAATAACATGCCGAGAGCTATATAGAAATTGTTTGATGAGCACATAGTGTCCCCTTTCTACTTAGCACCATTGCAGCCTCCGTACCCCAAATGGTACGATGAAAATGCCGAATGTGACTATCATGCTAGAGTTTCAAGGTATTCAATAGAAAATTGCCTTGCTTTTAAAAAAGTCATTGAAAGACTCATTAAGCTGGGCGTTGTCAAAGTGGCTGATATGGTAAATACCGATAATCCGCTACCAAATCACACTGATGTTAGAGTAAATGCGATTGAAAAATGCTAAAAAATGTACACATCAATGCCATACATGAAGAAATCACTGAAATGGGGACCTTGTTGGATATCTACCCTTACGAACTTGAGAGCATTCTGAATAATTGGACTGTGGAAAAATTTTGTAGTATTTAGAGCTTACTCAGAGTAATGTACAAAACACACTTGCTACTTTAAGCCTAGAAGCAACAAGAATATTTTTGTGAAATAGGCTTGTGTCCAGAATTCTTATTTCAATGAGATACATCTTTTAAGCAAATATCTTTTATTATTTACATTTCATGCTATGCATTCTTTGGTTTTTTGAATATTCTTTCATTTTTATTCATAACCATACTATACAAATAATCATCTTTAGAATCATTTATTCTTTAAAACTTGCCTTCGTACCTACAATAGGTACCCAGATATCAACGATAGGAGCGACGTTGTTACTGACTCCCTTTTGAATGAAATATGGGTTAGGGGATCTAAGGACTTTGAAGATGATAGAAATTGTTACATATCTTCAAATTTGTTAATAGTGAATGAAAAACAGATCCTACATCGCGAGCCAGAAAAGGAAATTACATCAAATGCCAAATTGAGGAAGACAGGACTTATGTGCCTCCTCCATTTTTGTTTACATGTGGGGCATGGACGTTATCAAGCCAATCTCCTCAAAAGCTTCTGGCCAACACCGATTCATTTTCGTAGATGTCGATTATTTCACTAAGAAGGTGAAAGTCGCTTCATATGCCAATATTGAAAAGACGATAGTCATCAAATAAAAAAGAATATAAAAAAGAGTCGAAAAGATCATATTTAACCGCTCAATGTCAAAAGTTTGCAATCTCTTCAAAGATCAGGTGCCACATCATAGTAAAGGCAGCCAAAAAAAAAGAAGAAGAAGACCGAGACTTGTAAAGATTAGCATACAGAAATTACTATGTACCTTCTATGCTTATCAAACAATTACCAGGACGGTCGCCGGGGCAGCACATTTCTCATTGGTTTCGCCCATTGAAGTCAAGTTTCCTTTTCAAGTCTTATCAGAATTGAAGTTGGATGAGGTAGAACGTATTTAATCTCAATGTGATCAATTGAATTTGAAGAGAAAATGTTAAAAGCTATCTATCACGGTCAGATGATGCGAGCTCACAACAAAAATGATTTGTCCTAGAAAATTTCATAATAGGGCTTTGAAGAAGATTCTTTCTCATGCAAAAGAGACTTCAGAAGAAAGAGAATGTCAAATCGAGAAGGACCTTAGGCAACAAAGAAGACTTGTTCTAGGGAAGCATGGGTATTGCCTGAGATAGAGGGCAAGGACTTGCCCAGTCCGGTGAATTCAAAAAAAAAAAGAAAGAAAAATGAGAGGCCAAGGCGAAAACCCGCCAAAGGCGCTTTGAGACTAAAGGGGATTTGAGTTGAAAACCCGAAAAGGGTGGCTCAAATTTTGATCAAAGGGGGGCATACAACGGTCTTGCCATGCCTAAATTAATAAGGAAGAAGTATGCTACGTCTTGGGGCATCGACAAAGTACTCGAGATCTCCTAAACACATATTGAGCTTAAAATGGTCCTCAAGAGGTTGGAGCAGAGAAGCTCAGACTGCGATATCTGGGGCACCTAGTTTCCATTTTACCCATTTTAAACTTGTTATTGGTAATTATATTATTCCTTTCAAAATATGTTCACAATAAATTTCCTCTTTGATTGCAATTGCTATCTTTGCTTAGCTTATTTGCTTCGAGCTATGCTCTTAATTAATTTCCTTCTTCTCCATTGTTAGGATCCCTATCAAGCATTTCGTATTGAAATAACGATTAGTGGACTAATAATATTTTCATAAAATGAGTTTCGCATATTACTCTAGAAGCTTCTAAATAATACAAGAACCTGAAACAGAATTATTGTTTAAAACTCACCAAGTTTAAGGACGAGTCTAATTTGAGGCTATCTCTTTGTATTTTCTGTCAAAAATAGTTGGTGATACAATTTGGATGAAAAATGGGCAATGTCAACCTAAGTGTAAAAGGGGAATCATTTGCAAGAAAAACATGATATTCTGCATCCATACAAATATCATACACATCTGGTTGGGTCACCCGAAGAGCGATCAATTGATGGAACAAGCTACAGACCTTATACCCCTGAGTTATAGTGGGATAGATGGAAGTTGATACAGATCCTATACCTTCGAATAGCAAGGGGATGGATTGAAGAAGAAACAAATCCTACATTGTGAAATCGTAGTGGGGTAGATGGGAAAATATTCAGATCCTATACCCCTAAGTTATAATAAGATGAACCCTAAAGTTACAGTGGGGTAAATCTGTTGAGCAAGGTGTAATTGTTTTCTTAGGTTTTCTGTCGAAAATACCAGCCGAACAAGATGGCAGCATAGTACATCAGCAATAGAGCCCTAATAAACAACGAACGATGGCACCTTAAACTTTTAAAAAGGGGTCATTCTCATGAAATTTTGCATTCATGCAAAATACATCTATTTAGGGGCATTAGATTCATTCTGATCATTATATCCTAATCATTTTGCATAAGCATAAACACAAAAATGATTTTACAGCATAGGTCCGCTAAAGGACGTTATCGCTAGCATCAGTAAATTCAAAGATCTTGCCTTCCTCAGCGAAGGGGATTGAAGACAGCAGATCTGGCAATTCTGAAGTTATAGGAACAGATCAAAGCCAAACAATTTTTATTACCTCAAAGTTCTAGTGGAGCAGGTCAAAGTTACAAATCCCTCCTCCCTGAGTTTACGATGAGGATCAGTCAGTATTCCTTCGAAGTTTCAGCAGAGAAGATGGAGGTTACAAATCTCTTCTCCCTAAATTTCCAGCTCCTCGAAGCTCCAGTGGAGTAGGTGGAAGTTACAAATCCCTCCTCCCGAGTTTATGATGAGGATCAGTCAGTATTCTTTTGAAGTTTCAGCAGAGAAGATGGAGGTTTCAAATCTCTTCTCCCTAAATTTTCAGCTTCTCGAAGCTCCAGTAGAGTAGGTGGACATTACAAATCCCTCCTCCCTGAGTTTACGATGAGGATCAGTCAGTATTTCTTCAAAGTTTCAGCAGAGAAGATGGAGGTTACAAATCTCTTCTCCCTGAATTTCCAGCTTCTCGAAGCTCTAGTGGAGTAGGTGGAAGTTACAAATCCCTCCTCCCTGAGTTTACGATGAGGATCAGTCAGTATTGTTTCGAAGTTTCAGCAGATTGAAGACAACAAATCTGGCAATCCTGAGTTTGCAGGAGTAGATTGATGGCAGCAAATCTGGCAATCCTGAGTTTACAGGAGCAGATTGAAGACAACAAATCTGGCAATCCTGAGTTTGCAGGAGCAGATTGAAGACAACAAATCTGGCAATCCTGAGTTTGTAGGAGCAGATTGAAGACAACAAATTTGGCAATCCTGAGTTTTGATTGAAGACAACAATCGGCAATCCCGAGTTTGTGATTGAAGACAACCGTCGGCAATCCTGAGTTTACAGGAGCAGATTGAAGACAGTAAATCTGGCAATCTTGAAGTTGCAGGAGCAGATTGAAGACAGCAAATCTGGTAATCCTGAGTTAGCAGGAGCAGATTGAAGACAGCAAATCTGGCTAGCAGGAGCAGATTGAAGACAACAGATCTGGCATTCCTGAAGTTGCAGGAGCAGATCATAAATCTAATTTCCTTGAGTTGGTCAAAGCGCTAATTCTCAGGCCCTCGAAGATGCAGCGGGATAGAATGAAGCTACTCAAAGGGAAAAGCACTGAAAGAAACCAAAAATTTGAAGACCGGGCAAAAACGGTCCTTTTTGAAGTCTTTGCTCCATTCTCGTTACACGACAACGAGCAAATAGGGGCAGCTGTAATAGCCCATTTTTGCCCGGGCCCATTTAGAAACCAAAATATAAAAATATAAAAACAAAAATAAATACAACAGTCCATTAAAAGTCCATGTCTAATAACAGTCTATTTTACAAGCCCATTACAAATAAGCCCAAACCTAGATTACTAACCCAATGCACAACCCAATCCCAGAAGGCCCAAAACAGATTGAACCTTTAGAAAACCCTAGTAGAAGCTTCTGGAATCCAGCGCCGCAACCAAGCCTCCAGCGCTTGGACTCCCTCGCCCGTGCCTCCACGCGCGACGCTTTAGCCACCTTCACGCGCATCGCTTCAACAAGCCACTCCCCACGCGCGACTCTTGGGCTACCGCGTGCCTTCACGCGCGCGACTATTTGCTTCAAAGAACCCACACGCTGCGCCACCACTCTCAAGCCTCGATCGAACCTCCACCTCTACAAAGAAGCACAACAATACAACAAAACACACCGCAGCAAATATCCAGCGAGGATAACAGAAATGAAATAATTTTAATAATTTTCATTTTCTTCATTTTTTTTATCTTTCTAAACCGGCTATAAAATCGAAGAAAGACGATTGTAAAGGTGTTCACAATTTTTTACAAAGAGACAGAGATAAAAAAAGGAATACGAAATAAAAAAAAAACAAGAATCAGAAGGTGATTCTACATTTTTCTCCTCGATTGAGAGTTTCTTCTCCATTTATCTTCTTTTGCTTTGAGTACATAAAAATATATATAAAAACGAAGGGATTTACCTTCGAGAACCAAAGTGACGGTCTCCTTTCTTCGCCGAAATCGAAGCAATAAAAGGGATCGTCAAGGCTAGGGTGAGGTCTGGTTTGAAAAAAGAGTAGTCGAGTAGTCTCAAGTCGGTCACTAATCGCCGATCGCCATTGCGTTGCAGTGGCCGGACGTTGAGGTCTCTCTGCGGCTGGGAAGGAAATGAAAGGGGATTTAGGGTTTTATTTAGAAAGGCAGGGGTCTGTTTTGTTTTAATCTGGTTTTAAGTCCATTAAGGAAACGACGCCGTTTAGGCTTATGGTAATAGCCTCAAAACGACACCGTATGAGCAAGCTCGACCCACCGATTCGGTTTTCTGAAGATCCGCGTGTTTCTGTAATTAATGGGAATTTTCGCGTTTGGTCCCTTCTATTCCTATACTGCTTTCAATTAGATTCTTTATATATTTTCTTTTATTTTTAATTGATCTCTATAATTTGCGTATTGTTTTAATTTAGTCCTAACCCGTATGCTGCGCTTTTTTTTAATATTTACTAGTTCAGTCCCCTTTAATTTACATGCATTGCATTTCAGTCCTTTTTTGTTCTTTATTTTACTATTTTAGGTTTCTGATTTTGTGCTGATTTCAATACAGTCCTTTAAGAAATTTATTTAATTATTTGTTTATCGATTTTCCTTTTCAATTATTCTATTTGAAATCAATATCAAATGTTATTTATATTTTAAGGGTATTATTTTTTTTCCATATTATTTTCATTAAATGTATATATATTCTTTTATGCATATATGTAATTCAAATTAAGTCATTTCTATATGCATGTATACATATTTTTTCATATATATAATCTATATTATTTTTATGTATATATATATATTCTCTTTATATATAACTTATACTATTTCCTCGTATATATATATATATATATATATATTATTGTCTTTGTATTATTTCCTAATTTATTTGTATAAATTACTATACATATTAAAACTAATTTCTTATATCTATATATGTATATTTGTGGTATATGCTTTAAATCTTTTATATATGCTTATGCATTCTTTTGTATATTATAAATTTATTTTTATTCTTTAAATCATTAATATTTTACTACATATAAATGATTTGTTTTTTATTTTTATATAGATTCTAAACATTTTGCATGCATTATAATGTACATAAGTTTTCATCTTGTTGTCATAATTTATTTCAAATCGCTTTTGTTTATTTAGAATGTACCTAACCCATGTTATATTCGCTTGTGTGTTAATTAATTTTCCTCATTGTTGGCCTATTGTTTGATAATTGCTATCATGTATATTTCAACTCTTATTTTATATTTGTTTATTGCTCGAGATTCAATAGTATGATATTCTATTCGTAGATATTTACTCCATATCGCCTATCAATATGCCATTGCATTTTTCATTTAAACACCACTTGAGTTTTAAAATCGTTTTACTCAAAAATTAAAAAATGAGGCTATGCTTGTGTTATAGGTTTCGGGAAAATCGTGCTCTAACTTACTGAGTTCCGATTTTCCTCATTTAAAACCTAGTGACCGAGTACCCTTTCTCTTTCAAATCAAAACGCATAATATTTCAAACAAAAAAGAAACTTATTCTAGGGATTTTTGAGATATTGCACCCTAACTTACTGAGTGTGATATTTTATCATCTCGAGATAAGAATTTCAAAAGAACAAAGGCAATATTCCGTATTCGGGAATCTTGAGAAATAGTGCCCTAACTTACTGGGTTGCGATTTTTCGTTTGACCCGAATAATTGAATATCCTTCTTATTTTTTAAATGTACGAGTATTGAATGTCGAAGGATAAACCTAATTTCGAGAATATAAGATGTGGTGCCCTAACTTATTGAGTATGGCATTTTATTTCTTTGAAATAAGAAGTTTCGGCATCCAATGTGATTTTGTCCAAATATATATGAAGTAAATGGATCGTAATCTAGAATCTTTTCAAAATTTTGACATCAAGACATTAATTAATCAATTAGGTATCAATTTTGGGCGTATCGAGGGTGCTAGCCCTTCCTCGTGCATAACCGACTCCCGAACCCGTTTTCTGGATTTCGTAGACCAAAATTATTGTTTTAATCAAAATATTTTATAATCCATCTCAAGGTGATCCAATCACATCTTAAATAAAAGATCGGTGGCGACTCCATTTCCATGTTTTTAAAGTCAATCCCCGTTTTCCAAAACATCGTTTTAAAAATGGTTTCGACAGTAATTTTTATAATTTGGTTGGGTTGGGTAATTGGGGGTTGGGTAATTGGGCTTGGTTGGATAATTGGGTTTGGTTGAATATTTGAGTTTGGATTGGATTGGGTAAGTAGGCCTTTTATATATTATAATTTTATTTATTAATTTTTTGGTTAAACCGAAAAAATTCAGTTAATCGATCGGTTTCAAACCAAATTAACCGTTAATCGAAAAATCAAAAAATAATTAACCGACCCCCGACCGAAAAAATTCGGTTAACAGACCGATTAATCGAATTCGGTCGGTTAACTGAATTTTTTCAGTTTTACCCAAATTTTGCACACCCCTACATAGGGCTACATTTTAGTCTTCCCCGTCTATGGCTGATTTGCTTGTACTAGAGTGGACTTTTAGTAAGTGACGAGGTCTGAAATTTTTTTAATTTTGACTATATTAAAAATATAATTGTATTATTTTAATAATTTATATTTTATAGTTTTTAAAAAATTAATTCAATTTTATCAAATTTAAGATGTAAAATGTAATTTTGTTTTTACTAATTTAAAATTTTAAAGGGTTTAAATAGAAAATTTTCTATTTTAGAGGAATTGAACCCTACCAACCCCTAATTATTCCATGCTTTTTAACTTTGTTTAACAACTTTTATTTTCTTCCATTGTAAATTCCCTGCGGATTGGCTTTCATTCAAAGTCCTTGTATCAGCTATTACTTTATATTCTATGTTGCTCAATCCTTCAATTTTGTTGAACTACTCATTTACCATAGTCGTGTATATGGGAATGTTATCTTTCAAACCTAGCCATACCCATACCCATACCCGCATCTGAGTAAGAATAATGTAACTTTATATCAAGTTCTGTTTATAATAATAACCTTAAAAAGCCATATTGTATTTAACTTTCCTTCCCAGCTGTTTCTTGCCCTTTTGGTTTTATTTCCTTGTATGTTCTTAACCAATAAGGAATGAGGCTTGATGTTTTGAGGTACAATATTGTATTTGATGTACCTTATGTTGTTGTGTTGTTTTAAGTAATAAGAAAATATCAAGTTGTTAGAAGAAATGAAAGTTTTTAAAATATTTAAATTGAGTTTGAATTTTCAAGTTATTAAGATAATACGATTTTTTTAAACACTATTAATTAAGATTACTCTCAAATCGTAAAATGAATAAAGATTATAAAAAATATTTTTATAAACATGAACCTTCATATTTCTGAATTTTTATAAACATTATCTCTACGATGAAAGGAAAAAAAGAAAAGAAAAGTCAAATTCCTTGTGGCAAATATATTAGTTACAAAAGATTATCTGAATATACTTTATGTTATTTTCTTATATTTTAATCTATTCGTGCGTGGTACGAATTTTTTTAATTTTAATTTTAATTAATTTTCATATTATATTTATATCGTATAACCGTATAGTTATTAAATCTAACCATACCTAGAATGAATATCAACGAAAAGGTTAAATGGGAGTGAGTGAAGTATCATGAAATTCGTGAAGCCAGTAAGGATATAAGATAAGATGGTTGTGAAGCAGCTAAGAAAAAATAATGGAGAATCCAAGAAAATGTTACTTTTGAAATTTGACTCGTCGTGTACAAATACAATTGAATTGACGTTTGTGGATCATCCGAGCATTACATCAAATTAGTAGATGTTTTTCCGACTTATTATTGATTAGTGTTTTTATATTAATATTGAAATTTAATAAATTTTCTCAGTTTCAATTTTGTATATTAATTTAAAATTATGTCACATCATTACTTAAATTAAATACATATACTTTTTTATGTATAGTGTTTTAAAAAAAATGCTAAGGTATTAAACAAACACGGACAAAAAAATTTCAGGGACTACTTGAAGAAAATTACGAAACTTAAGGACTAACACGATGTTTGGTTCAATGTAATGGCTATTCCATTATATGCCTATTACAAACTTATTCTGCAGGCCTACAATGTGTTTTATCCCTAGATTTAACATAAAGCCTTTTTGGTTGTTGTACTAGTTTCTAAATTTGGTAAGAGTAGTATTTTTCATCACATTTCATTACTTGAGTTAGAAATAAACTAATTTTAATTAGTAATTTTAGCCATACATATCATTTGTATTAATAAAGAGGATTTTTTGAAGATATTTTATTTTTATTAAAGTTTTACTCATCATTCTAATTTTATGTTTAAATTTGTACTAGTTATTTTTTATATTAAATTTATTATTTTAACGCATGCATTAAATAAATTTTTATTATGTTATTACACTGAAAACCAAACGGAACAAAGCTTATTGAGATTTTATGAGTACTGTAACAGCCCGGTTTAGACTCTAGTCAGAAAAGTGGTTTTGGGGCCACAAATTCGAGTAAAAAAAAATATTAGAATATTATCCTTGGTGTTTACAGTATGTGAATTAAGAGGTGTGAAAGTTCGTGTGAAATTTTATCGTTTGTGTGCTCAATTTTTATAAAAAGACTTAATCGTGTAAAATGTAAAAGTGGTAATCTAATTGTTAAAGCACTAAATTGCTATGGTCTATTAAATTTTAAGTCCTGAAAATGATATTTGGCCACTATATAGGCAAGTGGATGATAATTGACCACCATTAAAAGGTTTTGCTATTAAATTACAAAGGTTAATTTGGTAATTGGCTTATTTATATGAATTATAATAAAACAAAGCCACATTAGTGTTCATATTTTTTATTCATTCTCTTCAATCGATATTAAGGAAGGAAAAGAAAGACTTTATTTATTTATTTTGGTCTATCTTGCTTCCTTGTCTCTTTCGAATGAAGCTAGAGAGAAGAGGCCGTTGCATGTAGTGAAAACCATGGAATTTGTTTGCTTAGAAGTTAAAATCTTCAAGAAGAAGGGTAACTCTTCTAAACTCTCCTTTGCCCATAGCTTTTGTTGACAAATTCTAGTTGCATTGTTGATTTGAGCTTAACCGAATGTGAGGGAGAAGAGAAGAGTTTCTTTTCTAGTTGTAAATGTTGCATGTCTAGTAGATGAAGAGTTTCTCACTTGTGTTAAAAGAATTTAGTGAATGCTTGTGTTGTTATACTCCATTTCGTAACTCGGGGTTGAATAATGAAAAGGGAAAGAACGAATTGAATAGGTAGAATCGGTGTTGGGAACCTTAGTGAGTTTTCCTTGAACTTTTATTCTCTTGTGTTTGATAATTGTCAAACAGTTAAATTGTTTGTCCGGATTTTACCTTGTTGGTATTGTTAATTGCTACCTGTTTATGTCATTCGATTTTGGTGTTGATGTTGTTCGAATAGTGCATTGTTAATGATGTTCGAGAGGTGTATTTATGATGCTTTAAGGACTGCTGTGTGGTGTTAATGCAATGAAAATTTTTGTTTTAGGCGTCAATTAATGTTGTCTAAGTGATTATATTTATCTTTGTTTTATGGATTTCATTTGGTGTTAAAGCAGCAGTAAATTGTTGTTCAGATGTTAATAAATGTGGTCTGAATGACTTTAAATTATGGTAATAATGGTTGAAGTTGTAAATGAATAATTAATGATATTTATTTAGTTGCGGTTTATGGTGTCCAAACCTGATTTTTTTAAGGGGTTAATGCAACTATTTATGAAGTTATTGAATGAGTATTAAAACCAAAGTAAATGCTGCAGAATTTATGTCTAAGTGTTAGTTAATGTCTTTGGTTAAATGGTGTTCAATAGTGTATGTTTATGTTGTTTAATGTCGATGGGTAATTAATTACAATCAAGAAATGGTTGTAGTAATGTTAAATAATGATATCCAAATTTATTCCAAATTAAGCTATCAAGACCTGTAATTGGTAATTAAGATGTCTTTGCATTAATAAGTTAATTGTTAATTATTATTTAAGTGATTTGGTGGGTTATTTGGGTTACTAAAATGCAGAATTTGAATGATGTCTGAACTAATATAAATTCCTACTGTATTCATGTGGTTCAATTTTAAATGAATAGGATAATGGTTGTGTTTGTGTTGACCAATTGTGAGGAATAAATATGTTTTTACTAATTGTAATTAAATGATAGGATGGTTTGAGTTTGAATTTGATTTGATATTTGAGTTAGTTAGTATATTGATTTATTATTATGCTTTGATCTTGAAATAAATAGATCGATTATAAATCGGGGAAAAGAGAAGGTCGGGGAATAATCATCTATGGATTGAGGTAAGTCTATAAGTAAATGGTTGTTCTTAATTTTAAATAAATGTAAATTATTCATGCTGAATTGAAATGTTTATAATTATATTTGCTATTACCGAATGTGAGGAATGGTAATTGATATGTTCAAGGAACTACTTGAGTAAGTTTATAAGCAATCGGGTTTATTTGAATTATTTATAAAATCATATGTATATAATTAGATGAATTAATGGATTGAGAATTTAAATTGCGAATGTGAAATTGGAACTTTATATATATATTGGCGAATGTGATGTTGAATGGGGGAAAAACTATTGATAAATTAGCCAAATATGATGATGGTGAATGTATAAATATGCTTATATTTTAGTTGTGCCGAGTGCAAAGAGATGGTATAAGAAGGTTTAGTTATTATGGGAAAATCATATTCTTGTGTATATAAATATATATATATGTGTGTGTGTGTGAAATTGGAATTATAAGCTTTGCTTAAATAAAGAAAGGTTCGGATAATGGCATTTTGTGTGCGAGTTTAACACCGAGCACTATGTGTGCGATATCGGTAGAATGGCACTATGTGTGCGGGATTAAACACCGAGCACTGTGTGTGCGATATCGGTAGAATGGCACTATGTGTGCGGGATTAAACACCGAGCACTGTGTGTGCGATATCGGTGGAATGGCACTATGTGTGCGGGATTAACACCGAGCACTGTGTGTGCGAGATCGGTTGAAGAGCACTGTGTGTACGGATTTATTCACCGAGCACTGCGTGTGCGAAATTGATTGAGTGGCACTGTGTGTGCGGATTTATTCACCGAGCACTGTGTGTGCGAGATCGGTTCAAAGGCACTGTGTGTGCGGGTTTATTCACCGAGCACTGTGTGTGCGAGATCGGTTTAAAGGCACTGTGTGTGCGGGTTATCGGGTTTTGCTCAAGGATAGAAACACTTAGTAAAGGTAAACAAAAGTGTTAGGTATGTACATATTGGATAATGGTTTATCATCTTGGTGCAAATTTATTTAAGTTATTTCGATATGGTATGAAGGATATGAATACTTAGTCCATTTGTTTTGAGTTCTAATGAGCATGAGATTGATGTATGATAATTGTGTAGTTTAAATATTAATGAGGTAAATTGTTCTTGTATACGGAATTAAAGTATCGAGAGGTGATTATTAATCTATGAGTTTGATTGAATGAATGAATGGTATGTTGGTAGTTGATTTTTGAGACCTATTGATCTAGATAGTTGTTGAATGGTAGCATGATATATGTAATTTCAATTACGAATCCATTATCATCAAATAAGTTGATTTAATTAACCTTATAGGTTCACCACAAAGGTATGTGCATATGTAATGATGAATTGAATTTGTGTATAAGTGGTTATATGTGATATTATATTAAATTCGAATATATGAGTACATGTGATAGTTTAATTAATTTTGGATGATCGGTCATATATATGATAATGGATTAAACTAGTATATTGGGCCATATGTGATGGTATAATGAATCATGTGTGCTTGATCTAATAAGTAAGTTTTAGATGTTGAAATGAAAATTGTATATCATATGTATTTATATGTGAATTATATGAATTGAAAGGTAAGAAAGAAAATTTGGTAGTTAATATGTATATATGTGAACAAATGTATATGTATTTGTTTTGAGATGGAAAAGTTTACGAATGATGATATGAATTATGAATAAGTGAAGCTACTTAACGAGGAACATGGATTATATGAGACAAGTGATTGTACATGTGTATGTGATTAACCAAATTTGGCCTATTTGAATTAAATTATATATGTTTCTATGGTGAATTATTTGCTTATGGCTTACTAAGCTTTCAAAGCTTACTTTATGTAATTTTTCCTATGTTTATAGAGTTTCAAAGACTTGCTCGGGTTGGAAGTCGAAGGAGATCTCATCACACTATCCAAATTTTGCTTCGGTAAATAAATGCTTGGAGATTTGGTTATGTGGCATGTATAGTCTAGTTTTGATATTGCTAGTTTTGTAGTTGTATATATTTGTATAAGCCATGCGAAAATGGCTTGTCCATCTCATTATTCTTGGAATTTATATTTTGGCTTGATGATTTCGTTTGATTTGGTTTTGGTATATTTATAAGTATGATTAATGTATAGAGTTTATATGAAATGAAGTAAAGATGTTATGATCTAAATTTGAGTTTTGTAACTCGAGTTATAGTCGATTTAGTCAATATGATGTTGATGGATGCTTTCAAATTTTATGCCTCAAATTGGTAGTTAAGTCCGGTAATACCTTGTAACCCATTTCTGGCGACGAATAAGGGTTAGAGGTGTTACAAGTACTTTTCCTTATTTTCGATTTAATTTAATGGGCAAAATACTGAAATATATCAAAAATATATATTTACGAAAAAGGGCCGAAAATTTTAAAATTTACGGAAAAGGGTCATTTCCCCACAAAACGCGCCCACGTCGGTAGCGTTTTGTGGGATCTGAGGAAAGCGCACTTGGGGAGCGCTTTTGCCACATCAAGACAAAGCGCTACCGACGAGGACGCTTTGTCGATGTGGTAAAAGCGCCCCTAAGGGCGCGCCGCCTCCTTCCCGCTTGCCTTTTCAAATTGCTTTTAGTGTTAGGGTATGAAATTTTTAGGTTTCTAGGCTAGAGTTTATGATTTTTTAGGGTCGTTAGATTAAGGTTTTTAGGGGAAATTTAATGGAGTAGATTAAGTTTAATTAGGGTTTAGTAAAAATATATTTAATGTTTTGGGCAAAATATATTAGCAAAAAAAATTATTTGAATTTTTTGACAGTTGTATTTGACAAAATAATTTTGAGAAGACGTTTCTGAACAAACAGTGGCCAAAACGCTTCAAGCAGGATTCACTGTCAACAAGAGTACTGAAAAGAGCTCCCACGTGGATGCTCTTTTGCTGATGAGTTTCCGTAAAATAATTTTGAGAAGACGTTTCGAACAAACAAAGGCCCAAAACACTTCAAGCAGGATGCACTGTCAGCAAGAGTACTGAAAAGAGCTCCCACGTGGACGCTCTTTTGCTACAGTAGTCTCTGGTAAAATAGTTTTGAGAAGATGTTTTTGAACAAACAGTGCCCAAAACGTTTCTGAACAAGAAGTTGCAGACCCGGTGACTACCGACCCGTCCAGCGGCAATCCCAATTACAACTGCACATCTTCCAGAGTGATGGTACACTCTCCGCATGGAAGATGGTAAGTGTGCGTCTCGGGTCTCCACCTCTTTATCAACGCACTGATCAAGTTCGGCTCCAACTTGAACCCCCGGCCTATCCTCGCCACGTGCCAAAAACCCGCTTCTGCCGCAGTAATTCTCGATCAACGACGATGGGGGACCATGCATATTATGAATATAGCATTGCAACACCGATCTATGATGCTTTAAAAATTATAAAATAAAAATTAATTAAAATTGCATAATCCTAAAAAATATTAAATAATATTGAAAAATTAAAAATAAAACTTACCATTTGCATTTGATCGACGGAGATGTGCTTATCGTCTAGACGAATTAATTCCCCAGCCATTGGTAATACGATCGAAAATTTTAAAATTTTTCAAAAAAATATATTAAAAAAATTAAAAAGGGCTTTTTTGTAAATATTAAAGGACTATTTTGAAATTTTGGAGGAAGTTTCAAAGACTTTAAGAGAAATTTGAGAGGAATTTGAGAGGAATTTGAGAGAATGTTGAGAGAATGTTGAGTAAGGACTAAAGTAAAAAAAAAAGGGTTGGGGTTTCTAAAATTTTTGGACCGTTGCCCAACGGTTTTGACTATACAAGCTAAAGCGTGAAAGCGCTTTTGCCACATCAAGAAAGCTCTCGTCAGGCTTTGTGATGATGATGTGGTAAAAGCGCTCCCTCAAGAGAGCACTTTCCTACTGCATCCCCACAAAACAAGCTGACGTGAATGCGTTTTGTGTGGAAATGACCTTTTCCGTAAATTTTAAAATTTTCAACCCTTTTTAATAAATATATATTTTTTTGATATATTTAGGTATTTTGTCCCAATTTAACCACAGCCCCTAGTTGTTTGATACACAACAAATTGGACATACACCGGCGAAAGCTTACGGCTTTTATAGAAAAAATGGCTGCCAGGTTTAAAAAACGCCATAATTTTTGGTAAATAGGTTCGAAGATGCCGGTAAAATCTAATTTCAAGGACACTTTATTACGTGTGCAGTCTTTTTTCGCTTATTTTGGTTGCCCTTTTGCGACGTTTATTTTGTCAAACGCCACTAAAGATTATAAATTGTAGTCACCATTCGCTAATGGTTTTCTAAAATAAATAATTTTAAATAATATATTTCTATTTATTATTAAAAACAATAATTCAACATTTTAAAGCCATATAATTTAAAAATCAATTAAACTTTTATTAAACTTGGATGTATGATTGCCTTCAAATTTAATTGAATTTTCTATAAAAATTTGACCAACTAATTAGGTAAATGTGTTCACATAATATATGGAAACTAACATTAATATAAATGTTAATAACCAATTTTTCAGTGGTGTTAAAAATAGTGGTTTCGAGATCAAAATTTTGACGAATAAGTCTCTAAATATTATTTAATATTTACAAGTTAAATATGATGTTATTATAAATTTCAATTTTATTGATTTTATTAATTAGTCAGTAAGTCAATGTACAGGCAATTCATACCGAAAATCAATAGTTTTGGAAAAGAAGGTTTCGGGACCTTATTTTCATGAAACAAGCTTGAAAATATTTTTATTAAATGTTTACGGAGGTATTACATAGATGAATTAAATTATGGACACGTAATCTAGATGAATTGGTGACTAATTAAGGTACAATAACTAAATTGTAAAAGTTTAAAAAAATTCAATTGCATAAGAATCTTTAATTAAAACTTGGACAAGGGGCTTAAGAGGCAATTTTGCCACTACAAGAAGTTAGTGGACCGCGGCTGGTGGCTTTTTTGTGTGTGAGTATAATGTTATAAATTTAATTAGTTTATAATATTTATAATTAAATTAAAATTAAAATAAGGTATATGTTATGTGTGGTGGGGAGAGAGAACACTTCTATTCATCTTCCCCCGAACACCGAACCGCCGTTAAAGGAAACAAAGAAATTTCGGCGAAGGGTTTTGGTTTTTAAAACAATTTGGTGAGTTAAATTTAGTGTTTTTTTTTTTTTTTTGGTAATTTTTATGTTTTTAAAATTTTAGAAGTTTAATTCGTATGTTAATTTTCAAAACTATTTGAATATTGAAGCTTTTGGATTGAAGCTTTTGCTGTTATTTGGTTAGATTTTAAATTTGGATATGAAAAAGGATTAATTTGTGAAGTGAAAATTGTTAATTTTGAATATAGGAACTAAAGTGTAAACATTTCAAAATTGGTATGAAATTTCTATAATTGTGGATAGTAGTGGGCTTTAGAAGGATTAAATTAAGATCGGTTTTGAAATCGAGGCTCAAATTTGAAAGTTATAACTATTTCGGTTTTAGGGACTAAATTGAATAAAATGCAAAACTTTAGAGAGCATTGATAAAATGAAATTGAGTTGATATATGATTATAATTGGATGAAATTTAAAGCTTGAATTTGATAAATTGAATTGAATAATTGTATAGATCGAGAATTAGACCAAATCAAAATTAATCGGGGAAAAGGCAAATTTAATGATTAGTCATTAAAGAATTTATCATTTTCTATTTTGACCAGGTAAGTCCATATGGTATATTTGTGTTAAATTTTATGTATTTAAAATTATAATTGTAAATATCTTTAATTGAAATTTTGATTATTTATGATTTGGTACAAAAGGTGAGATATGGATTAAATCATGACGAAATGACAAGTTGACTGATAAATTGAATATAATGAATTGCAATATGAGATTAATTAGTTTAATTGAATTAAATTGACACTATTATGTTTGATCTTCTAGATAGAGGACTAAATTGAATAGATTTGCACATATAGTATTAGTTAAATTATAATGTTTTGCATACAAATTGATAATTGGTTGATGAAATTGTTGGATTTGGTCCCTTGAGTGTATTATTTTCGTCTAAGTACCCTTGTAATTTTTTCGAATATATTGATTAATAAAAAATTATTCATAAATTACATTAATACTTTGTATATTATTCTCACATGGTTTTTGCACGCAAAAAAAAATGGAAGCAAATGTTGCCCATTAATTGTCTAATATTTAACTAATACTAAGCGGTATTACGTGGTCAGATTGTGGTATAGAAAGACAAATTATATTAGTAGACGAACCTAAACATGTCTTTAGTCTAATCGAAAATGAGCAAACCAATTGAAAGACAAATATGTCACCTATCAAGTCCAATTGAGCAGATGCCTTGTATTGGGTGTCGGAGCGGATGATTTCCAGAAGATAGATACATAGATGTAACTGACTAAACTGATAGTATATCATACAGGACCCAAGTAAAACACATCTTGAATCTGTTTGTGGATTTATTCACTTGTGACGTTCATAGTGTAGCATACCTAAATCCTGAGTGGATGATAGACTATGTATGCTGATAAACAATAATTTACACATATTTTAACCCCATGCTTGGCTTAGTTTTGGATGAATATTCATTATATTTCATGAATTTGATGCTCCTAATATATTAAATTCATGTTTTATACTCAGGAGAGCTTAGGGAGTCGAAAAGAATGAGAAACGGGCCAAAAGGGACAAAACGAACCTACATGAGAAATCAACGGCCTGGAGTTCACCACACGATCGTGCCACTTTAGTAGACTCGAACACGGCCTGGGCTCGATTCATACGGGTGTGTCACACGGGCGTGTCCCTACCACAGGAAAGAAGAGTTTCATTCGGATTAGGATACTTTCAGGCCAAGAAAGGCATCTCGAAGCCTATGTAAACACCCTAGGAGGCAACTTAAAAAAGGAGTTGATAGGACGTCAAATAGACGCTGAGTAAAAAGGAGAAAATACTCCAAGACAGCTGTCGGGAACAGCTTAGGAGAAGGATCTCCATCAAGACTGAAGATCTCCCATCAAGTTCTTTAGAAGTTTTTAGGTTTTCATTATGTTTTGTGGTTTTCCCTATTTTATGATGTTTTCCTCTTCTAGTATGAACTAAATCCCTTAGATACCTAAGGGGATGAAATCTATGACAGATCTTATTATTATTTGATTTATGAGATAAATACTTGTGCTTATTCTTAATTGTGAGTTTTATTTTTGTTTTGATAATTTAGGTTATTAATCCAAGTCGAATGTGCTTATTCAGTGGAGCAAAAGTCCTTGTTTAAGAGTAGATCAACACAATTAAGCGGAGTTGATTGCAACCCTAGAAATAGGGCGACGAAAATATACCAGATTAGGGTCAAACCTAATATAGAAATCCATAGATCGAATTAATGCGACAATAGGGGTTTTATTTAGAAAGAAATTTCAATTAATCAACCTAGAGTCAGTTTTTAGTAGCCTCGAAAGAGGTATTAATATAATTCAGGGATTTCTACGGATTAAGTCAAGTGAATAAATCACATGAATCAAAAGTAAGAAGTGAAGTCTAGGTGGATTCTTCGTTAGGTGTCATCCATCTCATATAAGTTGTCCAAAGTATTTTCCCAATTTCCTCCCTGTCAAGTTCATAAGTTAGTTAAATTAGTTAGTTAAATTTTAGATTAAAAGCAAATCCCCTTTAATTATTAGGCTAGATAATAAAAAGGTAGTTATTACTAAGTACTCTTGGTCCTTGAGGATACGATATTCCGGACTCACCACAGTTGTACTATTGTTCGATAGGTGCGCTTGCCTTTTTCGAAATAATAGTTGTTTCGAGCTTCCATCATATGCATGACTCGTACACTTTGATGCAATTAAAAGCCTAAGTCCAAATAGATAAGAAACTAAAAGCTACTGCATTGGGTGTACAACTTCTGTAGTATGTAGTGCCATTCACAACAGTGGAATTCATAGCTCATGGGTAAATGATATCCTCTCATTGGCATTACATGGTTGATGAAAAGTAAACGTGCCCACGTGACCATGGGTCGTCCATCTTTATGATGGATGACTTGATCAATATTTGATAGTGATTGACTTTTCATGAAGGAAGATGTAATAGTTATCATGAGATAAAATATGATCATATTAGGAGAATAAATATTGTCCCAAAGAGATCAAGGATATCCTATGAGGGTAACACACTAATGACAAGATCATTGGACGAGCACTGAGTAGTTGCTTTCGTAATGGTATGTTGTTGGGGATAGCTCAGTCACAATATTATAATGGAATGACTTCGTGACTAAATGAGTTTATAATTAATAGGCGAAAAGCCAAAACTTAATTATAAATCATTTGAGCCTTAACTACATAGGTTCAATATGTCCCTTCGCTAGCTCGTTGAAACCAAAAATGAATTGCGTGTTTTAAATAGAAATGAAGAAAATGAATAGACAAAGAGAAATGGGAAACATTCATGAATGATTATGGTTTTCTCCAAAATTGAGAAATGACCAAGTTCCTATACTTGCCATATACTTAAAATGCTAAATTTCATCAATACCCAAATGATAGTTTTGATAGTGTGAGGCGAATCTCCAAGGATCCCCAATCCAAGTTAGCTTGGTGACACTATAAAAACGTGAAAAATAAATGGAGTAAGCTAGATAGCTTAGTAAGCTTGTATGAAAGAAATAAGCAAACCCTACCATACATTAACATGCAAGTAATGTAACAAAAGATAATGTAATTTATCATAATCTCATGATCATATTTAACTTCCATCACAAACTTACCTTGAAATCGTCATTTCACGAGTTAATAATCATAAGCTTTGAGTACATACCTGTACCATCTCGAAATGAATTTACACATATTCATGTCTTTGACATACCTGTGAACCACTCAGAATAATAATGTCGGATACTCGGGAATCTTGCATACTAAGTGCCACATATGTAGCTAATGCTACCTAAATCTCATATCACATAGTTGCTCACTCTCGAGCTAACAACGGGCCTGCTCACATAAGCTGTCAGTCAAGAAGTAGCTACACGGTGCTGCTCACATAAGCAGTCAAGTAATCGCAACATATGCCGGTATACTCAGCCACCCATAGGATGTAACACCCCTAACCCGTATCCGTCACTAGATTAGGGTTTCGGCATTACGGAACCAATCTATATTGATGCACCCCAAAAAGAATTATTCATATAAAAAAAATTACATATCAATAGGCAATTCATTATTATAAAACTATACATAATGAAATAATCGATTTGTTAGTAGTCATTTATGCATCCCATGAACACGTGAATTAATCACCCAACGTAAATAAGATGTAATACATTATTGGACATACATTTGATCTCATTTTTATTCAAATCATAGATAACCATTCATACTAATACATACTTGAATCAAAATATAATTTCCCTAAGTCACCAACCTATTCGACCATGGACCCAATAAACATGCACCCTCACTCATTCAAACTATCATCATCCATTTTAATTCAAATTTTAACTATATCTTTACCATGTATAACCATTATACTCGGATAACACTTCTTAACAATTCAAAGTCACATATCTCATTAGGTAGTATAACATACTTATTTAACCTTTGAAATCCTAGCAAAACTTATTCAATCAATCAAGGAGATGATAAAAAATCCATACACACAAAAACCAACACAAATCCAAATTTCTTATAAAAAATCAATATGAATATGTTTCTTACTAACTCACCTAGTGTATATGCATACATTATGTGCCATATGTATATATAGTAAAATATCTCTATGTTATAAACAAATCATTTCTAGAAATCTCAACTAACACTTACATATCATTAAAACTACTATGTATCTTACAAATCATACACATGCAAGTAAATATATTAGTTATGAAAGTTTAATGACCTGAACCATATTATACACTACATAATATATAAAATTCATGCATTCCATAAATGCACAATACTTGGTATGTAATGATCTTGTAAGATAAGATGATATTTAATAGTTCAAACATTCATACCACGGCACCAAAATTCAAAAGAGCTAGATCGTATCTAATCGTGAAAGTGTAGCCATATTCTTGTGGCTTATATACAATTTTATAATGATCAAAATATACAAAAGAGACCTAGCCTATACATGCCTTAATTTCAAAAGAAGTATAACTTATAAGATACCCAAATTTTGGTGATAGTATAATTGACTTCGATGAGGATTCTCGAGCTTGAGCTTTGACTTTAAAGACCTATAAAACAATATAACAACACACCATGTAAGCTTCAACAGCTTAGTAAGTTATAAGAAAGAAGATGAAATGTACAAATCTTGCCTTTCATCAACATTCTTTTCCATTTCAATCTAATTATCGATTAATTAGTAATATCAACAATTATTCTAGGTTAACATTCATCAATCTCATGCCCATTCAATCACAAGACAAAATAATTAACTTTTCATATGCTACATACTCTTATTGAAATATCTTACCTAATTATACACCAAGATAGTAATCCATTTGTCCAATAAGAACATACTTGACACCTTTATTTACCATTCTAAATGTCTTTGTTCTTAAGAAAATCCAATAACCGCACACACAGTGCTCGGTGATTAAACCCGCACACACAGTGCTATTCAACCGATCTCGCACATACAAAGGTTTCGGTGATTAAACCCGCACACAAAGGTTATTCAACCGATCTCGCACACATAGTGCTCATTGACACTATTCAACCGATCTCACACACAAGGTTTCGGTGATTAAACCCGCACACACAATGCTATTCAACCGATCTCGCACACACAGTGCTCGGTGATTAAACCCGCACACACAGAGCTATTCAACCGATCTCGCACACATAATGCTCGGTAAATAAATCTTCCTCTTCTTGCGCATGTCATATACTTTTATATCAACTTTGTATATACGTAACATATCTATATATGCAAATCAAACAACTTTCCTTCCAAGTCCTATTCTTTCTGTCTACTATGCCCATATATGCATATAACTAAATATTCAATGATTATTATACTATACCTCAAGATTTGCTTTAACTTATACTCCATTCACTTCAAATCATTAAATCTTAACACATTAATTGAATACATGCTTCAATTCACATTCGCTCTCACATGATTTAAATCCCACACCATTTTTCATTCGGCAATTTAAATGTAATTACATCAATAATTACATGCATATACAATTTATACAACTTCCAAGTACTCAAAGAATTATATAATCCAACATATATACATGATAGTATATCATTCGGCATCTACCATTAAAAATATCATGGTGCATTTGGCATTTGTATTTCTTACATCAAGTTTAATCGAAAATGTATATTAAAAATTTAGTACTAATTATTTAAAACCAATCACTTATAACTTACTTCGGAAATTGACAATTTAAACCTTCCTGGCTACTCGTTTACTATGGCCTTCCCCCGATCCAAATCCTTCCTTTTTTGTTCTTGATCTAAAATAAGATCAAATTAATCCCATTCAAACGCATTTTCATGAAATTTAATTTAAAGTACATCCTTATAAAATTTTACCATTTTCACCCTTAACATTTACATTGTTACAAACAAGTCCTTACAACTCAAAACACGAAATATCCAAAAATTAATCATCTCTATGAAGGGCCGGATGTTCATAGCCCTTCTTTCCACTCATTTCTTCTATCTATTTGCTATTTAGTACATTCATAAATTTTCTTTCTATTCCTATGTCCTCATACTAAGTTCTATTCAACAAATTCTAAAGAAAAATATCGTTAATCTTACATGCTTGTAACGAGTTCTACCGTTAATCTTACAACTAAATTTTCACCCATGGCAACTTTCGGCTATCACCACCAACTCAAGAATTTGAGTATGATCTAGTTAGTATACAAGACTATAACCTCAAATTTGTTAAAATTAACAAAAAATAAGTGAAATTACTCACCTTAAAGAGACATGCAATGACCGAAACTATGGACGCTTAAATTTTCCTCTCTTTTCTCTTTGTGTTCGTGAAGAAGATGAAGCAAGTGAGAGAAATAAAAATGTTTTCTTTCTTTTATTATTATCATCAAATAATAATAGTTTATTATGCATCATTTCCACTATCTGATAATAATAACATATAAAAATACAAGTTAGTCATGATGCATGGTCAATGCCGTCCACTAGCTTGGAATTAAAGGCTAAATTGCAACTTAACTCCCATGTAGAAGAAAACCATTTAAATTTGGCCCTAATTTCCATAATAGCTATTTTCATCCTTACTCAATTTAATCCTTCTCTTAAATTAGCCACTCAAACATACAAATAATTCTACGATATTATAACACATGCTCAAACATGTAACATAGATATAGGTTAAAGTATTAAAATATTTTCTTCTAACTCGGATTTGTGGTTTCGAAACCAATGTTTCGATTAGGGTCAAAATCGAGCTGTTACATAGGACGTACAGGACCAACACGGGTCACATAACATAATACCCTAGTGACATGTCACTTGTATCCGAACCTATTCCTAAGGTTCAAACAAGATTTCTTATTTGTCAAATCATCGTCGGACTCTTCCATAGAATTAAACTCGTTCACATAATCAATCATTCAGTTCATGCAATATTAAAGCATTTAATTACAATCATATAAAAGCTTATTTAACATACAAACTTACCTCGGTTACAAAAACGGCCAAACGGGTTTATTTGTCAATTACTTTGGTTTCCCCCCGATCTAGACTCGAACTTCGTTTTTCTTGATCTATAATACCAAATTCATCTCGTTTAATTATCACATTATTCAATTTAACCCAAAAACACCTTATAGTAAAAATTACAATTTTACCCCTAAATTTTTGACATTTTACATTTTAGTCCCTAGACTCGTACAATGAATTTTATTCACACTTTTCATTTATTCATACTCATAACAGCTCACAATTTTCATTTATTCACACCTTTCTACACATTTTATAACTTTTTACAAATAGGTCCCTTTTTGACATTTTCAGCAAAAATCACTTTGTAAATGTTGTTTTCCTAACATCAAACATGCATTTTATACCATCAAACATCAAAATACACACATATTCTACATGGGTAAAATTTTAGACTTTGATTTTCTTTCAAATTTGTCCTTGGAAACGCTAGATTAGGTTGAGACAACTTCAAAATCATAAAAATCATTAAAAACAGGGCAAGAACGGACTTACAATCGAGCTTGAAAGCTTGGCCAAACCATAGCTATGGCTTCTCTTAAAAATTTAGACTAGGGGGACTAAATTGAAGAAGATGGACATCTTTTATTAGGTTAATTTGTCTTTATTTACCAAATTACTAAAATACCCTTAATGAAAAACATTAAAAACATACTTAACCATGTCCATATTTGTCCATCAATTTAAAAAATGGTCTATTACCACATAAGGACTTCCAATTTAAAATTTCATAGAAATTATACACCTTTAACTTATAGAATTCAAGTTTTGCACATGTTGCAATTTTGTCCTTCTAGTCAAATTAAGTACTCAATCGATAAAATTTCTTAACGAAATTCTCACACAATCATTCAATCATGTTGTAGACCTTAAAGAAATAATAAAATAAATATTTCTACTTCGGATTTATGGTCCCGAAACTACTGTTTTGATTTGACCCAAAAACGGGCTGTTACAGTTCAAGTACAAATAGGAGTACCGAAGTACAAATAGGGGTACCAAAGTACAAATAGGGGCACTAATGTGCATTTCAATAACATTTTTTTCATTTCCATATGCATACTTAAATTTGTTTCATTCTTATATAGCTTTAACACCGTTCCAAGAGAAACACTACTAATATTCTCTATCAATTTCATAGATACAAAACATTTGTAACATTCATAGTTATATATAATTATCCAAACTAAATTCACCTACTTACATATAATCCTCAATTAATTATAGAACATTAATATAATTCACTAGCAAATTACATTTACGTATTGAAATATTATGAACTTACTTGGCTAAATTGCAGCGATTGCAGAAGTACAAGGACTATTCTGTTACTTTTCCTTTTCCCTATATATCAACAGAATCTTGATCTAAAATATAATTTATTTAATTTATTAGCTTAAATTTCATATATTAATAAATTCTAAAATTTGTACCCTTCTATTTACAAAAATTACACAATTGCCCCTAACTTTTATACTTTATGCGATTTAGTCCTTATCTCGAAAATCATTAAATTAGCCACTTTTGAAAATAACCATATCTAGCTGAATATTTAAGGCTACAAAACAGTCCCTAAAATATCACTATTTCACAATTATACCATGAGATATTTAACATTTTAACAATTTAATCCTTTAACTAAAAACTAATAAAAATCACTTTACAAAACAATTCAAAATCACAACCAAGACTTCAAACTCATCATTAACATCAATAACAATCAATATTCATCAATGGCAACATTCAAAATTTTTAACAGTTTCAAAAACAAAGGTACGGGTTAATTGGACCTAATTATAACAATCTCAAAAATATAAATTTCAATAAAAAAAGAACTCAAAAACTCACTCATGCAAGGACATTCACCAGTCGAACCTCCAAGCTCTCCCCTTCCATGGTGTTTCGGCCAAAACAATTACCAAATGAAAAGATGATTTTTTTTAAATACTTTTCTTTTCTTAATTCACTTTATTTAAAAATTGCCATTATATCATATTTTAATCAATTTATTTTTCTCCATTACCGTCCACTAACCATTGGGATGGTTTAATTACTATATTAAATCCCCCTCATTTAATAGAATATCAAATCGACACTAAAACATCAATAGTTATTAACTTTGTATTTTTACAATTTAATCATTTTTCTTTAATTAGTTTTCTAAACATTAAAATTTTTTAATCAAATTTTAATAAGACCTTAATGGCCTCGTAAATATTATATAAATAATATTTACAAATCGACATGCAAGTTTTTGTGGTCCCGAAACCACTGTTCCATCACGATTAAAAAAACGGATTGTTACATCAATAATTTAATTTCCATAAAAATTAAAGAGAAATAGTTTAGGGACTTACTTGAATTATTAGCGAATGTTTAAAGAAAAATGATGTTTTCTTCCTTCTTATTCTTCAATGGACAATGGAAGCTTTGGGGAAGAAGATGATATGTTGTCATCTTCCACAAATTTATCTATTTATAGCTAGATTAAGAAATGATTAACTTAATTAATTATGTTTATATTTTAATTAACCTTATTTATTTGCTTTAATTATAAGTATATTAACTTAATCACCATCATAATAAATTCCCACTAACTCATATTAGAACAATGATTTAATAATCATTTTGGTCCTTTAGATAA
Organism: Gossypium rotundifolium; assembly: GCA_025506655.1. Taxonomy (NCBI): domain Eukaryota; kingdom Viridiplantae; phylum Streptophyta; class Magnoliopsida; order Malvales; family Malvaceae; genus Gossypium; species Gossypium rotundifolium. The sequence goes on from CP106724.1 coordinate 174,764,310, forward strand.
TTGCTAATTAGGTTTCAAGCATTTTCTTAATTAAAACTCAATAGCAATTGGACTTTTACAATTTAATCCCTAAACTTTAATTAACCAATATCGCAATTAAATCAGTTAATCGAACTTCAATATATTTTCATACTAACCTCCTTAATCTTTATATTTTTCCTTATGGTCTCGGTTTATAAAAATGAAGTTTCAAATTATATTTTTAACACCATTAAAAATCGAGTCATTATAATAATAAATATGAAAATAACAATATTTTGTTTGAAAAAAATTCTATTGGAATATTAAATTTGTCGGCTTTTGTTTGTATAAACGTCGTTAATTGTATTAGCCCTAACGGAATGTCATCGTTTTGTTTTCCATTTTATTTAACAGAGATACATGCTGGTGTATTTTTTAAATTTTCTTTTATATACGAGTTATATAGACTCGACTTCACCAAGAAAATATATTTGCCAAAAGATCAGTTTATTTACAAACAGATGTAATTTTTAAGCTTACTTTTTGATATTCTATATGTTTAAATTATTGCTTTCAAAATATTGACTCAACCTTTAAATTTAAACAGATAATTCTATGATTGCAAAAATTCAATTTAAATTAATATATTTAAAAGGTTTTTGTCCTGGAGTGAATTAAAAGAATAGATATGATAAAGGGTTAAAACGAAAGATAAAGAGAAATTATTTTGTGAGGATATGTGGGAAAGCTTCTTGCTCTTTGTTGGCTAATAATTGAGGATACCAAGATAACAAGCAGCAGTAATGCTCTGAATAGGACAATCCCGTGACCTTGCTGGTGGGGACTGAGGAGCCCTTCCAATTGAGGAATTAAGTGGAAAACCTACTGTTTTTCAAACTCAGTCACTCAATTGAGTTCAGAAAATTAAGATTTTATTTATTTATTTATTTAGTGGATAATAATAGATTAAGAACATTATCAATAAATATTGCACCCAATAGTAAAATATATTATATTCTTAATAAGAGGATTTAAGTTTAGATTTTAAAATATTATTATTGGAAAGGATAACCATAAAATTGAAAGAATTAATTTATATGAATTATAAACAGACATAAAGAATACATTGATTTCATAATTTTTTTTCAAAAACAAGATTTTCTTTTATTTAAAAATAAATTAAAAAATGCAAATCTTGTAGAACTGCTAATGAATTGAATTTCTATATACAGAAAAAGAAATTGGTTGACATAGATGTAGATCTAATAATTGTAGATCTAAAATAATATTAAGTACGGAATATATAGATGAGAGATGCAGGCAGGCAGAAGAGCTATTTGCAATGGAATCTACAAGAATAGATGATATGAGATGAGGTTGAAATTGCGATCTTAATCTTAGATAGAGATGATGATGGTGGGGCCACCGTTGAGTCGAGAAAAGGAAAGCCTAAATTGAGCCCGTGACCGACAGCATCTCATTATCTCATGCAAAAATTTGTAAATATATAGGTTGGGACAAAACACCCGCATGAGGCATTCACGAGCTCAACTACTAATCTCTTTTTTATTCTATTTATACCCCTCCATTTACTCCAATTTCATTTCTATCACTCACCCAGTCTTAGTTTTTATAACTTAATTAAGATGGGATCATGTTTATATTATACATTAAGGATAAAGCAAATAATCTAAAATTTGGTAAAACTATTGCGAGAAATAATACTTGTTATTGTGAAGGATATGAGTATTAGCTAAAGTTGTTATTCAAGCAGTTAGTGTTTAGCTAAGATTGTTAGCAAGTCTGTTATAGAGCAGTTACTAAGCTCTCTATAAATACTATATTCTAAGTGTACAGAGGTAAGATTAAAATTCCAAATACATAATTGTCTTTCTTCTTCAGAATAGTTTAGCATTTCTCTATCTCAAAACCTAGGAAGCACCGACAGCAGAACCCTCTCGATCGGTGTCGTATCGTGTCCGACACGGACATACATGCAACGACACGGATACGTGCAACACGCCTTAAGCGTGTAAAAAATGACACTTCTCTCTGGATTTTGTAGGGATGAAAACAGCAAAAGGAAAGGTAAATATGAAAATATGAAAGGAAAAGGGGTAAATGGGAAGAACCAAGAAAAAATGGGAGAGTTAATCTGAGAAAAAAAAGTTAATGCTTACATGGTGTTTGAGAAATGCAAGGTCATTTTATTGTGTGATGAGGTAGAGGAAGAGGCACCAAACATTGTGGGGAGGAAGGTCATATTTAATGAAATTTTATTTTATAAAAGCATATTTAATGAATTAAATGAATTTAAATGGAAAAGGATAACTAACAGACAAATGTAGTTTTAATGTTGAAAAAAACTTAATGCCTAAAATTAATCTTGTGTAAAAAGAAAAGAAAAAATTAATGTTGTAAAAGAAAATAGTTATATATTAATGAAAATATGAATATTTTCATTTACATTGAGTATTTTAACATAAATATATATATAATAAAATATTTTTATTGTCAGATCTATCGTATCTGTCCTTATTTTTAAAATTACCGATCATCGTATCCGTATTATATCGCATTATTATTCGTCGTGTCCATGCTTCATAGCTCAATACTATATAGCATCTGTTTAATCAAGATTACCATAGTTTCTTCAGTTATTGACTCAATTTAATAGAATTGAGATTATGGTGAATAAGAAGGGCGAATGTTTGAAGGTGGACAAAACATGGCTAATGCTTGCATTACATTTTCTTCCTCTCTAGGCTCTCTTTATCGATAAAGTTATTATGAACGTCAAATTATATTTTACTCCTATTACTAAAAAAAATAAATTAATTCTTATTCATTAATTCCAAGTGCAAATTATCCCTTTGTTAAATTTACTATTGAAGTCAAATTACATTTTTTATGTTTCTTTTATCCCGTTGGCATTGCTTTCAAATCTTTGTCGTTTTGCCTCAGTTTCCCGTTTCTTCAACTTGGGGGAGCTTTTTAAACAACTATCATATTTCATTGCCCATGGTGAAATAATTTTTGCGGCCTATTTTCAGCATTATGATTGGCCCACTTTGGACCAACCTAATGATACTCGTACAATGACCAAAAGTATAAAAAAATCTTAATCTAAATTCCTGAAATAATTAGAAAGGTTATTTCAGTAATTCGAAGCGCACTATTTGCATGTATAAAAATCCTCTTGCCTCCTCAATTCTGAGGCACAAAAACTCAATCCTTCGAAGTCGTAGCTTTGGAAGCATGGACTTCATAGCTACTATCCTGTTTCTAGCTCTTGTCATCTCCTCCACCAAAGCTTTAGACCCTTGCGGCTCTCAGCCAAATGACTCGGACCTTTTGGTCATCCCAATCTATGGCAAATGTTCACCATTCAACCCACCCAGACCTGACTCATGGTTCAACACAGTCATGAACATGGCATCAAAAGACCCAGCAAGGGTCAAGTACTTGTCGAGCCTTGTAGCTCAAAAGACCACTGCGGTTCCCATTGCTTCTGGCCAACAAGTCCTAAACATTGGCAACTATGTCGTCCGGGTAAAGATTGGCACTCCGGGTCAGCTCATGTTCATGGTATTGGACACTAGCAATGATGTGGCTTGGGTCCCATGCTCCGGCTGCACCGGGTGCTCAGCCACCACTTTCTCACCCAACACTTCTTCCACCTATGGTTCGTTGGATTGCGGTTTGCCCCAGTGCGCTCAGGTCCGTGGGCTGTCGTGCCCGGCTACGGGGTCTGCGGCTTGCTCTTTTAACCAATCCTACGGTGGAGATTCATCACTTTCGGCCAACTTGGTTCGAGATTCCTTAGGATTAGCCAATGACATTGTCCCAGATTTTGCTTTTGGATGTATAAACGCCATCTCTGGTGGGTCAGTACCACCGCAAGGACTGTTGGGTTTGGGTCGGGGGCCCATGTCACTTATTTCACAATCCGGGGCCCTCTACTCTGGTGTTTTCTCATATTGTCTACCCAGTTTCAAGTCCTACTACTTTTCGGGTTCTCTCAAATTCGGGCCAGTTGGACAACCCAAGAACATTCGAACCACCCCACTACTAAAAAGCCCACACCGACCTTCACTTTACTATGTTAACCTAACCGGAATAAGTGTAGGGCGGGTTCAAGTCCCCATTGCCCCGGAATACCTAGCGTTTAACCCCAACACCGGGGCAGGGACCATAATAGATTCGGGTACGGTTGTAACCCGATTCGTCCAGGCCATTTACAAGGCAATCCGAGATGAGTTTGTGAAGCATGTGAAAGGTCCATTTACGACCATTGGAGTATTTGACACATGCTTTGATGCTACGGCAGAAGCTGAGGCACCTTTAATAACATTACATTTCGAAGGCTTGTCGATGACATTGCCAATGGAAAACAGCTTCTTACACACCAGTGCCGGGTCTCGGGCATGCTTGGCCATAGCACCAGTCCCCAACAATGTGAACGCCGCCATGAATGTGATAGCCAATTTGCAGCAGCAGAATCACAGGATTCTCTTTGATGTGATCAATTCTCGCTTGGGAATTGCTCGTGAAGCTTGCAATTAGTTTCTTATTGGCTTTATTTTGTTTTGTTTGTTCTTTGTTTGCTTTCTTGTCTTTATGCGTAAGCTCTTTTTTTAGTGTTTTTATATGATGAAAAATAGGTTTAGTTAATAAACATCACAAAAAAAAAAAAAAAAATCACCATTTTGTGATTATATAGGTAATTTCTTTTAAGTTTTTAATTGTGAAAAGGAATGGAGGTAACTTAACTATACTAGTGGAAAATATTTGGCATATTGTTAATAGAGTTTTAGACTTTATAAGTTTGGAGAGTAGACAAATATCCTATAGTAGTATAATAAAATATTTAAAAAACATGTTAACTTTTAGAGTTGTTTGTGGAAAAAAAAAATACACTATCTAAATATTAAATACTCACACATAATATTAGTTTTTAAAACTACAAGAATTATTATTAAACTATCATGCAAGTTTATGATTTGGTCATTCAGCTTTAAAAACTTACAAAATGGTCATTAAACTATTCAAAAAATTTCATTTAAGTCATTGAATTATTCAAAAGTTTTTATTTAAGTTATTAGGAGGTTAATTTTTTTTTTCAAAAAGACTAGCTAGCGAACTTCAAGCGAAGATTTAATGACCAATACGATGGATTAGTACCCATTGATAAGTAGAAGAACATACCCTAGAAAGTTGTTTGAATTTTGGTTCATATATTGAAAAAGAACATATGTTTAATTTTGGTAAATTATCACTTTAAGGACTTGCCAAAAATTCAAATCAAATCACTTCTTCCTAGCCACTATTCAACTTAGTCACTGTACTATTTTTATCGAATATTCTAGTAAACCGTTTAATAATTTCATATTCTAATTTCATAACTATCTCATGAACTTCTCGATTTAGCATTTGAACTGATTTGGTTTATAAGAATATAACTTTGAAACTAGATTTTTTAACACCGACAAAAATCGAATCGTTACATCTATAATTATTTTTTAAATTGATATTTCAATTATAACAAATTCAAACCTCCTATAAACACTGCTACAAATTCAAAGATATGCATCAGACCAGAAAACAAAGCTCTAACTATACATTGAATATTTTTGTTCTTATCTTTTTAGCATTATTTTATTTCTTTTTCCTTTAATAGTTACATTGCTACTATATGTTTATGCAAAAATCATATATATTTTTTGTAATAGCCCAAATTTCAGCGATGTCGAAAATAGTGGTTCAAGACCACTAAATTCGAAAAATGAACTCGTAGATTTATCATTTAATATTTAAGAACCAAATGTAGCTTTTAAAAGATTTTTGAATTAGTAAATTGTGTTTTATAAAGATTTATTTGGTTAAGAAATTGAGGAAAAAGAGGTATCGAAATCTCAGTGTTATAAACCGAGTCATAAATATTTTTATAAATATTTACGGAATGTCAATAAGGTAGTTTTAAAATTTTGTTCAAAAATTTTGACGTTTGGGTGGTTAATTAAATAAAAAGAACTAAATTGAAAAAGGTGTAAAAGTTGCTAGAAGGATTAAATAGCTTAATTGCCAAATGAGGAAGGACCTAAAGTGAAAATAAGCCCAAAGGAGATATTTTGGGCGGCAATAGCTGAGAAAAATCAGGAAATGGGTGAAATAAGAGCAAAATTGGAAAATTACCAAAATTAACTAAATAAAAAAGGGACCAAATTGGAATATCTAGAATTCTCTTCATTTCTCTTCATTTTCATCAGCTGAAAAACATCCATGGAAGAGGATTCAAGTTGGTTTTCATACTCTAGCTTCATGCTAGCTTCATGTAAGTTTAATTCTTGCTTTCTCCTTGAAATTTTCATGTTTTTAGACTTTTACAATTGAGTCCAACAAACTATGTCATTAGTTTTTAATTCTATGGCTAATTTTTAAAGTTTCTATGAATGAGTGCTGGAGGAATATGATGAATAAATATAGAATTGAAGCTTTAATTTTGATATATGATGATTTTATCAAGTAAAATTGATGGAAATTGGTTTTAGGACTTAATTGTAAAAGAGTTTGGAATTAAGGTTTAATGCTAAAGTTATGATTTTTAAGGGTTAGGAAGTAGTTTAAATTGATAGAATAAGGTATTAATTGAGAAAAATTATCCCAATTGAGGGGTTAATTGGATAAGGACTGAATTGTATGAATTATGAAAGTTGGGGCAAAATGGAAATCAACACTTTGCACTAAAACAGTTTTGGACAGCAGCAGTAGTTTAAATTTGAAAAATCACCAAAAATTTTAGAAATTGAATTAGAGGATGAATAAAATATGAAATTAAATATTATTGAGTCTAGTTTCTTATAGAAGAAACGGTGTAAGCAATGGAATTGTAAATAATGAGATAAAATAGGTTTTATGAGATAAGGTTAGAATGATTTCGGGTTCCCCTGTTCTGACTTTGGAAAATAATCAAAAATTGGAAAAAATAATTAGGGGCTTAAATTTATATGTTTAAAATCCTGAATGATTCTATTTTCAATAGAAACAAAAGGAACATCATTCAAATCCCGTATGAGGAGATAATTAAATTTTAGTGAAGAAGGGTTGGAACTGTCAGACAGCAGAACAGAGGTGAATTTAAAGAATAAACTGTGCTTATTGGCTAAACCAAAAATTCTGAAAATTTTATGGTAAGAAGATATGTGAGTCTAGTTTCAGAGAAAATTAGCAGATCTTAATTTGGAGTTTTTATATCAAGATAAAAATAATTTAGTGACTATGACATAAATGAACAGCTTGAATATTCACATAAATAAATAGTGAAAAATTATAGATAATGTTACTTACAAATATGTTATTTATGCTATGGATGTAGAATGGAGAGGAGGAGGAGGAAAATATATGAATGACTTATGCATAAATTTGATCACATGCCCGATTATAATCGATAAACATTGAATTAGCAATGATATAATATTTTATTTCAAATATTTATTATGAAACTAAGATTATCGTTATGGTATAAAAATCGAATTGTAAGTTCGTGCAACTTGAATTATATTCTTAAATGCTCGAAAAATATTTTTATTGATGTGAATATGATTTGGATGTTTATTGTATGATAATTGATGAAGTATTGATATTCTTGATAAAAATGGAAAATAAATCCCGGTTGAATGAAAGGAAAATACGATGGATCTCTGAAAAGGAATTGACGGTAAAAAGGATCTAGCCTGGATGGGTGATTCTATCCCAATATAGCCCTCCCGAAGAATATGTGTGAAAAGGATCTAGCCCGGACGGGTGATCCTGATATAAGCCCTCCCGAAGAATATGTGGAAAATGGATTTAGCCTTGACGGGTAATCCGAATTAGGGTCTAAATTTAGCTCGATCGGTAATTCAGATCCAAGCTCATTAGAGTAATTGTCGTTGCAGGGGATTTAGCTTGGACTGGATAAATATGGAAAAATAACAAGGGAATGGAAATTATGGTATATATTATGTGATATAAGGAAATACGAGTTGATGAGACATGAACATAGAACTTGGTTGAGGAATGAGTTCATTTGTGATTATATATTTGTACACCATTGAGTGTATTATCCGTATGAATCGGTATTCCAAATGAGTTAATGAGAAGAGTTTTAATATGAAATAATCTGAATTCTAAATGAAATATTATGAAACCGTATTTGAAATACATTGGTTTGTCTTGTATCTGTTAATTGAGTTCATAATGTGGAAAGTAAATGCATGTGGAAATATGAGATGATGATACTTGTACATGGAATTTCTTGGTGGATACTTACATCCAAATTTATATGATAGATTGTAGTGAACATTGAAATTGGACTCAATAAGTGATTTGTTAATTTAAATTGTGATTGGCAGGAAGAGTTAGTGAATTGCATGTTTATGAATTGTTACACGTATTTGTCGAAATACGAGGAAATGATGGTAATTGATACATGGAAATATGAGACTATGATATATATAAAAACATGACATATGTTTGATAAATGTGTTTATTCATAATTATGGAATGGTGCACCTCAAGTGCACTAAATGTGTAAAGAAACTTTTATAATCAATTTCGGTATTTGAGCGATAAATGGTTTAAATTGTCTGTAAGTATTCCGTACTCCTCGGTAATGCCTCGTACTTTATTTTGACAACGGATACGGTAGGGGGTGTTACATTTTTACTATATGTTTCTATCACTATCATATTTTTGGCATTCTTTTGTTATTATATGTTGAAAGATTTTAATTTATTTTCTGATTTACAGGTTATATTTCAAATACAAAGGATGGCGGTTGATTTAAAAAGTTAAAATTTGATGGTAAAGATAAAATAATTAACTTGGACTGTGAAGGTAGAATGATTGATCATCTAAGAGTTGGATTTATATATTAATATATGCTCATATTTGAATTAAATATACAAATTTATTAAAATGTTATTTTTAAAATTTAATTTTACCACGTGGAAAAGTTTTTATATCTTCATGTTTGAAAATAATTTGCATTTACTCATTTTTATGTTAACACTATTGTTTATTTTTCTCTAATGTTTTATTTTAAATTCTACAAATTTTTATTTTAGTGATATTCAAAATCATTTTTATTTTATTTTAATCTATAATATAACCTCATGAGAATTTATTGCTTTAATAAAGAGATAATACGCTCACAACATTTTCAAAAGTTAATCTTTTTACTATTGAAAAAGTTTTTCGTTTGCACTTGAAAAACAATTTTGTTCCAACTGCCGTTAGAATAGAAACAAATAGAAAGGTTAAATGCAAAGTAACGCAAGGAGCAAATTAAGGAGAGACAACAAGCAATGTTTGGTAACGTAGTTTACACACAATGGTCCTATGCCTGTAGAGTCTCGCCCAGTGAATGATTTTATTCAACAATTGTCTTGGTCACCTATCAACTTAAGCCCAATCTACCCTTACACAAAAAAGTAATTGCAGCCCCAATATTGACCCCAATTATCACAAATCACTCACCCAAATACCTTATAATACAATAAATTAACTTTCCAAAGAATACCTAAAAGAGTGCTACACAAAATAACAAGATAAAGCACAAAGCTTATCAAAAACACTCCAAAAGCACACCCCAAGTGACGCCATATGTAGCCTATTTATAGGTTGATATAAGTGTACATCCAACTAAGTATTTGTAACACCCCTAATCTGAAACCGTCGCCGAAATAGGGCAAGCATTACCGAACAACCGAAACATTTCACATCCATTTCACAACACAAAGTCAATCATCAATCAAACATATTCAAATATGAGCATATAGTCCCTTATCGAGGTCTACGAGACCTTAAACACGTGTTAGAAAGAGGTTGGGACTAAACCGAACACTTACAAAAGTTTTAGAGATTTAAACATATTTCAACACTGTAGAGGTCACACGCCCGTGCAGTCAGGCCGTGTGCCTCACACGGCTACCAGACACACCCATGTGTCCAGGCCGTGCCAAAACAGAGCCTATATACTAACTTGTTCCCACGGCCACTAGGCACGCCCTTGTGCCATGGCCATGTGAAATTAAGCTAGCTACTGACTTGGTCACACGCCCGTGTGCCACGGCCATGTAACCTACCCAGGCACACCTTGAAGTGGCCTTTGAGCCACACGGCAGAGACACAAGCCCGTGTCCCTTGGCCGTGTATGCGAAATAGGCCATTTGCATGGCCAATTTTCCACCCACATAAGGGTCATCTCTACAAGCACAAATCTCATGTATTTAAATATCAATTGGCAGCCAAAATATACCATCATATACACCAAATAATCATCAACAACATCATCTATTTCGTTACTCAAAATCAACACAAATAAGTCCATCCAAATACCAATTTCACAACCTAAAGTATACAAGTTGAGCATCATATAATTCTTACCACAATTCACATTTAATCCATCATTCTCATCAACCAAATAATCATGAAGTATACCATATTCATGGCTCATTCATAAATTCAACATCATTCAACTTCCAAGCCAAATCACATGGCAAGGATTAAGCCTTTCAAAACATGCCATAACTTCTAGCCTATACATGCCATATTTCAACTATATACATCTTTCCAAAAGTATCAAAATAGATTGCCGATAGTGTGATAGAGATGCTGACGATCCCCGGATCCGAGCTAGCTTTACTGACACTGTAAAATAGAGAAACAAATCACACAATAAGCTTTCAAAAGCTTAGTAAGTTCGTAACATAATACATATTGCTCATTAATACCAATACATTATACCAAAAACAAACCATCACATAGATTAATTCACAATCACATATACCATACCATCCAAAGCTAATATGCTCAATTATCCTTCCATAAACTCATTTATAATTTCATCAACCACATAGGTTCCGAACGTACTTTAGCCAACATTTAGTTATCGATTACATATGCTACTCAATACTCATTATTTCATTTCGATCAACTTTCATCACTTCTTCGATTCAATCGCACACTTAGTGTCCAAATCATTAGTCGAAGCTTAATTAACATCACACACTTAGTGCATCTATATCAAACCGATCTTAAACCGGTATTGCACACACAGTGCCAACCACAAAGCCGAAGCTTGTATTGTTTTACACACACAGTGCTAATCATCTCGGTCACAATTCGAATATGCACACTTAGTGCCACATAACTCGAGCCCTCACATAGCATTCACAATTCAATAATATCATACCATTCATTTTATAACATTAAACATAGTTAAATACATGTATTATGTTCGAACTTACCTCGGACGTCGAAATATCGAAATGGTCGATTAATCGAGCACTTTGTCTTTGTCTCGATCTCGATCTGAACCTCTCCTTTCTTGGTCTATATACATTCAAATTTAGTCCATTCAATCACCAATTCATTCAATTTAGTCCACACACACATTTTAGGGTATTTTGCAAAATAGCCCCCACATTTTCACATTTCGACACTTTAGTCCCAAATTCACAAAATCACAAAATACACCAAATTTCTACTTACACAAGCTTAGAAGAATTCTTCCCATGCTAATACAAGCCCACACATTTCATTTATTTCACAATTTAGTCCCCCAAAATATTATTCTTTCAATTTACTCCAAATTACTCAAAATCAACAAAACTCTAAAAATAAACTATGATAATCAAACACCTATCTTTCATATTTCACTATCAAACATCACAAAACTCATGTGTTCCTCAATGGAACATTTCAAAAACATCATCTATTCACAAGATTAAAGCATAAGTTTTGAAGTAGACAAAGCAACAATTGCAAAAACATAGAAATTATCAAAAATCGAAGCAAAACATACCTTAAATTAAGCTAAGTAAGTGCCGAATATCATGGAAGCTTAAACCCTTTCTTTTTTCTTTATAAATTTGGTGGAACATAAAGAAGATGATAGTTATTTCATGCTTTATTTTGTTAAAATAAACATAATTATTAAATTACAAAACTAACCTTAAACATAAAATGCATATAATATATGATATAAGGTCATTCTTGACCATTACCACCCAATTTCTTTATTAATGGGCTATTTGAAACATAAATCCTCCAAATTATAAAGACAACAATAATTAAGCACTTAACAATCAGCACACAACATTTTACACTTATGCGATTAAGTCCTTTCTCACAATTCGACACACAGTCGATAAAATTTTCACACGAAACTTTCACACAGGCTCAATCATACATTATAAACATAAAAAATAATTTTAAAATATTTTTTTGACGTCATATTTATGGTCTCAAAACCACTATTTCGACTAGGGTCTAAACCGGCTATTACAGTATTGATAAACTTTAAACTCCTATTTAAAAGATGAGATTATCCCATTAAGTATCCAAAGTATTTATCAGACAAAAGTCTTCATAAATTAGTCTTTTAACTACTCCAAAACTTTCTCAAGAGATAAGGATAATGATAAGGATAAACATTGTCTTCACTTTAAACTTCTCAATATGACCAGTTAAAGAGCTGAAGAGTCGTAGCCAAAAACCAACGGTAGTTTTGTCAAATATGTCACTCTTTAATAGGCCAAAAAAATGTCAAACACCTATGGGGCCAAAATAGCCCACGACCTATGCAAAAAATTCGTAACACCCCCACTTGATTCGATTGTCAAATCTGAACATGTGATGTCACATTACATCGCCAAAGCAACTCAATCTACTATAACACAAATACATTTAATTCAATTATCAAAATAATTCATATTTATGCATTTATACAGTTATTGATTTCATTTCATCAATTTACATGGTTAAATGGGTTAATTTTAGAGTTAGTACTCGAATCAAACTCAAATGTCAAATTTTAAATTTACGTCTCGATATAGGGGTCTTCATGTCTCAAGATAAGCCATAAATTATTTTGAAATTTTAGCTCCGAAGTTATCATGTCTCATGATACTATATGTTGTGTCTTAAGACAATGTCCTTTATTTCTCGAAACTAGGTCTTGATATCAACCTCTCATGTTTTCCTATTTTTGCTTCGATGTTTGAATGTCTTGAAACAAGAGGTTCCTATCCCAAAACTGGAGTAGGGTAAAATCTGCATAGCTTCGATGTTATTTTATCTCGAGACAAAGGCCACTTATCTCGAGATTGATCTACTGTAATTCGTTGTAGTAGATTAAACCAGTTTCTATATTTAAGGAGCTTGTATGAAAGCAATTTAATTATGTTTTTACTTAGTTTTCATCTTTAGGTAATAAATAATAAAAAGTGTGATTTGAGCTATTTATATGATCTTAGAGCCAAAATAGGCCCAAAGAAAGGCTAACGTATTCGAAGAGTGTGCAGGACATCATTCAGAGGCATAAGAACATGAAATTGGCGCAATGTTGCAACACGGAGTGTCGATATTGCAACATAATGACCAGAGCAACAAAATGAGCAAACACCCTTCAGTTTTGCAATATAGCTAGAAGGTATCACGACACAACCTTGAAATCAAGCCTTAGCTCGAAACTGCCATCAGTGTCACAAAATAGATTAGAGGGTGTAGTGACACCTCCTTGACGAGGGGAATTTGTAATATCCCGATTTAGGGCCTAGTCAGAATAGTGGTATGAAGCCATAAATCTGAGGTATATGTATGAGTTTTTGAGGTTTATGCCATGTTTACATGTTAGTGTGAAAGTTTTATGAAGCAATTTTGTGGAATTGCGGTTTAATTGTCCAAAAGGACTAATTTTCAAAAATTGCAAAATGTGAGATTCTAGAAGTTATTTGTATGAAATAGCTTTAGAATATCAATTATAGGTCCTTAAAGAGCAATTTTCCCAATTTCTAATTTTTGGACAAAATTGAGCATGGATGAGTTAAAATAAAAAGTTTGTCAAAAATGGCATTTTGGTCATTTGGCAATTATATGATTAAAAAGGGAGAAAAGATGACAAAATTCATTCATCTTCTTCTCCAAGCTGCCGAAATTTGAAGGGAGCCATTGTTAAGTCTCTTCAACTTTTCAAGCTAGCTAGTAAGTATATTCTAGCTCTGTTTTTGATATTTTTCGTATTTTTGAAGTCCTAGTAACATGAGTAAGCTATTTTTAGCTATATGTTGAGCTAGAATGGGTGTCCAAAAATGTACCCATGTATGAAATGCATGTATTTTGATATTTTATGGAAGAATATGAAAGTTTGATGTAGTAGAAACATCTTTTGCTAAGTGATTTCCATGAAAAATGCATGTAGAGACTTGTTTGTGAAAGTCTTGAGTTTGGTCATACATATGTGATTTAGTGAGAATTGATGATTGATTTAGTTGAGTAAATGGTTCGGCTAAGTATGAAAGACTAGAAATTTGAATGAAAATCACTTTACGAGCCTTGGGGCAAAAGTATAAATATGAGAAAATTTAGGGTAAAATGCTAATTTTGCTAAAGTATGAGATAATGGTCAATTTAGTCAATATGTGTATTGAATGAGTTAATTTATCATTATAGATCAAGAAAGATGAAGCTTAAATTGAAACCGAGGCAAGAGTAAAGTGGTGGATTAAATTGCATGTCTCTATACTTTTGAGTGCCAAGGTAAGTTTATGCGTAATCAATGTGTTTATACTATACATTTTTAATGCTAGCTAGTGTGTAGCATGAATGAATGATTGAGAATGATTAAGAACCTATGTGGTTCAAGTGGAATGAATGTGGTAGATATCATAAATGAATGAATGAGTAAGTAGATATGTGGATGTGTAGTGATAATATTTGATGGTGGGCTAAGTGCGATACCACCTTAATACTTAACAACGATGAGCTGTGTGCGATACTATAGTTAAGTAAATTATTTAGTGGGCTATGTACGAAACCACTATGATTTCCTCTTGGTAGGCTATGTGCGATACTACCTTATTATCTAATTGTGGTGGGTTGAGTGCGAAACCATCGAGTAATTTAGCTTTGTGGATGTATTAGTGTGATAAAATGATGTGTTGTACTTTTGAGTAAATGTGGTATTGAGTGCAGGGGTGCATGTCGATGATTATGAGTATGTGCCTCATGATGTGTTAGAAATGTCGTAAGGAATAGAAAGAGTAAAACATAGTTGTGGATGTCAATTTATTTGGTAGTATAATGCTAATTGTTGTTTAGCTTATACTAGAATGCTTAACTTGTTTATGTGTAAACTTACTAAGCTCAAAGCTTACTCCTTTTCTTTTCCCTTGTCTTATAGAGCAAAATAGTTGAATTGAGATACATGAATCAATTGGAGGATCGCCCACACTATCAGCAAACTTCGGTACATTAGACTCAATGTTTTGTATATGGCATGTATAGAGGCTAGACAAGTTAGTGAATTTTATCGTAAATGGCTAAGATGTGTTAGCCTTTAGTTGGATAATCTATTTTGTATAATGCCATAGTTGTTGGCTATTTTATTATATGAAAAGATGTAGTTATCCATGTGAGATTGTACTTCAATATTAGTTGATTATAGATGGATTGGAAGAGTGCATGTTGTGTATGATTGAGGAGTGAAAAGAACTTGTCAAATAGCTTAGTTCTTGTTCATGTGGATAGACACACGGACATGTGTCTAGGCCATGTATGACACATGGCCAGTCCACGGGCGTGTGCCTTGGTCGTATCACTTTGGCAGAACTGAGTAGTGTAGGCCATGGGCTAGCCACAAGGACATATTCCTAGACTCAAGGCCGTGTGAAGTGGTCAGTGTTCACCACGGGTGGTTGGTACGGACGTGTGCTCTAGTCGTGGGGCATTGGCAGAATGCTTGAGTTTTGATGCATGGTTGGTGGACATGGGTGTGTGTGTCTACACATGGGCATGTAGTCCTTGTTTAGAAGGAGAAAATTTTAAGATATCGAAAAAGTTTCAATATTGTCTCGAAAGCCTCACGTGTATGAAGGAGGCCTCGTAAGTCGAGATTGAGGTTGTTGAGGTGACTTAAGAGAGTAGTCACGATGAGCCTAAGTGACGATCATGTGGTTTTAATACAATAACACCTCAGGCCCGATTTGAAAGGAATTATCGGTAAGGGGTGTTACATTTAGTGGTATCAGATCTATGGTTTATTTAGTTCTCGGACTACCATAGTGGGTGTAAGAGTCTAGCTATACATGCCATAAGTGTACAAGGATAGTGTGGTGGTTTCTGATGATTTTAAATTTCGTTTGATATAGTATATGGATTTCGATCCATCAATTACTGATGAAGTAGTTAGTAATGCGTTGGCTCCTGTGCAAGGGACCGCGCTTGTGCAAAGTGGACCTGAGACTAGGGGTCAAAAAGAAGAGGCTCGGGAAGCTTTTCTCCCGATGATGAGTATTTGATACTCAGAGTACATCTGAGCAAACCCTAATGCTCAACCTCCTCCACCTCCTCCTATACCTCAGCCAATTCTTGTGGCTCCTCAAGGTATTGATGTAGTGAGGATATCGAAACCCCGATGGATAAGATTAGGAAACACGGGGTTGAGGAGTTTAGAGCTAAGGTAGATGATGACCCTGAGAGAGCAGAGTTCTGGTTGGAGAACTCAATGAGAGTATTCGATGAACTTTCATGTACACCCAAAGAAAGCTTGAAGTGTGCCGTATCTTTGTTGAGGGACTCGGTATACTATTAGTGAGAAGACGTTGACATCAGTAGTCCCGAAAGAGTAGGTGACGTGGGATTTCTTTTTGGAAGAGTTCCGGAAGAAGTATATAAGCCAGAGATTGATTGATCCAAAAAGGAAGGAATTCCTTGAGTTGAAGCAAAGAGGAATGTCAGTAGCAGAATATGAGAGCAAGTTTATTAGGCTTAACAAATGTGGTTGTGGAGGCCCTGAGTAAGAAATCCTTGTGTGCTCTAAGAGTTATGAGCACGAGTTTAGCATTGTCTGATGATGGTGCTATTTTGGCAAAGCTGAGACCTAAGCCACTATTTGTTCAATAATTATGTGAGGCTCAGAGAAATGATAGTGAGATGCAAGCTATGAGAGTTAAGTGTGGATTAGGAAGTGATTCTGATTTTTGAGTGGGCTCGAATGATTGTTTATTGTACCATGATAGAATTTGTGTAACAAGAGATGAAGAGTTAATCCGAAAGGTTTTGCTTGAGGCACATAATGGTTATTTGTTTGTACACTTGGGCAGTACGAAAATGTACAACGACTTGAGAAAGTTTTATTGGTGGCTGGGTATGAAAAGAGACATTTCAGGGTTTGTGGCAAAAGTTTTGATTTGTCAACAGGTGGAAGCTGAGCATCAAGTATCTTCGGGATTGCTTCAGCCAATGATGGCACCCGAATGGAAATAGGATCGGGTTACCATGGATTTTGTGACGGGGTTCCCTTTGACTCCGAAAAAGAACGATGCTGTGTGAGTTGTTGTGGATAGATTGATGAAGTCGACTCATTTTATTCCAGTACATGTTGATTACTCACTGGATAAGATAGCCGGATTGATTGTGGCAGAGATAGTGAGATTACATGGTGTGCCTATGCCTATAATATTGAATAAAGATTCGAGATTTACTTTGATGTTTTGAAAAAAAGTTACAAGAAGCCATTGGTACGAGATTAAATTTCAGTATTGCGTTCCATCCGCAAACTGATGGTCAGTCTGAAAAATTGATTCAAATTCTCGAAGATATGCTTTGATGCTGTATGTTAGAATTTGAAGGTAGTTGGGAGAGATACCTACCTTTGGTTGAATTTGCCTATAACAATAGTTATTAGTTGAGTATATGGATGGCTCCGTATGAGGCCTTGTATGGTCATAAGTGTCGGACTCCATTGTATTGGACTGAGCTTAGTGAAAAGTGGATCCATGGGGTCGACCAAGTGAAAGTGATATGTGATGGTCTGAAAGCTACTTCGGACCGATAGAAGTCGTACGCGAATTTGAAAAGAAAAGAAATTGAGTTTAAGGTGGGTGACAAAGTGTTTTTGAAAGTGTCCCCGTGAAAGAAGATCATGAGATGCGACGAAAAGGGGAAATTGAGTTCAAGATTCATAGGACCGTATGAGATTACAGACAGAGTTGGGCCCGTAGCTTATCGGTTGGCTTTATCGGTAGAGTTGGAAAAGATATATAATGTGTTCCATGTGTCGATGTTGCGACGGTATCGCTCCAATCCTTCACATGTGATTCCTTTGACGGAAATTGAGATAAGACCGAATATGTTTTATGAAGAGGAGCCGATTAAGATCTTGGTTCGAAAAGTGAAAGAGGTGAGGAATAAGAACATAGCCCTAGTGAAAGTGTTGTGGCAAAAACATGGTGTGGAAGAGGTTACATGGGAACCGAAAGAAGCTAAGAGAGAGCAACATCCAAACCTCTTTACTGGTAAGATTTTCGAGGGCAAAAATCTCTAAAGAAGGGGAGAGTTGTAACATCTCGATTTAGGGTCTAGTCGGAATAGTGGTATGAGACCACAAATCTGAGGTACGTATATGAGTTTTTGAGTTTATGCCATGTTTACATGTTAGTGTGAAAGTTTCATGAAGCAATTTTGTGAAATTACGGTTGAATTGTCCAATAGGACTAATTTGCAAAAGTTGCAAAATGTGAGATTCTAGAGGTTATTTGTATGAAATAGCTTTAGAATATCAATTAGAGGTCCTTAAAGAGCAATTTTCCCAATTTCTAATTTTTGGACAAAATTGAGCATAGATGAGTTAAAATAGAAAGTTTGTCAAAAATGGCATTTTGGTCATTTGGCAATTAAATGATTAAAAAGGGAGAAAAGATGACAAAATTCATTCATCTTCTTCTTCAAGCTGCCGAAATTTGAAGAGAGCCATTGTTAAGTCTATTCAACTTTTCAAGCTAGCTAGTAAGTGTATTCTAGCTCCGTTTTTGATATTTTTCGTATTTTTGAAGTCCTAGTAACATGAGTAAGCTATTTTTAGCTATATGTTAAGCTAGGATGGATGTCCAAAAATGTACCCATGTATGACATGCATGTATTTTGATATTTTATGGAAGAATATGAAAGCTTGATGTAGTAGAAACATCTTTTGCTAAGTGATTTCCATGAAAAATGAATGTAGGGACTTGTTTGTGAAAGTCTTGAGTTTGGTCATACATATGTGATTTAGTGAGAATTGATGATTGATTTAGTTGAGTAAATGGTTTGGCTAAGCATGAAAGACTAGAAAGTTGAATGAAAATCACTTTACGAGCCTTGGGGTAAAAGTGTAAATATGAGAAAGTTTAGGGGTAAAATGGTAATTTTGCTAAAGTATGAGATAATGGTCAATTTAGTCAATATGTGTATTGAATGAGTTGATTTATCATTATAGATCAAGAAAGATGAAGCTCGGATTGAAACCGAGGCAAGAGCAATGTGGTGGACTAACTTGCACGTCTCTATACTCTTGAGTGCCGAGGTAAGTTTATGCGTAATCAATGCGTTTATACTATACATTCTTAATGCTAGCTAGTGTGTAGCATGAATGAATGATTGAGAATGATTAAGAACCTATGTGGTTCAAGTGGAATGAATGTGGTAGATATCATGAATGAATGAATGAGTAAGTAGATATGTGGATGTGTAGTGATAATATTTGATGTTGGGCTAAGGCTTAGTTTGGATGGGCGATGTGTTTACCTTCGGTGAGGTTAAAAACAACTGTGGTGGTGAGATTAGTTACTGTAGAGATGAGATTGGATACTGTAGCTGTGAGATTAGAAACAATGGTAGAATGTGTGTTTGGATTCAAACGCAGCTATAGGGTGAAGTGAAAATAAAAAAATGACTATTAATGACATCAGATTAGAATTGATATATAATAAAATTTTTTAAATTATTTTACTTATATAAAATTATTAAAATATGTGAATTTATAAATTCATTTAATAAAATATTAAAATATATCTTCTAATATTTTATTATAAATATTTTAATGAATTATATAATCAATTTAAATTATTTATTAGATAAAATAATAATTTTTTTGAATATTTATTATAATAAAGCATTTTTTTAAATTATAATAAATTATTTATTATAAATATTTATTAGATAAAGCATTTATGATAGCAGGTTTCCAAGGCTTTATTGATTTTTCCTGCTACCTACTTCTTTTCCACCCTTTCACTTCTATTTCACATTTTCATTTCTTTTTCGCCCTTTCAATTCTTTCTTCCTCCATTCTAGAATCGTGCCTGTAAATCTCCACCGCTTGACTGGACGTAATCCTAGAGTCCCCCAACAGTAATAACTTTCTCCTCTCCTTAGATAAAATGATAATTATTTTTATAGTTAATTTTAGAATTTGGTCGCCAAATCTGAAAAAAAAAAAGATTGAGAAAGAAATTAGTTTTTGTTTGTTAAAAATACCTCTGCTGCACCAGTATGGATATTTTTGTCTGTTAAAAATACCTCTACTGCACCAGTGAACTTACTGCTGCTGAAAACTCCAGTTGGCTTTTGGGATATTAGTGTGGTGAAAATTAATTTTGTTTGCACTGAAATGCTCAACCAAACATGTTGCCAGTGAGGTTGGTAGCCCAACTGCACCTCACTAGCGTTAAACGGTGAACCAAAGGAGGCCTAAGTGCGATACCACCTTAATACTTAACAACGATGGACTATGTGCGATACCATAGTTAAGTAAATTATTTAGTGGGCTATGTGCGAAACCACTATGATTTCCTCTTGGTAGGCTATGTGCGATACTACCTTATTATCTAATTGTGATGGATTGAGTGCGAAACCACCGAGTAATTTAGCTTTGTGGATGTATTAGTGTGATAAAATGATGTGTTGTACTTTTGAGCAAATTTGGTATTGAGTGCAGGGGTGCATGTCGATGATTATGAGTATGTGACTCATGTTGTGTTGGAAATGTGGTAAGGAATAGAAAGAGTAAGCATAGTTGTGGATGTCAATTTATTTGGTAATATAATGCTAATTGTTGTTTAGCTTATACTAGAATGCTTAAATTGTTTATGTGTAAACTTACTAAGCTCAAAGCTTACTCCTTTTCTTTTCCCTTGTCTTATAGAGCAAAAGAGTTGAATTGAGATACGTGAATCAATTGGAGGATCGCCCACACTATCAGCAAACTCCGGTACATTAGACTCAATATTTTGTATATGGCATGTATAGAGGCTAGACAAGTTAGTGAATTTTGTTGTAAATGGCTAAGATGTGTTGGCCTTTAGATGGATAATCTATTTTGTATAAGGCCATAGTTGTTGGCTATTTTATTATATGAAAAGATGTAGTTATCCATGTGAGATTGTACTTCAATATGAGTTGATTATAGATGGATTGGAAGAGTGCATGTTGTGTATGATTGAGGGGTGAAAAGAACTTGGCAAATAACTTAGTTCTTGTTCATGCGAATAGATACATGGGCATGTGTCTAGGCCATGTGTGGCACACGACCAGTCCACGGGCGTGTGCCTTGGCCGTGTCACTTTTGAAGAATTAAGTAGTGTAGGCCATGGGCTAGCCACACGGACGTGTGCCTAGAATCAAGGCCGTGTGAAGTGGTCAGTGTTCACCACGGGTGGTGGGCACGGACGTGTGCTCTAGCCGTGGGACATTGGCAGATTGCTTTAGTTTTCATGCACGGTTGGTGGACATGGGTGTGTGTGTCTACACACGGGCGTGTAGTCCCTGTTTAGATGGAGAAAATTTTAAGATATCGAAAAAGTTCCGATATAGTCTCAAAAGCCTCGTGTGTATGAGTGAGGCCTCGTAAGTCAAGATTGAGGTTGTTGAGGTGACTTAAGAGAGTAGTCACGATGAGCCAAAGTGACGATCATGTGGTTTTATTACAGTAACGCCTCAGGCTCGGTTCCGACGGGAATTACGGGTAAGGGGTGTTACCGAATTAATGAGCCAAGGGCATTTTGGTATGCACATTTTGGTTTGCACAACAAATTTTAATGCAAAAAGGTCAGCCGAATTAGGTCAATGGAAAACAACCAACCATAATCCTATAAATAGACATCTCTGAACACTTCATAATCAGTTTTTATTCAAGTTTTAGTTTACTACATTTAGTTTTAATTTTTAGTTTTCCTTAGTTTATTTTGTACTTAGGTTTCTTTTATTGTTGCAATTTACTTTCTCTCTATTTCATTCTTCGGAGAATCTAATTTGGGTATTCATCAACTTGTTGTGGATTGTGTTCGCACGCTTATCAATATATATCAGCATTGTAACAACCATTTTTTCAATGGTGTCGGAAACAGTAGTTTCGGGACCACCATTCCAACAAGTGAGTCCGTAAATATTATTATTTAATATTTATGAGTCAAATATTATGATATAGTGAATTTTTATATGATAATTTTTATTAATTGGATAATTAGTTAGTACAAGTGGTTCGGCCCTAAAATCAAGTGGTTTTGAAAAATGAGGTATTGGGATCTCGTTTTCATAAACCGAGTCCGTAAATATTTATAGAATTTTTATATAGGTGTATTAAATTTTGGTCCAAAAATTTTAGTGATTAAATAGTTAATTAAAAAAAGGACTAAATTGTAAAAATTGTAAAAGTTAATCAGTATTGAATTATATTAGTTAAATAGGGAAAATGGTAAAATTGAATAGATTTATATGGAAATTATTCCATATTGAATTATGGTGGACGGTTGGATAGGGTTACTAATAATCATTCAACAAATTTTCCTATAAAAGAGCTTAGACTATATTTTACACAGCGTAACATTAACGGTAGACATTCTGTTAATTATAATTACAATATAACAATATTTCACGTTAAGACTTTTTATTCATTAAATCTATTTTTGATTATAATTAAATTATAATTATTTTAACAATGATAATATAAAAATTGCAATTATTATCATAAGATTTTACTTCAACAATTTTTAACTATTAAATTATAATTATTATCATAATATTTTAGGTTAATATTTTAATTATTAAATCTAAATTGAGTAATAATTAAGTTATAATTATTTAAACAATGATAATGATAAGTTAATTATTTTAAGATGTCAATTTAATAATATAATAAAAAATTATTCTCGGTCGATCCAAATTTTGATCCAAATTCATTCTTTTTATATATATTATAAATAGATTATATATATTAAATTATTTAAAAAAACTTGTGCACCTAATATATTAGATTTTTATTCTTAACATATATTCACCTAATAAAAACTAGTTTTTATAAATTTAAACAATTACACATATACATACTAACCATTATTAAGTAAATATTGGGAGCCTTTGTTAATTCGGTTTAATCAATTTGCAAAAATTTGAAACCAGCTCAAATACTGATCGAGAAAGCCGAAAAGGATGAAAGCTTTGAAGAAACGAAAACCCTACAACTCAACCAAATTCTATCATAATACAAATTCATTTCATCAAATTTCAAATCTATCGAAAGAAAAATATATCAAAGATAAATTAGCAAACTTGGAATACAAAGAACAAAAAAGCTATTAAATTTTGCTTGTTTGCGTGACCTTTTTTTTGTTTTTAACTTTTGTTGTATACACATATAAGAAATTAAAAATTGGATTTTTGTTCATGAAATCGTATTGGAACATAATAATATTATAAATACATATAGATCTCTCTCTCACACCTTAAACATGTTTCACTCTGCTTAATCAAACTTCCCTTCAACCCCACCATTGATGCACAGCGACACCTTCATCCCTTAACTTCCCATACAAAGCCAAGCATTCCCAGTAAGCCCTTCTGCTCATGTTCTTTCTTCCACCAAGTCCTTTAGGTTTGCATTCCAAGAACAGCTCATCAACCAATCTAATAGCCTTGCTCTTCACCATATCTTCAACCACTTCAGCCTCAGCCTTCATCACTACATACTCTTCCTCCTTCACGTTCTTCCTCAGCCAACCCGACATCCCAGTCTCCGCCGCAGTGTGCGGCACCTCTTTCTTGGTAGAGTCCTTGGTCAGTGTCTCGATCTTGTACATCTCGAACTTCAGATTCCTTGTGGGATAGTTCTTGACAAACCAGGTGGTGGCACTGCCGCCATCTTTCTTAGGCAAGCCTACATCAATGAAAACCCGACGAGGGTAGCTTTCGAGTGAGTCCCCCAATAGATCTGGCAAATATTTCGTTCGTTTAAGGTAAGTTCTGGACGTCCCTGAGGATGCTCTTGGTGGTTCAAGAAGAACGTCTTCCAATTTATTCAATGCTGCCCGTTTCGCTTCTGATGTATTATACCCCAAAAGCCGCCTTTTGGAGCTTGGGATCGGTCGAGCATTCTCAACCTTTTTCATCACAAAAAGGTTGGAATTGAATTTCCTGAAGTAAACAATCTTGTAATTAGACGGCTTGTTGAATGAAAGCGATGAGTCCAGCTGCTGAACAGCAACAATACCGCCAACTTTGAGACTCCGGTCGATGAATTCGAGGGCGGATTGAATGTTTTCAGTGAAGATGAAATCGAAGGACTCGTCAGGGATTAGCATTAGTCGATCAAAGTCATTTGTAGAACTGAATTCCATATCAGTTTTGGTTAGGAAGGAATTTCCCTGAATGGATTCTTCATCATAGTTATCGCTTAACAATAGTCCTTTTTTTCCCGGTTTCAGAATACCTTCATTGTTCAAATCATTGTACAGCAATAGCAGTGATTCCAGATTAATGGGATCAGCGGCCTCAAGGACAACTTCAGGCTTGATTGTATAAACAGGCAGAGCGGGTTCGTCGTTGACGATAAATCTTATTCCCGACCAAGGAAGCAAAAATAAGGTCAAAGCCAAAACCGTCAAGAACCGAGCAAGAAGCTTAAAAACCCTAGAGCGAGGAACTTTGACGATCAATCGTGCACCAGACTGCAAATTAATGCCATTTTTCAAGGCTTTATGCTTGTTTTTATGGAATTTGTTTAGAAGTCCATAAATAATATGGACAGCCATTGATCCAATTGATCGATTAAAACACAAACAAAAAAGGGCTTACAAATCCAATCACAAAAATTCAGAAAACAAAGGTGATCAAAGAGAAGGTATATTGTACGAGAAGAAAAATAGAAAACTTTTCCGGAAAAGAAAATCGAGATAGCATATTAAAGTAAAACAAGGAAGAGATTATAACAGGCGAGAAAGAGAGGAACGAAGAAGGCAAAACTTAGCGAGTGCAAAATCGAGCGGCAGTGTGATTTCCACCCACGAGAGCCACACGATTACTTTGCAACCTCGACCAAAGTAACAACAATTCCTTCATACGCTTAACCTCCATTGTTTTACCCATTATTCCCCAGTGTTGGATTTCATACATCAACCTCCAAATGATTCTTAACGAAACATCGCTAAAACACCAGCTAGAGAGAGAGAGAGAAAGAGATCTTCTGTTGTGTTCTTCTATCTTCTACTTCTACTTCTCTTTTCCCCCTTTGTTGTTTTCTTTGTGCTCTCTGATTTGGTTGGAAATCAAAGAGGAATTTTAAGGGAAGAGATGTGAAGGCTTTCGTTGCTGTTTTGGAAATGGCCTAAAAGTGGTTGGTTTCGCGACAAATATGTTAAGCCATTGCACCGCTTCTCCTTTCAAACCGCTAAGCCTTTTACTTTCTTACAACCTATGTTTGCAGATGCACTGCCTATCCTGTTCCGTTGCTTCGTATTTAAAAAAAAAAAAAAAAAAAAAAAAAAAAACTATTATATAAACATATTTTAAAATTTATTTAAAACATATATAATATTTTATTATGGGATAAATCCTAAAATACAAATAAATTTTGATTCAATGAGTAATGTTATACATAAATTTTGATTTTGTGCGTTTTATAAATGACATTTTAATTTGATTCGGTTTTCCTAAACAACTAATATCATTTCGTATAAGCATCATTTTACATTTACATATTATATATACAAATAATTATACTTATCTAATATAAAATAAATTGATTATTCATTTATTTAAATATGTACGATTGAATTAAAATTAAAGTTTTATATATATGTTTGAACCACATTTAAAGTTTAATGTGCATAATTGCACAAAATCAAAGTTTACGAATCAAATTACGCCTTTGGATTGAAGTTGATGATGTATATTTTTTGTATTTATCTCTTCATTTTTTAACTTTAGAAGTTTTAAATTATTTATTATAGGCCTATTGCTAAATTTAGCTCTCAACGTTTACATTTTTCTTCAATTTGGCTATTATTATTTTTAGCTAAATTTGAACCTTAACATTTTAAAAGTAATCAAATTTGACTAGTGACCTTTCAAAAAGGGTCGAATTGTTGTTTTTTGAACAGGGATATTGACTAAAATATTAAAATTTTAGACATAACAATCCACGTGTGCTTCATGTTTTTTTTTCTTTTTATAATTTTAATTTTTATAAATTTTAAATTATTTGTTCACGTGACATATAAGACAAATAGTGTTATTTCAACATGAAGTATATGTTGATTGTCACACAGGTTGCCATGCCAACATTGTTAAAAGCAAGCTATTTGACTCTTTTTGAAAGGTTAATGGTCAAATTTAGATAATAAAAAAAGAATAAGGGTAAAATTGACAAAAGCTATGCCAAGATCCTAAATCGAGAGTTGTTAATATTTATTTATAATAGTTATAATTAATGTTTAATTATGTTTAGTTGAAATTATTTGTATTTATTTCCAAGTCTTTCATGTTTTTTTTAATTTAATGATGATGTGTTATGCTATTATTTATTAATGGTGCATAAGACTTATGCATCGACCTTGCATCAAATATTATTCCTTTTATCTCTTTTTTTGAAAAAAAAAACATTGTCATTAATAGGAACCATGAACACATAGTACAAACTATAACATCCTTAAAACCGTTATGTTATTATTATTATTATTTGAAAGTAGTATTAAGTGAAAATCGTGCATAATGAATTTCTCGATAAAGTAAAATGAGAAATATAAATGATAAAAGAGAAGGTTGGTGGATGCCAAAGAAAGTTGAATTAAGAAGTATGTCGTGATATATTAATTTATGGCGGAGACTAAATTGAAAAGATGTGAAAAGCTTTGTGACTCAAGTGCAAATATTCAAAATTTTTGGGGGAAAGGCATAAATACAAAAAAGTTGAAAGACAAATAGTAAAAATGTCCCAAGGGTAGAAAAGACTAAACAGTAAAATAAATTGGTGAATAAGAATCAAATCGAATAAGAGGAGAAATTAGAGGGACTAAACTATAATTTTCTAAAAGAGGAAAATGGCCTAAAATTGAATATTAAAAAATTTTAAGGCCAAAATGGTCATTTCCCAATCAAAATAATTATCATATTAATAATTAAGGAAGAAAAGTGTTGAAAGATCATTGTTTTGATTATTTTAATATTTTATTATTAAATTATTTTAAATTGTTTTATTAATTAAATAGTTGGATATTTAGATAGAAAGATGTACAATTTTCCATCACCTTTCTTTCATTCTCACGCAAGAATCCTTTGCATTTAATTGAAGTTTTCATTCTTTTACAATTTAGTCCTTTTCCACCATAATCATCAAATTTAAGTTAGAAACCGCCAAATTTCCATAGAAATCCTTAGTGAAACCAAGAATACAACATCATAGCAAGGTAATTTTTAAGTGAGGAAGATGTATGTTCATGTTGGAGGAGAGAAAAAAAATCAAACTAAGGTTTGATATCAAGAGAACAATGTATGATTATTAAGGTTTAATAAAGTTTTCAAGTTTAATCTTGTTAAAAAGGTATAGAAATGATGTTAACGTAAAGATTTTTCATAGAAAGTTTTATGTTCTTGAAATGATATTAAAGAGAGAGATAAAGGAAGTGATTCAAGTGGAAAAGAAAAGAGAAAAAAAAGATTAAATGTTGAAGAGAGGTAAGTACCCTTGAATTCTCTTATTAACTAAAGATTAAATGTGAACTTTGTGAAAGTTGTGGTAAATTAGTAAAATAAAGTGTAAAATAATTTGACATATGAAATAGAATGGTTTAAAAGAAAGCTTATTGAAGTGACATATGGTAATGAAAATAGATATAAAGTGATGTTGAAGTGAGATTATAGTAAATATTGTATGTTCATGATGCTAAGGACTAAATCGTGAACTTGGTGATTATATTGAAATAAGAAAAGTGAAGAGCATATAAACTAGACACGTGGAATAAGATATTATGATGAATTAATGGATTGAAGTGGTATGTGCTGGTGAATATTGAATTACGTGTTAATGTAACCTCTCCAACCCGGCCTAAACGTTATGACCAGATCCTGAAGGTTACATAGACCAAATAGATGGCCAAGCTAAATCGTCAGATTTCAAAACATACTTTAAAATTATTAGCTTGTCTTCTCTGGAAAAGTAAAATCGAGCAATTCACTTAGTTTTATAAAAATTTATTAGTTTCAAAAGCTTATTGAATTCAATGTTTAATTTGCGAAGTTTAATTATTTTGAAAAACCATGTTGATTTCTAATTTTATTTACTTTCCAAAACTCATTTCCAATATTGCAGTGGAAAAATGGTCATTATAGTTTAATGGTTAAAACTATGTTTCATGCATAAATCTAATTATTAAATTTAACCAGTAAAGTTCTGATGTCATGCAAACCAAAATAAACCAAATCCAAACCCATGTCATGGCCCAAATAAAATTATTACAATTAAAAATATATAAATAAAGTTAAAATACTTTTCATTGAAAATATCTGATATGGTCATTCGATTGTTGAATCCGAATTCTAACCTCACTAGTTATTTGTATGAAAGTAAATTAAGAGGGTGAGCTTACAAAGTTTAATGTGAGTCATAACTCAGGAGATCAAAATCAATAAATAAGATATAACATTCAAGACAACCGATATTCAAAATTTCATAATAATACAAAATCACAAATTTCAGTGAATAAATGCATGTTCATGTATGGCAATGCAATATTTAGAATTTAGAAAGATTTCTACCCAACATCCGCTACAGACCACAGTAAGAGGTCCCCAGAATCATCCATCCCTACACACAACATTATGGACAAGCCACTAGTAATTTTACATAAACTGCCAGAATTATGTGGATAAACCACCAGATATTCAGATATACTACCATAACTTCCTCCTTTCATATTCGTCCCAACCTTATGCAATGTGATATGGCATATCAGAATAGAATTAGTATAGTAGGCATGTTTTGACATGCGATCAGTTTTAACAGAAACAATAGGCATGCTTTTTCATACATTCAGTATGACAATAACAGTAATAATGTATTTCATGAGTGCAAAATAACAATAATAGATTTATGCCAGAGACTCATAAAACATGTGAGTTAGAACAAATCATATAGTAATAGCATACACAATTTTCAGTCATCACAGAAGTCATAGTTAGGGACTTACGTTCGACCCACTTTGGAAATCGTATTGGCACATTTAGCCATCACTTCTTTCTATTCGAAGCCGCTTTCAATTGGTCTTGAATCAGTTTAACTTTACCCTCAGTTTCCTAAACTAGTTTTGAACCCAGAATCTTCCTTTCGCCCAATTCAGTCTAACACAAAGTGTTCAACATTTATGACCATACAAAGCCTCGAAAGGTGCCATCTGTATGCTCGACTAAAAATTGTTATTATACATGAACTCGACCAAAGATAAGTGCTCCTCCTAACTACCTATGAAATCCATAACACAACTCCTCAGCATATCCTCCAAAAGTTGAATAGTTTTCTTTAATTATCCATCAGTTTGCAGATGGTATGCTGTACTGATGTCCAATCGAGTATCAAGTGCCTCATGTAACTTCTTCCAAAATCTAGATGTAAAATGGGGATCCCAAGAAGAAATAGTCGATACAGGCACCCCATGTAGTCTCACAATCTCATAGATTGATAAACCGTAATATGAATATATTTTAATCCCACAGTTAGCATACTTTTGGATGATTTTTCCCTTTAATTATGGAAATAGGTGCTCCTAATCCTTTGTTTTCATGTTTTATACTCAGGAGAGCACCGGATGATGAAAAGAACAAGAAACAGGCCAAAAACAGAGAAAATGGGCCAAAACACAAAATCCACATGGCCTGGGCCCAATACCACACGGCCATGCCTCTTAAGAAGAACCGAACACGGCCTGGACCCCAAAACACATGGCCATGCCTTCTCAAAGGTTCGACCACGACTTGAAATCAAATTACACTGGCATGTCCCTGCCGCAGAAAAGAAGAGTTTCATTCGGATTAGGATAATTAGAGGCCAAGAAAAACATTCCAAAAGCCTATATAAAGACCCTAGAGGCCAACCTTTAGGAGGCGGTTCAGCTAGGCTAAAGAGCCAAGCCAGAGGGGCCAGAATTGTGGGATTCACTCGAAGAAAGCCAGTTGATTCATCTCAAGAAGCCAAGATCATACTCAAGATAGAGGAACTCTCCTTCAATTCCTTCAGGGGGTTTTAGGGTTTTCTTTATGTTTTGTTTTATATTTTCTTCTGAGATGCTTTCTTTTACTATTATGAACTAAACCCTTTAGATACCTGAGGGGTATGAAACCTAAGATAAATCTTGTTATTGTTATCTGAGTTGTATGATAAATACTTGATTTGTTCTTAACTATGCTTTCTTAATTATTGTTTTGGTATTTTCGGGATATTGATTCAAATATTTATGCTCTTAGGCATTGGAGGAATAGACCCTATGTAAGAATAGATCTAGCATAGTTAAGCGGAGTTGATTGTAACCCTAGAGATAGGATGAAAAAAATCTGCCGGATTAGGGTCAAACCTAATATGGGAGTCCATAGGTCGAGTTAATGCAATTCTAGGGGTTTTAATTAGAAAGAGATTTCAATTAATCAACCTAAGGTTAGACGTTAGTAGCCTCGAGAGAGGTATTAATATAAATTAGAGAATCCTACGGATCAAGTTAAATGGATAAATTGCTTGGTTCAAAGTTAGATAACAAGTGAAGTCTAGGTGGATTCTTCCTGGGCATTGTCTAAATCAATCGATTTTCTCTGAAGTTTTTTTTTCTCAATTTCTTCTTTTTGTCTTCGTTTCTTTAGCTTAGTAGCTAGTTAATTTTAGATTAGATAAAAATTCCCTTAATTCTTAGGCTAAATAATAAAAAAAGTTAGTATTAGTACTTTTGGTTCCTTTGGGTTCGACAATCCGGCCTTGCCACTGAACTATACTACTGTTCGATAGGTGCGCTTTCCTCCATCGTTGTCTTAGTTAGTTTCCAGGTTCGATCATTCTTTTTATAAAATTTTAAGACTCTGACACGATCAAGTTTTTGGCGCCGTTACCGGGGAACTGAAATATTAAGAACACTCAATTTTTATTACTTTAGCCATATTTTTATTTTTTATTTTTGCAATTAAACTTTATTTTTACTTTTCTAAATTTTATTTTTCTTTTTCTTTTTCTATTTCTCTTTCCATAGCAGGTACCTCTAGTTTATGACTAGAAGGAACCTGACAGGACCACTGTTTTACGACAATGATATTGAAGAACCGTACACAAAAATCCTAGAGAAGTAAGGCGAGACTTAAATTACATACAAGAAGAGCAAGAGGACGAAACTAATACCACCGAAGGGATGGATGAGAATAATCTGCTACCTCAAGAGGTGGCTGATCATCATGCTCCTCGAACTATGTATGATTATGCTAAACTTATTTTAACAGGAGCCGAATCAAGTATTGTTGGCTGCTATAGCCGCTAATAATTTTGAATTGAAACCTAACGCTATACAAATGATTCAATAGTTTGTTCAATTTGATGGTTTGCAGGATGAAAACCCAAATACTCATTTAGCAAATTTTCTAGAATTCTGTGATACCTTCAAAATAAATGGCGTTTCTGATGATGCCATTTGTCTTCTGTTGTTTCCCTTTTCATTAAGAAATAAAGCCAAACAGTTGTTGCATTCTCTTCCACGAGGATCAATCACTACATGGGATCAAATGATCAAAATTTTTATTAAAATATTTTTCGTCGGCCAAAACGGCCAAATTAAGGAATGATATCTCTTCTTTTGTGCAGATGGATTTAGAAACATTATACGATTAATGGGAGATGTAACATCCTAAATTTTTGGGCCTATGCGTTTAATGGGTGAATACGTGGAATGAGTTAATTTAAGTGTTAGGGGCCCTAAATTTTAAGTTTTAAGAGCCCAAATCTTCTAATTTAAGTTAGTTAAATTTGGCATTAGGGATTAGGGAAGTGGACAAGCACAAGGCTATTTTTTGGGAATTTTATTATATTTATTCTATGTGGATAATAAGCATATAAAGGCTATTATTTAGGATTTAGTCTTTAAAGATAATAAGCAGATAAAGACTATTTTTGAGGAGATAATAGATTAAGATAAGGGAAAAGGGATAGGAGATATCATGTGTGGCGGTGTTGGTGAAAATCAATCTCGCTAAAGGGAGGAATCGGTTTTCTATATAAAGAGGGTGTGTTAGAAATTTTGGAAGCCTTTATTTTATTTTATTTTCTCATCTCTTCCTCTCAAAAGCCAAAACCACCATTTTCTTCACCCTTTCTTCCTCTCTAAAATTTCTGGTTGGTCAATCTTTTAACCTCTATTGTTATTTTTCTTCTAATCCCTAAAAGCGAAATCACATCTCTATTATTCTATTCTTCTCCTTAATATTCATTGGCCAAATCTCTCTTAGCCATCTCTTCAATTCTTAAATCTTCTAAAATCAAAATCTTAGATCTCACCTCCGAAGTTGCGAATTTCTTCAATAAAATGCCTTGTGCGAATCAAGAAAACAATAGGTATGTGTCGATTTTGAGTTTCCAATATTTCTCGGCTTTTCAAAGTCCCTAGTCGAATGGCTATTTAGTAACTAATCAAGGGTTTTTCTTATTTTCGGCATTTCGGGATCTGAAGAGGAGTCCAACGCTTAGATCTCTAAGTCAAAGATCAGTAACACTCAAGTCGTGTTATTTTCGAGATTTCAAGGAGAGGCCCTATTTTCACATCTTTTCGGCTTTTTGAGCAAAGTTGTAGATCGGGATAATAAGGATATCGACTAAGAATATTGGATTTTGCGATATCAGGTGTGTAATTCTCCACACCATCTAGATCTGTTTGATTAATATATGATTATAAGTCTTATATGTTTTGATATATGCCGAAATTCCGGTATAATGATGGAAACCCAAAGAGGGTAAAGGCAAATCACCAGGTTAGTGAATGTTTTGATTAAATGATATAAGAATATTGATTTTATGTGATTGCATGGGTTGGGTTTGATGAAAGGAGGAAGTTATATGTTGTAGCGGTTTTCACCGTGATCTGTTGTAGCGATTTTTACCGTGATCTGTCGTAGCGGCTTTTGCCATGATCTGTTGTAGTGGCTACGGCCATGATCTGATGATGAGGAGCACGACTGCCATCAAGGCGTGTAGTGGTGTGGATTGATTGTAGAAATCCCCAATGGTGTGAATGGCTGGTAGGGGGCGTGTAGCGGATGGAAACCTAGGATTTGGGTTGGGCTTGCATATTATTTTTATTATGTATATTAATTCTGATTATTTTAGTTTTATGGGGCTAAGGCCCAAATCTAATGGTGCATGAGGGTTGCACACTGAGTCTCACTACTCAACCAATTAATTAACATTTCAGGGAACATTTAATGCATCGGACCGTGTTGGAGAGGAGCGCAAGGTGGCCATGCAAAAGAACATTTGGATTCAGCAAAAGACTTTATTTTATTATTTTATATTCTTATTTAATGGATTTTAAATCTCGTTGTAATAAGGCCATGGGCCACCAGTTTATATTTTGTTTTATTACGGGCTTTTATTACTTTTAGTTATTTAAATTTTATTTTTAATTGAACTAAGGCATGTATTTAAGTTTGGGTTTTAATTCATAAAGGCATATTTTATTTAAAACTATAAATTATAAATTTTTCCGAATAAAAGGTTAAACTTTACCAAAATATTTTTCCAAAAATGCGACATGTTTTATTAAATCTTCTTAGTGACATGCCAGATCCGGTCGTGGTGTTTGGGCCGGGTTTGGGGTGTTACAGGAGAGATACAAAGATTTGTTGAGAAGATGCCCACACCATGGTTTACCTTTGTGGTTATAGGTCCAAACTTTTTACAACGGTGTGAACCCCTCAACCCAGCAGTTAATTGACTCAGCAGTCGGTGGAACCCTGAATAACAAAACTCCTAAAGCGGCTTATGAATTCATAGAGGAGATGTCACTGAACAACTACCAGTGGCAAGTTACAAGGACAAAGCCAACTAAAACAGCTGGAGTTTTCAACCTCGACACAGTCACCATGCTATCAAATCAGGTAGAGATGATGAATAAAAAGATTGATGGTTTGTGTGGTTCTTTGTAGGTACATCCAGATATGCAATGTGACTCAAATCGAGGAGGTGTGGCGAATCCTGAGTACCCACCCTACAATTCGGGCATGGAAAGTGAACAAATAAATTATACAGGTAACAATTTTAGACCTCAAAATAACCTTTATAGTAATACTTATAATCCAAGATGGAGGAACCACCCTAATTTCTCATGGGGTGGTCAAGTTAATCAGAGACAACAACCCCCTCCAAATTTCCAACAACAGCCCTACCCATAGGAAAAGAAGCCGAACCTTGAAGAGATGCTGACAAAATTTATAGCGGTGTCTAAAACTCGTTTCCAAAACACCGAAACAACACTTAAAAATTAACAAGAATCGATTAAAGGAATCAAGAAGTAGTTAGGGAAACTCGCTAAACTGATCTCCGAACGACCATAAGGTAGCTTACCGAGTAACACTGAGACTAACCCAAAAGAGTAACTTCAAGCCATAACCGCTCAGAATAGTGAAGGGTTAGTAGATTCTGAATCTGAGCCAAGGCAAAAACCTATGGTAAGTGAAGGTAAGGTTGAGGTAAGCCAAGAAAAGCCAAAACTGGTAATTAAAGAATACCAACCTCGTATACCATATCCTGATGCGATGAAGAAATACAATTCAGATGAATAGTTCGGTAAGTTTCTTAAACTTTTAAAGAAATTACATCTTAACTTACCATTTCTTGAAGCTCTTTTGTAGATGCCAGATTCAAGGAAATTTTTAAAAGATCTTTTGACAAATAAATGGAAGTTAGACGAGGAATCACATGTGGAACTAAATGCAGTATGCCCCTAAAAGACCTAAGGAGTTTTACAATTTTCCTGTTTAATTGGTAGTTTATCTGTAGATAATGCTTTAGCTGATTTAGGGGCAAGCATCAATGTTATGCCTTCTAAAATGTTTAAACAACTAGGTCTAGGGAAACCCAAGAAAACTAGGATGAGCATTGAACTAGCTAATAAGACTATTCGAATTCATAGGGGTATAATTGAAGATGTACTAGTTAAAGTGGATAAATTTATATTCCCAGTAGACTTTGTTGTTTTAGATATGGATGAAGACAATAATATCCCCTTAATTCTAGGAAGACCCTTTTTAGCAATTTCTAGATCTAAAATTGATGTTAGTACAGGTGAGCTCATACTTCGTGCAGGTGACGAATCAATCAGTCTTCAAGCTCTCGACTTAGCTAGGACATCGAGTGATAAAGTTGAGAATGTAAATTCCATTGACAATCATTCGATTAAACTTTTTTCAGGAAGCACCACGGAACTATACCATTGAGCCTGATCCCATAGCTCGTACCAACAAAGAAATATCTCATGTGGAACGACGGCTTCAGATCGATGACCTAGATGAATGGAAGACACATTTCAAGGAGAAACTAGGAATACACGAAGTGAAATCGAAGGAACCCCCAGAAGAACTTAAAGGAACATCAAATCACTTTAAAATAGGAGATCAGGTACTATTAGATAAAATAGACCCGCAAATCGCCACATCAAACCTGAATTCAAACAAAGAAATCTTTTTTAAAGTAATCAATGTTTTCCCTTACAGAATAGTCGAGGTAAGTAATTCTACATTTGGTATTTTTAAAATAAACTCCACTCGAATCAAATTATATGATGATAGCATGAAAAATGATTTTTCACTCCTTAAACCACCGTGAAGGTACGAATGAGAGGTAAGTCCAACTTAAGACTTTAAACGAGCACTTCTCGGGAGGCAACCCAAGCACTAAACCCATTTATTTTTATTCTCTTTCTTTTAGCACCTAACTACAAGCTAACAAAGTTAATTAAGCACAGAAGTCTGCACCACATGGCCTTACACACGGCCGTGGCCATGGCCGTGTGGATACTATGGACTTTAATACTGGCATTGCAGAGATAGTATGAGAAAGGACGAAAAAATATTTTCAAGTCACGGGCTCCAACCAAACACCACGGCCGTGCGATGCGGCCGTGGCCAACACTGTTGAACCAACACGGGTGTGGAAACCTAATTACTAGGTGTGAGAGACGATTGAACCACCTGCACGGCCATGCAATTTGGCCGTGGGACACAACATGCCCATGAGACACGAGCGTGGGGATGTACCAGAGCTGAAAATTTCTATTTAAAACACCCCTCTCCCCTTCTCACCCACTCCCCATTCACTCTTCACTCCCTTCCATTTTCATTTTCCTCCTCCTTCACTCTCTAAAGTCTTGATCTACGCTTCAACAATGTCAAACCTGTGCGAGACCGATCTACATAAGTTCATGTCGGCCATTTCATCCACTAGACAAGCCAAGGGTCTTTAAGGCCATTTAGCTTTTATTTTTCTTTTCTCATCTCTTTTATTTTCCTTCTCTTTGACTTTCTTATGCTTAATTTAATTTATTTCATTTTAGTTTCTTGGTTTTAGGTTTTAAAGGCTACTAGGGAATCACACACCACAGGCCTTAGAAATCACACCCACCTCGCGAACCATTTAACAACACAGACCTTTCGTTCCAATAATCGGCTCTTTTAGTTTTATTTCCCTTTCTACACTCTTTTTTTCTATTTGTCGTTTCTTTAAATATACAATTAGTATATTTTTAATTATTATTACTATTTCCTGGCTAATTCTTCACGAGTTACCCAATTTCTTCATCTAGCGCAGAGATTGTCAGCGGCCACCACACCACGACCACTGCCAACTCGAGGATCTCATCCAAAATTTAGTAAGTTCACTTCTCTCCCTATCTTATGATTTTATTAGTATATGATTATTATCTATCTTTGTACATTGAGGGCAATGTACATCTTAAGTGTGGGGGGTGAAAGTTTATTAGAAAAAAATGCCTAACTTTTTGCATTATTCTCAAATCCCTGAATGATATATTGTCTTAAAGTAATTTTCTCATATCACCAATTAGAATGAAATTCCTGTTGATTAATGATTTTTATTGATATGTTTTAGATTAAGTCATTGATAATTGTGCAATGATGATTTAAACTTTAAGATACTAGAGAATCAAGTATGATGAGTCTATTTTCAATAAAAAAATTAAAATGTTGTTAGGTTATCTACCTGAATCTAATTGTTACCTTGAAGTTTGAAATTTACAAGGTTGTCATCAAAAACCCATAATTTTTGTGAGATTTTGAGCCTTTTAGAGCATACAATCTTTTTGTGTGCTCTCTTTATTGATTATGAGTGTGTCAACATTGATTTGTTATTCTAGAACTTGCTTCGATTATACATGTCAAGACCACACCTTTGAGTTGATATACTGAGATGATAAAGGCACTTAGGATTTAACCCACTTACTCCACTAAAAGTCTACCTTCACAATTAACCCCTAGTGAACCCCTTTAATCCTAACAACCCTTTTTATTAATTCACCCACTAATATTAACCCAAAACCCATCATGTATCACCATTCCTTTTGACTACCCTTCTATCGAGACTTGATTTGATCAGTTGCCTAAATACATTATTTCAGTAGTTGAATTTTTTTTATGTAAATACTTGATTTATTCTTAATATATATATATATATAAATTCGAAGTATATTCACTGTTAGTTTTGTGATTAAGCGAGCCTATATGTTTAATTTCAACATCTTGAAGAAGAAGCTTGTATATTAGTATTACAAGTTTTCAATTGATGTAATTATGCAGGTTATTAGTCATTTTTTTTGGTTAGGTAATTGACAATTCAATCTTGATTCTAACCCTTCTAATTCAGCCTTTATCCACACCGTTAACTTAAGCCCTGTTTCAACCCTTTTAAAGACCTTTTGATTTGTGTATCATCTTATTTTACAGTGGTGGAGATTTGATTTTCAGGCAAGCCTATGAGATTAACTTTTCATGTTTGACTTTTGAGCGCTTAATTTTTGAACCTTAAACACCTTGAGTGATTTGAATGAATCTTTAGTGAGGATGTCAACTTTTGTCGATTTTGAATTAAAGGTGATTATTTAGGTAAGGAGAAACACCTATCTTTTTCGTACTACAAACTATGACTTTGATTGTTTGAATCTTCAGGATTCTTTTAGTTAAATTATCCATGTATAAATTATCTATGAACTATGATGAAACATTATGGATAAATATTATGAATAGAGGAAGTTTGTTTTAATTGTAAGTTGAGAATTTTGCTTGAGGACAAGCAAAAGCTTAAGTGTGGGGGTATTTGATAAATCGTAATAACATATTTTAATCCCACATTTAGCATACTTTTGGATGATTTTTCCCTATAATTATGGAAATAGGAGCTCTTAATCCTTTGTTTTCATGTTTTATACTCAGGAAAGCACCGGAGGATGAAAAGAACAAGAAACGGGCCAAAAATAGAGAAAATGGGTCAAAACATGAAATCCACACAGTCTAGGCCCAAGACCACATGGCCGTGCCTCTTAAGAAGAGCCGAACATGACCTAAACCCCTAAATACACGACCGTTCATTCTCAACAGGTTTGACCATGGCCTAAAATTAAATTACATGGGTATGTGCCACGGGCGTGTCCTTGCCACAGAAAAGAAGAGTTTCATTTAGATGAGGATACTTAGAGGCAAAGAAAGACATTCCAAAAGCCTATATAAAGACCCTAGAGGCCAACCTTTAAGGAGATGGTTCAGTTAAGCCAAAGAGCCAAGCTAGATGGGCCAAAATTGTGAGATTCACTCAAAGAAAGCCAGTTGATTCATATCAAGAAGCCAGGATCATACTCAAGACAGAGGAACTCTCCTTCAATTCCTTTAGGGGGTTTTAGGGTTTTCTTTATGTTTTGTTTTATATTTTCTTCTGAGATGTTTTCTTTTACTATTATGAACTAAACCCTTCAGATACCTGAGGGGGATGAAACCTAAGACGAATCTTGTTATTGTTATCTGAGCTGTATGATAAATACTTGATTTTTTCTTAACTATGTGTTCTTAAATCTTATTTTGGTATTTCGGGATATTGATTCAAGCATTTATGCTCTTAGGTTGAGGAGGAATAGTCCCTGTTTAAGAGTAGATCTAGCATAGTTAAGCGGAGTTGATCGTAACCCTAGAGATAGGATGACGAAAATCTACCCGATTAGGGTCAAACCTAATATGGGAGTCTATAGATCGAGTTAATGCAATTTTAGGGGTTTTAATTAGAAAGAGATTTCAATTAATCAACCTAGGGTTAGACATTAGTAGCCTTGAGAGAGGTATTAATATAAATTAAAGAATCCTACGGATCAAGTCAAGTGAATAAATTGTCTAGTTTAGAGTTAGATAACAAGTGAAGTCTAGGTGGATTCTTCCTCGGGTATTGTCTAAATCAATCGGTTTTCTCTAAAGTTTTTTCTCAATTTCTTCTCTTTGTCTTCGCATCTTTAGCTTAGTAGTTAGTTAATTTTAGGTTAGATAAAAATTCCTTTAATTCTTAGGCTAAATAATAAAAAGAAAGTTAGTATTAGTACTTTTGGTTCCTTTGGGTTCGACAATCCGGTCTTGCCACTAAACTATACTACTGTTCGATAGGTGCACTTGCCTCCATCGTTGTCTTAGTTAGTTTCCAAGTTT
This sequence comes from Gossypium rotundifolium, assembly GCA_025506655.1. Classification (NCBI taxonomy): domain Eukaryota; kingdom Viridiplantae; phylum Streptophyta; class Magnoliopsida; order Malvales; family Malvaceae; genus Gossypium; species Gossypium rotundifolium. The sequence goes on from CP106724.1 coordinate 174,804,108, forward strand.
GATCATTGTTTTTATAAATTTTTAAGACTCTGAAACACGATCAGAGATGTACAATCTAACTAGCTTCTGTAGAGAGTAACTTGTACAAACCGACATAAAGTGAGCTGACTTAGTCAACCTATCACAATTACCTAGGCGACATCTTTCTTAATAGGTGTCAAGGGTAACCCACTACTAAAGTCCATAGTGACTCGTTCACACTTCCACTGAGGAATCCTAATAGGCTACAACAGACCAGAAGGAAATTGGTGCTTAGCTTTCACTTGCTGGTACGTCAAACACTTAGCCACATAATCCGTCACCTCTCATTGTATATCAGGCCACCAATATAGTTCTCTTAGATCACGATACATCTTATTTCTTTCAGGATACATAGCATAAGGACTACTATGTGTTTTCCAAAAAATAGACTATTTTAGATCCTTATCATTCGACACATAATATCTCCTCAAAAGCATAGAATATCGTTTGAATTGAACTAAAGTCTATAATCTTACCTTCCTCAACCTGTTTAACCCGATACAACAAAGATACAGCTAAAGGCTACTTATCCTTAATCTCATTAACCAAAGTAGGATTCACTTGCAACTCTTCCAGTAAGCCACCATCCTTATACAAACTTAGTCTTGCAAACATTTCCCTCAGGTTAGTTATCAATCTTCTATTCAGAGCATCTGCAACAATATTGGCTTTCCCAAGATGATACTCGATGGTACAGTCAAAATTCTTAAGCAACTTAATCCACCTCTGCTGCCTTAAGTTCAACTCTTTTGGGAGAGAAGATACTTAAGACTCTTGTGATCCATGTAAATGATACACTTCTCACCATACATGTAGTGCCTCCAAATCTTTTGTGCAAACACTACAACTGCCAATTCCAGATCATGAGTTGGGTAGTTGCACTCATGCGATTTAAGTTGTCTCGATGCATAAGCTACAACCTTGTTGTCTTGCATCAGTACCCAACCAAAATCGATATTAGATGTATCATTATACACCACATAATCTTTCTAAGATTCGGGCTAAATCAAAATTGGTGCTCGATTCAACACTGACTTAAGCTTTTCAAAACTGGCTTGTTGATTAATAGTCCACTTGAATAAAAAATTCTTCCTAAACAACTTAGTTAAAGGGACAACAATAAGAGAAAGCCCTTCAACAAACCTCTGATAATAACCAACTAAACTCAGGAAACTTTGGATCTCAAAAACATTCTTAGGCTGTTTCCATTCCAGAATAGCCTTTGTCTTCTTCGGATCTACATGGATACCTTCAACAAATACTGGAACACCCTCGACTTGACCTGACTTGATCTACCGATTCCAAATCTCAGATGTTACGCCTTATACAGATGCAACTTAAAACTTTTCTTTTAGTCATTGATGTAAACGTCTATCTTTGTGAAACAAAATTTCTTATGGGCATACATTGTATGGTTACACTTACATTTTGCCTATGTACAATTGACTATCTACGACTACTACAGATTTTCTTGTAAAAATACAAAGTATGGTTATTATTTTGGCTCAATAAGATTTTAGACTTTCCTACTTTATCTTTTAGTCTACTGAATATGCTTTGGGATACTACTTATTTATCTAGGAGCAGACTTTGACACGCCACTTGATTTCCTCTGTATGCATAACAGCCTAACGCACCGCTTCCTTAGCGTAGCTTTGTCATCCTCTCTTGGTGTACATTTCTTTACAGACTTGAAAACAAAAATAACTTTTGTAAGTTTGTAAGAACTTGTAACATCCTGAATTTAAGGGTCTATGCGTTTAGTATAGGAATATGTTTAATAAGGTGAAAGGGGTTTAAATTTAGGCTTAGAATTAGGCAAAGGCCCATATTAAATTATTTTAAGGTGGCACCATTAACAATTAAAAAGGAACAAGTTTTGGGTCGTAAGGAGCCCATTTTTAGGCCAATTTCAGCACTTTAAATGAAAATAGGGTGACGCCACATACAAAGAATTAGGGGCCCAAATATTAAGTTTAATGAGGCCTAAATCTTTTAATTTAAGTTAAATTTCGACATCAGGGTTAGTAGAGGTGGACGGCTACAAGGCTCAAAAATAGGAGAAATTATATGGATTTTATAAGTAATAATATCATAGATAAAAAGGAGAAAAGTTAGGAGCTTATCTTCAAGGGAAGTGTTGGCTGAAAATCCACTACCTAGAGGAGTGTAAAATTCGGCTACTGTATGGCAAAGAGGGTGTCGAATTTCCCCTATCTTTTAGCTTGAATTTAAGGGTGTTTTCAATTTTTAGCAGTAGGTGCCGAAATATTTATAAATAGGAGGGGCTAGCTCCTTGTTTCTGACATTGAAAACCCTAAATTCCTCTCCCATTGTTCCAAATTTCCCTATCTTCTCCCTCTCCAATTTCTTTTCTCCAATTTCTTCAAAACCCAAACTCTTCTTCACTTTTTCCTCCTTGTGCCGATTTCTCTAAAAAGTCGAAGCATCCATAGTCTTTTCTTTTATTCATCTTATTTGAGAATTAGTTCTATACTTCTGGCATTTAAATCTTCCATTGGCATTGCTGAATCCTCTTTCTAGTGCTACTGAATCTCCTATGCTAAGGTAAGTGTCTATTTTTGATTAGTTCCCATGATCTATTCCCTATTTTTGAAAGGCAAAAGACGAAAGCTAATAGTTTAATGGTTTTCTGACGGGCAACAATTCGAGATTTGAAGGAAGCTTGGTCAATTAGATCTAAAAGCCAAAAATAGCTAGTCTCCACTTTCGGGATTTTTAAGGTAAGAAGATTTCCCTAGATTTCTATTAGATTTGATCATTATATGCAAGATCTTAAGGTTATAATGAGAATTAACGATTAAATATTGTGATAGTAGTTCTGATAAGGACTTGTGATGGAATTAAATATGGATCGGGCAAAGGAGAAAATCCCTAAGTTTAAGAAAAGAGCGATATCTACCATTCGAGATTGGCCACTTGGTTGTGGATCGCTTCGAACAACACCTTAGGCGAGATAGCGATGAGTGTTGACTAAGGATAAGCGTCGACATAGAAAGCATCGTCTTATCGGTGAATCGGTGTGTAGATCTCTAACACACTAATAAACCTATATGCATGACTATATATATGTTATGGGCTTAAAATCCGAAATGAGGCTGTATAGACAGTCGAATGGAACTCTAAAAGGGTTAGGCAAGGATGCCAAGTACGTAAACATAGAACTCCCTATGTGTATCAGAAAATATATATGACTGCATGATGTTTTCTTAATGTGTATGCATGGGGTGGGAATATGATATTGAAGGGGAAGTGCATGATAGGTCACTTGGTGATCGGTGGTGGAAATTCAACATATACAAATGCTAGGTCACATAGTGATCGGTGGCCATGCCACATTCAATGATTCCTAATTATTAGGAATAGGCAGTGTAGCTGTCATTTTGGTGTGTAGCGGATGGAGGGTTGATTGTAGAAATCCCCATGGTGGGATGGTTGGTGCGGGTTGGTGTGTAGAGGATGGAAACCTAGGATGGGTTGGGTTATTCATTATTTATCGTTTACCATGTGATTATGATTATTACCTTCATGTATGGGCGGGGCCCATAATGTGTTTAATGGGCTCGGGTCATTGTGTGTTTTGAGATTTATACACTGAGTCTTGGTGACTCACGCTTTCCTTTTCTCTACTCTTCTAGATGAGCAGTAGATCGTGGACATGGGAGCCAAGACGGACTCGAAGGGCCATCAAGTTTTATTTCTACAAATTATTTTGGGATTTCTTTAAATTTTATTTTATTTTATTTGGGAATATTTATGTAATAAGGCCCCTAGTTTTATTCAACTAAGAAGTTTTTAATGTTATGCACTTATGAATTCATGATAAAGTTTATTTCTACTTAATAATAGTAATACAAGGGATTTTAAATTTTAAAATGCCACTTATTTATCCAAATAATGTCCAATTGACTTAATTTCCATAATGAACAAAGCAAAAGTTTTTAATGTACAACTCGTAGCATACCAGATCTGGTCGAAACGCATGGGCCGGGTTTGAGGGTGTTACATTTTGGTATCAGAGCCCAGTTCAAAACTCGGGCTGTGAAATGGGCCTAGAGGTGCTTTGGAAATTTTTTTTTTTAGAAAAATGTCTGGTTTGAGGATATGGCTTTCGAGTCTACCAGCACCCGATCCACTCAGGTAAGTATTCTGAACTCTCTATGTGTTATATATCTATGTTGGCTTGATAGGCTTTATGGGACGTAGACTAATTAGATTTAGAACTTGATGGACTCTAGGCTTAGTTGAAATAACTCCTTAAATTTCATAAGACTTAACCTCACTAAACAAAACCCATGAACGAGTCGCAAGACTAGGGTGTGGCAACAGGCATACGCATGTCTAGGAATAGATCCGGAAGAGCTTGGTATTTAAGCAGTCCTAGTGACTCACCTCCTCTTCGCTGGAATCTTACCTGGTGCGTAGTGGCTGTTCACTCTAATTATGAGGACTTGTTGATGGGCCAAATCCATAATTAAAACCTGAAAGGGACCAGCCACCCTATTTTGGCAAACCAAAACCCCTAAGTGTTGTAAATTTCCAAAGAAATACACTTGATTTGTGAAAATTTTCAACCAACAGTGAATTTGTAAAATGCCTATGTTTCAAAAAATTTACCCAAAAACCATATGTTTACAAGAGTAACTAGATTTTTTTTTCAAAATACCCCTTCAAAAAATAAAAAAAATGCAACGACAACAACAACATCAAAATATCCTCGATTTGAAAAATTATCGAAATACCCTTAGATGTCAAAATTATTGAAATACCCCCAGATCTCAAAAATTACCGAAATACCCTCGGATTGCAAAATTACTAAAATACGCTTATTTTACAAAATCACTAAGGAGCTTTATTTTGAAAAATTATGAAAACACCCCTGTAGGATAAATTTATGAAAATACCCCTGGGTAGTAAAATAACAACAACAACAACAGCAACACTTTTCCGTGATGAACGTAAGTTCATGGATGTTGATAATTGAATGTATGTGTTTCCTAGAGGATATGAACTTGAGACTGTATTGTGAATATGAATTCGAAAGAACTACTTTTAAAACTATTATCCATAAGACTGTTCGTGGTTAATCAGTGGAAGAAAACTAATAGTTCATAAAATTTCTAATTAGATAAACGTGAAGTGGTAGAATGAGTACAAGGGGTAGAGGACGTCCACCACGTGGTCGGGGTAGGGGTAGGATGACTGTGTCGGAGCCAGTAGGATTTGGCCATAGATCTGGGAATGAGATACCAGTTCCACCAGCTGCGGAGGAGGAATTTCAAGATCAGACTACCGGAGATGATGTGGTATCTCAGGCGATGCTAAGGGTTCTAGAGAGGGTTGCTGGGGCTGGTATGGGCATAGGAGCCCGAAAATCTGTGTCGGAGTGTCTTAGGGCCAATGGGGAAGAAGTGTTTAGAGGAATTTCTGGTGTAGCCCCAAGTTCAGCTGAGTATTGGTTGGAGGTGGTAGAATGCATAGTGGATGATTTAGACTTTACGGTGGAGGAGAAGTTGAAAGGAATTATATCTCTCCTACGGGATGAAGCCTACCAAGGTGGCTTACTGTTAAGGATGGAACAGTGGCTAACCGTATTACCTAGAATCTCTTTAAAATGGCATTTCAGAATAAGTATATTGGATCAAGTTATGTGGATGCGCAACGTAGAGCATTTCTAAATCTGGTGCAAGGGAGTAGGTCAGTGGCTGCATATGAAGCTAAATTTTTACGTCTTAGCCGTTATGCTCGTGGGATGGTAGCCATGGAGCATGAACATTGTGTTAGGTTCGAAGATGGCCTGAGGGATGATTTGCTTATTTTTATAGCCCCACAGTGGGAGAGGGAATTTGCTGTCCTAGTGGAAAAGGCTAAGATAGCCGAGGAGGTAAAGCGAACAAAAAATTAAAACGGGATAGAGATAGGGGTGGAAATAAAAGGAATTTTGGGTTGTCTAGAGCAACTGGGCGTACTTAAAAAAGGCCCAGGTCTGAAGGATCGAAACGAGAAGAAAAACCTACCGCTGCTAACCAGACACCAAAGTGTGCTCGATGTGGCAAATTTCATGCCGGTGAGTGTTGGGCAGGCAGTGGGAAGTGTTTTAGGTGTGGATCTATGGATCACCAAGTTAAAAACTATCCGCAGCAACGGGACGGTGAAGGGACCATGGGTCGAGGGAATGCTCAGCGTGGCGGGAGGTCAGCAACCACAAAGAGGTCGTGGTGCGGCCGAGAGGTGGTAATGAAATTTGGTCGAGGTCGTGGAGCATCGGTCAAGAGGCGTGAAACACCGAGGCAAGACAGTCGGGGTTGGTCTATGCTGTCAGACATCGATAGGAGGCTGATGCACCGGATGTCATAATCGATACGTTTCTAATCTTTGGCTTACCTTACACTACATTGATTGACATTGGGTCGACACATTCGTAGCTAGTAGCGTATCTAGAATTTTAAAGTTAGAATCTGAAATTACCCCTAGGGCAATGACTGTAGGTAGCCCATTAGGACAATCTGTAGCAGTGGACAAACTCTATCGGGAAGTACCTATAAAAGTTCAGGGATAGCCTTCTGAATTAATCTAATGGAATTACCGTTCGGGGAGTTTGATTTAATTTTGGTCATGGATTGGCTTGTGAAGTATCAAGCTAATCTAGATTGTGCAACCAAGTGTATGGTGTTGAAAACCCCCGAAGGTGATGAAGTGTTGGTGATAGGAGAAAGGGGGAACTGTCTATCGAATGTAATAACTGCCCTAAGAGCAGAAAGGATGGTGAGGAAAGGGTGCGAGGCAGTTTTATGGTTTGTACGGGCTCTGGAAGCCAAGGATCTGACTGTTGGGGACGTCAAGACGGTAAAGAAATTTCCTGATGTTTTCCCTGAAGAGCTTCCGGATTACCCCCAGAGCGTGAAGTGGAGTTTGGTATCGATCTTCTTCCAAGAATAGCACCGATATCCATTGCTCCGTATAAGATGGCGCCAAAGGAGTTGGTGGAGTTGAAGGCACAGATTCAGGAGTTGCTGGATAGAGGGTTTATTCGACCATGTGTGTTGCCTTGGGGAGCGCCGGTATTATTTGTTAAGAAGAAGGATGGATCAATGCTTATGTGCATTGATTATCGTCAGTTGAATAAGCTAACAATTAAGAACAAGTATCTGTTGCCAAGGATCGATGACTTGTTCGATCAATTGAAGGGGCCTCAGTCTTTTCAAAGATAGATCTAAGGTCAAGATACCATCAGCTTGTCAAAGAGGAGGATATTCATAAGACGACTTTTAGGACTCGCTACGGTCACTATGAATTTATGGTGATGCTGTTTGGATTAACCAACGCGCCAGTAGCGTTCATGGACATGATGAACCGAGTGTTCCAACCCTACCTAAATTGGTGTGTCATGGTGTTCATCGACGATATCTTGGTTTATTCAAAGTCGGAGGGGAGCATGATGCTCATCTACGAATAGTTTTGTAGATTCTAAGGGAGAAGCAGTTGTATGCCAAATTCAGTAAATGTGAATTTTAGCTAAGGGAAGTTACGTTTCTAGAGCTCGTTGTGTCAGTAGAATGGATTAGGGTTGACCTCGAAAGATTGAAGCAGTGCTAGATTGGAAGCCACCCAAGTCTGTGGCTGAAATTAGGAGTTTTCTTGGTTTAGCTGGGTACTACCGAAGGTTTGTTGAAGGATTTTCTTTGGTAGCAGGCCCGTTGACTAAGTTTATACGAAAATGAGTTTCGTTTGTTTGGTCCGACAAGCAGCAGGAGAGTTTCGAGAAGTTAAAGAGGAATTTGACGGAGGCTCCGGTGCTGATTCAGCCGGAGGCAGGGAAGGAGTTCATAATTTACTGTGATGCGTCACACACATGATTAGGATGTGTGTTGATGCAAAAGGGAAAGGTGGTTGCATATGCATCTCGGCAGTTAAGAATGCATGAATCGAATTATCCCACTCATGACTTGGAATTGGCGGCCGTGGTATTTGCCTTAAAAATATGGAGGCATTATTTGTATAGGGAGAAATCTGTCATTTACACAGATCATAAGAGCTTAAAGTACCTTTTGACTCAGAAGGAGTTGAATCTAAGGCAGAGAAGGTGGATCAAGTTGCTAAAGGATTATGACTGCGCAATCGAGTATCACCCAGGAAAGGCTAATGTGGTGGCGGATGCTCTAAGTCGTAAAGTGGTCTCTGACTTAAGAGCAATGTTTGCACACCTCAGTTTGTATGAGGATGGAAGTTTGTTAGCTAAACTTCAAGTGAAACCCTCTTGGATCAATCAGGTGAAGGAGAAGCAACAAACCGATGAGTTGCTAAAAGGAAAATTGCAGTTAGTCTCAAGGGATGGGCTAGCGGAATTCAGTATGAATGAGAAAGGGTTGTTATGCTTTCAAGGGAAAGTTTGCATGCCAAGAGATCCAGAGTTGAGGAGTAAAATTTTGCATGAGGCGTATGGTGGTACATACGCTATGCACCCTGGAGGAAGTAAAATGTTTCGGGATTTGTAAAATTAGTTCTGGTGGCCGAGGTTGAAGCAAGAGGTAACTAAATTGGTGGGTAAGTGTTTGACCTATCAACAGGTCAAGGCGGAACATCAGTTACCATCAGGATTATTACAGCTAATAAAGATTCCACAATGGAAGTGGGAAAGAATTGCCATGGACTTTGTTAGTGAGCTTCCCCTTACACCCACTAAGAAAGATGCGGTTTGGGTAGTTGTTGATCGTTTGACAAAGTTTGCACACTTCATACCCATACGTGTTGACTATTCCTTGCAAAAGTTAGCCAAGTTGTACATAACGGAGGTAGTGAGGTTGCATAGAGTACCGGTTTCGATCATATCCGATAGGGACCCTAGGTTCACCTCACGATTTTGGAAGGCATTGCATCAAACATTGGGTACGAAGTTGGATTTTAGTACAACATTTCATCCTCAGACCGATGGACAGTTTGAGCTAGTGATCCAGATCTTAGAAGACATGTTGATGGGATGTGTCATTGATTTTAGAGGTAGTTGGGAAGAGTTCTTACCGTTAGCAGAATTTGCTTACAACAATAGCTACCAGTCAAGTATTCAGATGGCACCCTACGAAGCTTTGTGCGGGCGAAAGTGTCGTACTCCTATCTATTGGAAAAAAACTAGGGGAACGTCAGATTTTAGGTCCGGAGTTGGTGGCCGAGACAGAAGAGAAAATTGAATTGATTCGGGTTCGACTGAAGGAGGCGTCGGACAGACAGAAGTCTTATGCTGATTTAAAGCGTAAGGACATAGAGTTTGCAGTAGGTGATAAAGTATTCCTAAAGGTGTCGCCGTGGAAGAAGGTACTAAGGTTTGGTCGAAAAGGTAAATTAAGTCCCAGATTTATCAGACTATATCGGGTGATGAAGTGAGTAGGACCAGTAGCCTATCAGCTGGAGTTACCTCCGGAGTTAAGTCAAATTCACGATGTATTTCACATTTCCATGCTAAGATGTTACCGTTCGGATCTGTCTCATGTTGTGCCTGTGGAGGAAATCAAGTTGAGACCTGATCTATCCTTCAAAGAGGAACCGGTAGAAATTCTAGATCGTGATGTCAAGGTGTTGCAAAGGAAAACGGTTCCATTGGTTACGGTGTTATGGCGGAATCATGGTTCAGAAGAGGCTACGTGGGAACCCGAGGAAGCAATGAGGCAGCAGGTAATTTCGAGGATGAAATTTCTTTAAGGGGGTAGAACTGTAACATCCTGAATTTAAGGGTCTATGCGTTTAGTATAGGAATATGTTTAATAGGGTGAAAGGGGTTTAAGTTTGGGCTTAGAATTAGGCAAAGGCCCATATTAAATTATTTTAAGGTTGCACCATTAACAATTAAAAAGGAACAAGTTTTGGTTCGCAAGGAGCCCATGTTTTTAGGCCAATTTCGGTACTTTAAATGAAAATAGGGTGACGCCACATACAAGAAATTAGGGGCCCAAACATTAAGTTTAATGAGGCCTAAATCTTTTAATTTAAGTAAGTTAAATTTTGGCATTAGGGTTAGTAGAAGTGGATGGCTACAAGGCTCAAAAATAGGAGAAATTATGTGGATTTTATAAGTAATAATATCATAGATAAAAAGGAGAAAAGTTAGGAGCTTATCTTCAAGGGAAGTGTTGGCTGAAAATCCACTACCTAGAGGAGTGTAAAATTTGGCTACTGCATGGAAAAGAGGGTGCCGGATTTCCCCTCTCTTTTAGCTTGAATTTAAGGGCATTTTCGATTTTTAGCAAGAGGTGCGAAATATCTATAAATAGGAGGGCTAGCTCCTTGTTTACGATTAATGAAAACCCTAAATTCCTCTCCCATTGTGTCAATTTCCTAGCTTCTCCCTCTCCAATTTCTTTTCTCTAATTTCTTCAAAACCCAAAACTCTTCTTCACTTTTTCCTCCTTGTGCCGATTTCTCTAAAAAGTCGAAGCATCCATAGTCTTCTCTTTTATTCATCTTATTTGAGAATTAGTTCTATACTTTCGGCATTTAAATCTTCCATTGGCATTGCCGAATCCTCTTTTTAGTGCTAGCCGAATCTCCTATGCTAAGGTAAGTGTTGATTTTTGATTAGTTCTCATGATCTATTCTAGGTTTTTGAAAGGAAAAAGTCGAAAGCTAATAGTTTAATGGTTTTATGATGGGGCAATTCGAGATTTGAAGGAAGCTTGGTCAATTAGATCTAAAAGCTGAAAATAGCTAGTCTCCACTTTCGGGATTTTTAAGGTAAGAAGATTTCCCTAGATTTTTATTAGATTTGATCATTACATACAAGATCTTAAGGTTATAATGAGAATTAATGATTAAATATTGTGATAGTAGTTCTGATAAGGACTTGTGATGGAATTAAATATGGATCAGGCAAAAGAGAAAATCCCTAAGTTTAAGAAAAGAGTAGCATCTCCCATTCGAGATTGGCCACTGGGTTGTGGACCGGCTTCTGAACAACACCTTAGGCAGATAGCAGTAGTGTCGACTAAGGATAGCGTCGACATAGAAAACATCGTCTTATCGGTAATCAAGTGTGTAGATCTCTAACACATTAATAAACCTATATGCATGACTATATATATGTTATGGGCTTAAAATCTGGAATGAGGCTGTATAGACAGTCGAATGGAACCCTGAAAGGGTTAGGCTTGGATGCCAGGTATGTAAACATAGAACTCCCTATGTGTATTGGAAAATATATATGACTGCATGATGTTTTCTTTATGTGTATGCATGGGGTGGGAATATGATATTGAAGGGGAAGTGCATGATAGGTCACTTGGTGATCGGTGGTGAAAATCTGACATATACAAATTCTAGGTCACATAGTGATCGGTGGCTATGCCATATTCAATGATTCCTAATTATTAGGAATAGGGAATGCGGCTATCATTTTGGTGTGTAGCGGATGGAGGGTTGATTGTAGAAATCCCCAAGGTGTGATGGTTGGTACGGGTTGGTGTGTAGAGGATGGAAACCTAGGATGGGTTGGGTTATTCATTATTTATCGTTTACCATGTGATTATGATTGTTACCTTCATGTATGGGCCAGGGCCCATAATGTATTTGTGGGCTCGGGTCGTTGTGTGTTTTGAGATTTATACACTGAGTCTTGGTGACTCACGCTTTCCTTTTCTCTACTCTTCCAGACGAGCAGTAGATCGTGGACATGGGAGCCGAGACGGACTCGAGGGGCCATCAAGTTTTATTTCTACAAATTATTTTGGGATTTCTTTAAATTTTATTTTATTTTATTTGGAAATATTTATGTAATAAGGCCCCTAGTTTTATTCAAATAAGAAGTTTTCAATGTTATGCAACTTATGAATTCATGATAAGGTTTATTTATACTTAATAATAGTAATACAAGGGATTTTGAATTTTAAAATGTCACTTATTTATCCAAATAATGTCCAATTGACTTACGATTTCCATAACGAAAAAGCAAAAGTTTTTAATGTACAACTCGTAGCATACCAGATCTAGTCGAAACGCATGGGCCGGGTTTGGGGGTGTTACAGAACTTGGTGAGCTAAACCTCAAGATACCGTTTTCATTCATTCTACATTGCATATTCTTTTTCGTGCATCATTGGAGTGTTTCTTGACCTTTCTACCTTCTTTGGTGGGTACAATACTGAGGCTACCATCTTTATTCTAGTTTCAGAACCATTTTCCTTCCTTGTGCGTACTATACTTAAAATCTCTTTACCTTTTGTATCCTTTCTTAACTCTTATCTTTACATAACCCTTAACCTCTTCACTTACCTTATTATCAAACTTAATAACTTATTTCATACTCACTAGTCTTATCATACCAATGAGCGGGGTTGACTACGCCCAATACTTATCTCAGAATTTGACCATATCTTCTTTACTTTAGTGTACTATGTATTTTTACTTTTAACCCATATCTTTTCCTCGCCACGTACTCTGGCACACACTAGCCTTTCTATTCATCCCTTGTAACTATACGGGGTTCACCATTCATTCAGTGTTTGCCCAAAGGCGTTGTTCTTTAGATGGTCACCATGATATCCGTTCTTCATATTTCTGCCATGAAGGCATTTCTTTCCAAAGATAACCACATGGACTTTCCTTTCAGAGTCTCGCCATAAAGGTTTCCTTTTAATAGAGTTTGCCACAAGACATTCATTTAGAGATAGCCACAAATGCTTCCTTATAACAAAGATCCCACAAAGGCTTTCATTTAATAGAGATCGCCACAAAGGCTTCCTTATAACAGAGATAGCCAAAAAGGCTCACTAATATGAAAATTTGTGTTTTTAACGATAGTGATTTGCCTAAACTCACCTTCGTGAGGTTTGTCCCTCATCGTTGTTACTCACCCAATCGTCCTTTACATAATCCATATAATGTCCTGACCCAACCGGGGTCTTACACTATATGGTGTTTAAAGTGTCATGGACTTTTCCTTTCAGAGATTCGTGTTTTTAGTCCCGAGGGACCCCTTTATACGACTCTAGAGATAAGTACAGACTCTTCATGCAAACTCATACTTGATAGACTTATTCACAATAGACTTGTTCATATAATCAAAACACACATATACACACTTTACTCATTCAAACATATTATCTTCAGAGATCATATCCATATTCCATACAAATCATTCATGCAAGTTCATCAGACATGCATTTCTCACAGAAGAATCACATCATGAATTTCTTAGCTTATTTTCACAAAAAGGTTCTAACATGCATAATATATTTACTAAAGTCGGCTTAGAGACTCACCTTATAACCTCAAAGGCAATTTAGACTTTAGATCTAGCCCTTTTTTTCTTGAAACCGACGCTTGAGCTCCAGATCCTTCAATCAGCCAGATACTATCACTTCCTCGCCTCAGCAAACATAGACACTTTGTTAGAGCTCATTTGAGTAACCTTTTACCTTTACTTTAACTCAAACGTATCACTAAGCCTTATTTCCTCAAGTATACTTATAAATCTGCGTTTCCTTAGTAGACAGAGATTACTAGCAAAAATTGAGGTTTTAGACTCATATTTTGGGAGGTAGCTTTTATCTACTCATGGCCCTCCTCTTTAAAAAAGAAGATAACCCCCTTAACTTAACCCGGGTGTCCTTTTACTTAACTCAAGTTCTCATAGGGACTTGATAAAGGTCACTTCAAGATTGAGTGGCCTATTAAAATCTACTATGTCTAAGAGACTTATTTGATACTCCTTCAGCCTTTGACTTTTCTAATTTACCTTTGGTTAGTTCCCAACTAGCTTTCCTTATAAATCAACTGGTATGGAGCCTCAATTGTCACTGGAGGTACAATACCTTCTGGCATGGCCTCATACCTCATAATCATTCTTTTCATAATCATAACTTTCGTTTCACTTATCATCCTAAACTAACTAGGAATCCTTGTCTACTTATTTCAATTAGATTCTGCCCATCCTATACGCCAGGAATGCATTTGGGCGACTACTACCATTTAGTCAATCATTCCTCCTATGATCCCTTAACTAATCTTATTATAGATGACCTTATAAATAGAACATTCTTAGCTAGCCTACTCTATACGTCAAGATGGGCCTTTTTGGGTGAACACTTCTTCGCTTGTCATTTTCCATATAACTATACGCCCAATTTAGAGACATATACACTTACCATTATTCTTTGAAACATCATACTTAACCATAAGTTTCGCTCCTCCATAATATGCCAGACTAAGGCGTTACAAACATGCTCAAAAAGTAACTTATACTTAATCCAATCCTATCATTGGACAACTTAAAACTATCCTTTTAAGCCTTATTCCTATTTGCTATATTTCAACTTTCAAGACTTCGCCTAATAGCGTACTTGTGAACTTCTATTTCTTAAATAAATCTATCACTTATTCAAAACTATTAAAAAAAATTCTTACTTCTAAAACAACACTCGAATACTAGGGATTCGCCAGTCGAGATGTTATAGATAACACATGACCTAGAAACATAACTTCTCTAAGCCAAAATTCACACTTACTCAACCTAGCATAGAGCTTCTTATCTTGGAGAATCTATACAACAACCCTCAAATGCTAATCATGATCAGTCTCAGTTTTTAAGTAAAACAAGATGTCGTCATTGAACACAAATACAAACTGATATAAAAAAGGTTGAAACACCCTATTCATCAAGTCCATGAATGCAACAGGGGCATTAGTTAGACCAAAAGCCATTTCTAGGAACTCGTAATATCCATAACGAGTCTTGAATGTGGTCTTGAGAACATTGGACTCCTTTACCTTGAGCTGATAATAACTCGACCTTAGATCAATGTTGGAAAACACAGTTGGACCTCGGAACTGATCGAACAAGTCATCAGTCCTTGCAGAGGATAATTGTTCTTAATAATAAGCTTGTTCAACTATCTGTAATCAATAGACAACCTCATAGTACCGTCTTTCTTCTTTATAAACAAAATCGGAGCTCCCTAAGGCAAAACACTTGGCCTTATGAACCATCGATCTAGAAGCTCCTGAAGGTGAACCTTAAGTTTCTTATATTTCTTAGGTGCCATGCGATAGGGAGCAATTGGCACTGGAGCAGTTTCAATCATCAATTCAATCCCAAATTTGACATCACGATCAGAAGGTATTCAGGTAGTTCCTTGGGAAAAACATCTAAAAACTCCTTAACAATTTAAATATTGTCTATAGCTAAACCATTAGGACTTGTGTCCGAAACACAAGCTAGATATGCCTCGTACCCTTTTCTAATCAATCTTTCTGCTAACATAGTGGAGATCACATTAGACAAGTAATCTCTACGCTCACCAACCATCACAATCTACTTGTAATCAACTATATTTAAAGTGACCCTCTTAACAGTACAATCTAATTTAACTTGGTGTTCCACCAACTAGTCCATTCTCAAAATCAGGTCAAGTTCTTCGAAAGGCAACTCCATCAAATTGGTGAGAAACCTTTCACCTTGGACTTCCAACAGACATCACTTATAGATCTTATTTACAATAAAAAATTGTCCTAGAGGATTGACTATAATTACATCACTAACAGTTTCCTCTACCCTAATTCCTAGTTTATAAGCTATCATACAAGCAACATACGAATTGGTAGATCCAATATCAATCAAGGTAAAGTATTGAAAAAAATGAATTGTAAAAGTACTTGCATTGACATTAGCTGTGTCTTGGTCCTCTCTACACCTAACTGTATAAACCAAAACTGGTTGTTTAGCCTCAGTCCTGTTTGCACCTTGACCCGATGCTCATTAACCATTATTACCAGCTTTAATTTGACACCGACCCCTTGAAGGTAACTGTCCAGCTCTTTGATCTTGATTCTGCATCAGAGCTTGCATCTGATCACCCCTACTAGGACAATCCTGAATATAGTGCTCAGTAGGCCGACACTTCAAACAAGCTTCGAGATTCCTCTAGCACTCTCTTGGATGATGCTTGTATGCACAATTAGGATTCGTACATCCAATACCAGCTGCAACAATATTCTATTGCAGTCTGCCCTCTTTGGCTCATTTAATGGGACACAAATTTGAATCGGTAAAACCAAAATCTCTCTTAATCGTGACCATAGTCTTTTCTTGAAACACACCAAACCGGCCTACAAGCCTTGACCAGATCTGGTTTGTTTCTTGAGTAAAACATTTCAGAAACTTGTTTGTTACTTTGGAAAATTTGGGTGGTTTTGAGGAAAAGTTGATTTGTGTTGAATTTGAAGGGAAAATGGTGTTATTATTGAAGACTAGATTTTATTAAAACCTTATTATTATATTTCAAAACTATAAGTTAAAAGAAATACCGAGTTTTAGAGTTCACCATTAAATTGAAAATCGTTGGTGTTCAAGTGTCAAAACATTTAGAATTTATTTTAAAAAAAGTTATTTAACCTTTTGTTTGATAATAATCATATCATGATAAAAATAATTAAAAATGCATGCATAAAACAGTTAATAGTAATGGCCATATTACATCAAAGCAAAACCCGAAATAAATCCAAAGTACTTAAATATAAAAAAAATTCCAAATAAAATAACACTGAGCTGAGCATGGCCGCCACTAAGTTCCTGCCGACCCGGTCCATTTACTGAGTGTCACCTGAAAAGATATCCCACAAAGGGGTGAGTCAACAGACTCAATGTGCAACAACCAACACAAATTCCCAACGATTTAGGCATACAAATCATATATACAAAACATATATAAACAATGATGCAATCCCGAACCCAAACCTAGATAACCATCCCTACACATAACCCGTACCTACCATCACACTGTGGGGATTACTAAATCGACCCTCCATCCGCTACACACCATCGAAGGCAGTCGCTGCAGACGACTTGTACATCGCCCTTATAAATTGTGGCATAGCCACCAGATAATTGTGACAAAGTCACAAGATAGTATTTCGTGACATTAGTCACCACATTCAGATTATATGACATGAGTCACCAGATATTGTGGTAAAAACCACTAGATCACTTCCCCTTTTCATAATCACCCTTATGCCCATGCACAATACAATACATGCAAAATCATGCCATATATTTTATTCCATGGTCATAACGAATTCATGTATATGTCATATTCAATATTCATAACACTATTTATATAGTATTAAAGGTGAACGTACCTGAGTACTCTGTACCATCATATGGTACCTTTAGCCACATCTTTCATATTTTCATTAACATATATACTAAATCAATACCATAAATCTATCAAGAATTAGTGTGGGGCTACACACCTGGTTACTCGTAGATCTAATCGAAATCTTGAAAATCCTGATCTAATGTACTAGATCTCTTCTTTTACATTCGGCCAACACTAAGCACATTAGGCAATGGGCCATTCGGCTAAATAACAAATCTCGAAGGATTAACGAGACCAAAACCCTTACCTTGATGCCGATTTGGTTACTAACCAAATCCCAAAACTTTATGATGATCCCTCTTACAATCGGTTAGATACTAATACACTTAACTGGTTAGTTTTCGGCTTTTGAACGAAATAGAAAATAGATCTGAACACTAAAACACTTACCTAGGTTGTTTAGCCAAATCCCAAAAATTGTCACTGGCTTTATGAAGATATCGAAATACCTACATGATCTATGTTAGATCCGATTCCATCATTTTAATGAATGGCCTTGGCCTAAACCACACTTTACTTACCTTGGATAACCAAATCCCGAATGGTCTCCCCTAGAAGTCGGCTACAATAGAAATCCAAAAAGATCCTTTATAGTTTTGGCCAATTCAAAATAAGAGAGATTAGATCCTTAAATTCAGCTAAAGAGAAAAGAAAACAAATGAATGTTGATCATTACCCTTAATACTGAAATCGATTGCCCTCTTGCGTAGATCTACAGAGGAATTCGACTATGTAAGCTAGATATTGATCAAATGGGTTTCGGCTTTTGGTGTTTAGTGAACAATCGGTTATGGCTAGGAAAAGACTTACTTTCGGCTTTGGAGAGTTGTGAAAAGAAGAAGAGAAGAAAAGAGATATTCGGCCTTAACAAATGGAAGAAAAGAGATGAAGAGAGGTTCGGCAATGGTGGTGTTTGACTTAAGAAATTTTGGCACACTACTAAAGGAAGAAAAGAGAACTGAAAATAACATCTAAACCCCCTTTTGAAATTCAGCTATCCCCCACTTACATGACCGAAAATAACCACCAAAAGAATCCCTTGGCCGGCCAACTCTCCCTCTCTCCATTCAATCCCCCTTTTCACTCTACCTTAGCTGAATCCTTAAGTTTTTAGCTTAATCTACACTTCATCTTTGAAGTGCCTTGTGCCGTCCACTACCTCTCCTCCTTGCTGCAAAATAAAACTCCCCTTTGCTTCCCTTGCTGCTCGAACCTGAGCCCTTCTCCACTACTTGAGGCGTCACTTACCAAGGCCCTAAGTGGCGCCTCCTTGCCACTTTAACAAGCCCATTTGTTTGTCCAATTTTCCCTACAATTTTTCTTAAGGCCTCATTCGCCTAGCTCCCCCTTTAAGGCTTAAAATCTAATATTTTCTAAGGCACTTACCTACACTCTAAAGTTCTCAAAATTTCATACAACACATTCAAACACACATAGGCATGCTACTTTATACAATTAAGCAAAAATACACAACCCCTAAGTCCGGATGTTATAGTTCTACCCCTTAAAATAATTTTGACCTCGAAATTACCCGGCTAGAATAGGTGGGGTATTCTTTGTCGATTGCTTCTTAGGCTCCCAAGAAGCTTCCTCTGATCCATGATTACGCCATAACACTTTGACCAAAGGAACAGATTTCATCCGTAGTACCTTCACATCCCGTTCCAGAATCTGAATCGGCTCCTCCTCATACGACAAATCTGGTCTCAGCTCCACCTCCTCAACCGACACTATATGAGATGGATCTGATCGGTATCGGCGTAGCATCGATACGTGGAACACATCGTGCATCTGCTTCAACTCTGGAGGCAACTTCAACTGGTATGTCACTGGTCCAACTCGCTTCAATACCCGATAAGGTCCTATAAACCTGGGACTTAACTTCCCTTTGCGACCAAATCTCATCACCTTCTTCCATGGCGAAACTTTAAGAAACACCTGATCTCTCATAGCAAACTCTACTTCCTTCCGCTTAAGATCTGCGTACGAATTTTACCTATCAGATGCTTCCTTCAACTGTGCCCGAATTACCTTAACCTTCTCTTCGGATTCTGCCACAATCTCTGGACCCAAAACTTGCCGTTCCCCTAATTCCGTCCAACATGTAGGAGTGCGACACTTTCGTCCATATAGTGCTTTGTACGGTGCCATCCGAATACTTGCCTGATAGCTGTTGTTATACACAAATTCCACTAAAGGCAAGAACTCTTCCCAACTCCCTCTGAAGTCTATCACACAGCCCCTCAACATATCTTCTAACACTTGGATCGCTCGCTCAGATTGACTGTCCGACTGTGGATGGAATGCCGTACTAAAATCTAGCCTGGTACCCAAAGCTTGATGTAGCGCCTTCCAAAACCGAGACGTAAACCTCGGATCCTTATCCAAGATAATCGAAATCGGCACTCAAATGCGACCTCACGATCTCAGCTACATACAACTTTGCCAATTTTTGTAGAGAATAGTCAACCCACACCGGTATAAAATGTGTAGATTTCGTCAGTCGATCTACTATCACCCATGTCAAGTCCTTCTTAGTAGGCGTAAGGGGAAGCCCATTAACGAAGTCCATGGTAATTCTCTCCCACTTCCATTGTGAAATCTTTATCGGTTGAAGCAATCCTGATGGAACTTGGTGTTCAGCCTTAACTTGCTGACACGTTAAGCACTTCCCTACAAATTTGGTAACTTTTCGCTTAAGAGCAAGTGCCACCGTAGCTGTTCCGTAAATCCTTGTACAATTTACTACCTCCAGGATGCATAGCATAAGGGCTACTATGCGATTCCCGAAGAATTCTCTACCTTAACTCCTCATCCTTTGGCATACAGACCTTACCATGAAAACATAGCACTCCGTCGTTGTTTACACCAAAATCTTCTAATTCCCTACACTGCACTTGTCACAACTTAGCACTTAGATCCTCATCCACCAACTGACTCTCTTTCACCTCATTCAACCACATCGGCTTAACTTGCAACTCTGCTAGCAAACTTCCATCGTCATACAATCTAAGATGTGCAAACATTGCCCTCAGATCCGACACTGCTTTCCGACTTAGGGCATCTGCCACTACATTCGCCTTGCCTAGGTGATACTCCATAGAACAATCGTAGTCCTTCAATAATTCCACCCACCTTCACTGTCTCAGGTTAAACTCTTTCTGAGTCAGCAGATACTTAAGGCTCTTGTGGTCTGTGTAAATCACTGACTTTTCTCCATATAAATATGCCTCCATACCTTAAGAGCAAAGACCACTGCCGCCAATTCCAAATCATTCGTCGGGTAGTTAACCTCATGTGGCCTTAATTGTCAAGACGCATAAGCAACTACCTTCCCATCCTGCATCAAAACACATCCCAAACCTATGTAAGAAGCATCACAGTACACCACAAAATCCTTCCCTGCCTCAGGCTGAATCAAAACTAGAGTTCAGTCAAGACCCTCTTAAGCTTCTCAAAGCTCTCTTGTTGCTTATCTGACCATACGAAAGGTTCCTCCTTTCTCAACAACTTCGTCAAAGGTGCGGCTATTGATGAGAACCCTTCTACAAATCTTCTATAATAGCTTGCCAATCCCAAGAAACTACGAACTTCTGCCACAAAATTAGGTGGTTTTCAATCCAATACTGCACCAATCTTCTGAGGATCCACCCTTATCCCTTCAGCAGACACACATGCCCTAAAAACGTAACTTCCTTCAGCCAAAATTCGCACTTGCTGAACTTGGCATATAGCTTTTCCTCCTTTAACACTTGCAACACGACTCGGAGGTGCTCATCATGTTCTTCCTATGACTTAGAATACACTAAGATATTGTCTATGAACACAATAACAAATCGGTCCAGATAGGGTTGGAAAACTCGGTTCATCATGTCCATGAACACGGCTGGGGCATTTATCAATCCAAACGGCGTTACCAAGAACTCATAATGCCCGTACCTTGTCCAAAAGTCGTCTTATGGATATCGACCTCCTTCACTTTAAGTCGATGATATCCGGACCTTAGATCTATCTTTGAGAATCTGCATGCCCCTTGGTGATCGAACAAGTCATCTATCCTTGGCAACGAGTACTTGTTCACGATGGTCGACTTATTCAACTGATGATAATCTATGCACATACACATAGTTTCGTCCTTCTTCTTCACAAACAAGATCGATGCTCCCCATGAAGACACACTGGGTCGGATAAACCCACGATCAAGCAACTCTTGGATCTGAGCCTTGAGCTCAACCAACTCTTTTGGTGCCATTCTCAGATGGGGTAATTGACACAGAGCTATACCAGTGATAAGTAAATTCGAACTCTACTTCCCTATCCAGGGGTATTCTAGGTAACTCCTCCGAAAAAACATCCATGAATTCTCTTACTGTTTTAACTCCACTAACTCCCCCTTCTTTCGCATCCAAAGCACTAACGAAGGTCAAAAATGCGTTGCACCCTTTTCGGACCATCTTATCAGCCTTTAAAGTAGATACTACATTTGACAAGTAGTTTCTTCTTTCTCCTATCATAATTATCACCTTATCCTCCGGCGTCCTTAACTCCATTCGTTTAGCTGCGTAATCCAATACAGCCCGATGTTCCACTAGCCAGTCCATGCCAAGAATGAGATCAAATTCTCTGAAGGGTAGTTCCATCAAGCCGACAGGAAATACCACTCCCTGAATCTCTAAAGGTACATTCCAAAATATCTTATTCACCACTACAGTTTGACCTAATAGGCTTACTACAGTCATCTCCCTATTAGATGCTTAGAGGCTATGCCTAGTGTTTCAACTACTCTACATGCAACATAAGAGTGGGTAGAGCCAACATCAATTAAAGCAAAGTAAGGCTTGTCACTATAAGGAACGTCTGGATTATGACGTTCGGTGCGTCTCCATCCTCCCTCCGGTGAACTGCATACATCCGACCCGACTATCTTGCCTCCATATTACCAACACCTCTGCCCGGAGTTCCCCATCCTTTTCTAAAACCATTACCTCTGCCATTCGGACCACGACCCGGCGGTGGCTGCTGTCTACCTCTTCCAGCCTGATTATAACCCTGACCTGCTGGTTGGCTCCCATCTGTTTTCATTGGACCATCCTTAATCATGTGGTCCTTGGACCCACACTTGAAACATCCCCCTGTCTTCTTCCAACACTCTCCTAGATGCATCTTTCTACACTGAGCACAAGTACGATACTGCCCTCCAGTCACAACCTGTTGACCTCGCGGCCCATCAACTCTAGGCCTCTTTTGCACATTCCTGGATGACCCTGATAATCCAAAACCTCTCTTTTTCCTATTTTGGTCTGTATTCTATCTCACAGATTCTTTAATCCCTTCAGCTACCTTAGCCTTCTCTACCAACACGGTAAATTCTCGCTCTATTTGTGGAGCTATCAACAACCTCAGGTCATCCCTCAGTCTGTCCTCAAATCAGACACATCGCTCATGCTCTGTAGCCATTATAACTCGAGCATAACGGCTCAACCTTAGAAATTTCGCCTCATACTCTGCTACGGACTTACTTCCCTGAACTAACTTTAGAAATGCCTTCCTCTGCGCATCTCCATAACTGGTCCCAATGTACTTCTTCTGGTATGCTGCCTTAAAGTACTCCCAAGTGAGATCATCTGCGGCAGCGCCATCCCGAACCGTGAGCCACCATTGATATGACTCATCGCGGAGGAGCGATACTGTCCCTTTCAATTTCTTGTCGGTAGTCAGGTCTAAATCATCCATAATTCGCTCCGTCGCTTCCAACCAATACTCAGCCGTATTGGGTGCCACACTAGATATTCCACAGAAAAACTCAGCTCCATTAGCTCGGAGTCACTCGGTCTGGACTTTCAAGCTCCCATGCCTCCACTTGCTCCCACCACTTTTCCGAAATTGCAAGATCGCTGTGATACTACATCATCCCCGTCGATCTCGATATTCCACATCGGTGGTGGTGGTGGCATTTCATTTCGAACCCTTGACCGGACTTAACGGGTTCCAACACGATCATTCGGCCTCTACCACGGCCACGCACATTACGACCATGTCCCCTAGAATTCATGCTTCTGAATCACGTTTATCTGATTAAAGAATTTTATGAATTAGTTTTTGTTCCACTGATTTATCGCGAACAGTCTTATGTTCAATACTTTTAAAGAGTAGTTCTTTCGAATTCATGCACACACATAGTCTCCAAATTCATTCATTGAATCATCACATTCATGACCTTGCGTTCATTACAGAAAAGTGTTGTAGTTTTCATTGTTGTTGTTTTCCACTACCCAGGGGTATTTCCATAATTTTATCCTATAGGGGTATTTTGGTAATTTTTCAAATTAGGGTATTTGAAAATTTTGCAAAGTAGAGATTTTTAGCATTTTTACAAAATTAAAATACTTGGTAAGAAGATTCAAGGGTAATATGGTAATTTTATAATCTGGGGGTATTTTTGTAATTTTACAAGCCAGGGGCATTTCGGTAATTTTTTTGTAAAATATGGTTCCCGATGACTTTTTCAAAACAAGGGTATTTTTTGAAATTTTTAATTCGGGGTACTTCGGTAACTTTCCAAACTGAGGGTATTTTAGTAATTTGTACAGGTTAGGGGTAATTTGGGCAACTTGCAAACCAGGGGTATTTTGGTTATTTTTAAATCAAGGGTACTTTGGAATTTTATAATCATGGTTTGACTTTAGAATTTCACAAAATAAGGTGACTAGTCCCTTTCGGGTTTTAATTATTGAATTTAGCCTGTGATTGAGTCCTCTTGGTTAGGGTGAACCGTCACTACACACTGTAGGATTCGGCGGAGAGGAGGTGAGTCACTAGGATCGCTTAAATACCAAGCTCCCCAGAATCCAATCCTAGACATGCACACAATGGTTGCCACACCTTTAACTCGGCGACTCAATCACAAGTTTGTTTGGTTAGACTTTAAATTTTATGTATTTCGGTGTTGGAGTAGACTTAATCCTAGGGTTCAATATTTCCTAATCTACTAATCTACGTCCTATAATTTCCTACATACAAATCACAAAAGGGTTAGGAGTACTTACCTGGTGGACTTCGGGCCGGAGACTCAAGTGCCATGCCAGAAAACTTGCTCATTCCTTAGTAAGATCCAATTTCCAAAAGAAAGAAAATGTTTTAGGCCCAAAAAGCCCTCAAGGTGGAGTTTTGAACCGGGCTCTGATACCAAACTGAAATACCCCAAACCTAGCCCACAAGCCTTGACCGGATCTTGTTTGTTTCTTAAGTAAAACATTTCAGAAACTTGTTTGTTACTTTGGAAAATTTGGGTGGTTCTGAGGAAAAGTTGATTTGTGTTGAGTTTGAAGGGAAAACGGTGTTGTTATTGAAGACTAGATTTTATTAAAACCTTATTATTATATTTCAAAAACTATAAGTTAAAAGAAATGCCGAGTTTTTAGAGTTCACCATTAAATTGAAAATCGTTGGTGTTCAAGTGTTAAAACATTTAGAATTTATTTTAAAGAAAAGTTATTTAACCTTTTGTTTGATAATAATCGTATCATGATAAAAATAATTAAAAATGCATGCATAAAATAGTTAATAGTAATGGCCATATTACATCAAAGAAAACCCAAAATAAATCCAAAGTACTTAAATATAAAAAAAATTCCAAATAAAATAACACTGAGCTGAGCATAGCCACCACTAAGTTCCTGCCGACCCGGTCCATTTACTGAGTGTCACCTGAAAAGATATCCCACAAAGGGGTGAGTCAACAGATTCAATGTGCAACAACCAACCCAAATTCCCAATGATTTAGGCATACAAATCATATATACAAAACATATATAAACAATGATGCAATCCCGAACCCAAACCTAGATAACCATCCTCTACACATAACCCGTACCTACCATCACACCGTGGGGATTACTAAATCAACCCTCCATCCGCTACACACCATCAAAGGCGATCATTGCAGACGACTTGCACATCGCCTTATAAATTGTGGCATAGCCACGGATAATTGTGACAAAGTCATCGGATAGTATTTCGTGACATTAGTCACCACATTCAGATTATGTGACATGAGTCACCAGATATTGTGGTAAAAACCACCAGATCACTTCCTCTTTTCATAATCACCCTTATGCCCATGCACAATACAATACATGCAAAATCATGCCATATATTTTATTCCATGGTCATAACGAATTCACGTATATGTCATATTCAATATTCATAATACTATTTACATAGTATTAAAGGTGAACGTACCTGAGTACTCTGTACCATCGTATGGTACCTTTAGCCACATCTTTCATATTTTCATTAACACATATATTAAATCAATACCATAAATCTATCAAGAATTAGTGTGGGGCTACACACCTGGTTACTCTTAGATCTAACCGAAATCCTGAAAATCCTAATCTAATGTACTAGATCTCTTCTCCTACATTCGGCCAACACTAAGCACATTAGGCAATGGGCCATTTGGCTAAATAACAAATCCCGAAGGATTAAAGAGACCAAAACCCTTACCTTGCTACCGATTTGGTTACTAACCAAATCTCGAAACTTTGTGATGGTCCCCCTTGCAATCGGTTAGATACTAATACACTTAACTGGTTAGTTTTCGGCTTTTGAACGAAATAGAAAATAGATCTGAACACTAAAACACTTGCCTAGGTTGTTTAGACAAATCCCGAAAATCGTCATTGGCTTTATGAAGCTATCGAAATACCTACATGATCTATGTTAGATCCGATTCCATCATTTGAATGAATGGCCTTCGGCCTAAACCACACTTTACTTACCTTGGATAACCAAATCCCGAATGGTCTCCCTAGAAGTCGGCTACAATAGAAATCCTGAAAGATCCTTTATAGTTTCGGCCAATTCAAAATAAGAGAGATTAGATCCTTAAATTCGGCTAAAGAGAAAAGAAAACAAATGACTGTTGATCCTTACCCTTAATGCTGAAATCGATTGCCCTCTTGCATAGATCTACAGAGGAATTCGGCTATATAGGCTAGATATTGATCAAATGGGTTTCGACTTTTGGTGTTTAGTGAACAATCGGTTATGGCTAGGAAAAGACTTACTTTCGGCTTTTGGAGAGTTGTGGAAAGAAGAAGAGAAGAAAAGAGATATTTGACCTTAACAAATGGAAGAAAAGAGATGAAGAGAGGTTTGGCAATGGTGGTGTTTGACTTAAGAAATTTCGGCACACTATTAAAGGAAGAAAAGAGAACCAAAAATAACATTTAAACCCCCTTTTGAAATTCAGCTATCCCCCACTTACATGACCGAAAATAACCACCAAAAGAATCCCTTGGCCGGACAACTCTCCCTCTCTCCATTCAATCCCCCTTTTCACTCTACCTTAGCCGAATCCTTAAGTTTTTAGCTTAATCTACACTTCATCTTTGAAGTGTCCTTGTGCCGTCCACTACCTCTCCTCCTTGCTGCAAAATAAAACTCCCCTTTGCTTCCCTTGCTGCTCGAACTTGAGCCCTTCTCCACTGCTTGTGGCGTCACTTACCAAGGCCCTAAGTGGCACCTCCTTGCCACTTTAACAAGCACATTTGTTTGTCCAATTTTCCCTACAATTTTTCTTAAGGCCTCATTCGCCTAGCTCCCCTTTTAAGGCTTAAAATCTAATATTTTCTAAGGCACTTACCTACACTCTAAAGTTCTCAAAATTTCATACAACACATTCAAACACACATAGGCATGCTACTTCATACAATTAAGCAAAAATGCACAACCCTTAAGTCCCGGATGTTACATTTCTCACCTCTCTTGCTCCAAGCGCTTAACTTCCTTAACTATCTTGGTTTTCTCAACTAAAGTTTAGAAAACCCTTTCATAATGTGGAGTGGCCTAAATCTTCAAAGCATATTGTAGCCCATTCTCAAACCTTACACACTTATCTTGCTAAGTAGCAACCATACCCTAAGCATACCAGTTGAACCTTAGAAATTCGGCATCATACTCGAAGACCGTCATGTCACATTGCTTACGCTCAATGAACTCAAGCCTCTAGGCCTCCACATACTTCATGCCCACATACTTCTTTCAGAAAGCCTCCTAGAAGTAATCCCAAGTCAGACGCTCAACTGTGTACCTCTTGTAATAGACTGCCACTATCGGTAGGCCTCTTCTTTCAATAATGACATTATACACTTCAACTTCTGTTCTGCGGTACAGTCCATATCATCTAGAATCCTTTCGATAGCCTCCATCCAATATTCAGCTATAGTTAGAGTCATCCCAGCAACACCTCTAAACAATTCAACTTTGTTAGACCAAAGCCTCTCAATCCAAAACTTCAGCTCTTAGTTCTAGATTGGGCTCTAACAACTTGTTGCAGAACTCTTAACATATCTTGGGATATTACATCATCACCCTTACCAAAGTTTTCACCTCCAATGGAAGATGAATCCTTACCATAATCAGCCTCGGGAATTAGAGTGTTGTCTTGAGCTGTTGGCAGCACAATTGGAGTAGTTAGACATGGCCTACCTCAGGGTCATCTATCTCGGGTGCTCATAGTTAATTCCTGAATCTACAGTCTTATGTTTATCTACAGTTCAATAATAAAGTTCTAGTTATCTTCTTGAGTGGTTTCAGCCTAAAGTTTACAATTTTACGTCTATAGTTTCAAAAGTAGTAGTTCTAGTGTTTGTCTACAATTTTAGAAGTATTAGTTACTAAGTAGGACCGACATCAGAGTCTCAGATTTTATTTCTTCCAAAATATTATTCAAAACTTGTAGCATCATTCCCAATAATCCCTTTTTAAAACATAAATGCAAAATTATTTAAAAATCCACACTCCGAGTTTTGAACATGGCTTTAATAGCACCAAATGTAACCTCCCCAATCCGACGTAGACATTATGGCCAGATCCTGAAGGTTACATAGACCAAATAGATAGCTAAGCTAAATCGTCATATTTCAAAACATACTTTTAAAATTATTTTCTTGTCTTTTTCAGAAAAGTAAAATTCGAGCGATTCACTTAGTTTTAGAAAAGCTTATTAGTTTCAAAAGCTGATTGAATTCAATGTATAATTTGCAAATTTTAATTTTTTTGAAAACCAGGTTGATTTTTAATTTTATTTGCTTTCTAAAGCTCATTTCCAATATTCCAGTGGAAAAATGGTCATTATAGTTTAATGTTTAAAACTATGTTTCATGCATAAATCTAATTATTAAATTTAACCAAACTAAGATTATAATGTCATGCAAGCCAAAATAAACCAAATCCAAACCCATGCCACAGTCCAAATAAAATTATTATAGTCCCAAATAAAAAAAACATAAATTAAGTTAAAATACTTTTCATTGAAAATATCTGAGATGGTGATCCAACTGCTGAATCTAATTCCTAACCTCACTAGTTATCTGTAAGAAAGTAAATTAAGATGGCAAGTGTACAAAGCTCAATGTGTGTCATAATTCAACAGATCAGAATCAATAAATAAGATGTAGCATTCAAGACAATCGATATTCAAAATTTCATAATAATATAGAATCACATATTTCAATGAGTAAATGCATGTTCATGTATGGAAATGCAATATTTTCAGAATTCAGAAAGGTTCCTACCCAACATCCGCTACACACCACAGTAAGAGTTCCCCAGAACTATTGTGGAAAAGCCGCCAGTAATTACAGATAAACTGCTAGAATTATATGGATAAACCACCATATATGCAGATATACTGCTAGAACTTTCTTCTTTCATATTTGTCCCAATCCCATGCAATGTGATATGGCATATCAGAATAGAATCAATATAATAGGCATGCTTTGACATGCAATCAATTTTACTAGAAATAATAGGCATGGTTTTTCTTGCATTCAGTAAGGAAATAACAATCATCGTGCCTTTTCATGAGTCAAGAATAACAATAATAGATTAATGTCATAGAGTCACAAAACATACAAGTCAGAACAAATCATGTAGTAATATCATACACAATTTTCAATCATTACAGAAGTCATAGTTAGGGATACTTACGTTCGACCCACTCTGGAAATCGTATTGGCACATTTAGCAATCACTGTGATATCATCATACTATTTAGTCAATTTCATAATAATTCAACACACATCATTTAAACAAAGATCATTCAAGGTAAGACACACACCTTAGTTAGCATGTCCACTTGGCATTAGATCTAAACTGATACACTCCATAGAACAAATTTGATCAGATCTCGTCCAAATCTAAACCATGAAAGAACAATAACACACAAAAATCAACACATTAAATTTGGCTAACACAATTAATAGGTTCGAACAAGTTAGAAAATGTGATCTGACAACTAGATCTAATTTTTAGAGATACTCTTTCATTGATCTATAGATCTATATATCAATGCTTTTACAGTTCAGATCTAAACTGATCTCCTTTAAAATTCGAATTATAACGCCCCAAATTTTGGGCCTAAAAGAGTTGGGCCTTGGGCTTGGGAGCGCCTAAAATTCTTGAGAGTAAGAAAATGGCACAAATGCATGTTGGTATTGCTGGTTTAGCAATATTGGAGTGTTTGGGGTCTTGGAGAAGTCCTGGGTTCAAACTTGCGCTTTAGCAAAAATTTTGGTTTTAGGTGAATTAAACCTTGGATGTTGGTATGTAGGCCTTAAGAATAATTAAGATTAAATTGTGTCACAAGAGGAGCTTGTGGCTTAGTGGCAAGTGGCGTATGGAGTGAAGCTTGTGGTCTGAGGTTCAAGTCTCTCGAGGAGTAAGGGAGCTTTTATTTTACAGTATGGATTGCAAGAGTCTGTGGTGGTGGACTTGGTAAAAGGGGGAGAGTATCATGGGATATGGATGATGGTTGTTGGGGATTTGGAGGAGGAAAATGTGGAGATTTTCAACGGATTTAAAGGCTTGGAGTGTTATAGCTGAATTGTGCAACTTCTTTGGGCAAATTTGGCTAAGGAGGGGCTTTGGAGTGTGCATTTTTGGTAATTGTAGGTGCTGAATTCTATTTTTGATATTTCGGGTGTTTCTTTTTGTGTTTCGGGTTTCCCTCTCTTCTTTCGCAAGTTGGTGCTTTGTTTTTACGACCATTTGGGCTGTTCGTTTTGGTTCTTTGCTTTTTCTGCTCCTTCTCAAGTACCATTTTTTAAACCGATTTTATTTCCCTTCTTGTTCTCAATATTATTTCTTTCTGGCACTATGTTTCTACTCTAGTCGAATACATCCCCTTTTCCTCCCTCATCATTTATTTTTCTTCTCCTTTCTCTTCTCCTTTATAGATTGATTGACCGAATCTCGGTGCTCTTCCCCTCTATTCTGGTTTTTGTCATATGCAAATTAATATTCTTTGATTAATCAGTGAGTACTCGATCTTTCTCTATTCTCTCCTTCACGGGTTGGGAATCTTATGTCTAACCTTGGTTGTTATTGTCGATTAAATGGCTAGGGAGCCTTACTTCTGTCGTGTGTTGTATTCTTTCTAGTGGGGCTGTAGGCCGATCATTTCTCTTCTATTTTGGTAAATCCTAGTGCCCTTATTTCAATTTCGTGTGTATGCTATGTATCATGAGTGGCGTTTGAAAATGCAGGAATTCCCTTTAGGAGAAATCGTTATTAGTCTTGAATAAAGGTTCAAGTAGGAGATCTCTTCTCGTTTAATCAAGGTAAATAGTTGGTGTTTATTTCGTGATAAGTGTATAAGGGGTTTTTAATCTTTTGTCAGTGATTAATTGAAGCCTTGATTGAATATAGGTTGCGGTGTTCTTGGATTGTTCGTGTGATCTCGTAACAGGTGTGTATTCCACACTGATTGGACTGCAGATTAGTAAAAGTCGAAAAATCGAAAAGTCAAAAAGTTGAAATACGTCATTTGATGCCACACGAGCGTGCGATCGCACGTGTGGTGATTCGAGCCTACAAATATTAGGAGTAGGACTATAAAAGCTGTTATGGGCCTCGATGGGTCAAAATGGGCAGTGTGGGCCTAATGGGCTGTGGGCCCCACACGGATAAAATCTACAATTTGTTTTAAATGTTAGACCGAGCCGTGTAGTCCACATGGTTAGGGTCATTTTTGGCCAATAGGTCGTGTGGGTCCACTGGACTAGTGGGCCCCACAAGGATAAAATGCATGTTATATGGTTTTTATTGGTTTGAATCTGGTTATTCAGATAGCCAAGGCTATTTACAGGCTAATTGGGCCACACGAAAGTGTGTGGGCCCACTTGATCAAGTAATGGGCCTTAGGCCCATTTACAATTGTAGACTATTTAGGTTACTTAAGTCGCTCGAGGCGACGATGGACTTTTTGTTGGGTCGCTAAGACCCTGATTTGCAAAAATTATCGAAATACCCTCGATTTGCAAAATTACCGAAATACCCTTAATTTACAAAATTATCGAAATACCCCTAATTTGTAAAATTACCAAAAACTCGCAGTTTCTAAAATTATCGAAATACCCCCGATTTGAAAAATTATTGAAATATCCCTGATTTGCAAAATTACCAAAATAACCCTAGGTTGTAAAATTACCAAAATACCCCTAATTTCCAAAATTACCAAAATGCCTCTAGGTTGTAAAATTATCAAAATACCTTCGATTTGTAATATTACCGAAATACCCTCTGTTTACAAAATTATAGAAATACCCCAAGTTGTAAAATTATCGAAATACCCACGGTTTGTAAAATTATCGAAATACCCTCAGTTTACAAAATTACTAAAATACCCCCAAGTTGTAAAATTACCGAAATACCCCTAATTTGTAAAATTACTAAAATACCCCCAGTTTGTAAAATTATCAAAATACCCCTATTTTGCAAAATTATTGAAATACCCCAATTTACAAAATTATCGAAATAGCCATATAGGGTAAGAATACCAAAATACCCCTAAAAGGTAAAATGACTATTTTGCCCTCATGGGTAAATGATTATTTTATGTTGTGTTTTGGTGACTTAAGCTATGATTTGTCTTTCTTTCTAGAGTATGCCATGTGATTTATATATATGTGCTTTGCATACATGACATACTACATGAGATTGGGATTTTGGAATTGGAGGAAGTGGTTGATCTGTTAGGTTGCACGGGTCGCCGAGACGATTGTGGACCCACCGATTTGATTGTTAGAGTTGCATGAGTCGTCGAGACAACTGTGGACCCATCGATTTGATTGTTAGGGTCGTACGGTTGCTCAAGATGACTGTGGACCTACTGACGGCTTTAAGCTACTTATATTCTGGCAGTTCTATTGCGATATCGGTTAGTGCCGTAACCAGTGCTAAGATTGGTGTGCTGGCTAGGTGGGTTGATTTTATCCTCACATGTGTGTTGGTTGGTATGGGTGGTGTGCTGGCTGGATTGGGGTGGGGTGCATTCTTACAATGTTGCATTTCTGTTTATGAGATTCGATACGGATATGGGTTAGGCCCAAACGATTCTATTATGGGCTGAGACCCAAATGATATGGCAATGGGCTTAGGCTCATCAAATCAGATGTGACTAAATAGGGCTCAAGCCAGATCTACTTCAGATTCTATTTATCCGATCGTTGCTTTTATATTAGGGGATTACGCACTTAGTTTTCATAAACTCACCCATTTTTTTAACTGTGCAGGCAATCTCCAGCCTTAGACGGATCGAAGTTACGAGGGACTCGGAGATGGCCACACAACTGCTTCTGTTTTTTTATTAAGTTACTCATAAGTAATTTATTTTGGTTTTGTTTGTAATAAGGCCTCTTAAAGTTTTCGGATTATAAATTTTAGGTTTAGTTTTATTTTAATTTATATCGGTTAGAAGTAAATTGTGGTTTTTTTCAAAATGATTACTATTTTCAAAAACTACGTTACAACAACTGCTTTTCGATTATCACGTTTTCGCAACGTTTTTAAAAAGCTTCCATAGTTGAAGGAGACTTTGATGGAAATCAATAACGTTTTAAAAGTGAACAACCTTTTTCAATGAACACCGTTTTGAAAATAAATGAACGAAAGCTGAGGCTTTACACAAGTTTAAATGGAAGAAGATTTTAAATATTATGAAGGGTTTTCAATGAAAACATGGTTTTCAAAAAACACTTCAAAGTGACACACCAGATTCGAGCCTAACTTCTAGGCCGGGTTTGGGGTGTTACATTTAGTGGTATCAGAGTCCGGTTGCAAAACTCGACTGTGGATTGGGCATTAAAAATTAAATTTATGAAAAAACTATTTCAAAATAAATTAGAGTATTTGAACTATTTTACTGAACGTTTCTTGGAAGTGTGGTTCACCGAGTCTCCAGGGCTGAATTCGTAAGTTTTTTTGTTATCTGCTCTTTACTGTTATGCAATAGGAAATATTGTGATTACTATAGAAATTAGACTATACTACTCTAGTGAGAGTAACCTAGAAAATCGTAGGGAACTAAGACTGTAGTTAAGCTTGCGATTGCGAAAACAAACTCTAAACTTCTATTTCTCATAAGACATTTGCTTAACTACTGAAATTGTAAGCTAATTTACATAAAATTTCTAATTCAGATAATTTGCAAAGCGATAATGAGCACTAGGGGTACTCGTGGAAGGGGTACTAGAGGATGCGGAAGAGGTCGTGGGAGTGCTAAAGCTGAGTCTTCATCATCGGGCCACCTTAATGTCGAGGCTAGGGAGGCATAAACATCACTAGTAGCTGAGACGGGGTCGTATGATTGAGCAGCTGGGGACAACGCATTGTCTCAAGTAATGCTGAGGATTTTGGAAATGGTCGTTGGGCCTAGTAATGGTGCTATGGGTTGTGGGTCGGTTACGGAATGACTCTGGTCGAATAGAGTAGAGATCTTCAGGTGCATTTTGAGATGGCTCCTAATGTGGCTTAATATTGGATGGAGGCAACCGAAAGAATAATGGATGACCTTGATTGCACCCTTGAATAGAAGTTGAAAGGTGCAGTAGCACTGCTGCGAGATGAAGCCTACCAGTGGTGGCTTACTGCGAAAGAAGGAGCTCAGTCGGACCAGTTGACTTGGAAGTTCTTCAAACTTGCATTTCAAGGGTAATATGTGGGTGCAAGTTATGTGGATGCTCGGAGGAAGGAATTTCTGAACTTGGTTCAAGGGGATAAATCGGTGGCTGAGTACGAGGCAAAATTTTTACGACTTAGTATGCTCATGGGATAATAGCTACGGAATATGAGCCCTGTGATTTGTTTTGAGGACAGTCTCAGAGATAGCCTTCAGGTTCTGATAGCTCCACAGAAGGAGTTGAATTTTGCTACATTGGTGGACAAGACAAAGGTTGCTGAGGAGGTGAAGCATGTTGAGCGCCAAAATCAGAAAAGGAAAGGGGTAGAAACAAGAGAGACCTGGAGCCTTCTAGATCCGTTCAAAGGCTTAAGAAATAAGTCAAAGGAGATGGGCTAGTCAGAGTTAGGCCCCTTTGGCACTTTTGGGTTGCCACCTTGCGCTAGTTATGGAAGACTCCATGTGGGCGATTGCTAGAGAAGGATGGGAGCCTGTTTGGATTGCGGATTGATGGAGCACCATATTAAAGAGTGTCCTCAAAGGCCAGATCGGATGAAAACTACGGGTAGAGGTAATGTGTAGCTGCTGAGGGGTGGTCAAGCCATTGGGAGGTCGTGGCAAGTCCAGAAGGGGATACGGTTTGGGTCGTGGAGCACTGGGTAGAGGTGTTGGTTATGCTGAGGTAAGACGGCCAACTTTGGTCTATGCAGCACGTCACTGAGAGGATGGAGACGCTCCAGATGGGAACAGTGGTATGTACTTTACCCATATTGTACTATTTACCTAAATTGAAATTAGAATTAGAGTGCGCAGTAGAAGCGTAGTGGTGTAACCCGTGTTGTGCGATTATTAGATAGTTGGAAATTTTGAGGACAAAATTTTTTTAAGGGGGTAGAGTTGTAACGCCTCAACTTTTGGGCCTAGAAGAGTTGGGTCTTGGGCTTGAGAGTGCCTAAAATTCTTGAGAGCAAGAAAACGAGTTAGCAAAATTGGAGTGTTTGGGGGTCTTGGAGAAGTCCTGGGTTCAAACCTGGGCTTTAGCAAAAATTTTGGTTTTAGGTGAATTCAAATCTAGATGTTGGTATGTAGGCCTTAAGAACAATTAAGATTAAATTGTGTCACAAGAGGAGCTTGTGGCTTAGTGGAAAGTGGCGTATGGAGTGAAGCTTGTGGTCTGAGGTTCAAGTCTCTTGAGGGGCAAGTGAGGTTTTATTTGCAGCATGGATGGCAAGAGTTTGCGGTGGTTTCAAACTCTTTGGAGTGGTTGTGGACTTGGTAAAAAGGGGAGAGTATCATGGGATATGGATGATGGTTGTTGGGGATTTAGAGGAGGAAAATGTGGAGATTTTCAAGAGATTTGCAAGCTTGGAGTGTTATAGCTGAATTGTGCAACTTCTTTGGGTAAATTCGGCTAAGAGGGGCTTTGGAGTGTGCATTTTTGGCAATTGTGTATGAGTAGGTGCTGAATTCTATTTCTAATATTTCGGGTTTTTCTTTTTGTGTTTCAGGTTTCCCTCTCTTCTTTTGCAAGTTGGTGCTTTGCTTTTACAACCATTTGGGCAGTTCATTTTGGTTCTTTGCTTTTTTTGCTCCTTCTTAAGTACCATATTTTGAACCGATTTTCTTTCCCTTCTTGTTCTCAATATTATTTCTTTCTAGTACTTTGTTTTTACTCTAACTGAATACATCCCTTTTTGAAACACCCCAAACCCGGCCCACGAGCCTTGACCGGATCTGGTATGTTCCGGTGTAAACCATTTCAAATTCTTTTGTTACTTAGGAAAAACTTGTGTGTTTTGAAAGAAAGATTGTTTTGGGTTGGGCTTGAGTTGAAAACAAGTTTATTTCATTATTAAAGTCCTTTACTTTAAGTGACAAAATGTTTGGGCTTTATTTTAAAATAAATTTACTTAATCATTTAATAAATAAAAGCAAAGTAAAGTAGTTCTACTATGGCCTTATTACATCAAATAATTCCCAAAATTTAACTTAAAATACTTAAAATAAAATAGCCCAAATAAAATGAAATTCTTCGAGCATGGCCTTCCTAAGCATCTGCCACTTGGTCCATCACCGATCATCACTGAAAAAGGTTCCCACAACGGGTGAGTCAACAAAATCAATGTGTACACAAACACTATGTCCAAATAGATTCAGGCATAATATCACATCACATACATAATCATATAGCAGATATAAAATAATGATGCAACCCGAACCCAAACCTATATGCCATCCACTACACATCACCCGTACCATCCTACACACCGTGGGGACTACTAAGTCAACCCTTCATCCGCTACACACCATCGAAGGCAGTCGCTGCATTCGACGTGCTCATCGCCCTTATAAAATTCGTGGTCTTAGGTCACCACATTCAGATATCGTGGTCTTAGGTCACTACATTCAAATATCGTGGTCTTAGGTCACCACATTCAGATTTCGTGGTCTTAGGTCACCACATTCACTTCCCCTTTTTCATATAACCCATATGCCCTATATCATACATAACATGCATTAAAAATGCCAAATTCTTATTTCACATTCTTATAATGTCATATGTGTGTCGTAACAGATATTTAACATAATCCTAGTAGGAGTAGGAAACGATTTGAGTACTTTGTACCATAACATGGTACCTTAGCCATATTCACATTCTTATAAACATGCTCATATTAAATTTTAGCCATAAATCTTATTAAAAGATAGTGTAGGGTACACACCGATTCGCTTAACAAATTCATCGAATCCGAAATCCGATCTCGCCTTTAGATCTTTAACTTCCTACATTCGCCCATATTAAAGATTTAATGAAAACCCATTCACCACAAATCCAAATCCTAGTAGGATTAGTACACTAAACCTACCTTGTTGCCGATTGACTTAAGAATCAAGTCCCAAATCTTTGCTATACTCCTCCTTGTATTCGCCAAGCACTAGATCTCTACATAGATTAGTTTTTTGACTTTCAAAATAATAAGAAATAGATCTATGTACTAAAATAAGGCCTTGGCTGAATGTTCATAGTCACTTACCTTAAAAATCTTAAATCCCAAAAGTATTCCTTGCCTTAAGTGTCTGTTGAAATCCCTATAGCCACATATTAGTTCAATTTCCAACCTTAAATCTCAACAAATGGCCCTTGGCCGAATAGAATATTTGCTTACCTTAAGTCCTTGAAATCTTGAAAGATTCGTCTTTGAAGTCGACAATAGGCCAAATCCCGAAAGATCTCTTCAAAGTTTCGGCACACAAGATTATTAATAGGATTAGTATCCTGATTTTGGTTAAAAGAAAAGAAATAGAATGACAAAATAGGATTCCTTACCCTCAATATTGGAACCAGCAAAGAGTTTGCAGGAGAGATCGATTCAAAAGAATGAACCTTCGGCTTTAGGCTTTGTGAACAATCGGCTAAAGATTGCCTTGATATTCGGCTACCCTTTTTAGATGGTGATGGAGAAGTTGGCCACAAGAGGAAAAGAGAAAAGCTAAAAGAATTCGGCTAGGAGGCTAAAAGAAAAAGAAGAAATATGGATGCTCAATAACAAGAAGAAATTCGGCAGAGAGAGAAGGGAAGGAAAAGGAAAAAGAATGAATACTGGCTTAATTCCTCCTTTGGCTGAAATTACTATGCTAGAGTCTCTTACTTGGCCATCACTTCCTTGTTTAAAGATTAATAGAAATAATCCTTTAATTATCTCTTTGAAATCTAAAATAAATCATCATTTATCTACCCCTGAGCCGAAATTTTAAGAGGATTTAAACTCCTCCCTTAGTGCCTTAATGCCGTCCATTACCTCTTCTCCATGGCGCAAAATAAAATCCTTTATTTGCTTTCCACGCTGTTCTAACCTAGGCCCATTTGCATAGCTTGTGGCGTCACTTGTAAATTTTGTTTGGGCTTTAAGTGGTACCTCCTAGCCACTACTCCAAGCCCGTTCTTGTGTTAAATTCTTGTGTTAAATTCCTTTACTAATTTTCTTAAGCCCACCTTGTTTTAGTTTCTCTTTAAACTTAACATTTCTAAAACATTTCTTACATTTCCAAGTTTTCAAAACGCTCACTTTCCTCTTTTAAACTTAACATTTCTAAAACATTTCTTACATTTCCAAGTTTCCAAAATGGTCACTTTCCTCTTTAAACTTAACATTTCTAAAACATTTCTTACATTTCCAAGTTTCCAAAATGGTCACTTTCCTCTTTAAACTTAACATTTCCAAGTTTCCAAAATGGTCACCATACATTCATAACACATAAGACATGCCATTTCATATAATTAAATAAAAAATGCATAGGCCCATTTTCGGATGTTACACTTTTCCTCCCTCATCATTTACTTTCCTTCTCCCTTCTCTTCCCCTTTATAGATTGATTGACCGAATCTCCTTCTTTCCCCTCTATTCGGTTTTCGTTTTCAGATGCAAATATTCTTTGATTAATCGGTGAGTACTCTATCTTTCTCTATTCTCTCCTTCACGGGTTAGGAATCTTATGTCTAACCTTGGTTGTTATTGTTGATTAAATGGCTAGGAGCCTTACTACATCGTGTGGGGTATTCTTTCTAGTGGGTTTGATGTCGATCGCTTTCTTCCGCTTTTGTAAACCTAGTGCCCTTATTTCAACTTCGTGTGTATGCTATGTATCATGAGTGGTGTTTGGAAATGAAGGAATTCCCTTTAGGAGAAATTGTTATTAGTCTTGAATAAGGGTTCACGTAAGAGATCTCTTCTCGTTTAATGAAGGTAAATAGTTGGTGTTTGTTTCGTGATAAGTGTATAAGGGGTTGTTAATCTTTTGTCAGTGATTAATTGGAAGCCTTGGTTGAATATAGGTTGCGGTGTTCTTGAATTGTTCGTGTGATCTTGTAACAGGTGTGTATTCCACATTGATTGGACTGCAGATCAACAAAAGCTGAAAAGCCGAAAAGCCAAAAAGTCAAAAAGCTGAAATACGACGTTTGATGCCACACGAGCGTGCAATCGCACGTGCGGTGATTCGAGCCTACAAATATTAGGAGTAGGACTGTAGAGGCTGTTATGGGCCTCGATGGGCCAAAATAGGCCGAGTAGGCCCAATGGGCTTATGGGCCCCACATGGATAGAACATGCTATTTATGGTAAATGTTAGACCGAGTAGTGTAGTCCACATGGCTAGGGTCGTTTTTGGCCAATGGGCCATATGGGCCCACTAGGCTGGTGGGCCCTACACGGATAAAATGCATGTTATATGGTTTCTACTGGTTTGAACTGTGCTGTTTGTATAACCGAGGCTATTTATGGGCTAATTGGGCCACACGAGTTTGTGGGCCCAATTGGGTCGAGTAATAGGCCTTAGGCCTATTTACACCGTTGTGATTGTTTAGGTTACTTAAGTCTCTCGAGGCGACGGTGGACCTTCTGTTGGGTCGTTGAGACCCCGATTTGCAAAAATTATCGAAATACTCTTGATTTGCAAAATTACCGAAATACCCCCAGTTTGCAAAATTACCAAATACCCCCGGTTTGCAAAATTATCGAAATACCCCCAAGTTGTAACATTACTGAAATGCCCCCAGTTTGTAAAATTATCGAAATACCCCTAATTTGTAAAATTATTAAAATACCCCTAGGTTGTTAAATTATCGAAATACCCTCGATTTACAAAATTATCGAAATACCACCAGTTTGCAAAATTACTAAAATACCCCGATTTGCAAAATTACCAAAATACCCTTCATTTGTAAAATTACTGAAATACCCCCAGTTTGTAAAATTATTAAAATACCCCCGGTTTATAAAATTATTGAAATACCCCAGGTTGTAAAATTACCAAAATACCCTAGTTTGCAAAATTACTAAAATACCCTAGTTTGTAAAATTATCAAAATACCCCCAGTTTGCAAAATTACCAAAATACCCCCAGTTTACAAAATTATCGAAATACCCCTGTAGGGTAGGAATACCAAAATATCCCTAAAGGGTAAAATGACTATTTTGCCCTCTTGGGTAAATGATTGTTTTATATTATGTTTTGACTGACTTGAGCTATGGTTTGTCTGTCTTTCTAGAGTATGCCATGTGATTTATATATATGTGCTTTACATACATGACATGCTGCATGGGATTGAGATTTTGGAATTGGAGGAAGTGATTGATCTGTTAGGGTTGCATAGGTCACTCGAGACGATTGTGGACTCATTGATTTAATTGTTAGGGTTGCACAGGTCACCAAGATGACTGTGGACCTACCGATTTGATTGTTAGGGTCGCACGGGTCGCCCGAGATGACTGTGGACCTACTGACGAATTTAAGCCATTTATATTCTGGCATCTCTGCTGTGATATCGGTTAGTGCCGCAACCGGTGCTAACATTGGTGTGCTGGCTGGGTGGGTCAATTTTGTCCCCACATGGTGTGTTGATTGGTACAGGTGGTGTGCTAGCT
Source organism: Gossypium rotundifolium (assembly GCA_025506655.1). Taxonomy (NCBI): domain Eukaryota; kingdom Viridiplantae; phylum Streptophyta; class Magnoliopsida; order Malvales; family Malvaceae; genus Gossypium; species Gossypium rotundifolium. The sequence continues at coordinate 174,844,678 of CP106724.1, forward strand.
GGATTAGGGTGGGGTGCATTCTTACACTATTACATTTCTATTTATGAGATCCGATACGGGTATGGGCTAGGCCCAAACGATTCTGTTATGGGTCGAGACCCAAACGATATGGCAATGGGCTTAGGCCCACTGAAACTGTACTATGACTGAATAGGGCTCAAGCCAAGTCTGCTTCTGTGTTCTATTTATTTGACTGACTATTTTTATATTAGGGGATTACACGCTGAGTTTTCATAAAATCACCCCGTGTTTTTAACTATGCAAGCAATCCCAAGCCTTAGACGGATCAGAGCTGCGAGGGACTCGGAGATGGCCACACAACTGCTTCCGTTTTTCTATTAAGTTATTCATAAGTACTTTATTTTGGTTTGGTTTGTAATAAGGTCTTTTAAAGTTTTCAGATTTTAAATTTTAGGTTTGGTTTTGTTTTAATTTATATCTGTTAGAAGTAAATCGTGGTTTTTTCAAAATGATTACTGTTTTCAAAATACTACGTTAAAAAAAAACTATTTTCGATTATCACATTTTCGTAAAGTTTTTAAAAACTTCCATAGTTGAAGGAGACTTTGATGGAAATCAATAACGTTTTAAAAGTGAACAACCTTTTTCAATGAACCCTGTTTTGAAAATAAACAAACGCAAGCTTAGGCTTTTCACAAGTTTAAATGGAAGAAGTTTTTAAATATTAAGAATGGTTTTCAACGAGAACATGGTTTTCGAAAAACACTTCAATGTGACACACCAGATTCGGGCCTAACTTCTAGGCTGGGTTTGGGGTGTTTCACGTACCTTAACAAGGAGCACACATAAAACACACTATTAAAATTGGCCTTAAAAATTCGAGAAGAAAAATAGTGAGATCCGAATGATAAATCAAAAAAGGGATATTAACTCACATATTATACATCCAAAATTATAGATCTAGAATAAACACTTACTTAACACCTTCTTATAGATCTAAATTGACAGATTCACACATAGTAATGATGATTTGGCACTGGTGAAGCAAGAAAGATGAAAAGAAATAGAGTAAAGAAAAAAATAAGAGATTCGACTACAAGGAACAAAATGAAATAGAAAGGAGAGAAGAAGATATAAATGGTGGTGGCAATGTGGCGATTATGGTGAAGGAGCGACGGTGCAAGGGGAAAAATGAAAGGAAAGGGGTGGGGGCATAATAATAGGTACAGCACAATGGAGGAAGGAAGTGAAGAATGAAAATAATAGAAAAGAGAGGGAATGAGAAGATATAGATGGCGACAAGAGAAAATGGAGCAAGTTGGTAGCATCGAAGGTGCAAGGTGGTAAGGAAGGCGACAATGGTGGTGGGGGTGACGATATAAGCCAAAAGAAAGAAGGAAAATTGAGAGGGACAAATGAGATGGATGACACAAAGAGGAGGAAAGAAAAGATGGAGAGAAAATGATTTTAAGGATTTTGAAAAGTGTGGCAATGTGAACAAAAATGAGAAACATGTTAAATACTAGAGTTTTAAGAATACAAGGGCAACATTAGGGTTTAGAAAGGAGTGCCGAAAATAAAATAATTTTTTTCTCAGGAATAGATTCAAACTTGGGTATTAAAGATAAATTAACTTATGCTTAACCATCAAACCAATAACTCATTCTTGTTAAAATGCTAACAACATATAACTATAAATCAGAAGGCGTGACAATTAAAAAAGACTAAATTGAAAAGTATGTAAAAGTTTTACGTGTTATTATTTGATAAGTGAAAATGTTATAGAGAACATGAAACATAAGATACATTTTGAATTAAGAATTTACTAAATAAATTTCTGTGATTATTGCAAATGAAATTACAATTGTTCTTTAAATCATGGAAAAACAAAGACTGGATTGAAAAGGTGCAAAAGTGTAGCTAAATTGTGAAAATCATGAAATAAATATTGGTATGAATAAAGATCGTGGTTAGCCATAGAATGGAAGTATAGATCAAATGCTCTTGAAAATTTTAATGTTTGAAATTATATGTTCGTGTAATATTAAATAATAAACTAGTGTGAAAGAAATGTGAAAGTGTAATGAAATTGTAAAAATCGTGGAATAAAGTATTCGTGATTAATTATTTTAAATTCAGTGGTATTCGAGTGCCCATGTAGACTAGTGTTGAACTTCGTGGATATAGTTAGCATGTCAAAGGAACTTGAGTGCTCTTGTGTTATTTGTGATATCACACTTCGGTGCCCAAATTTCCAACACTTATGTGCTCCGTGTATTGGGATATGTTCCGTGTACCCATCCGGTTCAAATGTGTCTAACATGGGCTAAAAAAGCTTTGTTAAGTGATTTTTTATATAAAAGTTTCGTTCCTATTAATCTGTGAAATGATGAAATTTGTGAATCAAAGTATTAGTGAATTTTTTAAATATGCAGTAACCTATTGAATATTAAGATATATTCATGAATTATAAGAGTAATAATGTTTATAATAAATAAAAATAAAAGAAATGGTAAGATCTAGGTTCATGGGTACTTACAAAACTTTCTCGAGCTTAACAAGTTATTTTTCAACGTGAAGGTGAAAGATCAAATTGAAGTTCTCATTTGAAGTAGTAACCTCGGCACATATCATCACATTATCAAGGCTTGGTAAAAAAGAGGTATGAAATATATTTCATGGTATAGAGTATGACATGTACATAGGTGATTTAGTGAAGTAAGAAAGAAAGTTTCTAATTGTTTTAATATTTGAGTTTAATGTGTTTTGAACGGTAAATATAAGGTATTACATAGTTTATGAGCTTTTATTATTGTTGGGAAAGATCATGGGCAATTTTGGTATGGCTGGGAGGAAATTGAGAACATAATTTTCAGCTTTGATTATTACATGTGAAATGTGTCTTGAGACATAAGAACTTTGAAGCTAAAAAGCAATAGTATTAGGGTCACGCCTTGAGACATATTGGACAAGAAAATAGAATAGACAAGAACCATGACAAATTTTAGAGAAAACTAAATGGAAAAAAACAAAACCACAATAGTGTAAACTGAAACAAGAATCACCATAGTTTTTAGAGAAAATTGAGTGGACTAAAACTAAATAAAAATAAAAATATTGTTTTAACACCCCTCCCCAATCCGATCACCAAGTCCGAGCTACTGAATGTTATAGTAATTTTCGGAGCAACTATGGATAATTAACATTCACATTAAAATATAAAACATGCAAACACAACCATTATCGATTGTAAGTTCATTTTACAATCTTTCTCGGGCCTTATACTAGCCTACGAATGCTCTAAAGTTAACTCAAAATCATATTAGGACCAAATTGCAACATTTCCAAAGTTTCAAAGTGATATCGCAACGTGAGGAGTTCCTCGTCACGACATTATCGTTTATTTTGCCTTGTTGTGACAACAGGGTTCCTTGTCACACCGTGGTCCAAAACCCAGATCATGTCGCGACGACCATTACTTGACATCACAACGTGGGTCCTATATAGGCCTTTTGGTACTAATTTCAATCAACCAAACCATTTCATACAATTGGTTCATTTGGGCACATTTAACATGCATAAAATCATGTTCAATCACATGCCAAATATATCCCATTTATCCAAATCTAAACATTAATTCCAACAATCCACAATTTGAAATCAAAACCAAACAATTTATCAAATATAATCATTCAATAATCCACAATGTTGCATGTTGCAATGTGCCCTAGAGGGGCCTGCTTGTCCTAAAAATGTGATAAGGATGTCCCGATGCCGAACATATGCCCCGACGATGTTCGGACATCATTGTGACGATGCTTGCAAATTTGCAACAAACAATGTTGGAAAAATGCTAGTTTGAAAATGGTTTTCTTCCACAATAGAAAATTAAAATTTTGAAAACCAACCCTATTTGTGATATTTATAGCAATAAAACTTGAATTGGTATCATACTTGTGTTTTTGGATAAGTGGATCCTCGACGTTTTTCGGCTTTCAACCAAATGATCTTCTCCACTAATCTTGTACCATGAACTGCTTCGAGTGTGGGCTCAAATAAATTAAATCAAAACACGAAAATAGAAAAATCTTTGGGGTGAAAATGAAAATTTTCTCTTCTTTAATAGAAATCGATAGAATTGTTATTCTGAAAAAAAATATTTAATAGTTGAGAATAAATTATTTTTATTTTTCGACTGTGTATAATCTCTCCAAGTTATGTAAATAGCTCTACTGGTATCATCTATTTATAGGAGAGAAGGTAAAACCTTTTTGAACTGTAGAGGTTTATTACAAATAGAAAAAACCTTCCTAGTCCAGCTAGGAGAATGAAAGGGGCTAATAGGGTGTGCTTCCCCTTAGATGTACTATGATGAGATTCAGACCTCTCATTGTATTGGGCCCAATTATATGTGCTTTCTGGAATTTTAACCCAAAATTTTATTATTTAATCCAACCCAATACATAAATTTTTATTTTCCAAAATAAACATTAATTTTCCAAGTAAATAATTTTCTCATCCCAATTTTACCCTCGATAAAATTATGAAGATTTTACACCTGTTAAAATTTCCAAAAAAATATATTCAATATTTCACAACTCAACTTGTTCACTATGACCAAATGATTTATTTTCATTTTTGGGCTTTAGAACTGCTAAAAAACGTAAACTCATTCTTCTGATCATTTCTAAGTAATCCATATATATATTTGCAAATGCATCATTTCTCATTTTCATTTTCATTTCCTTTTTAAATTTTCTTTAAGAAACCCATATTCATTTCCAAATTATTCCATTTCTCCATTTCAGGGAAAACCATAATCATTTTTGAATGTTTTTCATTTCTCTATTTCTATTCATTTTGTTTATTTTGATTCAAAGACTCAATTCATTTCCAGTTTCAACGAGCTAGAGGAGGGACTGATTGAACATATGTAATTAAGGATCAAATGATTTATAATTAAGTTTTGACTTTTCGCCTATTTATTATAAACTCATTTGGTCAAGAAGTCATTCTATTATAATATCGTGATTGAGCTCCCCTTAACGAAATACCGTTATGAGAAAGCAACTATTCCGTGCTCATCCAATGACCTTGTCATAAGTGTGTTACCCCCATAGCATATCCTTGATTTCTTTAGGATAATATCCATTCTCCCAATATGATTCTATTTGATCTCATGGTAACCATTACATCATTCTTCATGAAAAGTCAATTACTATCAAATAGTGATAAAGTCATTCATCAAAAAGACAAACGATCGGTGGCCACATTTACTTTTTATCAACATTGTAATGCCAATGAGAGGATATCATTTACCCATGTCTTAGGTTATGAATTCCATTTTTGTTAATGACGCTACGTATTGTAGATGTCGTACACCCAACATACCAACTTTTGGTTCCTTATCTATTCGAACTCAAGCTATTACTTACATCATAGTGTATGAGTCACACATACATAGTTCACCATCCATTCAGGATTTAAATATGTCACACTATAAATGTCACAAGTGAATAAGTCCATAAATAGAACCAGGATTTATTCTGTTTGGTCTAGTCTAATGTACTGTCAATCCAGTCAGTCACTTCTATGCCACTATCTTCTGGGAGTCATTCATTTTGATGCCCAAGACTAAACATCTACCTAATTGGACTTAAGAGACGAAATATTATTCTTTCAATTGGTTTACTCATTTTCGATTAGACTAAGGATATGTTTAGATTCATCTACTAAAACAAGTTGTCTTTCCGTATCATGATTCGACCACATGATACCGCTTAGTATTAGTTTAAATTGTAGACAACCAATGAGTAACATTTTCTTTCATTTTGTTTTTCATGCAAAAACCATGTGAGGACAATATACAAATTATTAATGTAATTCACGAATAATTTTATTTAATAATTTGTTTAAAAAATTACAAATGCACTTAGGCGAAAATACTACACTTAGGGCACTAGATCCAATAGTTTCCCACTTACCCTAGTGAAGTAGATGAGTTAGAATAAATATATCCGATAGGAGTGTGATCTCATTCAAAGTACACAAGCATATAACCCGTCGTTCTCCTTAAATACTTGAGTATATGTGTAATTTCTTGCCAATGTCTTGGTCCTAGATTTACCTGATATCAACTCACCAACCCCACTGCAAAACAAATATCTAGGCATGTGCACAACATAACATTTATGAGACTTCCTACAAGCGAAGCATAAGGAACCTTTGACATGTTCTCTCTTTATTTTTCTATATTTGGACAATCTTCTAAAGAAAGATGAAATCTCAATAGAAAGGGTTAATTCCCCTTCTTTGAATCGGTCATTGCATAACATTCCAATTTCTTGTCTATGTATGAAGCTTAAGATAGTACTATCACTTTGTTCTTTTGATCCTTTAGGATTCGAATACCTAAAACAAAATTAGCTTCTGTCAAGTCCTCCATGGTAAACTATTGGGCTAACCATAATTTAATTGATGATAATGTCCATACATCCTTCCCAATGAGTAAAATGTCATCGACATATAGAATGAGAAAGACCACCATTCCATCCCTAAACATTTGTAAACACAAGGTTCATCTACGTTTTGATCAAATTCGAAAGTCTTGATCGCTTTATCAAAACTTTGATTCCATGAGCGGGATGCTTACTTAAGTCCATATATGGATCAAAGCAGTTTGCAAACTTTATGCTTGTTTCCTTTAGCAATATATCTAGTGGGTTGCACCATATAGATGCATTCTTCAAGGTAACTATTTGGAAACGCTGCCTTGACATCCATTTGCCTGATATCATAGTTGAGAGCCACTAGAATGGATAGTAATATACAGATTAACTTGAGCATGGGAACTTGAGAGAAGGTTTCTTTGTAATCGATATTTTCTTTCTAAGTATAATCTTTTTGTAATGACCTATTTTTCAGTGGTGACGGAATGGTGGTTTTGGGACCCTAAATTTTTGTCATATTGACTTGTAAATATTATTTATAGAATATTTATAGAGTTATTAAGATCGTATTAAATTTTGGTTAATAAATTTTAATGTTTAGTTAGCTAATTAAAGAAAAAAGGACTAAATTGAAAAAGACTCAAAATGTAATAGCCCATTTTCAGTGAAATCAGAATAGTGTTTTCAGGACCACAAGCACAACTAATAAATTAATATTTTAATGTCTATGAGAGGATAGTAATGTCGTATTAAAATTTAGTTAATAAATTTCGACGTTTGCATGCCTAATTGAGTAAAAAGGGCTAAATAGTAAAAAGTGTAAAAGTACAATCAATGGAACTTTAAAGTAAGAGGACTTATATGATAATTAAACCATTTATGTAGTTAGTGGATATTCATGGCAAGGTTTTAATTTTGAATGTTTTTAAAGGGTAAAAAAAGTAAATGAGTAAAAAAGGTTAAATTAATTAAACCAAAATGTCCATGTTCTTCATTTCATTAACCTAAACAAATTTTGGAAATTTGAAAAGAGGGAGCATTCGGTTGAGCTTTGGTTATGTGCATGGTGAGTTTTCAACCCTCATTTTTAATGATTTTTATGTTTTCGGGATCGTTGTAGCTTAATCTAACTAGCCCGCGGACTAATTTGCAAAATTGTTAAAGATATAAGGTTTGTCCATGAATTTTATTACATGATTCTTGATGTTTGATGGTAGATTATGAGTCCTGATGGATAAATAAACAAGTTTTGTAAAGTGATTTTTGATGAAAATGTCATTTAGGGACTTATTTGTAAAAGTAATAAATTTCATGGTAAATTTGTGAAATAATGGTTTACATGGGTCGATATGGGTCTCTAATGAATTTGGCTAGCATGAAATAGGGATTAAAATGTTTATATTTTAAATTATGAGCTTAATGACTAAATTGTGAAGAGTTAAAATGTTTGGGGCAAAATTATAACTATGCATAAATATGAATTATGGATTAAAGAATGTTGAGATTGATTGAAATAATTAATTGAATATAATTATTTATTTAGATCAAGATAAATCTCAACTGGATCTAAATCGAGAAAAGGTTAAAATCACGGATTAGGTCGATCGTATTTCTACGCTCTAGTTGTCAAGGTAAGTTCATAGTATTTCAATATGTAATTGAATTTTTACTTGTATTTTCACATTATAGTTATGTAATTAAATTCTTATAGTTAATTATTCCTTGAATTACACATACGTGCCCCTATTTGTACTTTAGTACCTCTGAATTACACATACGTGCCCCTATTTGTACTTTGGTACCCCTAAATTGCACATACGTGCCCCTATTTGTACTTCGGTGCCCTCGAATTGCACATATGTGCCTCGATTTACACTCTAGTAACTTTGAATCAAATAAAATGTGAATTTTATTCAATTGTTGTTAAGTTAAATGATGTACTATGTTCTTACTAAGCTCTATAAGCTTATAAGTTTTTGTGGATTATTTTGTAGATCGTTGTTGCTGACTTTTGGACGGATCGAACCTTCAACTCACACTATCTATCGATGTTGGTATTCTTGTGCTCCTTAGGGTTGTGGCATGTATATGTGGCTATATAGGTTGTTTTGGTACAATATGACAATAAACTAAACTAAGTTGTCAGACACCTTATTATGATTGTAAATAGGTATCTTTTTGGTACAATTAGAATGATATGAAAGTGAACACTTGTGGTTTGATTTGGCTTGTGAGTGAATTAATTTGCTATGCTAGAAATGGATTAATGTTAACACGTTTTAGATGTTGATGTTGGATATAATTGCAGTGTTTATGAAGGGCACATTGGTTGGTTATTTTAGGACATTAAAATGGTATGTTTATGTTGAGTTGCTTGTGATCTCAATTATGGCATGCTTTAAGATGATATTGAACTAGAAGTGTATGTTTTAAATATGGTAATGCTAGGAAGTTTGTATGTTTGTTCTTGAGGTGCCTTATATGGCATATTCGTTGAGTGATTTTGGACTAGTAAATTGGTCATTTCATGTTGGTTTTGGTCATATTATAAGGCCTTGATCATGTGTACAAAATGCTTTTAGGTACATGCTTGATTTGGTGATGGAGATGGCGTGATCTGAGAAAATTTCATGTCCACACGGCCGGAGACACAGGCATGTGACTTAGCCGTGTGTTAGACGACACGGTCGTGTGCCCCTTGTAGGTTTTAAGGCATCCAAGTTAGGCTATTACACGGCCTAGCACACGGTCTGGTACACGAGCATATGTGGCAATTTTGAGAGTTAAATGGGATGGGCACGACCGTGTAACACCCCTTACCCGTATTCGATGCCGGAACAGAGTACGAGGCGTTACTGGTCATAAACTCAAGCAGTCAAACAAAATCGAGACTCAACTTTCCTTCTAAATCAAAACTTTTCACACACATGCTTATCGTCCCTTATATGGGCCCACAAGGCCCAAAATATACATCGGGAATGGTTCGGGACTAAATCAAGAACTTTGGAAACTTATGTGTAACTTAGAAAATTTTTCATGCAATAGGGTCCACACGCTCGTGCTTCAGGCCATGTCCAAAATATGGGAAATTTTGTTTATGACGTCATCATCCAAATAAGGTCACACGGCCAAGTCACATGCCCGTGTGCTTAGGCTGTGTCTCCACACGACTGAGACACATGCCCGTGTGCTCAATTTTGGACATTCTATTTTCCAAAATTAAGGTAAAAGGGACACACGGCCATAACACATGCCCGTGGGGCAGACCGTGTGTAACACATGGCCTAGACACACAGGCTTGTGTCACACACGCCTTAGGACGTGTCGAAAAATACAAGACTATTTTCCAAGCCATTTTGCCACCCTCACTTGCACACATTCACACAACATCACATGGCACAATCTTAAGCATATAAATGCATTTAAACCAACCAAAAACAAATAATAACATGTCATTCACATACCCACATCCATCTTGCTAATAGCAACATACTACCAATTTAATTCATACCAAAGCACATTCGATAATAAGAATATTTGACCACTTTCAACCGTTAGATCTTTAGGCCATAAATCACAATCCATCACATATATCAAATAAATACAAACCACATCACAAGACATTGGTATATACTTATGAATAAAGATATAGGCTTTTAACCAATTAGCCCATATAAGCCAATTTACATGGCTACACATTACATCAAACCTTTAACCATTACAAGCCAATACCTTTGGCTAAATCATAATGACACATTCACAAAGTGACTTAGTCCCTATACATGCCATAAACTTAAGAGGTTTGTATTCACTTTTACCCCACGATGATAGCTTGATAGTGTGATAGCATCTCTGGCAATGTCCAACCCGAGCTAGCTTAGTAACCCTATAAGACATGGGAAAGGAAGGGGAGTAAGCAATAGAACTTAGCAAGTTCATATGCAAATAATAGACAACTATTAACATTCATGTACTTTATCTATTCATAAGAGTACTATTATTACAATTGGCATTAAATCTCAAGTTTACCACTTATTCATTCATAGTGCTTACTCTTTTAACTTATAAACACCATTTACATGTCTTGGCATTAGCCTAACCACCATAGTCTCCCCATTATAACATATTACACTATTTAACAAGTTATTTCCATCCTCTTAATCACATGCACATTAATTATGAGTGATCATAATTTCAACATATAATTTAACCACCTTTCACTTGTCTAAGCTCGTATCTTACTATATTTTCATAATGACTTTATTTGGCAATTATGCTTGTCCTTCCTTCTCATATCCAATGAAACACAATTTAAATAAATACACCGTACTATACCACAATTCAATTAGGCTCATAAACCTATCACCTGATCATTATCAAATCTTATCATGTATCCATTCATCTTAAGTGTAGATCAATAATAATAAGATTATCGATATTTCTCAAGCATAACTTACTTGAATACATTCTTATCGAATGTTCATCATACACCGAGCTCATTAGTCATGAGTCATTGTACATACTTGTACCATCTCGTAACATAACCACTTGCTTTCTCGTCTTTGACATACTCATTGAACACTTGGAATACTAATTGGATACACGGAAAGTATTTGCACATAAGTTCCACATATGTAGCTAAAGCTACCTCATATCTCATATCACATAAATGCTCGCTCTCAAGCTAATCACGGGCTTGCTCACACAAGCTATCATTAAGACATCACCACACAATGCTGCTCACACACACTGTCAGGTATTTGCAACACATGCCAGACTACCCAGCCACTGGTAGACTACGGGACCAGTACTCGGATCACATGAGCACATATATATCACATGGGTCCCTAGTGACATGTCACACGTATCCTATTCTATTCCTAAGGTTCAAACGGGATTTTTCATACTTATTGAAACTTGTCGATTGTATCCATAGAATTAATCATTCATTCCACACATTAACGAAGCATTTAAAATATTTAAAATACAAACATAATAATGCATTATTCACATACGAACTTACCTCGATACCAAAAAGGAAAAAAGGGACCTAATCGTTAATTTCTCTTTTTCCCCCGTTCTAGGTCTGAACCTCATTTTCTTTGATCTATAACATCGCATTTAGTCTATTTATCAGACACATTATTCATTGTGATCCAAAAATCACTTTATGGAAAAGTTACATTTTTCCCTAAAGTTTCACATATTTACATTTTTAACCCTAGGCTCGTAAAATGAAATGTGTTCAATTTCATTGTAACCCAAGCCTAGCCAAATTATTTTCACGCTTATAGCAGCCCAAAGCTTCCATTAAAACACACTTTTATGACATATTTTATAACTTTTACAAATTTGTCCTTTTAAGCATTTTTATCAAAAATCACTTAGTAAAAGTTGTTTCTCTAACCATAAACATGCATAATATACCATTAAACATAAAAACACAAATTTCTAACATGGGTCAAACCCTAGACCTTCGTCATATCTCAAATAAATGATAGAAATAGGTAGATCATGTTACAAGGATTTTAAAAACGCGAAAAATATTAAAAACGGGGCAAGAACGAACTTATTATGGAGCTTGAAAGCTTGAACAAAAACCCTAGCCATTTTGGCTATTTTGGCTTTTTAATTCTTTTAATTACTAAATGACCAAAATGCCCCTAACTTAAAAATATTGTATTTCACCTATTTCATGTCCAATTTTGTCCAAAAATTTATCCAATGGTCTAATTACCAACTAAGGACCTCTAACTTAAAATTTCATAGCAATTATACACCTCTAGCTTCTAGAACTCAAGTTTTGCACTTTTTACGATGTAGTCCTTTTTGACTAAATTGAGTGCCCAAACGTCAAAATTTTCTAACGAAATTTTCACGAAATCATTTTGTGAAATCGTAGACCATAAAAATATAATAAAAATAAATTTTCTTACGTCAAATTTGTGGTCCCGAAACCACTATTTCGACTAGGCCCAAAATTGGGCTGTTACAACTCTCCCTCCTTTAGGGATTTTCGTCCCCGAAAATCTTACCAAAAGAAGTTGCTTTCAACTCTCATGAAACATTTTCACTAACTTTCCAGAATCACAAATTGATTTAACCTCGTATATCTCTTTCCAATAACCTTTAAACTTTAGAACACAGTGTCGGTGCACATCGTCAAAATCTAAATTACTCTTTCGGAATACATATACTCAGTAATCTGTCAAATAAGAATTCTGCATATACTCAAATGATCATACAAATCTTTTCCAAACAATCAACCACAATCCAAATAACATCTTTCTTTTCAGAGATTATGACAATCCCAATACAAAACTTATGGTAACTCTATCTCATCATCACTCGTACCATTACTAACTATATTAGTCCTGCATACACTTGATTTTGTCTTACTTGCTAACAAATAGACATCTAAACATAAACTCAAAAATATCGTGATACATACTCAATCACCAGAAAATCTACTCATATAACTGCACATTTTATTATTCTTAGATGAACAGACGTGCTACTACTGAGCCTCGTACCAAAAAATTCTACATAAGTTCTGGATTCACCAATACGCAAATTTTATCTCGAAATAACAATAATAATAGGAATCATGTCCGACCTAAAATTTAACATCAGAAGTAAACTCACTTTAAACTCATTTAGATTACCATTCACTATCACATTTTTGAGCTTCTCAGTTTTGCAAAGAAAACCTCACTTTAGCATTTAATATAGCTAGAATTAGACCATCATCAAATAAGATCAATCGAGTAACTAACTCGCACCAATTAAACGAGGATTTTCCATTCAGACATCTGCACTATATCTGCTTTCTGAAATATAAATCGATAACTACACATACTCTTGCAATAACTCAAGCCATTAACACTGTCTTAAATTGAGATTTTTCTTCAACATTAGATACTTCAACTCATCAGGATTCAGCATATGACATTTTTCGTTAAACACACTATAACACTCCAAACTCGGCCTAGACGTTCTGGCCAAATCTTGCAGTATCACATTGAAGTGTTTTTTGAAAAAATTATTTCATGGGAAAACCCATTCTATATTAATTTTTGTTTACGATCTTAACAAAAATTTTAGGGTATCTAGTTCATTGAAAACTCAAGTTGTTTTTAGCAGAATGTTGATCAAATTAGTTTGTTACTATACTTTAAAACAATGTTTGATGTGGAAGCTTTTATAGTATGTTACGAAAACGTGGTGTAACAACCCGACTTAGGGCCAAGTCAGAATAGTGGTGCTAGACCAATAATCTTAAGTAGAAATATGAGTTTTATGATTTCTATAAAGTATATGAGATGATTTCAGGATTGTGTGAAAATCTCATGAAGGAATTTTATTAATTAGTAATTAAATTGTCTATTAGGACTAAATTACAAAGAATGGAGAATATGAGATTCTAGAAGATTTAAGTATGAAATAGAATTATGAAAATTACTAGAGGTCCTTAGTTATAAATTAGACCATTATATTTGATGATGGACAAAAATGGACATGGGAAGGATAAATCTCAAGAAAGGACCATTAAGGGCATTTTGGTCATTTGGTTAATAAATGAATTAAAAGGGAAAAAGAAGCAAAAATCATGTCCATCTTCTTTCTTCTTGGCCAAAAATCACAAGGAGAAATAGCCAGGGTTTTTTTCAACTTCCAAGCTTGATAGTAAGTGCCTTTTAGCCCCGTTTTTAATGTTCTGCGTATTTTTGAAACCCTCGTAGCTCGATTTAGCTATTTCTAGCAATATTTTGAGATAGGGTTCATGTTTAAAAATTTACCCATGTGTGACATACATTTATTTTGATGTTTTATGGAGGAATATAAAAGTTTGATGTATGATAAACATCATTTTCTAAGTGATTTTCATGAAAAATGCATGTAAGGACCAAAATGTAAAAGTTATGAAAATGGTCATACATGAGTGAAATAGTAGAAATTGAAGGTTGCTATAGTTAAGAATATGAATCAACTAGGCTTGAAATACAAGAAATTTAAATGAAAATCATTTTACTAGCCTAGGGGAAAAAGTGTAATTATGTAAAAGTTTGGGGGCAAAATTATAATTTTTCCAAAATATGAATTATGAGTTGATTTAGTCAATGTGTATATTTAACAAGTGAAATTGTTATTATAGATCAAGAAAAGCAAAACCTAGATCAAAATCGAGGCAAGAACAAAATCGAGGACTAAATCGAGCATTGATATATATTTTAGGATTCAAGGTAAGTTTGTATGAAGCTAAAGTTTCATGATGATTTGATGTTTACAAATACTTAATAATATGATAAAGTTTTTTATTTCCATGAATAATCGAGTGGTGAAGTCTCGATGAGGAAATAGTAAAAATATGTTGTGTGCAATCCGAATAAAGATTCAGAAAAATGAGGGTAATCATGTATTAACATTGAATAAAAAAGGTTCCGTGTAATACCATGTCTGGGATATGGCCTCGGTACCAAAGAAAGATCTCGTATAAGACCATGTCCTGGGACATGGCATCGACATTCATGTATCAGAACACTTAAACCTGGCCAACACACCACCATCGAATCTGTATGTTACAGGAAAAGGATTTTGAGAAAATAGGTTTAAGTTTAGATATTTGATGAAAACACTTCTAAATTGTGTATTTGAAGAAAAACTCGAGTAGGCTTGATTAAAATCATTGATGTATTTGAAAACCCAAAATTTTGAAAACTTAATCCGATGTGTAGGTAAAACTAGTTTATCTCGCTTAGAAGTTTAAGTTGTTTCTTATTATTACTAAAACATTTTGACTTAGTAGAAAATCGAGTTTAAGTTAGAAAGACATTTGCGTTCTCTTTATCCCAAATCATAGTGTGATACCCGATGGTATAGTTTAAAATATTTTGTAGTTTTGAAATCGCTGTTTTCCAAGTTTTAGCACATTTTAACCCAATTAATTTGTTAAGGCATATTATAAATCTACTTTAAACATAAACATAGCAAAACATAATTTTAAAAGGCCATTTACAACCCAAATAAACCCAAATAGAAATAAATAAGCTAATATACCAAATTTTAAAAGTCCGAGCAACTCCTTATTTAAGCAAGGCATGAGCACCTCGAGTCCATCCTGGCCCATCTCCGCCTAAGTGTCACCGAAATGTCAAAGGAGAGAGAGTGAGTCGCAAGACTCATGTAAATTCCTCCCGATAATACAACATGCTAACACACATCATAGCAAAGCAATACAATTAATGCACCTGCTCCTAACCATCCATTACACCTTTTCTACCCGTGTGGTACCAAACCACCGGTGGTGCTAAACCACCGTGACCCAAAGTCACGATATCCATAATGTGGTGCTAAACCACCGGTGACCAAGTCACGAATAATCCAATGATGGGGCCAACCCATCGTGTGATACCAAATCACTAGCGACAATCCCAGATCTCATAAGTGGGGCCAACCCACGGTGGTGTCAAACCACGTGGACGAGTCGCAATGAGGTGCCAAACCTCCGTGTCCCAAAGATACAAGCAGGATACTAAATCACCGTGACCGCAGCCACAAATCCGATGATGGGGCCAACCCATCGTGTGATACCAAATCATCAAGGCCAATCTCAGATAATCAATGGGGCCAACCCACCGTGGTACTAAGCCACTGGACGAGACGCCGAGGTGCTAAACCTCCGTGACCCAAAGTCACAAAATATCATTTGTGGTACCAAACCCACGGAGGTGCTAAACCTCGGTGTCCCAAAGACACAAAGGTCCCAAAGACACGGATATCATACTCCCGATCCTCTCATATTACCCATACATGTCATAATCGACTCATGTATAATATGCAAATCATGTAATTCATGCCAACATGTCCAATATTGCATCTTATAGCACATATACCATGGATCATAATATTAGATGTATCAACAATAAAACTCACAAAGCTACGGACTTACAGAATCCAGGAACATACCCTATCGGGTATCATGGCAATCATCATCGTTTCACTTGTTACAACACAAAGTTATTAACTTATTACTAAGAAATCGGTGTGTTAGTGTACACACCAAACAAATAAGATGTAAATCCTAAGAATCGGTCCACGTCCCTTGATCACCTCGACAACCCTGAGCCTACAATCGGCCAACAAGGGATTAACACCTAAACCATTCGGCCAAAAATAGATAACCCAAAGGGTTGCGTTAAACCTTACATTTGCAAATGGTTCGGTTTCCAACCAATCTCGAACCAACACTGGTTCCTTCTGATAATCGGCCTCCCCTCTAAAACACAAACCATTAGTCTCATCAAACTTTGGCTTAACAACTCTAAAGAAACCATTAAAGCTACCTTTTTCCACCACTTACCGAGTGCTCAACAGAGTACGAAGGCTCTCCTTGCTTGATTTCGAACTCCTAAGGCCCTATACGAAAAACGATTACCAAACCAAACGTTAACTCCTTTCAACAGATACCGAAATCGGTCCTAAAATACACTAAAAAAAATTGGCAAAGCACAAGAAAGAGGAGAAATGGCCATTCGGCCAACACTTACCTTCTTGTTAGACCGATTGAACAAGACTCCAACAAGGTCACACTCCTCCTTTGATATACGGCAATAAAGAGACTATAGGAAGAAAGAGAAGATTCGGCTAGCACCCTTAATCAAAATGGGAAAGGAGGTTCGGCCTAAGAGCAATGAAAGAAAACGATTGGGAACAAACGGCTAAAGGGTTTGGAGAAGAAAAGAAGAAGATAAAAGGATTGATAGAGGGTGCTCTCGGCTTAAAGAAAAGAGATGGAGGATGGAGTTTTGGAGGATGGTGTTTTGGCCAAGAAGGAGAGAGGGACTAGTTTTTGTTCACAAGCAATGGAGAAAAGAAATGGAGTATGCAAGTTAAGCACCAACTTGGAAGATGGGAAATAATGTATGAAGAGAAAATGTTACAAATTTCGCTTACACAAGATGCAAATAAGAAAAGGGTGGAAACAATCATTCGGCTACCAAAGAGAATCAAAAGAAAACGAGGCAACCTTTTGGCAAAAAGAAACCTTGGACTTTCGCTAAGGAGAACAAAAGAAGAATTAAACTTGAAGTTTTAGCTAGCTTGACTAAAAGAAAATCCATTACTAAAGAAAAGTTTAGACCAAAAAGCACATTTGCCAAAGCCAAATTCGCACACCCCTACTACACCAAAATCGCCACTCATTTCCCTCTCCCAAAATCTCTCCAACCGCCAAACTCCCCCAAACACTCCCAAGCCACCAATTCAAATTACCTTGACCAAGTCTTCCTCCACAATTTGCTCTCCACCCACCGCTTGAATAGGAGGATTTAGTCCAAGGCGAGTTTGAACCGCCTACAACTCCTCCCTCCATGCCGTCAAAATGGAACAAAATGTGGGATTTTCGCAGCTTGAACACAAGACCTCCTCCCTTGCACTTGACGCCATACACAAGCTCCAAGTGGCGATGCTTTGCCACTTTGCTAGCTCTTCACTTGTGCAACAATTTACCAAATAAAATACATAAGACCCGGCCCTTCAAATTTCTATCACATAAAGCCCAAAAACAAAAATTTTTCCTATCACCCGAAGCTTACACCTAGCTTATAACTAAGCCCCAACAACATCAAATAACAACATAACACATCAAGCACATGCAGAAAGCTAAAATAAAATAACCCCTAACCCGGATATTACGCTTCTACCCCATTAAAATAATTTCGCCTCAAAATTACCTCGATCGTAAGAGTTATGTATTGTTGTCTCATCATATCTCTGTTCCCACGTAGCTTCTTCCACGCCATGATTCCGCCAAAGAACCTTAACCAAAGGCACAGACTTCCCACGCAGAACCTTTACATCCCGATCTAAAATCAGACGGCTCTTCCTCCATGGTCAAACTGGTTTACCTCGATCTCTTCCATCGCCACCACGTGCGATGGATCTCGAACGATATCGCTTAAGCATTGAAACGTGGAACACGTCGTGAATCGACTTAGCTCACCGGCAACTCGAAGTTGATATGCAATCGCCCCACTCGCCTCAAGATTTTATATGGCCCAATAAACTGGACTTAGCTTGCCTTTTCGTCTCTAACCTTAACACTTTCTTCCATGGCGAGACCTTCAAAAACTTGATCTCCCACAACAAATTCAATATCTCTCCGCTTAAGATCTAAGATAGACTTCGCTTCATCCAAGCTTCCTTCAATCGAGCTCAATCAACTTAACCTTGTCTTCGGTCTCAAAGAACCAACTCGTCCCAACAACCGACGCTCACTTAACTCGCCCAACAAGTAGGTGAGCGACACTTCCTACCGTATAACGCCTCATATGGTGCCATCTTGATGCTTGCTTGGTAACTATTGTTGTAGGCGAATTCAGCTAACGGTAGATACTCCTCCCAACTACCCTCAAGTCCAATACACAACCTCGTAATATGTCCTCCAAGATCTCAGATAACCCTTTCCGATCGCCTCGTCACCATGGATGAAATGCCGGTGAAATCCAACCGCTGCACTCAGAGCCTAATGCAACGCTTCCGTAACCTTGACGAATCGATCCCTATCCGAGATGATCGATATTGGCACCTTGTGCGCCTCACAATCTCGACACATACACTTCGCCAACCTCTCAAGTGAGTAATCCACCTCACCTAATAAAGTAAGTTGATTTAGTCACCGATCCACAATTACCCAAATCAATCTTTCTTGCTTGGTGTAGCGATAATCCACCGACGAAATCCATAGTTATCCTTTCCCACTTCCACTGTGGAATCTTCACCGTTGAAGCAACCTCGACGACAATCGATGCTCGGCCTTGACTCACGACATGTCGACACTTCCTACAAACTCGCTACCTTTTTAGACCCGCCACCGTAATCGCTTCTCCGAGATCCCTATACATTTTACTACCTCCAGATGCATAGCGTAGGGTCGCTATGTGCATCCTCAAGAATCTTTGCCTTAACTCAAGATCCCTAAGATACAAGCCTTCCCTCAAAAACAAAGCACCCCTTCACTAGATAAATCAGAACCTCCAAACCATCATTCTCAGACTTGTGTCCTCTCGCAAGACTCAAAACCTCATCCATCAACTGCTTTTTCTCTCGATCCGCTTCAACCCAAGTAGGCTTAACTCGCATCGCTGTAATACCCCCGCGTCATACAAACTCAAGTGGGCAAACAACGCCTTAACCAAACAACCTTACGGCTCAACGAGTGCTCGCCACAACGTTAGCCTTGCCCGGATGATACTCAATCGAAAGCAATCGTAGTCTTTCAGCAGACTCAATCCATCTGCTACTGTCAGATTCAAGTCTTTCCGAGTCAAGGTACTTCAGACTCTTATGATCCGTGTAGACTATCGATCTCTCTCCGCATAAGTAATGCCTCCATATCTTCAAGGCAAAGACTACACCGCTAACTCCAGATCGTGCGTTGGATAATTGACCTCATATGGCCTCAGCTGCCGAGATGCGTAAGCCACAACCTTCCTTCTTGCATCAAGACACAACCCAAACCCAGATGTGATGCATCGAGTACATCGTGAATTCCTTACCTACCTCAGTTGAATCGTAACCGAGCTTCACAAAATCTTCTTCAACTTGTCGAAGCTCTCCGCCGCTTCTCACCCAAATAAACGAAACCCCTTTTCTTAATAATTTAGTCATCTAAGATCGCGATCAACGAAAACCTCTACAAATCTTCTAGAGTATCCGCCAAACCCGTAAAACTCCGAATCTCACCATCGACCTAGGCGGCTTCCAATCCAAAATCGCTTCAATCTTTCGAGGATCCACTCTAATCCCTCAAACCGATACTACATGACCCAAGAACGCCACCTCCTAAGCCGTAATTCAGATTTACTAAACTTCAGATAGAGCTATTTCTCCCTCGAATCAGAATACCACCCGCAAATGCGATCATGTTCCTCCCATCCTTGAATATACCAAGATGTCATCGATAAAACCACTACTAACCGATCCAAATACTCACCGAATACCCTATTCATCATATCCATGAAAGCCGCCAGCGTTAGTCAACCCAAACGGCATAACTAAGAACTCAAAGTGCCCATACCGAGTACGAAATGCCATTTTACGATATTCGCTTCTTCACCTTTAACTGGTGATACCTGCACCTTAAATCGATCTTCAAGAAAATCGACGACTCTTCAAATTGATCAAACAAGTCATCTATCCGAGGCAAGGATACTTGTTTTTGATCGTCACTTATTCAGCCATGTAGTCTATACACATCCGATAGTATCGCTTTTCTTCTTGACAAAGAGTACCAAGGCTCCCCAAGGCGTAAACACTTGGCCCGATAAAGCCTCGGTCCAACAACTCGGATTTGAGCCTTAAGCTCCACTAACTCTTTAGGCGCTATCCTCAGACGGAGCTATAGATATGGGCGCAGCCGGGTAATGATCTATCCCGAACTCTACCTCACGATCCGTGGCAAACCCTAAGCTCCTCAGAAACACATCAACAAATTCCCTAATCGTCTCAACTGCCTCCACAAGCAGACTCTTTAGCCTCCAAGGCATACACATGTACCACATATGCTTTACAAATTCTTTCTAACCATCTTCTCGGCCAGAGCAGATACCACATTGGATGATAATTCCTCCTATTACCGATCGTAACTACTTCATCACCCATAGCTATTTTTTAACCATGCGCTTAGTCAAGAATCCAACTTCGCCGGTACTTAACCAGCCATCCATCCCGAGAATCGATCGAACTCCCCAAAAGGCGCTCCATCGATCGCCCACAAGCACTACCCTTGAGTTCTAGAGGTACGCCTCTATACAAATTTTATCTACAACTACAGAGTGACCTGAGGGCTTATTACTACATCCGCCTAGAAGATATCTCGTAGTCTAAGTCCATAGTCTTCACTATGCTACTTGCAACATATGAATGTGTTGATCCCACATCAATCAAAGCAAGAAATGAAGAACCAAAGATTAAAATGTACCACTTATGACGTCTGCAAGGCCGCCTCTCCTCTCGGTGCCTCGCCAGATACACTAGCCCTACCGTCTGCCTCAGAACCACTCGCCGCGCTTGCAAGGCTCCACTACCACTGTAACCATTACCTCCTCGCCATTACCTCGGCCCTCTCATGGTGGTGGTCCGTTATTCCTGTGCCGAGTACGGCCCGACTCTTGACCGAATCCTAGCCAACTTATGGATACCCTCACACGGTGGTCCAAATAGCCACACTCAAAACAAAGCCTTTTCCATTGGCCCAACATCCTCCCCAATGAGCTTTCCTAATAACGGTTACATCACAGGCGGTCCTCGCTTAGCAAAGAACAAACCTACAGATCGATTCGCCCACTCCGGTCTAGCCCTTTTTCGTGGATTACCCGACGACCCGTAAGACCCAAAACTCCTCTTGTGTCAATTTCTATTCATGCCTTGCCTCACGGACTCTTTAATACCCTCGCTACCTTCGCTTTTCAACCGTAATCAAAGAATTCACGCCCCGCCGAGGCGCAATCAACAATCTTAATTCATCTCGCAGCCATCCTCGAAAAGAACGCACCTTTCATGTTCAAGAGCCACCATACCTCGCATACCGACTCACCTCGTAAACTCGCTCAGACTCGACACAGATTTGCTCTCGAACTAACCTCGTAAATGCTTTCCGCTGCTCATTAATATAATTAGCTCCAACGCATTTTTCCGATAAGCACCTAAAATAGTCTCAAGTCGATCTTCACGCAGTATTGTTCCAACCGTGAGCCACCATCGGTATGACTCATCTCGAGAAGTGATACTATCCCTTTAACTTTTCTTCAGCAATCAGTCTAGATCGTCCATGATCCACTTTGTCGCTCCACCAATATTTAGCGAGCTAGGAGCAACACCGAGACACCCCGAAGAATTCAAATTTCGCTTGTTCAAGTCGCCAGCACGATTTCCTAACTCCTCGCCGCCCACCTACTCCAGCCTACCCTTTCTAAAACCCGAAGATCGCTCGTGACATCGTGATCGTCCCTCACCGATCTTGAAACTCACCACCTCCACTGGTGGCGGAATTGGTATCTCGTTCTTCGACTTTTCACCGTAACCTACGGTTCAAACTCATCATCCTATCATGACCTGCCCACGATCACGCCCACCTCTGTACTCATGACTAAATCTCGCTTGATTTAAAGAATTTTATGCATCAAGAATTATTCCATTGTTTTAAAGCAAAGTCTTATGAATATTAAAGGAGCTTTGTTTTCATGAGTCCACTCATCCTATCGCTTTTAGTTTCTAAAGTAGTCTTACTATCTCTAGCCATCCAATCACATCTCATCAATATCATTATCACAACCAATAGTAAGGGTACTTACAGGCGGATTGGTGCCGGAGACTCGGTGCCATGCCTTTCACACCATACTTTTTAAAACATAACCCTTAAAATGACTTTTGAAAACATTTTGGGCCTCAGCCCACAATGAGCCTTTGAACTTGGCTCGATACCAAAATTGTAACACCCTTAAACCTTGGCCAACACACCACATCGAATCTGTATGTTACAGGAAAAAGATTTTGAGAAAATAGGTTTAAGTTTAGATATTTGATGAAAACACTTCGCGAAATTGTGTATTTGAAGAAAAACTCGAGTAGGCTTGATTAAAATCTGTTGATGTATTTGAAAACCCGAAAATTTTGAAAACTTAATCCGATGTGTAGGTAAAACTAGTTTATCTCGTTTAGAAGTTTAAGTTGTTTCTTATTATTACTAAAACATTTTGACTTAGTAGAAAATCGAGTTTAAGTTAGAAAGACATTTGCGTTCTCTTTATCCCAAATCATAGTGTGATACCCGATGGTATAGTTTAAAATATCGCTTTTGTAGTTTTGAAATCGTTGCCTTTCCAAGTTTTAGCACATTTTAACCCAATTAATTTGTTAAGGCATATTATAAATCTACTTTAAACATAAACATAGCAAAACATAATTTTAAAAGGCCATTTACAACCCAAATAAACCCAAATAGAAATAAATAAGCTAATGTACCAAATTTTAAAAAGTCTGAGCAACTCCTTATTTAAGCAAGGCATGAGCACCTCGAGTCCATCCGGCCCATCTCCGCCTAAGTGTCACCGAAATGTCAAAGGAGAGAGAGTGAGTCGCAAGACTCGAGTGTGTAAATTCCCTCCCGATAATACAACATGCTAACACACATCATAGCAAAGCAATACAATTAATGCACCTGCTCCTAACCATCCATTACACCTTTTCTACCCTGTGTGGTACCAAACCACCGGTGGTGCCAAACCACCGTGATCCAAAGTCACGATATCCATAATGTGGTGCTAAACCACCGTGACCAAGTCACGAATAATCCAATGATGGGGCCAACCCATCGTGTGATACCAAATCACTAGCGACAATCCCAGATCTCATAAGTGGGGCCAACCCACGGTGGTGTCAAACCATTGTGGACGAGTCGCAATGAGGTGCTAAACCTCCGTGTCCCAAAGACACAAGCAGGATACCAAATCACCGGTGACCGCAAATACAACCGATGATGGGGCCAACCCATCGTGTGATACCAAATCACCAAGGCCAATCCCAGATAATCAACTGGGGCCAACCCACCGTGGTACTAAGCCACGGGACGAGACGCCGAGGTGCCAAACCTCGTGACCCAAAGTCACAAAATATCATTTGTGGTACCAAACTACCTGGAGGTGCTAAACCTCCGTGTCCTAAAGACACAAAGGTCCCAAAGACACGGATATCGACTCCCCTCCTCTCATATTACCCATATATGTCATAATCGACTCATGTACAATATGCAAATCATGTAATTCATGCCAACATGTCCAATATTGCATCTTATAGCACATATACCATGGATCATAATATTAGATGTATCAACAATAGAACTCACAAAGCTACGGACTTATCGAATCGTGAACATACCCTATCAGTATCATGGCAATCATCATCGCTTTCACTTGTTACAACACAGTTATTAACTTATTACTAAGAAATCAAGTGTTAGCGTACACGGTGAAATAGCGAAGATGTAAATCCTAAGAATCGGTCACGCCCCTTGATCACCTCGACAACCCCGAGCCTACAATCGGCCAACAAGGATTAACACCTAAACCATTCGGCCAAAATAGATAACCCAAAGGGTTGCGTTAAACCTTACTTTTGCAAATGGTTCGGTTTCAACCAATCTCGAACCAACACCGGTTCCTTCCGATAATCGGCCTCCCTCTAAAACACAAACCATTAGTCTCATCAAACTTTGGCTTAACAACTCTAAAGAAACCATTAAAGCTACCTTTTTCCACCGCCATCGAAAGTGCTTAACAGAGTCTCAAGGCTCTCCTTGCTTGATTTCGAACTCCTAAGGCCCTATACTGAAAAACAATTACCAAACCAAATGTTAACTCTTTTCAACAGATACCGAAATCGGTCCTCAAATACACTAAAAAAATTGGCAAATCACAAGAAAGAGGAGAAATGGCCATTCGGCCAACACTTACCTTCTTGTTAGACCGATTGAACAAGACTCCAACAAGGTCACACTCCTCCTTTGATATACAAGAATAAAGAGACTATAGGAAGAAAGAGAAGATTGCCAGCACCCTTAATCAAAATAGGAAAGGAGGTTCTACCTAAGAGCAATGAAAGAAAACGATTGGGAACAAACGGCTAAAGGGTTTGGAGAAGAAAAGAAGAAGATAAAAGGATGAATAGAGGGTACTCTTGCTTAAAGAAAAAAGAGATGGAGGATGAAGTTTTGGAGGATGGTGTTTTGGCCAAGAAGGAGAGAGGGACTAGTTTTGGTTCACAAGCAATGGAGAAAAGAAATGGAGTATGCAAGTTCTAAGCACCAACTTGGAAGATGGGAAATAATGTATGAAAAGAAAATGTTACAAATTTTGGCTTACACAAGATGCAAATAAGAAAAGGGTGGAAACAATCATTCGGCTACCAAAGAGAATCAAAAGAAAACGAGGCAACCTTTTGGCAAAAAGAAACCTTGGACTTTCGGCTTAAGGAGAACAAAAGAAGAATTAAACTCGAAGTTTTTAGCTAGCTTGACTAAAAGAAAATCGGCTTACCAAAGAAAAGTTTGTGACCGAAAAAAGCACATTTGCCAAAGCCAAATTCGGCACACCCCTACTACACCAAAACCGGCCACTCATTTCCTCTCCCAAAATCTCTCCAAATCCGCCAAACTCCCCCAAACACTCCCAAGCCACCAATTCAAATTACCTTGACCAAGTCTTCTCCACAATTTGTTTCCACCCACCGCTTGAATAGGAGGACTTAGTCCAAGGCGTAGTTTGAATCGCCTACAACTCCTCTCCTCCATGCCACCAAATGGAACAAAAATGTGGGATTTTCGTAGCTTGAACACAAGACCTCCTCCCTTGCACTTGACGCCATACACAAGCTCCAAGTGGCGCATGCTTTGCCACTTTGCTAGCTCTTCACTTGTGCAACAATTTACCAAATAAAATACATAAGACCCAGCTCCTTCAAATTTCTATCACATAAAGCCCAAAACAAAAATTTTTCCTATCACCGAAGCTTACACCTAGCTTATAACTAAGCCCCAACAACATCAAAATAACAACATAACACATCAAGCACATGCAGCAAAGCCAAAATAAAATAGCCCCTAACCCAGGATATTACATGTACGATCTCATATAAGACCATATCTGGGATATGGCATCGACAACAAGCTTTAAAATCCCATGTAAGACCATATCCAGGATATGGCATCGGTATCCAGAAGTGATCCCGTGTAAGACCATATCTGGGATATGGCATCGGCATCAAGCGGTGATCCAATATAAGACCATATTTGGGATATGGCATTGGTAACTAGATTTAAGCTCAATGAGTTCGAATATCCTACGATAATTTGCTTAGTTCAGGAGTAAAAGATGCTAAGTATGTAAAATACTATAAAGCTAAATTTTGTTTATGAATGACTTGAGATACATTCATGATAAGAATGATGGAGAATTGAGTTTATGTTCATGTTAACATATGTGCTAAGTTATGTGATTGAGTGATACAGGTACAAGGAATAAGTACAAGTTAAGAAATCATAAGGTAACACGAGATGGGTAAGAAAAAGAGTGAGTAAGTACGAATAAGTATGCCCAAATAATTGAGACGTATGTTGCAATTGTTTCATGAGATGAATGAATATAGTTTGAGCATTTATGTTGCTTTAGAATTTCATGCAACTACTAAGCTATATTCTTACCCCTTTCTTTTCCATTTCCATTGTAGTTTCACCAAGTTAGCTTGGGGATCATTGAACATCATAGCTCGAAATCACACTATCAATCACTATTTTGGTATAGAAAAGTTAATTTATTTTGAGTATCGCATGTATAGGAACTTGATCATTTTGAGTTATGTCATATTGAGAGAAAATGGTTAGTTATCAAAATTATACATTCTTTTGTATATGGCTACTTAGAAAATGGTCAATATTTGTTAAGTTATAAACACTTCATGATGACAAGTTTATGCATTTAATCCTTTGTATGGATGGAATAATTGAGTTTCTTGAGATGATATAAGTGTGTTTATGTTTCAGGGTGGCAATTGGCATGGGAAATAGCCATATAATTCTCTACACGAGTAGGCACACGGACGTGTGTCTAGGCCGTGCCGTGTGTCACACACGGCCTACCCTATGGGTGTGCTAGTAGGCCGTGTGTCCCCTGCAGTAATTTACGAGAATACAACTTGTCACATGGGCCAGCACACGGGCGTGTGCCTTGGCCGTGTACTATTATGAGTGTGATGATGTCATAAACAGAGAGCTCCACGGGTAAGAGACACGGGCGTGTCTGGGCCATGTGAAGGACACGGGCGTGTGCTTAGACGTGTGAGATAAGTTAGTGTCGACCACGGGTGACGAACACGGGCTTGTCTTAGGGGCACACGGGTGTATGGCCCCTGTCTAGACAAAAATTTTCTAAGAGCATTAAAGTTCCCGGTTGATCTTCTAAACCATCCGAATGTCAGCTTAAGGCCTCGTAGGCCTATAATTTATGCGTTATGATTAAGAAGGTGAAAGTTTTAAGTTGGAACGAGTTTTATATCCCAAAAATGCATGTTCAAGTAAGGTTAAGCATGGTAATGCCTCGTATCATGTCTCAGTGTTGAACTTTGGTAAGGGGTGTTACATTTAGTGGTATTAGAGCTACGATTTAGTCTATTCAAGGACTAACATAGCATTAGCATGAGTCTAGCCAGACATGCCATACCTAAGAGTGTTTATATAATGATAGTTTGGCGAATCCTGACAATTTGAATTGTATTTTTATATAGTTAATTGATCTCGATCCTAACTGAGCTACAGCCGATGATGCTTCAAGTAATGTGCCAGCTACCGCGCAAGGGACTACACTAGTAGAGAGTACACCGAGACTTTGGGTCAGAGAGAAGAGGCCCGAGAAACCTTTCTCCGTATGATGAGTAATTGGTACACAGAGTATATTCGAGCAAATCTGAATGCTCCACCTTCTAGCCCCGCCTATTCCTCAGCCTACCCATGTAGCTTCCCAAATGGTAGAAGTTGTAAGAAGAGAAAAGCCTTCGGTTGATAGAATTCGAAAATAAGAAGCCGAAAAATTTAGGGCTAGTAATGATAATGATCCGGAAAGAGCCAAATTTGGGCTTGAAAATACCATTAGGGTATTTGATGAACTATCTTACACACTCGAAGAGTGCATGAAGTATGAGGTTTCTCTTTTGAGAGATTTCGCTTATCAATGGTGGAATACCCTTGTGTCGGTAGTATCAATGGAAATGATCACATGGGATTTTTTTCAAGAAGAGTTTCGAAAGAAGTATATTAGTTAGAGGTTCATTGACTAGAAGAGAAAGGAATTCCTTGAACTGTAATAAGGAAAGATGATAGTAACTGAGTATGACCGCTAGTTTGTGAGACTCAGCAAGTACGCTCGAGAATATGTGTCCTCTGAAGCTATCATGTGTAAGAGGTTTGAGGACGGACTAAATGAAGATATTAAATTGTTTGTTGGTGTCCTCGAATTAAAGGAATTTATTGTACTAGTGGACCGGGCTTGTAAAATCAAAGAATTAGTTTAAGAGAAAAAAAAGTTGAGATGGAGTCTCGTGATTCAAGAAAGAGACAGTGGAGTATGTCATTTCAGTCCTCGTCCAAGAAGTCGAGAGATTTCTCTACCCGATCGGCTACTTCAATCGGGTTTTCAAGTAGAAGTAATAATAAGTAGTACTCAAGGTTAAAGCTCAGACTACATCAGTTGCTTGTGTTGGCAATGCTCAACCGAGTAGACTAGAGTGCCCACAATGTGGCAGACATCATTTTGGAAAATGTCGAGCAAATGAGAAGGCTTGTTTTAGGTGTGGGTCTTAGACCATTTTATTATAGATTGTCCTGTGGGGGATGAGAAAGAGAAGCCTCAAGATACAAGACTGGGAGGCATTGCTAGAGGAAAACCACAGAGAAACCCGGAAGTGGGACAAGTAGTAAGAATATAGACAATAAGTAGGCTGCGAGATCTGAGGTTAGAGCTCCCATGAGGACCTATGCCATTTGCACTCGCGAAGAGGCATCATCTCCTGATGTGATTTGGGTACATTTTCTCTCACGATTCTAAAGTTATTGCTTTAATAGGTCCAGGATCTACCCATTCATACATTTGTATGAAATTAATATCTAGGATGAATATGCCCGTAAAATCCACAGAATTTGTGATAAAGGTGTCTAATCCTTTAGGAAAAAGTGTACTGGTTGATAAGGTATGTAAAGATTGTCCGTTGATGATTAGAGGTCATTGTTTTAAGGTGACTCTCATGTTATTTCCATTTGATGGATTTGATGTAATTCTTGGTACTGGTTAACCACTCATGATATGACAGTAAATTGTGGAAAGAAATATATTAAGTTGAGATGTGAAAATGGGAACACTCTCTATGTTGAATCAGATGAACAAGACAGATCACCGGTTGTGATATCTCATATGTTTGCTCAGAGGTATATAAGGAAAGGGTATGAGGCATATCTTGCTTTTGAGATGAATACCAAAGAAACTAAGTTAAAGATTGAATAAGTATCGATAGTATATGAGTACCCAGATGTTTTTCCTGAGGAATTGCCAGGTCTACCTCCGACTAGAGAGGTTGAATTCGGTATCGAGTTAGCTCCCGATACAGTACCGATATCAATTTCTCCATATAGAATGGCTCCAATAGAGTTGAAAGAATTGAAGGCACAGTTGCAAGAGTTGACGGACAGAGGTGTGCTAGAACAAGTTGTTCTCTATGGAGTGCTCAATTATTATTTGTGAAAATGAAAGATAGCTCTATGAGATTATGTATAGATTACCGATAGCTTAATAAGGTAACCGTGAAGAACAAGTAACATCCCAAAAGTTAAGGGTTATAAATTTTTACGTAATTGCATGTTGTGCTTACTCAGTGGGTTGTTTGAGTCTATTTGGGGGTTTTAAGGAGGCCTGGGATTGAGTCGGAGCCTTGGAAAAATTTTGGTTTTTGGCCCTTTTATGGAGAGGGCTGTTGGAAGCAGGGCTTAAGTAAATTTGAGTGTGTTTTGCTAACACAAGTTGAACACATGGTGGAGTGGTGTGGCATCATATGGTGTGCAAGGTGGTATGGGGTTCAAATCCCACAAGATGCAAATGGTAGCTTTTATTTTATGGCTTGGGAGAGGAGGAAGTAGAGTTTGGATCAAAATCTTTAGTGGGAGTTGGAGAATCAGTCAAACAGTTCAAATGGATGAAAGAGAGGAATTGTAGGAGAGAAAATGGGAGAAAATCAAGGAGTTGGGTGTGTGGGAGGTGTTGGCTGAAAGTGGGAGTCAAGCTAAGGGGACTTTCGGCTGAAGAAGAGTCTTTTGGAAGCAAATTTGGCAATTGTTGTGTGAGAGAAAATCGAAACTTATTTGTGGGTGTGCATTTTCTTTTCTTTTCATTTCGGGTCTTTTCTAAAAGTGACATTTTAGGTAATTGTTCTCTTTTTCTCTGGAGTGACATTTCGGGTTCGTACATTTGCCTCTTTTCTTTTTCTTATCCATTTTGGAATTCAATTCTAGTTCCTCTTCGTTCTTCATTCCTTTGTGGTAGCTGTCCATTGCATCGATAAGCCTCTCTTCTTCCACTTTTTCTTAGTTCCATCATTGTTTCATAGTTGCTACTGTTGGTTGCCGAATCTCTCCTTCCCCATTCGACTCTTCTTTGGTCAAAGGTAATGGTTTCTTTTCTCTTATTTTCTTTCTTACCTCTCCTTGCTCTGCCAAAGCTAAAACTCCTAACTTCAACTTCTTATTGCCTAGGCCGAATCTATTAGAGTTCAAAGCTTACCTTCTTTTTTGTTCATTCAACATTTGGGTATCGAAAAGTGGTTGGTAAGTGTGGCTATGGCCAAATAGGGGTGGTTGGATTCTCTTTATTATTTTGAGTTTTTTAGGGCCGAAAGGCCTTTCTTTTGTTGTCTTGGGACAACGTTGCTAAGTTGTTCTTTTCACTAGGGACTCAGTTTTTTAATCAAAGGGAGTAAACCGAATACTCTATCATAACAAGGAGTTGTTGTTTTCTGGTAAGTGAAAGCAATGGGTAAAGTATTTCTGTATCTTGGTTTATCAAGGGTAAAGGCTAACTAATAGTCAACCGTGATCTTAGGTGTTTCAGAAAGTGTTGTGAACCGTAATCCGTAACAGGTGTGTAATCTCACACCTCTACTTAAACTGCTACTGCCATAATCTGCAAAACGGCTAAAATCCAAAATACTAAAAAGTTGGAATACCGAAAACTGTGAGCACTCAAGCGTGCGAGCACTCATAGGGTTAAATCGAGCCATTAGTGATGGCGATCAGCCATTGGGAGTGCCACGAACGCTCTTGTGGAACGGAGGCTAGAATGGGCCTTGTTGTGCCGAAGTGGGCTAGATGTGCCCAACGGGTTAACGGGCCCATATGAGCTAAAATGATGAAAAGTGTCAGTGGATTGATGCAACTGCGAAGTTCACAGATTCGAGACTGAAAACGAACAGAATGGGCCATACGAGCGTGTGGGCCTATATGGGCTAAAATTGGGTTTTAGGCCCAATAGCACTGTGTTGACCGAAAATGGAAACCGAGTCGCTTGAGATGAAACTAGGCCTTCAGAGAAGCTGTTGTAGGGGTAAAATTACTGAAATACCCTTGGTGGGTAAAATTACTAAAATACCCTTAAAGGGTGAAATTATTGAAATACCCTCGGTGGGCAAAATTACTGAAATACCCTTAAAGGGTGAAATTACTAAAATGCCCTTGTTGGGTGAAATTATTGGAGTATCCCTGAGGGGTAAAATACCGTTTTACCCCACTGATCAAAGAACTATTATACCCCTAGGGGTAGATTTTGTGTGTTTGTGTGTAATTTGTTTAATTGCTATGATGGCAATGTATTGCATACACTAAGTTAATATGTCACGACATGTTTCATTGGGTTGGGTTGTGTTTTTGGAGGAAGTACTGTACTGGTGGCTATGCCACGTTATACTGATTTAAATGGCTCAGCCACGTATACTATTACTGGCAGCTTGGCTGCGTTGATATTAGCAGCTCGACTACGCTATTAGTGTGTAGGGTGGGTGGGTTGACTTGGTCCGCACATGGTGTGTAGGATTGGTACAGGTGGTGTGATGGTTGGACTGGGTTGGGCTGCATTTTTGTTTGTATTACCATGATTTTGGGGCTTAGGCCCGAACTGATACTGCATGGGCTTGGGCCCAGACTCTGACTGTAACTGGGGATTGCACATTGAGTTCTTGTAACTCACCCTTTTCCTTTAATTGTGTAGGTAATCCCCAGCCTTAGAGGATTTGGAGCTGAGGGACTCAGGGATGGCCACACGTCCTGTATGTTTCTGGGGTTAATTTAGTCACTTTATTTTGGCTCACTTTATTTTAAATTTTGGGCTATTAATTTTTGTAATAAGGCCATTGGATTTGTTTTAACTTTAGTTTGGTAATTCTTTACAAACTGTTAGATTACTTAACTTGAGTTTTAAAACCATAACTACTATTTTTAAAATAACACGACATTGCAGCTGTTTAAATTGAACTTTCATAACGAACAAGGTTTTAAAATGAATTGGAAAATGTATAAAAATATTTTTGAAAAGGATTGGTTTTCACGAAAACTTGTTTTGGCTATAAGCAACAAGAGATGGGATTTCTAAACGATAGAAGGTTTTGATTTGTAAGTGAGTTTCAAACGAACACAAAGTTTTCAAAAAACACCTGATGTGGCACGCTATATCCGATCATAACATCTAGGTCGAGTTTGGGGTGTTATAGAACAAGTATCCATTGCCAAGGATTGGCAATTTGTTTGACCAATTGAAAGGAGCCACTGTGTTTTCCAAGATAGACTTGAGGTCGAGATACTACCAGTTGAGAGTAAAAGACTCAGATGTGCCTAAGATGGCTTTTCAAATGAGATATGGGCACTATGAATTTTTAGTCATGTCGTTTGGTTTAACGAATGCCCCTGCAGCATTTATGGATTTAATAAATCGCATCTTTTGCCCATTTTTGGACAACTTGTTGTTGTTTTTATTGATGACATACTGGTATATTCTCGGGATGAGTATGAGCATGCCGAGCACTTGAGAACCATTTTAAAGATTCTATGAGATAATCAGTTGTATGCCAAGTTCATCAAGAGTGAGTTTGGGCTTAAGGAAGTAGATTCTTAGGGCATATTATCTCAGGAGAGGGAGTCGTAGTAGACCCAAGTAAAATTTAAGCTATTGTTAATTGGAAACTATAAAAAATTTATCTGAAGTTAGGAGTTTTCTAGGCCTAGCTGGCTATTACAGACGGTTCGTCAAGGAGTTTTCCATGATAGCGACTCCAATGACGAAACTGCTACAGAAAAATGTAAAGTTTGAGTGGACAGAAAAGTGGCAATAGAGTTTTGAGAGATTAAAGTCAATATTGACTGATGCTCCAGTTCTAGTACAACTTGAACTAAGGAAAGAATTTGTGATTTACAGCGATGCATCCTTAAACGGATTGGGCTGTGTACTTATGCAAGAAGGCAAAGTGGTAGCGTATGCTCCCAGACAGCTAAAGCCACATGAGAAGAACTATCCAACACGTGATTTAGAGTTGGCTGCCATAGTTTTTGCATTGAAGATTTGGAGACACCATTTCTATGGTGAAAGATGTCAGATTCCACCAATCATAAAAGTTTAAAGTATTTGATGACTCAAAAGGAATTGAATTTAAGCCAACGAAGATGGTTAGAGTTGATAAAAGATTATGAGTTAGTCATTGGCTACCATCCGAGAAAGGCGAATGTAGTCACTGATGCTTTGAGTAGAAAATCCCTATTTACTTTGAGGGCTATGAATACATGGGTGAGTTTATCCAATGATGGTTCAATTCTAGCTGAGTTGAGGGCTAGACCGATGCTTCTTCAAGAAATTCATGAGGCTCAGAAAGATGAAAGTGATTTCCAAGCCAGAAGAGCTCAATGCGAGTCAGGTATTGAGTCTGATTTTGAATCAATTCAGACAGATGTTTAATGTTCAGGAATCGAGTATGTGTGTAACATCCTTAAAATGGGGTCTCTACATTTTGCATGTGGTTGCATGTGTTGGTAAGTATGCTGTGGTTGTTTGATATGTTTTGGGGTCTAGGCATGATCTTGGGTTAGTCCCGGGACATGGCTAAAAATTTTGCTTTAGCACTTAAGAAGAAGGAGCTAGAAGAATTAGGGGTTAAAAAGAATTATTGGGAGTTTTAGACACAAGAAGTGCCTTGGTAAAGTGGCAAGGAGGCGCCACTTAAGTCACAAGGCAGGTGACGCCACAAGGAGTAAGACCTTGGTTCGAGCTGCAGAAATCCCTTTCTGCTTGTTAATTTTTGATGCCACAAGCTAGAAGGAGGAGTGCTCAAGGTGAACTCTGGGGGGGGATAAGGATAGAGAGAGTCAAATAGATGAAGATGAGGGAATTAAGGAGTTTGAGTCTTATCAAGCTCACTTGGAAGAGTTGACCGAAGGGTGGACTTTGGGCAAGGGGTGCTATCGGTTTTGGGGAGTCTTTAGTGTGGCCGAATGTCAATAGGGGTTTAAGGAGGTGTTTTGGCTAGCTTAGAGGGGTCTTCTCCTTTGCGTTTTGTGATTAGAACCGAAACCACCCTACACACTTCTTCCTCTTCTTCTTATTTTGCACATAGCCGAAACCACTTTTGGTTCACTTTTCTTCTTCCTATTTTTGCTCAAGGCCGAAATCAACACCCACTCCTCAATCGACTTCTTTCTTTCTTCTTCCAATCTTCTTTGTGCTGAAAGTTCTTCCATTCTCCCTTTTGCCAAATCCCTTCTCTTCCACTTTATTTTATCTCATCATCTCCAAACATCTACAAAAGGTCCGAAACTTTGATCTGGTTCTCTTCTTGGCCGAATGCTTTGTTCATAAATCCCTCTCCCTTGTGTTTTCTCTCTTCACCATTTTAAGTGTCGAAACCCACCTCTATCTTGATTCTCAAAGCTGAATCTAATCCTTCTTTTGGGGTTGTGTCCGAATCTCTTGGTAAGTATTATCTTTTTCTTTTCTTGACCGATTTGTGTAGTGACCGGAACTTAATTCTCTTCTATCTTCTTTTTCCACTTTAGATCTGAGTAATAAAACTCTATTCTTGTTCTTTGAAGGGAGCCGAAACCTTTAACATCAGTTAGAGGTGTCGAACATTGGTGTTTGATTAGCCGAATCTATCATTAAGGTAAGGGTGTGGCAACTCTTTCCTTCTTTCAGGATTTACGCCATGGCCGAATGGCTCTATGATTCATAATGATGTGTTAAGGCCGATTGTAGGGAGAAGTGCAGTCTAACGCAGTGGATCTTGAGTTTCGATTTTCGATCTAGGTAAGGGTTCAACATTAAGATCTATTTCTTAATTGATCAAAAGCCGAAGGCTAAATGTTTTCATGTGTGCTAGTGTGTGGCCGATTGCAATGAGGCTTTGTGTGGCTTCGAGATTTGGTTGGAAACCAAATCGGCTTAAGGTGTGTTATATTTGGGGCGACATATCCTTCGAGATTTTGTGAATAAGCCGAATGGCTTTAAATCTAAAGGATGGTATTGGCCGATTGTAGGTGCAGTAAGGACATACATTTTGGGATCTCGTGGTATCGCGTAGTTTTAGGATTTTGTGTATAATCAGGTGTGTAAACGCTTACACACTCTATTAGTTTAATGATGCTTACTATGTTACTATATAACCTTTTGTATTAGTGACTTTGCCATGTGGGCATAAGCTTGGATTCCGGGTAAGTCCCCTATTATGTGACTTTTAGTATACATCGTCATGACCGGTTGATGCTATGTTATATGTTATTTGCATGATCATTCGATGCTATGGCATGTATGTTATGAACATGATGATGGGTTTGATGAAAGGAGGGGGATGATTTATTTTGGACTGCCACCAGTGGTTTTGACCACACGACGGGTTGGCCCGCCCCGATATTATATTTTGTGACTAAGTTCCGATGGTTTTGACCACCGATGGTTTTGACCAGATATCAATTTGTGACTCGTCGGTGGTTTGGTACCACGTTGGGTTGGCCCCACGAGATTATTTACAGGATTGTCATCAGTGGTTTTGACCACACGATGGGTTGGCCCCATCACTTGATTTGTGACTTTGGTCATCAGTGGTTTTGACCACACCGATATATTTGTGACTACGGTCACCACTGGTTTTGACCACTAGTGGTTTTAGCCACACGGGGTAGTTAAAGGTGTATGGATGGCTAGGTTATGGGTTGCATGTTTTGCATGATTTGCATATTGCTACTGATAGTTTGTGTAAGTGAATACACTATCGGGTTGGGGATTTATACACTGAGTCTTGGTGGCTCACCCCTTCCCTTATATTTTATAGATGAGTAGATTGCGAAGATGGAGCCGGGAAGACTCGAGGCGGCCATGCATGTTCGTTGGATTTGATTTCTTTTAGTTACTATTTCCATTTTATTAATTTTCTTTAAATTTTGGTTTCGGGTTTTGTAATAAGGCCGCTAAGTTTTATTTTGGGTTTTTCCTTAATATTTGCTATTAGTTTGACTATATTGAATATATGGTTTTGTTAAGTTAAATGGTAAAAAGCAATGTTTTCAAAACAATAACTCCTTCATTTTCTTAAAAGCGTTGCCATCGGGTAACACCACTTAAATTATGACAACAAAGATAACTCAAATGTTTTCTAAAAACTTTCAATAATACGTAGATTTCAAGCAAGGATTACTAAACTTTTCGTACTACAGAACGGGTTTTCTAAGAAAATTACCCGACAAACTTTCGCTTTCAAAAGGTTATCTCTCCGTGACATGCTAGATCCGGTTGTGGTGTGCTGACCGGGTTTGGGGTATTACAATTTTGGTATCAGAGCCAAGTTCAAAAGCTTGGCTGTGGGCTCGAGGCCCAAAATGTTTTAAATTTGACTTTAAAAAGTTTTGTGGAATAGGTACATGGGTTGAACAGCATGGCACCGAGTCTCCGGCACCAATCCACCGAGGTAAGTACTTCTGACTGTTGTGTGAATTATATGTGGGGAAATGGGTATTTCGAGATCGTAGATTAAGTAGAATAGGAATTATTGAACTCTAGGAATAGCTTATTCCAACACAAGTTACATAAGACTTAATGATCCACTAAAGAAACCTGTGAGTGCATTACTGAGCCAAAGGTGTGGCAACTATTGTGCGCATGTCTAGGAGTGGATTCAGGGGGGAGCTTGGTATTTAAGTAGTCCTAGTGACTCACCTCCTCTCCACTCGAATCCTACCTGGTGCGTAGTGACGGTTCACCCTAGCTAAAATGACTTATTCACAGGCTAAACTTACTAACTAAAACCCGAAAGGGACCAGCCATCCTGTTTTGAGACACTCTAAAAATTAAACCTTGGTTTTGAAATTGCCACAGTAACCTTGATTTAAGAAATGACCAAAATACCCCTGATTTGAAAAAAAATGACCAAATTACCCCTGACTTATAAAATTACCAAAATACCCTCAATATGGGAAAATTGCCGAAATACCCTCGAAGTGAAAATATTCAAAATACCCTTATTTTGAAACCATATTTCTTATAGGAAAAAAATGATATTTCATGAAAATACCCCTAGTTTATGAAATTACTAAAATACCCCCATTTTTTGGAATTTTTGAAATATCTACGATTCGTAAAGGTTTTCGAATTAACCCTATTTTAATTATTAAAATACCCCGATAGGTTAAATTATGAAAATACCCTCAAGTAGTGAAATGACGAGAATACCTCTACTCGTGGAATAAGGGTAGGAAATTGAAATGGAAACTGTGTGATGATCGAAAGAACCACTACCAAATATCTTTACATAAAACTTATTCGTGGGTAATCAATGAAACAGAAGCTAATTCATAAATTTCTTTAACCAGATAAATCACGGTTTAGATATGAGTACTAGGGGACGTGGTTGGAATGTGTGAGGACGCGGTAGAGGTAGAATTACCATATCAAAACCCGTTAGGTCTGGTCAAGGGTCCGAGAATGCGATACCACCACCAGCTGTTGGCGTTGAGTATCAAGATCAAACGGGGATGATGCGATGCTCATGCGATGCCGCGAAATCTTTGGAAAGAGTGGCTGGAGTAGGTGGGGGTACGGGAGCTCGAAAATCTGTATCTGAGCGACTCCGAGCCAATGGAGCCGAGGTATTTCGAGGTGTTTCTGGTGTGGCTCCCAATACGACTAAGTATTTGTTAGAGGCGACGGAGTGAATCATGGATGACTTGGATCTGACTACTGAGGAAAAATTGAAAGGGATAGTGTCGCTTCTCCGGGATGAGTCATACCAGTGGTGGCTCACGGTTCGGGATAGTGCAGCAGTGGATGATCTCACTTGGGACTATTTTAAGGTAGCTTATCAGAAGAAATTTGTTGGGTCTAGCTACATTGATGCGCAAAGGAAGGCGTTCCTAAGGCTGGTTCAGGGGAATAAATCCGTATCGGAGTACGAGGCAAAATTTTTAAGGTTGAGCCGATATGCTCGGGGCATTATAGCTACGGAGCAGGAGTGGTGTGTTAGATTCGAGGACGGATTAAGGGATGATTTGAGGTTGCTGATTGCTCCACAGTAGGAGAGAGAGTTTGCAGTTTTAGTGGAAAAGGCTAAAGTTGCTGAGGAGGTGAAACAGTCGATGAGACAGAATCAGGACCGGGGATGGAATAAAAGGAATACTGGATCATCTAGGTCTAACGGGAATCAGCAGAAATGGGGTAGATATAGTAGGCCGAATCAAGCTGCTAGGCCTACTACTGATAATACTCTGTGGCCGCCACGATGTGCTCGGTGTGGGAAGTCTCACACGGGGGAATGCTGGACTGGAAACAGAGGATGTTTTGAGTGTGGGTCGATGGAGCACCGAGTGAGGGATTGTCCATAGCGGTCAACTAGATTGCAATCTGGGATCGAGAATCATTACTCGATCAGGGAGGGATAGTCGGCAGACCATAGAGGGGCCGTGGCTGCTAGGGAGGTAATGGCTCTAGTAGAGGCCGTGGAGCACCAGGCAGAGGTGCAGGTGTTACGGAGGCTAGACAGCCTGGGTTAGTCTATGCAGTGAGGCGTCGAGAGGAGGGTGACGTACCGGACGTCATAACTAGTACGTTCTTAATCTTTGGACTACCTTATAATACTTTAATAGATATGGGTTCGACGTACTCATATGTAGCCAGTAGCATAGTGGAGACTATGAACTTAGACTCTGAGATTACTTCTAAGAAGATGACTATGATAAGCCCTTTAGGTCACTCTATAGAAGTAAGTAAACTATATACGGATGTACCCCTAGAACTTCAAGGGGTCGTGTTCTTGGCTGATTTGATGGAACTGCCATTCGGGGCGTTCGATCTGATTCTCGGGATGGATTGGCTGGTGAAGTACCAGGCCAGTTTGGATTGCGCGGCTAAGCGCATGGTGTTGAGGACAATAGAAGGTGAGGAGGTGGTGATGATAGGTAATAGGAGAAGTACTTATCGAATGTGATCTCTGCACTGAAGGCGGAGAAAATGGTCAGGAAGGGCTGTGAGGCGTTTCTGGTTCGGGTGTGTGCCTTGGAGGCCAAGGAGTCAGCAGCGGAGAATGTTTGAACAATGAAGAAATTTGCTAATGTATTCCCAGAAGAACTTTTGGTGCGCCTCGATCGGGAAGTCGAATTCGGTATAGACACATTACCCGAGCTACGCCAAAGGTTCATAGCCCGTATAGGATGGCGCCAAAGGAATTGGTGGAGCTGAAGGCTCAAATCCAAGAGTTGTTGGATCGAGGTTTCATCCGGCCGAGTATATCTCCTTGGGGAGCACCCATGCTCTTTGTTAAGAAGAAAGACTGTATGATGCGGATGTGTATAGATTATCGCCAACTGAACAAGTTGATGATCAAAAACAAGTATCCCTTGCCCAGGATTGACGACTTGTTTGATCAACTTAAGGGTGCATCAGTTTTCTCGAAGATAGATCTTAGGTCAGGGTACCATCAACTCAAAGTGAAGGAGGATGATGTTCATAAGACGGCATTCCATACCCGGTATGGGCATTACGAGTTTTTGGTGATGCCGTTCGGGTTAACCAATGCACCGGCAGCATTGATGGATTTGATGAATCAGGTGTTCCATACTTGGACCAGTTTGTCATAGTATTCATAGACGACATATTGGTGTACTCAAAGACTGAGGAAGATCATGATATGCACTTGCGGGTGGTATTGCAAATTCTGAGGGAGAAGCAGCTCTTTGCCAAGATTAGTAAGTGCAAATTCTGGCTTAAGGAAGTAACTTTCTTGGGTCACGTAGTGTCCGCTGAAGGGATTAGAGTGGACCCTCGCAAGACTGAGGTAATGTTGGATTGGAAACCGCCGAGATCGGTTGTAAAAATTTAGAGTTTTCTAGGTCTGGCAGGGTATTACCGGAGATTTATGGAAGGATTTTCTCTGATCGTGGCACCGTTGACTAAGCTATTGAGGAAAGGAGTTCCATTTGTATGGACGGGGAAACAGCAGGAAAGTTTTGACAAGTTGAGGAAGATTTTGATAGAAGCTCTGGTTCTGGTACAGCCTGAAGCAGGAAAGGTATTCACGGTCTACTGTGACACATCACATACTGGCTTGGGATGTGTACTGATGCAGGAAGGGAAAGTAGTGGCGTACGCGTCTCGACAGCTGAGACCGCATGAGGGTAACTACCCGGCGCATGACTTGGAATTGGCTGCGGTGGTTTTTGCCTTGAAGATTTGGAGGCATTATTTGTATGGAGAAAAGTCGATAGTCTACACAGACCATAAGAGTCTAAAGTATCTTCTGACTCAAAAGGATTTGAACTTGAGATAGCGCAGATGGATTGAGCTATTGAAGGACTACGATTGTTTGATAGAGTATCATTCGGGCAAGGCTAACGTGGTGGCAGACGCGTTGAGCTGCAAGGTAGTAGCAGACTTAAGAACGATGTTTGCTCGTCTTAGCTTGTATGACGGTGGGAGTTTTTTGGCAGAATTACAGGTTAAGCCGACTTGGGTAGAGCAGATTAAGGAGAAACAGTTAGTGGATGAGAGTTTGAATTCTCAGAGAATGCAAGTACAGAGTAATGGGTTGGAAAGATACAGCTTGACTCACGATGGAGTACTGTGTTTTCAAGGGAGAGCTTGTATGCCGAAGGACGTGGGGTTGAGGCAAAGGATTCTTCAGGATGTACGTAGCAGCCCACGCTATGCATCCTGGAGGTAGCAAGATGTAACGGGATTTGCGAAAGCAGTTCTGGTGGCCAGGGTTGAAGCGGCAAGTGACTGAGTTTGTGGGTAAGTGTCGGCGTGTCACAGGTCAAAGTCGAGCATCACCGTCATCGAGTTCACTTCAGTCGGTGAAGATTCCTCAGTAGAAGTGGGAAAGGATTACCATGGACTTTGTCAGTGGGCTACCCCTCACGCCTAGCAAGAAAGACTCAGTCTGGGTAATTGTGGATCGTCTGACCAAATCAGCTCACTTCATACCGGTGAGGGTTGATTATTCGCTCCAGAAGTTAGCTAAGTTGTATGTGGCCGTGATAGTAAGGTTGCATGGGGTGCCAGTGTCAATCATCTCAGATAGGGATCCTAGGTTCACGTCGAGGTTCTGGAGAGCTTTACATCAGGCTTTGGGAACGAGGTTGGATTTCATCACAGCTTTTCACCCACAATCTGATGGATAGTCTGAAAGAGTAATTCAAATTTTGGAGGATATGCTAAGGGGCTGTGTTTTGTATTTCAGTGGTAGTTGGGAAGAGTATCTACCATTGGCGAAATTCGCTTATAATAATAGTTATCAAGCGAGTATCCAGATGGCACCATATGAGGCACTGTATGGACGAAAGTGTCGTACTCTTACATGTTGGACAGATTTGGGTGAACGGCATGTTTTGGGTCCGGAGTTGGTGGCAGAAACTGAGGATAAGGTTAAGGTGATTCGGGCTCATCTCAAGGAAGCGTCGGACAGGCAGAAGTCTTACGCGGATCTTAAACGCAGAGATATAGAGTATGCAGTAGGTGATAAGGTTTTTCTGAAGGTATCACCATGGAAGAAAATGTTGAGATTTGGACGGAAAGGGAAGCTAAGCCCTAGGTTTATCGGGCCGTACATGGTGTTAAAGCGAGTGGGACCGGTAGCTTATCAGCTTGAGCTACCGGCAGAGTTAAGCCAGATTCACGACGTCTTCCATGTTTCGATACTTAGGCGCTATCAATTAGATCCATCACACATGGTGCCGGTTGTAGAGATTGAGGTAAACTTCGGACTTGTCTTTCAAGGATGAATCGGTACAGATTTTGGATCGGGATGTCAAAGTATTGCGTAGGAAGTCAGTACCCCTGGTGAAAGTGTTATGGCAAAACCATGGTTCGGAGGAGGCCACGTGGGAACCAGAGGATGTAATGTGGCAGCAATACCCTCAACTCTTCTGACCAGGTAATTTCGAGGCCAAAATTATTTGTAAGGGGGTAGAATTGTAACATCCTTAAAATGGGGTCTCTGCATTTTGCATGTGGTTGCATGTGTTGGTAAGTATGCTGTGTTGGTTTGATATGTTTTGGGGTCTAGGCATGATCTTGGGTTAGTCCTGGGACATGGCTAAAAATTTTGCTTTAGCACTTAAGAAGAAGGAGCTAGAAAAATTAGGGGTCAAAAGGAATTATTGGGAGTTTTAGACACAAGAAGTGCCTTGGTAAAGTGTGGCAAGGAGGCGCCACTTAAGTCACAAGGCAGGTGACGCCACAAGGAGTAAGGGGGACCTTGGTTCGAGCTGCAAAAATCCCTTTATGCTTGTTAATTTTTGACGCCACAAGCTAGAAAGAGGAGTGCTCAGGGTGGACTCTAGGGGGATAAGGATAGAGAGAGATGAAGATGAGGGAATTGAGGAGTTTGAGTCTTATCAAGCTCACTTGGAAGAGTTGGCCGAAGGGTGGACTTTGGGCAAGGGGTGCTATCGGTTCTGGGGAGTCTTTGGTGTGGTCGAATGTCAATAGGGGTTTAAGGAGGTGTTTCGGCTAGCTTAGAGGGGTCTTCTCCTTTGCGTTTTGTGATTAGAACCGAAACCACCCTACACACTTCTTCCTCTTCTTCTTATTTTGCACATAGCCGAAACCACTTTTGGTTCACTTTTCTTCTTCCTATAAATCAACACCCACTCCTCAATCGACTTCTTTCTTTCTTCTTCCAATCTTCTTTGTGCCGAAAGTTCTTCCATTCTCCCTTTTTGACGAATCCCTTCTCTTTCACTTTATTTTATCTCATCATCTCCAAACATCTACAAAAAGGCCGAAACTTTGATCTGGTTCTCTTCTTGGCCGAATGCTTTGTTCATAAATCCCTCTCCCTTGTGTTTTCTCTCTTCACCATTCTAAGTGCCAAAACCCACCTCTATCTTGATTCTCAAAGCCGAATCTAATCCTTCTTTTGGGGTTGTGGCCGAATCTCTTGGTAAGTATTATCTTTTTCTTTTCTTGATCGATTTGTGTAGTGACCGGAGCTTACTTCTCTTCTATCTTCTTTTTCCACTTTAGATCTAAGTAATAAAACTCTGCTCTTGTTCTTTGAAGGGAGCCAAAACCTTTAACATCAGTTAAGGGTGCCGAACATTGGTGTTTGATTAGCCGAATCTATCATTAAGGTAAGGGTGCGACAACTCTTTCTTTCTTTCGGGATTTATGCCATGGCTGAATGGCCCTAGGATTCATAATGATGTGTTAAGGTCGATTGCAGGGAGAAGTGCAGTCTAACGCAGTGGATCTTGAGTTTGATTTCTGATCTAGGTAAGGGTTCAACATTAAGATCTATTTCTTAATTGATCAAAAGCCGAAGGCTAAATGTTTTCATGTGTGCTAGTGTGTGGTCGATTGCAAGGAGGCTTTGTGTGGCTTCGGGATTTGGTTGGAAACCAAATCGGCTTAAGGTGTGTTATATTTGGGGCAACATATCCGTTGGGATTTTGTGAATAAGCCGAATGGCTTTAAATCTAAAAGGTGGTATTGGCCGATTGTAGGTGCAATAAGGACATACGTTTCAGGATCTCGTGGTATCGCGTAGTTTTGGGATTTTGCGTATATTCAAGTGTGTAAACGCTTACACACTCTATTAGTTTAATGATGCTTATTATGTTACTGTATAACCTTTGGTATTAGTGACTTTGCCATGTGGGCATAAGCTTGGAT
Source organism: Gossypium rotundifolium (assembly GCA_025506655.1). NCBI lineage: Eukaryota > Viridiplantae > Streptophyta > Magnoliopsida > Malvales > Malvaceae > Gossypium > Gossypium rotundifolium. The sequence goes on from CP106724.1 coordinate 174,888,866, forward strand.
TCCGGGTAAGTCCCCTGTTATGTGACTTTTAGTATACATCGTCATGACCGGTTGATGCTATGTTATATGTTATTTGCATGATCGTTCGATACTATGGCATGTATGTTATGAACATGATGATGGGTTTGATGAAAAGAGGGGAATGATTTATTTTGGACTATCACTAGTGGTTTTGACCACACGACGGGTTGGCCCCGTCCTGATATTATATTTTGTGACTAAGTCCCAGTGGTTTTGACCACCAGTGGTTTTGACCACATATCTATTTGTGACTCGTCCTAGTGGTTTGGTACCACAGTGGGTTGGCCCCACGAGATTATTTATGGGATTGTCATCAGTGGTTTTGACCACACGATGGGTTGGCCCCATCACTTGATTTGTGACTTTAGTCATCAGTGGTTTTGACCACCAGTGGTTTTGACCACACGGGGTAGTTAAAGGTGTATGGATGGCTAGGTTATGGGTTGCATGTTTTGCATGATTTGTATATTGCTACTGATAGTTTGTGTAAGTGAATGCACTATCGGGTTGGGGATTTATACACTGAGTCTTGGTGGCTCACCCCTTCCCTTATATTTTGTAGATGAGTAGATTACGAAGATGGAGCCGGGAAGACTCGAGGCGGCCATGCATGTTCGTTGGATTTGATTTCTTTTAGTTACTATTTCCATTTTATTAATTTTCTTTAAATTTTGGTTTCGGGTTTTGTAATAAGGCCGCTAAGTTTTATTTTGGGTTTTCCTTAATATTTGCTATTAGTTTGACTATGTTGAATATATGGTTTTGTTAAGTTAAACGGTAAAAAGCAATGTTTTCAAAACAATAGCTCCTTCGTTTTCTTAAAAGCGTTGCCATTGGGTAACACCACTCAAATTATGACAACAAAGATAACTCAAATGTTTTCTAAAAACTTGCAACAATACGTAGATTTCAAGCAAGGATTACTAAACTTTTCGTACTACAGAACGGGTTTTCTAAGAAAATTACCCGACAAACTTTCACTTTCAAAAGGTACGGGTTTTCTAAGAAAATTACCCGACAAACTTTCACTTTCAAAAGGTTATCTCTCCGTGACATGCTAGATCCGGTTGTGGTGTGCTGACCGGGTTTGGGGTGTTACAATGTGTACCAAGGAATGATGAGCTCATTCGTAAAGTTTTGTATGAGGCACATAGTGGATGCCTATCTGTGCATCAGGGTAGTACCAAAATGTATAATGATTTGAAGAAATGGTATTGGTGGCCAAGTATGAAGAAAGATATTTCTGAGTTTGTTTCAAGATGCTTAATTTATCAACAAGTAAAAGCTGAACATCAAGTACCCTCGGGTTTGCTTCAACCTATAATGGTACCCAAGTGGAAATGGGATCAAGTTACCATGGATTTTGTAACGGGTTTGCTGTTGACACCTAGTAAGAAAGATGTTGTATGGGTTGTTGTTGACAAACTTACGAAGTCAGCCCATTTTATACTTGTACGAGTTGATTACTCACTTGACAAGTTAGCAAACTTGTATGTTCTAGAGATAGTAAGGCTTCATGGAGTACCATTATCAATTATATCGGATAGAGACCTGAAATTTACATCCAAATGTTGGAAAAAATTACAAGAGGCCTTGGGCACAAAGTTAAATTTTAGTACGACTTTCCACCCCCAAACCAACAGTCAGTCAGAGAGATTGATACAAGTACTTGAAGATATGCTCCGATGTTGTGTCCTTGAGTTCCAAGGCAACTAGGAAAAATACCTACCATTGGTGGAATTTGCTTATAATAACAGTTATCATGCAAGCTTGAAAATGGCGTCATATGAGGCTTTGTATAGGCGTAAGTGTCGAACGCCTTTATATTGGACTGAACTTAAAGGAAAACCAGATTCACAGAGTTGACTTGGTTAGAGAAATCGAAGATAAAGTAAAGGTGATTCAAAATTGTTTAAAAGCTTCTTCTGATCGACGAAAATCCTACTCGGATTTAAAAAGAAAAGAGTTTGAGTATCAAGTCGGTGATAGAGTATACCTAAAAGTGTTGCCATAGAGAAAAGTTCTTAGATTTGGCCGGAAAGGCAAACTAAGTCCATGTTTTATCGGGCCTTATGAGATCACCGAGAGGATAGGGCCGATAGCCTATTGATTGGCTTTGCCATCTGAATTAGAGAAGATTCATGATGTGTTTCATGTATCTATGTTGCAGAACTACCGATCAGACCCTTTGCATGTGATCACACCGACAGAGGTTGAGATTCAACCCGACATGACATATGGTGAAAAACCAGTCAAGATCCTAGCGCGAGAAGTCAAACAGTTGAGAAATAAGAGTATAGCCCTTGTGAAAGTATTGTGGCAAAGACATGGGGTAGAAGAGGCTACATTGGAGCCCGATGAGGATATAAGGAACCAGTACCCAAACCTTTTCACTGGTAAGATTTTCGACGATGAAAATTCCTAAGGGGGAGAATTGTAACAGCCCGACTTAGGGCCTAGTCAAAATAGTGGTGCGAAACCACAAATCTGAAGTATAAATATGAGTTTTATGATTTCTATAAAGTATAAGAGATGATTTCATGATTGTGTGAAAATCTCATGAGGGAATTTTATTAATTAGTAATTAAATTGTCCATTAGGACTAAATTGCAAAGAATGGAGAATATGAGATTCTAGAATATTTAAGTATGAAATAGAATTATGAAAATTACTAGAGGTCCTTATTTAGCAATTAGACCATTATATTTTATGATGGACAAAAATGGACATTGGAAGGAAAAATCTCAAGAAAGGACCATTAAAAGGGAAAAAGAAGAAAAAATCATGTCCATCTTCTTTCTTCTTGGCCAAAAATCAGAAGGAGCCATAGCTAGGGTTTTGTTCAACTTCCAAGCTTGATAGTAAGTGCATTCTAGCCCTGTTTTTAATTTTTTTCGTATTTTTGAAACCCTCGTAGCTCACTTTTGCTATTTCTAGCAATATTTTGAGCTAGGGTTCATGTTTAAAAATTTACCTATGTGTGACATGCATGTATTTTGATGTTTTATAGAGGAATATAAAATTTTTATGTATGATAAACATCTTTTCCTAAGTGATTTTCATGAAAAATGCATGTAAGGACCAAATTGTAAAAGTTATGAAAATGGTCATACATGAGTGAAATAGTAGAAATTGAAGGCTTCTATAGTTGAGAATATGAATCGGCTAGGCTTGAAATACAAGAAAGTTGAATGAAAATTATTTTACGAGCCTAGGGGAAAAAGTGTAATTATGTAAAAGTTTAGGGGCAAAATTGTAATTTTTCCAAAATATGAATTATGAGTTGATTTAGTCAATGTGTATATTTAACAAGTGAAATTGTTATTATAGATCAAGAAACACGAAGTCCGGATCGAAACAGAGGCAAGAACAAAATCGAGGACTAAATCGAGCATTGCTATATATTTTGAGATTCGAGGTAAGTTTGTATGAAGCTAAAGTTTCATTATGATTTGATGTTTACAAATACTTAATATTATGATAAAGTTTTTTATTTCCATGAATAATCGAGTGGTGAAGTCTCGATGAAGAAATAGTGAAAATATGTTGTGTGAAATCCGAATAAAGATTCGGAGAAATGAGGGTAATCATGTATTAACATTGAATAAAGAAGGTTTCGTGTAAGACCATGTCTGGGATATGGCCTAAGCACCAAAGAAAGATCTCGTATAAGACCATGTCTGGGACATGGCATCGACATTCATGTACGATCTCGTGTAAGACCATATCTGGGATATGGCATCGACAGCGAGCTTTAAAATCCCGTGTAAGACCATATCTGGGATATGGCATCGGTATCTAGAAGTGATCCCATGTAAGACCATATCTGGGATATGGCATTGGTAACCAGATTTAAGCTCAATGAGTTCGAATATCCTACAATAATTTGCTTAGTTCAGGAGCAAAAGATGCTAAGTATGTAAACTAATATAAAGCTAAATTTTGTGTATGAATGACTTGAGATTCATTCATGATAAGAATGATGGAGAATTGAGTTTATGTTCATGTTAGCATATGTGCTAAGTTATGTGATTGAGTGATACAGGTACCATGAATAAGTACAAGTTAAGAAATCATAAGGTAACACGAGATGGGTAAGAAAAAGTGTGAGTAAGTATGAATAAGTATGCCCAAATAATTGAGACGTATGTTGCCATTGTTTCATGAGATGAATGAATATAGTTTTAGCATTTATGTAGCTTTAGAATTTCATGCAAACTACTAATCTATATGCTTACCCCTTTCTTTTCCATTTCCCTTGTAGTTTCACCAAGTTAGCTCGGGGATCATTGAACATCATAGCTCAGAATCACACTATCATTCATTATTTTGGTATAGTCCAAAGTTAATTTATTTTGAGTATGGCATGTATATGAACTTGATCATTTTGAGTTATGTCATTCTGAGAGAAAATGGTTAGTTATCAAAATTATGCATTCTTTTGTGTATAGCCACTTTGAAAATTGGTCAATATTTGTTAAGTTATAAACACTTCATGATGACAAGTTTATGCATTTAATCCTTTGTATGGATGGAATAATTGAGTTGCTTGAGATGATATAAGTGTGTTTATGTTTCAGGGTGGCAATTGGCATGGGAAATAGCCATTTAATTCTCCACATGGGTAGGCACACGGGCATGTGTCTAGGCTATGTCACACACACGGCCCGCCTCATGGGTGTGTTAGTAGGCCGTGTGTCCCCTGCAGTAATTTACGAGAATAGAATTCGTCACATGGGCCAGCACACAAGTGCGTGCTTTGGCCTTGTGCTATTATGAGTGTGATGACATCATAAACAGAAAGTTCCACGGGTAGGAGACACGGGCATGTCTAGGGCGTGTAAAGGACACGGGTTATAGACACGGGCGTGTGCTTAGACGTGTGAGATAAGTTAGTGTCGACCACAGGTGACAAACACGGGCATGTCTTAGGAGCGCATGGGTGTGTCCCGTCGACAACACGGGCGTGTGGCCCCTGTCTAGGTAAAAATTTTCTAAGAGCGTTAAAGTTCCCGGTTGATCTCTGAAACCCTCCGGATGTCAGTTTAAGGCCTGGTAGGCCTATAATATGTGTGTTGTGATTAAGAAGGTAAAAGTTTTATGTTGGAATGAAGTTTTATAGCCCAAAAATGCATGTTCAAGTAAGGTTAAGCACGGTAATGCCTTATATCCTGTCTCAGCATCGGACATGGGTAAAGGGGTTACACGTGGTGTTTTGAAAAGCCTTTATCTTTTGAAAATCCATGTCCTACGACTCTCAGATGTGAATTAAAATAAGTAAAATCCCAAATTAAAAGTTAAAATTTAAAGAGGCCTTATTATAAAAAAAATAATACTCAAATTAAATTTCTTATAAATAAAAAGTCAAATATAGAAGTAGGTGCGGTTGTGTGGCAACCTCCGAATCCCTCACAGCACTGATTCTCCTAAGACTGCTGATTACCTGTACAGATAAATAGAGGGGTGAGTTTACAAAAACTCACTGTGTAACCCCATGCAAGAAAAATGGCCAATCATGGCGTAGGCAAGTACAGACTGGGCCTAAGCCCAAATCATTAACAATTCGGTTCAGTTGAGGCCTTAGCCCATTACAGTATTAGTATCAGTGTGGGCCTTAGCCCATTCAGTGACAGTAACAGTACATGCAATCAGAAATCCTACCCAACCAGCCTCTACACTCCACTCCGTCTCGCCCTACACTCCATATGGGGATAAAATCAACCCACCCATCCCTACACTCCAAAAATTAGAACCGGTTGTGGCACTAAATAGTATTTGCAGAAGAGCTTTCAGTATAGTACACTTCCTCCAATCATAATAATCTCGTTCGCATGCAACATATCACACATGTATGCAACATATATATCGTGGCATGCTCATATACAGTCATACATAACATAAGGCATATAGTCATTTTGTATCATAGGGGTATAAAAGTCAATTCATCAGTTTGGGGTCTAGGTATACTTACTGACCCATCAGTAGGTTCACAGTCATCTCGGGCAACCCGTGCAACCCGTGCAACCTTAACAGTCAAACAGTGTAAATGGGCCCAAGGCCCATAATGTGGGCACATAGCCCAAAATTGGTCTCGGCCATGTAAATTACACAGCTTGGCCTAATATCCTCCACATGTTCGTGTGGTTTACCCGTGTGGGGCTCACAAGCATGTTGGGCCCACACGACTCATTTCAGCCCAATATGGCCCAAAACGGCCTAAGACCATGAAATCGCTCATGGTGGCCTTAATGGTCAAATGCCTACGTTTTATGCGTTCGGATTACCACACGAGCAAGCGCACGCTCGTGTAGTGTCAATTGTTATATTTTTGGATTTTGCCGATTTATGATTTGGGCAGTGTTTACACACACCTTGTTTCGATTAGCCACAAACAGTCGTTCAAGCCCTCACCAACCTACATTTGGCCAATCAAACACCACCATCAGTCCTACTTTATGGTTAAAAAGAAACCCAAAACCAACAATCCATTCATAGAATAGTGTAGAGTTACCTTCAATCGAACCACTGTGATTCCCACAAATCTTAGTCTCTAGTGATTGATTAGGGGTTTCCTAAATCCTTCCTTAACCGGCATACAATTGCCATCAGTTACCAACTTAAGGGCAGAAGAAGAAAGGGAATAATGATTTCGTCTATAGCACTTACCGAAAGAGAGTAAGAGAACCGAATAGTGGAAGGATTCAGCACTAGCACAGCCCCTCACCCTCGATTTATAGCTGTAAAAAATAGTTGCACAAAAACCCCCAATTTAACAACTCAAAAGCTGAAACTTTAAGTACCATAATCATTTACCGAAAAAGTGCAGTTAATCGCTGAACAAGATGGAGGCTCAGAACGTTTGAGAGAAGAAAGGAGCAAAGTCAATCGAAAAAGGAAGAGGAATAAATTTCTAAAACAAAGGAGAAGAGAAAAGGAACTTTCGGCAACTTTCGACAGTGACAAGAATTAGGAAATCGACAGCCCAAAACTTGAGGGAGAGGAAGAAGAGGTAAAAGAAAAATGAAAAAGTGGGGAAAAAGATTTCGGCAGAGGGAGTCGAATATTGGGATTAATTTCGGCACCACTACTCCACACACCCCTTGATCTACTCCTTAAAACTCTCCTCCAATCTCTCAACCCTCCAATTCGAATCCCATTCAAACTCACTCTCCTCCAATCTCTAAACCCTCCAATTCAAATCCCATTCAACTACCTAATTTGAATTCTTCTCAACCACTTCAGTGTTTCAGTCAACCCACAACACCTCCCATGGCACAGTAGCAAAATAAATACTCCACTGCCCCCACCAAGATTCGAAAATCAGTCCTCTGGCATAGGTAACACGCCACTTACCCCTTAGACCAGCAGACTCTTTATGTATTGCTTTACCCACAATAATTTAAAAGCCTACTAACTATAGGCAAGGGTTTATTCCTTAAAAAAAAAAAACATTTTGCACATGCCCAGGCTTGAACCCAAGACTTCTCAGACACTCCCAAACACACCCAAATCACTTAACCCCTAAGAGGTAGATATTTGTGCTACAAATATACATAAATAATTACTTAGATTTTGGGGCGTTACACACACTATATCATTGAATTCACAACACAAACATAAAAGTGGTCGTCTCTAAATCACTAGTCGAACAGTTCTTTTTGATGTAACTTTAACCGTCTAAAAGTACAAACTACCTTTTTACATTCTTGTATTATGACACATTCCAATTCGTTCAATAGCGCATTGCTGAAAATCATAAATTCCTTACTCAATTCAAACTGAACTCAGAACTAGATAATGATACCTTCAATTATTTTCAACTTTGCTAACATGCAACAGACCATACAAACTTTCACAAATGTGATAACTTTTCCAATCAGAACAAATTTAACTTTTAATAACATCATCCGATTAGAATAATCCAATAGGCATATCTCTGTATTATGCTTTCTAGAATATAATTTCTTCATTCAGACTATCTGTCTTGATACTCGTGAATACAAATAATTTATTCTCTTAGTTGAGGCATGGTTAAATATATATAACTCGAATCATATCTCAACAAATTAGTTCACTCAAATAAAAATAACTGAGTTGATTTCAACTATCGAATAATAACACACCAATATACTCTTTTCTTCATGCTGAGGATATGGCTCAAACACACAATCTTTCAAAATTCTTTTAGCATGCAAATCAAAGATCTTTTAAACCGTATTAGCTTGAGGAAACAAATATCCTAATTGAACTCATTAACTTTAATCAAACTTACCTAAGGAAGAGATCCATCATAGAATTTTGAGTTTATGCTCTCATCATTTATACCTTTGCCGATGACAATTCCTTACATGAAAGTCAGAGAAATCTAGATACCAGAATCACCACATTCCTATTATCGAATCTAGAAATACAATCATAATAAACATAGGCAACACAGACTATAGAACTTACTTTAAAGTTAAGCCATGTTCAATAATTTACACAATAAGGATGATAAGAAAACTCAAATATGATACCACACCGAAAATTTGAGAACATAACTCATAAGGAAATAAGAATGTAGATCTAGGTAATTTCTCAAAAAAAAAAAACCGAAGAGAACAATACTTGCCAGCTCTAGAATTCCATTGTAGCAAAGATATTACATTTTCTAAATTTGCATATAAGAAAAAACATCATCCAGTAGATATAGAAGAATAGTCTCACATAAGTTTTCACCATCAATTTTTATTCCGAACACATTAGAATAGAGTCCCAAAGAGAGAGATAAAATAATATTGATCATACACCAACCAGGATAACAATGCTTTTGTCTAACATTAGAGTTAGCTAACATTCTCACAACATAAGAACTTTATCAGAAAATGAACAATCACACACATATCTCTGAGAATAAGGAATATATAGAATACCCAGAAGAGGTCATCATAATCTATTTAATTGTAACTGTTACACACAGACACCTTTACAACTCAATTATCATTTCTCTGCCAAATTTTGTCATCATGAACCCCGTATTATTCTATTCACTAACGAAAAATCAATTCAGGAGAAATTTCGGTAAATACATACTTTAGTTATCTTTCCTGAATGAGTTGATTAGTCGAAACTAACTTCTTCTTTATCCGTGACATTGCATATCTGTATAATCTTTAAAACATTCTGGTATTTATTCCAAAAATGTTTTCACTTCCCAAGCTATTCTCATCTCTGTATTCTTTACTAATTATTTCACCACCAAACTCTTTATTTTTCCACTTATGAACTTATTCAACATAATTCTCGTGAATTTTCGTCATAAAGCAACACCGGTAAGGGGGTGAGGTCATAAAGCCTCTAACTTGACTCTCATAAATACACACATATGACTTTTCATTCATCATCAACATAACATCATCATAATCATATAATTCACTCCAAGCAATTTAATATTCTTATTCATTTTACGAATGTTTTTGCCATCCACAATTTCAAACATTAAATTTACTTATTTGAGCTAAATATTAATATCTGATCAAATTCCAACATTTATCTTCAATTTTACTTACCAACATTTGTCAAATTAGAGAATGCTTTACGGGTTTGAGTATGTCTTTTACTTGATGCCATAGTCCAATTATGGTCTTACAAAAATCTCATACCGATGCCATGTCCCAGATATGGTCTTACACGAGATCTCATAACGATGCCATGTCCTAGACATGGTCTCACACGTATCACAATGCCATAGCCCAACTATGGTCTCACATGTCATTACGAGGCCATAGCCCAGCTGTGGTCTTACATGCTATTACAATGCCATAGCCCAACTATGGTCTTACATGCTATTACGATGCCATAGCCTAGCTATGGTCTTACACGTACTCACATGTACTGCCATGGTCCAACCATGGTCTTACGTTCACAATGCCATAACCCAGTTATGGTCTTTTCACTGAAATGCCATAGCCCATCTATGCTCTTACATTCTATACTTTGCCATGGTCCAACCATGGTCTTATCCATCAATTCCTCATTGAACGATCGTACTCATTTCTTGAGTTCTACTCAATTTGATCTTTCAATTCAATTTTTATACTATTATAATATTCATGGTTCAATAACAAAAACATAATATAAAACATTATATTATCTCTAATTTAAAAATTAAACATAAGATTTAACCATATGAACATACTGATTACACTTATTCAAGTATGTGTACATAAACACACATTCTGTCAATTTGTGTAAGTGTACTTAGCATATTCACTTATTCAAATATGTTGGGCACCTAACATCATATGAATGCCAAACAAACATGGATGGGCTTATCATCTAATAAATTTCAAACCCTACCAAACGTTAGGACCGAATATGGATCGTTACGGAGAAAAAACTTTTGAAACCCATTTTAAAACCAATTTAAGTTTTGTTGAAAACTTCTCGCTTTTTAGTTATCTTGTGAAATCATACTTAGATTTAATTCGAAATTTAATCAAGTCAAGCTATTATACCAATTTTGAGTGTGTCCACGACACGATGAAACATTTAAGTGATAATTTGGGAAAACATGTGATTTTAATTTATTTTTTTAAAGTGTAGTTTAAAAGCAAGTATCCAACATATGCATAGTAACAAAATAAAGTTTATGGAGGCCTTATTACAATCCAAATAAAAACAAACCGATAATAAAATAACATAACTAAAATTAAAGTTCGTTTATTTCAAGTCCTTTGCACGCCACCTCGAGTCCCTCGGCTCCATATCCGCGATCTATGCATCACACGAAAAAATAATGGAGAAGGTGAGTCACCAAGACTCAAGATGTAACCCTTCCCGCTTTAAAACATTTTCATACACAACACATAACCATTAATATGCGAATATTAAATACCCATCCTAGCCATCCAAACGCCATTTATCTACCCCGTTGTGGTACCAAACCTTTGGTGGTACCAAACCACGGTGACATTTAGTCACAATGTGTTACCAAAACAACGGTGTCCGTAGACACGGATCAATTGATGGGGCCAACCCATCGTGTGATACCAAATCAACGGCGAGACGATCCCATATCTCAAGTGGGGCCAACCCACGGTGGTGTTAACCACGAGGATAAGTCGCTATGAGGTGCCAAACCTCTGGAGGTACCAAACCTCTGGTATTGTTGTCACGGTGTGTTACCAAAACTTGGTGCCCATCGACACGATTAACCTTGCCCCTCCACTCATCAATCCCACATCAATCACACATGTATATGTTTCATGTCATCACATGCTTAAATCTCATGTATCAATGCATCATGCTTCCCAAAAGCATCAAATAACAAATTCATATTAGCAGTACTTACCGAATCACCATCTATACCGATATGGTATATTATCCAATGCTACATAAAATCAAGATAGCATTCACAATAATCGACATATTAACAAGTTATATGTGTATGTACACACACTGTCACCACTGGATAGTCTAAATCCAGAAAAGAAGAGTCGACCACCCTAGATCCCTTTGTACCTACATTGACCAACCATGGGATTAGTACTATGGCCCATTCGCCAACCCAAGTAATTTAAAGGGTCATTTTACGAACCCGAATCCTTACCTATTTGCTTTTGAATACTAATCACAACACCCGTTTCCCGAATCTGCTTCACCAATTACCATCGGTTAGTAAACAAAGTTAATAGCCTTCGGCTTTTAAGTCCATGGAAATCGATTCTTACCCCCTCTTACCACTTGATTGGTCGCGATTGAAAACTTAGTTTGACGGTCTCCAAAATCTCAAGCACCTAGGCAGATTTAATTCAACAAAAGATTAGCACCCTTATCGTGAATTGCCAACCAACTACTTACCCTTATCAAAGCCGACAAGAGAGGAGAGAACATGGCATTCGCCAAATATACTTACCAAAAGTGATTAAAAGAAAGCCTCCCCTTGTACAATATTCGCCTAGGTGTTCTAAAAACAAAGAGAAAGAAATTGGCACCTTGATAGGGTTCAAATTCGGCTATGATGGATTAAATAAGGCTGGACTTTTAGTAAGAAAAGAAGAAGAAAGGTAGATGATTCGGCTAATGTGGGTGGAAGTAGAAAAGGAAGAATTTTGGAGAAGGAAAGAGTGGGGAGTTTCGGCCAAAAGACTTCTATGAAGAAAGAAAATAAAGGAGGAATGAGAGGGAGGGGTAATCGGTTTTGAAGAGGAAAAGACACAAAAAAAAAATGCTAAATGGAAAAAGGCTAGCGAAATTGTCAAGTAAATGGCTAGAAGAATTGACTTTCCTCATCACCAAGACTCCATGCCGCCCACTCCACTCCAACAAGGAGTTCAACTTTGATCATCTTCCTTGAATCACTCCAAGCCACTCACTCAAATTAATTCAAACTAATTTGAATTTAATTCCTAATAATCTTTATTAATCCATACAATATCTCTTTTACCTTCTATTATCCTTAGAACCAAAATAGAATGCTCATATTATCTAATAATAATAATAATAAAAGAGTTTGAAGAGGGAAAAACTCTCCCATTCAATGCCGCCCAAAATAATGTCAAAAGGGAGAATTGTGACTCAACCAAGGTTCTCCTTGTTCCTGATGGCGCCTAATTGTAGCTCCCAAGTGGCCCTCCCTTTGCCACTTATTCTAGGCTCATTTTATGTCAAATGTTTCCTTATTTATTCTTATAACCCCTAACTCCTAAGGCTATCCCCCACTTAAAGCTCATAAATAATATTTTCTACTCTTCCGAGCCAACTCAAGGCCTTTAATTAAGCTCTATTATTCCATAAATAATATCACAAAGATTCATACATAAGAAAATAATTAAATTCCAAATAGCCATATTTTTGGGATGTTACGTTCTACCCCTTAAAATAAATTTCGTCCCAAATTACTTAACTAGAACAGATGAGGTATTGCACCGTATCACATCCTCGAGTTCCCACGTAGCTTCTTCCACACCATGGTTACGCCACAAAGACTTTCACTAAGGGCATCGACTTCCTACGTAGAACCTTTATATCTCTATCCAAGATCTGAACCGGTTCTTCCTCAAAAGATAGATCCGAATTCACCTCAATCTACTCATCGGCACAACGTATGCGAAGGATCGACCGATCTGTCTCAAAGATCGATACATGACACACTTCATGGATCTGATTCAGTTCTACCGGCAACTCTAGCTGATAAGCTACCGGTCCTACTCGCTTTACCACCGTATATGGCCCGATGAACCTTGGGCTCAGCTTCCCCTTTCGTCCAAATCTTAACACCTTTTTCCAAGGCGACACCTTCAGAAAGACCTTGTCTCCCACAGCATACTCCATTTCCTTGCGTTTGAGATCGGCATAAGACTTTTGCCTATCTGATGCTTCCTTGAGACGAGACCGAATCACCTTGACTTTGTCTTCAGTCTCTGCTACCAATTCTGGACCCAGAACTTGTCGTTCACCCAACTCTGTCCAACACGTCAGAGTTCGACATTTTCGTCCATACAGTGCTTCGTATGGTGCCATCTGAATACTTGCTTGGTAACTGTTGTTGTAGGCGAACTCGGCTAAAGGTAAGAATTCCTCCCAACTACCTCGAATTCCAAAACACAACCCTCAAAGATATCCTCTAATATCTCAGATAACCCTTTCATTGCCCGTCATTTGTGGATGGAAAGCATCTTTGAAATCTAATCGTGTTCCCAAAGCTTGATGCAATGCTTTCCAAAACCTCGAAGTGAACCTTGGGTCCCTATCTAAAATAATTGATACGGGCACACCATGCAATCGACTATCTCGCCACATACAACTTTGCTAGCCGGAGTGAGTAATCCATTCTCACCCCAGATGAAGTGAGTCGATTTAGTCGGCGGTCTCGATTACCCAAAGCGCATCTTTCTTGCCGGGTGTAAAGGGTAGCCCAACGACGAAATCCATAGTGATCCGCTCCCACTTCCATTGAGGGATCTTTACCGGTTGAAGTAGCCCTGATGGCAACTGGTGTTCAGCCTTAACCTGCTGACACGTCAAACACTTCCCTACAAATTCCGTCACCTTACGCTTCAACCCGGGCCACCAGAACTGTTTTCGTAGATCTCCATACATCTTGCTTCCTCCTGGATGCATAGCGTATAGGCTGCTATGTGCATCATGGAGAATGTTCTGCCTCAACTCCATATCCTTTGGCATACAAGCTCGCCCTTGAAACCATAGCACCCCTTCACTAGACAGACTGTACCCTTCCAAACCACCATCCTGAACTTGTTCCCTCTTAGCGTTCAAGCCTTCATCCACCAACTGCTTTTCCTTAATCTCCTCGATCCATGTTGGCTTAACTTGAAGTTCTGCCAAAAGACTCCCATCATCATATAGACTCAACCGAGCAAACATCGCTCTTAAATCCGTCACAACCTTTCGACTCAGCGCGTCGGCACCACGTTAGCCTTACCGGATGATACTCGATTGAGCGATCGTAGTCCTTTATGATTCAATCCATCGCTACTGCCTCGATTCAGATCCTTACGTGTCAAAAGATACCTCAAGCTTTTGTGATCCGTAAATTACCGACTTCTCCCCATAAAGATAATGTCTCCATATCTTGAGCGAAGGCATTGCCGCTAACTCCGGTCGTGAGTTGGGTAGTTAAACTCATGCGGTCTTAGCTGACGAGATGCATAGGCTACTACCTTCCCATCCTGCATCAACACACATCCCAAACCAGTGTGAGATGCATCATAATAGACTGTGAATAACTTCCTTGCCTCGGGTTGTACCAAAACCGGAGCCTCCATCAAAATTTTCCTTAACTTATCAAAGCTTTCTTGTTGCTTCTCCGTCCATACAAATGGAACACCTTTCCTTAATAATTTAGTCAACAGCGCTGTGATCAAAGAGAACCCTTCTACAAACCTTCGATAATACCCCGTTAAACCCAGAAAACTTCGTATCTCTGCCACCGACTTAGGCAGTTTCCACTCCAACACCGCTTCAATCTTGCGGGGATCCACTCTAATCCCTTCCGCTGACACTACGTGACCCAAGAAAGCCACCTCCCTTAGCCAAAATTCGCACTTACTGAATTTGGCATATAACTGTTTTTCCCTCAACACTTGCAGAACTATCCGTAAACGCTTGTCGTGCTCCTCCTCCGTCTTAGAGTAAACCAATATGTCGTCTATGAACACTACGACAAATTGGTCCAAGTACTGTTGAAATACTCTATTCATTAAATTTATGAACGCCGTCGGTGCATTGGTCAACCCGAATGGCATCACTAGAAACTCGTAATGCCCATACCGAGTTCGGAATGCCGTCTTGTGAACATCGGCCTCCTTCACTTTAAGTTGATGGTAACCCGACCTAAGGTCTATCTTTGAAAACACCGACGCCCCCTTCAACTGGTCAAACAAGTCATCGATCCGAGGTAATGGGTACTTGTTTTTGATCGTTAACTTGTTTAACTGACGGTAGTCGATGTACATCCACATAGAACCGTCCTTCTTCTTGACAAACAATACAGGCGCTCCCCAAGGAGATATACTAGGTCGAATAAACCCTTTATCCAAGAGCTCCTGAATTTGAGCCTTCAGCTCCACCAATTCCTTTGGTGCCATTCGGTAAGGTGCTATAGACACAGGTGCCGTTCCGGGTAGTAAGTCTATACCGAATTCGACTTTTCGATCTGGAGGCAGACCCGGAAGTTCTTCTGGGAACACATCAGCAAATTCCCCAACCGTTCGAACCTTTCCAACTACTGACTCCTTAGCTTCCAAAGCACAGATTTGAACCAAAAACGCCTTACAACCCTTCTTGACCATCTTCTCAACCTTCAAGGCAGACACCACGTTGGATAGGTAATTCCTTCTATCACCTATCATAACCACTTCATCATTTTCAGCCGTCTTAAGAACCATGCGCTTAGCGCAATCCGATTCGCCGATACTTAACCGGTAATCCATTCCAAGGATCAAATCGAACTCCCCAAGCGGTAGTTCCATCGGATCGACCACAAATACTACCCTTGGAGTTCTAGGGTGCGTCTCTATAAAGTTTGTCTACCACTACTGAGTGACCTAACGGACTAACTACAGTCATCTCCTAGAAGCGGTTTGAGTTTAGGTCCAAAGTCTCTACCACACTACCGCTACGTATGAATGTGTAGACCCACATCGATTAATGCATAATAAGGAAGACCAAAATCGAAGCGTGCGGTTATGACATCCGATCGTCACCCTTCGCATGACGTCTTGCCGCGATAGACTAAGCCAGGCTGCCTAGCCTCTGTGTTGCCTGAACCTCTGCCCTGAATTCCACGACCTCGATTAGGACCGTTGCTTCCTCTGCCATTACCACGACCCCTCTGTGGTCCCACATTTCTATCCTGAGCACGGTTCTGTCCCTCTGGCTGGTTCTTAGCTAGTTTCCGAGGACAATCTCTGACCCGATGCTCCAAAGACCCACACTCAAAACATCCTCTATCGCCGGTCGAACAACTTCCCCAATGGGTCTTTCCACAGCGGTTACACTGAGTTGGCCTTTGATTAGCAGTCATGGGCCTTGCCGCCTTATTTGGCCCACTTGGCCTAGCCTTTTTCTGGACACTACCACTGGATCCAGCTGACCCTAATCCTCTCTTTTGGTTATTCCTACTATAATTTTGTCTCACAACCTCATTGATCCCTTGGCTACCTTAGCCTTTTCCACTAGAGATGAAAACTCACGAACTTCATCATGGGCAATCGGTAACCTCAAATCATCTCGAGTCCATCCTCGGCGGACACGGCTCGTGTTCAAGAGCCACGATGCCTCTATCATACCCACTCGGTCTTAAAAACTCGCCTCATATTCCGCCATCGACTTAGTTCCTTGCACTAACCCTAGAAAGGCTTTCCTCCGAGCATCTCAGATAACTGGTGCCCACATACTTCTTCCGGTAGGTGGTTTTAAAATAATCCCAAGTCAGATCATCTGCCGTAGTGCCATCTCGAACTGTCAGCCACCACTGATACGCTTCATCCTTTAGAAGCGATACGACCCTTTCGCTTTTTCTTCCTTAGTCAGTCAAGATCATCCATGATCCTCTCGGTTGGCTCTAGCAGATTCTCGCAGACTGGTGCCTCGACGACACACCTCAAACACTTTCGCCCGTTGGACCGAATTCGCTCGGAATAGATTTACGAGCTCCCGATTTCCACCGCTTGACCACCAACTCGAGAACTCGCAACACTGCTTGTGAGACTGCCTCTCCTCCCGTCTGATCTTGCTCCTCGGCTCCAAAAGCTGGAGGTGGTGGTGGCAGTGGTACCTCATTCTCAGAACCATGTCCCGACCTGACGGGTTCAGATATTGTCATTCTTCCCCTACCACGTCCACGTCGGCCACGTCCTCTAGAACTCATTCTATCTAACGTGCTTTAATCTGATTAAGAAAAATTTTATGAATTAGTAATTTGTTCCGCTTGATTACCCGCGAAAAATTTTATGAAAAGTTGAATAAGGGTTCTTTCGATCAAACAATGTTTTAAGTATTCTATCCTAGTTCACACAAAAGGCCACATTCATTCCCTAACACTTTCCATACCTATTCACTCCTCGGACAGTTCTGTCCTGTTTCTAACCCAGGGGTATTTTCGTCATTTTCCTACAGGGGTATTTTTTGTAATAAAATTCGAGAGATTTCAAACTTTGATAAAGCAGGTCACTTGAAATTTCCAAAACTGAAGAGCGTTTCTGAAAATTTGTAAAATTTGAAGATATGGCATCATTTCGAGAATCAGGGGTATTTTGGTAATTTTGTCAATCAGGGGTAATTTTGTAATTTTTGTACATCACGGGTGTTTTAATAATTGTAAAACTCTGAGGGTTCCTTTGAGAATTCTCCTTTCTTAAAGCGGTGATGTTGCAAAAATTTTGTACTCGTGGTCGTTTTGGCAATTTTACAAGTTGAGGTATTTAGTAATTTTCCAAAACCAAATTATTTTATTGATGATTTTCAAAGCGTGGTTGAATATTTGAGAAATAGTTGAAATTTTTGGACAAAATCATTGAGTTGATGTTTTATGAACCAAGGGTATTTTAGTAATTTTTACCCCAAGGGCATTTCGTAATTTTCACAATTCAACTTTTTCAAAAAAACATTATAAAATGGTTGTTCTCATATTTGAAAGAGTGATTATAAAATTTTGAAGAAATTAGGGTTTCATTGCCTTCTTCTTTTTCAAAAACATGGTTAATTCCCTTTCGGGTTTTAGTCGTTACGTTTAGCCTATGACCGAGCCCTCTTGGTCAGGGTGAACCCAAGCTACGCACCAGGTAGGTTTCGTGTGGAGAGGAGGTGAGCCACGTGGACTACTTAAATACCAAGCTCCCACCGAACCTTTCTAGACATGCGCACAGAGGTTACCATACCACTGAGCCCTCTGGGTTAGGGTGAACCCAAGCTACGCACCAGGTAGGATACCTGCGAAGAGGTGGTGAGCCACTCGGACTGCTTAAATACCACGCTCTTTCGGTTCCAATCCTAGACATGCGTACAGGGGTTACCACACCCTAGCTCAGTGACTTAGCCATAGGTTGGTTTAGTTCTTTAAGTCTTATGTTCATTTGTGTGTTTGAGTAATCTAATCTTAGGGTTCAAGTTCCTATAAGTCTATCTCGTTCCATGCTTCCTACCCTTCTACGTAATATAATTCACAAAGAGGTTTAGATGTACTTACAGGCGGATTGGTGCGGAGACTCGGGCCATCTTCGCTTAAAACCCAAAAATAATTAATAAGGCCTACTTAAAATATTTTTGGGCCTTGGACCCCCACAGCCGAGCTTTGAACTGGGCTCTGATACCAATTTTGTAACAGCCCAAACCCGGCCCAAACGTTAGGACCGAATATGGATCGTTACGGAGAAAAAACTTTTGAAACCCATTTTAAAACCAATTTAAGTTTTGTTGAAAACTTCTCGTTTTTGGTTATCTTGCTGAAATCATACTTAGATTTAATTCAGAAATTTAATCGAAGTCAAGCTATTATACCAATTTTGAGTGTGTCCACTGACACGATGAAACATTTTCGTGATAATTTGGGAAAACATGTGATTTTAATTTATTTTTTTTAAAGTGTAGTTTAAAAGCAAGTATCCAACATATGCATAGTAACAAAAATAAAGTTTATGGAGGCCTTATTACAATCCAAATAAAAACAAACCGATAATAAAATAACATAACTAAAATTAAAGTTCATTTATTTCAAGTCCTTCGACGGCCACCTCGAGTCCCTCGGCTCCATATCCGCGATCTATGCATCACACGAAAAAATAATGGAGAAGGTGAGTCACCAAGACTCGAGATGTAACCCTTCCCGTTTTAAAACATTTTCATACACAACACATAACCATTAATATGCGAATATTAAATACCCATCCTAGCCATCCAAACGCCACTTTCTACCCCGTTGTGGTACCAAACCACCGGTGGTGCCAAACCACCGGTGACATTTAGTCACAATGTGTTACCAAAACACCGTGTCCGTGAGACACGGATCAATTGATGGGGCCAACCCATCGTGTGATACCAAATCACCGCGAGGCGATCCCATATCTCAAGTGGGGCCAACCCACGGTGGTGTTAACCACGGGATAAGTCGCTATGAGGTGCCAAACCTCGGAGGTACCAAACCTCTGGTGACCGTAGTCACGGTGTGTTACCAAAACACTGGTGCCCATCGGCATGATTAACTTGCCCCTCCACTCATCAATCCACATCAATCACACATGTATATGTTTCATGTCATCACATGCTTAAATCTCATGTATCAATGCATCATGCTTCCCAAAAGCATCAAATAACAAATTCATATTAACAGGTACTTACCTGAATCACCATCTATACCGATATGGTATATTATCCAATGCTACATAAAATCAAGATAGCATTCACAATAATCAGCATATTAACAAATTATATGTGTGTATGTACACACCTGTCACCACCGGATAGTCTAAATCCCAAAAGAAGAGTCGACCACCCTAGATCCCTTTGTACCTACATTGGCCAACCATGGGATTAGTACTATGGCCCATTCGCCAACCCAAGTAATTTAAAGGGTCATTTTCGAACTAGAATCCTTACCTATTTGCTTTTGAATACTAATTACAACACCCGCTTTCGAATCTGCTTCACCAATTACCATCGGTTAGTAAACAAAGTTAATAGCCTTCGGCTTTTAAGTCCATGGAAATCGATTCTTACCCCCTCTTACCACTTGATTGGTCGCGATTGAAAACTTAGTTTGACGGTCTCCAAAATCCCGAAGCACCTAGACAGATTTAATTCAACAAAAGATTAGCACCCTTATCGTGAATTGCCGAACCAACTACTTACCCTTATCAAAGCCGACAAGAGAGGAGAGAACATGGCATTCGCCAAATATACTTACCAAAAGTGATTAAAAGAAAGCCTCCCCTTGTACAATATTCGCCTAGGTGTTCTAAAACAAAGAGAAAGAAATTCGGCACCTTGATAGGGTTCAAATTCGCTATGATGGATTAAATAAGGCTGGACTTTTAGTAAGAAAAGAAGAAGAAAGGTAGATGATTAGGCTAATGTGGGTGGAAGTAGAAAAGGAAGAATTTTGGAGAAGGAAAGAGTGGGAGTTTCGGCAAAAGACTTCTATGAAGAAAGAAAATAAAGGAGGAATGAGAGGAGGGTAATCGGTTTTGAAGAAGGAAAAGACACAAAAAATGCTAAATGGAAAAAGGCTAGCGAAATTGTCAAGTAAATGGCTAGAAGAATTGACTTTCCTCATCACCAAGACTCCATGTCAATCCACTCCACTCCAACAAGGAGTTCAACTTTGATCATCTTCCTTGAATCACTCCAAGCCACTCACTCAAATTAATTCAAACTAATTTGAATTTAATTCCTAATAATCTTTTATTAATCCATACAATATCTCTTTTACCTTCTATTATCCTTAGAACCAAAATAGAATGCTCATATTATCTAATAATAATAATAATAAAAGAGTTTGAAGAGGGGAAAAACTCTCCCATTCAATGCCGTCCAAAATAATGTCAAAAAGGGGAGAATTGTGACTCGAACCAAGGTTCTCCCTTGTTCCCTGATGGCGCCAATTGTAGCTCCCAAGTGGCCCTCCCTTTGCCACTTATTCTAGGCTCATTTTATGTCAAATGTTTCCTTATTTATTCTTATAACCCCTAACTCCTAAGGCTATCCCCCCTTAAAGCTCATAAATAATATTTTCTACTCTTCCGAGCCAACTCAAGGCCTTTAATTAAGCTCTATTATTCCATAAATAATATCACAGCAGTTCATACATAAGAAAATAATTAAATTCCAAATAGCCCCATTTTTGGGATGTTACAATCACCATATAACTTTAATTTCATTTCACTTTTCCACATTTCTCAACTTATGGTTATCTCATTCCGTACATTAACATATGCATATCATGAACTTCTATTCATACCTTTCCACATTTCAACACATCGTAAGCACATTTCAATCATTTCAATATCATTTTCAGCATTATTGAAAATAACTCAGTTGGAAGTCATCTCTATCTTAACAGAACAATTTCGTTAGATCCAGGTGATATCACACTATCATGAGTAGTAATATGGCATGTATAGCTAGAGTCACATACCCTAGGTTAGTCCGAGAATCGACTAAACTATAGCTTTGATACCGCTAAATGTAACACCCCTTACCTGTATTCGACGTCGAAATAGGGTACGAGGTATTACCGGTCATAAACTCAAGCAATCAAACAAAATCGAGACTCAACTTTCCTTCCAAATTAAAACTTTTCACACTGCTTATCGTCCCTTATATAGGCCCACGAGGCCCAAAATATACATCGAGAATGGTTTGGGACTAAACTGAAAACTTTGGAAACTTTTGTAAAACATAAAAAATTTTTCATGCAATAGGGTCCACACCCGTGCTTCAGGTCGTGTCCAAAATAAGGGACATTCTATTTATGACGTCATCATCCAAATAAGGTCACACGGCCAAGTCACACGCCCGTGTACTTAGGTCGGTCCTCTACACGACTGAGACACACGCCCGTGTCTTTGCCCGTATGTTCAATTCTGGACATTCTATTTTCCAAAATTAAGGTGCAGGGGACACACGATCGAAACACATACCCGTGGGGCAGACCATGTGTCACACATGGCCTATACACACGCCCGTTTGTCTACCCATGTGGACAAATAAAATGCTATTTTCCAAGCCATTTTGCCACCCTCACTTGCACACATTCACACAAAATCACATGGCCTAATCTTAAGCATATAAATGCATTTAAACCAACCAAAAACAAACAATAACATGTCATTCACATACCCACATCCATCTTACTAATAGCAACATACTACCAATTCAATTCATACCAAATCACATTTAATAATAAGACTATTTGACCACCTTCTACCATTAGATCTTTAGGCCATAAATCGCAATCCATCACATATATCAAATAAATACAAACCACATCATTGGTATAAACTTATGAATAAATATATAGGCTTTTAACCAATTAGCCCATATAAGCTAATTTACATGGCTACACATTACATCAAACCTTTCACCATTACAAGCCAATACCTTTGGCTAAATCATAATGACACATTCACAAAGTGACTTTGTCCCCATACATGCCATAAACTTAAGAGGTTTGTATTCACTTTTACCCCATGATGATAGCTTGATAGTGTGATAGCATCTCTGGCAATGTCCAACCCGAGCTAGCTTAGTAACCCTATAAGACATAGGAAAGGAAGGGGAGTAAGCAATAGAACTTAGCAAGTTCATATGCAAATAATAGACAACTATTAACATTCATTTACTTTATCTATCCATAAGAGTACTATTATTACAATTGGCATTAAATCTCAAGTTTACCACTTATTCATTCATAGTGCTTACTCTTTTAACTTACTCTTTTAACTTATAAACACCATTTACATGTCTTGGCATTAGCCTAACCACCATAGTCTCCCCATTATAACATATTACACTATTTAACAAGTTATTTCCATCCTCTTAATCACATGCACATTAATTATGAGTGATCATAATTTTAACATATTATTTAACCACCTTTCACTTATCTAAGCTCGTATCTTACTATATTTTCATAATGACTTTATTTGGAAATTATGCTTGTCCTTCCTTTTCTCATATCCAATGAAACACAATTTAAATAAATACACAGTACTATACCACAATTCAATTAGGCTCATAAACCTATCACCTAATCATTATCAAATCTTATCATGTATCCATTCATCTTAAGTGTAGATCAATAATAATAAGATTATCGATATTTCTCAAGCATAACTTACTCGAATACATTCTTATCGAATGTTCATCATAAATCGAGCTCATTAGTCATGAGTCGTTGTACATACCTGTACCATCTCGTAACATAACCATTTACTTTCTCATCTTTGACATACTCGTTGAACACTTGGAATACTAAATGGATACACGGAAAGTATTTGCACATAAATTCCACATATGTAGCTAAAGCTACCTCATATCTCATATCACATAAATGCTCTCTCTCAAGCTAATCATGGGCCTACTCACACAAGTTGTCAGTCAAGACGTCACTACGCAGTGCTGCTCACATAAGCTATCAGGTATCTGCAATACATGCCGGACTACCAAGCCACTGGTAGACGTATGAGACCAGCACTTGGATCACATAAGCACGTATATATCACATGGGTTCCTAGTGACATGTCTTTCGTATCCTATTCTATTCCTAAGGTTTAAACGAGATTTTTCATACTTATCGAAACTTGTCGATTGTATCCATAAAATTAATCATTCATTCCACACATTAACAAATCATTTAAAATATTTAAAATACAAACATAATAATGCATTATTCACATAGGAACTTACCTCGATACCAAAAAGGCAAAAAGGGACCTAATCATCAATTTCTCTCTTTTTCCTCGTTCTAGGTCCGAACCTCATTTTCTTTGATCTATAACATCACATTTAGTCTATTTATTAGTCATATTATTCAATGTGATCCAAAAATCATGTTCTAGAAAAATATATTTTTGCCCCTAAAGTTTCACATATTTATATTTTTGCCCCTAGGTTCGTAAAATGAAATGTGTTCAATTTCTTTGTAACCCAAGCCTAGCTAAATCATTTTCATGCTTATAGCAGCCCACATTTTCCATTAAAACACACTTTTATGACATATTTTATAACTTTTACAAATTAGTCATTTTAGGCATTTTTACCGAAAATCACTTAGTAAAAGTTGTTTCTCTAACCATAAACATGCATAATCTACCTTTAAACATCAAAATAAACAAATTTATAACATGGGTCAAACCCTAGACTATGCACATAAACTAAATGTAATTTTAAAAAGGTTGGATTAGTTGGACTAAAATTGAAGGATACAAGTGGGTATTCGACCGAGCACTTGCAGTAGACTCTAGACATAGAGCAAAATTTGTATTGAATGAACACAAAACAATGTAGGGTTCCATGCTATGGCCTATAGACACAGATAAGGTAATTTGAGATCTTGCTCTCGAAGGAAGCATGTCACTTTAGGTCTCTTTTGAGTAGTAGGTTAAGTATGATTTTCCTGAAGCATTATTGAAAGTAAGGGCAGAGTCTTAGTAATCCAAACCTTTCAATCAACATCATAGAATTTCTATCCTTTGTCATAATATCTATTCCATATCATTCTTAGTTATTTATTTATTTGTTTGCATTTTATTCACGTAATTATTTTCGTAATTGCCTTTACATTTTCTCTTGTTTTTCCTTGACATTTTCCAATATTAGTCAGTATACATTTTGCACTTATCCTTAATATTTTAATTTACCACTATGTACTTAACTTGGTTTTTCCATACATTAATCATTATCATAACTTGACCATTTCTATTCCTAATCTACTTCCTGTGGAGACAATCTCACTTATCACTTTATTACTTGACTCGACGTGTATACTTGCACAATTCGCATATCATATTCACATGCAAAACTTTTCAAATAACACATCAGATTAATGTTCATATAACAGATTTTCTAGTAACAGATCATGTAACACCCCTTACCCGTGTCTGACGCCTAGACAGGATACGAGGCATTAACGTACTTAGCCTTACTTGAACATGCATTTTCAGGCAATAAAATTTCGTTCCAACTTAAAAATTTTCCTTCTTAATCATAACGTGTACATTATGGGCCTATGAGGCCCTAAACTTACTTTAGGAAATTTTGGAATTCATCCGAAAACTTTGGTACTTTTTGAAAATTTTTACTCAAACAGGGGTCACACGCCCGTGAGACATTGGACACGCCCGTGTGGGCAGGCCGTGTGATCTCACACGCCCATGTCCCTAGCCCATGTGGAATTTATTTTCTTTTGAACCTACAGGAAATCTCACACAGCTGGACACACGCCCGGGTCAATATCCCATGTCCCTCACACGACCTAGACACGCCCGTGTCCTTCACCCGTGGAGCTCTCTATTTATGACGCCATCAAACCCTTAATAGCACACGGCCAAGGCACACGCCCGTGTGGTGGCCCGTGTGACGAATCAAATTCTCTCAATTAAAATGCAGGGGACACACGGCCTATCAACACACCCATATGGGTTGACCGTGTATCACACACGGCCTATCAACACACCCATATGGGTTGACCGTGTATCACACACGGCCTAGACACACGGTCGTGTGTCTACCTGTGTGGACACTTAGAGGCTATTCTTCAAGCCTCTTTGCCACTCTAAAACATAGACTCATTCATTCATCACAAGTAGAACATAACATGGCAATTACTAAACTACTAAGAATCCTTAAATTATCATTCATTCCACCCATACTTTACTCAATTACTTACATAAACATTCAATTCATCAAACTCATCAACTTTATAACATAAACTTGGCAATATTGGCCAATTCATCATGGTCGTTTACAAAATGAATGTGAAAATTAATAGCCAACCCTTTTGGCCTTCAAATATGACATGACACAAAATAATTAAGTTCCTATACATGCCATACTCAAAATGAATTAACTTTACTATACCAAAAGAACGGTTGATAGTGTGATCCGAGCTTCAACGTTCTATGATCCCCGAGCTAACTTGGCGAAACTAAAAGGAAAAAGGGAAAAGAGAGGGGTAAGCATAGAGCTTAGTAAGTTTCCATGAAATTCTAAAGCAACATAATTGCTCAAACCAAATTCATCCTTTTCATGAAACAATAGCAACATATGTCTCAAATGCTTAAACTTACTTACTCACATTCATTCTTACCCATCTCATATCACATTATGCTTTAGTAACTTGTACTTACTCATAGTACCTATATCACTTAATCACATGACTTAGCACATATGCTAACATAAACATAAACTCACATCTTCATCATTCTTATTATGAATGAAACTTAAGGCCATCCATAAACGGATTTGGCTCTATACCATTTCACATACTTAACTCTTTTGACTATGAACGAATCAAATTATTGTAGGATATTCTAACTCATCATGCATAAATCTTGATGCCAACGCAATATCCCGAATATGGTCTTACATGGGTTCAACCCTTGATGCCGATGCCATATCCCAAATATGGTCTTACACGGGATCTTATAGCTCGATGTCGATGCCATATCCCAGATATGGTCTTATACAAGATCGTACATGAATGTTGATGCCATGTCCCAGACATGGTCTTATATGAGATCTTCTTTTGGTGCCGAGGCCATATCCCAGACATGGTCTTTCACGGGGCCTTATTTATTCAATGCTAATATATGGGTATTTTCATTATTCCGAATCTTTATCCAGAATTTCACATAGCATAAATTCACTATTACCCCATTGAGGGTTCGTCACTCGAATTTTCATAGCAAAAACATACATTATCATAATATTAAATATTTTCAAATATCGAAACATTATGAAACCCTAACTTCATACAAACTTACCTCGATTCTCAAATTGTGTTACGATACTCAATTTAGTCCTCGATTTTGTTCTTGCCTCATTTCGATTTGGGCTTCGTGTTTCTTAATCTATAATAAAAAATTCACTTGTTAAATACACACATTGACTAAATTGACTCATAATTCATATTTTTGTAAAATTACAATTTTGCCCCTAAACTTTTACTTAATTACACCTTTACCCCTAGGCTCGTAAAATGATTTTCATTCAACTTTCTTGTATTTAAAGCTTAGGAAAATCATATTCTCAACTATAGCAACCTTCAATTTCTACTATTTCACTCATGTATGACCATTTTCATAGCTTTTATAATTTGGTCCTTACATGCATTTTTCATGAAAATCACTTAGAAAAGGATGTTTATCATACATCAAACTTTCATATTCCTCTATAAAACATCAAAATACATTCATGTCACACATGGGTAAATTTTTGAATATGAACCCTAGCTCAAAATATAGCTAGAAATAGCTAAACTGAGCTACGAGGGTCTCAAAAATACGAAGAACATGAAAATGGGGCTAGGATGCACTTCCTATCAAGCTTGTAAGTTGAAGAAACCCTAGATATGGAGAGCTTGATAATTTCAGCTATGGTGAAGAAGATGGACACCAAATGACCAAAATGCCCTTAATGGTCATTTCTTGAGATTTTTCCTTCCCATGTCCATTTTTGTCCATCATCAAATGTAATGGTCTAATTTCTAAATAAGGACCTCTAGAAATTTTTATAATTCTATTTCACACTTAAGTCTTCTAGAATCTCATATTTTCCATTCTTTGCAATTTAGTCCTAATGGACAATTTAATCACTAATTAATAGAATTTATTCATGAGATTTTCACACAATCATGGAATCATCTCATATACTTTATAGATATCATAACATTCATATTTCTACTTCAAATTTGTGGTCTCGCACCACTATTCTAACTAGGCCCTATTTAGATCATACGAACCCTATAGAAGGCCTATGTTTGATTCGAATAACACTTACAGCCTTAATGAAAAATCATTACATATGGCCGTATGGATTTTGGCTTATCTACGACCGCTTATCTTAGTGCCTCACACAACCTGTCACACGGCTGTGTGATCCAAGTAAGAGAGTTACACGGTCTGGAACACAGCCTGACACATGCTCGTGTGACTCAAGTCAAAGAGTTACACGGTCTAGACACACACCCATGTCATTCGCTCGTGTGACTCACAATCAAAATAGTCCCTCACACAGCCTAGACACACGCCCGTGTGGCCTAATTCAGAGAGTTACACATCCTACCACATGGCTTGGCACACGACCATGTGGCATGGATAGACGTGGATTCTGACTTCCACCATTCACAGAAAACTCGATTTTCGTTACACACTTGGTACAGATTCGAAGTAAAAGTAACATAGTGACTCTAGGACCTAAAAATGGTAAACCAATGACCAAGCAAACAATTATTCCCTAATTGAAACGCTTAAATTAATGCAAAAAAAATTGAGTTATGTCAAAAAAATTTGACACAAAAACCCCAAACTCAAAAATCAACATTTACTTTTGCACTATACTACAAATTCACAGGCCTAATGCATTGGGGGATTGTTATCCTCAAGATCTTCACCTAAAAGAAGACCAATCAAACACTTAACAATTAATTCAAGCAGCATAAATAGAAAACCAATTTTGACATAAACGAACGAGAGCGAACATTATAAAATTCAACCACAAAACTTACATAATTAACCTTTCAATCAAAATACAACGAAACGCTGAACTTCCCAAAAAATAGTACAAAAAATTTAACGAAAAGAAATAAAAAAAGCAATATAGAAGACAACAAGAAGCAAAAACAAAAGAAGAAGAAAAGAACGAAAAAAAAGGTCAAAAAGAAAAAAGGAAAGAATGAAACAATTTAATAAATTTAAACAACTAAATTTTTTTCTTTCAGAGTAGTAAAAATAAGTACATTTCCTCTTTGCACCAGGCTCATTCTTGACACAAGTTAACTCGGAATTAAACTTAAGTTGAAAGTACATGGATAAAGTTTAAGTAAAAAATTTAAGAAAATTTTCAAAAAGAGATACTTGAACCCCCGATCTCAAACATATAATCAAGGCCCTAAACTATTGAAACAGATACATATCTTATTGACAAAATTAAAAAATGTTCCATTTGTTTGAGATGATCAGTGGCAAGAAAGTTTTGAGAAATTGAAACAAATGTTGATTGAGGCACTAATTTTGACATTGCCAGAGTTAGGAAAGGATTTTATTATTTATAGTGATGCTCCCTTGAATGGTCTCGGGTATGTCTTGGTGAAAGATGGAAAGGTGAGAGCATATGCATCTCTGTCAGTCAGGTTTATACCCTAGTCGGAACAGTGGTTTTGAGACCACAAATTTGAGTCTGAATAATATTTTAATATTATTTTCTGTGCCATTGATGAGTGTTTAAGCATGTGTTAAATTTTTGTAGGATAATTTATCTGTCTATGTGTTTAATTTGATAAAAGGATTGAATTGCATCAAATGCAAAACTAGCATGCTATTTGTTAAAGTACCAATGTGTTATGACTTTGTAAAGGTGGAGGCCTTATATGGCAATGAGACCACTTATAATATAGTGGATAGTAGACGGCTGAATATGCCTTTATTGAATAATTGTTTCAAATGTTTATTAAATGGCTAATTTGGTAAAATGCATATTATTATGTTTGTAATAAAATAAACTAATGAAAAGATGAATGTTATCATCTCTTGTGAATGCCAAATGTTGAAGGAAAAGAAAGAAAATATTCAAGCTAGGTTTCGGTTAGAACTAAGCTCAAATTAAGGTATGTTTTGGCTTTAGATTTTGATGATTTTTATGTTTTTGAGATTGTCGCTTAGTCTACTATTAAGCCGATGTCCCAATTTTATGAATTGATGATGTTCATGAGATGTGCCATTAATTAAATGGTGAGCTTTGTGATGAGCTTGGTTGTTAATTAAAAGATATGTGTTAGATGAACATACTTTGTTCTTGAATTTTTGATGAATTTAGCTAATTAGGGCTAAATTGAGAAATTAATAACTTGAGGGACTAAATTGAAAATTTGATGGAAAATATGGGCTTGTATGAGATGTATGAACATTCGACTAAGCATGGTTAAATGATGATTTTGTGAATTTGATGTTTTGAAAAAATGGACTATAATGATAAATTGTGCAAATGTGAGGGTAAAGTTGCAAATAATCCTAAATATGTGTCCTTGGATTGAATTGAATGAGTTAGTGAATAAAAGGGTTAATTCTGAATATGTATAGATCAAAAATCGAGGAAAACAGACTTAGACCGTAGAAAAGCGAAAGTAACCAAGTAGTCGTTTCCATTCTGTTAAATCGAATCCAAGGTAAGTCATTATGCAAATAAATGTATTTGTATTAAACTGTATATGTTCATGTTATTAATGTTAATGATGAATGCTTATGAGATGATCTGTATATGAATTCCAAGATAAGGTTGACTTAGTGACAATGTCCGAAAAGTCTCGTACGAACTTAGGAATAGATAAGATTACCTATGTCATGACATATTTATCTATTCTATTTTATCATGTAAGACCACGTCTGGAACATTGGCATTGATTTGAGATTTTCATAAGACCACGTCTGGGACGTTGGCATCGATATGATCTTTACGTGTACGACCATGTATGGGACATCGACATCGTATTAATTCGTGTAAGACCCTGTCTGGGATAGCGGCATCGATATCTGAGTACATGTAAGACCTCGTCTGGGACATTGGCATTGTACTACTATTTCGAGCTTTCTGAGTATCCTATTAGGTTCTTAACGATTAGCAGGCAAATTTGAGCTATGAATAATTACGTGAATGTACATTCGTTCCAGGCACATTTGTTATGTACACTAAGTGTGTATAAAAGGTAAGTACCTATGTAAAGTTGTTTTGAAGAATCGTATAATTAAACATGAGAATATGAATGAGATACAAGATTTGTTATGAATGAGCTAAGTACTTATGTGATATATGAATAGAAGTTGTGGCAAGCTTTGTGTAAACAAATGTGCCAAAGATCATGGGATGAATTGGCTTTGAAAACTATAGTTACTAATGTTTTGAATGGGTTTATTCATTGTATGATATGTTTATTTGTATATGACTTACTAAGCTTTTGAAAGCTTACTTTGTGTGTGTGTGCTCTATTTTATATATCGTCAAAGCTACTAAAGGCTCGGGGATCTCGAGGATCGTTATCACACTACTCAGCTTGTTTTGGTACATTTTGGAAATGTAAATAGCTAGATATGGCATGTATAGGCTAGTTATTTGTATAAGTGTGAGATTTGAACTTAGCCGTGTGATTTGGAAAGTTATTTGTTGGTAATATGCTTTAATGAATATGTTATATGATGTATCTTTGGTATGGTTTTAAAGCATAAGAAATGATTAAGTTTAAGGTAAGTATATAGATGAAATTTTGAGCTTATATGTTTAAGAAAAAGTTGAACTTGTGAATGGTAAGTATGGATAAATTATGCTTGTATATTCATAAGTTTTAGTCTTGTAAACTTGGCATGATTAGTATTGGATTGGATTGTAGAAATGGATGATTATTTTGATATGTTTTTGGTTGTCATATGTGCATGAGATGTGTTGGTAATTTGCTTGTAGGAATGGCCCTAGTTGGGTGGTATTTTGACCCTACAATTGGCCTATAATGTCACACGGTTGCGGCACACGGGCGTGCCTAGTGACCATGGGGCTAAGCCAGTAGCTATCTTAAGAGCACACGGCCATGGTACAGGCGTATCTAGTAGCCGTGTGAAGAAGTCAGTATATGGCCTAAGTGTACACGACCTTAGCACGGGGGTGCCTGGTAGCCGTGGAGCAAGTCAGTTTCGACCACAAGGAGGACACACGAGTGTGTCTAACAGCCGTGGGTGGCACACGGGCGTGTAACCCCTAAAACTTTGAAAAGTTTTTAAATTTTTGAGAATTTCTGTATGTGTTCCAATTTAGTCTCGACCCTGTTTCTAAGCATGTTTTAGGTCTCGATGACCTATAAAGGGGACACTATGGTTGAAATTGCTGATATACTTGATGAATTGTCTGATAAAGTTTCTAATCTATCAGGTAACACTTTTAACCCTAATCTGACGACGGTCACGGGATAGGGGTGTTATATTTGGTTGGTATCAAAGCTACGGTTTAGTCGATTCTCAGACTAACGTAGCATGTTAGAGTCTAGCTATACATACCATATATCTTAATTATGATAGTGTGATGAATCCTGACGTAAAAAATGTGATTTTTGTATAGTAATGGATCCCGAAAGAGCCGTAGCTGACGACGTAAAAAGTAATGCGCCTGCTCCCGTGCAAGGGACATTATCCGATCCGAGACCTGCCACGAGCAATAAGAGGTAGAAGCTAAGCAAGCTTTCTTCCAGATGATGAGTGAATGGTTCACTCAATTCGTAAGAAATAACCCGACTATTTTGCAACCCTAGCCCCCGATTATTCCCCTTAGACTACAGTTGTGCCACCGATTATGTATCCAAATCTATTGAATAAGCCTTCAGTTGACAAGAGCCATAAATATGGGGCTGAAGAGTTTCGGGCAACTAATGATGAGGATGCTGAAAAGGCCGAGTTGTGGTTAGAAAATACTATTCAGGTATTCGATGAAATGTCTCTGACTCCGGAAGAATACATAAAATATGTTGTATGTTTGCTCCAAGATGCAGCTTATCAATGGTCAAAAACTCTGATTTCTGTTGTTCCGAAAGAGCGAGTTACATGGGACTTCTTTCAAATAGAGTTCTGGAAGAAATACATCAGTGAGAGATTCATCGATCAGAAATGAAAGGATTTTTTGGAACTAAAATATGGCCAAATGACTGTTACGGAGTATGAACAAGAATTTGTAAGATTGAGTTAGTATGCTTGAGAATGTGTATCTATTGAAGCAATAATGTGTAAAAGATTCGAAGATGGTCTTAATGAAGATATTCGCTTGTTAGTCAGGATCTTAAAAATAAAAGAGTTTGTTGTACTCGTTGATCGAGCATGCAAAATTGAGGCACTCGAGAAAGATAAAAGAAAAGCTAAGTCTGAAGGTCGAGATATGAGAAAGAGATTTCCAAGCAAATCATTTCAGTCTGCTCCGAAGAGATTCAGAGATGATCAAAGTCGTTCAAGAGATAATGTGGGACATTTAAATAGAAATTGAGCTAAATCGCAAATGAGTTCCAAAACTCTAACAACTTTAGTGGCCAGTGTTGGTAATGTTCGATAGGAGAGACCTGAATGTAAACATTGTGGAAAAAGGCATCTGGGAAGTTATAGATTAAATGACAGAGCTTGTTTCAGATGTGGATCACTTGATCATTTTATCCGTGATTGCCCTGAGTCTGTCGAGCCAAGGATTGTTGAGAATTTGATATCTGATATTACACCTGTGAGAGGTAGACCTTCAAAGAATGTAAGAAATGTCAGTGGTAGTCACAGAACTATGAGAGACACTATTGTAAGATCTGAAGCTAGAGCACCTGCCAGAGCATATGCTATCCAAGCTCGTGAAAAGTTTCATCTCCGGATGTTATAACGGGTATTTTTACTCTTTATGATACCTCTATGATTGCATTAATAGACCCTGGTTCTACATATTCATATATATATATGCATGAATTTAGTATTCAACAAGACTTTACCTGTAGAGTTTACTGAGTTTGCAATAAAAGTATCGAACCCCTTAGGTAAAAGTGTCCCTGTTGACAAAGTATGAAAGCATTGTCCGTTAATGTTTTGAGATAATTGTTTTCCTGCTAATGTGATGCTTTTGCCATTTGATGAGTTTGATATCATTTTGGGTATGGATTGGTTGACATTGCATGGTGCTGTTGTAAACTGTAAAAGAAAGACTATTGATTTGAGATGTCTGAATAATGAAATTGTACGAGTTGAGTCTAATGATTTAAATGGATTTCCTGCCGTGATATCTGTATTGAAAGCTCAAAGATATGTGAAAAATGTATATGAGGCATATTTTGCTTATGTGATTGATTCGAAAGTGTCTGAGAAGAAAATTGAATCAATGCCTATTGTCTGTGAGTTTTCTGATGTATTTCCTGAAGATTTGTCAGTTTTACCTCTGATACGTGAAGTTGAATTTGGTATTGATCTATTTCCTGATATGATCGTGTCAAACAGTCGAGTTTTAATATTTATAAAAAGAATGATCGAACCTGTAGACTCACTATGACAACAGTAGAGGCAAGTGCACCTATCAAACAGTAGTATAGTTTAGGCAAGAATATCTTATCGAACCCAAGGGAACCTAAAAGTACTACTACTCACTTTCTTTCTATTATTTAGCCTGAAATATGGAGTGATTGGTTTATTAAACTAATGAAAAACTTAAACTAAATGTAAAGACAAAAGAATGAATGGGAAAAAGACTTTAGGAAAACTCAGTTGATGAAGACGATACCCTCAGGAAGAATCCACCTATGACTTCACTTATTATTTATTCCCCAAACCATATGATTTCTTTACTTAGCTTGATCCGTGAGACTCCCTAACCTATATTAAACCCTTTCTCGAGGCGAACAACGTCTAACCTTAGGTTAATTAGTGGAACTCTCATTCTCTTATAATGACCCCCTAAGGAAGCAGTAAATCGATCAATAGATTCCCATATTAGGTTTCACCCTAATCCGACAAAATCTCGTAACCCTATCCCTAGGCGCCTGATCAACTTCGCTCAATTATGCTAGATCTACTCTTAGGTAGGGTCTATTCCTCCTCCACCTAAGCACATCAGATTAAATTAAGCAACATAATTAAGAACAAACCAAGTACTTATCATATAATTTAGAAATCAAAAATCCATCATAGGTTTCATCCCTTGGTGTCTCAAGGGTTTAGTTCATAACTAAATAAGAAAACATCTCAAGAGAAAAGATAAAACAAAACATAAGAAATCCCTAAAACCCCCTGAAGGATTTGAAGGAGAGATCCTCCATCTTAAATAGAGTTCCGACTTCTTGAGATGGATCAACTGGCTATCTTCAAGTGCTTCCCTAAAAGATGAAAGCTTCGACAAAAGCCTCTGCAAAGAGCTGTCTATTTCGGCTTCTGCCAAACTCTCCCTTTTTAGTTGCTACCTTGGTTGTTTATATAGGTTTTGATATGCTTTTCTTGTCTCCTAAGCATCCTAATTCAAGTAGAATTCCTTCTAAGATGTTTTAGTAGACTTAGGAATGTGTTTCTTTGCCTCCAAGCATCCAAATCTAAGTGAAATTACTCTTTCTCGCGATAGGGGCACGGCCATAGTACACGCCCGTGTAAATCGTCTTCAGCCCGTGTCTTGATTTTGTCGATTGGGGCACGACCATGTAAATTGTGGCATGGCCGTGTGAAGTAATTTTGATGAGGCACAGTCATGTGGCTTGAAGTCCAGGTCGTGTCGATTTCCTCTTTGGCCCAAATTGGCCCGTTTTAAGCCCGTTTCTCGTTGTTTTCATCCTCGGGTGCTTTCCTAAGTATAAACATGAAAAGAAAGGATTAAAAGCACCTTTTTACATAAATCAAGGGCTAAATCATCCAAAAGCATACTAAATATGGGGTTAAAATATGTTACTTTTATGTTTTATCATGATACGACACCTATTTCAATAGCTCCATATAGAATGGCACCAATAGAGTTAAAAGAGTTAAAGTCACAGTTGCAAGAATTGACTGATAGAGGGTTTGCTAGACCGAGTTTTTCGCCTTAGGGTGCTCCTTTCCTATTTGTGAAAAAGAAAGATGGCATGATGAGAATGTGCATCGATTATCATCAGTTAAATAAGGTGACAATAAAGAATAAATATCTATTGCCCAAAATTGATGACTTATTTGATCAGTTAAAAGGGGCTACTGTATTTTTTAGTTTGATCTGAGATTGGGATACTACCAGTTGAGAATGAAAGATTCGGATATACCGAAAATTGCTTTTAGAACGAGGTACGGGCATTATGAGTTTTTAGTTATGCCATTTGGACTAACCAATGCCCCTATTGTTTTTATGGATATGATGAACAGAATTTTTAGACCGTACCTAGATTGATTTGTGGTAGTGTTTATAGATTACATATTAATTTATTCACGTGATGAAAATGAGCATGCAGAACATTTGAAAATTGTGTTGCAAACTTTGAGAGAAAAGCAATTGTATGCAAAATTCAGTAAATGTGAATTCTGGTTGCATGAGGTTAGTTTTTTGGGACATATTGTGTCAGCTTCTGGGATTCGAGTTTATCCGAGCAAGATTTTTGCTATTCTGGATTGGAAACCTCCGAGGAATGTGTCTGAAGTCTGTAGCTTTCTAGGTTTAGCTAGTTATTATCATCGATTTGTAAAAGGATTTTTAGTTATAGCTACTCCATTGACTAGACTACTTCAGAAAAATGTTAGATTTGAATGGTCTGATAAATGTCAGAAAAGTTTTGATTAGTTGAAAACTCTGTTAACAGAAGCTCCAGTGTTAGTACAACCAGAATCGGGTAAAGAATTTATTATATACAGTGATGCTTCATTAAATGGTCTGGGATGTGTTTTGATACAGGAAGGAAAAGTTCTAGCTTATGCCTCGAGATAATTAAAGTCACATGAAAAGAACTATCCGACGCACGACCTTGAGTTAGTTGCAATTGTGTTTGCACTGAAGATCTGGCGCCATTATATGTACAGTGAAAAATGTTATGTGTTTTCAGATCATAAAAGTCTGAAATATCTGATGACCCATAAAGATTTGAATCTGTGTCAAAGAAGATGTTTAGAGCTATTAAAAGATTATGAGCTTGTGATAGATTATCATCCGGGTAAAGAAAACACTGTTGCTGATACGTTAAGTAGAAAATTGTTATTTGCATTAGTGCTTTAAATGCTCAGTTAGATTTTTCTGATGATAGTTTTGTGATAGAGGAATTAAAAGTGAAACCGTTGTTCTTACAGCAAATATGTGATGCTTAGAAGGTTGATAATGAATTGTTATCAAAACGAGCTCAGTGTGATGCAAATTTTGAATATGAATTTCGAGTTGTTGATGGTTGCCTAAGATTCCGAGATCATATCTGTGTTCCAAGAAATTCAGAATTGATTCGCTGATTTTGAGTGAAGCACAAAACAATCGTCTATTTGTTCATCCGGGAAGCACTAAAATGTACCGTGATTTGAAGCAACACTATTGGTGGTCTGGAATGAAGCGAGATATTTCTGACTTTGTTTTGAAATGTTTAATTTGTCAACAAGTGAAAGCTGAACATCAAGTTCCATCTGGTTTGCTACAACCAATTCTAATTCCAGAGTGGAAATGGGATAGATTAACAATGGACTTTGTTTCAGGATTGCCTCTGATTCCGAGAAAGAAAGATACGATATGGGTCATAGTTGATCGATTGACGAAATCTGCCCATTTTATTCCGGTAAGATCTGATTGTTCACTTGATAGAATAGCCGAGCTTTATATTTTTGAGATTGTGAGATTGCATGGGGTACCACTATCCATTGTGTCTAGTAGAGATCTGATGTAACACCCTAAACCCGGTCAATATGCCATGACCGAATCTGGCATGCCACAGAGGAAAACTTTTTGAAGAAAATTGAGTTACCGATTAAATTTTAGTGATAAACTCTTTATTGTTCTATATTTGTAGAAAACAGGTGTATAACAAGTTAAAAACTGATAATTTACTTTGAAATTCCGTAAATAAATCTTTTAAAACTTAGTTGTCAATCCATAGGTTAGAAAACATTTATGTCATTTTAAGAAAACCCAATTATTACTTTGAAAACCATTTGCATTTGAATGTAGAAACTTTAATTTGGAAATCATTTAAGTTGTCGAAAACACTTAAGTTGAAATTTTACTATCAAACGATTTATATTACCCGATGGTAAGATTTTGAAAACCATTGCTTTTATAGTTTAGAAAACTTTGGGCTCAATTATTAAATCAACCATGGTGTTTATTTAGCCATGTTTAAAACAAGTCCAAAGCATATAAATAATCCAAAAACATAATTAAAGAGGCCTTATTACAATTTCAAATAAAGACGAAAACCAAATTAAAATAAAATAAAGTACCCAAATCAAGTTCATGTAAACCGAATTTTTATTGCATGGCCTCCTCGAGTTCATCCGGCTCCTCATCCGCGATCTACGAATCACCTAAAAAGATAAGGGAGAAGGTGAGTCAACAAGACTTAGTGCATAAATCCTTCCTCCGATTAATGCAACAAACTTACACAATTCATAACCAAGTAATGTAAATAATACACCCAACCTAGCCATCCATAACTCCTTTTCTACCCCGTGTGGTACCAAACCACTGGTGGTGCCAAACCACCGGTGACCCAAAGTCACGATATCCAATAATATGGTGCTAAACCACGGTGACCCAAAGTCACGAATAATCCATCGTGGGGCCAACCCGTGTGATACCAAATCACTGGCGACAATCCCGTAATATCAAATGTGGGGCCAACCCACTGTGGTGCTAAGCCACTGGGACGAGTCGCTATGAGGTGCCAAACCTCCGTGTCCCAAAGGCGCGAAATAATCTTGTGGTACCAAACCACCGGAGGTGCCAAACATCTGGTGTCCCAAAGACACGGATATCAAATCCTTCCCCCTCCTCTCATATCACCCATCACAATGCAACATTTATACAAATCATGCCATTATGCTTTATTAGGAATCACATAGCAAATATATCATAAATAGTATCATCATGCATCATATTGCAAAATTCATACAAAACAAACTTACTCGATTCCTTGCTCATACCCTTATGGTATCATATTGAGATTTTCACAGTTTTCGGCTTTAAAACATAATCAAGTTATTAATATATTACCGCGTTATAAAGTGTGTAAGTTACACACCTGTCACTAGTGAAATCACTAAATCCAGAAGACCCGATCTACCGCACTAGATCTCATTGTCCTATATTCGGTCAATACTTAGATTAAAAACATAGACCATTCGGCCATACCACTAAATCCCAAAGGGTGAAATAATGTATAACTAACACAATCCTTACCTTGACTTACCAAAATCGATTGTCAGAGAATTGAGGATTAGATCGATTGCTTCCAAAGTCCCGAAAAGCCTAAAAGAATTTGGTTCCTATGAATAGTTAGAACCTTACTAACAAATGCCAAAAAATTTGGCCTTTTCCCTCATGAGAAACGATAGAGAGAAAAGAAAAGGAATAAGGAAATTTGGCCAATACACTCACCTATCTTCAAAACCGATTGTAGATTAACCCAAAGAAAATCTACCCTTGTTGATATTCGCCAAGACAAATCAAAAAGGAATGGGAAGTTTCGCTATGGTTGTTTAAAGACAACAAATAGGATTCGGGTAAAGTGGAGAATGAGAAAGGAAAAGGAAAGGTGAAGATATTGACAATAAAAGAAAGAAAAGAATGGAGAGAAGTAAATAGAATGGGAGATGGATGCTTTCAACTTTAAGCAAAAGTGAAAGAAAGAAAAGAGAATTGGGGAGGAGGAAGATTCGCCAAGAGAAAGTAAAAAGAAATGTGGGTTTTGAACAAGTATGAAAAGAATGGAAAAGAAAGTTGAGAACAAAAGAGGTTCGCCAAGTACTATGATGGTTTCAATTTTTACACAATATGGTGTACTAGGAAAAATTTGCAAAACTCAAAGGGTTTTCGATTATTACACAAAACAAAGAATAATACCAAAACAAATTTTTACCTTATTTCCAAGAACACATTCGACTAGGGAGAGAGTTTGTGGAGAGAAAAGAAAAATGATGCTCAAATGCTAAGAAAGTTTTTACTAACAAACTATCAACCTACCAAGCCTTCAACAAATTCACCAACCCCCCTAGGCCCCAAAACCGTCCAAATACATGGACTAATGGCCATAGAAGAGTTTCCAAAACAACTCTCCAACATTCAAGCCTTATGTCCCTTATCCTTCCTTAATCCATAAGATTCTTATCCCAAAATACAAGCTTTCCTAATATATTATTCAACTTGCCATAAAATTTAAAGTCCAACTTACCATATGTAAAACTTGACCGACACTTGATGTAAGGATGAATAAAATAAAGTCTTCAAAATGTATTCCATGATACTTGAACCACTCCCCTCAAACAACTATTCATGCGCCATAACCACCTTGCCACTAACTCCTCATGTGCTAAAATTAGACACTTAAATTAACTTAAGTGTCGGATCACCTAATCCACTTCACTAAATTTTTAATACTAAAATTATTCTAGCTTAGCTAATAATTCCAAACCTTCACAAAACTATACTAAGCACACAATAAAAATCATACTTGAACTAACACAAATAATAAGATGATACTCAAATTTTAGGATGTTACAATTCTATCCCTTAAAATAATTTCGTCCTCGAAATTACCGATCAAAAGAGTTGAGAAGCTCATTGTCTCATCACATCTTCCGATTCCCACGTAGCTTCTTCTATGCCATGGTTTTGCCATAAAACCTTCACTAATGGAAATGACTTCACGCAAAACTTTCACATCTCGATCCGAATCTGACTTTGGTTCCTCTTCCACCGCCGATCTAGACTCAACTCTATTTCCTCTCGCCACAACATGCGATGGATCAGAACGATAGCGTCTAAGCATGGAGACATGGAACACATCATGTATCTGACTCAGCTCCATAGGCAGCTCGAGCTGATAGGCTACTGGTCCCACTCTTCTCAACACCTTATATGGCCAAATAAACCTTGGACTTAACTTGCCTTTTCTCCCAAACCTTAACACTTTCTTCCATGGCGAGACCTTCAGAAAGACTTTATCACCCACGGCAAACTCTATATCCATCCACTTGAG
This sequence comes from Gossypium rotundifolium, assembly GCA_025506655.1. NCBI lineage: Eukaryota > Viridiplantae > Streptophyta > Magnoliopsida > Malvales > Malvaceae > Gossypium > Gossypium rotundifolium. The sequence continues at coordinate 174,929,769 of CP106724.1, forward strand.
ATCGACATATGACTTCTGCCTATCCGAAGCTTCCTTCAGACGAGCCTGAATCAATTTAACCTTATCCTCAGTCTCTGTAACCAACTCTGGTCCTAACATCTAACGCTCACCCAACTCTGTCCAGGATGTAGGTGTGCGACACCTCCTACCATTCAACGCCTCATATAGTGCCATTTTAATACTTGCCTGATAACTATTGTTGCATACGAACTCAGCTAATGGTAAAAACTCTTCCCAGCTGCCTCTGAAGTCCAACACACAACCTCTCAATATATCCTCTAAAATTTGTATAACCCTTTCCGACTGCCCGTCAGACTGTGGATGAAATGCCGTACTAAAATCCAACCGCGTACCCAAAGCTTGATGTAACACTCTCCAAAACCTCGATGTAAATCTAGGATCTCTGTCTGAGATGATCGACACTGGCACACCGTGCAACCTTACTATCTCCGCCACATACAACTTAGCTAACTTCTAAAGTGAGTAATCCACCCTTACCGGAATGAAATGAGCTGACTTAGTCAAACGATCCACATCACCCAAACTGAGTCTTTCTTACTAGGTGTAAGGGGTAATCCACTAACAAAGTCCATAGTGATCCTTTCCCACTTCCATCGTGGAATCTTCACCTATTGAAGTAATCTAGATGGTAATCGATGCTCGACTTTGACTTGCGACACGCCGACATTTACTCACAAACTCGCCACCTCCGCTTGCACTGCCACCAAAATTGCTCTCTTAAATCTCGATACATCTTGCTACCTCCGGGATGCATAGCGATGGGCTGCTATGTGTGTCTCAAGAATTTTTACCTCAACTCGACATCCTTGACATACGAGCTCTCCCTTGAAAACACAATACTCCATCTTCGGACAAACTATAACCTCTAAATTACCATCCTAAACTTGCAACCTCGAGCATTCAAACCATCATCTTCTAACTGTTTCTTCTTGATCCGCTCTAACCAAATTGGCTTGACTTGCAATTACGCTAAAAGACTCCCATCGTCAGATAAACTAAGACGAGCAAACATCATTCTTAAGTCTTATACAACCTTACGGCTCAACGAGTACGCCACCACATTAGCCTTTCGGATGATACTCAATCGAGCAATCGTAGTCCTTCAACAACTCAATCCATCTGCGCGCCTCAAATTAAATCCTTCGAGTCAAAAGATACTTTAGACTCTTGTGATCGATATAGACTATCGATTTCTCTCCGAACAAATAGTGTCTCTAAATCTTCAAGGCGAAAGCAACTGCAGCTAATTCCAAGTCATGCGTCAGATAGTTAACCTCATGTGGTCTCAACTGTCGAGATGCATAAGCCACTACCTTTCCTTCCTGCATCAGTACACATCCCAAACCAGTATGTGATGCATCACAGTAAACCATGAATTCTTTGCCTGCCTCAGGCTGGATCAAAACCGGAGCTTCAGTTAGAATCTTCTTTAACTTGTCGAAACTTCCTTGCTGCTTCTCAGTCCACACAAATAGAACTCCTTTCCTCAATAACTTGGTCGTTGGTGCTGCGATCAAAGAAAATTCCTCTACAAATCTTCGGTAATACCCCGCCAGACCTAGAAAACTCCGAATCTCAGCCACTGACTTAGGCGACTTCCAATCTAACACTGCCTCAATCTTTTGAGGATCCACTCTAATCCCCTCAACTGATACTACGTGACCCAAGAAAATCACCTCCCTAGAACTCGCACTTACTAAATTTGGCATAAAGCTGATTTTCCCTCAGAATCTGTAACACTACTCGCAAATGAGCATCATGCTCCTCTTCTGACTTTGAGTATACCAAAATATCATCTATAAATACTACGACAAATTGATCCAAAAACTACTGAAATACCCAATTCATCATGTCCATGAATGCTGCCGACGCGTTAGTCTATCCAAAAGGCATTACCAGAAATCGTGGTGCCCATACCGAGTGCGAAATGTCGTCTTATGGATATTAGCCTCTTTCACCTTTAGCTAATGATATCCAGACCTTAAATCAATCTTGGAGAAAACCGCTGCCCCTTTAAGCTGATCAAACAAGTCATCTATCCTCGGCAAAGGATACTTATTTTTGATCGTCAGCTTATTCAACTGACGATAATCTATACACATCCGCATCGAACCATCCTTTTTCTTGGCAAAAAGTACCGGCGCTCCCCAAGGCAAAACACTTGGTCGGATAAAACCTCGATCCAACAACTTCTGAATCTGAGCCTTTAATTCCACTAATTCCTTCTTGCCATCCTATACGGAGCGATAGACACTTTGCGCAGATTTAAGCAATGATCTATACCAAATTCAACTTCACGATCCGGAGGCGTCCCGAAAGTTCTTCCGAAATACATCAAGATATTCCTTTACTATTTAGACATTCCTACAATAGACTCCTTAGCCTCCAAATCACACACATGAACCATAAATGCCTTACAGCCCTTCTTGACCATCTTCTCAACTTTCAAAGCAGATACCACGTTGGATAGATAATCTCTTCTATTACCTATCATAACCACCTCTTTGCCCTCAGTTGTCTTTAACACCATGCGCTTAACAGCGTAATCCAAACTCGCCTGGTACTTGACCAACCAGTCCATCCCAAGAATCAGATCGAACTCCCCAAACGGTAGTTCCATCGATTAGCTACAAATACTACCCTTGGAGTTCTAGGGTACATCTCTATCTGACTTATTTACTTTACAGAGTGACCTAGAGGCTAAAATCGCCATCTCCTCAAGTAATTTCAAAGTCTAGGTTCATGGTCTCTACCATGCTACTAGTAACATACGAATGCGTCGAACCCATATCTATCAAAGCAGTATATGGTGCACCAAAGATTAAGAACGTACCAGTTATGACGTTCGGTGCATCGCCCTCTTCTCGACGTCTCGTTGTATACACCAACCCAGGCTGTCTTGCCTCAGTGTTGCCTGCACATCTTCCCGATGCTCCGCGGCCTCGACCAGAACCATTTCCTCCTCTACTTTACCATGACCTCTCTGCGGTGACGGTCCCTCCTTTCTAAACTGAGCATGACCTTGACCCTCAGACTGATTCTTGGCTAGCTTACGTGGACAATCCCTCACACGATGATCCAGTGAACCACACTCAAAACATCCTTTTCCACCACCCAACATTCGCCCTAATGATATTTCCACATCGGTTACATTGTCTTTGGTCCATGATTAGCGATAATAGGCCTTCCAGATTGATTGGCCCATTCTACCTAGCCCTCTTCTGAGAATTACCGGCTGACCCGGATGATCCAAAACCTCTCTTATGTCTATTCCTGTCGTGACTCTACCTTACAGATTCTTTTATCCCTTCAGCTATCTTAGTCTTTTCAACTAGCGCAGTAAACTCTCACTCCTGATGTGGAGCAATCAGCAATCTCAGCTCGTCCCTCAATCCATCTTCGAACCGAACACATCGCTCGTGCTTCGAAACCACGATACCTCTAGCATACCTGCTCAATCTTAAAAATTCTGCCTCATATTCTGATACGGACTTACTTCCCTAAACCAAACTCAAAAATGCCTTACGCTACGCATCAATGTAGCTAGACCCAACATATTTCTTCCGATATGTCGCCTTAAAATAGTCCCAAGTGAGATCCTCATTGCAAAGACTATTCCGCACCGTGAGCCACCACTAATATGACTCATCTCGAAGAAGCGACACTATCCCTTTCAGCTTTTCCTCAGCATTCAGATCCAAGTCATCCATGATTTGCTTCGTCGCCTCTAACCAATATTCGGCCGTCTTTGGGAGCCACACGTAAACACCTTGAAATACCTCAGCTCCATTGGCTCGGAGTCACTTAGGTACTGATTTTTGAGTTCCCGCGCCTCCACCTACTCCAGCTACCCTCTCAAGAACTCGCAGCATCGCCTGAAACATTGCATCATCCCCCGTTTGATCCTGAAACTCACCACCTACAGCCGGTGGTGGTGCTGGTATCTCATTTTTGACCCCGACTGGACCTTACTAGCTCGTATACGTACCATCCTACCCCGACCGGGTCCACGCATATTACGACCTTGAACTCGAGTGCTTATGTCTAAAAGTCTCGATTATTTGATTTAAAAGTTTTATGCTTTAGTCATTATTCCACTATCTTTAAAGCACGCTTTATGAATAATTCTTATTAAAGAGTTTTATTTTTCATGAGTCCTTAGAGTCCTATTAATTTAGGTCTCTAAGGTAGTCCACTAATACTAATCATTCAAAGTTTATAACATCCAAAATCACAATCAAAGGCTAAGGGTACTTACAGGCGGATTAGTCTAGGAGACTCGGTGCCATGCCTTTCAAATTAAACAAAACATTTTAAGACCATATTTTAAAACATTTTAGGCCTCGAGTCCACAATTGAGCCTTTAAACTTGGCTCTGATACCAATTTGTAACACCCCAAACTCGGTCAATACACCATAACCGAATCTGGCATGCCACAGAGGAAAACATTTTGAAGAAAATTAAGTTACCGATTAAATTTTAGTGATAAACTCTTTGTTGTTCTATATTTGTAGAAAACAGGTGTATAACAAGTTAAAAACTGATAATTTACTTTGAAATTTTGTAAATAAATCTTTTAAAACTTAGTTGTCAATCCATAGGTTAGAAAACATTTATGTCATTTTAAGAAAAACCCGAACTTTTACTTTGAAAACCGTTTGCATTTGAATGTAGAAACTTTAATTTGGAAATCATTTAAGTTGTCGAAAACACTGAAGTTGAAATTTTACTATCAAACGATTTATATTACCCGATGGTTAGATTTTGAAAACCATTGCGTTTTTATAGTTTAGAAAACTTTGGGCTCAATTATTAAATCAACCATGGTGTTTATTTAGCCATGTTTAAAATAAGTCCAAAGCATATAAATAATCCAAAAACATAATTAAAGAGGCCTTATTACAATTTCAAATAAAGATGAAAACCAAATTAAAATAAAATAAAGTACCCAAATCAAAGTTCATGTAAAACCGAATTTTTATTGCATGGCCTCCTCGAGTTCATCCGGCTCCTCATCCGCAATCTACGAATCACCTGAAAAGATAAGGGAGAAGGTGAGTCAACAAGACTCAGTGCATAAATCCTTCCCCCGATTAATGCAACATACTTATAGAATTCATAATCAAGTAATGTAAATAATGCACCCAACCTAGCCATCCATAACTCCTTTTCTACCCCGTGTGGTACCAAACCACTAGTGGTGCCAAACCACTGGTAACCTGAAGTCACGATATCCAATAATATGGTGCCAAACCTTTGGTGACCCAAAGTCACGAATAATCCATCTGTGGGGCCAACCCGTGTGATACCAAATCACCGCGACGATTCCGTAATATCAAATGTGGGGCCAACCCTTTGTGGTGCTAAGCCACTGGGACGAGTCGCTATGAGGTGCCAAACCTCCGTGTCCCAAAGACACGAAATAATCTTGTGGTACCAAACCATTGGAGGAGCCAAACCTCTGGTGTCCCAAAGACACGGATATCAAATCCTTCCCCCTCCTCTCATATCACCCATCACAATGCAACATTTATACAAATCATGCCATTATGCTTTATTAGGAATCACATAGCAAATATATCATAAATAGTATCATCATGCATCATATTGCAAAAGTCATATCAAAACGAACTTACCCGATTCCTTGCTCATACTCTTATGGTATCATATTGAGATTTTCACAGCTTTCGGCTTTAAAACATAATCAAATTATTAATATATTACCGAGTTATAAAGTATGTAAGTTACGCACCTATCACTAGCGAAATCACTAAATCCAGAAGACCCGATCTACCGCACTAGATCTCCTTGCCCTACATTCGGTCAATACTTAGATTAAAAACATAGACCATTCAGCCATACCACTAAATCCCAAAGGGTGAAATAACGTATAACTAACACAATCCTTACCCTTGACTTACCAAAATTGATTGTCAGAGAATTGAGGCTTAGATCGATTACTTCCAAAGTCTCGAAGAGCTTAAAAGAATTTGGTTCCTATGAATAGTTAGAACCTTACTAACAAATGCCCAAAAATTCAGCCTTTGCCCTCATGAGAAACGATAGAGAGAAAAGAAAAGGAATAAGTAAATTCGGCCAATACACTCACCTATCTTCAAAACCGATTATAGATTAACCCAAAGAAAATCTACCCTTGTTGATATTTGGCCAAGATAAATCAAAAAGGGAATGGGAAGTTTCGGCTACGGTTGTTTAAAGACAACAAATAGGATTCGGCTAAAGTGGAGAATGAGAAAGGAAAAGGAAAGGTGAAGATAGGAGAAGGAGAATTGACAATAGAAGAAAGAAAAAAATGGAGAGAAGTAAATAGAATGGGAGATGGATGCTTTCAACTTTGAGCAAAAGTGAAAGAAAGAAAAGAGAATTGGGGAGGAGGAAGATTCGCCAAGAGAAAGTAAAAAGAAATGTGGGTTTTGAACAAGTATGAAAAGAATGGAAAAGAAATTTGAGAACAAGAGAGGTTTGGCCAAGTACTATGATGGTTTCAGTTTTTACATAATATGGTGTACTAGGGAAAAATTTGCAAAACTCAAAGGGTTTTGGTTATTACACAAAACAAAGAATAATACCAAAACAAATTTTTACCTTATTGCCAAGAACACATTCGGCTAGGGAGTGAGTTTGTGGAGAGAAAAGAAAAATGATGCTCAAATGCTAAGAAAGTTTTTACTAAAAACTATCAACCTACCAAGCCTTCAACAAATTCGTCAACCCCCTAGGCCACAAAACGTCCAAATACATGGACTAATGGCCATAGAAGAGTTTCCAAAACAACTCTCCAACATTCAAGCCTTTTGTCCCTTATCCTTCCTTAATCCATAAGATTCTTATCCCAAAATACAAGCTTTCCTAATCTATTATTCAACTTGCCATAAAATTTAAAGTCCAACTTACCATATGTAAAACTTGACCGACACTTGATGTAAGGATGAATAGAAATAAAGTCTTCAAAATGTATTCCATGATACTCGAACCACTCCCCTCAAACAACTATTCATGTGCCATAACCACCTTGCCACTAACTCCTCATGTGCTAAAATTAGACACTTAAATTAACTTAAGTGTCAGATCACCTAATCCACTTCACTAAATTTTTAATACTAAAAATTATTCTAGCTTAGCTAATAATTCCAAACCTTCACAAAACTATACTAAGCACACAATAAAAATCATACTTGAACTAACACAAATAACAAGATGATACTCAAATTTTAGGATGTTACATCTGATAATCACATAACGATTCTAGAAGAAATTACAAGAAACATTAGGCAAAATTACATTTCAGTACAGCTTTTCATCCACAAATAGATGGTCAATAAGAGCGGATCATTTAGATTCTTGAGGATATGTTAAGATGCTGTATACTTGAGTTTGATGGTTCGTGGGAACAGTATTTGCCATTGATTGAATTTTCTTATAATAATAGTTTTCAGTTAAGCATCAAAATGGAACCATATGACGCTTTGTACGATCGTAAATGTCGTACACCTTTGTATTGGACTGAACTTAGTGAAAATAAGCTACACGGGGTCTATTTGATAAAAGATTCAGAATAGAAAGTGAAATTGATCCGAGATTGTTTGAAAGCAGCATCTGATCATCAGAAGTCTTATGCTGACTTGAAACAAAAAGATGTAGAATTTGAGATCGGTGACAAAGTATTTTTGAAAGTGTCTCCGTGGAAGAAAGTACTTTGATTCGGGCGTAAAGGCAAGTTGAGTCCGAGATTCATTGGTCCGTATGAAATTATTATACGTATTGGGCCTATTGCATATAGATTAAAATTGCCCTCTGAGTTAGAAAAGATACATAATGTATTCCATATCTCGATGCTCCGTAGATATCGATCCGATCCGTTACATGTGATTGCCCCATCTGAAATTAAAATCTGATCTGATATGACATACGAAGAAGAACCAATTCATATTTTAGCTCGTGAAATTAAAGAGTTGAGAAACAAGAAAATACCGTTAGTGAAAGTATTATGGAATCGACACGAAATTGAAAAGGCAACTTGGGAGCCAAAAGATTCAATCAAACAACAATATCCGAATCTATTTGATGATAAGATTTTGGGGAAAAAATTTCTAAAAGGGGAAGAATTGAAATTGTCTGATTTATACGCTAGTCAAAACAGTGGTTTCGAGACCACAAATCTGAGTTTGAATAATATTTTAATATTATTTTTTATGCCATTGATGAGTGTTTAAGCATGTGTTAAATTTTCGTAGGATAATTTATCTGTCTGTGTGTTTAATTTGATAAAAGGATTGAATTGCATCAAATGAAAAACTAGCATGCTATTTGTTAAAGTACCAATGTGTTATGACTTTGTAAAGGTGGAGGCCTTATATGACAATTAAACCACTTATAAGATAGTGGATGGTAAACGGCTGAATATGCCCTTATTGTATAATTGTTTCAAATGTTTATTAAATGGCTAATTTGGTAAAATGCATATTATTATGTTTGTAATAAAATAAACTAATGAAAATATGAATGTTATCATCTCTTGTGAATGCCGAATGTTGAAGGAAAAGAAAGAAAATATTCAAGCTAGGTTTCAGTTAGAACTAAGCTCAAATTAAGGTATGTTTTGGCTTTAGATTTTGATGATTTTTATATTTTTGAGATTGTTGCTTAGTCTACTATTAAGCCCATGTCTCAATTTTATGAATTGGTGATGTTCATGAGATCTGCCATTGATGAAATGGTGAGCTTTGTGATGATCTTGGTTGTTAATTGAAAGATATGTGTTAGATGAACATACTTTGTTCTTGAATTTTTGATAAATTTAGCTAATTAGGGCTAAATTGAGAAATTAGTAACTTGAGGGACTAAATTGAAAATTTGATGGAAAATATGGGCTTTACGAGATGTATGAACATTCGGCTAAGCATGGTTAAATGATGATTTTGTGAATTTGATGTTTTGAGAAAAATGGACTATAATGATAAATTGTGCAAATGTGAGGGTGAAGTTGCAAATAATCCTAAATGTGTGTCCTTGGATTGAATTGAATGAGTTAGTGAATAAAAGGGTTAATTCTGAATATGTATAGATCAAGAATCGAGGAAATCGGACTTAGATCCGGGAAAGCGAAAGTAATCGAGTAGCCATTTCCATTCTGTTAAATCGAATCTGAGGTAAGTCATTATGTAAATAAACGTATTTGTATTAAATTGTATATGTTCATGTGATTAATGTTAATGATGAATGCTTATGAGATGATTCGTACATAAATTTCGAGATAAGGTTGACTTAGTGACAATGTCCGAAAAGTCCCGTACGAACCTAGGAATAGATAGGATTAGATATGTCATAACATAGGTATCTATTCTTTTTATCATGTAAGACCACGTCTGGAACGTTGGCATTGATTTGAGATTTGTGTAAGACCACTTCTGGGACGTTGGCATCGATATGATCTTTACGTGTAAGACCATGTCTGGACATCGGCATCGTATTAGTTCGTGTAAAACCCTGTCTGGGACAGTGGCATTGATATCTGAGTACATGTAAGACCTTGTCTGGGACGTTGGCATTATACAACTATTCCGAGCTTTTTGAGTATCCTATTAGGTTCCTAACAATTCAACGGGAAAATTCGAGCTATGAACAATTACGTGAATGTACATTCGTTCCAGGTACGTTTGTTATGTACACTAAGTGTGTATAAAAGGTAAGTACCTATGTGAAGTTGTTTTGAAGAATCGTATAATTGAACATGAGAATATGAATGAGATACAAAAATTGTTATGAATGAGCTAAGTACTTATATGATATATGAATAGAAGTTGTGGCAAGCTTTGTGTAAACAAATGTGCCAAAGATCATGGGATGAATCGGTTTTGAGAACTATAATTACCAATGTTTTGAATGGGTTGTATTCATTGTATGATATGTTTATTTGTATATGACTTATTTAGCTTTTGAAAGCTTACTCTGTGTGTGTGTGTTCTGTTTTATAGATCGTCAAAGCTACTAAAGGCTTGGGGATCGTCGAGGATCGTTATCACACTACTCAGCTTGTTTTGGTACATTTTGGAAATGTAAATAGCTAGATATGGTATGTATAGGCTAGTTATTTGTATAAGTGTGAGATTTGAACTTAGCCATGTCATTTGGATAGTTATGTGTTGGTAATATGCTTTAATGAATGTGTTATATGATGTATCTTTGGTATGGTTTGAAAGCATAAGAAATGATTAAGTTTAAGGTAAGTATATAGATGAAATTTTGAGCTTATATGTTTAACAAAAAGTTGAACTTATGAATGGTAAGTATAGATAAATTATGCTTGTATATTCATAAGTTTTAGTCTTGTAAACTTGGCATGATTAGTATTGGATTGGATTGTAGAAATGGATGATTATTTTGATATGTTTTTAGTTGTCATATGTGCATGAGATGTGTTGGTAATTTTCTTGTAGGAATGACCCTAGTTGGGTGGCATTTTGGCCTTGCAATTGGCTTATAATGTCACACGGTTACGGCACACGAGCGTGCCTAGTGACCGTGGGGCTAAGTCAGTAGCTAGCTTAAGAGCACATGGCCATTGTACACGGGCATGTCTAGTAGCCATGTGAAGAAGTCAGTATATGGCCTAAGTGTACATGGCCTTAGCACGGGGGTGCCTGGTAGCTGTGGAGCAAAGTCAGTTTCTACCACAGAGAGGACACACGGGTGTGTCTAACAGCCGTGGGAGGCACACGGTCTGCTCACATGGGCATGTAACCCCTAAAACTTTGAAAAATTTTAAATTTCTAAGAATTTTTGTATTTGTTTCGGTTTAGTCCCGACCCTATTTCTAAGCATGTTTTAGGTCTCGATGACCTACAAAGGGGACACTATGGTTGTAATTGCTGATATACTTGATGAATTGTCTGATAAAGTTTTTGATCTGTCAGGTAACGCTCCTAACCCAAATCCGACGACGGACACGGGATAGGGGTGTTACAATCTCAGCAATTAAAATTGCATAAATACAATTACCCGACACATGATTTGGAGTTAGCTGCTATTATTTTTGCTTTAAAGATATGGAGACATTATTTTTATGGTGAGAAATGTTATATTTATATCGATCATAAAAGTCTCAAGTATCTTTTATCTCAAAATGAGTTAAATTTGAGACAACATCGACGGATAGAGCTTTTAAAAGATTATGATTGTGTTATTGATTATCATCTTGGTAAATTTAATGTTGTAGCTGATGCATTGAGTAGAAAAGCAGCAATTAAATTACGAGCAATGTTTGCACAGCTCAATATCAATGATGATGGAAGTTTGTTGGATGAATTAAGAATTAAACTAGTAATGTTTGACCGAATCAAGTCAGCACAATTAGAAGATGACAAGTTAGTAAAGAAGAAAGAAATGGTTCAGAATGGCATGATAGAGAATTTCAGTATTAATGAGCATGGTTGTTTGAGATTTCATAATCGGATTTTTGTTCCAGATGTTTCTGAATTAAAAGAGTTGATACTTCGAGAAGCTCATGATAATCATTTTGCTTTGCATCCCGGAGGAACAAAAATGTATCGAAATCAATGAGAATCATATTGGTGGTTTGGTATGAAAAAAGATATAGTTTAATATGTGGCTAAATGCTTGACTTTTCAATGAGTTAAGGCAGAGCATCAGGTTCCTACTAGATTACTTCAGCCTATTAATATTCCTGGATGGAAATGGAATTGTATTACGATGGATTTTGTAACGGGTTTACCATTATCAGCGAGTAAGAAAAATGTTGTTTGGGTGATTGTTGATTAGCTTACAAAATCGGCTTATTTTATAGTGGTCAAAACTGATTGGTCACTCCAAAACTTGCTGAAGTTTACATTCGGGAAATTATGAGATTACATGGTATTCTTGTATCGATAATATCTGATCGGGATCCATGGTTCACATCGAGATTTTGGAGACAGTTGCATGAATCTTTTGGTACTTGACTCAGCTTTAGCAAAGCTTTTCATCCGCAGACAGATGGGCAATCTGAACGAGTTATTAAGATTTTAGAAGATATGCTTCGAGCATGTGTTATTGATTTTCAATCAAGTTGGGAACATTATTTACCGTTAGTTGAATTTATGTATAGTAATAGTTTTCAATCAAGTATTCAAATGGCTCTGTATAAAACTCTATATGATCGTAGATGTCGATCACCTGTGTGTTGGATGGAATTGAATGAAAGAAAAATGATTAGGCGGAGTTAATTCAAGAAACAAAGGATACTATTAAGAAGAAAGACTGAAGCCAACTTTCGACGGACAAAAATCATATGCAAAATAGAAATGCCAGGATATTAAGTATTTTGTTGGAGATAAAGTATTCCTTAAAGTTTCACCTTGGAAGAAAATTTTGAGATTTGGTCAAAAGGGAAAATTGAGTCCTCATTTTATTGGGCCGTATGAGATTGTGGAAAGAGTTGGACCAGTTGCCTATGGTTTAGCCTTGCCTCCAGAATTACAGAAAATTCATGATGTTTTTCATGTTTTGATGCTCAGAAGATACAGATCAGACCCTTCACATTTTATTTCAACAGAAGATGATGAAATTCGATCGGATTTGTTATATGAAGAAGAGACGGTTGAGATATTAGCATGAGAGGTGAAAGAGTTACGTAATAAGTGAGTTCCATTAGTGAAAGTATTATGGTGTAGCCATAGTGTGAGGAAGCGACTTGCGAACCTGGAAGAAACTATGAGATCTCAGTACCCCCACCTCTTGTCAGGTAAATTTTGAGGACGAAATTTATTAAGGGGGAGAAATATAATACCCCAAAATTTACGGTTATCAGAAAATATAATTTTGGGTCTCCGTTTTCATAAAACGGATTCCTAAATATTTATTAAAAATATTTACGATGATAGTTATGTGTTTAATTAGGTTTTGGCGAGGTGAATTAGCTTGAATTAAGAAAAATTAAGTATAAAGACTAGATTGCAAATAGGGTAAAAGTTGAATTATAGAATAGAGAAAAGTTAAGTGACTAAATAAGTAATTGGACCAAATTGTGACAAATGTTTGGTTATGAACATGACATGTGTTAAAATAAAATTCATATATTAAAATATATTTAATTATTATTTAAGCAATAATTATTATATTATATTATATTATATTAATTAAAACATAAAATAAATAAACCAAAGAAATAGAATTAGAAAGAAGAACAAAAAGTTGAAACGAAAAAGGTGAGAAAGAAAGGAGAAAGAAAAAGAAAAAGAAAAATTAGGGTTTTAAAGTTTGAAGTTTAATTGGTAAGTCAATTTAGCTCATTTTCTTGTAATTTTGATGTTTTTAGAATTCTAGAACAAAATACTACTTGATTTATGTTGAAATTTTAGAAGTTGTTCATGTTGAATAAATTGAAGTGTTATGGGTTAAACTAATAAAATTTCAACTTAGAGGTGAAAAAGGGATTGAATTGTAGAATAAATTATAAGTTTTGAAATAATAGGGACAAAATTTGGAAATTTTTGAAATTTAAGGTTTTATGGTGAAATTAGAGAGTTGAGTTTAGTTTTAAGTGGAAATTAAATGAAAATAAAGAATAAATTGTGAAGAAAATAAAGTTAGTTTTGGTTAGGTACTAAATTGGAATTTAGACAAAAGTTGAATATAAATTGAAATATTCAATGTGAAATTGTGTGTATTTATGATTTTAAATTGTTTTAACTTCCGTAGCTAACGTTGTGCCGGAAACCTCGACTAAGAAAGGAAAGGAAAAAGTCGATGAGGAGTGACTCGAAAATTATAGTTTGTATTTCTATAATCCGAATCTAGTAATTTTAATTGTTGTATTTTGATTAATATGTATGGTAAGTGAAATAAGATGAGTATTGATATTATGATATTGAATTGAATTGAATTGATTATGTGAGTATATGTGATTATTTGAATTGGAATGAATGTTGTTTGAAATTGAAAAGTGAATGAAACCCTATTAACAATGTCGGGCCGAGTCGGATATAGTTGGCATGCCATAGGTTTGAAAGAGTTCAAGGATACTTTGACTTCGAGTCGATGAGACACTAGGTGTCAAACTATTACTTCGGATAAATTCGATGAGGTACTAGGTACCAATTTACTTCGACAAGGCCGATGGGAAACTGGTGTCAATCTATTATTTTAAATTATGTGATGAGGAACCGGGTGCCAAACTGGTGTGTTTTGGTTAGATTCGTTTATCCGTCAGAGTCCAAGTCCGAGTTATGTTAATAGGGGTAAATAAATGAATTGGAAATATGATTGATATTGAATGACATTGTATGTGAATTGGAATTGGACAATGAGTTGAATTATATAAATGAAATGTATGAACCAAGGGTTCATGAAAAGAATATTGTTATTGATAAATGATATGTGAATCAAAGTGAGAAAATCTATTTGAAATAGCTATTGATGAGAAATGAAAGATAAATGGATAAATTGATTTGTTGATTAACTAATGTTCTATTATGGTTAAAAATGTATATTTTATAATGTTATTTTATTTAAAGCATTCGGATTATAGAAATACCACTAAGTTTATACTCAGTGTATAGTTTGTTTTCCGTGCGCAGGCTAGGTTAAAGTCAGATTGTTGAATCAACATCCAAGGCCAATTTGTAACACCCATTACCCGTATCTGACGCTAGTACAGGGTATGAGGCATTACCTTACTTAAACGCATACAAACATACAATTCTGAGTCGTAAAAATTTACTCAAATTCAAAACTTTTCAAACTTCCTCTTAACGTCTATAATAAGAGCCTACGAGGCCCAAAACATGCTTTAGGAACAATTTGAGATTAAGTCGAACACTATCGTAACATTAGAAAATTTCATTAAAAATAGGGCACACATCGTGTGGAAAGACGACACGCTTGTGTGATCTCATAACATGGCCATGTTGAAGGCCCGTGTAGCTTACACGGCCTAAGCATTTAGGGACACGCTCGTGCCCTGTGCGTGTGTGAATTTATTTTTCAATTCGAACCTACAGGGGTTTTCACATGGCCAGGCACATTCCTGTGTCCATAGCCCATGTCCCCCATACTGCCTTGAGACACCCGTGTGCAAAAACCTTGACATTTTTTTTTTGACGTCATCAATCATTTAGGGTCACACGACCAAAGGCATACGCCTGTGTGCAAGGCTATGTAGAAATTCTAAATTTCACATTCAAGGTGCAGACTTCACACTGCCTGGGTACATGCCCATGTCCTATGGCCGTGTCTTCTTCCACACGGTTAAGATACAAGGCCGTGTCTCAGCCCGTGTGGTTACTATTGGGCATTCTATTTTACCCAATTAAGGTGCAGGGGACACACGGCCGGGCTACACGCCCATGGGGCAGACTGTGTGTCACACACGGCCTAGACACATGCTCGTGTGTCTACCCGTGTGGAAAAAAACAAGGCTGTTTACCAAGCCCATTTTGTCACCCCTTCCAAGCACACATCTACACACATAATATAGTACCATCACAAGCACAAACACATGACTAAATCAGTCACAAACAAGGCATCCAACCTCAAGTCCAAGCTATTTTATATCACCTACAACATTTCTTACTTATCAACCAAACCATATATTAACCACATTCATGGAAACACCAACATTTGCATTTATCAACAAGTATTAGCCATCAACTATGGCCTTATACAAAATGGATCAACTTCATGACAAGCCAACACATATGCCCAAAACAATATGACACTTGACAAAAGACCAAGTCCCTATACATGCCATACTCAAAATGATAAATCTAACTATACCAAATGTTCAGATTGATAGTGTGATCGAGCCTCCGACGTCCTTTGATCCCCGAGCTAGCTTGGCGGCACTATAAGAAAATGGAAAAGAGAGGAGTAAGCATAAAGCTTAGTAAGTCACATGTAAATAATCAACAAAAATTACCATGCATTATCATACTTATAACATATTATAAACTTGCACATAATTCTCAAATGATTTAAGGCATAACTTACTCATTTTCATCCTTACTAATCAAACAACATAAATCGAGCTCATTTCTTATGAATTTCGTGTAGGTACTTGTATCACTTATAACATAGTCGTAACTTTTCTCACTTTTGACACAAGCTTTAAATTACCCGTTGAACCCGTTGGAATATCATAAGATATCCAATAAGCCTCACACAAGAGGGTAAAATGCCGATGCCATGTCCCAGACATGGTCTTACACTGGCTCACATATCGAGGCCGATGCCATGTCCCATATATGGTCTTACACTAGCTCTCATCTCAATGCCGACGCCATGTCCCAGACATGGTCTTACACTGGCTCTCATAATGTGGTCGATGCCATGTTCCAGACATGGTCTTACACTAGCACACATATTAACGCTGATGCCATATCGTGGATATCCCAACTATTCCTAAAGTTCAACTAGGAGTATACCACATCAAATTTCGTCATGCATATTTATAACAATAATCAGACATTTTATGTAATATAAATTGTTTAATGCATAATAAAATTAGAGTTGTATTATTTATGTACAACTTACCTCGGTATACAAAATATGAGCGACTGGTTCGATTTAGTCCAATAGCTTGGTTTTTCCTTGGTCTGGGTCCGAATTCCTTTTTTCTTAATCTATAATATCAAATTTCTCTTATTTATCATCACATATTTCAAAATAACACATAAATTATACTTTGGCAAAATTACAGTTTTGCCTTTAGGCTTTCACATAATTAAGATTTTTCCTCTAGGCTTGTAAAATGATTTTAATCAAATTTCCTCCTTTAAAAATCCTTGACGAACCTTTATTACTCTTTTAGTAACTCAAGTCCAATTATTTCACACATTTACTACCCATTTTATAACTTTTACAAAAAGGTCCTTTTAGGTGTTTTCATAAAAAATTCTTTCACAAAAGTTGTTTATTAAACAACCAAGTTTCATTTTCTTTCATAAAATTTCAAAAAAAAATATAAATACTATCATGGCAAGACCTTAGACTCTCAACCATTTTGCAAAATAGTCCTTTCATTAGCTAGATTAAGCTATAGGGGTTCCAAAAGTACAAAAATTATCAAGAATGACAATTAAAATCACTTACTTGCAAGAGAAAAGCTTGGATGAAATTTGAGCTCTCAAAACCCTTAAGTTTACTAAAAATTTCGGTGGAAGAGGAAGAAGATGGGAACAGATGATAACTTTTTATTTGCTTTATTTTATTTTATTCATTTAGTCACCTAATGCCACCAAACTTTGACCAATTTCATGAATTAAAAATTCATGTCTAGCCACCATAATTTCATTGGTCTATTTACTTAATAAGGACCTCTTCGATTTAGTCCTTTTTCAAAATTAAGCATGAAATTGCTAAAATTAATTCAACAAAACATTTATGTCCTCATATAATCATGCTATAACACATAAAATAACATTAAAAATAATTTCTCCAGCCTCGAATTAGTGTTTTGAAACCACTATTCCGACTAGCCCCAAAATCGGGCTGGTACAATTCTCCCCCTTAAAGATTTTCATCCTTGAAAATCTTACCAGTGAAAAGGTTTGGGTATTGATCTCTCATAGTTTCCTCGGGCGCCCATGTGGCCTCTTCAACCCCATGTCTATGCCATAGTACTTTCACGAGTGCTATACTTTTATTTCTCAATTGCTTGACCTCTCGAGCCAAGATCTTAACCGACTTTTAGCTATAAGTCATGTCTAATCGAATCTCAACCTACGTTGGTGAAAGAACGTATGAAGGGTCAGAACAGTAACGATGCAACATCGACACATGGAAAACATTGTGGATCTTCTCTAACTCGGATGGCAAGGCTAGTCGATAAGCTACCGGTTCGATTCTCTCAGTCACCTCATAAGGTCCAATAAAATGTGGACTTAATTTTCCTTTCTTACCGAATCTGAGGTCTTTCTTCCACGGGGATACTTTCAAAAACACCTTATCACTGACTTGAAACTCAATTTCTTTTGTTTCAAATCCACATAGGATTTCTGTTTATACGAAGTGGCCTTCAAACAATCATGAATTACCTTTATTTTCTCTTTGGTCTCCTTGACAAAGTCATCCTCGTGAATCTAATTTTCTCTGAGTTCGGTCCAATACAAGGGCGTTCGGCACTTAAGCCCATACAAAGCCTCATAAGGCGCCATTTTCAAACTCGACTAATAGCTATTGTTGTATGCAAACTCTACTAGTGATAAATACTTTTCTCAACTGCCTTGGAATTCAAGGACACAACACTGCAACATGTCTTCAATAATTTGAATTACTCTCTCCGATTGACCGTCAGTTTACAAATGGAAAGCCGTGCTAAAATTTAACTTTGTCCCCAAAGCTTCTTTCAATTTTTTCCAAAATCGTGATGTGAACCTTGGATCTCTATCCAAAATGATCGATAAAGGTACCCCGTGAAGTCTCACAATTTTAGAAACATACAAATTGGCCAATTTCTCAAGTGGATAATTGGTACGCACTGGTATAAAATGAGGTGACTTAGTTAGCCTATCAACCACAAACCATACATCATCTTTCTTCTTTGGCATCAATGGAAATCCAGACACAAAATCCATTGTAATTCGGTCCCATTTCCACTTGAGAACCATCACGAGCTGAAGTAAACTTGAAGGTATTTGGTGTTCGGCTTTCACTTGCTGGTAAATTAAACACTTTGAGATAAACTCTGAGATGTCTCTTTTCATTCCCGAACACCAATACATTTTCTTCAAGTCATTATACATTTTCACACTACTCGGATGGATAGACAAACAACCACTATGGTCCTCTTGCAAAATGTTCTAAATAAGCTCTTCATCCTTAAGTACACAGATCTCTCTCAGAACATCAAATAACCATCGGTATCAATCCGAAAATCTGATTCAATACACGTCTTGCACTGAGTTATCTTGGCTTGTAACTCTTTATCACTTTTTTGAGCTTTACAAATCTCTTGTAGAAACATCGGTCTAGCTCTTACCTCTGCTATGACCGAACCATCATCAGTCACAGACAACTGGGTATTCAAAGCCCTCAAGGCAAACAATGACTTCCTACTCAAAGCATCGGTGATCACATTCGCCTTTCTAGGGTGATAGTCAATCACCAACTCTAACCATCTCTGCTGCCATAGGTTTAACTCCTTTTGAGTCATCAAATATTTTAGACTTTTATGGTCAGTGAATACCAGACATTTCTCGCTATACAAATGGTGTCTCCATATCTTCAATGCAAATATGATGGCGGTTAACTCTAAGTCTTGCATCGGATAGTTTTTCTCATGTGGCTTCAGTTGTCTCGAGGGATAAGCTATTACCTTGCCTTCTTGTATGAGCACACATCCCAATCCATTTAATGATGCATCGTTATACAACACAAATTCCTTTCCCAATTTCGGTTGCACTAAAATTAGAGCTTCAGTCAACAATGCCTTTAGTTTCTCAAAACTCTGTTGGCACTTTTCTATCCATTCGAACTTGACATCTTTCTACAACGACCTCGTCATAAGAGTACCAATCATGGAGAATCCTTTAACAAACCGTCTGTAGTATCCGACTAGGCCAAAAAAGATTCTAATCTCTGACATATTGCTCGGCGATTTCCAATCAACGATAGCCGATATCTTACTTGGGTCAACTCTAATTCCATCACTTGACACGATGTGGCCCAAGAATTCAACTTTTCAAAGCCAAAATTCACTTTTTCTAAACTTAGCATACAACTACTTATCTCTTAAAGTTTGTAAGACAGTTCTCAAATGCTCTACATGCTCACTTTCATCACGAGAATAAATTAATATGTCATCAATAAAAACAACTACAAACTTATCCAAGTACGGTCAAAAAATATGATTCACTAAATCCATAAATACTACAAGAGTATTCGTTAAGCCAAAGGGCATGATAAGGAACTCATAATGGCCATACCTCTTCCGAAATGTAGTTTTCAATACATCTTGCTCTTTAACTCTTAGCTGGTAATAACCGGACCTTAAGTCTATCTTAGAAAGCACTATGGCTCCTTTCAATTGGTCAAACAGATCATCGATCCTTGGAAAAGGATATTTGTTCTTCACAGACACCTTGTTGAGTTGTCTGTAGTCTATACATAACCTCATCGACTCTTTCTTTTTCACAAAAAGTACCAGAGCACCCCATGGAGAATAGCTCGATCTCGCAAAACCCTTATTTGTTAACTCTTGTAGTTGAACCTTCAAATCTTTTAAATTCAATGGCACCATCCTATACGGGCAACCGAAATAGGTGCCGTACCAAGGACTAACTCAATACCAAACTCAACTTCCCTAGTTGTAGGCAATCCAAGTAACTCCTCCGAAAACACATTCGGATACTCACATACCACTGGCACTGACTCAATCTTTACTTCCGACACTCGAGTATTCAACACAAATGTGAGATAAGACTCATACACTTTTCTTATACATTTCTCAACCGTCATAGAAGAAATCAATATAGGTAAACTATCCGATTCACCTAATTCAACCTTAAGGATATCCTCATTTTCACATTTTAGTTCAATAAATTTTCTCCCACAATTTACTATCACATCATGAGTGCTACCAGTCCATACCAAGAATCACATAAAATTCATCAAATGGTAGCAGCATAAGATTAGCTGAAAAATAATGACCTCTAATTGTCAAGGGACAATTTCTACACACTTGGTCAACTACCACATGCTTACCTAAAGAGTTTGACACTTTTACCACAAATTTGGTAGAATCAACATGCATATTCATATTAGACACCAATTTCACACAAACATAGGAATGGGTAGACCCCAGATCAATCAAAGCAACAATAGAGATATCATGAAGAGAAAAAGTATCCGTAATCACATATGGCGATGAAGCCTCTTCGCGAGCGTGAATGGCATAAGTCCTTGCAGGAGTTTTACCTTCTGATCTCATAGTGGAATCTCTAGGTGCACCTCTACTGCTAGCCCCACTTCCCGGGTTCTTATATGGTCTACCTTTAGAAGGAGCATTACTCGCTCACACATCTTGATTTTTGTCTTTCCCATCCATCTCAGGACAGTTTTGAATGAATTGGTCTAGTGAATCACACTTGAATCAACATCTATCATTTCCTCAACACTCACCAAAATGTTTTCTACCACACTGTGAACACTCTGGTTTATTTGGTCGAGCACTACCAACACTCACAATAGAAGTGGTTTGAGCTTTAGACGCCATTTACTCCTTATTCTTATTTCTACTCGAGAATCCCACTGAAGCATTTGATCAAGTAGTGAATTCTCTTGATTTTTTGGATGAGACTGAAATGATTTCCCTAACTATCTTTTCTTTGGGTCACGAGACCCAATATCAACTTTCTTTTTCTCTTTGGCCAATTCCTCGGCCTTGGAAGCTCTTTCAATGAGCACCATAAACTCCTTTAATTCTAGGATGCCAACTAATAGTTGGATGTCTTCATTTAATCTGTCCTTAAACCTCTTACACATGATGGCTTCGATGGATACGCACTCCCGAGCATATTTGCTGAGCCTTACAAACTCACGCTCATACTCTTTTACTATCATTCGGCCTTACTTCAATTTTAGAAATTTACTTCAATTCTAGAAATTCCTTCCTCTTCTGGTCTATAAACCTCTAACTAATAAACTTCTTTCAGAATTCCTCTTGGAAAAACTCCCATGTAATCCTTTCCCTTGGTACAACTGGCAAAAGGGTGTTCCACCATTGGTAGGCCGAGTCTTGCAAGAGTGACACAACAAACTTCATGCAATCCTTAGGTGTGCAAGAAAACTCATCGAATACCCTAATGGTATTTTCTAGCCAAAACCCTTCCCTCTCTGGGTCATTATCTATATTCTCTCTAAATTCATCTGCCTCTTGCTTTCGAATTCTGTCAACTAGAGGTTTTCCCTTCTAATCATTTCCACTACTTGGGAAGTTGTAAAGGTAGGCTGAGGGATTGGAGGGGGTGGAGGAGGTGGAGCATTTGGGTTTGCACAAACAAACTCCGAATACCAAATGTTCATCATATGGAAGAAGGCTTCTCTAGCCCCTTCACCTTGACTTAATGTCACAGGCCCACTTTCGACTTGTGCGGTCCCTTCTACGGGAGCTGGCGTATTACTTTCGATATCATCCACCACTGCTCCGTCAGGATCTATTTACTATATAAAAAACATGTTTTAAATTGTCAAGAGTCATAACACTATCATAATTCATATATAGCATGTATAGCTAGACATGTAGACACGCTAGGTTAGTTCGAGAATCGACTAAATCGTAGCTCTGATACCACTAAATATGACACCCCTTACCTGTATTCGACGCATTACCTTACTTAAACACATACAAACATATAATTATGAGTCATAAAAATTTGCTCAAATTTAAAACTTTTCAAACTTCCTCTTAACGTCCTTAATAAGGGCCTACAAGGCCCAAAACATGCTTTAGGAACAATTTAGGATTAAACCGAGCACTATCGTAACATTAGAAAATTTCATTAAAAACATGGCACAAGCTCATGTGGAAAGACAACACGCCCATGTGATCTCATAACATGGCCATGTTGAAGGCCCGTGTAGCTCACACGGTCTAGGCATTTAGGGACACGCCCGTGCCCTATGCCCGTGTGAATTTATTTTTCAATTCAAACCTACAGGGGTTTTCACACGACCTAGCACACAATTGTGCCCATGGCCCGTGTCCCCCACACTACCATGACACACCCGTGTTTCAGCCCTGTGTAAAAATCTTGACATTTTATTTCTGGCATCATCAATCATTTAAGGTCACACGGCCAAAGGCACACGCCCATGTGCAAGGCCTGTGTAGAAATTCTAAATTTCACATTCAAGGTGCATACTTCACACGGCCTGGGCACATGCCCATGTCTTATGGCTGTGTCTTCCATACGATTGAGACATAAGGCCATGTCTCAGCCCGTGTGGTTACTACTAGTATTTTATGTAATAGCTCAATTTAGAGGCTAGTCGAAACAGTGATCTTGGGATCACTAATTTGAGATTAGAGAAATTATTTTCATGTTATTTTATAAGGCAGAGCATGATTATATTAGTGCATGAAAATTTTGGTGCTTTAATGTTAGCTATTTCTTGCTTAATCGCGAAAAAGGACTAAATCGCATGAAGTACGAAAGTTCAATCCTATAGGCTAAAGGTTCCAAATATCCATGGAATGTTAATTGGAAGTATTTAAAGGGAAATTAAGCCCCTTGTAAATGTGTGGTTGGCCATAGGAGACGAGATTTTCAAAGTTAGTTAAAGTTGGTAAGTTTGGTGACTAAATTGGGAGTTTATTATTAAAATAAAGAAAAGATGATATCCATATTTCTCTCCATCTTTATCCACCAAAAATAAAAAGAAAAATAGGGGTTTTGAAAGCTCAAATTTTCAGCAAGCTCTCCTCCATTATTGTAAGTGATTTTGATTATTTTTCTTGAAGATAGTTGTACTTTTAGAACCCTAGAGCTTAAGCTTTCAAATGAGGGGACTAATTTGCAATATGGTGAAAAGTCTAGGGATTTTCCATATGAGCTTTTAAGTTGTTTGCTGCATTTTTATGGGAGAAAATGGGTCTTGGTTGTTAGATGAACAACTTTTGTGAAAGGTGTTACCATAAAAACACCTAATTGGACCTTATTGTAAAGGTTATAAAAATTGTAGTAAATGTGTGAAAAGTTGATTTTTGATGATACCCATAAGAGTATTAAATGTTCACCTAGGCTTTTTTAAGGTACAAATATGATTAGAATTGATCTTCGAGCCAAGGGGCAAAATGGTCATCTTGCCAAAGTCTAGGGGTAAAATAGTAATTTTTCAAAGCATGATTATTAAAATGCTTTTATTAATGTGATGATTAAAATGAGCTAATTCGCTATTATAGAGCAAGAAGAACCAAGAATTTACCTCGATCGGGGAAAGAACAAAGTCTCGGATTAGATCGAGGGCTTAGCTCATTTTGAAATCAAGGTAAGTTTGTATGTGATAGATTCAACATTTATGTTAGCATGTATGAGAATGTTTGGCATTATATTGATGCATGATGCTCTACTAAATTAAGTACTTAATGTTGAATGAGATGTTGAAGTCCTAGTGGACCATAATGAATATGAAAATGCTATCATCGAGATATGAAATGGATAAGGTCCCATATAAGACCATGTCCGGGACATGGCCTCAGCACTGAGTTGAGATCCCATATAAGACCATATCTGGGATATGGCTTCGGTAATGAATATGAAAATTGTATAAGACCCTATCTGGGATATGGCATTGGTACTTGATGTGAAATTCTATATAAAATAATATTCGGATATGGCATTGGCATTTAGTGGTAAATCTATGTAAGGCCACCTCGAGGATGTGGTATTGGCTTCGTACCTAAATTAATGATGACAAATATGCGTCTTTGATTATCCCTAGTGATTAATGGGATAAGTAGATGAGTTTAGAAGTAGAAATGAGATTTGTACTAAAGTCATGTGAATGAGTGAATACAGGTACTCGTGAATGAGTCACAAAGAAACGATTATGATATGTGGCATGATATGTGCTAAATAAGGGCAAGTGTGAGTAAGTATGCAAGAAGCCTATGACTTGTGTATGATTAGTAAATGCCATGGATGGATTATATTATGAGCTCATTGTTTCTATTTATTTCCATGTAAACTTACTAAGCTTTATGCTTACCCCTTTTTCATTGCCCTTTTTCCTTGTAGTATTGCCAAGATAACTCGAGGAACATGGATCATCAGAGTTCAAAAATCATACTATCGACATCACTTTGGTATTATAATTTAGACTTATTCTGAGCATGGCATGTATAGGACTTAAGTATTTTGTTAGGTCGTAATTGTTAGCCAAAGTGTTTGTTATGTATGTTATTGAATTCATTTTGTAAATGGTCTTACAAGTTAGGCCGATACTTGGAAAATTCTTATGCTTAATGAAGTTGAATTTCATGAAGTGTATGCCCTTGTGTATGTCATGATTCTTTTGAGTTTTGGAGATACCTTTGGTCATTTTTTAGATTGGAATGTTTTGGTATGAGTATAATTTCTTGATAGGGTGGCGAATGCCTTGGTAGATAGCCATCTAATTGTCCACACGGGTAGACACATGGGCGTGTGTCTAGGCCATGTGAGACACACGATCAGCCCCATGGGCATGTTGATCGACCGTGTGTCCCCTTGCATGCTAGGATTACAAGTCAGTATGCTTAGTAGTAAACACATGGGCAAAGACAAAGCCGTGTGTCTCAGTCGTGTGGATGACACGGCCTAGGACACGGGCATGTGCCCTGGCCTTGTGAAGTCTACACATTAAACATAGAATTTAATTTGGCACACGGTCTAAGGAAACGACGTGTGCCTTGGCCGTATGGCCTTAGTAAAGTGATGATGTCATAAATAGAATGCCAAGTTTTTGGTACACGGGCTAAGACATGGGTGTGTTAGTGTCGACCACGGGTGGTGAACACGGGCATATCTTAGGGGCAGACGGGCGTGTCCCTAGATCAACACGGGCGTGTGACCCTTGTTTTGATGAAAAGTTTTCCAAGTTTGTAAAAGTTCCTAGTTAAATCTCGAAAACTCTCGGAGGTATGTTTAGGGCCTTGAAGGTCGAGAATGAGCAAGAGATGGCTTAAATGAAATTTTATAGCCCAATGTGATATGTTTTAGCGAGATAAGTTAGGTAATGCCTCAAGCCCGATTCTAGCTTTGAATATGGGTAAGGAGTGTTACATTTATTGGTATTAGAGCTACGGTTTAGTCAATTCTAGGACTAATGTAGCATAAGTATGAGTCTAGTTATACATGCCATAAGTAAGAGTACCCATGTAATGATAGTGTGATGACTCCTGACGTTTAAAGATGTGTTTTATGTAGTATATGGATTTTGATCCAGACCGAACTGCAGCCCATGATGTTGCGTGTAACACGCTAGCTCCCGTTTAAGGTATCACGCTAGCGAATAGTAGACCCGAGTCCTTGGGTCAGGGAGAAGAGGCCCGAGAAGCCTTTCTCCGTATGATGAGCAACTGGTATATTGAGTATACTTGAGTAAATCCTGATGCTCAACCTCCTCCACCCCTACCTATTCCTCAACCCGCTCTTGTAGCTTCTCAAGTGGTTGAGGTAGTAAGAAGAGAAAGGCCTCCAGTTGATAAGATCCGAAAGCAAGGAGCCGAAGAATTTTGGGCTAGTAAGGATGATGATCCGGAGAGAGCAAAATTTTGGCTCGAGAATACCGTCAGTGCTTTTGATGAGTTATCCTGCACGCTTGAGGAGTGCTTAAATTGTGCAATATCCCTCTTAAGAAATTTAGCCTATCGATGGTGGAATACCCTAGTGTCAGTGGTACCAAGGGAGAGGGTTAGCTGGGAATTCTTCCTAGAGGAATTCTGGAAGAAGTATATCAGCCAAAGATTCATCGATCATAAGAGAAAGGAGTTCCTAGAAGTAAAACAAGGCCATATGTTAGTGATCAACTACGAATGGGAGTTCGTAAGGCTTAGCAAGTATGCATGGGAATACGTGTCTACTGAGGCCATCATGTGCAAGAGATTCGAGGATGGGTTAAATAAAGATATCCGTTTATACGTGGGAGTCCTCGAATTAAAAGAATTTGTGGTGTTGGTAGATAGAGCCTGTAAGGCTGAAGAGTTGGCTAAGGAGAAAAGAAGAGCTGAGAATGAGTCTCGCAACTCGAGGAAAAGACAACTGAATAAGTCACTCCAATCCTCATCTAAGAAATCAAGGGATTTTGCTGCCCGATCAGACAGCTCAGTTGGGTTCTCAAACCAAAGTAAGGGTAAATAATTTTTGGGGTCTAAAGGGCAGACCACATCAGTTGCTAGTGTGGGTAATGTTCGACCGAGTAGACCAGAATGCCCGTAGTGTGGCAGGTACCATTCTGGTGAGTGCCGAGCAAATGAGAAAGCTTGTTTCAGATGTGGGTCCTTAGACAACTTTATCAGAGATTTTCTCGAGGTGGGCAAGAAAGAGAAGTATCAGAATGCAAGACCGAGAAGTGATGCTAGAGAAAGACTACCGAGAAACCTGGGAACTAAAATGGGTAACAAGAATCCATCCAAATAGCAAGCTGCAAAAGTCGAGGGTGGAGCACTGGCGAGGACATACGCCATTCAGGCTCGTGAAAAGGCATCTTCCCCTGACGTAATCACGGGTACATTCTCTTTATGATACTCGTGTTATAGCTTTAATTGATCCAGGATCTACCCACTCATACATACGCATTGAATTATTCTGTAGCATGAGCATGCCTATAGAGTCTACTGAATTTGTAATAAGAGTGTCTAATCTCCTAGGCAAGTATATGTTGGGTGATAGAGTGTGCAAAGGATGCCCTTTGATGATTAAGGGTCATTGTTTCCCGATTGATCTTGTGCTATTGCCGTTTGATGAGTTTGATGTCATCCTGGGGATGGATTGGTTAGTTACTTATGGTGTAGTTGTAAATTGTGGAAAGAAGATTATTGAGTTGAAGAATGAAAATGGGGATTTTCTTCATGTTGAATTAGATAAGAAAAATAGGTCACCAGTAATGATACCATCCTTGTCGACTTAGAGGTATTTAAGGAAGGGGTACGAGGCTTACCTAGCCTTTGTGTGGAACACTAAAGAGATTGATTTGAAAATGGAGTCGGTACCCATAGTATGTGAGTACCCAGATGTTTTCCCGGAAGAGTTGCTAGGGCTACCTCTAGTTAGAGAGATTGAATTTGGGATTGAGTTGGCTCCGGGTACTGCCCCTATTTCTATTGCTCCATATGGAATGGCCCCAACCAAGCTAAAAGAGTTGAAAGCCCAGTTACAAGAACTAATGGATAAAGGTTTTGCAAGCCCAAGTTTTTCTCCGTAGGGTGCTCCCATCTTATTTGTGAAGAAGAAGGATGGTCCTATGAGATTATGCATCGATTATCGGTATCTCAACAAGGTAACTGTGAAGAACAAGTACCAGCTGCCAAGGATCGATGATTTATTTGATCAATTGAAGGGGGCCATGGTATTTTCCAAGATAGATTTGAGGTCCGAGTACTATCAGCTGAGAGTTGGCCGTGTGTCAGAGTCTTAAAATTCTATAATATAAATGATCTAGCCTAAAAACTAACTGTGACAACGACTTGAGGCAAGCGCACCTATCAAACAGTAGTATAGTTTAGTGGCAAGACCGGATTGTCGAACCCAAAGGAACCAAAAGTACTAATACTAACTTTCTTTTTATTATTTAACCTAAAAAATAAAAGGAGTTGTTGTTTAATCTAAAATTAACTAACTACTAAGCTAAAGATTCTAAGACAAAGAGAATGAATTGGGGAAATACTTGTAGGAAAAACCAATTGATTAAGACAATACCCGAGGAAGAATCCACCTAGACTTCACTTGTTATTTAACTCTAAACCAAATGATTTATTCACTTGACTTGATCCGTAGGATTCCTAATTTATATTAATACCTCTTTCAAGGCTACTAACGTCTAACCCTAGGTTGATTAATTAAAATTTTTTCTAATTAAAACCCATAAAATTGTATTAACTCAATCTATGGACTCCCATATTAGGTTTGACCCTAATTCGATAGATTTTCGTCATCCTATTTCTAGGGTTGCGATCAACTCCGCTTAACTATGCTAGATCTACTCTTAAACAGGGACTTTTGCTCCACTGTCTAAGCACATCAATACTTGAATCAATATCCTAGAATATCAAAGCAAGAATTAAGGACACATAGTTAAGAATAAATCAAGTATTTATCATACAGCTCAGAAAACAATAACAAGATCTGTCTTAGGTTTCATCCCTCTCAGGTATCTGAGGGTTTAGTTCATAATTGTAAAAGAATACATCTCAGAAGAAAATATAAAACAAAACATAAAGAAAACCCTAAAACCCCCTGAAGGAATTGAAGGAGAGACCCTCAGTCTTTCAGCTTCTTGAGATGAATCAACTGGTTTTCTTCGAGTGAATCCCACAATTTGGCCCCTCTGGCTTGGCTTCTTGGCCTAGCTGAACACCCCATTTTAAGGTTGGCCTTTAGGGTGTTTATATAGGCTTTTGGAATGGCTTTCTTTGCCTCTAAGTACCCTAATCCGAATGAAACTCTACTTTGCTACGGCAGGGACACGCCCGTGTAAATCAAAGCTAAGTCGTGTTCGGGTCTGTTAATGAGGCACGACTGTAGTCTTGAGCCAGTGTCATGCTGATTTCGTAATTCGACCCATTTACTCTATTTTTAGCCTGTTTCTCGTTCTTTTCATCATCTGGTGCTCTACTGAGTATAAAACATGAAAACAAAGGATTAGGAGCACCTATTTCCATAATTGAAGGGATAAATCATCCAAAAGTATGCTAAATGTGGGATTAAAATATGTTCATATTATGGTTTATCAAATACCCCCACACTTAAGCTTTTGCTTTTCCTCAAACAAAATTCTCAACTCATAATTAAAGCGAACTTCTTCAATTCATAATATTCATCGATAATGTTTCATCATAATTCATAGATAATTTATACATGGATAATTTAACTAAAAGAGTCCTGAAGATTCAAACAATCAAAGTCATAGTTTTTAGCACGAAAAACATAGGTGTTTCCCTTTGTCCGAAAAATTACCTTTGATTCAAAACTGACAAGGATTGACATCCTCACTAAAGATTCACTCAAATCACTCAAAGTGTTTAAGGTTCAAAATTAAGCCCTCAAAAGTCAAACATGAAAAGTTAATCCCATAGGCTTGCCTGAAAATAAAATCTCCACCATTGTAAAATGAGATGATACACAAATCAAAAGGTCTTTAAAGGGTTATAACGGGGCTTAGGTTAAAGGTGTGGATAAAAGCTAAATTAAAGGTTAAAATTGAGATTGAATTGACAAATTACCTAACTAGAAGAATGAACTAATCCTAAATAATTACATCAATTAAAAACTTGAAACTAATAATATGAGCTTCTTCTTCAAGATGTCGAAATTAAATGTATAAGCTCACTTGATCATAGAATTAATAATGAATGTACTTTGATTTTTTTAAGAACAAATCAAGAAACACATAATATAAGAAAAATTCAACTACTGAAATAAAATAATTAGGCAATTGATCAAATCAAGTCTCGATAGAAGGGTAATCAAAAGGAATGGTGATAACAAATACAAGATTGGTTTTGGGTTAATATTAGTGGGTGAGTCAATAAAAGGTTTGTTAGGATCAACTGGGTTCGCTAGGGTTTAATTATGAAGGTAGGCTTTTAGTGGAGTAAGTGTGTTAAATCCTAAGTGCCTTTATCATCTCAATATATCAACTCAAAGGTGTGGTCTTGATATGTATAATCGAAGCAAGTTCTAGAATAACAAATCAATGTTGACACACTCATAATCAATAAAGTGAGCACGAAAAGAATGTATGCTCTAAAAGGTTCAAAATCTTACAAAAATTATGGGTTTTTTATGGCAACCTTGTCAATTTCAAACTTCAAAGTAATAATTAGATTTAGGTAGACAACCTAAAAAAATTTTAATTTTTGAAAATAGACTCATCATGCTTGATTCTCTAGTATCTTAAAGTTTTAACTTATCAATGCACAATTATCAATGACTTATTCCAAAACATATCAATAAAAATCATAAATCAACAGGAATTTCATTCTAATTAGTGATATAAGAAGATTACTTAAGACAAGATATCATTCAGGGATTTGAGAATAATGCAAAAAGTTGGGAACTTTTCTAAATAAATTTTCACCCCCCACACTTAAGATGTACATTTCCCTCAATGTACAAAGATAGATAATAGCAAGATAGTAATAAAATCATAAGATAGGAGAGAAGTGAAACTTCCTGAATTTTGGACGAATCCTTGATAATGAAACTTGTAGGTATAGAGTAGAGGAAATGCATGATGAACTAATCAAAAGTGAAGGTATGTGAAAATATTCCAATTCCCTAGTAACTCATTGAACCTTTTAGAACTGCAGAGTAATCAGTAACTTTTAGGGGTTTTGTTATGATATTTACTCGAAGATTAGACAGTCGAAGATTAAAGAAGTTTGACTTTTACTAATAAAAGTTTTGAACAAAATAAAAGGTAAAGGTGTGAACTAGAAAATTATAATAAAAAGGTACATCAGAATCAAATAAAAGCAAAAATAAAAATAAAAATAAAGATAGAGCTAAAAATAAAAAGGACTCAAAAGTCCTCATTTTTGGTTGGATCACGAGGTGGTGGAGGTGGCAATATATGGAAGTGATGATAAATCTTCTAAAGAGTCACCTCAATGCTATAGAACCGTCGAGCTTAGTCATTGAATTATTTAGTAAGTAATGCTCAAATTGAGTAAGACGTGCAGAGATTTTTGAAAGTGAAGTAGCTGCATGAACTGGTTGATGGATCAGTTGTGGTTTTTCATGTGGGTGTAGGACATTGTCAGTAATGTCCTCAGGATCCTCCTCTTCGATGGTAGGTGCTAGTCGATATTGGGGAGGATCGATCCCACGTCGATGTTGGATCATCCTCATGTGTAGCATCATCTGGATGCCCTGTGGGGACATCTGACCTATCAGTGTGAGTGAGGAGATCTGAGCGGCGGTGTTGAGGAGCCTAAAATATCAAACCAAGCATGTGATGTATGGACCCATAGATATGACCCCTTTCCTATGTTGCTCTGTTTGATGTTGAATGGCCCGAGCTATGAAATAGGCTAGGTTGAAAATGTGATCGTTTTTCATGCACCATAGGAAGTAGGCGTCATGTGTGTTAGCGACCCCGGTGCTCTCTCGCCTTCCTGTCAATGTGTGAGCTAAAATGGTGTGTAAGTATCACAAGGATGGGGCGAGAGCTGTTGCTTTAGAGCGACTAGGGTCATAAGTGTTTGTGTTGGGGGCTATATTATACCAACATCTCGGTGGGGAGTTATGGATGTGGCGATGGAGCTCCGAAAGATCATGTTCCTCCATAAATTTATCGGTATAGAGTACCAATGCGGCCCCGAATTGTGGTACATTCAGTTCTCGTACAATGCCTTCGAGACGGAATTGGATCGTGCTGGGGTTATCGTGGTGTGTCATGACCGTCTGAAGGTAGAACGTTGAACAGAGGTCCAAAGTGAGCTTTAGATATGTGGGCTTGATGATAATGAAGAATTGGTCTCATGGATCGGTAGTTAGGAGAGCCCGTACGTCGTCAGCTAGTTGGACTTGCTCCAAAGCGGCCCAATCAATACACCTCTCTGCACCGAGGGGTTGTGGGCTAAGTATCTTATAAATGTCCTCCTAGGATCTTGGAGGAAATTGTAAGAATGGGTGGCGCACTTTGGCGGATGCGCTGACTGATGACGAACCAGGTTCCTTTCATTTTTTGGAACTAAGGACTGCGATTTTCTTATCTCGGGACGATGACATTATGGTCGTAAAAATAATCGATATTCAATGATTCAAGTAACATTTCTAGCCAAGGCATATTGCATAACATTTAAGAACTCAACAATATCAAAAATATAACAATGACAAAAATCACGATAAAAAAACTAATATTTTGCATAAATACTAATCGTTATTTAAACAAGTACTAAATGAATAAATTAATATAATAGTGAATATAGCTAATATTAAGCAATAAGAATGAACTAACTAAATACTAAATAAAATTCTAGTGATAAAATAGTTTAATGGAGGAAAATGTAAAAAGGAGAGATGACTGGTGGAGTTTTTGAAAGAAGCGGCACGGTTGGTGTGGTGGTCGGAGCTCGGGCATTGAGGCGTGATGCACGGGCATGTGTTGCAAATAGATGGGGAACACGGCTATGTCACATTTTTGGACGGGCGTGTATTCAGTCGACACGGGCGTGGACTGATTTTTTATGTGTATGTGAAAGAGAAAGTGATAAGGGATAGGGAAAGTCAATGAATGAGAGGATTTGCTGGTGGCCGGAATGGGGTAGTGGTTTTGGAGAGAAACTGCTAGGGTTTGGTGGGTTTGGGGAAAATTTTGAGGAGACGAGCATTTTTTGCTTTAAATAGGCGGTGGGAAACACGATCAGGGGCCACGCCTGTGTTCCCTTTATTCAGCCTGTGTTTTTCGAGATTTTTAAATTTAGGTGCATTTTAATTGTGTCACACGTCCGTGTTCCGTGGGTGTGTTGGGCCACACGGCCATTTTACGCGCCTGTGTATTGTCTTGTTCGCTTCTTCCATGCCCATGGAGAGGGTCCTATGCCCATGTTCGTAAGTCAGTGTTGACCACGATCTTGCAGCACGGACGTGTGCCGAATGCCCGCGTCGATTACTCAGAATCGACCACGGTTTAGAGGCAGGGCCATGTCTCACACCCATGTCAATTAATTAGTATCGGCCACGATCGTAGTACATAGGCATGTGGATTTATTTTAGCCCATGGTTTTTAGGCAGTTTCAACCACGGCCAAGTCGCACGGCCGTGTCGTTTAGTCAGAGCCCGTGGCTTGGAGAAAATTATTGTCCTGTTTTTGCACCATCTTTGCCACGCCTATGTACCTATTCGTGGTATCCACTCGACCACGGCTACGCCGTGTGCAAGGCCTTGTGGTAGGGAAACCTGCACTTTTCTAAATTGGTTAGTTCATAGTTAGTTTCAGAAATTGAGAATAAAATATTAGTAAAGTTAGTGCTCGGGTTGCCTCCCGAGAAGCGCTCATTTAAAGTCTTAAGCTAGACTTTCCCTATTTTCTTTTCTAAATGAAGGTTCACAGAGCTGAAGCTCCTCTCTTATATCCCTAAAGCCCTCACCATTATAAATTTTCAGTCGCTGACCATTTACCTTAAATATGCCATAATTTGGATGAGTTACCGCTATTGTGTCGTAAGGGAAAATAGTTTTGATTACGAATGGACCTGACCATCTTAATTTCAGCTTTCCAGGGAACAATTTTAACCTTGAATTGTATAGCAGTACTGAATCTCCTACTTTAAATTGCTTTGGTTGTTTTAAACAGGCATCATGGCGTCATTTTGTTGCCTCCTTATATAGTCGTGAGTTCTCGTAGGCATTAGTTTTCCATTCATCAAGCTCGTTCAACTGCAACATCCTTTTTTCACCTGCAGTTTTAAGATCGTAACATAAAAATTTTATAGCCCAAAAAGCTTTGTGCACTAACTCAAATGGTAGATGACAACTTTTTTCGTAGACAAGTTTGTATGGGGATGTTCCTATGAGAGTTTTAAAGGCTGTTCTATAGGCTCATAAAGCATCGTCTACTTTTAATGCCCAATCTTTCCTGTTTGATTCTACTGTTTTCTCTAAAATACGCTTAAGTTTTCGATTTCCTACTTCCACTTTTCCACTGGTTTGAAGATGATAAGGGGTAGCTATCTTGTGGTGTACTCCATATTTCTTTAAGACTCTATCAAATTGAGTATTGCAAAAGTGAGTACCCCTATCACTAATAATTGCTCTAGGTGTTTTAAATCGAGAGAAGAGTTTCTTAAGAAACCTTACTACTACTCTAGCATCATTAGTAGGTAAAGCTTGAGCTTCCACCCATTTTGACATATAATCTACTGCTACTGAGATGTATTTATTTCCAAATGAACTAGGAATTGGACCCATAAAATCAATACCCCATACATCGAATATTTCACATGATAGCATACATGGCTGAGCCATTTCATCGCGTTTAGAGATATTACCTGTTCTCAAGCATTTATCACATGAAGCAACGTACCTGTTGGCATCTTTAAATAGAGTAGGCCAATAAAAACCTGATTCGAGTGTTTTGTGTGCTATCTTAATCCCTCTGTAATGTCCTTCTAAAGGTCTTGAATGGCAATGTTCTAGGATTTTGCTTGCTTCTGCTTTTGTAACACATCTCTAAATTACCTGATCTACACATATACGGAAAAGAAAAGGATCCTCCCAAAAATAGTTTTTCACATCAGCAAAGAATCGCTTCTTTTGATGATGTGTCAACCTTTTTGGTAAGATGTTAGCAGCTAAGTAATTTGCAATATCTGCAAACCAAGGTACCTCAGATTCAGTTATACAAAAGAGTTGTTCTACAGGAAACGAGTCGTTTATCTCACTCTTTTCAAGTTCTTTGATATGTGGGTTTTCAAGCCTAGAAAGATGATCTGCTACAAGATTTTCAGCTCCTTTCTTATCTTGAATTTCCAAATCAAATTCCTTTAAGAGTAAAATCCATCTTATAAATCGAGGTTTTACATCAGATTTAGTTAAAACATAGCGAAGAGCTGAATGGTCAGTGTAAACGACAACTTTAGATAATATCAAGTATTGTCTAAATTTATCAAATGCAAAAACCACAGCTAGCAATTCTTTCTCTGTGGTGAAGTAATTTTCTTGTGCGACTGTTAATGTCTTGATAGCGTAATAAATCGGCTAAAAGTGCTTGTCTCTTCGCTTTCCCAAAACTGCACCTACTACAAAATCACTCGCATGACACATTAGTTCAAAGGGTAAGTTCCAATCAAGTGTAATTATAATTGGAGCATTTATTAATTTATCTTTGAGGATATTAAATGATTCTAAACATTCCTGATTAAAATTGAAAGGTACATCTTTTTTCTAGTAATTTCGTTAAAGGTTTAGCTATTTTAGAGAAATCTTTAATGAATCTTCTATAAAATCTAGCATGTCCTAAAAAGCTTCTAATAGCCTTGACTAAACTAGGAGGAGGTAATTTTTCTATGGTTTTAACCTTTACTTTAAATACCTCAATTCCTTTACTAGAAATTTATGTCCTAACACAATCCCCTCTCAAACCATAAAGTGACATTTTTCCCAATTTAACACAAGGTTCGTCTCCTCACATCTCATTAAAACTTGTTTTAAATTTTTAAGGCAAAAATTGAAAGAATTACCGAATACTGAAAAGTCGTCCATAAATACTTCCATAATGTCTTCCACAAGTTCGTCAAAGATGGCCAGCATGCAGCGTTGAAAAGTAGCCAGAGCATTACATAATCCAAAAGGCATTCTACGATAAGCAAATGTACCATATGGACATGTAAATTTTGTCTTTTCTTGATCTTCAGGGGCTATTCGGATTCGGAAGTAGCCGAAGAGTCCATCAAGGAAGCAGTAGTACATATGCCCAGATAATCTTTCTAACATTTGATCAATAAATGGAAGAGGGAAGTGATCTTTTTCTCGTAGCATCATTCAACTTCCTATAATCGATGCAAACTCTCCAACCTGTAACTATTCTTGTAGGAATCAATTCATTCTTTTCGTTGGTTACAACAGTCATGCCTCATTTCTTTGGAACAACCTGCACAGGGCTCACCCAAGTAGTGTCAGAAATAGGATAAATGATTCCAGCATCTAGAAGTTTAATTACATCAGCCTTAACAACTTCCTTCATGTTAGGATTCAATCGTCTTTGAGGTTGCACGCATGGTTTATATTCATCTTCCATTAAAATTTTATGGGTGCAGAACGATGGACTTATCCCTTTAATGTCAGAAATTTTCCAAGCTATGGCTCTTTTATGCTCCTTTAGTACCTGTAGCATCTCGTCTTTCTCTTTGGGTTTCAATTGAAGAGATAATTACTGGTAGCGTAGAATTGTCCTCGAGGAATGCACATTCTAAGTGTTTTGGCAACTATTTTAATTCTAATTTGGGTGGCTCATCAATAGAGGGTTTTTGTTTTAGTTCGTTGTTGATTTCAATGCTCTCTTCTTTCGTTTGTCTAGAGGAAAATGTATTGGAATTCAACTCATCGGTATCATCATCTACCCCCTCATCTTGGGTAAGACACAGTTCCATCGTGTCGTCATGTATGATTTCCTACAAAGAATCTTGAATAAAATGATCAATGGCATCAATAAAATAACATGAATCATCTTGTTCTCTAGAATATCGCATAGCATCGTAAATTTGAAAATAATTTCCTTGTCGCCTCCCCTTAGTGTAAGTTTACCATCACCTACATCAATAACAGCCCTAACGGTAGCTAAAAAGGGGAGTCCTAAAATTAAAGGCACCTCAACGTCCTCATCCATGTCAAGCACAACAAAATCGATAGGGAATATAAATTTATCAACTTTTAACAGAATGTCTTCGATAATTCCCTTAGGATATTTAACAGATCTGTCAGCTAACTAAATACTCATCCTAGTAGGTTTAGGTTCCCCAAGACCAAGTTGCTTAAACATTTTATAAGGCATTAAATTAATACTGGCACCTAGATCAGCTAATGCTTTCTCTATGTCTAAACTACCAATTAAATAGGGAATAGTGAAACTTCCTAAATCTTTCAATTTGGTTGGTAGCTTGTTTTAGAGGATGGCTGAACATTATTCATTAAGTTCCACTGTTGATATCTCTTCAAACTTTCTTTTATTTGTTAGAAGCTCTTTTAGAAATTTTACGTATGTCGGCATCTGTGAAATAGCTTCAACAAAAGGTAAGTTGATATGTAGTTGTTGAAAAAGTTTAAGAAATTTACCATATTGTGCATCTAAGCGGTCTTTCTTTAACTTTGCTGGATATGGGATCAGTGGTTTAATTTCTTCACGTACTGGAATTGCATTCTCATTTGCTTCCTCGGCCTTTACCTTATCAATTTCGTGTGGTATCTTCTTCTTTGTTTCAACCAACTCCTTTCCACTCCTTAGTGTAACTGCCTTCACATGTTGTTTTTCACTAGTTAAATTTTTAGGTCGCCTTTCAGAGACTAACTTAGTTAGTTGTCCAATTTGATCCTTAAACCCTTGAATTGATGCTTGCTGATTATTCAATATTGTTTTGTTATTTTGAAACTGGTTTCTGACACTTCTATGAATTTTGTTAGCATCTATTCAAGGTTTGGCTTCTTTTCTTGTGGGTAGGGTTATTGTCTTTGAGTGGGATGGTATCTCCAACCTGAATTGTAAGTACTACTATAATGGTTATTTTGAGGTCTAAAATTGTTACCCATATAGTGAACTTGCTCATTTTCAGCCCTCAGGTTGTAAGGTGGATATTATGTATTGTTCATCCATCCTCTATTCGTATCGTACTGCATAACTGAATGTACCTGCAAAGAACCACATAAACCATCAATCTTTTTATTTAATAGTTCTACCTAGTTTGATAGCATGGTTACTATGTCGAGGTTGAAAGCACTAGCGTCTTTCGTTGGCTTTGTTCACATAACTTGCCACTGATAGTTATTCAGTGACATCTCTTTAATGAATTCGTAGGCCGCCTCAAGAGTTTTGTTATTTAGGGTTCCGCCAGTTGCTGAATCAATTATTGTCTCGTTGAAGGGTTCACACCGTTGTAAAAAGTTTGGACCTATAGCCACAAGGATAATCCATGGTGTGGGCACCTTTCAATGGATCTTTGTATCTCTCCCATGCATCGTATTGTGTTTCTAAATCCATCTGCAAAAAGAAGAGATATCATTCCTTAATTTGGCCATTTTGGCCGGTGAAAAATATTTTAATAAAAAATTTTCGGTCATTTGTTCCCATGTAGTGATTGATCCTCATGGAAGAGAATTCAGCCACTGTTTGGCTTTATTCTTCAAAGAGAAGGGAAATAACCGAAGACGGATGGCATCATCACAAAAGCCATTAATTTTGAAAGTATCACAAAATTCTAGGAAATTTGCCAAGTGATTATTTGGATCTTCATCTTGCAAACCAACAAACTGAACAAATTGTTGTATCATTTGTATAGTGTTAGGTTTCAGTTCAAAATTATTTGTAACTATAGCAGGTCTAACAATACTTGACTCAGTTCCTGTTAAATTAGGTTTAGCATAATCATACATAGTTCAAGGAGCATTATTTTCGGCCACCTCTGGAGGTAGCGGGTTATTCTCAACCATCTTTTGGTAGTATTAATTTCATTCTCTTGCTATTCTTGTATGTATTTTAAGCTTCTCCTTATTTCTCTATGATTTCTACGAACCATACCTTCGATATCACTGTTGTAAATCAAGGGTCCTATTGGGTTCCTTCTAGTCATAAACTAGAGGTACCTACCAGGAAAAGATAAAAGAAAAAGAAAATTAAAAAAGTAAAAATAAATTTAATTGCAGAAAAGTAAAATAAAAAATGGCTAAAGTAATAAAAATTAAGCTTTCTTAATATTTTAGTTCCCGGCAATGGCTCTAAAAACTTGATCGTGTGTCAGAGTCTTAAAAATTT
The DNA here is from genome assembly GCA_025506655.1 of Gossypium rotundifolium. Lineage (NCBI taxonomy): Eukaryota > Viridiplantae > Streptophyta > Magnoliopsida > Malvales > Malvaceae > Gossypium > Gossypium rotundifolium. Next base: position 174,968,971 of record CP106724.1, read on the forward strand.
ATAATATGAATGATATAGCCTAAAAACTAACTGTGACAACGACTTGATGCAAGCACACCTATCGAACAGTAGTATAGTTTAATGGCAAGACCAGATTATCGAACCCAAAGAAACCAAAAGTACTAATACTAACTTTCTTTTTATTATTTAACCTAAAAAATTAAAGGAGTTGTTGTTTAATCTAAAATTAACTAACTACTAAGCTAAAGATGCTAAGACAAAGATAATGAATTGGGGAAATACTTGTGGGAAAAACCAATTAATTAAGACAATACCCGAGGAAGAATCCACCTAGACTTCACTTCTTATTTAACTCTGAACCAGACGATTTATTCACTTGAATTGATCTGTAGGATCCCTAATTTATATTAATACCTCTTTTGAGGCTACTAACGTCTAACCCTAGGTTGATTAATTGAAATCTTTGTGTAAAACCTCTAAAATTGCATTAACTCGATCTATAGACTCCCATATTTGGTTTGACCCTAATCCGACAGATTTTTGTCATCCTATTTTTAGGGTTGCGATCAACTCTGCTTAACTATGCTAAATCTACTCTTAAACAGGGGCTTTTTCTCCACTACCTAAGCACATCAATACTTGAGTCAATATCCTGGAATATCAAAGTAAGAATTAAGAACACATAGTTAAGAACAAATTAAGTATTTATCATACAGCTCAGAAAACAATAACAAGATCCGTCTTAGGTTTCATCCCCCTCAGGTATCTGAGGGTTTAGTTCATAATTATAAAAGAATACATCTCAGAAGAAAATATAAAATAAAACATAAAGAAAACCCTAAAACCCCCTAAAGGAATTGAAGGAGAGATCTTCAGTCTTGAGTATGATTCGGCTTCTTGAGATGAATCAACTAGCTTTCTTCGAGTGAATCCCACAATTCGGCCCCTCTAGCTTGGCTCCTTGGCCTAGATAAACGCCCACTTTTAAGGTTGGCCTTTAGGGTGTTTATATAGGCTTTTGGAATGGCTTTCTTTGCCTCTAGGTACCCTAATCCCAATGAAACTCTACTTTGCTATGGCAGGGACACGCCTGTGGCACACACTCGTGTAAATCGAAGCCAGGCCGTGTTCGAGTCTATTAATGAGGCACGGTCTTGTGGTCTTGGGCCTAGGCCGTGTGTTCATAGGCCCAGGCCATGCTAATTTCATAATTTAGCCCATTTACTCCATTTTCAACTCGTTTCTCATTCTTTTCATCCTCCGGTGCTCTCCTGAGTATAAAACATGAAAACAAAGGATTAGGATCTCCTATTTCCATAATTGAAGGGATAAATCATCCAAAAGTATGCTAGATGTGGGATTAAAATATGTTCATAATATGTTTTATCAAGAATCAAGGACTTGGATGTACCGAAAACCGCATTTAGGACTAGGTATGGCCACTATAAATTTTTAGTCATGCCTTTTGGCCTAATGGTAAACCGTAAAAGTAACATATTTTAATCCCACATTTAGTATGTTTTTGGATGAATTTATCCTTGATTTATGTAAAAAGGTGCTCTTAATGCTTTCTTTTCGTGTCTTATGCTCAGGAAAGCACCTAAGGATAAAAAGAACGTAAAATGGGCTTAAAACAAGCCAAATTGGGCCAACCCAAGAAATCGACACGGCCTAGACTTCAAGCTACACGGTCGTGCCTTACCATTCACTTCACACGGCCATGCCACGATTTACACGGCCATGCCCCAATTGATAGACTCGAAGCACGGCCTAAACCTCGATGTGCACGACCATGCCACAGTTGTGCCTAAATCAACAGAATAGAGACACGGGCTAGAAGACAACTTACACGAGCGTGCCATGACCATGCCCCTACCACGGGAAAGAGCAATTTCACTCGGATTAGGATGCTTGGAGCCCAAGAAATGCAATCCTAAGTTTACTTAAACACCTAGGAATGAATTATGCTTGAATTATGAGTATTTAATAGCCAAGTAAAGCATCCCAAAAGTATATATAAACACCCCAAGGCGGCTATTCAAGGGCGTCAAGTTTTAGCAAAGTTTTCTGCCAGAGCTTTACTCATTTAGTGAATTACTCGAAGATAGCCAGTTGATACATCTCGAAGAGCCAAAATTCTACTCAAGACAGAGGATCTCTCATTCAATTCCTTTAGGGGGTTTTAAGGATTTCTAATGTTTTGTTTTATCTTTTCTCTTGAGATGTTTTCTTATTTAGTTATGAACTAAACCCTTCAGATACCTGAAGGGGATGAAACCTATGATGGATTTTGTTATTGTTTTTTGAATTTATATGATAAATACTTAGTTTGTTCTTAATTATGTTGCTTAATTTAATCTGATGTGCTTAGGTGGATGAGGAATAGACCCGCCAAGAGTAAACTAGCATAATTAAGCGGAGTTGATAGGGCACCTAGAGATAGGGTTACAAGATTTTGTGGATTAGGTGAAACCTAATATGGGAATCCATTGATCGATTTATCGATTCCTTAGGGGTTATTATAAGAGAACGAGAGTTCCACTAATTAACCTAAGGTTAGGCGTTATTCGCTCGAGAGAAGGTTTAATATAGGTTAGGGAGTCTCACGGATCAAGCTAAGTAAAGAAATCATATGGTTTAAGGATAAATAATAAGTGAAGTCATAGGTGGATTCTTCCTGAGCATATCATCTTTATCAACTGAGTTTTCCAAAGTCTTTTCCCAATTTATTCGTTTATCTTTGCATTTTAGTTTAAAGTATTTCATTAATTTTAGATAAATCAACCAATCACTCCATATTTTAGGCTAAATAATAGAAAGAAAGTGAGTTGTAGTACTTTTAGGTTCCTTGGGTTCGATAAGATATTCTTGCCTTAACTATACTACTGTTCGATAGGTGCACTTGCCTCTATCGTTGTCATAGTTAGTCTACAGGTTCGATCATTCTTTATAAATTTTAAAACTAGACTGTTTTCCAGCGATCACCTAACGAATGCCCCTGCGATCTTCATGGATTTGATGAATCGCATTTTTCGACCATATTTGGATAAATTTGTCGTGGTCTTCATTATATAAATTTAAGACTTTTTCCACCACCATCAAGTTTTTGGCGCTGTTGGCGGGGAACTGAAATATTAGGAACGCTCAATTTTTATTACTTTAGCCATATTTTATTTTTACTTTTCTAATTTTCTTTTTCTTTTTATCTGTTCCTAGCAGGTAGCTCTAGTTTATGACTAGAAGGAGCCCAACAGGACCCTTAATTTACGACAGTGATATTGAATGTACTGTTCACAAAAATCGTAGGGAAATAAGGAGAAGCTTAAATTACATAGAAGAAGAGCAAGAAGATGAAACTAATACTACCGAAGAGATGGTCAAGAATAATCCGCTACCTTCGGAGGCGACCGAAAATCATGCTTCTCGAACTATGTATGATTATGCTAAACCTAATTCAATAGGAACTGAGTCAAGTATTGTTAGACCTGTTATTGCTGCAAATAATTTTGAACTGAAACCTAACACAATTCAGATGATACAACAATTTGTTCAGTTTGATGGTTTGCAAGATGAAGATCCAAATAATCACTTGGCAAATTTCCTAGAATTTTGCGATACTTTCAAAATTAATGGCATTTCTGATGATGCCATCCGTCTTCAGTTATTTCCCTTTTTTTGAGAAATAAAGCTAAACAATGGTTGAATTCTCTTCCACGAGGATCAATCACTACATGGGAACAAATGACCGAAAATTTTTTATTAAAATATTTTTCGCTAGCTTAAGGAATGATATATGTTCTTTTATGCATATGGATCTAGAAACACTATATGATGCATGGGAGAGATACAAAGATTTATTGAGAAGGTGCTCATACCATGGATTACCCTTGTGGCTATAGGTCCAAACTTTTTACAACGGTGTGAACCCTTCAACTAGGTAGTTGATTGATTCAGCCGCCGGCGGAACCCTGAATAACAAAACACCTGAGGCGGCCTACGAATTCATTGAAGAGATGTCAGTGAATAACTATCAATGACAAGTCACGAGGACAAAGCCAACAAAAGTCGCCAGTGTTTTCAACCTCGACGTAGTAACCATGCTATCAAACCAGGTAGAACTTTTAACTAAGAAAATTGATGGCTTATATGGTTCTTCACAGGTACATCCAACTATACAGCACGATATGAATGGAGGAGGGATGAGCAATAAAGAATGTCCACCTTACAACCCGAGTGCTAAAAATGAGCAAGTTCACTATATGGGTAACAATTTTAAATATCAAAATAACCTTTATAGTAATACTTATAATCCAGTTGGAAAAACCACCCTAATTTCTCATGGGGTCGTCAAGGGAATAAGAGACAACAACCCCCTCCAAACTTCCAACAACAGCCCTACCATAGGAAAATAAGTCGAACCTTGAGGAGATGCTGACAAAATTCATAGAGGTGTCAGAAACACGTTTCCAAAATACCGAAACAACACTTAAGAATCAACAAGCATCCATTCAAGGGATTGAGAACCAATTAGGGCAACTCTGTAACACCCCAAACCCAGCCCATGAGCCTCGACCGGATCTGGTATGTCACAGAAGAAAAAAGTTTTGAAAGATTTTGCTTGTCTGATAGAATTCTGAAAATTTGTTGAGATTATAAAACGGTGTCTATTAAAAACTCAGGTGGAAGTGTTTTTTTTTTTTTTTATAAACATGGTTGAGTTGAAATCTTTGAAAACATTTGATCATTTAAATTATTAGAACTATCGAGTTATTGCTAACTTAGTGAATTTTGCTACCGATGGCAACATCCTTGAAAACTCATAAAATTTCCCATTTTGAAAACGTCACTTTTAACTGATTCATTTAAACAATTTATAAATTCTTTAGTAATATAGTAGAAGTGAAGTAAATCAACTACTTAAACACCCAAAATAATAATTAGCGGCCTTATTACAACCCAAACCAAAAATTTAGTAAATAATAATCTTAAACTGTGCTAAATAAAATTCCAAATCCAAGGAACAAGCATGGCGCCTCAAGTCCTCTCGGCTCCATCTCTCGCGATCTACTCATCGCAAAATGATATGGGAAGGGTGAGTCACCAAGACTCATGTGTAAATCCCCAACTTGGAAGTGCAAACTCATACACAAAATATTAGTAAATCATGCAAACATGCAACCCAAAACTAGCCATCCATACTCCTTTATCTACCCCGTGGTCAAAACCCTTTGGTGACCGAGTCACAAATCAATGATGGGGCCAACCCATCGTGTGGTCAAAACCATCGATGACCATAGGTCACAATTATCAATATGTGGTCAAAACCATTGTTGGTACCAAACCACTGGGACTTAGTCACGATTTATATCAATGGGAGGTCAAAACCTTTGGTGACCGAAGTCACGATTAAACCGATGGGGCCAACCCATCTTGTGGTCAAAACCATCGTGACGATCCATAGAGAAAATTCCCCTCCTCTCTTCAATCCCATTATCAACATGCTCATAACATGATTAACGTACTATCACAAATCATACATATAAGTCATGGCATACCATCATAACTATCATGTCATCCATATAACATATTTAAAATCATAAGCGACTTACCCGGAATCCATGCTCATGCCCACAAGTCAAATCACTATCACAATAGAGAACTGTAACACAATATGCAATGCTAACTAATAAAGTGTGTAAGAGTTTTACACACCTATTTAACCGAAGATCTAAAGAGAAATCCCGAATCTATGCGTTATCACAAAATCCCGAAACATATTCCCGTATTACTCCAAATCGATTAGCAGAGAACGGAGGCTTAGTTTGGTAGTTTTAAAATCCCGTAGCACCTTATGAGAAATCGATTTCAAAAGTAGTTAGCCAAACCATCAACAAATGCCAGATTTCGGCTTTCCCTTCATATAAGTTGACAGAGATGAAAAGATAATATGGAAGGAAGGTTTCGGCAATCACTTACCCTTACAAACCGATCTCAAGAAGAAATCTCAAGAGAATCTATGCCCACGATATTGACCAAAGTAGATCTAATAGGAGAAGAGAGATTTAGGCAAAAGAATGGAGTAGATTAGGCTAGAACAAAAAGGAGAGAAAAGAAAGATTTGTATGGTATTGGCTTTGATGTTTCTTTTGGGGTGCCAAGCAAAGAAAAGAGAAAAAAAGGTTATGGGATTGGCTAAAATAGAGGAGAAGAAGAAACATGAATAGCCTTTTTGCTTCTAGGAATTTTGGCACAATGAAATGTAAATTAAAAAGAAAAAAAGGAACTAACTAAAGATGGCCACTCTCTAATTATACTACACAATTCGGCACACACCTCCACCCCCTTCACTTGGCCGAATATACCATCACAAAGAGCCCTTCATTCGGCCACCTCCATGCCCCTTATCAATTCCCAAAATAATCTCCCACTTTATCTCTTAACACCCATTCAAAAATAAATATAATACAATAGCCATTATCCCTTATCTTAATAATTTAAACCAAATAAAACAACCCAACCTTTATCCCTTTCTATAGCCGAAATTTTCAAAATAAAAAAAATAGCCTTAGCTTATCTTATTGAGTCCACATGTCGTCCACCTTCTCTCCACCTCTTGACCTTGTTGAGAAAAATAAAACACTAAGCTACTTTGCCTCATGGTTCGAACATGGGACCTGATGAAGCAAACTGCACTAACACCCCTAACCATTCTGCCAAGGCGTTTCTTTGTGACATAAACTCGTCACAATTTCTTTTAAGAGCTCCTTCGTTACCTCCCCCTTGACTTAACGCCAAAAACCAAAAATAAAACACCCTTCCCTGCTGCCCACGTTGCTCGAACCCAAGACCTGTGCCAGGCGTTACTTTCAGGCCCTTAAGTGGTGCCCAACGCCACTTTTACCAATACGACTTTCATGACCGAAAACCTTACCATTTTATTTTTAAGGCCTTCCTAGCCCAACTTCCTTCACATAACGAAAAAAATAAAACTTCTAGGTGCTAATTCGGTAGCTCGAACCCTCCTTTGCCGCACCCTTCCTAGCTCCTTAGGTAGCATCCCAAGCCACCCTATCACCTGTTTCCTTGTGTCATGCTTCTCCCGAAATTTCTCTTAACCACTATCTCACCTAGCTCCCTCCTCTTAAGCACTAAAAAGAAATTTCAGCCCTAAGTCAGACCTAGGCCGGGGTTATGACTAGACCCTAGAACATGTCAAGCAATCATAGCATACCTATTTCTTCAAGCACACACATGGAAAAAATTAAATTGCAAACAACCCCTAATTCATGATGTTACAGTTCTACCCCCTTAAAATAATTTCGGCCTCGAAATTACCTGGATCAAAAGAGTTGGGGGTATTGCTACCGCATCACATCCTTGGGTTCCCACGTGGCCTCCTCCGTACCATGGTTTCGCCATAGCACTTTTACCAACGGTACTGACTTCCTTCTCAGAACCTTGACATCTCGATCCAAAATCTGTACCGGCTCCTCCTCGAAAGACAAATCCAGGCTCACTTCAATTTTCGTATCCGACACGACGTGTGATGGGTCTGATCGATAGTGCCTAAGCATCGAAACATGGAAGACGTCATGAATCTGGCTCAATTCTGCCGGCAGCTCAAGCTGGTAAGCCACCGGTCCCACACGTTTCAACATTGTGTATGGCCCGATGAACCTAGGGCTTAGCTTGCCCCTCCGGCCAAACCTCAGCACCTTCTTCCAAGGTGATACCTTCAAGAAGACCTTATCACCCACTGCATACTCCATATCCCTACGCTTAAGATTGGCGTAGGATTTTTGCCTGTCCGACGCCTTGAAACACCCCACACCCGGCCCACGAGCCTGAACCAGATCTGGTATGTTCCTAAAGTAAACCGATTGCAAAATCACTTTCGATACTTAGAGAAAATTGTAAATTTTGGAAAACTATTATTTTCGGTTGGGCTTAGATTGGAAACCCTTTTATTTGATTTTGTAAGCCCATTTAATGAAATACATCCAATAAAGTTCTTAGCATGAAACTTAGCAATAAGCCAACATAAAGTATAATCCATGGGCCTTAAGGCCTTATTACATCAAGTAAAACCGAAATAGAATAAAAGCAACTAAAATAAAATTTAAGTTCAAACTAAATGAAATTTTCTTAGGTGTAGCATGGCCTCCTCTTGGTCCACCGCCCATCCGTCATTGCTCATCACCAAAAATAATTATTACAATGGGGTGAGTCAACAGACTCAATGTGCACACAATACTATCAATCAATAAATCGGGCATTCATGTTTAAATCATCAAGTCCATATAATAATGAAAATTATGATGCAACCCAAACCCAATCCTAATGGTCCATCCGCTACTCTCCACCAGATTCGCCATTCACACCGTGGAGACTACTAAGTCAACCTCCATCCGCTACTCTCCACGTTGTGTCATTAGACACTATAATCAAATTTAAACGTTGTGTCATTTGACATCGTTGTAACCGGTTACCAAATTTCGCAATGTGACCGTAGTCAACATTTTTCGTTGGTGAGACAAAGTCAACACCTTCGTTGGTGAGACCAAGTCAACACTGCTCTCCCCTTTCACATAAATCCCGAATGCCCCAAAACATATATATAGCATAACTTAATTTCATGTTCATATTCGTATATTCGCATGTTATTAAATAACATTTTTTTTCCACAATCCTATCGAAAGTAAGAAACGTACCTGGGTACTTTTTGCCACATTTGTGGTACATAGCCACATTCACATTATTATTCATGTCATATATTAAAATATGTAGCCATACAATATCGAAGGATAGTAAGGGTGCACACCTTTTTCGCTTAATAGGTTCCTTGATATCTCGAGAAGCCCGATCTAATTTTTAGATCTATTAATTCCTATATTCGGCCCACCAAATAAATACATTAATAAACCTATTTTGGCTTAAAACGAAACCAAATCCTAGTAGGATTTGTAAGGAAAAACTTACCTTTGCCGATTTGGTGATTAAAAAATCCTAAAGTTTGGTTTTCCTCTACTTGATATTCTACCAACCTTGTAGTTCAATATGGTTAGTTTTCAACTTTTCAAAATTAAGGAATGGATTTAGATACTCACACAACCCTTAGCCTAATATTTTAGAGGCCTACCTTAGAGATTCCAAATCCCTAAAGTTCCTTTTGTCTTGAATATCCGTCGAAATCCCTAAAGATCATAGGTTAGATTTGATCTAACTTTAATAAGTGGTAGTTGGCCTTTAGCGAATGTGTCTTACCTTAATTTTCCTCGAATCAAATCCGAAACTCCTCCTCCGACATTCTACCATAGACAAAAGAGAGGTTATTTTCTTAAGCTTTGATTTAAACGATTTAAAAGAACAAGAATCAATTGTTCTTACCTTGGATCCTTGAGCTTTATGTTCAACGATTGTGGAAACCCGAGATCCCTTGTATATTCGGCCATGATCAAAGAGAATAGGAATTTAGGCCTTTTGCTTTCCAACTAGAAAGAAAGGAATTTGAATGGCTTAACTTACCTTGAAACCTTTAATCACTTGTTTCCTTGTCTTGGATTCTTGAGATCCGCTATGGAGATCTAACCGAGATTTGGAAGAGAAAAGTTTTGACTAGGCAATGGCAAAGGGAGGGAAAGAAAAGATGGAGTCCTTGCTTAGGGAATTTCGGCAATGAGAGGGAGAAGAGAGAGCAAAATTTTGAGAAAGAGAGTGAATGGGAGAAAAGTCTTTATTTTCCTCTTTAATCGAAATCGCTAGACCAAGAGTTCAAAACTTGGCCTACTCTCCCAAGTGATAATTTAATCTCTATTAATTATCACTTAATTAAATTAAAAGTCTTTAATCCATCCTTTAATTCCTCATTTATCTTAGAAGAATAAACTTTATTTATCACTTAATTTAACAGCTTTTATTAAAATAAAACTCTCTCTTTTAGCTACCAAGTGCCGTCCACCCCCAGCCTTGGGAAGCAAAATTAAACCTTCAAAATTGCTTTCCAAGTGACTCGAGCTCATGCCATTCCCATAAACCCTAAGTGACACCTCGTGCCACTTTTCCAAGCTCGATTGTATGACAAAATTCACCAACTTTTTCTTTTAAGGCCCTCTTGCCCTTATCTCCTATTTTGGGCTTTAAAATTTGTCATTAGGCCTTATTTCTAAGTTTCCTAAAATTTTCAGCATGGCTCAGTAATTTGCCATTTTCCTTACATCTTGTGTTTCCAAAATGTTTAGGTTTCCAAAATGTTTTAGGTTTCCAAAATGTTCGTGTTTCCAAAATGTTTAGGTTTCCAAAATGTTCGTGTTTCCAAAATGTTTAGGTTTCCAAAATGTCTAAGTTTCCAAAATGTCTAAGTTTCCAAAATGTCCATTTCCTTTTCCATTTTCATTTTTATTTCCATTTCCATGCATTTCTAGGTTTCCAAAAGTATCAAAATTTATTCATAGTACTTGAAACTTATCATTTCATACAATTAAATCGAAATGCATAGGCCTATTCAGATGTTACGCTTCTACCTCTTAAACAAAATTTCGTCCCTCAAATTTTCTAACTAAAATAGTTGGGGTATTCTTTGCCTCATCGCCTCTTCAGCTCCCATGAAGCTTCTTCCGTTCCATGATTGCGCCATAGCACTTTGACTAGAGGAACTGTCTTCTTTCGTAGTACTTTCACATCACGCTCTAAGATCCGTATTGGTTCTTCCTCATAGGATAAGTTTGGCCTTAGTTCCACTTCTTCAACGGTACCACATGAGATGGATCCGATCGATAGCGACGTAGCATGGACACATGGAATACGTCGTGCATCCGCTTCAATTCGGTGGCAACTCTAGTTGGTATGCCAACGCCCAACTCGCTTTAGTACTTGATAAGGCCCTATAAATCTTGGGCTTAGCTTCCCTTTCTACCAAACCTCATAACCTTCTTCCAAGGTGAGACTTTCAAGAACACTTGATCTCCCACTTCAAACTCTATTTCCTTTCGCTTAAGGTCTGCGTACGACTTTTGCCTATCAGAGGCTTCCTTCAACCGTGCCCGAATTAACTCAACCTTCTCTTCAGTTTCTGCCACCAACTCTGGACCCAAAACTCAGCGTTCTCCTAACTCGGTCCAACAAGTAGGTGTTTTACACTTCCTTCCATACAATGCCTCGTATGGTGCCATCTGAATGCTGGTTTGATAGCTATTGTTGTAGGCAAATTCAGCTAAAGGCAAGTAATCTTCCCAACTTCCTCGAAAATCCATTACACCTCTCAACATATCCTCCAACACTTGTATAACTCGCTCAGATCGCCTATTCGATTGTGGATGAAAAGTAGTGAAGTCTAGCTTAGTGCCTAAAGCTTGATGAAGTGCTTTCCAAAATCGAGACGTAAACCTTGGGTCTCTATCGGAGATGATCGACATTGGTACACCATGTAACCTCACAATTTCCGCCACATACAACTTAGCCAACTTCAAGAGAATAATCCATTACATTTGGGATAAAGTGTGAGACTTGGTCAAACGGTCCACAATCACCCATACCGAGTCCTTCTTAGTAGGCGTAAGGGAAGCCCACTAATGAAGTCCATGGTAATTCTTTCCCACTTCCATTGGGGAATCTCGATTGGTTGAAGCAATCTGATGGGACTTGGTGTTCAACTTTAACTTGTCGACACGCCAAACATTTCCCACAAATTCAGTCACTTCGCTTGTGTCGACCACCAAAATTGTTCCCTTAGGTCTCTATACTGACTTGATGCCTCCGGATGCATTGCACAAGGGCTATTATGCGCTTCAGAAGAATCTTTGTCTCAACTCCTTATTCTTGACATCATGACTTTACCCTTGTAGCATAATACTCCTTCATTGTTGACATCATAATCCTCTAATCCCCTTGCATGCTTCTTTGCAACTTAATACTCAAGTCATCATCACCAACCGTCCTCCTTCACTTCCTTTAGCCATGTGGGCACGACTTGTAACTCGCCAACAAGCTTCCATCATCATCTGAGACTTATATGAGCGAACAAAGCCCGAGATCCGATACAACCTTCCGAGCTCGGGGCATCGGCTACTACGTTCGCCTTGCGGATGATACTCTATTGAGCGATCGTGAGTCCTTTAGCAATTCCACCCACCTTCGTTGCCTCAAGTTCAACTCCTTACGAGTTAATAAATACTTAAGGCTCTTGTGGTCCGTGGTATGTGAATGTAGGCCTTTCTCCATAAAGGTAGTGCCTCCAAACTTTAAGGGCGAAAACCACCATTGCTAGTTCTAAGTCATGAGTTGGGTAGTTAAGCTCATGAGGCCTTAGCTGCCGGACGCATAAGCAACCACTTTGCCATCTTGCATTAGCACAAACCTAACCCCATATGCGAAGCATCACAAGACACCACAAATTCCTTTCACGCCGCCTCCTACCAATTAACACTGGAGCCTCTCACAAGACCTTCTTAAGCTTTTCAAAGCTCTCTGTCGCTTATTAGTCCATTCAAGGGTACTTCCTTTCTTAGTAACTTGGTTAAAGCGCGGCTATTGACGAGAATCCTTCCACGAACCTTCCGTAATAGCCTCGCCAAGCCTAAGAAACTTGGATTTCACCACAGCACCTAGGTGGTTTCCAATCCAACACCGCTCGATCTTCCTAGGTCCACTCTTATTCCTTCTGCGGATACCACATGCCCTAAGAATGCCACCTCCCTAAGCCAAAATTCGCACTTCTTTGAATTTGGCATAGAGCTTCTTCTCCCTTAGCACTTCCAACATGACTCGGAGATGCTCATCATGCTCCTCCTCCAACTTTGAATACACCAAAATATCATCGATGAACACAACAACGAATCTATCCAAGTAGGGTTGGAAAATCCGATTCATCATGTCCATGAACGCGGTGTGGGCGTTCGTTAACCCAAACGGCATCACCACAAACTCAAGTGACCATATCTTGTCCTAAAAGCGGTCTTATGGATATCGACCTCCTTCACCTTCAATCGATGGTATCCCGACCAGTAAATCGATCTTCGAAACATCTGCTCCCTTCAACTGATCGAACAAGCCCTCGATCCTTGGCAAGGATACTTGTTCTTAATGGTCACTTATTTAATCGACGGTAGTCTATGCACATACGCATAGTTCCGCCCTTCTTCTTCACAAATAAGACCGGTGCTCCCACGAGACACACTGGCCTCGGATGAACCCACGGTCCAACAGGTTCTCATGATTCGAGCCTTGAGCTCCACTAATTCCTTTGGTGCCATTCGGTATGGAGCGATTGACACGGAGGCGTCCCCGTAACAATTCAATCCCAATTCCACCTCCCTATCTGGGGTATTCTCGGTAACTCCTCCGAAACACATCCACAAAGTCCCTTCTTGCCCTAACTCCATTAACACCTTCCTCCTTTCCACCTATCGTGACTTATAAAAGCTAAGAACGCTTTGCAACCTTTCTTAACCATCTTCTCGACCTTCAAAGGTCACGAAACTACATTAGATAAATAGTTCCTCCTTTCTCCGATCATTATTACCACTTCATCTTAGGGTTCTTAGTTCCATACGCTTAGTCGCACAATCCAACACATTCGGTGTTCTACTAACCAATCCATTCCGAGTATAAGCTCAAACTCTCAGAAGGGTAACTCCATTAAGTCTCGCCGAAAGTTCACTCCTCGAATCTCTGGGGTACATTTCAAAGATCTTGTCTACCACTATAGTTTGGCCTAATGGGCTTACTACAGTCATCTGCCTATCCGAGAGTTCAGAGTCTAGGCCTAGTGTTTTCACTACACTACTTGCAACATAGGAATGGGTCGAGCCCACATCAATCAAAGCAAAGTAGGGTTTGTCAAAAATAAAGAACGTACTGGTTATTACGTCCGGCGCGTCTCCATCTTCCCTTCGGTGAATCGCATAAACCAAACCCGGTTGTCTTGCATCAGTATTAGCATTAGTACTCGACCTCGGATGCCACGGCCTCTGCTGTGCACTCACTACCACGGTTACTCGAACCACGACCCGTTGAGGTCAGCCGTCCGCCTCTTAGGTCAAGCTAACATTTTGAGCTCTGGTCGGCTCTCGTCTCGATTGTTTGGGGCAATCCTTAAACATATGGTCCTTGGACCCACACCTAAGACATGCTCCCATCTTTTTCCAACACTCCCCTTGATGCCTCTTTCCACAATACTCACAAGGACGAATCGCCGCACTGCACCTCCGGCTGTTGATTTCGTGGCCCGTCAACCCGAGGCCTCTTGTAACCCTTTCCCGATGACCCAAACCCTCTTTTGACCTTATTCTTATCTACGGTCTGCTTAGTAGCATCCTTAATCCCCTCGGCCACCTTGGCCTTTTCTACCAAAATGAGAATTCCGCTCGATGCGGTGCTATTATGATCTTAAATCATCTCACCGTCCTCAAAAGCAGACCACGGCGTTCATGTTCGATTGCCACTACCCTCGAGCATAGCGGTTCAACCTCGTAAATTGCGCCTCATATTCCATGACGGACTTACTCCCTTGCACTAACCCTAGAAAAGCCTTCCTCGCTCATCCAGATACCGGTTCCCACATACTTCTTCCGAAAGGCCTCTTTAACAAATTCCCGTGTCGATTTTCACTACGGTACCATCACGAGCAATAACCACCATTGATACGCTTCATCGCAGAACAATGCCACCATCCTTTCAACTTCTCCTCCGAGTCAAATCAAGCTCATCCATTATCGCTCCGTTGTTTCTAACCAAGACTAACCTGACTGGGTGCCACATTGATACTCCTCGAAACATTTCGCCCATTTGCTCGGAGCCGCTCGGTATCGACTTTCGATTTCCTCCATTTTACTTTGCCGCCACCATTTCCAAAACTCGCAGAATACGACTGCGACATGACCTCTTCCCCGCTCCGAGCCTCATCGCTCAACATTAACAAATGGGGTGGTGGTGGTGATGGCATCTCATTGTCGGACCTTGACCCGACTCTAACGGGTTCCAACACGGTCATCCTTCCTCTTCCTCGACCACGGCGACCACGTCCTCTAGAGCTCATTTTCTAGCGCGGGATCCGTTAAGAAATTTTATGGATTAGTTATTTGTTCCACTTACTTATCAACGAAGGAGTTTTATGAAAAGGATTTTAGAGTGGTTTTTTCAGATCATACAAACACACAGTCTTTTCCATTCATTCATCCATCCATCAAACAAATATGAACTTTCATTCATTCGGAGAAACGTTGTAGTTTTTGTTGTTTGTTGTTGTTTTCCACTACCCGGTATTTTCGTAATTTTGTCCTACATGTATTTTCGTAATTTTCCGTAAGGAAAATGTTTCTTGGTGTTTTGTCAAAATATTTTGAAGATTTCAAGTCTTGGTAATTTTGGAAAATTTCAAAATTTGGGGGTATTCGGTAATTTTCGACCTCGTGGGTATTTTGGTAATTTTCACAAATCATGATAAATTTGGAAATTTTAATAAATTTGGGGTATTTCAAAAGTTGTAAAACTTTGAGGGTTCTTTTCAAAGTTGTTCCTTCATAGATGGGGATGTTGCAAAAATTTTGGAAATCGTGGTCATTTTGGTAATTTTGTAAGTTAGGCGATTTTGTAAATTTTTTTTCCAAAATCATGGTATTTGGTATTTTACAAATTAGGGTTTTGTATGTCTATGGAATCATGAAATTTTGGTAAAGTTGTTGAGTAGTTGAACATTTTACAAACCGTATGTTTTGGTAATTTTTACCGCTAAGGGCATTTTTGTAATTTTCGTAAATCGAAAATTTTCAGAAAATGTTGTAAAAATAAATTTTCTCAGATTTAAGAGAAAGTTTTTAAAAGTTTGGAAAAAAACTAAGGTTTGTTGTTTTGTTCTTCCTTCTTCTTTTTTTAAATATGGCTAGTTCCCTTTCGGGTTTTAGTCATTATGTTTAGCCTATGACCGAGCCCTCTTGGTCGGGGTGAACAAAGCTACGCACCAGGCGGGATTCGTGTGGAGAGGAGGTGAGTCACGGACTACTTAAATACCAAGCTCCCACCGAAACCATTCCTAGACATGCGCATGCAGAGGTTGCCACACCACCGAGCCTCTCGAGTTATAGTGAAGAAGCTACGCACTGTAGGATTCTGCAAGAGGAGGTGAGTCACTAGGACTGCTTAAATACCAAGCTCTTAGGATCCAATCCTAGACATGCGTACAAGGGTTACCACACCACTAGCTCGTTGACTTAGCCATAGGTTGGTTCGGTGCATTAAGTCTTATGTGTTTACGTTTGAGTAGTCTATTCCTAGGGTTCAAGTTCCTATTATTCTATTCTACGTTCCATGCCTTTCCTACCCTTCTATAAATCATGTAATCACACATATAGTTAGGGTACTTACGGTGGATCATGGGTGGAGACTTAGGGCCATGCCAAAAGCCTCGCTTATTTTTTCAAAGAAAATCATTTGGACTCGCATTTGAAAGCGTTTTGGGCTGAGCCCACAGCCGAGAGTTTAAAACTGGCTCGATACAAAATGAAACATTCCACACCCGGCCCACGAGCCCGAGCAGGATCTGGTATGTTCCTAAAGTAAACCGATTGCAAAATCACTTTCGATGCTTAGAGAAAATTGTAAATTTTGGAAAAACTATTATTTTAGGTTGGGCTTAGATTGGAAACCCTTTTATTTGATTTTGTAAGCCCATTTAATGAAATACATCCAATAAAGTTCTTAGTATGAAACTTAGCAATAAGCCAACATAAAGTATAATCCTTTGGGCCTTAAGGCCTTATTACATCAAGTAAAACCCAAATAGAATAAAAGCAACTAAAAATAAAATTTAAGTTCAAACTAAATGAAATTTTCTTCGTAGCATGGCCTCCTCTTGGTCCACCTACCATTCAAGTCATTGCTCATCACCTGAAAAATAATTCCCACAATGGGGTGAGTCAACAGACTCAATGTGCACACAATACTATCAATCAATAAATCAGGCATTCATGTTTAAATCATCAAGTCCATATAATAATGAAAATTATGATGCAACCCAAACCCAATCCTAATGGTCCATCCGCTACTCTCCACCGTGCACCGCCATTCACACCGTGGGGACTACTAAGTCAACCCTCCATCCGCTACTCTCCACGTTGTGTCATTAGACACTATAATCAAATTTAAACGTTGTGTCATTTGACACTGTGTTGTAACCGGTTACCAAATTTCGCAATGTGACCGTAGTCAACATTTTTCGTTGGTGAGACCGAAGTCAACACCTTCGTTGGTGAGACCAAGTCAACACCTATTCTCCCCTTTCACATAAATCCAATGCCCCAAAACATATATATAGCATAACTTAATTTCATGTTCATATTAGTATATTCGCATGTTATTAAATAACATTTTTTCCACAATCCTATCGGAAGTAGGAAACGCACTGGTACTTTTTGCCACATTTGTGGTACATAGCCACATTCACATTATTATTCATGTCATATATTAAAATATGTAGCCATACAATATCGAAGGATAGTAAGGGTACACACCTTTTCGCTAATAGGTTCCTTGATATCTCGAGAAGCCCGATCTAATTTTTAGATCTATTAATTCCTATATTCGCCCACCAAATAAATACATTAATAAACCTATTTTGGCTTAAAACGAAACCAAATCCTAGTAGGATTTGTAAGGAAAACTTACCTTTGCCGATTTGGTGATTAAAAAATCCCAAAGTTTGGTTTTTCCTCTACTTGATATTCGCCAACCTTGTAGTTCAATATGGTTAGTTTTTCACTTTTCAAAAATTAAGGAATGGATTTAGATACTCACACAACCCTTAGCGAATATTTTGAGGCCTACCTTAGAGATTCCAAATCCCGAAAGTTCCTTTTGTCTTGAATATCCGTGAAATCCCTAAAGATCATAGGTTAGATTTGATCTAACTTTAATAAGTGGTAGTTGGCCTTTAGCCGAATGTGTCTTACCTTAATTTTCCTCGAATCAAATCCCAAACTCCTCCTCCGACATTCGCCATAGACAAAAGAGAGGTTATTTTCTTAAGCTTTGATTTAAACGATTTAAAGAACAAGAATCAATTGTTCTTACCTTGGATCCTTGATCTTTATGTTCAACGATTGTGGAAACCCGAGATCCCTTGTATATTCGGCCATGATCAAAGAGAATAGGAATTTAGGCCTTTTGCTTTCGACAACTAGAAAGAAAGGAATTTGAATGGCTTAACTTACCTTGAAACCTTTAATCACTTGTTTCCTTGTCTTGGATTCTTGAGATCCGCTATGGAGATCTAACCAGATTTGGAAGAGAAAAGTTTTGACTAGGCAATGGCAAAGGGAGGGAAAGAAAAGATGGAGTCCTTGCTTAGGGAATTTCGGCAATGAGAGGGAGAAGAGAGAGCAAAATTTGACAAAGAGAGTGAATGGGAGAAAAGTCTCTATTTTCCTCTTTTAAGCTGAATCGCTAGACCAAGAGTCCAAAACTTGGCATTACTCTCCCAAGTGATAATTTAATCTCTATTAATTATCACTTAATTAAATTAAAAGTCTTTAATCCATCCTTTAATTCCTCATTTATCTTAGAAGAATAAATCCTTTATTTATCACTTAATTTAACAGCTTTTATTAAAAATAAAACTCTCTCCTTTAGCTACCAAGTGCAGTCCACCCCTAGCCTTGGGAAGCAAAATTAAACCTTCAAAATTGCTTTCCAAGTGACTCGAACTCATGCCATTCCCATAAACCCTAAGTGACACCTCGTGCCACTTTTCCAAGCTCGATTGTATGACAAAATTCACCAACTTTTTCTTTTAAGGCCCTCTTGCCCTTATCTCCTATTTTGGGCTTTAAAATTTGTCATTCGCCTTATTTCTAAGTTTCCTAAAATTTTCAGCATGGCTCAGTAATTTGCCATTTTCCTTACATCTTCGTGTTTCCAAAATGTTTAGGTTTCCAAAATGTTTTAGGTTTCCAAAATGTTCAGTTTCCAAAATGTTTAGGTTTCCAAAATGTTCGTGTTTCCAAAATGTTTAGGTTTCCAAAATGTTTAGGTTTCCAAAATGTCTAAGTTTCCAAAATGTCTAAGTTTCCAAAATGTCTAAGTTTCCAAAATGTCCATTTCCTTTTCCATTTTCATTTTTATTTCCATTTCCATGCATTTCTAGGTTTCCAAAAGTATCAAAAATTTATTCATAGTACTTGAAACTTATAATTTCATACAATTAAACTGGAAATGCATAGGCCCTATTCAGGATGTTACACGCCTCTTTAAGACGAGCCCAAATTACTCTAACCTTATCTTCTGTCTCTGCCACTAACTCCGGACCCAACATCTGACACTCTCCCAGCTCTGTCCAACACGTAGGAGTACGGTATTTTTAACCATACAGCGCCTCATACGGTGCCATCTGAATACTCGCTTGGTAACTATTGTTATAAGTAAATTCTACCAAAGGTAGGTACTCCTCCCAACTACCATGGAAGTCCAAAACACAGCCCCTTAACATATCTTCCAACACTTGGATTACCCTCTTAGATTGTCTATCTGACTGCGGATGAAAAGCCGTGCTAAAATTCAACTTCGTGCCTAACTCCTGATGTAAGGCCTTCCAAAATCTCGACGTGAATCGGGGATCCCGATCTGAGATAATGGACACCAGTACTCCATGTAGCCGCACTATCTCTGCTATATACAGCCTGGCTAACCTTTGAAGCGAGTAGTCAACCCTTACCGGTATGAAATGGGCCGACTTAGTTAACTGATCTACTATCACCTATATCGCGTCTTTCTTACTGGGCGTAAGGGGAAGTCCACTTACGAAATCCATAGTAATCTCCTCCCACTTCCACTGTGGGATCTTTATCGGCTATAATGACCTCGATGGCAATTGATGCTCACCTTAACTTGTCGGCATGTCGACACTTGCCCACTAACTCTACATTTCCGCTTAAGACCCGGCCACCAAAATCGCTCCCTTAAATCCGATACATCTTGCTACCTTGAGGATGCATAGCGTACAGGCTGCTATGGGCTTCTTTAAGGATCCGTTGCCTCAAATCATCATCCTTAGGCATACAAACTCTCCCCTGAAAACACAACACTCCATCACTACCCAAGCTGAACCCTTCGGCCTCACCACTTTGTACTTGCAACCTCCGAGTACTCAAAACTTCATCGGTCATCCGCTCTCTTTGACCTCATCAATCCAAGACGGCTTTACTTGCAATTCGCCAGAAGACTCCCATCCTCAAGAGACTTAGGTGAGCAAACATTGCTCGAAATTCGCTACCACCTTACGACTCAATGCATCGCCTACCACGTTAGCCTTACCGGATGGTATTCGATTAGCGATCGTAGTCCTTCAAAGAACTCAATCCACCTCCATTGTCTTAGATTTAAATCTTTTGAGTCAAGAGGTACTTGAGACTCTTGTGATCTGTGTACACCACCGACTTCTCCCCATACAGATAGTGCCTCCAAATCTTCAAGGCAAAACCACAATGACCAATTCTAAATCATGTGTCGGATAGTTACCTTCGTGAGGCCTCAACCGCAGGACGCATAAACGACTACCTTCCCTTCTTACATCAACACACACCCTAAACCAAGATCGATGCATCACAATACACAGTGAATTCCTTTCCTACCTCTCGTTGAATCAAGATCGGTGCTTCATCAAAATCTTCTTGACTTGTCGAAACTCTCACGCTTCTCAAACCACACAACGAACTCCTTTTCTCAAAGAACTTAGTTAGCGGTCTGCGATTAAGGAGAAATTTTCCACAAATCTCGATAATATCCTCGTCAACCCCGTAAAACTTTAGATTTTTGTAACCGACCTCGGTGGTTTCCACTCCAATATCGCCTCAATCTTACGGGATCCACCCCGATTCCTCAACCAAACAACATGCCCTAGAAAAGTTACCTCCTTAAGCCGTAACTCACACTTGTGAATTTGGCATACAATTATTTCTCCTTAGAACTTGCGTAACCACATGAAGATGTGCGTCATGCTCCTCCTCGGACTTCGAGTACACCAAAATGTTGTCTATGAACACCACATTTAACCGATCCGGTAGGGTTGGAAAACTCGGTTCATCATGTCCATAAATGCAGCTGGTGTATTCGTCAAACCAAAAGGCATTACCAAAAACTCGTAGTGCCCATACCGAGTACGGAATGCCATCTTATGGATATCAGCCTCCTTCACCTTCAGCTGATGGTACCCTGACCCAAGGTCGATCTTAGAGAACACCAATGCTCCCTTGAGTTGGTCGAACAAATCATCAATCCTAGGCAAAGGATACCTGTTCTTTATTGTTAGCTTGTTCAGCTGTCGATAGTCTATGCACATCCTCATTGTTCCATCCTTCTTCTTGACAAAAAGCACTGGAGCTCCCCAAGGCGATACACTTGGCCGAATGAACCCTCTATCCAACAATTCCTGGATCTGAGCCTTCAATTCTACCAATTCTTTTCGGCGCCATCCGATATGGAGCTATAGATCTTGGGCGATTCGGGTAACAAATCTATACCAAATTCAACCTCACGATCCGGAGGTAGACCCGGAGTTCCTCCGAAACACATCAACATAATCCTTACGGTCCGAACATCCTCACAAATGCACCTTAGCTTCCAAAGCACGTACATGCACTACATATGCTTCACAACCTTTCCTAACCATCTTTTTCGCCTTTAAAGTAGAACCAAATTAGATAGGTAATCTCTCCTTTTACCTATCATCACCACCTCTTCTCCTTCCATGGTCTTCAATACCATACGCTTAGTGCATGAATCCAAAGCTAGCCTGATACTTTACTAGACAATCCATCCCGAGGATCAAATCGAACTCCCCAAACGGCAGTTCCATCAAGTCATCCAAGAACACAACCCCTTGGAGTTCTAGGGGTACATTCCTATAGAGTTTACTTACTTCTACGGAGTGACCTAGAGGGCTTAATACAGTCATCTTCCTAGAAGTAAGCTCAAAGTCTAAGTTCAGAGTTTTCACTACGCTACTAGCAACATATGAGTGAGTTGAGCCAATATCAATTAAGGTGTTATAGGGTACTCCAAAGATCAAAAGCACACCGGTTATGACGTCCGGTGCATCGCCCTCCTCCTGACGCCTCGCGGCATAGACCAAACCAGGTTTCCTAGCCTCAGTACCACCGGTACCTCCCCTCGGTGCCCCATGACCTCCGCCGGCACCATTACCTCCTCTACCGCACCCGACCTCTCGGTGGGTGTTGGTTATCCCTCCTATTCAAAGGCACGATCCCGACCTCGGACCTTAGCCTAGTCGCCTTTTTGGACAATCCCTAACTCGATGTTCCATGGATCCACACTCGAAGCATCCCCGATTACCACTCCAACACTCCTCCGTGTGAGACTTCCCACACCGAGCACACCGTGGCGGCCATTGAGGATTAGCAGCAGTAGGCCTAACAGCTTGATCTGACCCACCATACCTCGTCCTCTTCCGCTGATTACCAAAAAACCTCAAAGATCTCGAGCTCCTCTTATTCCAACTCCTATCCTAATTCTGCCTAACCGACTGTCTTACACCTTCAGCAACCTCAGCCTTTTCCACTAGGACAACGAACTCCCGTTCCTGTTGTGGAGCTATCATCATCCTCAGCTCATCTCTCAGCCCATCCTCAAATCTGACACAGCGTTCATGCTTAGTACCCACAATACCACGAGCATACCTGCTCAACCGGAGAAATTCGACCTCATACTCCGCCACTATCTTATTACCTTGAACCAGGTTCAAGAAAGCCTTCCGCTATGCATCCACGTAGCTAGTTCCTATGTATTTCTTTTGGTAGGCAGCCTTAAAGAATTCCCATGTGAGATCCTCCGCCATCGCTCAATCCCTTACGGTGAGCCACCACTGGTATGACTCATCCCGAAGTAGAGAGATTATACCCTTCAGCTTTTCCTCAGCTGAAAAATCCAGGTCATCCATGATCCTCTCAAGGATTCCAACCAATACTCCGTTGTATTGGGTGCCACACCGATACACTTTAACACCTCGGCTCCATTGGCCCAAGTCACTGCATGATTTTTGAGCTCCCAAACCTCCACCAGCTCTAGCCACTAACTCAAAAACTCGCAGCATAGCCTGCAATACTACCTCACCCTCCGTCTGATTCTGCTGCTCAACACCAAAAGTTTGGGGTGGTGGTGGTGGTGGTATCTCATTATCAGACCCTTGACCCAACCTCACAAGTTCTGACATGGTTATTCTTCCTCTACAGCGTCTACGACGGCCACGTCCTCTAGAACTCATTTCCAACGATTGCGCTTTAATCTGATTAAGAACTTTTATAGATTAGTACTTGTTTCACTGGTTATTAACGAAGAAATTTTATGAAGAAAGGTTAATAGGGATTCTTTCGCTCATTCAAAGTTTCAAGTTTTCTATCCTAATTCACAGAAAAACACATCCATTCCTTAGTATCTCCCATACACATTCACTCTTCGGACATTTCTGTCCGTTCCTATCCCAGGGGTATTTTTGTCTTTTGTCTTACAGGGGTATTTTCATAATTTGTCAAAACAAAGTTCCTTGGTGATTTTTGTCAATAAGGGTATTTTGGAAATTTTGAAATTTCGAGGGTATTTCAAAAATTTTAAATTTTCGGGGCATTTCGGTAATTTTCCCGGGTAAATATATAAATATTAATAAATCTAGGATATTTCAAGATTTGTAAAACTTGAGGGTTCTTTTTGAGAATTTATTTTCCAAATTGATAGCGTTGCAAAAATTTTAAAAATCAGGGTCAGTTTGGTAATTTTGTAAGTTGGGGACAATTTCGTAATCATGACATTTTGATATTTTGCAAATTAAGGTTTTTGGACATTCTATAAGTAATGAAAATTTCGATTAGCACTGTGAGTATTTTGGGAATTTCATAAACCAAGGGCATTTTTGTAATTTTACCACTAGGGGTATTTTTGTAATTTTCATAAATCGAACATTTTTCGGAATATTTTCTAAAATAGTTCTCCCAAGTTTAAAAGGGTAATTTTAAGAGTTTTAAAACTAAGGTTTTTACAACAATACGGCTAGTTCCCTTTCGGGTTTTAGTTATTGGGTTTAGCCTATGAATAAGTCCTCATGGTTAGGGTGAACCGAAGCTACACACCAGGTAGGATTCCTGCGAAAAAGAGGTGAGTCACTAGGACTGCTTAAGTACCAGGCTCTTTTGGATCCAATCCTAGACATGCGCACAAGGGTTACCACACCTTAACCTGGCGACTTAGTCATAGGTTTATTTAATTAAGCATTTAAAGTCTTATGTGAATGTTGGGGTAAACTAGTCCTAGGGTTCAAATACTTATCATACTATCTACGTTCCATTTCTACCCTTCTACAAATAATAATTCACACAGTAGTTAGAAGTACTTACCTGGGCGGATTGGTGCCGGAGACTCGTTGCCATGCTGTTCGAACTAAGAACCATTTTCATAAGATTCCACAGAGGCCTACCAAAAACATTTTGGGCCCTGAGCCCCCCACAGTAGAGTTTTGAATCGGGCTCTGATACCAAAAATGTAACACCCCAAACCCGGTCCATGAGCCTCGACCGGATCTGGTATGTCACAGAAGAAAAACGTTTTGAAAGATTTTGCTTGTCTGATAGAATTCTGAAAATTTGTTGAGATTATAAAATGGTGTCTATTAAAAACTCAGGTGGAATTGTTTTTTTTTTATATAAACATGGTTGAGTTGAAATCTTTGAAAACATTTGATCATTTAAATTATTAGAACTATCGAGTTATTGCTAACTTAGTGAATTTTGCTACCGATGGCAACATCCTTAAAACTCGTAAAATTTCCCATTTTGAAAACGTCACTTTTAACTGATTCATTTAAACAATTTATAAATTCTTTAGTAATATAGTAGAAGTGAAGTAAATCAACTACTTAAACACCCAAAATAATAATTAGCGGCCTTATTACAACCCAAACCAAAAATTTAGTAAATAATAATCTTAAACCGTGCTAAATAAAATTCCAAATCCAAGGAACAAGCATGGCCGCCTCGAGTCCTCTCCGGCTCCATCTCCGCGATCTACTCATCTATAAAATGATATAGGAAGGGGTGAGTCACCAAGACTCAGTGTGTAAATCCCCAACCCGGAAGTGCAAACTCATACACAAAATATTAGTAAATCATGCAAACATGCAACCCAAAACTAGCCATCCATACTCCTTTATCTACCCCGTGGTCAAAACCATCGTGGTCAAAACCATCGTGACCGAGTCACAAATCAATGATGGGGCCAACCCATCATGTGGTCAAAACCATCGATGACCATAGGTCACAATTATCAATATGTGGTCAAAACCACTGGTGGAACCGAACCACTGGGACTTAGTCACAATTTATATCAATGGTGTGGTCAAAACCACTGGTGACCGAAGTCACGATTAAACTGATGGGGCCAACCTATCTTATGGTCAAAACCACTGGTGACAGTCCATAGAGAAAACTCCCCCTCCTCTCTTCAATCCCATTATCAACATGCTCATAACATGATTAACGTACTATCACAAATCACACATATAAGTCATGGCATACCATCATAACTATCATGTCATCCATATAACATATTTAAAATCACAAGCGACTTACCCGAAATCCATGCTCATGCCCACAAGGCAAATCACTATCACAATAGTTAACTGTAACACAATATGCAATGCTAACTAATAAAGTGTGTAAGAGTTTTACACACCTGTTTAACCGAAGATCTAAAGAGAAATCGCGAATCTATTCATTATCACAAAATCCCGAAACGTATTCTCGTTTTGCTCCAAATCGATTAGCAGAGAACGGAGGCTTAGTTTGGCGATTTCAAAATCCCGTAGCACCTTATGAGAAATCGGTTTCAAAAGAAGTTAGCCAAACCATCAACAAATGCCAGATTTCGGCTTTCCCTTCATATAAGTCAACAGAGAAAAAGATAATATGGAAGAAAGGTTTTGCAATCACTTACCCTTACAAACCGATCTGAAGAAGAAATCCCGAAGAGAATCTATGCCCACCTGATATTCGGCCAAAGTAGATCTAATAGGAGAAGGGAGATTTAGGCAAAAGAATGGAGTATATTCGACTAGAACAAAAAGAGAGAAAAGAAAGATTTGTATGGTATTCGGCTTTGATGTTTCTTTTGGGGTGCCAAGCAAAGAAAAGAGAAAGAAGCTTATGGGATTCGGCTAAAATAGAGGAGAAGAAGAAACACGAATAGCCTTTTTGCTTCTAGGAATTTTGGCACAATGAAATGTAAATTAAAAAGAAAAAAGGAACTAACTAAAGATGGCCACTCTAATTATACTACACAATTCGCACACACCTCCACCCCCTTCACTTGGCCGAATATACCATCACAAAGAGCCCTTCATTCGCCACCTCTATGCCCTTTATCAATTCCCAAAATAATCTCCCACTTTATCTCTTAACACCCATTCAAAAATAAATATAATACAATAGCCATTATCCCTTATCTTACTAATTTAAACCAAATAAAACAACCCAGCCTTTATCCCTTTCTATAGCCAAATTTTCAAAAAAAAAAAAACCAGCCTTAGCTTATCTTATTGGAGTCCACATGCTGTCTACCTTCTCTCCACCTCTTGACACCAAAGAAGAAAAATAAAACACCAAAGCTACTTTGCCCCATGGTTCAACATGGGACCGATGAAGCAAACCGCACTAACACCTCTAACCATTCTCTAAGGCACATGCTTTGTGACATAAACTCGTCACAATTTCTTTTAAGAGCTCCTTCGTTACCTCCCCCTTGACTTAACGCCAAAAACCAAAAATAAAACACCCTTCCCTGCTGCCCATGTTGCTCGAACCCAAGACCTGCACCAGGCATTACTTTCAGGCCCTTAAGTGGTGCCCAACGCCACTTTTACCAATACGACTTTCATGACCGAAAACCTTACCATTTTATTTTTAAGGCCTTCCTATCCCAACTTCCTTCACATGACGAAAAAAAATAAAACTTCTAGGTGCTAATTCAGCAGCTCGAACCCTCCTTTGCCGCACCCTTCCTACCTCCTTAGGTAGCGTCCCAAGCCACCCTATCACATGTTTCCTTGTGTCATGCTTCTCCCGAAATTTCTCTTAACCCCTATCTCACCTAGCTCCCTCCTCTTAAGCACTAAAAAGAAATTTCAGCCCTAAGTTAGGCCTAGCCCGGGTTATGACTAGACCCTAGAACATGTCAAGCAATCATAGCATACCTATTTCTTCAAGCACGCACATGGAAAAATTAAATTGCAAACAACCCCTAATTTAGGATGTTATAAACTCGCTAAGCTGATCTTCGAACAACCATAAGGTAGCTTGCCAAGTAACACCGAGACTAACCTAAATGAGCAACTTCAAGCCATAATAGCTCATAACAGTGAAGGGTTAGTGGAATCTGAATCTGAGCCAAGGCAAGAACCTGTGGTAAATGAAGGTAAAATTGAGGAAAGCTAAGAAAAACCAAAACTGGTAATTAAAGATTACCAACCTCTAATACCATACCCCAATGTGATGAAGAAAGACAATACAGATGAACAGTTCGGTAAGTTTCTTAAACTTCTAAAGAAATTACATATTAACTTATCGTTTCTTGAAGCTATTTCGTAGATGCCAGAATCAAGAAAATTTTTAAAAGAGCTTTTAACAAACAAGCGAAAGTTAGACGAGGAATCGCATGTGGAACTGAATGTAGTGTGCTCAGTAATGTTACAAAACAAACTACCACAAAAATTAAAAGACCCAAGGAGTTTTACAACTCCATGTTTAATTGGTAGTTTATCTGTTGATAACGCGTTAGCTGATTTAGGGGCAAGCATAAACGTTATGCCTTATAAAATGTTTAAATAGCTAGGTCTAGGGAAACCCAAACAAACTAGGATGAGTATTCAATTAGCTAATAAGACTATTCGAATTCCTAGGGGTATAATTGAAGATGTGCTAGTTAAAATTGACAAATTCATATTCCCAGTAGACTTTGTTGTTTTAGACATGGCTGAAGACAATAGTATCCCCTTAATTTTAGGAAAACCCTTTTTAGCAATTGTCAGAGCTAAAATTGATGTTGGTACAGGTGAATTCACACTTCGTGTAGGTGACGAATCAATTAGTCTTCAAGCTCTCAACTCAGCTAGGACATTGAGTGATAAAGGTGAGAACATAAATTCTATTGATAGTCATTTGGTTCAACCTTCTTTACAGAAGCACCACGAAATTACACAACTGAGCCAGATCTTAGACCTCGTATCGCTAAAGCAAAAATAACTTATGAGGAATGAAGGCTTCAAATTGATGAACTAGATGAGTGGAAGGCACATTTCAAGAAAGAATCAAAACCACATGAAGTGAAACTGAAGGAACCCCAGATGAGCTTATAGGGACATCAAATCACTCTAAAATATGAGATTAGGTACTGTTAGAGAAAATAGACCCTCGAACCGCCACTTCAGACCTCAATACAAACAAAGAAATCCCTTTTAAGGTACTTAATGTCTTCCCATACGGCACAGTCGAGGTAAGCAATTCTACATTTGGCACTTTTAAGGTAAATGCCACTCGACTCAAACTATGTAATGAAAGCATGAGAAAGGATTTCCACCTCCACAAACCACCATGATTATGTGAATGAGAGGTAAAGTCGAGCTTAAGACTTTAAACGAGCGCTTCTAGGGAGGTAACCCGAGCACTAACGCCATTAAATTTTACATTTATTTTATTTTTATCTTCTTTCTTTTAGTATCTAACTATAAACTAATCAAAATATAGATTTCCATACCACACGGCCTTGCACACGGCTATGGCCGTGGCCGTGTGGACACTATAGATTTTAGTACTAGCATGGCAGAGATAGTACGAAATAGGATGAAAGATATCTTCAAGCCACGGGCTCGACTAAACACCACAGTCATGCGACGTGGTCGTGGCTGACACTGTTTTAACAACACGGGCATCTGCACACAGGCGTGGAAGAAGCGAATGAACCACCGCACGGTCATTTGATACAGCTGTGTGACCTGACACGCCCATGATACACGGGCGTGGGGATGTACCAGAGCTAAAATTTTTATTTAAAACACTCCCTCCCCTTCTCTCCTACTCCCCACTCCTCTTCTTCCATAACCTCTACACTCCCCTCACTTTTCATTTTCCTCCTTCTTCATTATTCAATCTTTTTGATCTACACCTTATCAATGTGAAAGAAGTGGAAGGATCCTAACACAGTCTCTATGTATGAGACCGGTCTACATAAGTTCATGCCGGTCGTTTCATTAACTCGACAGGAAAATGACCTTTGAGTCTATTTAATCTTTCTTTTTCTTTTCTCTTCTCCTTTATTTTCCTTATCTTTATTTCTTTTATATTAAATTTAGTTTATTTTATTTTAGTTTCTTGGTTTTAGGTTCTTCAGGCTGCTTGGGAATCACACGCCACGGCCTTAGAAATCACACCCACCTCGCGAACCATCTAACAATAAGGACTTTTCAGTCTATTAATCTTTTCTTTTAGTTTTATTTCACTTTTTACTCTCTTTCTTTTTATTTTTCTTTTCTTTAAATATAATTAGTATATTTAGAATTATTCATATTATTTCCTAGCTAATTCTTCATGAGCTTCCCAATTTCTTCATCTAGCGCAGAGATTGTTGGCGGCCACCACACCACCACTAAAGACGCACCCTCCAACTTATCTTTCACCTCCGAATCAAGTTTCCACACCTCCAACTCAAGGAATCCATCAAAAGATTTAGGAAGTTTCACTTCTCTCCCTCTCTTTTGATTTTCTTACTATATTGTGAATATTTATCTTTGTACATTGAGGGCAGTGTACATCTTAAGTGTGGGGTTGAAATTTATTTAGAAAAGTTCCTAACTTTTGCATTATTCTCAAATCTTTGAATGATAACTTATCTTAAGTAATTTTCTCATATCACTAATTAGAATGAAACTTTTGTTAATTTATGATTTTTATTGATATGTTTTAGATTAAGTCATAGTTAATTGTGCATTTATAATTTAAACTTTAATATACTAGAGAATCAAGCATGATAAGTCTATTTTTCAGAATTAAATATTTGCTAGCTTGTTGACCTAAATTTGAATATTACCTTGAAGTTTGAAATTTGCAAGGTTGTCCTAAAAAACCCATAATTTTTGTGAGATTTTGAGCCTTTTAGAGCATATATTTTTTCATGCTCACTTTATTGATTTTAGTGTGTCAACATTGATTTGTTATTCTAGAACTTGCTTTGATTATACATGCCATGAAACACCCCAAACCCGACCCACGAGTTTTGACTGGATCAGTATGTTCCCTGACAAAACGTTTAGGCTTTGTTTTAAAATAAATTTACTTAATCTTTTAATAAATAAAGGTTTGTAAGCTTAACAAATAAAATCGAATAAAATAATTCTACTAAGGCCTTATTACATCAAAAATTCCCAAAATTTAAATTCAAAATATTTAAAATAAAATAGTCCAAATAAAAGAAATCTGAACTTCACATGGCCTCCACTAATCATCTGAAGCTGGGTCCATCCTTTGGTCGTCACACGAAAAGTAATCCCACAAGCGGGTGAGTCAACAGACTCAATGTGTAACCAACACTAAAATTTAATATTTCAGGCATACAATATTATTCATGTTCATAAAGCATTTAAACAATATGATGCAACGAACCCAAACCTATATGCCATCCGTTACCACCAGTAGGGACTACTAAGTCAACCCTCCTTCCGCTTACACTCCATATCGCGGTCTTAGGTCACGCATTCGTGGTCTTAGGTCACCACGTTTGATTCGTGGTCTTAGGTCACCACATTCGATCATCGTGGTCTTAGGTCACCACAGGATATCACGGTCTTAGGTCACCGTGTTTGTGGTCTTAGGTCACCACATTCACTTCCCCAAAAATAAACCCATATGCCCCATACAATAGTAATATGCATAAATATGCCAGAGTTCACATTCTTATTCTTATTCTCATGTTACAATTAACATATTTCATAATCCTAGTAGGAGTAGGAAACGTACCTGAGTACTTTTGTACCATAGCATGGTATCTTAGCCATATTCACATTCTTATAAACATGCACATATTAATTATTGCCATAAATCTTATTAAAAAGTAGTGTAGGTACACCGATTAAACTTAACAATTTCACTGAAATCCCGAAAATCCAATCTAAAGCCTTAGATCTCAAGTCCCTACATTCGGCCAACCTTAGTATGTTAGCATAAAGACTATTCAACTATAAAACCAAATCCTAGTAGGATTAGTACACTAAAACTTACCTTGGTGCCAAATCCCGAAATCTTCACTATACTCTTTCTTGTATTCGGCAAAGCTTTAAATCACTTTAACAAATTAGTTTTGGCTTTTGAATAAATATGAATTAGATCTAAAACACCAAAAATAGGCCTTGGCCGAATATTTGCATGTCTTACCTTGTGGATTTTAAATCCCGAAATTCACTGAATAATTAGGGAACACGCGGCCTATGGTGTACCTTCGGGAAAAGAACTTCTCCTTCTTGTAGTTGACTTAGTAAATCCCGAAGAGCCTTCTTTCCAAGTTTTGACTAACACAATAATGGGGTTAGATTTCCTAGTTTCGGCTTTAATCTTAGAAGAAAATGAATGGAAATCGATAACTACTGACCTTACCCTTAATCTTTGTGGATGACATTTCATTTTCTTGAGTCCTCAAAGATTCGACTTAAGACCTAGAGAATAGTCACACAAGTTTCAGCTTTTGGAATATTGAGAGGAGAAGAATGAAGAAGAAAATAATAGTTGCTTAAGAGAATTCGGCAAAGGTTATCAAGGAAGAGAAAATAATGCTGAATGGCCTCTCTTTTCCTTTTATAGCCGAATTTACTACTCAGAATCCCTTACTTGGCCACCACTCTTCTATTTTGATAACTTTATCCTTTGAATTATCACTTTATTAAAAGAATTAATCCAACAATTATCTCCTAAAATAATGATAATTAAATCATCATTTATCCACCTATTTAGTCGAGTTTTAAGGAGAATTAAACTCTTCCCTTAAGAGCCCCTATTGCCGTCCATTGCTTCCTCTTTAAGTAATTAAATAAAAATCACTTAAAGTCTTAGCTAGATGCTGTCCATCTCTCTGCTCTTTGTAGCAAAATAAAACTTCTTTTATTTTCTTCCTAAGTGACTCGATCCCTGGCCCAAATACACTTGCATGTGGCGCCATTTCCAGAGGTCCTAAGTGGCATCTTCAGGCCACTTTTCCAAGTCTATTTGTGTGTAAAATTTCACATACTTTTTCTCTTAAGGCCATCTTGGCTTAATTTCCTCTTTTAAACTTTAAAACTCGACATTTCTAAGTCATTTCTAAGTTTCCAAAAATTTTGTTTGGCTCTTTAAACTTGACATTTCCTTACATTTCCTAGTTTCTAGAAATGTTCACTTTCCTCTTTTGAATCATTTCTAAATCATTTTCCTAGTTTCCATAAATGTTCACTTTCCTCCTTTAAACTTATCATTTCTAAAGCATTTCCTTACATTTTAGGACATTTCCCTACATTTCCTTACATTTCCCTACATTTCCTTACATTTCCATACATTTCCTTACATTTCCATACATTTCCATACATTTCCTTATATTTCCATACATTTCCATACATTTCCATACATTTCCTTACATTTCCATACATTTCCATACATTTCCTTATATTTCTATACATTTCCATACATTTCCTTACATTTCCTTACATTTCCATACATTTCCTTATATTTCCATACATTTCCATACATTTCCATACATTTCCTTACATTTCCATACATTTCCTTACATTTCCATACATTTCCATACATTTCCTTATATTTCCAAGGTTCTAAAAATGCACACCACATATCACAGTAAACATGCTATTTCATAAAATTAAGCAAAAATGCACACAATGGGATTCGAACCTCTTCCCTCAAAGTACTTCACTTGATGCCATAACCCTTGCAACCGTAGGTGGCGCCCTTGCCACCTTTCCACATCACTTCTTGTTTTAACTTAAAACTAATAATTGTCCAAAGCTTTCTCTTCCATCCTAAGATTTTAAAAACCCTTAATTCATTTCCAAACACTGCCAAAACCTACTACTCATGAATTATGCACAAACGCATAACCCCTAATCTAGGATGTTACAGTTCTACCCTCCTTAAAAAATAATTTCATCCTCGAAATTACTTACTAACAATCGTACAATCCTTCTCACCAAGACTATGCTTACGCACAGACTCGATCTTAATAGAACCATCATACTTTCCAGGCACAATCTCTAAGTTCACGTCCCTTAGAACTCATTTCTAACGTCGTAATTTAATCTGATTAAGAAGTTTTATGTATTAAAAAATTTGTTTCACTGATTAACCACGAGAAGTTTTATGGAAAGAATTTTTAGAAGTGGTTCTTTCGTATTCATACATGCACACAGTCTTTATATTCATACATCCATCAATTATGAACTTTCGTTCATTCAGAGAAATGTTGTAGTTTTCATTGTTGTTGTTTTTCCACTACCCAGGGGTATTTTCGTAATTTGCCCTACAGGGGTATTTTCGTAATTTTTCAAAATAAGGTTCCTTGGTGATTTTGTCAATAAGGGTATTTTGGTAACTTTAAAATCCCGGGGGTATTTCAGAAATTTTGAAATTACAGGGGTATTTCGGTAATAAACTAGGGTAAATTTATAAATCTTAATAAATCAAGGGTATTTCAAAATTTGCAAAACTTGAGGGTTGTTTTTGAGAATTTATTTTCCAAATTGGTGCTGTTGCAAAAATTTTGAAAATCAGGGGTCGTTATGGTAATTTTGTAACTTGGGGGTATTTCGGTAATTTATAGGGCAGGGGTAATTTCGTAATTTTCCAAAATCAAGGTATTTTGATACTTGGAAAATTTAGGGTTTTTGAATATTTTATGAAGTAATGAAATTTTGATAAGAATTGTGGGTATTTTGAAAATTTCATAAACCAAGGGCTTTTTTTTTGTAATTTACCACTAGGGCATTTTAGTAATTTTGCAAGTAGGAAATATTTTGGAAGAATTTTTGCAAAAATCTTTTGCTACTCCTAAAAGGGTAATATAGGGATTTTAAAGCTAGGGTTTTCATAAAATACGGCTAGTCCCTTTCGGGTTTTAGTTAGGGGTTTAGCCCGTAGCTAAGTCCTCTTGGTTAGGGTGAACCAGTAGCTACGCACTGTAGGATTCGAGTGGAGAGGAGGTGAGTCACCTGATCGCTTAAATACCAAGCTCCCACTGAAACCAATCCTAGACATGCGCACCATGGTTGCCACACCCTAACTCGGTGACTTAACCACAGGTTTGTTTAATGGTCCTTGAGTCTTATGTATTTGTTGGGGTAC
The DNA here is from genome assembly GCA_025506655.1 of Gossypium rotundifolium. Taxonomy (NCBI): domain Eukaryota; kingdom Viridiplantae; phylum Streptophyta; class Magnoliopsida; order Malvales; family Malvaceae; genus Gossypium; species Gossypium rotundifolium. The sequence goes on from CP106724.1 coordinate 175,003,341, forward strand.
ACTAGTCCTAGGGTTTAAATACTTATCAGACTAATCTACATTGTCATAAAAGCCCATACATTTCACATATTCAAATCACTTTAGAAGTCAGAAGTACTTACCTGGTGGACTGCGGGTCAGAGACTTAGTGGGCCATGCCAGAAAAACCTGCTTAATTCATAAAAATTCTTTTTGGGCTTAACTTTGAAAACATTTTGGGCCTTAAACCCAAGGCCGAGAGTTTAAAACTGGGCTCTGATACCAAATTGAAACACCCCAAACCCGGCCCACGAGTTTTGACTGGATCTGGTATGTTCCCCGGTGTAAACCGTTTCAAATTCTTTTGTTACTTAGGAAAAACTTGTGTGTTTTGAAAAAAAGGTTGTTTTTGGTTGGGCTTGAGTTGAGAACAAGTTTATTTCATTATTAAATCCTTTACTTTGGGTGACAAAACATTTAGGCTTTGCTTTAAAATAAATTTACTTAATCTTTTAATAAATAAAGGTTTGTAAGCTTAACAAATAAAATCAGAATAAAATAATTCTACTAAGGCCTTATTACATCAAAAAATTCCCAAAATTTAAATTCAAAATACTTAAACAAAATAGTCCAAATAAAAGAAATCTGAACTTCACATGGCCTCCACTAATCATCTGCCGGCCCGGTCCATCACTGGCCGTCACCTAAAAAGTAATCCCACAACGGGGTGAGTCAACAGACTCAATGTGTAACCAACACTAAAATTTAATATTTCAGGCATACAATATCATTCATGTTCATAAAGCATTTAAACAATATGATGCAACCCGAACCCAAACCTATATGCCATCTGCTACACACCACCTGTATCATCACCGCACCGTGGGGACTACTAAGTCAACCCTCCTTCCGCTACACTCCATATCGCGGTCTTAGGTCACCGCATTCGTGGTCTTAGGTCACCACGTTCAGATTTCTGTGGTCTTAGTTCACCACATTCAGATTACTGTTGTCTTAGGTCAACACATTTAGATATCACGGTCTTAGGTCACCGTGTTTGTGGTCTTAGGTCACCACATTCACTTCCCCAAAAATAAGCCCATATGCCCCATACAATAGTAATATGCATAAATATGCCAGAGTTCACATTCTTATTCTTATTCTCATGTTACAATTAACATATTTCATAATCCTAGTAGGAGTAGGAAACGTGCACGAGTACTTTTGTACCATAGCATGGTATCTTAGCCATATTCACATTCTTATAAACATGCACATATTAATTATTGCCATAAATCTTATTAAAAGTAGTGGGTACACACCGATTCGATTAACAACAATTTTGAAACCCCAAAATCCAATCTAAAGCCTTAGATCTCAAGTCCCTACATTACCAACCTTAGTATGCTAGCATAAAGACTATTCAACTATAAAACCAAATCCTAGTAGGATTAGTACACTAAAACTTACCTTGGTGCCAAATCCCAAATCTTCACTATACTCTTTCTTGTATTCGCAAAGCTTTAAATCACTCTAACAAATTAGTTTTGGCTTTTGAATAAATATGAATTAGATCTAAAACACCAAAAATAGGCCTTGGCGAATATTGAATGTCTTACCTTGTGGATTTTAAATCCCAAAATTCACCGAATAACTAGGGAACACGCGGCCTATGGTGTACCTTCGGGAAAAGAACTTCTCCTTCTTGTAGTTGACTTAGTAAATCCGAAGAGCCTTCTTTCCAAGTTTTGACTAACACAATAATGGGGTTAGATTTCCTAGTTTCGCTTTAATCTTAGAAGAAAAGAATGGAAATCGATAACTCACCGACCTTACCCTTAATCTTTGTGGCGATTTACCCATTTTCTTGAGTCCTCAAAGATTACATGCCAAGACCACATCATTGATTTGATATACATGAGATGATAAAGGCACTTAAGATTTAACCCACTTACTCCACTAAAAGCCTACCCTCACAATTAACCCCTAGTAAACCCCTTTGATCCTAACAACCCTTTTATTGATTCACCCACTAATATTAACCCAAAACCCATCTTGTATTTGTTATCACCGTTTCTCTTGACTACCCTTTTTATCGAGATTTGATTTTGGGCAGTTGTCTAACTATTTTCTATATTTCAGTTGTTAAAGTTCTTTCTTATTATTGTTGAATTGTTCTTAAAAAAATCAAAGTATATTCATTATTAGTTCTGTGATTAAGTGAGCTTATAAATTTAAATTCAACATCTTGAAGAAGAAGCTCGTATTATTAGTGTTTCAAGTTTTCAATTGATGTAATTATTCAGGATTAGTTCATTTTTATAGTTAGGTAAATTGTCAATTCAATCTCAATTCAATCTCAATTCTAACCCTTTAATTCAGCCTTTATCCACACCTTTAACCTAAGCCCTGTTAAAACCCTTTAAAGACCTTTTGATTTATGTATCTTCTTATTTTATAGTGGTGGAGATTTGATTTTTAGGCAAGCATATGGGATTAACTTTTCATGTTTGACTTTTGAGAGCTTAATTTTGAATCTTAAACACTTTGAGTGATTTGAGTGAATCTTTAGTGAGGATGTCAACTCTTGTCGATTTTGAATTAAAGGTAGTTGTTTAGATAAGGGGAAACACCTATATTTTTCATGCTACAAACTTGTGACTTTGATTGTTTGAATTTTCAGGACTCTTTTAGTTAAATTATCCATGTGTAAATTATCTATAAATTATGATGAGGCATTGTTGATGAGAATTATGAATCAAGGGAAGTTAATTCTAATTGTGAGTTGAGATTTTTGCTTAAGGACAAGCAAATGCTTAAGTGTGGGGGTATTTGATAAACCGTAATATGTTCATATTTTAATCCCACATTTAGCATACTTTTGGATGATTTATTCCCTGAATTATGGAATTTGGTGCTCCTAATCCTTTAATTTCATGTTTTATACTTAGGAGAGCACCGGGGGATGAAAAGAACGAGAAATTGGCCAAAATGGAGAAAATGGGCCAAAGTACGAAATCAACACGACCTAGGCCCAAGACACACAGCCGTGCCTCTTTAGAAGATCTGACCACGACCTAGATTTGATTCACACGAATGTGTCACGTCGGCGTGTCCCTGCTACAACAAAGAAGAGTTTCATTCGGATTAGGGTACATAGAGGCAAAGAAAGACATTCCAAAAGCCTATATAAATACCCTAGAGGCCAACCTTCAAGGGGGTGTTTAGCTAGGCCAAGGACCCAAGCCGGAGAGGCTAAATTATGGGATTCACTTGAAGAAAGCCAGTTGATCCATCCTAGAAGTTGAAATCACACTCAAGACTGATGATCTCTCCTTCAATTCCTTCAGGGGGTTTTAGGGTTTTCTTTATGTTTTGTTATTTTTCTTCTGAGATGTATTCTTTTATGATTATGAACTAAACCCCTCAAATACCTGAGGGGGATGAAACCTAAGATGGATGTTGTTATTGTTTTCTAAACTATATGATAAATACTTGATTTGTGCTTAACTATGTGTTCTTAATTCTTGCTTGGATATTTCAGGATATTGATTCAAGTATTGATGTGCTTAGGCAGAGGAGGAATATTCTCTGTTTAAGAGTAGTTCTAGCATAGTTAAGCAGAGTTGATTGCAACCCTAGAGATAGGATGAGGAAAATCTGCTGGATTAGGGTCAAACCTAATATGGGAGTCCATAGATCGAGTTAATGCAATTCTAGGGGTTTTAATTAGAAATAGATTTCAATTAATCAACCTAGGGTTAGACATTAGTAGCCTCGATAGAGGTATTAATATAAATTAGGGAATCCTATGGATCAAGTCAAGTGAATAAATTGTCTGGTTCAGAGTTAGAAAACAAGTGAAGTCTAGGTGGATTCTTCCTCAGGTATTGTCTTAATCAATTGGTTTTCCCACAAGTATTTCTCCAATTGATTCTCTGTGTCTTAGCATCTTTAGCTTAATAGTTAGTTAATTTTAGATTAAACAACAACTCCCTTAATTCTTAGGTTAAATAAGAAGAAGAAAGTTAGTATTAGTACTTTTGGTTCCCTTGGGTTCGACAATCCGGTCTTACCACTAAACTATACTACTGTTCAACAGGTACGCTTGCCTTAATCGTGATGATAGTTAGTTTCTAGGCTCGATCATTCATTATATAAATTTTAAGACTTTTTCCACCACCATCACATTTTCACCGACCACAAAAGTATAAAATATTTGTTGACTCAAAAAGAATTGAATCTGAGTCAAAGAAAGTGGTTGGAGCTGATTAAGGATTATGTGTTAATGATTGACTACCATCGAGAAAGGCAAATATAGTCGCCGATGCCTTGATCAGAAAATCATTGTTCACACTGAGAGCCATGAATACTTAGATTGCCTTGTTGGATGATGGTTCCATTTTAGTTGAGTTGAGGGCTAAACCATTATTCCTCCAAGAGATTTGTGAAGCTCAGAAAGAAGATAACGGCTTACAAGCCAAAAGAGTTTTATGTGAGTCGAATGTTGAGTCAAATTTTTGAGGTTAGAGAAATTATTTTCATGTTATTTTATGAGTTAGAGCATAATTATATTAGTGCATGAAAATTTTGGTGCTAAAGTTCCATCCTATAGGCTAAAGGTTCCAAATAACCATGGAATATTAATTGGAGGTCTTTAAAGGGAAATTAGACCCCTTGTAAATGTGTGCGGCCATAGGAGACAAGATTGTCAAAGTTAGTCAAAGTTGGTAAGTTTGGTGACTAAATTGGGAGTTTATTATTAAAATAAAGAAAATATTATATTCATCTTTCTCTCCATCTTTCTCCACCAAAAATAGAAAGAAAATAGAGTTTTTGAAAGCTCAAATTTTCAGCAAGCTCTCCTCCATTCTAGTAAGTGATTTTGATGATTTTTCTTAAAGATAGTTGTATTTTTAGGACCCCTAGAGCTTAAGCTTTCAAATGAGGGGACTAATTTGCAATATGGTGAAAAGTATAGGGATTTTCCATGTGAGCTTTTAAGTTTTTTGCTGCATTTTTATGGGAGAAAATGAGTCTTGGTTATTAGATGAACAACTTTTGTGAATGGTGTTACCATAAAAACACCTAATTGGACCTTGTTGTAAAGGTTATAAAACTTATAGTAAATGTGTGAAAATTTGATTTTTGATGATAGCCATACGAGTATTAAATGTTCACCTAGGCTTGGTAAAGGTAGAAATATGATTAGAATTGATTTCCAAGCCTAGGGGCAAAATGGTCATTTCGTCAAAGTCCAGGGGCAAAATAGTAATTTTTCCAAAGTATGATTATTAAAATGATTTTATTAATGTGATGATTGAAATGAGCTAATTTGCTATTATAGAGCAAGAAGAACCAAGAATTTACCTCGATCGGGGAAAAAACAAAGTCTCGGATTAGATCGATGGCTTAGCTCATTTTGGAAACGAGGTAAGTTTGTATGTGATATATTCAACATTTATGTTAGCATGTATAAGAATGCTTGGAATTATATTGATGCATGATGCTCTACTAAATTGAGTAGTTAATGTTGAATGATATGTTAAAGTCCTAGTGGACCATATTGAATATGAAAATGCTATCATCGAGATATGAAATGGATAAGGTCCCGTATAAGACCATATCCTAGACATGGCCTCGGCACTGAGCTAAGATCCCGTATAAGACCATATCCGGGATATGGCTTCGGTAATGAATATGAAAATTGTATAAGACCATATCTGGGATATGGCATCGACACTTGATGTGAAATACCATATAAGACCATATCTGGGATATGGCATTGGCATTTAGAGGCAACTTCATGTAAGACCACCTTGGGGATGTGGCATTGGCTTTGTACCAACATTAATGACGATGAATATGGGTCTTTGATTATCCCTCGTGATTAATGAGATAAGTAGATGAGTTTAGATGTAGAAATGAGATTTGTACTAAATTCATGTGAATGAGTGAATACAGGTACTCGTGAATGAGTCACGAAGAAACGATTATAATATGTGGCATGGTATGTGCTAAATAAGGGCAAGTGTGAGGAAGTATGGCAAGAAGCCTATGACTTGTGTATGGTTAGTTAATGCCATGGATGGATATATTATGAGCTCATTGTTGCTATTTATTTCCATGCAAACTTACTAAGCTTTATGCTTACCCCTTTTTCATTGCCCTTTTTCCTTGTAGTATTGCCAAGATAACTCGAGTAACGTGGATCGTCAGAGTTCGAAAATCATACTATCGACATCATTTTGGTATAATAATTTAGACTTATTCTGAGTATAGCATATATAGGACTTAAGTATTTTGTTAGGTCGTAATTGTTAGCCAAAGTGTTTGTTATGTATGTTATTGAATTCATTTTGTAAATGGTCTTACAAGTTAGGCCGATACTTGGCAAATTCTTATGCTTAATGAAGATAAATTTCATGAAGTGTATGCCCTTGTGTATGTCTTGATTCTTTTGAGTTTTAGAGATACCTTTGGTCATTTTATAGATTGGAATGTTTTGGTATGAGTATAATTTCTTGATAGGGTGGCAAATGGCTTGGTAGATAGCCATCTAATTGTCCACACGGCTAAACAAACTGTCAGCCCCATGGGCATGTTGATCGACCGTGTGTCCCCTTGCATGTACAAGTCAGTATGCTTAGTAGTAAACACACGGGTAGAGACACGACCGTGTGTTTCAGTCGTGTGGATGACACGGCCTAGGACATAGGCGTGTGCCCTGGCCGTGTGAAGTCTGCACATTAAATGTGGAATTTAATTTGACACACGGTCTAAGGACACAGGCATGTGCCTTGGCCGTGTGGCCTTAGTGAAATGATGATGTCATAAATAGAATGCCAAGGTTTTAGCACATGAGCTAAGACACGTATGTCGAGGTCATGTGTGGAGCTGGCTAGGGACAGGCGTGTGTCGTAGTGTGAAATAAGTCAATGTCGAAGAAGGGTGTGAACACGGGCATGTCTTAGGGGCACAAGGGCGTGTCCCTAGATCAACACAGATATGTGACCCCTGTTTTGATGAAAAGTTTTCCAAGTTTGTAAAAGTTCCCGGTTCAATCTCGAAACCTCTCGGAGGTATGTTTAGGGCCTTGTAGGTCGAGAATGAACAAGAGATGGGCTTAAATGAAATTTTATAGCCCAATGTGATTTTTTTAGCAAGATAAGTTAGGTAATGCCTCAAACCCAGTTCCAGCTTCGAATATAGGTAAGGGGTGTTACATTCTATTTTACCAAATTAAGGTGCAGGGGACACATAGCTGGGCTACATGCCCATGGGTGCATCAGATGTCACACACGCCCTAGAGACGACGCCTTGTGTTCACCCGTGTGGACAAAAACAAGGCTATTTACCAAGCCCTTTTTGTCACCCCTTCCAAGCACACATCTACACACATAATATAGTACCATCACAAGCACAAACACATGATTAAATCAGTCACAAGCAAGGCATCTAGCCTCAAATCCAAGCTATTTTCTATCACCTACAACATTTCTTACATATCAACCAAACCATGTATTAATCACATTCATGGAAACACCAACATTTGCATTTATCAACAACAAGTATTAGCCATCAACTATGGCCTTATACAAAATGGATCAACTTCATGACAAGCCAACACATATGGCCAAAACAATATGACACTTGACAAAAGACCAAGTCCCTATACATGCCATACTCAAAATGATAAATCTAACTATACCAAATGTTCAGATTGATAGTGTGATCGAGCCTCCGGCGTCCTTTGATCCCCGAGCTAGCTTGGCAGCACTATAAGAAAATGGAAAAAAGGGAGTAAGCATAAAGCTTAGTAAGTCGTATATAAATAATCAACAACAATTACCATGCATTATCATACTCATAACATATTATAAACTTGCACATAATTCTCAAATGATTTAAGGCATAACTTACTCATTTTCATCCTTACTAATCATACAACATAAATCGAGCTCATTTCTCATCAATTTCGTGTAGGTCCATAACATAGTTGTAACTTTTCTCACTTTTGACACAAGCTTTAAATTACACATTGAACCCGTTCGAATACTATAGGATATCCGATAAGCCTCACACAAAAGGGTAAAATGTCGATGCCATGTCCCAAACATGGTCTTACACTGGCTCACATATCGAGGCCGATGCCATGTCCTAGAATGGTCTTACACTGGCTCTCATAATGTGGCCGATGCCATGTCCCAGACATGGTCTTACACTAGCACACATATCAACGCAGATGCCATGGCGTGGATATCCCAACTATTCCTAAAGTTCAACCAGGAGTATACCACATCAAATTTTGTCATGCATATTCATAACAATAATCAGACATTTTATGCAATATCAATTGTTTAATGTATAATAACAATAGAGTTGTATTATTTACGTACAATTTACCTTGGTACACAAAATATGGGCGACTAGTTTGATTTAGTCCAATAGCTTAGTTTTTTCCCCGGTCTAGGTTCAAATTCTATTTTTCTTGATTTATAATATCAAATTTCTCTTATTTAATAATCACATATTTCAAAATAGGACATAAATTATACTTTGGAAAATTATAGTTTTGCCCTTAGACTTTTATATAATTACAATTTTGTCCCTAGGCTCGTAAAATGATTTTAATCAAATTTCCTCCTTTAACAAGCCTAGCTGAACCTTTATTACTCTTATAGAAACTCACAAATCCAATTATTTGACACATTTACTACCCATTTTATAACTTTTACAAAAAAGGTCCTTTTGGTGTTTTCATGAAAAATCCTTTCACAAAAGTTGTTTATTGAACAACCAAGTTTCATTTCCTTTCATAAAATTTCAGCAAACAATATAAATACTCTCATGGTAAGACCCTAGACTCTCAACCATTTTGCAAAATAGTTCCCTCATTAGCTAGATTAAGCTATGGGGGTTCCAAAAGTACAAAAATTATCAAGAATGACTATTAAAATCACTTACTTGCAAGAGAAAAGCTTGGCTAAAATTTGATCTCTCAAAACCCTCAAGTTTGTTGAAAATTTCGGTGGAAGAGGAAGAATATGGGAAAGATGATAACTTTTTCTTTGTTTTATTTTATTTTATTCATTTAGTCACATAATGCCACCAAACTTTGACCAATTTCATGAATTAAAAATTCATGTCCAGCCACCAAAATTTCATTGGTCTATTTACTCAATAAGGACCTCTACTTTAGTGCTCCATAGCTATTTAACACCTTTGGCTTGTAGAACAAAACTTGTGCCCTTTATGCGATTTAGTTCTTTTTCAAAATTAAGCATGAAATCGCTAAAATTAATTCACCAAAATTTTCATGTACTCATATAATCATGCTATAACTCATAAAATAAAATTAAAAATAATTTATTCGGCCTCGAATTAGTGGTTTTGAAACCACTATTCTGACTAGCCCCAAAATCAGGCTGTTACATGATCTTGAGCTCAAAGTGGTGAAGTATATTTCTTTTTGGTAATGGCATGTACCTAGGATGTTTATGTTTGTCATTTTGGGAAGTGTTTGTAAATAATATTATAAGAAGATATTGGTTGGTTATATATATAAACATATGTGCTATGTTGAGGTTATAAAATGGTATGTTTAAGCTAATGCATAAATGTGTATAAAATAGGCAAAATTTAAGTTAAATTGGTATGATTTAGAAATTGGTTTGAATGATGACTTGTTGAATGGTTTTAATATTATGAGTAAGATATCTATGAGATTTTATTGGTTAGGCACTTAGGATGCCTATTTTAATAAGATTTAGAAATGTTTAGTCTGTTGGAATGCCGGTACCCCCATGGTGCTACAAAATAAAAATAATTCTGGCAATCCAAACCATGAATCCATGTGTGAGGAACGAATCGGGGTGAAATAATGGTTTCAAAATTACCGAAACTTCAATCTGAGTAGACAGCAATGCATTGGCAACAAGAATTCCGATCTACTGTCGAACTAAGCCGCAACATTTTTCGATTTTGACCTCTACGTAATCCACCCAGTTTGACGATGAATGGAAGAAATCTCCAAAACTATTTTGGAGGTTTATTTGCTTGACAGCTGCTAGACCTCACAAGCTATGTTTAGGGTTTTTTAAAAGCTCTGTATATATACAAATTACCTTTTTTTATAATTGGATATATATAATGAATCATAAAAATAAATAAATATAATAATGTTTTAATCGAAAATTATAATTACATTATTTATAACAAGGATTTCGGTAAACTATATTTATTTAAATTTATATACGAACCAAATTCATATATTAATAGAACTATGTTCTCATTATGTGTACAACATCCTTGTACATATAATATGTTCAATATTTGATTGCCCCAATTAAATTAATTTTTAATTAATTTAATTCATGTGACAACCAAACACAATACCAACTATGTTTTATTCCGTTCATTTCAACCATAAGGTGCGACCCTGTAGGTTCTTGTAACGTTAGTAGTAATACTAGAACGATTCTAATGTTACAAACAATGAGTGGCTTGTAGCAATGCATCATTGCTACCTAAGTTACAAGAAGTCATGATTTGACATAACCTTTTGTGATTAACCTTTCATGCTTTAATCCTTAAGTCCTTAACCTTTCATGCTTTAATCCTTAAGTCCTTTATCTCTGGAATGGACACAAATCATGGAATAGTCACACTTGCATAGTCCATCCCATGTTTCTTAATATCTTGAGTAGACTATGATATACAAATTAGTATGACATCTCATATCAACTTATTTGAGCATGGCCATGCATTTCTAGTCTCACTCAATCAAGTGGCCTAAGATATTACTCCTATTTTGTAGGAGGGACTTATCCTATATTGATCAACCATATCCCTTTACATAGATTGTGGTATATCCAACATCGCCTTTATAGACCAACCCGATTCGATTGTACATTTGATCGTATCAAAATATACAACTCACGATGTTGGGATAATGATGATCTCAAGTCTGAGGATCATATACATATTAATCACTATGAGTAATGTTGTGACAATTACATAATAATCCAAGAAACATACTCATAGCGGGTCAGCCCAATATGTTGTTCTCTAACACACATATTCATGCATTGATTTTGACACTCCATATCAATGAAAACTCTTTATCGTCAATAACTACATGTTAGTCTTAATGCATTATTGTTGTCGTAGTCAACAATAATACTTGACTAAGGATCTTTTAAGTAATCATATTATTCTTAGGACATTATTATAAAATAGTTTATTTGAACACACAGGAAAAAAATTGAAATAATAATGAAAATCCTTTATATTAATAAACATGGTAAATCAAGTATGTTATTACAACCATCTCATGATTGATCTTCGGGCATACTCTTACAATCTCCCACTAGCACTAAGACCAATCCCTCATATATCTAATACCAAGCAACTTAGTGTGACGATCATGCTTCTGCTGTGTCAGAGGCTTGGTCAGGGGATCAGCAATGTTATCATCTGTAGGTACTCTGCATATCTCTACATCCCCTTGATCGATAATCTCTCGAATAAGATGGTAGCACCTAAGTATATGTTTGGATCACTAGTGAGATCTGGGTTCTTTAGCTTGTGCAAAGGCTTCATTGTTATCACATTAGAGTTCTATAGCATCTGATATGCTAGGCACAACCCCTAGTCCAGTAATAAACTTTTGATCCAAACCACTTCTTTTGCTACCTCACTGGCTGTAATATACTCGGCCTCTGTTGTAGAATCGGCTATTGTACTTTGCTTTGAAATTTTCCATCTCACAGCACCACCATTAAGGCAAAACACAAAACCTGCTTGTGATCGAGAATCGTCCTTATCGGTTTGGAAGCTGGCATCAATGTAACCTTTTACACTTAACTCTTCCCCACCTCCATATATTAGGAACGTATTCTTAGTTCTTTTTAAGTACTTAAGGATATTCTTGACTGTGGTCCAATGACCTTCACCGGGATCTACTTGTGTAACAGTCTGAATTTGACCCTAATCAGAACGGTGGTTTTGGGAACATGAATTTGAGTCTGAGAAATACTTAAATAATATATTCTGTGCTTATTATATGTGAATTAAAGTGTGTGAAAGTTTCGTAGGAAAATTTAATTGTTTGTGTGTTTAATTTAGAAAAAAGACTTAATCGCATAAAATGTAAAAGTTGCATACTAAAGTGAAATGTGTTAAATTGATAATGTCTTCTTAAAATGAGGTGTTAAAAGGGAAATTATCCCATTTTAAGAGTTATTGGCCGGTCATGGACAAAACTAACCTTAAATTATAAAATTTGGTTATGTTTTAATGATGGCTAAATATGTAATTAGATAAATATTTATATATATGTTAATTATAATAAAATAAGAAGCCATAGTTCATCATTTTGGCCAAAAGTTAGCAAGGAAGGAAGAAATAAAAGCTTAAATACATTCGGCCTTGTTCAAGCTTAATAATGTATGAATTTTAGCTCGATTTTTGTCGATTTTTACGTTTTGAGATCGTTGCTTCGAACATTAGTTGACCCATGCTAGAATTTTTAAATTTGAACATGCTTGATGTTTGGCTATTGTCATGTTTTTGTGGCTTTTGATGTTGGATGATTTTAAATTAAAGTTATGTTAAAGATTAGCATGTTTTGTGTTGGAAATTTTAGTGAATTTGAGTATTTTGGGCTAATTGCAAAGAATAAATTTTTGAGGGGCTAAAATGAAAAATAAATAAAATAAATGGACTTGTATAGTCCCTATGAACATTTGGTCCTTAGGTGATGTAGTGAAATTTTGTGTATTTTGTGTTTTGTACAAATAGGATTAAATTGTAAAAATGTGAAACATTAGGGGTAAAATGGTAATTTGCCTATTTATGTGTTTTGGGACTAAATTAAGATGAAATGTGCTTGAATGGGCTAAATTTTAATGTGTTTATATCAAGAACAAAGAAAAACGGAATTGGATCGGGGAAAGACGAAGGTTATTGAATAGCTGGTCTACGTTGTCCGTCGATAGTCGAGGTAAGTCTGTAAGCAATTATATGTCAAAATTACCTATGTACTTTAGTAAATATTGAAAATTGAAATGTTGAGAATATATATATAGTTGCCGAATGTGAATTGTGAAATGTTGAGTTGGTTTATTTATGTAATGTGAAATAGCTTATTTGAGATTGATATGTGATGGAATGATTAATTGTGTTGATATTCGGGCCTCGAGCCTAGCAGGCCTTGTGCCGGTGATCTATATTGGGCTTAATGCCTAGCAGGCCTTGTGTCGGTGAATATTCCTAGCAAGCTAAATACCGGTGTTTAAAATCTCAGACCTAGAGTCCAGCAGGCCTAGTGCCGGTGTGTGTGATTTGGGCTAATGCTTAGCTAGTTCTATGCCGGTGAGTTTTCATTCCCAAACTTTGATTATGTAATAGTAAAGTTATGACATAAATCAAGTAAGCTTAAATTTATGAAAGTGAATTTGTGGGTTCGGCTATAAGGTATGTATTATCCATACTTTAATGTTATGCATATATGCTATAATGATAAGCAAATGAAGCGATGAAAGAAAGTGATATACACATGGCAGATAGAAATTGTATATAAGTTATACCATGAGGAAAATTTGTTATATGAAAGCATGGAAGTAGAAAGGTATTGTATAGGTATAATTATATGCATAAATGTGTGGTTATTTATTAGGTAAATGGGATTAATGACATACGGCTTTGGTGAAGTTTACATGTTAAATTATTCTATTCAATACCATATTCAAATTGGTATTCATATTTATATGATTATGCTTGAATGTTTAGTTGTGTATCGAATTTTCTTGAGCTTACTAAGCTAGAAAGCTTACTCCGTTATTGTTAAATGTTTTGCTTTATAGATTTTGGTCAAGCTACTAGCTCTGAGGATCGTTGGAGAAGTCAGCCACACTATCATCCCTTTTTGGTACTTTCAAGCTAGTTTTTAAATCAAGGCATGTATAGGCTAGCTAAGTGTTCAAGTGATGTTTTGTTAATGTATATAGGCCATGCAAAATTGGCTTGTTCTTAAATGTTATTAATTTATGGTTTATCAAATTTCAAATATAATATGTGTGTATGTTATGCTCGAAGATGGAAAGGGTATTGCTACATGTTCTTGTTTTTATAGTTATGTGATTCGGCTTGAGAAAGGAATTATTTTTAATTATTTGAGTTAATTATGGGAGAGTCGAATTGAAATCAAACATATGGAAATGGAATGGTTGTGCTTTTGTATTTTGGGTTAGTCATTGAGCATATACTTTTGGTTTGTTTTGTAATGATTCGCATACTTAAGAATTTTTAATATGGTTGTGGTTATAGGAAGATGCTTATTTGTGTGAAATACAAATATAGGTATACCTATTATGCTATGTGGAATCTTGTAACCTTGTCTAATAAGCATAACTAGTGATTTGGCTCAATCCCATGTACTTGTCAATAAAATGATTGCAGAAATTTGTTAGTCATGGATTGATATGGTTTTGTCTATAGGAATTATGTGCATATTGTATTAGCATCAAGGATAGGTTTGGTTATGCTATAGTGTTCTAATATCACATATGTGAATAGATAGTAAACAAAGTGCTATAAGTTTATATGTGTTATTATGCATTCGTGTATAAGGTATGAAACAATATGATAAAATTTGACTAAGGTAAATGTATATATATATATATATATATAAAGTGAATATTAAATGCTTGAATATGTACCAAATAATTGAATGCCATTAATTTGATAGTTAAATGGTTTGGAGTATAGATGTATGAAACATGTTTAAGTTGGTTTTAGTATGTGAGTTGGATTCAAATTTGCATAAATAAAATAAAAAATAAAAAAAAAGGTGTTATTGTATTATGAGCATGATTTGTAATGTAAGCCTTGAATTGCATGAAATGAGAATGTGGGTTTATGAGCTTTTTATTGAATACTAGAAATCAGAGATGTGTATTTGCTTTATTAAAATAGTGAGTTGTGGATGTATATGAGATGGATTTGTTAAGGAGTTTTGATTATAAATTTTAAGTATGATTTGTAATAAAAGACTGCAATGATCTGAGTCTGGGTCGGTAATGCCTCATAACCCTAATCTGGTGATGGATACGGGTTAGGGGTGTGACATTTGATTAGTATCAATGCTACAGTTTAGTCGATTCTAGGACTACCGTGTGCATGTGAGTCTAGCTATACAAGTCTTTATTATATATATGATAGTGTGGTGACTTTTGACATTTCAAACTGTGTTTTATATAGTAAATGGATCCTGACAGAGCCGTAGTGGATGATGTAGAGAGCGTAGCACTTGATCTCGCACGTGGTCAGCGCTGGCAGACTCTCGACCTGTCTCGGGTAGCCATGAGGGGGAGGCTAAGCAAGCCTTCTACCAGATGATGAATGAATGGTTTACCCAGTTCATTCAGACTAACCCGGCCATACAACAACCTCTACCCTGAATAATCTAACTCCGGTACCTTCAGCACCTCCAATGATAGATTCGATGAGATCTAGTAGGCCTCCCGTTGATAAAATCAAGAAATATGGGGCCAAAGAATTCAAAGCTAATGATGATGATGATGCAGAGCGAGCTGAGATGTGGCTTGATAACACTATTCGGGTACTTGATGAGCTATCCTATACTCTAGATGAATGCCTGAAGTGTGCTATATCTTTACTACAGGACACTACATATCACTGGTGGAATACACTAGTATCGGTGGTTCCAAAAGAAAAAGTGACTTGGGATTTCTTCTAGATCGAGTTCCGTAAGAAATATATTAGCCAAAGATTCATCGATCAGAAATGGAAAGAATTTCTAGAATTGAAACAGGGTTGCATGACTGTGACTGAATATGAGCGAAAATTTGTCAAATTGAGCCAATATGCCCGAGAGTGTGTATCAAGTGAAGCTATTATGTGCAAAAGATTCGAAGATGGTTTGAATGAAGATGTGAAGTTTCTTGTTGGCATTCTTGAAATTAAAGAGTTCGTGGTACTTGTCGAGCGAGCTTGCAAAGCTGAAGAGCTTAGGAAAGAGAAAAGAAAGGCTGAAATGGAAGCTATAGACACTCGTAAAAGATCATCGAGTATGAATTTTCATTCTGTATCTAAAAAGTTTAAAGATGACTTTGGCCAACATAAAGCTACTTCTGACATGTCTAGACGAGATCAATCCCAGTGAGTTCTCGAGCTACTTTGATAGCCAGTGTTGGTAATGCTCAACAGAATCTAGTGGAATGCAAGCATTGTGGTAAATGGCATTCTGGGAGTTATAGATTCCATGATCGATCCTGCTTTAAATGTGGATCGCCGATTATTTTATCAGAGAATGCTCGATGTTAGCCGAGCAAAATACGACTCAGAATGTCAGACCGAGTAATGTGTCAGTACAAGGCAGACCACCTAGGCATTCGAGAAATATAAGTGGTAGTCAAAAGGAACAAAAGACACTGCACTTCGATTGGAGGCCTGTGCACCAGCTAGAGCATATGCTATACGTGCTAGAGAGGATGCTTCTTCCCCAGATGTTATCACTGGTACTTTCACTCTTTATGTTATTACCATGATTGCATTGATTGATCCGGTTCGACCCATTCATATGTGTGTGAAACTTTAGTATCCAGTAAGACTCTACCTATTAAGTATACTGAGTTTGTGATCCGTGTGTCCAGCCCCTTGGGTCAATGTGTACTCATTGATAAAGTGTGTAAAGGTTGCCCATTGATGATTCAGGACTCATGCTTTCCAGCTGATTTAATGTTGTTGCCTTTCAACGAGTTCGATATAATTCTGGGAATGGACTGGTTAACATTGCATGATGCTGTGGTGAATTGCAAAAGAAAGACTATTGATTTGAGATGTCAGAGCGGTGAGATTATCCGGGTTGAATCTAATGATCTGAATGGCTTACCGGCAGTAATATCCTCGATGTTGGCTCATAAGTATGTGAGAAAAGGATGTGAAGCTTACTTAGCCTATGTGTTGGATAGTAAAGTGTCTAAAAAACAGATTGAATCAGTACCAATTGTGTGTGAATTCCTAGATGTATTTCCTGAAAAATTACCGGGTGTACCACCAGTTCTAGAGATTGAGTTTGGCATTGAATTAGTACTGGGAACAACTCTGATTTTAATAGCTTCGTATAGGATGACACCTACTGAGTTGAAAGAGTTGAAAGCACAGTTGCAAGAGTTGACAGATAGGAGTTTTGCACGACCGAGTTTCTCTCCTTGGGGTGCACCGGTTCTATTTGTGAAAAAGAAAGATGGGACTATGCGAATGTATATTGATTATCGGTAGCTGAATAAGATGACAATAAAGAATAAATACTTGTTGCCTCGAATTGATGATTTGTTTGACCAGTTGAAAGGGGCTTCAGTGTTTTCAAAGATAGATTTGAGATCGGGATATTATCAGTTGCGAGTCGAGATTCCAATGTGCCAAAGACTGTATTCTGAACGAGGTACGGACATTTTGAGTTTCTGGTTATGCCTTTTGGACTTACTAATGCACTTGCTGTTCTTATGGATTTGATGAATCGGGTTTTCAGATAGTATTTGGATTGGTTTGTAGTAGTGTTCATTGATGATATCCTGATCTACTCCAGAGATGAAATCGAACATGCCGAGCAATTGAGATTGGTGCTACAAACATTGCGAGATCAATAGTTATATGCAAATTTTAGTAAGTGTGAGTTCTGGATGAATGAAGTCAGCTTTTTGGGTCATGTTGTTTCAGCGTTAGGTATTCGGGTTGATCCGAACAAAATATCGGCTATACTTTATTGGAAGCCACCAAAGAATGTTTCAAATTCGAAGCTTTTTGGGACTTGTGGGATACTTCAGACATTTCGTGAAAGGTTTTTCCATGATAGCTACACCTTTGACAAAGCTACTATAGAAAGATGTCAAGTTTGAGTGGACGAAAAAATGTCAGAAAAGTTTTGATCAGTTGAAAGCTCTTTTAACCGAAGCTCCATATTAATTCAGCTTGAATCGAGTAAAGAATTTGTTCTGTACAGTGATGCTTTTTTGAATGGTTTGGGTTGCATCTTAATGTAAGAAGGCAAAGTAGTAGCTTATGCTTCTTTGAATGATCTGGAATTAGCAGCCATTTTTTTCGCGTCGAAAATTTGGCGTCATTACTTATTCAGTGAGAAATGTCATGTTTATTCGGACCACAAAAGTCTGAAGTATTTGATGACTCAGAAAGACCTGAATTTGAGACAATGCAGATGGTTAGAACTGTTGAAAGATTATGAGTTGGTGATTGATTACCATCCGGGGAAATCCAACGTTGTTGTGAATGCCTTAAGTCGAAAATTATTGTTTGCTCTACGTGCGTTGAACGCATATATGGTTATGTCTGGTGATAGTTCGATTATAGTCGAGTTGAAGGCAAGACCGTTATTTATTCAGCAAATTTGTGATGCACAGAAAATTGACAAAGATATGATTGCTAAACGAGTTCAGTGTGAAAATGATATAGAGTCAGAGTTTTGAATTGATGAAAATGATTGTTTGAACTTCAAAGGCCGAATATGTGTTCCTAAGAATATGGATTTGATTCAGATGGTTTTGAACGAGGCTCATAATAGTCAAATGTCGGTACATCCTGGTAGCATGAAAATGTATAATGATTTGAAATAGTTTTATTGGTGGCCTGGCATGAAATGGGATATATCCAAATTTGTTTCAAAGTGTTTAATTTGTCAGCAAGTAAAAGCCGAGCATCAAGCGCCTTCTGGGTTACTTCAACCGATCATGATACCTGAATGGAAATGGGAGAGAATTACTATGGATTTTGTAACCGGTTTGCCTACGACACCAAGCAAGAAAGATACAGTATGGGTTATAGTGGATAGACTAACCAAATCAGCTCACTTTGTTCCAGTTCGTACAGACTATTCGCTCGATAAACTTGCTAAGCTGTATGTGTCCCAAATTGTGAGATTACATGGTGTGCTGAGTTCTATTTTTTCAGACAGAGACTCAAGATTTACATCGCGGTTTTGGAAGAAGTTGCAAGATGCTTAAGGTACTAAACTCCACTTTAGCACAGCCTTCCATCCGCAGACAGATGGCCAGTCTAAACGAACTATTCAGATACTTGAGGACATGTTGAGATGTTGCGTCCTTGAGTTTGAAGGTACGTGGGAAAAATACTTACCTTTGATTGAATTTGCTTATAATAACAGTTTTCAATCTAGTATCAAAACAGCACCATACGAGGCTCTTTATGGCCGCAAGTGTCGTACACCGTTGTATTGGACAGAGCTCAGTGTGTAATATCCAGGATTTAGGGGTTATGCATTTTCACTTAAAAGAATGTGATTGCATGCTTGAGTATGATTTGAATGTGTTTTGGGGGCTTCAAGAACCTTGGGATGTAGGTAGGAGCCTTAGAAGTTATTGGATTTTTAAGCCTAAAAAGGGGAACTAAGGGAGCTAGGCTTTAAGGAGTCTATTGTGTGGATTAGGACACAAGAAAAGCCTTGGTAAAGTGGCAAGGAGGCACCACTTAGGGCCTTAGTCAGTGACACCACAAGGAGTGTGGAGGGGCCTAGGTTCGAGCAGCAAGGGAAGCATTTTGGAGTTTTTATTTTTCAGCAAAGAAGGGCAGTGATGGATGGCACAAGGACACTTCAAGG